>OX359293.1:24115853-26515853 GCA_947179395.2 Pulicaria dysenterica
GCTCGGCTATAAGAGACACGGGACCTCCAGGTATGATCCATCCAACTTCACAACACACTCTTTAATACATTCATACACAAAACGAACAGAACTCCTACTACTCTCTCTATCTTAACTTACCATCTCTATATACAAGTTCCATACATACTCTATATTCTGATATACATTTCAAGAGTGATATATACAAATTCTGACTTGATCGTCGGAGAGTTGATCCCGGGGCTCCGGCCTCGGGTCACCTTCTAACGAGTTCTCTTCATGTTCGCAGCATGTGATCCAAGCTCGAGAAGATGGAGAACGGACTACCACTATCATCTAAACCGACCCGGTGGATCGATGTAGCAACATTTGGCGCCATCCGTGGGACCGACTTTTCACAATGATGGAATCGTTTCCCTCCACACCTCCTTTGGTTCATCTGGAAACATAGCTAATCAATCCACCCCTGCCGTGGATTTGGTTGTTTTCACCAGTCAAACCTTGGACACCCCACAAAGCCAAACACAAATGACCCCAGAATTAAAGTTCCTTAACTACAACTTTCTTCTCTAAAAAAAAGTTAAAAAAGGGATTCAAACAAGGTTGAGTTTCTAAAGAAGAAGCTAATTCTAAAGGGTTTAGAGAAGCACTTCACCCTTCTCACATCTCAAGACTCTTCTTACATCGTTCTCACTTTCCATTTACAACCTTTGGCAACCCTTCAACAACTCCGTCACAATAGCCTAAGCTTCTGACAGAAGCACTACGAACTGCTCAGAAGCTCGTACTCGTATTTGAAGTTACTTCAGACCCCAACAGGAGGTTGGTCTAGTCAAAAGAAGCAGCTGCTGTAGAGGTTGACCTTCAGCAGTCCTTCAGCGGACTCCATTCTTGCAATAGCCTAACCTTCGGATGAAGGTTGGTCTAGATAAAAGAAGCAGTTCCTTCAAAGGTTTACCTTCAACAGTTCTTCAACGGACTCCATTGTTGCAATAGCCTAACCTTCGGATGGATGTTGGTCTAGATAAAAGAAGCAGTTCCTTCAAAGGTTTACCTTCAGCAGTCCTTCAACGGACTCCATTGTTACAATCGCCTAACCTTCGGATGGAGGTTGGTATAAAAGAAGCAGTTCCTTCAAAGGTTTACCTTCAGCAGTCCTTCAACGAACTTCATTGTTACAATAGCCTAACCTTCGGATGGAGGTTGGTCTAGATAAAAGAAGCAGTTCCTTCAAAGGTTTACCTTCAATAGTTCTTCAACGGATTCCCTTGTTACAATAGCACAACCTTTGATCGGAGGTTGGTTTAGACAAACGAAGCAGCTCTTGAACTACAAACTCAACCGGAGGTTGGTTTAGACAAAAGAAGCAACTCTTCAACTATAAACTCATGTTCTATTTCGAAGCTCCGAACTAACCATCAGTGGAGGTCAATCACAAACTGATTCATTCACCTACATCACAGGTTCTAAGTATAAAACCTACTATACTATATGACATATGCGTGACTTTATTTATGACATACGTAATACTTATAGGAACTTGCTTATAACATGCATAATACTTGCAAGACCTTGTTAATGATATGCCTGATACTCGCATGATCCTGTTTATATTAACACATGATACTTGCTTTACTTCAAAATATTTCCTTTGTGGTGAAACTTATTATGTAAATGAAACTTGTTGATCCTTATTTTAGCTATGAATTTAGACCTACATAAGGGATAAATCCACCACAATGAAATCCTTGGATGCTTTAGTAAAAATCATGAACGTACATAAGATAAGGATGAAGCTCTTGTAGCTGTTTTATAATGAACCTATGTCTATAAAGGAAGCATGCACTCCGTGTACACTAGACCAAACTTTTTGACCAATACATAACTAAAGGTGAGAATAACACATACACATATATCATAATGTTACTTTCATCTTCGTCCAATCCTGCATAAAGCATGTTCTAACTGTTGGTAAGTAAATACATACTGTATAGTTTTACCTTTGTCTGATTCAACACCTGCATCCTTTGTTGCTTGAGCACACTTTGTCTTCATTTAACCTTAGTTACACAAAGAAAAGGGGGATAGGACCTTTATTTCTTGCATCTAACTTCTAGATGTAGAGGATCTCAAATATGATAGTATAACTTCTTCCAACCTTCTTCCGACTATAATTCCATAGCTTTGTTGTTAATCTTAGCTCATGCATATATATACACCTTAGTGAAGTATAAAAGAGAAATACTTTTATAAAAGAAAAATAGTTGATGCTTTGAAGTGCCAATAGATAGTGTCTTGCCACCCCTCACTTGAAGAAGAAGTTGACCTATGCATGAACAACAATGTTATGTGAGTTGATACCTTAAAATGATTCGGTCAGGTACTTCTTCGTAAACCTTCATCCCTCGAAGAAGTTGTCTGTGACATATGAAATATTTAGAGGTCCATTTCTAAAGCTAATATATGAATTCCCATAGATGACCTACCTCCTACATCCTTTTTTTTATGGATCCCTCTTATTAAACACTGGACAACTTCTCGTCATACACCCCAGGTCTGAAGTAGAGGTCCAATCCAAACCTAAGGTCTAATCTGAAGCACATGTTAAGTCTGGACCAAAGGTGATATCACTTTTGTCCAAATATCAATTAAGAGATGTTAGTTACCACCTAACCTGCTCATAGTATTTGAGTGAAAATTAGGATGCTCTAGCTTAGGTTGATATAAAAATAGGAGATGAATATGCTTATCAATAGACCCTCCATACCCTTCCATTTAAACTTGAAAATCGGTTTGTTACAATCCTTCAGCATTACCACCTTTAGCCTGCATCATAACTTATTCACTTCAACGAACCTCTGTTACCACCTTCAGCTCGTGCCATCCTTCGGCACTGCCACCTTTAGGTTAGTGTCCTTCGGTATGCAAACCACTTGACCAACCTCTACAAGACTTTAACATCCTAACACACATTCATTCTGATGAATATCCTAAAGTTGTACCATCGTTGGAGCATACATGTCGAATGTTATTATAAGGTCAGCTAACGAAGGTTTTGCCTGTAGCTTATATCCTTCGAGGTTTGTCTCATTTGAAACTCTTCCTAGCCGGGGATCACTTCAATCGAAACTCAAACCCAAAGTAGTAGACACACATTGAAAGTAATAACCTATAAATTCCAAGAGCAAATATTAACGTGTGGTACGACCTTCGAAGTTTTTCAATATCAAGCATCTTTAGCCACACCTTGTACCTGACTTCTAAAGTTATTTACCTGACACATTACCAAACTGATATCTTTAATATCACCACACCCCAAACTCGAAGCGAAAAGAAGTAGCCTTCAAAGTTCGTTAAATACTCCAACCTCCAACCCTTGAGATTTTGACCTTCGCTACTTGCATAATTTATGCTTCATCTATAGATAACTTTAGCATTTGTATCCTATAAACTTCATCCTCAGAAAATCTATCTACAACCGCTCTCAAGACACCAGCTGGTTTATAACTTAAGCATTTGCTTGTTTATACATGTATGCATAGTAGAGTCCAAACAAAAATTGTTCATTTGAAAATAACCATAATATTGTACTATTCAAGAAAGTCGTTGTAAAACGCAAACTCTCACTTATGCTTAAAAAAAATTGTCATAGCTCAACTATGCTATATTTATCGGACTAAAATAAATCCAGTTTAACAAGTAAGTCCTTTGTCGCATTATAATGTCACAACCATTGTCAAGTATTACTCATAGTACTCTTGGTTCATCAAATTATATTTGCTAGGTCATTATAAGTCGACCATAATAGCCGAACATTATTCCATTTCTAATTGAATTTTCTACTTTGACTAATATTCTTCGGACATTACCATCTGACACTCATATTTCAGCACATTTCGGTTATATTTACAAACAATGCATTTATGTTTCATAATTACCATAAGTTTACGGCAAGTTAAATAATCCTAAACAACTTAGCAAAACTTATAATGAAGCAGAATAAATAGTCATTTATATATACATGCATGAAATAAACTTATTTGAGTTCAGTAGTACTAATAAACTAGTACAACTGAACTGGGGGACTATAATGGTATCATACCACTATACTAAATGAAGATATGGTAAACTTTGTTCCTCTTGTAGGATAAATAATATTTCGTTTCCTCCGTTATTATTATTATTTTGTCTGACAAATAAGAAAAAGAAACCATATATATATATATGATCGTATTTATCACAGGACAATATACTCGCAAATAAGTCTTTCGCATGTTATACGCCGAAGCATATCATACAACGTGTTAAAAATATTCAAGGGACCGTTGTGATCTATTTTGTCCTTTACTTAATCAATGCTATTCTCGTCGATGATATTTTAATTGACAGTATTTAATATGATCGATATTATTCTGATCAACATTATTTTATCAAAGTTAAATAGCCGATGGGCTAAATTGGGATGGGTATACCTAATAAACGGCCCCATGATCTAAGCAACGGATTGCATCATTGACAGGTTGAGCACACCTCATAATTCACTCCGTAACCCTCGACAACGGTCTTGGTTATAAAAAACGCGTTTACAAGGCGATAGCTAAAAATATTATGATTACGATACATCATAAAATGGGCAAGGCATCCTCAAAATTCGCCTAGTAGTCCTCGACAACGGTCTTGGCTACATAATATTATGATTACGATACATCATAAAATGGGAAAGGCATCCTCAAAATTCGCCTAGTAGTCCTCGACAACGGTCTTGGCTACATAATATTATGATTACGATATATCATAACAAGGGTAAGGCATCCTCAAAATTCGCCTAATAGTCCTCGACAACGGTCTTGGCTATGATATAACTCGAGTATAAATAAATGATACAAAGGTCTATAGACAAAACATACATACCTTCATTAAAATATCAAAGTCAGTAAGGTAGCAAACCAAACTTTGGAAGGTTCAGAATAGCAGTCTAAACAAAGTTTTCATAGATAACAAATAAATGATGTAACACAAACAGCTTCATCAAACTTTGGAAGGTTCATAATAGTAGTCTCAACAAAGTATCCTCCTATCCAGCAGTAGTTGTAGAACCTTCATAGCCTTGCAAAACAGCAGCACCATCATTCTTAGTAGCTGAAGGTCCACCATCCTTCAAAACAGAAGACATTGTCATAAGGGATAAGAGCCGAAGCTTCACCAGCTTCCAAAGCTCCCATAACCTCCGTCTCCTTCTCGTAAACCAACACCCCTTAAACATCAGCAACCAAATCCTTAGGGTCTTCAGAATCCTTATCTACAATGGTTTAGATGAAGGTAACAAAATAGCACTTTTCACATCACAAAACATACCTTTCAGCATCTCTACAAAATCTACCTACTAAATGATCCTTCAAAAATGATACCACCTTCTCCTCCAAAGCAAAAGCTTTAGACTTGCCCTTACACAATTTTTTATGACTTCTTCGCACCCTTGAAATTTGCCACCTCCTTCTCGTAGTTTAGAAACTCGAGTTCCATATTTTTGATAAAAATCTTGCAGCTTTTGCTCTACAAGCCCAAAAATCTTCGTTACCCCCCCCCCCCTCACCGATGGTTTAGTAGTATGGACCTATAAACACACATCTTAGTAAGATAATGATGTAATATGTTGGAAGCATAGTCCTCCGCCCTGGAAGACACCAATGCTATAAGTTTATACTAAACACTTTTTAAAGTCTAGAATAATTCTTCTTCTACAAATAAAAATCACTCTAGACTTGGGGGACATGATAGTGTATGTAGTGTCTAGCTCCAATATAGGAGTTGACTTTAAAGCACAAAGCAGACCTTGGAAAAAGGTGGTAAGGAGCTGTCACTCATATCCTGGAGGAAGCTCCAAAAACATTCCTCTGCAAGTCCACACAAATAGATAGTAGGCACAAAAGGAGGTAATTGACTAAGCTTCATTTAGAAGAAGACACTGGTAGAAGGTAACAAAGAAGGTACCATTGGTTAATAACAAACATCATAAGAAAGCACCAATGGTCAATAGCAAGCACCAAAGAAAGGAGCTCGGCTATAAGAGACACGGGACCTCCAGGTATGATCCATCCAACTTCACAACACACTCTCTAATACATTCCTACTACTCTCTCTATCTTAACTTACCATCTCTATATACAAGTTCCATACATACTCTATATTCTGATATACATTTCAATAGTGATATATACAAATTCTGACTTGATCATCGGAGGGTTGATCCCGGGGCTCCGGCCTCGGGTCACCTTCTAACGAGTTCTCTTCATGTTCGCAACATGTGATCCAAGCTCGAGAAGATGGAGAACGGACTACCACTATCATCTAAACCGACCCGGTGGATCGATGTAGCAACAATAACCTTACCGAGTTAGCGTTCACAAAGCTCAAACACACAACAAATTCGTGAGTCGAGAATAAACCTTGGTTTGCTGACGGTTGGATATTCGCCTATTTAGAACCTCGAAGAGAGAAGAGAGAATATGTGAATGATCAAACCTGCAAGTTGTCGTCGTTGATGATGGGCATCAAACCATGGAGAAACACAATCGTTTTCTGCAAGTTGTCATCACCGAGAATAATCTTTTGATTTCACGTCTGTCCATACGGGATTTGGGTTCCCGATGGGTAAAGGCGGTGGTCCCAGTGGAGTATTAACCTAAATAAGTATTTGGGCTAATTGAGTGTAGGTATTATATTGCATATAGACAAAAAACATGGGGCCTTATTTATGATTGGGCCTTGTTCACATGCACTTGTTGAACTTAGGTAGGGCTGGGCCTGTATACACACACACACATACACACACACACACACACATATATATATATATATGTATATGTATATACATACATATATATAATTATATATATATAAATATGTATATGTATATACATACATATATATAATATACTTTAGGATCATAATCAAAGTATCTCCATCTGTCCCGTCCACATCCACTAGTAGAAAAACGCGATTTCGTCACACAAAAAATGTGTGACGATATGCGTATAGTCACACTTGCTTTTTCAGCGCATGTGTGACCAAAGGTCGAGTGACCATAGGTTGTAAATGTGTGACCATATGCTTTTTAAAGTCAAGCATAAATGTGTATGTGTGACTATTAATGGCCACATGAATTTAATGTTTCTATGGCGTTTTTTATATTTGGTCACATAGTTGTAATTAAAAAGTGACCAAATGTGTTAAAATGTGTGACCATATGCTTTTTAAAGTCAAGTGAATGTCTATTTCCTGAGACTATTGTTCACACAATGGTCACATGAATTTAATATTTGTGTGACGTTTTGTAATATTCAGTCACACAAGGCATTTTAATTTTGAAGATTTAGTCACATAGTTGCAATTAAAAACTGACCAATTAAAATATGTGACCATATGCTTTTTAAAGTCATGTCAATGTCTCTTTCGTGTGACTATTGTTCACACAATGGTCACATGAATTTAATATTTGTGTGACGTTTTGTAATATTCAGTCGCACAAGGCATTTTAATTTTGAGGATTTAGTCATATAGTTGTAATTAAAAAGAGACCAAATGTGTTAAAATGTATGACCATATGATTTTTAAAGTCAAGTAAATGTGTATTTAGTGTGACTATTGTTCAACCAATGGTAACATGAATTTAATTTTTGTGTGGCGTTTTGTAATATTAAGTCACACAAGGCATTTTATCTTTGAGGATTTAGTCACATAATTGTAATTAAAAAGTGACCAAATGTGTTAAAATGTGTGACCATATGCTTTTTAAAGTCAAGTGAATATCTATTTCATGTGACTATTGTTCACCCAATTGTCACATGAATTTAATATTTGTGTGATATTTTATAATATTCAGTCACACAAGGCATTTTAATTTTGAGGATTTAGTCACATAGTTGTAATTAAAAAGTGACCAAAAGTGTTTAAATGTGTGACCATATGCTTTTTAAAGTCAAGTAAATGTGTATTTTGCGTGACTATTGTTCATCCAATGGCCACATGAATTTATGTTTGTGTGGCCTTTATGTAATATTTAGTCATACAACGAATTAAGAGAACAGTAGCCGAAAGTGTTAATAAGTGTGACTATATTATGTGAGGGCACCTTTTAGTCACATTTAAGAAATCAATAATTTGTGTCACAGTATGAATTATATATATATATATATATATATATATATATATATATATATATATATATATATATATATATAACAAAAGAAAAAACACAAAACTAATTCGAATTACACAACAAAATTGGAATGTATATAAGTAAACGAAATACATAATCGTAATGAAATAAAATTGTACACTATCATACTTTTATCGAGTTATACATTTAACAATCACAAGTCTAAAAGTTTTTGACTCTTCAAGTTGGGCCTCGCTTTTTTTGTAATGCTATCAGTTGTCACATAAACAACTTTGCGCTTTGTTTGTAATATAGGTGCAACTGTGTTCTCGCCAATCTTCTCTACCGTATTTGGTGGTGTAATTTCTTATAGGAAATAAAATCCGCATGTATCAAACATTACATTAAATATGAAGAATACTATATATAGCTAGGTTGATAAAAAAGATATCGTTTCATCAAAAATAACTTGTTCCATTGGCCATGCGTAAAATCTACCTAACGCGTTCTTGACTGTTTTGAAACCATTCTTTCCAACGTCCGGTATGCATGCTGCATCCACTAACGATTGGTCAATTGAAACTCTGTAGCAATTCTTTGGAAGTGGTGCGTTATGAAGAGTTTGTTTTCCATCAGTCTTGTATACAGTACCCAAAGCAATAACACTTGTTCTCTTTGAGTGCCACAACTTACACTTAATTTTCTGAAAACACACAATGATAAGAACAAGACAGCTACACAACATAGAATGATCCGCTGATGCAACAAATTAAGATCTATCAGCTATTTAAACTACATAATATATTAAATAAATGATCAGCTAGACAAGACACAATGATCAGGTGATAGAACAAGATAGCTGATCACACAAACACACATCAGCTGATCATACAAACACACATCAGCTGATCACACAAACACACAATATATGAACATGTGGAAATACATACTTGTACTAGTGGTGGAGATATATTTTCTTGCGATTCAGAGTCTCGACGTCGAGACGTTATTCTTTGTGATCCATGCTATTTGTTAGATTTGACAGATTTAACCTTTTCTTATATGTATAAAACACGTTAATTAAACGTGACATGTATGTAAAATTCAAAAATCACAGGGGATACAGGGTAGATGTTTTATTACCTACAATTGTTTCCATTTCGTTGTTAGAAGTTGCAAGTCCATTTGACTTCTGAATGCTCGCCTCCATGTCACATACAACATCACCACTTAACGGTGTCCTGCCTCTATCTTCATTAGACAGCTGCAATAGAAATTAAGAAATGCATTTGTTAGCAACACACAATGTAAATGTTAGCATAATCGTAAAAAATTCTTTCCTTTGATGTCAAAGACCGTATCATCTCCTCTTGTGCCTTCAACTGACCATTCAGTTGAGCAAGCATTCGTTTTGTTTCTGTCACCTCGTTGGACAAATTCTGGATTACTACTTCCTTTTCTTGACGCTCGCGTCTCTCATTATCGAGTTGACATTCAAATAACGCAATTCTTTCATCTGATGCTTGTCTGTTTCGAGGAAGATCAAAGTACTTATTTTATGTCACTCCACCTCCAACTCCTCTTGCATAACCTCCCTTTTCCTTACCAAATACAACTGTTAGGGCATCAGTGCCCTGAGCAACCTGCAAGGTTCTTTCTTTGATCTTGTCCTCAGTATCAATCTGCATATATGGAAAATAAGTTATTATTATATATCAAACTAAACATAAAGTGATAATAAAATATGCAGTCATACTTACAATTTTATCTCCCACTGATTTAGTCTCATCATCTGCAAAATTTCCTGATTTGTTTAGCCTTCCTTTCAACCACATTATACAACGCGGGGGTTCTTCATCAGGTTGGATTTCTTTATTTTTTATCTTATAAACATTAAATACATACAAAATGTAAAGTTAAACCAAGTTCAAATACGTAATAAACTATAATATATTAGAAAAGTTTACCATTTTCTCTTTGACATGTACGTATCCACCTCGTCCCATTGTATGCTGATAAACAGACTTGGAACGCGCCGTTTTAGTTGCAGCTGACTTTTCCTAATTACAACACAAATTCATTAGGTGTTTAGATGCAAACACAAAATTATGAAAAGATATGGACTTGAATAAAAAATGACAAATTAAAACCTGGTATTCCTCTGAGCTCGTATACTTCACAAAATCGACCCACGCAGGGGCTTCAACAATCGCACTATATTTCGCCGGGACTTCATTTAATTTTGAAGGTGTATTTTGATTGGGCAATATGTATGTTTGTCTCATTTTTCTTCTGAAATTCCTTAGAAGTCCACCAAGACGATGCATTATTAAGTTTGTACTAAAAAAATTGGTGCAAAAAATAATCAACACAATGTTGTAAATTAGTTTCACAAAATGTAAATGCAGAAGGATAAAGGTAGTTATATCATGTGTACCGTGATTTCATCCCAAAGTTTATCTCTTGCTTCTGGACCCATCTTCTTCGAGGATAAAATCTTCAAACCTATATGCCACGAACCACGTCTCCTAAAAAAACTTATAAACAATGCTCCATTTGGCCCTGATATCCTATTCATCACATCGAAGGTTACCAGAAGCTTTGGTCCACCAGGTTGACCATATTATTTGTGAAACTTGGATAACGTGGTTATGCCCCTCTTAGCTACAGGTTTGCCAATCAGAGGGTTTTCGTTGTTATGATCTTCCGCCTCATCATCAGTATAATCCTCTGATTCATATCCAAGAATATTGTCACCCGTATCATGATTAAGAAGATGATGGTCCTGATCATCGACTTGAGCAATTTCCATATTTCTTGAGTAGAGATTTGTAAAAGGGAAATATTAGAATTGTTAATTAGTTGTTTAGGAATCAATCGAATAGGAAAGAGTTTAAAAATTTTCAATTGATTTTTTGTTATAGAATATATACAACACGTCTTCATGACTGGCAAAAATGTGTTAAAAAGTTCAAATAGTTGGTTGTCGGGAGAACGAAAGTTTTGAATTTTTTTCATTTCCTTATCGGCAATAATCGAAATTTCAGGAAACGAAATAGTCAGAATTGCCTTTTTTTTGAAATTTCAGGAAACTGAATTGCCTTTTTTTGAAAGTAAAGTTGAAAATTTTGGCTCCAAAGGCCTAATTAAATAAGAATTTAATTTTTTACAAGGTGTAATTAACAATATTTAAAAATTTCACGTGAATTTAATCTATAATATAACATATTAGATAATATAATTATTAAAATTAATTTTAGGACGGTTTACTACCACCCTGACCGGTGACAATCGGTAATTAACATGGGTCATGGGTCACGTGTATTGGGTTATGACTAAGAACATGATAGTAATACGGTGCATGTGTAATATGGTTCATGTTCATGTGTCATGGTTACTACCACCCTGACCGGTGACAATCGGTAATTAATAAGTGTCATGGGTCACGGTTAATTAATATGGTTCATGTGTCATGGTTGGGTTTAGGGTTTAGGGTTTAGGGGGTTATGACTAAGAACAAGACAATAATATGGTTCATGTGTAATATGTTTCATGTTCATGTGTCATGGTTACTACCACCCTGACCGGTGACAATCAGTAATTGGGTAAACCCTAAACCCTAAACCCTAACCATGACACATAAACCATATTAATTAACCGTGACCCATGACACTTAACCCGTAACCATATATAACCAATAAACCCATAGCCATAACCATAACACATAACACCTAAACCATAAACCCGTAAAACTTAACCACTAACCATATATGCTCTAGCAATAAACCCATAAGCATAACCCCTAAACCATAAACCAATAAGACTTAACCACTAACCAGGACCAATTAACCCAAAACCATAACCATAACACATAACCCCTAAACCATAAACCCATAACACTTAACCACTAACCAGGTTCAGTTAACCCATAACCATAACCCATAATTAACCCCTAAGCCATAAACCCATACCACTTAACCCCTAACCATGACCAAAAAACCCATAACCATAATACATAACCCCTAAACCATAAACCCATAACACTTAACCCTTAGCCATGACCAATAAATCCATAGCCATAACCATAACACATAATTAACCACTAAACCATAACCTATATCGGTTAAACCTAATAGTTTACCATAACCAATTACCCATAAGCATAAATTTTAACTCCTAACCGTAACCTATATCCGTTAATCTGTAATACTTTACCATAGCCCATGAGCCATAACCATATATAACCCATATCCGTTTAATAGTTAATTGATTATAACTCATGACCCATATATAACCATAACCTATAATAGTTGACCACAATCATAACCCATATCCGTTAACCCATAATAGTTGACCACAATCATAACCCATATCCGTTAAACCGTAATAATTGACCACAATCATAACCCATATCCGTTAAGCCATAATAGTTGACCATAACCATAACCGTTAACCTGTAATATTAGACCATAACCCATGACCCATAACCATAACCCATATCCGTTAACCCGTAACTGTTTCCCGTATATGCAAATCATAAACCCTAACCCCCATAAACAGATACTAAAATTCGTGAAATCATCTTCATCTTCGTCCCTAAAAATTTAAACGCCACACACGATTACTGTGTTCAATCGTTGAAATCATCGTTATGAGGTAAGAATGTTGATCGATTTTTCTTCTTTATCTCCTGTGTTGAGTCATTGTATCATATACAATTTCTAACTTTTGTGTTATGTTTATTTGCCATTTGTTACGTCAATTAGATATGTTTGTTAACAGTTTATGATATTTGTGTAATGTTTATGTCATTTGTTACGTCAATTTCATATATCTGCTTAGTGTTTACCATATAATAAACCCTAACCCCATAAGACGGATAATGTAGTTCGTGCAAATCCTCTTTATCTTCGTCCCTAAAAAGTTTATTAAATTCCACACACGATTACTGTATTCAATCAGTGAATCTTTCAAGAAGGGTTATGTTTATGCCATTTTTTACATCAATTACATATGTCTGTTTACAGTTTCTGACTTTTGTATTATGTTTATGCCATTTGTTACAGAAAATCAATAAGACTTGGTAAGCCTAGAAGATATTTAGGTGTAGCTATAGAAGTGCCAAGAAGTTCCTGTTCCAGTGGAAGATCCATTTCATGTTGCTGGGGTTGCTGAGGTTATTGAAGTCGTAGTACAAGTTAAAGTTGAAGAGCCAATTCAAGGTGAAGATGATGAGGCAGCAGAAGAGGTTAATCCAGTTCGAGAAATTAAGACCAGAAGAAGAAGAAGTCAAAGACTGTTGCTCAAGAACCTGAATAAAAGTCATGATGGTGTACCAGGAAGTTCTAAAGAGAATTTGATTATATTAGACTAGTATGGTAGTTGATGTGTTTATCTTTTCTGGATGTTTTTTGTTTGTACTTGTTAAACAATGGTTTCTTTTGTAAACTGAAATCACAATAGTTTCTATCCAGAAAATGGAAATTAATTTTGGATTTTAGTATGATATTTAACTCTCTTATGTTTTGTTATCTCAGTATGGTATATGAACATGGTATTATAATCTGTTTCTTTTGCTTCATTCATTTCAAGTCTTTTTCTGTGAAGCTAAATGTCAGTATTACATTTATCAAAACAGAAAAGTCAGTATTCCATTTAACAAAAAAGAAAAGTCAGTATTCCATTTATCATGTTTGACTATCAAAAGTCGTATTCCATGTCTATTTTGTTCCATTTTCATGCAACTGAGTCCACTAACAGTTCCTAGAAAACTGTAATTAAGTCATTCACAATCAAAATATATTCATATACCAAAAAAAGTATTGGATTACATTCACAAACAGTATTTAGTGATTCACAATCTAAATAACCATGGAAGTTGACTATCAAAAGTCAGTATTCCATAAACAAACTTTACAATTGAATAACCATGGAAGTTGACTATTCAGAGTCAGAATTCAATTTATCATAGTACTGTTTGGTAGGAACTGTTAGTGAACTCAGTTGCTTGAATTCATACAAATGAGTTCACTAACATTTCCTACCAACCAATATTTAAGTCATTCACAAACATTAATTACATCATTCACAAACAATAATTAAGTCATTCAGAATCTAGTGATATATCATATACCAAAATAAGTATTAATTACATTCACCAAAAGTATTTAGTCATTCACAATCTAATTATAAATTAATCCTAATTAAATATTCTAGCAAATTTAACATAACAAATGTCCCATAAACAAACATTACAGTTGAATAACCATGCTTCTAAATAGTAAAACCCCGTATGTAGAGGACGGGTTGAAAGAATTTTGTGCTTGGTACAGGTTAGAAGGCATCCGGAGAATTGTACTTGTTTCAAATCGTCCCGCTGAAGAAACATGAATCTTTGTATCCTCTCTAATATCGATGGCACAATCTGAGCTCTATCGGAATGGAAGGCATCATTCAACATGGCAAGAGCTTCTGGTTTCCTCTCAAAGCCTTCTGCCATCTTCATCATTCCCAACACAAACGTTGCATCCTTCTGTCCTAAGGCAGATGCATTTTGAAGCATCTCCATCCCTAACCTCTTCTGTTCTTCTTCATCAAAGTTGAATAATTTCATCTGAAATGTATAACAAAAAAGTCAATAATACAAAAATTAATAAATTAAATGTAAAAAACTTAACTTTCAATAACAAACAATAAATGTACACACAAGGTTTAAATGTATGACCATTCCATCTCTATACGTCACCTTTGCGTTTCCCGCTGCTCTACATCTGATGATCAGTTGACGTCTATTCTCACTAAACCAGAACCTACGACTGAATAAAGTTTCTACTTCCATATGTTTGTAGACCTCTTCGCTATCAGAAGCCTCCAATAACGTTTGGCAACTGTAATACACACACAAATTGATTTCTTAATGTACAAGTTAACAATATTACCAAATAGATGAAAAAAATAGACAGATTGTATTAGAAACTTACAGGCATTTCACTTTCAAACAATCGATGGCAGAGACAGTCCCCAAGTGTGTAATCATTTTCTCAATAACTGCCATTGGAAGATCAGTTAATGTTGTTTCTGGTACTGTTGTTTTTACTTTTTTTGAAATAGATGCTTCCACGGTGATCGTTGAAATTGACTGGTGATTCTAAGGTTTGAAACTGTTTGGGTTGTTTTTTGGAGAATCAAATGATGGTCTGCAAACGCCGATGAACCGAAACGACGTGCAGTGGGAAATATGGCGCCTATAATGTGTAGTGTGTGCATTTACTTTATTGCCCTTATAAATACAATGCTATATTTGATTAGTAAGGGTATTTTTTGTCAAAACACATAATTCAAACAAACACAATCTTCTTTGACTATCAAAAGTCAGTATTCCATTATCAATTATCATAGTTTCATAGTTTGACTATTAAAAGTTAGTATTCCATTTATCATAATTCCATTTTCATTCACAAACAGTAATCAAATCATTCACAAATATTAATTAAGTCATTCAAAATCTAATGATCGATCATATATATATATATATATATATATATATATATATATATATATATATATATATATATATATATATATATCAAAAAAATATTGGATTACAATATTCCCAAACAGTATTTACTCATTCACAATCATAGTGTATCCCTAATATTCTAGTAAATTTAACAAAACAAGCTATCCAACAGCAAACTTTACAATTGAAGACTTATAGAATGTCATCATTAAAACCCCTATCTAGAGTAATTAGCCTTGAATGATGAGTAAGGTGGTCGGGACAACCGAAATTGTATAAACTGAAATGTATTTCTTGCAAATCCGCCCGCCTAAACCTCATTATGACTTGTATCGTGCGTAAGGTTCGCTTCAAAATTGGAGCTCTATCGGAAGGGAAGACATCATTCAACATGCTAATAGCTTCCTCTTTAAGACTGATGTCATTGCCTTCTCCCATCTTCAACATCCCTAGAACAAACTTTGCATCCATTTGTCCCAAGGTGGATGCATTCTCAAGCATCTCCTTCCTTGCCCTCTTTTGTTCCTCTTCATCAAAGTTGAATAACTTCATCTGAAATTGAGAAAAAAAAGTTTAATAAAATGTATAATTAAACTTAATTACTTAATTAACAAACAGTAAATATACGTATACCATTCCATCTTTATACATGATGTTTGGGTTTCCTGCTGCTCTACATCTGTTGACGAGCTGACTTCTACCCTCACTAAACAACCCAATCCTCATAGTTTGTATACTTTCTACTTCCATTCTTCTGTAGACCTCTTCACTATCAGAGGCCTCCAAAAAAGTGTGGCAACTGTAAGATACATAAAAAATTTATTTCTTAATGTACAAATTAACAATATTACCAAATAGATTAAAAAATAGACAGATTGTATTAGAAACTTGCATGCATTTGTACCACACACAATCGATGGCAGAGGTGGCCCCCAAATGTGCAAAAATTTTCTCCATAACTCCCATAGGAAGATCACTTAATGTTGTTTCTCTTACTGCAGTTTTTTGCCGTTTGTTTTGAAGTAGATGCTTCCATGGTGATCGTTGAAAATGACTGGTAGTGTGTAAAATTACTTTATTGTCCTTATAAATAAAATGCTATATTTGATTAGTAAGGATATTTTTGTAAAAACACATAATTCAAACAAACACAATCTTCTTTGAAAAATCAACCGGTGAGAGTAAATGATCTTTTCCCTTTTAAACACACATTAATTATGGAGATTTATGTTAACCGTTTTGCCTCTAATTAAATACGCCGCAAAGAGTATACGATACTCAAAGGCTTCAATCCCTAAATTTTGACTTTTCATCAAGTTTAATTCTTCTCTATTTCTTGTTCTTTGACATTTATAAACATGGACAAATCTTGGATAGGTACAAATAGGACCATGAGACCTTATTTTGAAGGAGTATCAGAGTTTATTAATTACGCATTGCAGAACTTGACGAAGATGAGGAATGCTGACCCACGAGTGAATAAACAATATCTATAAATGCCATGTCCGTGTTCCAAATGTTTAAACCACATAGAGCATAAAGTGGAGGAAGTGTATCACCATTTTTTTTAGCAATGTGATTGATCAAAACTACACAAAGTGGATTAAACATGGGGAAAAGGATGAGCCATCAACAAGTGGGCCAAAACTTTATAGTGTTACAACAGAGTTTGTTGAAAACACGGAATTTGGTTCACAAATTCCAACAGATGGACCGGAAACAGTAGAAATGGTTAATGCTACTAAAGATAATTTTGATGAGGAAGACCATGTCAAGTTTCAAGAACTATTATTAGACGCAAAGAAGCCACTTTACAAAGGGTGTCCTGACTTTACAAAGTTGTCTGCAATAATCCAACTACTCAACTTGAAGAGCAAGTACGGATGTTCAGATAAGTTCTTTACTGAGTTTACTAGGATTGTTATAAAAGATGCTCCCTGATGGTAACAAATTGGTGGAAAACACTTATGAGGCCAAAAAATTATAAAATTGATGGAGCCAGGATACAAAAAGATACATGTATGTATCAACAACTGCCTTCTTTACTGGAAGGAGGACGAGAAATTGACTGTGTGTCGAACTTGTGGGATATCAAGATGGAAGGTGGATAATAAGACACATAAAGTGTACGAAAACATTCCAGCAAAGGTAATGTCTTACTTCCCAGTTATACCATGACTGCAACGACTCTTCAAGATACAAAGTATTTTATAAGACTTAAGATGACATGCGGCAAGGAGGATAACAGATGGTTTTTTACGTCACCCTGCAGATTCACAGGCATTGCGTACCATAGATGAAAAATTCCCCGAAATTGCTAAGGATCCAAGAAATCTATGGTTAGGAATATCGGTTGATGGAGTTGATGTCAACAGAGGAAATAGGCATCACAGTGTATGGCCAGTCTTAACTGTCATATACAACCTTCCTCCATGGCTGTGCATGAAAAGAAATTTTATCATTCTTTTGGTTTTAATATCAGGATACCCGGGAAATGATATTGATGTTTTTTTGGAACCTTTAGTTGATGATCTGCAACGCTTATTCGAGGAAGGTGTTGATACATATGATGCTTCCACAAAAGAAAACTTTAATCTACGTGCCGTTGTGTTATGGACAATAAATGATTACCCTGCGCTTGGTACATTATGTGGCTGTCCATGCAGTGGATTCAAAGGTTGTGTAGTATGTGGGAAAGATACATATTGTGTTAGACTTCCTGCCTCATCAAAACAAAGTTATGATGGTCACATACGATATCTACCATATAACCATCCGTTCAGAAAGCAAAAGAAGGCGTTTAATGAACAACAAGAATTTGGCCACTCTCCAAATCCAATGACCGGGGAACAAATATACAACGAGGTAAAACATATTGAAAATAAGTAGGGAAAAGGAAAACAAACAAACAATAAGACATCAGAAAACCAAGAAGATACGAGAGGCAGAGGTGGGAAGATTCAAAAGCTGAAAAGAAAAAAAAAACAAGCAGAGGGTAGTTCAAGCCAAGTAAATGAAGAAAACGGTGTTTATTGGAAGAAATTCAACATTTGGTATCGAAAACTTAGGTATTGAAGGCATAATTCTGTTCAACATTGTATTGATTTCATGCATATAGAAAAGAATGTTGGTGAGAGTCTAGTCAGAAATTTGCTAAATGTTCCCGGAAAGACAAAAGATGGACTGAATGCTAGATTGGATCCGGTTGAGTTGGGTATAAAACCAGAGTTGTTTGCTAGGCTAGAAGCAGACAACACAACACTACCTCCAGCAGGTTACACATTAACGAATGATGAAAAGGACATATTTTGTGAAACATTATACAATATCAGGGTACCACAAGGCTATTGTTCAAATTTCTCTAGTTTGGTCAGCCTAAATGATAGAAGCTCATTGGCCTTAAATCGCATGATTATCACATGCTAATGCAAGAGTTTTTGCCTATTGCAGTTCGTTCAATAATGCCTCAAGCCACACGATATGCTATTATCAGGTTTTGCTTTTTCTTTAAATTGATATGTAGCAAAGAAATCACATTACAAGAACTAAATAAGATGCAAGAAGAACTCTGTGTGACACTGTGCTTTTGGAGAAATATTTCCTCCGTCATTTTTTGATATTATGGTCCATTTTCCTGTGCACCTAACTAGGGAGGTAAATTTATGTGGTCCTGTATGCTTTCGGTGGATGTATCCCTTTGAAAAATGTATGAAGGTTATTAAAGGACATGTGCGAAACATAAATAGACCAGAGGGATGCATTGCTGAGGAGACTATTGCAGCAGAAACAACAGAGTTTTTCAGCGAATAACAAAAATCAATGAAAACTATTGGTATCCCTCCTGATAAACATGAAACTGATGAAGATGAGGAAGGAAAACCAATGTCGGCCGGAAAATTAAGTGAAGTTTCTGCTGAACTCTTTCAGAAAGCATATTTGTATGTAATACAGAATACAGATGAAATTGTACGGTATATTGAGTAAGTATTACTAACACATGTCTATTTTGTTACTTATAATGTTCTATTATATATAATAATCAAATACCTTGTTTCAGGCGACACAAGCAACTTTTGGAAACAGAAAACCTGGGTAAACGAATAGCATTGCTGGAGAATGAGCATAGTAAATCTTTTGCTAATTGGTTACGCAAAGAGGTAATCCGTATGTTATTTATAGTTGTCGCTTGTTGTTCCTTAAATTTGAAGCTCATATATACTTGTAATATATTAATAAAAATTCAGGTTGAGAGAGAGTTAGCAATCTCCAAAGAAAGTGTATCAGAAATCGTAAGGTTGATTTCATATGGACCACGCGCCACCGTAGTTAAATACGACGCATATAACATCAATGGGTATGCATTTCGTACAAAATCTCGTGATGGCAGGGTTTACCAGAACAGTGGGGTTATTGTTGATGCAATAGATCTGCACATATCCAAAGAAGTTTCAACCACAAGACAAAGATTTTATTACGGGGTTTTGCAAGAAATATGGGTACTAGATTATCGTTTCAGGAAAATTCCTCTTTTCAAATGTGATTGGGTTAATCATAGAGCTAGTGGGGTCAAACACGATACTAATCTTGGTTATACATTGGTTGACCTGAATAATTTAGGCCACAAGGTTGATCCGTTCATATTAGCCTCACAAGCACAACAAGTATTTTATGTGAAAGATCAGCTAGATAGAAAACTGTCTATTGTCTTTAAGACACCTCCCAAGAATTACAAAGATACATATGACGAAGTCGATGAGCAATTTAGTACTGTCATTCACCCGCACAATGATAACATATTGCCACATGTAGATCGACGTGACTTGGGTAATGAATCACGAGACGATTACTATCGAACTGACTGTGGCGGTATTGTTATACGCAAATCGAAGTGAACAATGTCTTGGTGAAGTTGGCACACTCTAAAGTTCATTGTATTTTTTGTTTAACTCATATAGATGATAACTTTTATCTTTTTAGTACATATATTGCCATTTATTACTTGTAGTACATTAACCTTGCAAATTACCATAATATATTCGAAATCTATTGATCATAACAGAAACAAAATATCATATTTACAACAGTTCCCAATAGACGTGTCAAGTCAACAAAACGGCAACTAACTTCAAAATAATTCAAAGTTTGACTATCTAAAGTCAAAATTCGGGGAAATGGGATATTAATCAGGTCAATTCAGTCAAAATGTTTCATACTGTTTTAGCGCCTTTTTCACCATATTTTTTCCCGCACTTTTGCCTCTATTTTTTATATTTATATGCCTTCCAATATATTGCATCTGTTACACGAAGATACATCCTCTCCATCGATTATAAAATTTTCATCTTCCATCTGTTTCATGAACATACTGCCCTTTCATCTGATTTCATTACCAAAAAATGAATATTCCTGAATCGCAAAACCCTTCAAAGCGCAACAGAAAGAAAAATACACAGAACTTAATTTTCTTGATGAAAGAGGTTGATCAATACATCTTGAAAGACAAGAAAAGACTTGCAGATGTTGAAATGGCTATTGTCGATATTTAGATGAATATAGACGAATTGAATTTCTGAATTTCCCAGATTAATTCTCAATCGAAGATTTCGGTTTTTGACAGAGCCCATATTGATTTTCTTAATTCTCAATTGGTTCATCACACAAGTATGTATGCTACGAATAAGCAATTACGTGAGCAGATTATCATGTCTCTTGACTCTCAAAACTTGTACTCTGATAGGTTTGTTGATTATCTAGATTAGTTTTTTCTTTTTTATTATCTGTCTCTTGATGTAATGTTTTGAAAATTCACAGATGTTAATCAATGAATATTGTCTGTTGTTTGCTGTAATATTCGTTGTTTGTGTAGTTCAATTGAAAACAAACGACATCCTCTTTTGAAATAACCAAAACGATTCCCAATTTCGAATTCAAAACGGTTCCAATTTTGACTTCACAAGATTTCCCATTTTGACTATCTAAAGTCAAACTTCGGGGAAATGAATATTAATAATTTATGTTACCATATGTACTGGATTTTGGCTACACTTAACTCATGTGTGACAAACTCAACTCTATGATTTAGACACATAAAAAATTACTTCAAGTGACCATATATAGACTCATGATTTAGACATACAGACACTCAATATGTGACTAAATATAAAATTTAATTCACTATTTAATTTTGAAAACACACGATAAACTTTAGTCACAATGTATAAGTTATGTGACTATATGTACTGTATAAGTTATGTGACCATATGTACTGTATTTTGAAAACACACGATAAACTCGATTCTATGATTTAGACACATAAACAATTACTTCATGTGACCATATGTAGACTCATGATTTAAACACACAAACACTCAATGTGACCATAAACAGCATTTAGATATACATTTATGATATGGTGTGACTATTATAAAGCCATATAGTCACACATGATTGTGCTAGAAATAAATGTAACTATATACTTTACCTTTTGGTTTCGTTAAACTTTAGACACATATAATAAGTTGCGTGACCATATGTACTGGATTTTGGCTACACTTAACACATGTGTGAAAATTTCGAATCTATGATTAAGACACATAAACAATTACTTCATGTAACCAACTATATTTTTTACCTAAAAATACAAAAATCTTACACTTTTGATTTATTGTATACATTTAACCTGTGATATTAGGTTACCAACCAGTTTCTCCTAATTTTTTTTAATTTTAAATTAATGTAATTTAAAAAAAAATTATTGTTCTTCAGCTTGAATTGTTCTTTCAGATTCAAACAAAAAACCCAATGAATGGTTCTTTCAGATTCAAACAAAAAACTGATCCGAATGAATGGTTCTTTCATATATAAACAAAGAACCAAAATAACAAGCCACAATACTTATCAAATTGAAGATGAGCTCCAAATTTCAACGGGATGGCGGCGTTGGTTTGAAACAAAAACCGGCGGCGTGGTTTAAAGCAGCGACAGCGGTTCTGGAAGGTGATATTGGTTGTGGTTGTTTGAAGCGGCGGCGTTGTTTGAAGACGACACAAAAACCCTAATCAAAAGTCGATGGTTTGAACCAAAAACCGGCGGCGGTTGTGGTGGTTTAAAGCGGCGACGGGGGTTGGAAGGTGATGGTTCTTGTACTTGTTTGAAGTGGTAGCGTTTTTTGAAGACGATACAAAAAACCTAATCACAAGGCAACGCGGCGATTGTGGTGGTTTAAAGTGGCGGCAGAAAGTTTCAGATCTGAACTAATTGTTGGTGGATTTTGAAGGTGATGACTTTAATGGTGGTTCGAAGGCGAAGGCGGCGTAGGAGAAAACAGTGGTGGTGATTCTGAAGGTGAAGGAGACTGTTGTGGTGGTGATTTTGAAGGTGAAGGCGACAAAAGGAGACGGCAGCTGTTGTGATTTTGAAGGCGAATGAAGCAACAGCGGTGGTGGGCTGATTTTATATGAGGGCTTGTTAGGGTATAAATTTAATTGCATATTCATCTATTCTAGATCTGATTTTGGATCATACTCATCTAATTTCATCCCCAATCAAGTTTATGGTTTATGATTTCAAGATATTTTTTATGTTTTTACATTTAAAAATGAAGAACATGATGAAGAACCTTGAAGAACACCAAGAAGATATGAATTTGCTAATTAAAAAAAAATCAAAATTCATGAAAAAACCTGTAACCTGATAATTTGGTCACCTATTGCATACAATGAATCAAAAGTGTAAGGTTTTTTGTATTTTTAGGTAAAAAATATAATTGGTTGCATACAATGACAATATTGACATAGTTTGTTGTATTTTCGCGCAATTTGCCCAAAAAATCTATATTTCACAAAACTTTGTATCATATACTAGTTTATATGTCCGTGTAAAGACACGTGTAACCATAATTATTTATGTAATTTTTTTATTATATATTCACTTAGTTAAGCACTCCGTGTATATCACGGTGAAGACAACTATCAAAAATGAATTTGAAAAACATCTCATATTAAAAACTCTGTGTAATATATTTATGCTATTTTATCTCATATTAAAAATGAATTTGAAAAATATCTTGATTTAGAGTCGAAATGAGTCTTAATTTTGATCAAGTTGATGAATGTTAGTATTTTAATAATATTAAAATATAAGAGATTATTATTAATATTATCATTATTATTATTATTATTATTATTATTATTATTATTATTATTATTATTACTATTATTATTATTATATGATTTTATTTAGACATTTTTTATTGTTAGGGTAAAATAAAAGTGTGTAACATAATATATATGTAATTTATCAAATGGCTAGGTTTGATAAATATTTTATTATTTACCTCTTACCTTATCACGTATTATAATTATATTTGAATGGTACTTTGATGTAATATTAATGAATATATAAACTTTAATTCATTACTAGAATACACAAGTCACAATTTAGTGGGTAGTAGGATAAAGTAGAAAAATATTATAAGAAGATCTACAATTTTCTTATCTTGTAGGCATCATAGTGCATTATATATCAATATTAGCATACATTCATGAGTTTTATGTTTTTAGGGTTAATGTCCACAAGATCATATGTAGAGTTTACATATCATAATTTGAACTTTGTTTTCACCTTAAAAGCTATATAGATAAGTTATGAACTCCTCCACTTGGTTGATGGAAGATAATGATACCTTAGGAAAAAGGAAAAGCAAGGGCAACCTAAATGCGATTGTAAAAGTACCATGTTTAGGAGAAGGTCAAAAAAAATTATACATTTATATTTTTTTGTTTATATAAGTTTCAAGCTCGTCCAATAGCTGACTATTTGGAAACTTGTGTTTAACACAAATAATCCATTAAGCTAAAAAATATTAAGTAAGATATTTTAATATCATTTTTTTTCTTAGTTTGTAGTATACCTATTTGGCTGAAAAAAATTACCCAATAGCCTATTAGGGCAAAAACACTTGTATTGAGGGATCTGTTATTGTTTTGGTTATTGCCATAATAATTATTACATTCATAAATAAATTTTACTTATACATAAGAAAATATGTTAGCGGATCCGTTATTTACTATTGCTATAAAGAGTACACAATCAACATTCGCCTTGAGAAAAAAAGAAAAAGAGACAAATAAGACAATAATAGTGGATTCACTTTCTACTCTGACACATACCTCAATTGCGCAATCTATCAATGTTGATGGTATAAACCAACCATCAATAAAGGATTCATTTTCTGCTCCCAATAAACTTAAGATTATACACCAAGTCTCAAGTGACGGACCAACCACCTCTCCTGTGATTGTACCGTTACCCCTATCTCTAACTCATTACCTACTACTTCTACCTAACAAGAAACATCAAGCCTCTTCCTTCAAACCCTTCTTTGCATTAACCAAAAGCTTGATGGCCTTGCAAAAAACTTTCAAACCTTCCAATCCCAAAGAGAAACTCATTTATCCACTCTTACCAAGGATATTGAGTCACTTAAAGCCTCAACCTCCCAACCTCAAACACTCCCTGAACTAACTCCTCAACCTATCTAAATACCTCAACCTGGCCTAAACTCCATCCTCTTCAAAGTAAACCAAATTCATACCCAAATACCCTCTACACCTATCTTACCTCAATCTACTATATCCTCTCTAAACCAAAGCATTTCTATCCTCTTAACCAAACATCAAGCCCTAAGAACCATCAAACCACATATCTCTATAACTATTCACTAAGAGCTTACTGTGTTACCCAATATTATTTCCTCCCTTCATGATCAAGTTTGAAATTATCCAAACAGGGTCATGACAATCATATCACAATGTGGGATGAGTTCAACAAACTCAGAAGTGAATTTAGGGATTTACATAGATCCTCTCACCATTCCTTTACCCCTTTCACTTCATCCATGCATTTCCCATCTACTTTTAAACCTCAACCTTCCATATTTAGACCCACAACTCAACCTGCACCCTCTACTTCAAGACCTACCTTTCAACCTAAAATACTCCCCCACCTACTCAACCCAAAACAATTCCTGCTCCGGGTGCCCGAAGAAACAGTCCAAGTTCCCTGGTGATTCCCTATCTTCTTCTGATGATGATAAAAAGGTGGAGAATGATCCTCATGGATAGGATTTGTGTGCATAACTGTCGAACCCTGATGATACGCCTAATGTCATATGACACTCAAGGGTCACACCTGTGAGGGAACATAATTCAAGAAGTTGTACAATCACAGTTTGAGAAGAAGGTTTTATGACAGTCAGTCGTAAACCAGTAAAGAGAGTCATAATTACCAAGTTGATTAATTAACAATAAGATATATTTTTATTTGTTAATAAATATATGTTGTTAATTATTAATTTTTAAGATTAATACTTTGGATATTATCTTAAATAAAGGTTATTACTAATTTATTATTAAAAAGGAAAAACAAAATATATAAGCAAAAGTTCAAAGGAGAACTGTTTTTCGTACGAGAACCGCGGGAACTAATCTGAGCCGTCTGATTCCCCTTCCTTGATCCTCCCATGAATTCATCACATACATCCTGCCACACTTGATCCTCCCACGGTCCACATCCATGAGTTCAACTTTATCAAATCAATGGCCAAGATTGGTTCTCGCAGTTCTTACGGAAAACAGTTCTCGTTTGAATCGTCCCCTATATATATATTAGATAATATATATTTTGTATTTTAATAATAGTTAGTGAAAGGTAATTAATTAACTCCTATTTAAACTCTGTGAGGATGCTATCTATAAATAGGGGATTAAGAAGCCTTGATTAGGTTAATAATAAAAACAACACGAAAACAACTCTCTCCCCTCCCCTCTCTTGTTCGTCCGTCGAAAACCCCACCACAAGGGGTGGTCTCGATTTTGGTGTTTGTAACATCAAGGAATGAAGAACAAGCTTCGTGATCAATCCTTCTAGCGGATTCTTGTGGTGCCTTATTACGGTTGGACTACAACTTAAGCAACCCTAAGAAAAGGTAAAAACGTATAAACTTTATCTACTTGTTCTTGTTCATCTTATCATCGATCGAACATATATATAGATATATATATGGTCGATCGAATAGATATATATATATATATATATATATATATATATATATATATATATATATATATATATATATATATATATATATATATATATATATATATATATATATATATATATATATATATATATATATATATATATATATATATATATATATATATATATATACATGTATGGTTTGTATGATGTTCTTAATCTAGACTATCATATGATTAAGATTTCGTGTATATATATATATATATATATATATATATATGTACACATGTATCTATTTTAAATATATATACCATACACACTTGTGACATAACTAAATCTTAATCCTTTTTAGGGTTTAAAGATTAAAGTTATTGTTTTAATTCCACTTTTATAAATGATTACTGTTTTATTATAATTCTGAGTTGGTTCAAACCAGTTAGGTTATAAATCAGTATAACTCAAATTGTTATGAATTGCCATGTGTATTAAAACCCAACACTGATGATGCTGAAATAAGTGTTGCATATATAGATTCATTCATCAATATTCAAAATAAGGAGGCTACCAAGAAAGCAAGTGTCAAAAAAACAACTCCTCCCAATGAAGCAGAAAAAAGTTCCACTGAAGAATCCATCAGGGAAATGTTTGATGAGAATAGATCATTTGCTAAGGGGGAGAAGAGGACTTTAAAGAGAAAGAAGTCTTTGACAAGAAAGAGCAAAGCCAAAAACAAGAAAATTGTTGAAGGTTACTCACCTCCCATTGACATTGAGTCAGACTCTGAGCCTGATGATGATGATGATAACACCCCAATCAACAACCTCTTCAGAAGGAAACATGAGAGAAAAACTGTTGCTGCTCCAAAAGTCCAAACCCCATAGAATAAATGTAAAGACCCATTTCTTAAATAACATTTCATGAATATGTTCCATCACAAGCTTGATTACAAGGATCAACAAAGTAAAGGTTAGGTTTAGTTGCAATAGGCTGTTAAAAGATTTACAAGCTTGGAACATCAATTTATATATTGTTCAAAAGATGCGGAAGTTAAACATCATTTAGGAGTCATCTTTAAATCTTCAACTATTGGAGCTTTTCCTTTAAACTTTCTCGAATACCCTTAAATAACAAGTGATAAGTAAGCATATCTAAAATCATATCTGTTCAAGAAAATTTGGTGATTAAGTTTCTTAATTCAAGAAAATGAAATATTTGAAAGGTTTCCTAAACTAATCCTAATACCTATCTATACTATACTACATTATAAAGCATTTAGTACTTTTGCTTAAACTCTTAAAAATTAAGTAAGATGAAATTACTAATATACCCTCATTTAAACCTAAAAGAAAACAACTAAATGGACTTAATTATACTTTTAATTATCATTATAATAACTAAACATTCCATGATAAATAATGTCTTTAAAAAGTCAAGACAACACAAATTAATTTGTAACCAATAAGATATTATAACAAACTAAATAAAAATTAATAAATATTTAAAGCAATAAAGAAATTGAAAATCAGAAAAAAATATAGATGTTGCGGATGAAAACTATTCAACATCATCATAGTGCGTGAATATGATAGCCCTAATTTATCGAAAATAGACATGTTATCGAGTGAGAATTATTTGTCGTCGCCACATTGCACGGGTAATATGCTAGTTCTTATAAATAGGGGATTAGTATTTGAATTATGGTTAGACTTTTCTAAGGTTTTAAGATAAAGAAAACTCTCCCTCTCTACCTCTCTTGGCCTTCGGCCGAACACACAAAAGGAAAAACCAAGTTCGGTTTTTGTTCGAGTATATATATATATATATATATATATATATATATATATATATATATATATATATATATATATATATATATATATATATATATATATATATCACATCAATATGCATGTATGTACAATCATAGCAATCATATTATAGATAAACCAAGATCATCATACAAACCATATATATATATATATATATATATATATATATATATATATATATATATATATATATATTTGTGTTTAAACAAAGATCCTAACCCTTTAGGATTTTTAGATCAAGATGACATGAAGAGGTGTGTTAAAAAATCCAACAGTGGTATCAGAGCTTCGGCTCGTTTAATCACAATGTATATATTGTTTGATCTATTTATTTGTTCTTGTTCATATCTATATCTGTACTATCTTATAATGTATTTAGGTCTTTTCTATAATCTCTTAATTTTAAGTAATCTGAAATTACTAATTTACCCTCAAATCAAACTAAATAGAAATTGTTAAATTAAGTAACTATTAGATGGATTTAATGAAATTCACATATACCAATTTAGTGAAGAAAACTTTTATAATAAGAAAATATTTAAAACATCAAGTCAATACCAATTAACTTTACTATTACAAAATATTTTAACAACTAAACATTCCATTATTAATATTCTATCACATAAAAACTAGTTGAACTTAATTATTAGAAAATGTGTATAAATAGATCATGAATTTGAATAACCTATAACCTAATTCCATTAATATTTATGAAATATAATTGACTCAATAGTTAAAACGGATAGGTTGCCAAGCTAAATATTCGTCGTCGCCGCATTAGCGCGGGTACTATACTAGTGTGTGTGTGTGTGTATATATATATATATATATATGTGTGTGTGTGTGTGTGTGTGTGTGTGTTCGAAAAATATAGGGATTAACAAGTTTTGTCAATCTCAGTTTATAAGTTTTATTATTTGAACAGATAGATTTGAATATTAAAAGTTTTATAGTTATTTAATTTTTTAATTAGAAAGGTTAAACCTAGTAAGTATAACCGGTTAAAGAATTAAAAGCTATAAGGTTTATTTTTCGTTCATGTACATATGTTCTTGTATGTATATGTAACACCACTTTTTCTTTAAAAAGGCTATTATACATATTCTAAAACTGTTAGCACCCAAAAAGGATAGTAGTTTTACAAAATACTGTTACTATTTACAATGGTGCTAATATATTTATCAAAAGTAGTGTTTAAAACGTTTCTAAAACAAAAACTATCCAGCCTATCAAGGAACTGGGGCCTTCTCCTTGCCAGAACCTGACGCACCTGCATGCACAAAACACTGAACGTAAGCTAACACTTAGTGAGTATACTACTAGAATAATTAACAAAGCATGAGTGCTAATTCTCTTTAGGATGTCTCACATCCCGATCTGAAATCTGCAAGACTGTTCCAGATCTGTTATCTGGTCCCGGATATACTATACAAAGTATAAGCAACTCCTGACACTTACTTGGGTATAAGGATCTCAATATACCCTATCTCTGTCTACAATGCTATAATGTCACATAATCAACACGTATCATGCATTTAGTATACACACGTATCAACACGTATCGCAAGTAACCTTGCTTACGACCGCAAGGGACAAAACAACTAGAATGCTGAAATACTGCCTTGCGATCGCAAGGGATAACCCTTATGGTCGCAAGGACAGTCAGCAGAGTAAACTTCCTTCTATGTTCGAATAGCAACTAGGTTTCGAGGTTTACCCGCTAACAACGATCCAAAATATGTTTTCTGACCAAACAACAATCTCTAACACATACTAAAACCTCTTGGACCATCAAACAACATCAAAATCAAAGACTAACACAAAACTCAAGGATTTGACCTATGAATCCATTTCTTGACCTAAAACTCACTTTTAATCAACAAGAGCACATACCTCTTGCTATAGAATCACTATCAAATCGATTTCAGATGGAAACTTTCACTTCTTGAATTGATTTAGCATCAAAATGGTAAGTATGTGTGTGTATCGTGAGTGTGTGAACGTTCCTGATGGTTGACTCTAAATGAGTCAAATATGACTCAAATATATCTAAACTTTCATAAATAACACAAACGGTCCCTGAACTTTTATAACTGTCTGAAATGGAAACTTTAGCCCCTCTACTTTGTAACTCATAAACAAATAGCACAAAAAGGCAACTAGCTAAACACATAAACATTTAATATTTAATTTACGATAATACTTAGCGGGAACTTTCGGACCTTGGGGCGTTACAACTCCTCCCCACTCGGGACGATTTCGTCCCCGAAATCTTCTGTGCCAACAACTGAGGGTAATTCTGTCTCATATCACTTTCTGGTTCCCATGTATAATCTGACCCTTTTCGGTGTTGCCACTAAACTTTCACAAGACCTATCTGTTTGTTACGCATATTCTTTACTTTCCTCTCTAAGATATCAACTGGTTGTTCTACATAATTGAGCTTTTAATCAATCGTCACATCTTGTAGAGGTACAATAGCTGACTCATCTGCTAAACACTTGCGAAGGTGGGACCCGTGAAATGTGTTATGGATCTGAGACATCTCTTCTGGAAGTTCTAATCTGTACGCTACTTTCCCAACCCTCGCGATAATCTTGAAAGGACCTATAAACCGATGTCCTAGTTTTCCCCTCTTTCTAAACTGGATCACCCCTTTCCGTGGTGATACTTTTAATAGAACATGATCTCCCACTTGAAACTCTAGCGGTGAACGACTTTTGTCTGCGTAGCTTTTCTGTCTATCCTGAGCTGCTTTCAATCGTTCTCATATCTGTTGTATACACTCAGTAGTTTGCCGTACTATTTCTGTGCTACCCAGTTCTTTCTGACCAGCTTCACCCCAACACACAAGAGTTCTACATTTTCTGCCATAGAGCATTTCATATGGCGGCATGCCAATGCTGGAATGGTAACTATTGTTATACGAGAACTCTGCTAAGGGTAGATATGTATCCCAACTGTTGGGATATGCCCACTGATGCACGTACGCCATATGAATCACTACAGATGATGTATGGGCCTATTGGGTCACACACTGGGGATCATCTTGACAACAACCTAAGTGGAGGGACTGATTTGGTCAAATTGGAAAATGTTGACATGCTGATGGAGATAGCGGCTCTAACTTTTAAAGTTAGCGGCTCTATCTCCTAAGCCTTAGCGGCGTTAACTAGAGGCCCGATAGCGGCGCTAACTTAGAGTTAGCGGCGCTATCTCTTAAGAGTTAGCGGCGCTAACCCCTGTCAGATTGCATGTAACTTTTGCATGCTGCCTCCATTCTCCACCAATAAGGTTCTCTTACTTATGCAACTTCTTGGCCGGTCTTTGGGGAACCAAAAGAGATATCTGGAGACCGCATTTGGGTGAGACATGCATCTTCTCTTGGAGAAAAACTCTCTCTTGCTATATACACCAAAATGCTCTAAGTGGTAAAAAGGGGTTCTTGGTGTGTTACATGAAGAGGAGAGTGAAGAGATGACTTGGGTGTTGTTCCAGAAGTGATTTCATGGTTTGAAGATCACGGATGTCTAGCTAGTAGTTGGAGATTGACATATACCCGGGGTGGACTTCAATAGAGGAAGTTATTTTCGGCTTCTTGGATCATCACCACTATCTTCACTTTTTAGAAAGTTTGATCAGGGTATAACTTCCTCCTTCTCCTGTTTTACATGTTGTATTTCATAGCTATGGAGTTTGGTACTTATTCTAGGGGTTTCTTTTGTTTTTATGCTTTATATGGTTGTACATTGTGCTTTTTGGACTTGTACCATGCTTCCGTTGCTCGACCACGAAACCCCAACAGTGGTATCAGAGCCACCTCCATACTTGAAATGCACATGGTGGCCTGAAAAACCCGAAATCAAATTTTTTGTTTTCTGGGAAAAGGGGATAGTGTGGCATTAGTTAGCGGCGCTAACTAACTTAAGTTAACGGCGCTATGCGCGCTGGAACTGTTTTCTATTTTAAAATAAAATTTATTTTGGTCTCGGGTTTTTGGCATATTTCATGTTTTCTGGAAATTTGTTTCAGAAAACTTTTTGGTAATTTTGTTACCATTTTGTATGTTTGATTGTATGAGGTTGATATTAGATTGGTGACCTTGCCTTTGGCCTTGTGGTTGATTTTGTGTGTATGGATGCATTTTGTGATTTTTAATAATCATGGGCTGTAATAATTATTAATTTTGATATATTTGTAATAATATTGTGGCTTGCATGCCATTTCATTCATCCATGTAATTTGTAATAGATAAATAGGAAAATCGTGGCTTGCATACCATTTATTTTCTATTGTATGTATTGTAAATTTTGGATGGATGAGCACACAATTGGAGCCGGAAAGAGATGGAGTAGAATGTCCATAGAAGCCGATGAAATCTATTGGAGATGGCGGTTCTAGTGGGAGCTCGCATCGAAGACCTTTTGTCCCATAGATTGACCACGTACTTCCCGTTTTGGCTCACGGGAAGAACGCATAGGAAAATGGCAAGGGTTACCAATATTTTGTATATGCGTGTGATGTAATTTTATATCTTGCATGGATTGTTTAGGATTCGCTTGCTAGATAATTTTTCATAAAATTAATTAAATCACAAGAGATTTGCTAAAAATGGTTTATATTTCTCGCGCGCGCTCACATACAAGATTAACTCTCACATAGTGAAAAATAGGTTTTGACACTAATAAGTTAATCTAAAACCAAACCGGAAACAAAAGCCTGTTTTCTAAAAACGCAAATCTTGCACCATCCGTAAGTCGATACCACCCGAATGTAGTATTATAAGTTTTGGTTGTCGAGCTTAGCACGAACCAATTCTCATAAAACTGTGTGGAAGATGAGTGTGGCAAATTCACAATTTTGGTTTTTGAGCTTAGAATGAGCCAACTTTGGTGAGTTTGTCATCGTATGTCTTGACGGACGATTTACGATTGCAAATTAAAATCCTTGAGTGATTGTCGAGCTTAGCACGAAGCTACCAAGAATTTTAATTTGGAATTGGTGCAAGTAGTGATCAAACATGCCAAACGACCGATGGTTGTCGTAGGATCCTACATGTGTCTAATAGTTGCAATAGAGATTGCTATCGGTAAAATGGTTACCGGGCTAAATAGCTCCATGAAGTGATCTACGGCAAACCCGTCATGGATTGGGGTGAAATATGGTTCTTAGCCTTTGTTGAAATAACTTGTTTTTCGGGTAATTATTTTAACGAGCATTAGATCAAACTAACTAATTCGTGTACTCTCTTTACTATAGGATGTTGAATCTAAATAACACCACGTCGAACTTTTCACTTCGTATGTTCCTAAAAAGGGAAAAACTCACGGGAGTGAACTTTGTTGACTGGCTTAGGCAACTGAGAATTGTCCTACGTGCTGTGTTTAAGTTACACATCTTTGAGGAACCCCTTCCTGAACCACCCGCTTCCAATGCGGATTGGGCCGTTCGATATGCGTATGAAAAGCGTGTTAAGGACACACACGATGTTGCCTGTCTCATGTTGCCAACTATGAGCTCAGAGCTGCAAAAGAAATTTGAGCAAATGAGTGTGTACGACATGATTAACAAGCTGAAGGATATGTTCCAGCAGCAAATTAGGCAGGAACACTATGAGTGTGTTAAAAGTCTAGCCGGTTGCAGAATGCAGGAAGACGGGAGTGTAAGTGCCCATGTTCTCAAGATGAAGTCATACATGGAACAATTGGAGAGGCTAGGGTTTCCTATCGGGAGGGAGCTCGGTGTGAACTTCATACTTCAGTCCCTGCCCGCATCATATGATCAGTTTGTTATGGACTATCATATGCATGAGATGGTGAAATCCATAGATGAACTGCATGGAATGTTGAAAACTGTAGAGTCTAACATGTCCACGCATGATTCAACCTCATCCATTCCCGGTTTTGGTTCTAAGGAACGGAACATTATGAAGAAGGAGAAATCGACCTCACAAGAAGAGATTGGAGTAACCAAGCGTACTTCAAGTATAGAGTCTTTGGACATTGATAGTGTGCCTAAGGAGACTCATCATGGGGTGGTTTGCTACTTTTGCGGAAGATTTGGGGATTGGGGCCGTCATGCCTGCCCTTCGTGCGAGAGGATATAAAACTTCTCAGAAAAGAGAGAGTTAATTTTCCTACTTAATAAGCTGGGTTGTTAACCTGAGCTATAAGATTCACGTTTGTCACAAATTTGTTTTGTTACAAAGTGTAGGTCTGTTCGTTGCAAGAAGGAAGAGCTTGAAGAACCTGATCTTTGAAGAGGAAACCTTGTTGATTGTCCTCTACAAGAGAATTGGGAGTGTTGATCTCGCCGTTATTTCCGGATTATTACTTTGATTTGATGTCCAGCGTGGAAAGTTTGCTTTATTGTATGCTCTTTGAAGATGATGGATACTTTTGACTCTTGTACTTGTTGTTTTTATGTAAAAGTTTTTCATATTGATGATTTCATTTCAAATTATATCCATGTCATCGCTCATGTGTTATTTTTTACCATTTATGGTGCTCAAATACACATTTGATGACGATGGATATGACTTTGAATTGAAACATTTGTTTTGAAAAATGTTTTGAGATGTTTGTTGAAATCAAATCTTATCCATATCATAGCATACGTTTGTTGGGGTTCGTGGTTCATCACAGCGGAAGCATGCAAGTACAAAATCGGAATTTTACAAACAAAACAAACCACAAAAAGGAACCCCAAGTTGTGTACCAATCTCTACAACAAGATAAGCAACTTAAACAGAAAGAAAAGAGAGAAATATACCCTTGAAGTCCCCTGGAGTTGGTGAAGATCATGAACCCGAGCTAAAGCACTTTCTTCTCTATCGAAGTCCACCCCGGGATAAACCGTGATCTACTTGTACTAGCAAGCCATCGGGTGTCCTACACCATATGGAGACACCTTCTGGAACAACCACCCAAGATACTCTAGAAACTCTCTTTCAGCTCTCTCTTAATCACTCACAAGAACTACCACTTTAGGTTTCTTAGTGTGTGTGTTTTTCACCAAAGTTCATTAAGAACATTAGAGAGAATTAGAAGAGGATGCATGTATATAAAAATGACCTTCTAAGCCTCACATAGCCCCAAGAGACCGGACATAGAAGATCCCAAAAGCAAACATATGTAATGGTGGAGTGTGGAGGTGAAAGGAATAAAGTTGTAATCTGTCAGATGGGTTAGCGCCGCTAACCGCCCAAACTTAGCGCCGCTAACCACTTAAGGTTAGCGCCGCTAACGCGGCCAAGTTAGCGACAGATTGATTAGCATCGCTAACCATGTCCAGAGCACCAACTATCTTTAATTATTCATTTCTAACCCTCCCTTTTTGGTTGTTGTCAAGATCAACCCCCGGCGTGTGACCCGATAGGCCCATACATCATCGGTAGTGATCATTTGGCGTACGTGTGTCAGTGGGCATACTCCAACAGACTCCCACTTGCACATTACTCACCGTACCCAAAGCATCACAGACAAGGAGCGGCCTCTAGTAAGACATCCTGCCCCCAAGTCAGTATGGGTTTTGTCTTCAGCACAAAAACCAATCTGCAACCCATGTGAAAAGGTCCTATCGATAAGTGATCAATCATCCTTTTGTTCGCGATATCCATGTGAACACGAGACATGGTACTAAGTCATTCTCCGTTCGTTCACGATTATGTTTCCCGATTGAGATTAGTGGTGACCAAAACATACAAGTTGCAATCAGATTCATTAATCATTGCACACTTGAGCACGGCCGTGCATTTTGGTGTCAGCGACCAATCATCGAGGGGCCCAGGAATATCTCTCTAAACAGAGGAACAAATTCCTTTGACTCACACTGCCCACCACAGTGATCATACTCTGCCCAACTACTCCCTTTATAACAACCAGTTACGGACTGCGTTTGAAAGTAATTAGAACAAAGCAAACCAAAGTGATGCAGCCACGTGCATCTCCAGTTTGAGGATGAACTGATATTATCATCCTGAATCACTCATGACAAGTACCACAAAGTGTATTCAGGTGTGGGTCGTCCAGTCACTTGAACACTTCAAGTACAGGTGAAGTATTGCATCCCTGTGTCCCTATCGATCATAAATCATTGGACACTTGACCAATCACTTCCCTCAGTCTTAGTTCAGACTTCGTTCCCATGAAGAATGACCGACTGTGGACATTTAGAATGTTAAAACATTCAGGGAAGAGGTAAAACATGCTATGTTGGAACACAATAAGGCTTACTGAGAGTACCCGCTACACGCGCATTACCAAACCTCTTTGATAATCGATACAGGCAGAAGCACAATATTGCTTAACGTTCCCAAAAGAAAAGTTTATCAAAATATTACTAAAACGAACTTAAGCCAAGTATATGCAGGCCCTAGTCTGACAAAATCACTAACCCGCTACTATAGCTTAGTTAACGGATCCGCCACCAATGCTCTCCGTGTGTACTCTGATAATGATCGTATCCCTACTCCAACCAACCACTTCCAAAAGTGTGCGTTGATGGGATTGTGATCATATGTCCAAGACGTTATACATGCTTTGTCTTAAAGGAATCCAATAAGACAAACAACGCTTGGATCTAAAATTTTAATGTGCATGAGCCATCATACTCTCATAGTTTTCATGAAGATCTCTATAGAGTTATTGATGCTCAAAATTAAAATCTTATCTACTTAAGCCATCGTACTCTCATAGTTTTCACAAGGATCTCTATAGAGTCACCAATGCTTTAAGAATAAAATCTTATGTGTTAAAGTCATCGCACTCTCATAGTTTTCATAAAGATCTCTATAGAGTCACCGACACTTTAAGTATCACATTTACTAACGACACGATGTTTATAAGATCACGAACCCCAATCGAATTGGAGGTTATCCTAAAACTTAAACTATCACTCAGAGTAATAAATTACTCTCATATCTTATGATCAACAAGAACATACCTGAATATTTCTTGTTCTTTGCAAATTGCTTTGTTAATCCTTAATGGACGTATAATTCTTGATTCAAACTTGCAGCCAATCATGATCAAGACATTATCTCCATTATTACATATGTCCAAGACATACTAAATAGGATAACAACAGCCCTCCCACTAGCTCTGACATCTATCCAAGTTTCATCATTGCTCATTGAAAACTCAACTAGTTGTTTTTCACAGCAAAACACGAAACTTAGATGTTTGTTGAAGTCCAAGGCAACCCTTTTCCATGTTTTGTAGATTTTACATGGATATATTAGATGTAAAGCACCTTCGGACAGTGTTATATGCACTTCCTCATCGAATTCCTATTACGGAATACGGTCTTTGCATCATACAGCCATGAAACGGCATAAGTGTCCATGTAAACTTCAACATAACTACTGGAAGAATGTCTTCATATGATACCTTCCACATGGTCAATCATCATGAAACCAATTCCCACCAGTTAGTATTTGAAGTTATCTACAAACTAATCCATGTAGATCTTATATCCAAAAGATCCATATACACCTTACTGGTCTCATCTAGGTGTTGGATTATCCAAGTTTATCCTTGAAATCCAGCATGGATCATAGCTTATCTCATTACCTTTTCATTATCTTAGTAGACCCAAGATCCACTACAGATTCCGGTAATTAATACATACGCAATGTATTATCAACAAGTCATCGTCCTCATGTATGTAATACATTTCCGGTCTTATGATGACTATTGCCAGACTTATGAAGAGGTAATATCATAATGCCAAGTACTTCAACATTGCCATGTTAAGTTCCAATCTTTACTGATTGAATGCTAGTGTCAACATCAGGTCATTATTTAAGTCACACGTTCTTCCACTAGAATGCTTCAGTTGTTCATTTCCCTTTTCGAGCAATTCACCTCAGTTCTCAAAAGGTTATGAAAAGAACATCCAAAACCAAGAAGAACATATTAAATGTATTAGCATCTTTTAAAGTTCATCAATCTCCCACTAAATGTAGACTAGATGACTTTAATCCATGAGGTAGACAAGAAAAGCTTTCTTTCTAGTCTAACCTCCATGGTTGCTAATTTGACCATCTTTGTTGTTGTTTAAACAAGAACATTGCCCGCCACAACTCAAGTACACCCATCTGATAGGTTACTTAAGTTTAAGTCATCAAATGGAATCGTAACTAGTATGTTCCGTCTCTCCACTTTGCGATCCATGTAAAACATGTATCCTAGGATAGTTGAATCATGAGACATTCCCATAATTCTTATGATGAACAAGGAATCTATTATATCTCAACATCTTTTAAGACTTGAGTATTTTAGTTCCCTTTTGCCCTCTTTTATTATGAATTTGTTACGGGTGAGTTTTGAATACCTATCAGGTTTCAAACACTTTTCTAATACCCTTTTCTTCTACCATCATTGGTAAAGGTAACAAATTATACTTAGTTAATCCTTATGACTTTGTTTGATTGGCACTTATACAAAAGTGTAAGTGTAGTCCAACAAACTTTTATTCCTCCCACATCAACTAGTGAAGGACGTCTTAGTTATTTAACTTTATAAGCAAAAATCAACATCAACTAATGACTCGAAGTCAAAAGATTCCAAGTTCCATTCCACATGGACCTTGGTAATGTTAATCTTGTTTATATGGTTAAATCACCAATGTTATAAGGATAACTAATCAATAAACACTCATGATCATATTATTACTTCTTAAGCAAAAGCTTATTATTTATGCCACGACATGGATAAACTTTGAAATAAAACTCTAAAACCCACAATTACATAATTCAAAGTAATATTCATCGTCATCAATAGCATAAAAGATACAATGCTTCTCGCCACGCAGGGCGTAAAACATCTATCTGTCTAATGAAGTAATAATTAGCTGCTAGGAATGACAAGATCAACTCTTCCAATCCTTTTAGCAAGAGACAAGCACTTAAGCTTCCCTTCACTTCTTCCAGCTCTCCATGCATCATCGGCCTACTTCGGATAAACACCTACACTTTGTAACAAACGTGAGTGCTTTGACTAGCGTTCAAAAACCTAGTCCTTTGAAGTAGAAGATCAATGGAGTATAATCATGAATGTACCTGAAGTTGAGGAGCTAATGTTCTTCCGCTTTAGGATACTTAGCTCATTCAGGCACTTAGGGCAGGCGTGACGGCGCCAATTTCCAATTTCCTCACAAAAGTAGCAAACTACCCCAAGTGGAACATTATCTTGAGGCATAATCTCATTTACCTCAAGTTCCACGTTTATGGTAGGCTTAGTCAAACCAAGCTTTCCATTTGAGGTCAGTTTCTTCTTCTTATGTTTTTGTTTCCCAGTAGCCTTAGCGGGTATGGACGAGATTTGCTTACTTTTGGCCATGTTTAACTCAGCAGCCTTTAACATGCCATGCAGCTCACTTAAGGACCATTCCATATTGTCTTTGAGATATTCCATGACAAACTTCTCAAAAGACGTGGGCAGGGATTGGAGAATCAAATTCACCATCAGTTCCCTCCCTATGGGAAATCCAAGTCTCTCCATTTGGTCCATGTATGCCTTCATCTTAAAGACATGAACACTTACATCCCCGCCTTCCTGCATCCTACAACCGACTAAAGCCTTGACATACTCAAAAAGTTCTTGTCTAACTTGCTGCGGGAACATGTCCTTTAGCTTGTTAATCATGTCGTACGCACTCATATGCTTGAGTTGCTTTCGCAGCTCACAGCTCATAGTCGACAACATGAGACAAGAAACATCTTGTGTATCTTTGACACGCTTTTCCCATGCGTATCTTGTGGCCCAGTTCGCATTGGTAGCAGGTGGCTCCGGAAGAGGCTCCTCAAGGACGTGCAACTTTGACTCGTGTTGAAGGACAATCCTTAATACACGATACCAGTCAACGAAGTTCACTCCTATGAGTCTCTCCTTTTCCAGGAACAAACGAAATGATAGTTTTGATGTAGTGTCGTTAAGATTTGCCATCTAAAATAAGAGTACAAGTTTTAGTAAGTATCGATATAATCCTCGTTAAAATAATTACCCACTTGATTTAAGAAACCCAAATTATCTTAACAAGGGCTAAGAACCTCAAAATACCCCAATCCATGACGGGTTTGCCGCGGATCACTTCATTAAGCTATTTTAGGCAGGTAAACAATTTACCAATTGCAATCCGTGATCGCAACTCTTAGGCACTTGCGGGATCCTAGGTACTCATAGCACCCATTTGGCATGTTTGATCCCTCCACACCAATTCCTCATTAATACACTTTGATAGCTCGGCTAAAGCTCGACAACTACCATTGCGTTTAAGTCTTGGAATTTGTAAATCGTCCGTCAAGATACACGGTGGTACTCTAGCCCAATGGCCGGCTTGGCTAGAGCTCGACAACCGACCTTGCGAGTTTCCACACGCGCCTTCCACACAGTTACGCAAAATCGATCTCGGCTAGAGCTCGACGACCAATCTTGTTTCACTAGATTTGGGCGGTGTCATCTTACGGGTGGCGTGAGATTTACAATTTTTTTTGAAAAACGGGATTTTGTTTTTGCCGGTTAAAACGATTTTAACCAATTCTTGTCTATGTGGCGCGCGGAGTTTGTAAACCAATTTAAAAACTCTTTGATTTTATTATTTTGAAAAATTTTCTAGCATGCGAAGATCCTAAACATCCATGCAAGAAAATAAACAAAATAAAATCAACCACGCATGTAATATAAATCCGGTAACGAGCCAATCCTATGCGCCTTGCCCGTGAGCCAACGGGCAAGACTAAGTCATCTAAGGACTAGACTGAATGACCCGATGTGTGCTCCTCCCACTTGATCCATCGCGTCTCCTACCGACCTCCGGATCCAAGTATGCCAAGACACCCTCCAAATGGTTCTTGTTGGTTGCTTCGGTTCTCCTTTTACAATTTACAAAATTTAAAAGGAAATGACATGCAAGCCACAATTCTCTATTCTAAGCTAATATCACAAATTACAAAGAATAGAAATCCGTATGCAAGCCGTTAAATATACAAACCGAATGAATAAATTAATTATTACAAACCATTGTGGTACAAACCACCAAATGAATGAATACATTAATTTAAATCAACCAAACACATCACATAGGGCTTATGGCTCAAAAATGTTACCAGATGCAAATACTACAACCACATACAAGAAACACAAAAAAACACAAAAAATACACATGGTGTGGCACACAAAACCATGTAAATCTTATATGTCTTGGTTAAGATTATCTAATCACTCAAGGCACAAATAATCCTATGTACATATGCATTAGGAACCTTAAACAAGTCAAAATTCCATAGTCATATATACACAATGTAAGTATATGTAATTAACCATTTTCATGCCAAAATGTTAATCCACATATAAATACACCAACCAAGACATAAGGCAACTTAATATAATCACACATCAAATTCTGGAACAAAATTCCAGAAAGTACAAGTAGCTCAATCGATCCAACAAAATTGATTTTAGACAAAAAGCATTCTGCCAGACAGGTTAGCGCCGCTAACTATAAAAGTTAGCGCCGTTAACTCCAGTTTAGCGCCGCTATTGCGAGACGGCTTAGCGGCCGCTACGGACAGGTTAGCGCCGCTAACATGGACAGGTTAGCGCCGCTAAACCCTGGACAGAACCAAAATCACATTTTTCGGATTTTCAAAGCCACAAAGTGCAAATCTAGTGTAGAGGTGGCTCTGATACCACTGTTGGGGTTCGTGGTTCATCACAGCGGAAGCATGCAAGTACAAAATCGGAATTTTATAAACAAAACAAACCACAAAAAGGAACCCCAAGTTGTGTACCAATCTCTACAACAAGATAAGCAACTTAAACAGAAAGAAAAGAGTGAAATATACCCTTGAAGTCCCCTGGAGTTGGTGAAGATCATGAACCCGAGCTAAAGCACTTTCTTCTTTATCGAAGTCCACCCCGGGAAAAACCGTGATCTACTTGTACTAGCAAGCCATCGGGTGTCCTACACCATATGGAGACACCTTCTGGAACAACCACCCAAGATACTCCAGAAACTCTCTTTTAGCTCTCTCTTAATCACTCACAAGAACTACCACTTTAGGTTTCTTAGTGTGTGTGTTTTTCACCAAAGTTCATTAAGAACATTAGAGAGAATTAGAAGAGGATGCATGTATATAAAAATGACCTTCTCAGCCTCACATAGCCCCAAGAGACCGGACATAGAAGATCCCAAAAGCAAACACATGCAATGGTGGAGTGTGGAGGTGAAAGGATTAAAGTTGTAATCTGTCAGATGGGTTAGCGCCGCTAACCGCCCAAACTTAGCGCCGCTAACCACTTAAGGTTAGCGCCCTAACGCGGCCAAGTTAGCGACAGATTGGTTAGCGTCGCTAACCATGTCCGGATCACCAACTATCTTTAATTATTCATTTCTAACCCTCCCTTTTTGGTTGTTGTCAAGATCAACCCCCGGCGTGTGACCGGATAGGCCCATACATCATCGGTAGTGATCATTTGGCGTACGTGTGTCAGTGGGCATACTCCAACAACGTTGACTCTATGGCATAATCAAACTGGACCAAATAAACAAGAGTTGCATCACTTGGATCCATGTGGTTAGGATCCTCGGAAAAGTTTAACCTTGGGTTAAATGATAGATACAAATCTTGCTTATTGGACTTGAATGATTAAAAAATCCTTCACCGGTGTTGATGAGAAGGATTGAGACGTGTTGTATATTGATCGCACTTGTGTGGATAATCCGTTCAAGCTTGCCACAAAGAGTCACAATAAGTGAAAATTCTTCATCACCATCTTATAGATAGTTGTTGGGAGAATGTTTACTAGACAAAAGGTTTATATCTGAAACCTTAGAGGTGTTCGGAACAAACCAAAGTAAACAAAGAATCAATAAGGGCATAAAGATGAAGATACTTAGATCATGTTAAGATGCTAATGTTTCTTATATATCTATATTATATAGCTGTAAAATGAATCATGAGTTTATCTCATAATTCATTTCCTACTAAGACACATTGGTACATGGTGTCACATAGTAGAAAGCTAGATGTCATTAGAGATGGACTGGTGAAAGGCAGGCTTAATACATGTATTCAATTTGTTGGCATACATTAATTTAAATAATGTTGGTCCCTTGGTGAGAATAACAACAAGCAACAGATGTGTAGAAGGGGAGCTGAATACACTTTCTACGGAAATTGAACAAATCAAAATAAAGTGTTACACATAGTAAATCAAACCACAATCGAATGCTTTGCTTTTCATTAACAAGAAGATGATTACAGACTCTATCAAGTAAGCAACTCTTGATATGTAAACACTTAATATAAATCTCTCAATCTTTCAAACTTAGCTATCTATAATCAACTTATGATTATAGATACTGAACGACTCTCTAAACAAGATTTAATCACAGATTAGAAACTTACCAATCTCATAACTAATATGAGTATTCGAACACACGAATAGCTTGACAATCTGTGAATATCTTGATCACGTTGAACTGACAAACAGTGATTCAAGAATCGTAACACATACGGTTGAGGTGAGGTATTTGGCTCTTTAATCGTTTCGTAGTCGTACCTCTAAACTTATCAGGATGATAAGTATTTATAATCCTGTTCATACGGTTCCTAACAAACTAGACTAATCCTAATTTGCTAACTAACTACAGGATAACTCGGAATCTTGAATCTTGAATCTTCTTATCTTGAGTCTTCAATCTTCAATCTTGATTCTGGAGTCTTCTTATCCTTCCCGTAGATATAGAGAGTTAAAAAGATAAATTTAAAACATATTTCAATTTTCTTTGGGCTGACTTCTTACTCGGACTGAGTTACTCAGCTTGAAACTTATCAAGCTGAGTTCATCGAGGACAAACTCGAAAACCAACATGAACTAACACGTATATTAATAAACTCATCCTTAAAAGTCCTAAGAGTTAGATAGAACTTATTTAGCAACTCTGTTGAGCTGACTCAGTATATACGCTGAGTCACTCAGCTTGAAACACATCAGGCTGAAAGCTCAATATATATCTTAGGTGACATACACAGCTTATCACACATAGTGATAATCTTACTAAGATATAGTATAAGCTGATCGAACATATGCTCAGCTTATATTCAGCTTATGCTCAGTCTGAAACACTATAAGTGTTCAGTCTGATCAAGCCTCATAATTCTGTTTAAGTTATATCTAGACCATATCTAACAAACTTAACTTTGTCTCATCAAATCTCAACTGATGAGATCATATTCCCAACAAACTCCCCCTATTTGATGATGACAAAACCACCAAACAGTTCTTAAGTTTGTTTAACAGAATTATGTTTCTAAATCTCAAACTTATTAAGATTTTATATTTGAACTAATCAAATATTAATTGAACATATCAATTTTAATTGAACTTATCAATTATAAGTGGAACGTACCAACTTTAAGTTGAACACACCAACTAAACACATTAATGAATAAGAACTAATCAATTATTCATTCAATCTGAACTTATCAGACTAATAATTATAAACATATCATAACACAGTTGAACATATCAAACTCATACTTGTATTAATTGAACATATCATAATACAAAATTTTTGATCACTTAGATCATGCACACTTAGTGCTTACAAAATTAGAACTAATCTAATTTATACAATAGAACTAATCTATTATCTTATGAACTCAGGATGTAGAAGTTCCAAGTTGATAATTTATTTGGTTATATCATACAACAACTTCTCAGCTTCTACATTCCCTTTGGGTTCCGTCTGTTGAACTTTGATGATCTTGTTCAGCTTGTATTTCATAAGCTGGTTTGAACTATCACCACCACAACAGCTTCTAATGTGCACGGCATCCTTAGTTTTTAGATAGCAAATTTCATCCAGCTTGATAAAACTAGGTTTGCCTGCCTGATCCTTATACATGAACCCCTGAACAGGTGCATCAATAAATTGATTTTCTTTGAACTCCATACCTTCAGGTACCTCTTGCTGGATCTCTTGCTTGGAAACTTCAGCAAAGATCTCTTGCTTGATTTGGCTTCTTTTGAACTTCTTGAGCATCATCAGAATTTTATTCCACTCTATGTAGCCCATCCTATGAACATATCTCAGGTCCACCCCCATTGTAGATTTATCTTCAAATTCAAAGTTGAGGATGATGGCTCCATCGATTCTGTTCAAGGTCATGCCTTTGATCTCTTCACTGGCGCTCCTTCTGAAATAACATTCCTGAATTTCTGCATCAATATATGGGACAAGATAAGGTCTTGGACCAGTGTAGTCAGCCTCAGTCTGAGCCAAAGCTTTTCTCTGTTTTTCTATTTCTTGGTCCTTTGCCTCCTTCTCTTTTCTCTTTCTCAGATTCTCAAGTGAAATGCCTAACTCATTGGCTTCCTCTTGCTCGAGCATTTCAATCATAAGCCTTGTAGCTTTCTCTTCTTCTGTTTCTTCCTCACTCTCAGGAATACTGTCAGCTTCATCTTCAGACTCAGATTCTGTTACTTTTTGTTTCTTAGCTGCAGGTTCCTCTTTCTCTATCTCTAGCTCCCCCTAAAACTGAGCTTGCCTCTCTACTCCTTTGCTAATTCCAGTAAAGCTTCAGCTTGAACCAAATCAGCTTCAGCTTGAATCTTCTCCCCCTTTTTGTCATCATCACCAGGGGTTGAAGTCTTTCTTTCAGATAGAGCAGCAACCGCAGAGGCAATCTCTTTAATTTCATTAGTCAGCTTCTCAAGTCTTTGATAGATTTTGTGTTTGTTCTTCTTCTGCTTGAGATGGAACAGACCAAACTGAGCTGCTAAATACTGCTTTAACTGTTAAACGCCTGAGGAGGCAAATGCTTCTGGAGTAGACTGAGCCTTGTCCTTAGACTCAAAAAGTTTATCCTGTGATGAAAAAGAGTCAAGAACAACAGTAGGTGAGTATGTGGGTGCATCATCTAAGGGTTGGTGTATACCCTCAAACTCATTTGCACCAGAGTTTGGACCCTGTGATGCATCTTGGTGTTGAGATGAAACATTGACAAGTCGTGCAAGGGGGTGTGAGAAGTGAAGAGAAGTAACTGGGCTAGAAACGTGAAGTGTATGGGTAGGTGATTGGCTTATTGGTTTGGAGAGAGGTGATTGACCCTGGGGATTGGTCATTTTTTCAATGTTACCTAAGTGTGTCTGCTTAGGCACAGTAACAGGCTCTCCCATGGCTCTGGAGAGTGTGGGTAGAGTAGACACCACACCCGGCTTAGGCTTTTGGGTTGAAATGAGCCTCGAGGTTAACACCTGAAGAGTAGGCGCCTCCCCCTCAACTTCTGCCTGGGGAGGGATCAGTGTGATCTCTGCTCCAGTGATACCCTTAGGAGTAGTACCACTCTTGGCAGTTTTTCTGGTGTAGGTTTGGATATTCTCCCTAGTAGCAGTGGGCATACTAGGGGTGGCTTCAGAGTGGGATTTAAGATGGATAAAAGGTGGAGGAGATGGGTTAGACTGATTTGGGTTTACTGCAGTCTTGTCTCCAAAAGTGGATGAAGAATAGTGAGAAGAAGAAGAAAGTGGAGGGATCTTATCAGAAGTAGCTTCAATATTTGCTGGTTCAGCCTAAGCAGGTTGCTCAGCTTGAACCTCTGGATCTGCTTGGGAAGCTCCCCCTTGATTAGATCCCTATGCTTCACTTTATGATGAAGCTGACTCAGCAATTAGCAACATGAGATCACTCAGACCCTCTTGCTCTGGGAAGATGTCATTATTGAACATCTTTGAGCTGAGTGTAGGAAACAGGAACACATCCTGATCAACTTCGTAGAGTGCTGTCCCCAGCTCGGCTTCAAATGCCAAGGACAAGTACCTTATGAAAGGTACATGAAGATCCCTTGTGGTCTTCATCACTTGGACCCCTGAGTTCGTTGAAGATGAGCTGAGCATAGTCTAAGTTCCTTGCAAAGTACATGTTGTACAACAGCTGCATCTCGAACTCGTTGACTTGGTCCAGACCTCCAACCTTGGTTCCCAGTGAACGAATCACTGTTGACACCATAAAACCCCAACTGGTTGGAAAGGTGGCCTTTTTAATAACACCATCTATTTGTGGGTGACCCATTCTGGGTAGGACTGACCTAGCCACCTGCCTCGTGACAGCAGGCTCGAACTCGTCATGAACAGGAAGTTGAAGAACTTCCCTTAGCCTCTGCACAGAAAGGACAACTGTTCTATTGCCATTGAGAACAGTCCTTGTAATCTCTCTCCTGTTCTGGCCATACATACAAGTGTACCAGAACTCCAAAAGAAGTTGAGGAACAATGTGGATTAGGGCGCCACAGAAGGCGAATGCCAGGGGGCATTTTCGGATGTAATCCACCCATATTTCATATCCTCTGCCTCGTTTCCTTGGAAGAATAGCAAGACAGGCCCGTTGATTGTTGATTTTGATCAACGGCGCTCCATTGTTCTTAAACTGAGCACCTCGAACCATTTGATCACCGAGAACTAATGTGATTCCATCCATTGTATAATTACACTAAGTAATTGGTTGAAAAAGCACTGGGCAACTTAGAATTCGCATTGAGCGGTTCGAAAACTGCACTTAGCAATTTAGGGTTTTGAAGATGAACGGAAGAATGCATTGAGCAATAGTGTTGTTTGCGAAAGGTATTTTAGAAGGTGATAAGTCATATTTTTAGGCGTAAACTTCTCTAAACCGGTTATGATCGGTATATTTACCTTTCTGAGGAGAGAGAAAAGTTACCGTTAGATTCCATTTTTATCCGGTACACCGGAGAAATTACGGCTTGATGTAACAGTGAGAGGGTAGAAACACATCATCTTCCAACGGATACAAGTGTAAAATAATATTATTAACTTATAATAAGATTATAAACACTGTTGAATTATACCAATACACAATTGATATATGATGCGATTTGAGACTGACTCAAATACACATTGATATATGAATTAATGACACTTAGTAATTAAATCATAGTTTTGGACACACCAAATCTGAGTAAACTTATTACTCAGTTTAAGTCAAGCACTCAGCTTGATTTTAGCACTCAGCTTGAGATTGATACTCAGCTTGAGGAGAGCACACAACTCAGGCTCAATGACACTTAGTCATTTATGTTTGAGACTTACTCAAACTTACATTTTAACTACACTGAGTAGTTAATGTATGTTTGGAATTTACCAAATGTGTGAACTCATCATTCAGCTTGATAGGTTATTCAGTTTATGAAAACGTATTTATAAACTGTGCACTCAGCTTAAGACACTTAGTCTTTGTCAAACTTAAAACTCAGATTCTAGACACTTAGCTATGGGTTGAGCATACCTAATTCACTTAGCAGGTACATAAACCTCTTCTCATCATGTGGTTTAGTAAAGATATCTGCTAATTGGTCATCAGTGGAGATAAATTTAATGTCAACTTTAGCTTTTTCCAGGATGTCCCTGATGAAGTGATGTCTAATTTCAATGTGCTTGGTTCTTGAGTGGAAGACTGTATTGTCAGTGATGGCTACAGCACTTTGGTTATCACATAAGATAGGAGTTTTCTTGAAACTCATACCAAAGTCTTGAAGCTGATGCTGCATCCATAGGATTTGAGTATAACAGCTTCCTGCTGCAACATATTCAGCTTCAGCAGTTGAAGTAGCCACTGAGTTCTGTTTCTTACTAGTCCAGCTTACTAACTTCCCTCCAAGCATTTGACATCCTCCAGTAGTTGATTTTCTGTCTAACTTGCACCCAGCATAGTCAGCATCTGAAAAACCAACTAACTCAAATCTAGAGTCCTTTGGATACCAAAGGCCTAGATTTGGTGTACCTTTAAGGTACCTAAAGATCCTTTTCACAGCTTGAAGATGTGATTCCTTAGGATCTGCCTGATATCTTTCACAAACACATGTAGCAAACATGATATCAAGTCTACTAGCTGTCAAATAGAGTAATGAACCTATCATCCTCTAAGGCTTCTTCAGTCTTCTTTTATTCCATTTGGGATAGGAAACCAAAGTGAGCGGCGTAGTTAGCTGTAGCCTTAGATCTGGTCATAACCCTCTCTTGGACATTTCCAATGATTTGATCTTGAGGATGATCTTTTGAGGAATTTGAATGTTGTAGTTGGAGAATCTGGTTCTGGGTCTAAGTGATGTTGAGAACTCTGAGGTGAACACACATCCTCAGTCTCAATAGCAGCATTGTCAACAAACTGATGATCACTGAGATCCTCAGTCTGAGTGACTTCAGCTCCAAAAGGATTAATGAACTCATAATATTTCTCAGCTTGAGAGTCCCTTGGAGCTTGTGATGATTTCTTTGATGGACACACATCATCATCACTATCATCTCTCATGACATACATAGGATTTGACATATTGGTTTCCTCAGGCTTTTCAAGCTCACTCAGACTAACCAAGTCAGCTTGTCTGTTCTCAGCTTGATCAAGAATGTCTTCATCAAATGAGACATGTATTGATTCTTCTATAGCCTTTTTCCTTGTGTTATACACTCTGTATGATTTGGAGATTGAGGAATAACCAACGAATATTCCAGGATCAGCTTTGGGTGCCAACTTATGGAGCTAATCTCTTTGATTCAGCACCTAGCATTTTCAACCAAAGATATGGAAATGACCTATATTGGGCTTTCTAGATTTATACATCTCATATGATGTTTTGCCATGTATTTTGACAATGATTGACCTATTTTGGGAATAAAAGGCTGTATTAACAGCTTCATCAAAAAATAAATTTTCAATCCTGCCTCACATAGCATTGTTCTAGCAGCCTCAATTAAGGTTCTATTTCTCCTCTCAGCAACTCCATTTTGTTGGGGAGTTCTGACAGATGAGAAATTTTGTAATATTCCATTTTGTTCACAGAAGCTTTCAAGGGTTAAGTTTCTGAACACAGTCCCATGATCAATTCTGAGTTGCTTTACAGAAAAACCTTTTTGCAACTCTTCCTGTTTGATAAAACTTATTATCTCCAGGGCAGCCTCACTTTTGGCTTTTAGGAATATCACCCAGGTAAATCGTGAGAACTCATCTACTATCACCAGTGTGTACTTCTTGCCACTTAGGCTTGGAGTACTTATAGGTCCAAACATATCCATATGCAACATATGCAGTGGGTCTGTTATTGAAAAAAATTTCTTTGATTTAAAGGACCCTTTATGGTGTTTCCCTTGTTCACAAGCTGAACACAATTTGTCATTGACAAATGTGATTTTTGGTAATCCAGAGACTAACTCTTTATTGGATAGAATATTTATATTTTTGAAATTTAAATGTGATAATCGTTTATGCCACAACTAACTCAACTTAGGAACAGATTGGGAATACAAGCAGGTTTCAGTATAGGGATCAGCAGAATTAAGATCAAGTAGATACACATCTCTTTCTCTTTTAGCTATTAATACAGGCTTTCCCTCAGCATTATATATTGTTCCTGCTTTCTTCCTAAAAGTAACAATGTTGTCTTCATCACACAATTGGCTGATACTAATCAGATTGTGCTTAAGACCCTTGACATATGCAACCTCTGGAAAGTAACTTTGCTAGCATGCATCTTCCCATAGCCTTTAGATCTTCCATAGGAATTGTCTCTGAATGTTACTTTAGGACCTTCGTCTTCCAAAAAATCACTAAGAAGTCCTTTCCACCCTGTAATGTGCCTTGAGCTTCCACTATCCAAGTACCATTTACTTGAACCCTGCACATGATATAAAAACTAAACATATTAGTTTTGTTTGGGAACCCACTTCTTGGTGGGTTCTGATGAGGAGCACTTAGCATCTCCATCTTATTGAACTGACTGTTCAGCTTGAGTAGGAGCTGAGTCCTGTGTAGACTGATCAGCTTGTTCTTGTTCAGGCCTTGAGATTTCAACATCACAGTCCTTAGCCTCATGACCTCTACTTATGCACTTGTAGCATCTCCTTCTTCCAATGATTACAGGAGGTAGAGTGTCCAATAATCCTTGTGAGAACTTGCTCTCAGTCTTTGGATTATATGTAGTGGATAACTTTTCAACTTTCTTTGCAAGTTGATTCACTTGATGCTCACTGACTTTGGACTTACCTTTGTCAGATCTTTGTTTGTTATCCTTTTGATTAGTAGCTTGACCAACAAACTTCTTTTCCATGACCTTGGACTTACCTTTGTCATGCTTACTGGACTCACCAGTTTCAACGGGTTTGGACTTACCACTGTTGATCTTCTTGGACTTACCATTGTTGTGATTTGACCTCTGACTTACATTGGTCTTCCTATTATTGTAACTTCTCTCTGAGCCAGATAGAGAATGTTGTCTTTTGAAAGGATTTGGATTAAGCCTTTCTATGACTAAAGTTCTTTGAATAGGCTGAGTGCCTAATCTGTCCAGCACAGACTTACCATGCTATTTGGATGTTGAGCACTCATTTCCATGATCTTTAGCCTTTACACACATATTGTATTTAAGTTTTTGACCATTTTCTTCTCCGAGGCTAACTTCTGAGACTCAATTAGTTGTCTATCCTTCTCAGAGTCTGTACTTGCTATCTCATCATCAGCTTGTACCTCTTTAGGAATTTGTTCGTTTATGCACTTTTCAGCAAGCTTTGATGACTTACACCAAGACTCAGTAACCTTTTGAAGTTGGTCAGCTTTGACTTTACCTTCCTGAAGTTCTTCACTTAGAAGTTTATTAATGTGTCTTTGACATTCAAGATCACATTGTGCTTTCATACCAACATCAATGAGAGATTGATTTTCCTTAATCTCATTCTTCAGTTTAGCTATCTCATCTTTGAGGTCCTTTTGAGACTTAAGGATGGTCTTGAAACCATTTAACAAATAATCGAAGGCAAGACCCTTTTCTTCAACGGTGTAAGAGTTAAAATTACTAACCTTGTACATGGAAGTAGGATCCCAATCACTAAGCTTGCTGTTTTCCTTAGCTTCCTTCAAGTCAGCTTAAAAAGTTGACTTAGACAAACCATAATCAACTTCGTCAATTTCAAACTCTTCATCTTCTTGAGCCATTAGACATACATCATCATCTGAGGTAGATGATTATGTATCCCAGATTTCAGCATATAGACCTTTTGAACTGGGTTTGTCTTTAGGCTTTCCTTTCTTGAGCTGAGTATATTTCTTCTTGTATTTGGCAGCTCTGTAAGCATTCTTATCAGCAACTGATGCTGATTCGTCCTTCTTTAATCTGCACTCAGCAACAATGTGTCCCTTCTTTTGACAGTTGAAGCACACAGCCTTCTTGGGATCAAAGAAACTCTTCCCTTTGCCCCTGTCAGATCATTCTCTTCCTCGTTGAGCTCTTCTCAAACGTCTGGCTAACATGGCCATCTGCTCAGTGATAGTCTGAACATCATCAGTATCACCTGAGTCTGAGTCTGAGTGGTCAGCTTGAGATTCTGACTCAGTCTCAGATTCAACAACTAATGCCTTGGAACTTTTCTTCTTCTTCTGTGCAACTAATGCAATATCTGCTTTATCCAAGGACTTCTTAAGTTGTTGTTGAGAAGTTTTCTTGTGCTCTGTGATCTGTTCATGGTTAAGCAAGAACCCATAAATGACCTATAGATTGTACAAATGCAATGTTCCTCCAGCCCTCAGTGCTATGGTTACTTCATTAAACCTTTCTGGTAACACATCCAGAAACTTCACCACAAGCTCAGCTTCATCTTTCTTCACACCCACACTTAGTAGGTCATTTATCAAGAAGTGAAACCTTGTGAACAAATCAGGCAAGGTTTCATTCTTCTTTGAAAAGAAGTTTTCATAGGATCTATTCAGATGACTCTTCTTTTGCTGCTTGACCAGATCAGTGCCCTCATATGTAATGCTTTATGTATCCCATATCTCTTTTGCACTTTGACACCCAGTCACTGTATGCTAGATCTCGTTGGTCAGGGTATTTGCCAGAACACTCTTTGCCTTATCATCCAGATTAAACAGTTTTCAGTCTTCATCTGTCCAGGATGCAACAGGCTTCCTTACTTCTTTTCCACTTCTGTCTGTTTTATCAGCGGACGTATCACTGACAACAGTAGAAATCTTGGGGACAATTGGTCCTTTGGTAATGACATCGGACATACGATTGTCAAAGGACTTGAGGAATAACATGGCTCTCAATTTCCAAATAGGATAATCAGATACATCAAAGATGGAACAACCCTTGGCAGACATCTGAGGAAATTTTGAAGAATTGTTGCTTGTAGACATCGTGAACTTTCTCAGAATCTTGAACTTTTCAACGTATGAACTTGTTCAACCTGCTCTGATACCAGTTGTTGGTCCCTTGGTGAGAATAACAACAAGCAACAAATGTGTAGAAGGGGGATTGAATACACTTTCTGCGGAAAATGAACAAATCAAAATAAAGTGTTACACATAGTAAATCAAACAACAATCGAATGATTTGCTTTTCATTAATAAGAAGATGATTACAGACTCTATCAAGTAAGCAACTCTTGATATGTAAACACCTAATATAAATCTCTCAATCTTTCAAACTTAGCTATCTATAATCAACTTATGATTATAGAAACTGAACGACTCTCTAAACAGGATTTAATCACACATTGAAAACTTACCAATCTCACAACTAATGTGAGTATTCGAACACACGAATAGCTTGTCAATCTGTGAATAACTTGATCCCGTTGAACTGACAAACATTGATTCAAGAATCATAACACATACGGTTGAGGTGAGGTATTTGGCTCTGTAATCGTTTCATAGTAGTACCTCTAAACTTATCAGGATGATAAGTATTTATAATCCTGTTCCTACGGTTCCTAACAAACTGGACTAATCCTAATTTGCTAACTAACTACCGGATAACTCGGAATCTTGAATCTTGAATCTCCTTATCTTGAGTCTTCAATCTTCAATCTTGATTCTGGAGTCTTCTTATCCTTCCCGTAGATATAGAGAGTTAAAAAGATAAATTTAAAACATATTTAAATTTTCTTTTGGCTGACTTCTTACTCGGACTGAGTTACTCAGCTTGAAACTTATGAAGCTGAGTTCTTCGAGGACAAACTCGAAAACCAACATGAACTAACACATATATTAATAAAATCATCCTTAGAAGTCCTAAGAGTTAGCTAAAACTTATTTAGCAACTCTGTTGAGCTGACTCAGTATATACGCTGAGTCACTCAGCTTGAAACACATCAGGCTGAAAGCTCAATATATATCTTAGGTGACATACACAGCTTATCACACATAGTGATAATCTTACTAAGATATAGTATAAGCTGATCGAACATATGCTCAGCTTATATTCAGCTTATGCTCAGTCTGAAACACTATAAGTGTTCAGTCTTATCAAGCCTCTAAATTTTGTTTAAGTTATATCTAGAACATATCTAACAAACTTAACTTTGTCTCATCAAATCTCAACTGATGAGATCATCTTCCCAGCAAATAAACCAATTCCTCAATCTAAAACCTAACAAAGATGGTCACCTGAGCATCAAAAGAGATATGACTAGAAAGAGTTCTTTGTTTGTCAATCTCACAATTTAAAATTATCTAGTCTACATTCAGTGGGAGATGGATGAATTTTGAACCAAATTGATGCTCACATATTTAAGTAGTTCATCTGAGTTTTGGATAATTGTTTCTTAGACTTACGGGAACCATGTTTGGTTGCTCAAAAGAAGAAGACAATTTACAAAGCATTCCAGTGGAAGAACGTGAAACTTAAATAAGAGACATGATGTTGGCACTAGCATTTAATCAGCATAGAGATGCTGGAAACTGATTAAAACTGATTCAAACTCAAACTGGTTTGAACCGACTCAAGGATGAAAAATTGATTAATCTTTCATAAAGCGGAACTTGAAAGATCAACCACCCAGAAACCCCAAAGGGTTAGAATCTTTGTTTATCACAAGGTATATGTATAAAACGAAACATGTATGTAACAAATAGTAATATGAACAACATGGAAACAAGAATATTCATATTAATATTCAAGAACAATATACAAACTTGTATATATATGTATATCGATCGGTACTAGTATATATATAATATATATACTCGATCAACAAACAAGAACAAGATGAAGAATATGGATATCATACCTTTTCTTACCTTAGGGTTGCTCAAGTAATAATCCACCCGCAATGAGGCAAGACGAGTACCCGCTAGAAAGGATCTTGCAAACCACCACCTCTTCCGAGCCATATCTCTAACTCGACAGAAAAACCGATCTCGGTTTCTTCTTGGTGTATTCGGCCGAAAGCCATGAGAGGGAGAGAGGGGGAGAGGGAGGAGTTTTCTTTTCTAATTCCATAGAATGATTAGCCTCTAATTCACCATATGATCTCCTATTTATAATAATAGGAATTAGGATCATATTAGGAAACCGTTTGAATTATTTCTTATCTTGAATTAGGATAACTTAATCACCAAGATAACTATAATAATTAATTAATAAAAAACTAATATATATATATATATATATATATATATATATATATATATATATATATATATATATTTGTTATCAATATGGCGTACGGTCATATTGATAAACATATATATAACTTTTGTTTTTTATTTTCCTAAATTAATTATTAATTAATCTTTATCCAAAACTAATAATTTAAACTTAAATTATTAATCTTAAATATTATTAATTAACAATATATATTTATTAACTAATAAATATATATTTCCTTGTTAATTAATTAACTTGGTAATTAATCATCTCCGTAAGTTAAAACCATAACTTACTTACACTAGTTTATAACTAACTGTTATAAAACCGTTCTCCCACTTGTGGTTGCATTACTTCTCGGATTACATGCCCTCACAGGTGTGACCCTTGAGTGCCTTATGACATTGGACGTGGCATCAGGGTTCGAAGGTTATGCATATAAATCCTATCCGACTCCCACTTGTGCTCATCTTCAACGAGGGTACCTTGATGACACTGGCCTAAGGATACCTCTAGACAAGTCCTTAGGTTAACCAAGCGATAAAAACTCTTATACCCAAGTGTGATAATAAATCCTTATAAAACAAACTGTTTTATAATTTATAAAACTAACTGTTTTACAATAAAACTCATAAGAACCCCCTGTCTTATGATTGGGTATACTTTAGGCTTTTCCCTCTGCATCACGATGTTTCGATTGTGAGTGTGAGCATGGTGTGAGTCAACTCTTAACACTCAGAAACTTTTCTCGACTATCCGATTTCGAATGTTGTGATAAACGACAAAGAACAAATCAGTTCGTTTGGGCATGGCCATGCACTTCTACAGTCTAGATCAGTCAAGGGGCCCAGAAACATCTCTCCTAAAAAGGAGGTGCAGAATGCCTCTCGCATACTTGCATTTGGCAACACGCTTTCCGCTGACACCAGATACAAGGTTCCAAAACCAAGAAATTGCGCAGAAGGATGATCAAACTAGTGTTAGTCAAATGGAAGCATAACCTGGGTTCGAATATGATGTGGGAGACGGAGGACGATATGAAAGCTCGATACCCTCATTTGTTTGTAGACGATCAGATTCCGAGGACGGAATCTTCTTAAGGGGGTAGATTTGTAACACCCTGAAATAGGGGCTAGTTGTAAACGTTTGTACATGTAGCTTTATGGTTTGTACTTTGACTTTAATTGGTGTTTTGTTGTTAAATGTGGTATATTTGTTGTTAAATGGTGTTAATTGTGGATAAAATGTGGTTACATGAAAAGTGTCATAAGTTGACCAATTCGGTATTTTATTGAACGGTTTTAGATCATTTTTCCAAAAATATCCCCGTTAGTTGAAACGGATAAACCTAAGTTATGTTTTAAGTTGAATAGGGGAACAAAATACCCAAGATGGGGTATTGACCACTTAAGTCGGTCTTCCCTTCTTCTTGTGTACGCGAGGACCAAAAATAACACACAAACATATCCATACATACGTACATGCTAGACACTCCACACCACACTTTACTCTCTCGTTTTGGAAGAAATCAAAGGAGGAAATTAAATTTGCAAGTGATTTCAGTAGCCTTGAATCTGTTTTATATCACCTTCAAGTAAGTTTTTGAATTGTAAACCTAGTTTGAGTCTTGTGAAGAAGAAGACCCATTTTAATGGTGTAAAGTGGGTTTTCATGTAGTTTTGTGTATAGAAACATGTTAGAACACATATATAAGAGTTAAACAAACTGTAGGAATGATTAAAATCAAGTTTGAGTCGATTTGTAGGTAAAAAACGCGAGAAACAGCATCTATCGGAAAACAGAGTTGTGCTCACTGTGAAAATGTTGCTTGCGGCCGCAAGGGGAAGGCCTTGCGACCGTAAGCAGGTCCAGAGTCCCTTGCGATCGCATGCATTGGGTCTTGCGGTCGTAAGGAGGTTGCGAAATGGTTTCCCGTCTAAGGACAAAGGAAACACTCTTGTGGTCGCAGGTATATAGCTTGCAATCGTAAGCACCCTAGGAACCACCCTTGCGATCGTATGGATGACCCCTTGCGCTCGTAAGCCGGGGTGGTTTGGGAAGGACCCTTGCGGTCACAAGAAGATCCCTTTCGGTCGTAACGGGGGTTTGATATGACCCTTGCGACCATAAGAATAACCCTTGCCATCGCAAGCAAGGGTCTTTTGCTGACAGATTGTGGATTTGTGTATTAAGCTGCGTTAGTTGTTATTAATTGGTGATTAAGCCTGAACCTATTGTGTTAGGTGATTCGGAGGACTCTGGGGATTCCCGACATTATATCTGCCTCTTGTGATTTCGAGGTGAGTACCAGTTTCCCATGAGTCTCAGTAAGTAAGTTATCTGTTGTACTTGTTGACATGCGATTGGTGTTTTGATACGTGCGCACATGAGGTATGCTATAATATGATTTGACATGTTGTATTAATTGTCGTATATGATGCATGCATACAACTGGACCCGATTGGGTCGTATTTGTTAACTGGAGTTTGTCCGGACACTGATTGGAGGACGATTGAGGTCATCTGGGTGGACTGGGTTCCCGGGGTTCCTTAGGCCACGAAATGGGGGACTAACGGTACTCAAGTGTATACACTTGGGTGTGGCTCTGCAGGCCGCCGTTCCTTGATGAGACGGGGTTCCTGGCCGTTAGCCGGAACCGGTTATGACTGGAGTTGCGCTCGGTGGACTGCTCTTCGCTCCCCCACTGGTGCAGTTGATTGCGGCTGATTTCTCGGCCAGGGTTGTTGAGCGGGGCTAGCTACCCTGCGAGACACGACTCTTGCTGACATGATTGGCGCGCCACAATATGATAGGATAGCCCTATGTGTTGTTCCTATATGTGATAGCCTGCTTATTGATGCTTATGTGTAATCTGTGCTCACTAGCTAGTTGTAGCTAACGGTGCATGAATTTCCTTTTTCGCAGGTTGATGCTAGTTAGCTTGGTGAGGTAGGCTCTGATGGTAGTTTTATTGTATATATCTTTTGGGGAACACGTTTGTTGTATATATGGATCCGGTGGTCGTTTAACTAGTTGATAACGCTTGTAGTTTGAAACTTAGCCTATTCTTTTGATGGAATTAGCAGCCAAGTCAGTAACAATACTTACTTTTGTAAATGGCGTTAATTTTCGCTGCTTGCTTTTGATTAAAAGTTTAAATTAACTCTAATTTTAAGCTCGTGAGACGTGGCGTTACAACCGTAACCATCACCGCCACCACCACTATAAACTCCTCCATCATGTCTACCGCCACCGCCGTCATATGAGCAACTGCCGCCGCCACTGCCGTAAGCATCTCGATTTCATTTTTTCAGGGGTAAATCAAAGAACCACCACTGCCATATGAATAACCGCCGCCACCGCTATATGAACCAATCTGGGTTCATTTTTTCATCCCTTGTGTGCATGTATGTTTAATCGTTGTTCCCGATTACCATTTGATTTTAGGGTTTTGTAATTTGAAGTTATCTTTATCTTCACCGCCATAGCCACCGTGCACCGCCATCGTTCCCTTCAAACCCTTGGAATTCAAGATTTGTTGCTTTCTACGAACATAGATGCATACATTTTCAATACTTCATCTTCATTTAGGTTTTGTTTAGTGAGTTTTTCATCTTTAAATCAATCTTGGGATGAAGGTGAAGCTGAGATTTTGGTTCATCCACCTTCCTACGATTTTTAGTAATTTCTTAATGATGTGTTCTTGAAATCGTGATTCATGATCTGATTTTTTCTTTAGTTAAAGGTAAACAGACTTCACTTGATTTATGCTTCATTTAATTTAACCTTTATTTTAACAGATTTCTGCTAGTTGAAATCGAGTGTTCTTCATTAAAGGTAAACAAATGAAAAATAGATTTTTAAAAATGAAAACCTGTTAAACAGATGAAGAACATATAGAAAAAGATTAAGAAAAATAAGTAAATAAATAAAAGAAATAACTACCAGTTAAACGCTAAACAAGTTAAAGGTAACAAACGGGTAAAACTGAAAACCAAACAAAACTTAAGGATTAAAATAATCATTAAACAAAAACTTCATGATTAAATCATTAAAAAAAAACTTTGATCGTTAAACCGAAACTGAAGCAAAACGTTGATAATTAAACCATATTTCACCCTTATATTTAATACAAATTATAAGACATGATAAATTAAATTAATGTTACATACTTATTTCATATACCACACTCTAGCATGCTTAAACTCAAGTACTACAACGTTTCACATACTTTAAATAATTCCAAAATATTTTATTAAAAAGATAATTTCTCCTCTCTTTCCTATCTCCTCTTTTCTCTCTTTTACTCTCCTCTTTTCTCTCTTTTTATTCTCTTTTTTGGTAATCAAATGCCAAAAAACAATACTTATTCGTACCAAAGTGTGGTATTTAACATTGGTACCACATACCAAGTAAGTATATCGATACCATGTTTTAACCCACATCCCTTGCTCTAAGATAACTATAACTATGGAACATAAATTCATAACTTAAATTACTTTTCTATACTTGCCTCTAAAAATTTAAAATTCAATATATAAATAATAATAATAATAATAATAATAATAATAATAATAATAATAATAATAATAATAATAATAATAATAATAATAATAATAATAAGAAACTTGCCTCGTGAATCCAAGTTATTTTAATTAGTAGTTAACATAAACCAAGTATTTTATGGCTCGTGATTTTAGGTTCATGGTAAGGTCATACCTTTCGGTTCAGACGTACAAATTAATTTTCAATATTCTATAATTTTACTAAAAATTTCAAGCAGCAACAATGATAGGGGAGCATTTATTATTAATTTAGTTAAAAGAACGTTGTAGTATAAGCTTAATATGTAAACAGATACCCACATAATACGGCGACGGTGAATAGTTTTTGTTTAGTAATATATCGTTTTTAAGAAAGTAATAATATGTTTTTCGCACGACTTAGTGTCAATAAATAGTTTTTGTTTAGCACCAAGTCCGTTTTCTTCTATTTCTTTTATTTCCAGCAACTTTCATTAAATTTTAAATAATATTAATATAAGAAAAAAGATTTTTATTTGTAAAATAATACGAGGAAAAGTTGATAAGATCTTGAAAATGGTGTTGATGTGATGAGAATTGTGTTGTATGAGAGAGTATGAGTATTTTCTAAATAAATAAAAAGTTAAAGTATATTAGGAAAGAGATTAAAATGGTTAAGATTGGTGGGTGAGATTAATTTGATTAGAATGGAGGGTCAAGATGTAATTTTGATTAAAATTTAAGAAGTCTTAAAATGGAGGAGGAGAGAAAAGGTTAAATGATTTATATAGTAGTATAAATATTAGAATTTATAATGGAGTTTAACGTTTTTTTTTTTAAGTTTAAAAAACTACATTTTATTATTAGTTGAAAGCTTGACTGTAATTCATGTTTTTTTAAACTTCAGTGTTAAAATAAATTAAATGCTCGAGTAATACATGCGTTTATTTAAATGATAAGTATTGAACATTAACAATAAAATAATTAAGTAATTAGAAAACATTAAAGAAATGAGAATTCAAAAATTGATGATAGACGTCGTCAAGATTCAGATCAATTGTGGAATCGACCGAGGGAGAGACAAGACGTGATCATAGTTCGTGATATTATGATACGAGACATTATTGTATTTCTTCTACAAATCATTGATCATTATTTCTTTATCATTATAGTTTCTGGTATCTTGCTAGTTTTTAATTTAATATATTGCCTTTTAGAAAAAAAAATTTGTCAAATTAATAAGTTATAACTAAAAAACGTTAAATTCATAATGATCTAAAATGATAAAATTAAGAATTGGTTAAATATGATAGTTTAAAATATATACAGGGTAAATATGCTATTATAAATTAAAATGGCCAAATACAATATTTTAGGGTTAAAAAGGAAATATATGGAATTTTCTATAATAATTTTCATTCATATTAAAAATCTTTAACTTATAAAAATAAAAAAAATGAATATTTAATTTAAATGGTTATTTTATCAACCAATACAAATGAATTGGATTTTCTAATTAAGATGATATAAGTTAGTCTTTTATTTATATTTAAAGATTAAATGTTTGTGTGATATATACTTTGGTTTAAAAAATAATACATATCAAACATTAATAAAAAGTTATTGAATACTTATCAAACACGAAAGAAATGTACATTTTTTAAAATGACGACAGAGCGTCATCACCCCAAAATAGCGGTGGAAGGGTTGATGTGAGTGTTGGTCCCTTAGTGAGAAGAACAACAAGCAACAGTGTGTAGAAGGGGGGTTGAATACACTTTCTGCGGAAATTGAACAAATCAAAGAAAAGTGTTACACACAGTAAATCAAACCACAAACAGTCGAATGTTTTTATTAATATGAAGATGATTACAGTGCTTTGAATTAGAAGATGATTACAATAACTATCAAGTAAGCAACTCTTGATATATAATCACCTAATACAAATCTCTCAATCTCTCAAACTTAGATATATATAATTAACATATAATTATAGATATTGACGACTCTCTAAACAAGATGTACACAGATTGAATCAACACATGATTACTTACCAATATCACAACTAATGTGATTAATTCGAACACACGAACGTCTTTGGCAATCTGTGATTATCTTGATACTGAATCAAGATTTGTAACACATACGGTGAGGTGAGGTTTGGCTCTGTAAATTGTTTTCAGAATTGTAGTCGTACCTCTAAACTTATCAGAAGATAAGTATTTATAATCCTGTTGCTACGGTTCCTAACAAACTGGACTAATCCTAATTTGCTAACTAACTATCGGATAACTCGGAATCTTGAATCTTGAATATTCTTATCTTGAGTCTTCAATCTTCAATCTTGATTCTGGAGTCTTCTTATCCGCGCCGTAGATATAAAGAGTTAAAACAGAATTTAAAACACATTTAAATTCTCTTGGACTGACTTCTTTGGTCAGGCTGAGTTACTCAGCTTGAAACTCATCAAGCTGAGTTCTTCGAGAACAAACCCGAATTCAAACATGAACTAAAATGTATAATTGTTAACTCATCCTTAGAAGTCCAAAGAGTTAAATAAAACATATTTAGTAACTCTTGTCGAGCTGACTCTGCTTCTAAGCTGAGTCACTCAGCTTGAAACACATCAAGCTGAATACTCGATATATACCTTATGTGACATACAAGGATTATCAAACACATTAATAATTTAACTAAGGTATAATATAAACTGATCGAACACATGCTCAGTTTACATTCAGCTTATACTCAGTCTGAAACACTATAAGTGTTCAGTCTGACTAAGCTTCATAATTATGTTTATGTTATATGTAGAACTCATCTTACAAACTTAACTTTGTCTCATCAAATCTAAACTGATGAGATCATTTTCCCAACAAACTCCCCCTATTTGATGATGACAAAACCATCAAACAGTTCTTAAGTTTGTTTAACAGAATTATGTTTTAAATCTCGAACTTATTAAGATTTTATTATTTGAACTGATCAAATATTTATTGAACATATCAATTTTTATTGAACTTATCAATTTAAATTGGAACACACCAACTTTTAGTTGAACACACCAACTAAGTACATTTATGAATAAGAACTTATCTGTTATTCATTTTTGCTGAACTTATCAGACTTATGAATAGGAACACATCACAACATAGTTGAACATATCAAACTTTATACTTGTACTAATTGAACTAATCATAATACAAAAGTGGTGATCACTTAGATCAGGCACACATAGTGCTTACAAAAATATTAGAACTAATCTAATATTTACAAAAGAACTAATCTATTTAGGATGCAGCTCTTCAAACTCTTTGATTTCCTTGTCTATTTCTTCAAGGATTTCTTGCAGATTGGGTAAGTGTTGAAGCTGATCCTTTTGTGATCGTATTGCTCTATTAAGTCTAAATATTTGCATAAGACTGGAAGCATTGTTCTCCATTTCTATCCAGGTACATGAATCCTTTTTCTGGCTTTTCCACATAGATATTTTCTTTGAACTCTAAGCCTTCAGGAAGATTCATATTGTACTTGTTTGCTTTTGCTAATCCAACTGGCTTTTTCAGATTGTTCTTCCCCATTTTGTGAAAGGAAGTCAGTAGGGTTGCTATCTCTGTCCTGGGTATGATTTGCATCGCATCAGCTCTAGCAAGTAACCTCAGCAGCTCATCTTTACCTTGATTTCTTGCAAAGGACTTTTCCATCTGCTTAATGAGCACTGCAACTTGCTTCCATTCCTCATAACCCAGTTTGTGTAGTTGATTTAGCTCCACAGAAGGTGTTTCACCATTCTTTAAAGAGAATTCCATTATGATTATCCCTTGAGCTGAGCTCAACTTTAGAGAGTCAATCTGAGAAGAGAAGTGCAGCATTTTATAACAGTGAGATATATCCTCTTCCGCAGCTTGATCTTGCATAGGCAGTTCTTCTTCTTCTTCCTCCTTGGGCACTATAGGCAGTTTGAGTTTTGTCAATTCCTCATTCTGCTTTCTGATCAGCTCAGCCAAGTTTTGTTCTCTTATTGCTTTTTCACTTGCTAACACAGCTTGAGCTTCCCTTTGTCTTTCTCTTAACTCATTAACAGATATCCCAAGCCGGTCAGCCTCCTCCTTTTCTATTCTCCTAACTGCCAGTAGTGAAGCTCTTTCTTGTGTAGTCATTTTATCCGCGGAGTCTTCATCTGAGGCAGATGATTCACTAAGAATCATTTTCCATCTTTTCTGTTGAGTAGGTTCTGATTCTTCTGAGCTGACTACTGCTGGTCTTTTGCCTTTTTCTTTCTCAGTCAGCTCAGGTTCTTTCTCTGTTTCTTTCTCCCCCTCAATCTGATCTGCTCCCTTTGCCAGCATAAGTAGAGCTTCAGCTTGCTCAGACTCAGCTTCAGCGTCTGGAATCTTCTCCCCCTTTTTGTCATCATCATCAGGGGTTGAAGTCCGTTGTTTGTGTAGGGCAGCCACTACAGAATTTAGCTTTGCCACTTCAGTATCCAGGGCATCCAGCCTTAGCAACAAATGCTTCTTGGCTTTCTTTCTTTTGAAGTGGAGGATCGCAAACTGACTTTTCAGAAAATTTATAATTGAATCAAAGTCAGCTTGTAAAGGTGGAGACCCACATCATCCAAGGATTGGTGTATATCCTCAGAGTCATGTGTAATAGAATTTAGACACTGTGAATCATCCGGTTTTGAAGATGAAACATTGACAGGTCGTGCAAGAGGGTGTGAGAAATGAAGAGAAGTAATTGGGCTCGAGATGTGAAATGTATGGGTTGGTGGTTGGCTAATGGATATAGAGGGGTGTGATTGACCCTGGGGATTGGTAAAAATTTCAATGTTACCTGAGTGTGTCAGCTCAGGCACAGTAACAGGCTCTCCCATGGCTCGAGTAAGTGTGCGCTGAGTAGACACCACACCCGGTATTGGCTGTTGGGTTTGAATGAGCCTTGAGGTTGACACCTTAAGAGAAGGTGTCTCCCCCTCAACTCCTGCCTGTGGAGGGATCAGTGTGATCTCAGCTCCAGTGATGCCTTTAGATTTGACACCACCAATGGCAGTTTTCCTTTTGTAGGTTTGGATATTCTCCCTAGCAGCAGTGGGCATACTAGGGGTGGCTTCAGAGTGGGATTGTAGATGGAATGAAGGTGGAGGAGATGGGTTAGACTGAGTTGGTTCCACTGAAGTCTTATCGCCAAAAGTGGATGGAGAAAAGTGAGAAGAGAGAGAGAGTGGAGAGGTCTTACCAGAGGCAGCTGCAGAATGGACTAGTTCAGCCTGAGCAGAGTACTCAGCTTGAACCTCAGTATCAGCTTGAGAAGCTCCCCCTTGATTCAATCCCTCAGCTTCACTCTCAGAAGAAGCTCCCTCAACAACCAAGAGCATTGGACCACTTAGTCCCTCTTGCTCAGGAAAGATTTCATTAGTAAACATCTTGGGGCTGAGAGTTGGAACAGGGAACACATCCCATCCAGCTTCATATAAATCCCCCAACTCAGCTTCAAGCACCAAGGACAAGTACCTTATGAATGGCACATGGAGGACCCTGGTGGTCTTCAGTCCTTGGACTTTGAGCTCGTTGAAAATAAGTTGCGCATAATCGATACGTCTATCAAAGAACATGTTGTATAGCAGCTGCATTTCGAACTCGTTAACTTGGTCCAAGCCACCAACTTTAGTCCCCAGTGAACGTACCACTGTTGACACCATGAAGCCCCAGCCAGTTGGGAAAGTGGCCTTCTTGATCACCCCTTCGGTTTGAGGGTGACCCATCAGAGGTAGAACTAACCTCTCCACTTGTCTAGTCACGGTGGGTTCGAACACATCCTAAACAGGGAGTTGAAGAACTTCCCTTAGCCGTTGAACCGTGAGGACCACTGTTCTATCTCCATTACGAACAATTCCTGTGATCTCTCCTCTGTTCTGATTGAAGGTGCATGTAAACCAGAACTCCAACAGGTGTTGGGGAACAATGTTGAGTGATGCGCCACAGAAGGCGAATGCCAGGGGGCATTTACGGATATAATCAACCCATATTTCATATCCTCTGCCTTGTTTCCTCTGAGGAATTGCAAGACAGGCCCGTTGATTGTTGATTTTAATCACTGGCAACCCATTGTTCTTAAACATAGCACCTCTGACCATCCGCTCACCTAGAACAAGAGTGGTACTTTCCATCGTTGAATGTTTAGATTACACAGAGTAATCAATTCGTAATTCGCACTGAGCGATTGGCGATTGCGCACTGAGCGACTTAGGGTTTAGAAATCGATGGAACAGAGATTTGCACTTAGCAAAGAAAGTGAAAGGTATTTTAGTATGTGAGAAGTCTGGATTGAAAGCACAGCTTCTCTAATCCGACTGTGATTGATATATATACCTTTCCGAGGAGAGAGAAAAGTTACCATTAGAAATTCCCTTTTTATCCGTTACGCCGTAAAATTTTGATGTAACAGTAAACGGGTAGAACTTATCATCTTCTAACGGATACTAATGTAATATAATAATATTGACTTACAATAAGATTATATACACTGATGTATTATACCTATACACAATTTAGTATAATACGCGATTTGAGACTGACCCAAATATGCAGTTGTTGGTCCCGAATGGATACTACAACAACAAATGTTTGTAGAAGGGGGTTGAATACAAACTTTAGCAATTTAAAATTTAAGATACACACGGTTTACTTTTATATAATTCTTATTGATGTGAATCAAGAATTACATGAACTAGATGTGGAAAATCTAAGTTCAATAAAAGGTGGCAACTAAATTTGTCTAACACATAGACTAAGCTAATCTTAAACAACTTATGTCTAAGATGTTCAACACATGAATAAGTTTGTTATACTGAATATAAAATGATAACTCTTCTAGTTCTCAACAAATGAGATTTCAGTATTCAACTATATATTCGCATACTTAGCATGTTTCCATGCATGAGTATATATAAGCAAGGGTGTCCGGGTTGATGAAGAGATAAGTACATAAAGGTATTTGGTTTAATAATATTATAATAGATAATTGTAGTGGGTGGAAGGTAGTTTAACTTTACAAGCAAAGTGTGTAAAGTAAACATACTTTTCAGTAATGAGTTTACCCACTATCTAGTATTATATTATTAAATTACTACCTTTATGTCTTGAGAAAGTAAACTTCTCTTTCCATGCTTGTGCTTTAATCAACACCATGCTTTCTGAAGATTTGACTTTACCAAGTATAGAGTTGCCAGCCATACTTAGTTGAAGCATCATATCTTCGAGATCTTCTCTTCAAAAGTATCTTTCTCCTTTTCCAGGGGATAAAGATCTATCCTTTTTGTTTCTTTGCAGATACAAAAAGTGTTTAGTACTTTTACAAAGAAAGATCTAAGGCATAATAAGAACAACACATGTTCTGCCTTTTACTCAAGAAAATATTACAAAGAAAAGCTATTAACTGATATATAGAATAATAACTCAGCTAACAGATACTGAACTGCAAATGTAATTTTGCTCAGCTAAGGATAAATGTTAAAGACTCAGCTGACTAGATTTGCTCAGCTGATCAAATTGCTCAGCTGATAACATAAATCAACGTATAGCTAATAAACTGATCAAACTAAATTGTCACCTGATCTCAAGGGCTCAGCTAATCGTTTGAGTATGATCAACTTATGAAGAAAAGATTGGATAAGTAGTAAATACCTTATCTGACAGATGGGAGACATCAACACAACAATGTGATTGTGTCAGTTGATCCTTGATAGCTCAGCTGATCTTGAAACTTTCCTCAGCTGATGGTTTTGGACCATCAGCTGATCCATTGTAGATCCTCAGCTGATGCTTTTTGACTGATCTTTTCTTCTTAGCTGATATTCCTGAAGCTTGTCCTTTAGCTGATACTCAGTGTTCAGCTGACACTTGTTTTCTAAGTCCAAAACTGAATATGTGGTTTTGTTAACATCATATCCTATTTTACTTAATAGACAGGTTTGATTTAGGTTTGATATTGCTATCTCCCCAACAATCTCCCCCTATTTGATGATGACAAAACCTTATCTGATTAAAAAGAATCAGTTTGACTCGGATTTCTAAAGATAAAACTTTTAAGTGCAATTTGGTTACCTAGCTATCTGTTTTTGGTAACTCTTTAATATATGTTCCCTGATATTCTGTTTTTGGGAATCTTTTCATTTATGAAGTACCATTGTTCTGTTTTTGTGGTATCTTTTCTATCCTTTTTCTGTTTTTACGATTTTTATATTTTCTATATTTACACTATGTGAGCTATCTACTAAGAGTCATCTATACTAGCATTTTAGCTAAGTAGTCCATGATCAAAGTTTCAAGCTTGATTACAAAACAAATATTTACATAGAGTTTGTACAGAGCAATCTAACTATGAGTTAAACTAAGTACAGAAGTTGAACTATTCTAGGAATTGAAAATTACATCTAGTCTAGTTATGAAGTTTCAGTTTTCTTCCCACCAAGGTTCTTCTTTAACATCAAGAAGTCTGTCCAGAGGATTTGCAGCCAACAACTCTTCAGCTCTTGCTTGAATCAGACTTTCAAAGTGATCACTTCCTGTCTGTCCCCTTGTTGAAGTTGCAGCTTGAAATATCAGCTCTCTAGGGGCTCTTCCTAAGTCATATTCTCTTAGGAATTTCCAAATACCAGCTATGTTCTTGAAGAACATCCCTCTTTCAGGTTCAGTTATGTACCTAAACATTTCTGGTTCGATGTTGGAGGGCAGAGAAGTGTTTAGACTTTCATAAGCATCCAGGTAAGGATGATCAGGATTAAGTATAATCTGTTCAACAGGCACAAAAGCTTTGGAGGATTTCTTGAAGGCATCCTCAATCACATCAATATGTTCCACAAATTGATCATGAGTGCATATCCTGTGGTAGACAGACATTCTGATCCAGTATTCAAGTTTGTTTATGAACCTTGTGGCAATTTCACTTTTGAATTTAAGGAGGTGGTACAGAGTCTCAATCATCTTAGTGAAGGAGAACAGTTTGCAGTGATGAAGGTATTCATTCTCATGTGTATGTCTTTCATATTTTCTTACTATTCTGAGATATGGACCTTCATCTGTACCCTTATATGGAGTAACTCTTGAGATGAGATTTGGAAACTTCCTATCTACCAAGTTCTTCTTGTTTTCCAAGAGCTCTCTGATCTTCCTTTCTGATTGCTGAGTTGTAACCCCAAAGTTGAACTCGTGCAATGCTTGAATGGCTTCTCTGTGAGTTCTTCCTCTTTTAGGAACTTTCTTTGTAGTAGGATCATCTTGCTGTGGTGCAACTTGTGTTGGATGTGATTGAGTAGACAGCATGATTAATTCTTCTTTTTGTAATTCTCTCAACTCATCATCAGCAGCACCTATGATGGCAGCAAGGTCTTCAGGAGTTGTGAAGTCCTGGTGTCTTTCCTTGGCTTTGAGAACCTCTTCAATTGAGGTGCCAAGTGCAGCAGCCAGCTCACTTAACTTCCTAAGATTCTCATCATCTTGAGTTAGCTCTTCCTCTCTTCTTTCTTCTTCTTCAATCTCCTCAGCAGACATTATTTTCTTTCCTTTTCTCCTTGATGTGCTGCTGGGAGTTGGTTGACTTGATTGTACTGGAGAGGAAGCTTGGACTGTTGGAACTTGAGTTGAGAGGCTCTGCTTTTTCAAGTTGAGCAGAGAGGACAGAGGCACCCTATCTTTATCATCATCATCAGAATCTTCTGATGGCACATTAATTGGTGCACAAGATTCATCTTATCTGGGCTTTTTAGCACTCTTCCTTCTAGCCATTTGTTTGAGTCTTCTTTTTGGCCTCTGCTCATCTTGAGTACCTTGTTCTCCCTTAGATGGATCTTCCCTCTCAGCAGTTGATTGATTTAGTGTTTCTGCTTCATTGAGGTCTGCTTGATCTACTGCTGCCTTATCAGCTTCTACTTCTTGAATAGGATCTGGTGAAGAGCTTGAGTTATTAGAATCCGAGGCTGACTTCTCCCCCTTTTTGCCATCAACAAATGAAAAAGGAAAGTTGTCAGAAGGCTTGGCAACAGAGGGTGGGATAAAAGAATAAGGAGATGGAGAAGGAGTGGAGGTAGAGGGAGGGATAGTTGAAGGTGAAGGAGAGGCAGTAGGAACAGGAGGTGTGGGGAAATATGGAGGTTGTCTTAGGCTTAGGATAGCATCAGTGATTTTGGTAAATTCTTGAATGGTTTCACTGTGCCTTTGGCTAGAGGAGTGACTTAAGTGTGTGACATCAGTAGCTATGGTTTAGAGAAGAGAAGGGACTCTGAGAAGAGAGTCAGGGATGGTTACTGAAATGTTAGGAGGGGAAGGTCTTAAGGTTTGGAGTTGGGAAAGAAGATTAGAAATAGTTTGGTTTAAGGAAGTGATGGTTTGGTTTGAAATGGAAGGTGAAGGGGTTGGAGTAGGGTGAGAAGTTTGGGATAAGAGTTGATCAAATTTATGAAGAATGGGTGATAGATCAACTGGGGCAGGGGTGGGTTGGGGTTGGGTAGCCTTAAGTGACTCAACCTCTTGGGTTAGATGAGAGATTTGAGTTTCTGTTTAGGTTTGGAAAGAGGTAAAGGAGGCTTGAAGACTATCCATCTTTTGAGAGATAGATAGGAGGGTGTGAAGTATTTGGGGTGACGGTTCAGAAGAAGTAGAGGGAATAGGTTGGATAGGAATTGATTGAGATGAAGTACCAATATCAGGAATGGATTAGGGTCCCTCACTTAGACCTTGGTATATAGGCCTAAGATCATTGGGAACAGATTGTGTGCCCTGTGCTAATGGTTGGTTTATACCACTAGTATTGACAGGCAGTGCAGTAGCATGTGTAAGAAGTGAATCAAATACATGTGCAAGCATGTGAGTATGAGTGAGGGTTGCACTCAGTAGGGTAACCCTTATTACAGTAGTAAGTTGTTGTGAACTTACTAAGGGTATGGATAGACTCAATGTGGGTATAGACATAGTATGACCTTCGGAGGAGGTCTGTCTTTCAATGGCATCACCCTGTTGGGAGGGTGATCCAGATTGCAGGAGTCCCATATTTACAGATGTGTCCTGTTGGGAGAACACATCTACTGGCAGTAGGGTTAAGTCAACTTCCATTTGCTCCCCCTCAACATAAGAGGGAACTAGTTGAGTTGAGGTCAGAGGTGTGGATAACACTACCTCAGAGACTTGTGAAAAATGCACAAGCTCTTGTGGCCTTAATTCAGTATGGGTGTAGGAGGGAGTAGAACTAGTGACTATTGGGAGTACACTAGAGCTTGGCATTTGTGAGGGTGTTTCAACTGGAGGAGAGGATGGGTTCTCATTGGTGGGGTCAACCAATTAAGTATCCTCAAGAGTGGTAGTGATTATACCTGAGATGTGCTGAGTTTTGCTGATCTCATCTCCTTCATCATTGTCATCAGAGTCATCACCACTAATACCTGCATCCACATCCTCAGCATCAGAATTAATAGGCTCATCCTGTGCTGGTTCTTCTAACACATCTGCTTTAAACATCATTTCTTGATCAGTAGTATCCATCAACTCTTCATCCATCCTTTCTTCTTCCACTAAGTCTTCATCTGGAGCATGAGTCATAGACTCTTCAGAATGCTCAGTGATTATATCAGGAGACTCAGAATCATCAGCCACTTCTTCATCACCACTTTCAACAACCACCTGTGGTTAATGCTCAATTTCCTCATTCTCATCTGCAGCAACATCTATCAACTCTTGCATCTGTTCAGTGATTGCAGGCCCTTGAAATTCCCTTATCAAGTGGAAGATCTTTTGACCCATTTGGGGAATGGGCATGGTGTTCAGATGTGCAACTAACCCAGTGTAGTGTTCCCATTGAAAATGTCGAAGTGCAATCAAACTGAAGTACCTTATGTAGGGAACTTGGGTTCTTGTCGATCTCTTAGATGTGCCTAGTGTCACCTTATCCACCATTTCTGAAGAGATGACTTGAGCAAAGTCAATGTTCCTTCCTGTGACCAAAGCATGAAGTACAGTTAACTCTGACTGGTTCATTTGATCAAGGCTTCCTGATTTGTGGCCAAAACAGCGAATGACAACATTTGCCAAGTACTTCCATGGATGGCCGAGAACAGACAGCTTATACTGACCATGGGCAACCGGTTCGTTATAGCCTATCAGGGGTAGCACCTCCAGGATTTGATCCAACTGTTCGAATGGTTGGTATGGGGCAAAGTTTGGAATGGAGATATCTCTTCTCAAAGAATCGACAGAGATAGGAATATTTACTGTATTGTTGAGACAGGTACAGGTTATGATTTGTTCATTTGGGTGATATCTGACCGTGTACCACATTTCGCCAACAATGTTTGGGAAGATGAAGAGAGGATGGGTAGAGAGGCATTGAAATAGAGGATGAGCAGTTATAAACGCAACCATAGGTTCATACCCCTGGTTCGCTTTGCTCGGAGGGATGTCTGTGTTTATCAGAAAGTTATTTGGCTGGATGTTTATGCATTTGCAGGTATGTTCTCACCGGGAATAACATTTGGAGTTGAAGCAGGGTTGAAAATCACCATTGTTGTTCGAAGTGGAGATACTGAAATTTCAGAGAAAATAGGGTTCGTATTTTGGAAGAGAAGAGTGTTTGAGAATTTTGAAAGCACACGTAATGAAGAACCGCTCAAAACATCTTTATATCTTCCTTAGAAACCTAAACTGTCACAGAAATATATTTTCCAAAAAGTAACTGTCACTTCTGCAAAACGATGATAAATGGAATCGTTAATAAATACACAGACAACTAACGGACAATTAAATGAAATTAATTACTACCTAGTAACATATTAAATACAAATGAAAAATTAATAAAATAAGTGTGTGGACACAAAAGTTTTGACTCTGAATATCATCAGCTGACAGAAGAGAGGGTCAGCTGATTCATATTTGAAATAAAATAAGTGTCAGCTAACGAGTGCACTTAGCTGAGCTTCTAAGTCTTAGCTGATGGTTTATCAGCTGAGGTATAGTATCAGGTGATGGTCGTTAGCTGACATAATTCCATTAGCTGATGTACCATTAGTAAGATATGAAGAAACTTAGATAAGTACCTCGTTTCACACACAAATGAAATTATTTTCTCACACTAAACTGTCTACCTAAGAAAAGAATATTTTACAAATTTAACATGCCAAGTTTGGATATTAGAAAGTTGAACCGAGACTCATCCAAAGGTTTTGTAAAAAGATCAGCTAACTGAACATCAGTACTTATATAGTGCATTGAAACTTTCTTTTTCTGCACATTATCTCTAAGAAAATGATGTCTGATTTCAATATGCTTTGTTTTAGAATGCAAAACCGGATTGTTAGAGATAGAAATGGCACTAGTGTTGTCACACAGGATTGGTGAATTTTCAAACTGTATGTCATAATCAAGTAGTTGATTTTGCAGCCATAATAATTGAGCACAGCAGCTTCCAGCAGCAATGTATTTAGCTTCGGTTGTGGAAGTTGAAACAGAGTTCTGTTTCTTGCTTGACCAGCTGACTAATCTTCCACCTAATAATTGACAACCACCAGATGTACTCTTTATGTCTAGTGTGCAACCTGCAAAGTCAGAATCAGTGTATCCAACTAACTCGAAATCAGAGTCTTTGGGATACCAAAGACCTAGATTAGGAGTTCCTTTGAGATACCTGAAAATCCTTTTAACCGCAGCTACGTGAGATTCTTTGGGATCTGCTTGATATCTAGCCTAGAGACATGTTGAAAACATAATATCTGGTCTACTTGTAGTGAGGTATAAAAGAGATCCAATCATGCCTCTATAAGCTGTAATGTTTACTGATTTACCATCAGTGTCCTTTCCAAGCTTTAAGGCAGTGGACATGGGTGTTTTCATTGAAGAACAGTTTTCATTGAAGAACAGTTTTCAAGCTCAAATTTCTTAAGTAAGTCATTTACATACTTTGTTTGATGAATGAAACTTCCATCAACCTCTTGTTTAATTTGAAGACCTAGAAAATAGTTTAACTTACCCATCATACTCATTTGATAATTATCAGACATGAGTTTGGAAAACTTTTTGCAAAGATCAATATTGGTAGACCCAAATATTATATCATCTACATATATCTACACTAGTATCACATCACCCTTGAATTTCCTTATAAATAAAGTGCTATCTATGCTTCCTCTAGTAAATCCTTTAGTGGTCAGAAAAGAAGAGAGCGTATCATACCAGGCTCTTGGAGCTTGCTTTAGACCATACAAAGCTTTGTTCAAGAAGTATACATGGTCTGGTTTGCTTACATCCTCAAAACCTGGAGGTTGTTTGACATACACCTATTCCTTCAATTCTCCATTGAGGAAAACACTCTTAACATCCATTTGGAACACTTTGAAGTCTTTTAAGGCAGCATAGGCTAGAAATAGTCTTATGGCTTCAAGTCTTGCAACAGGGGCAAAGGTTTCATCAAAATCAATTCCTTCTTCTTGACAATACCCCTGAGCAACCAGCCTTGCTTTGTTTCTGATGATTAGCCCTTGTTCATCCATTTTGTTTCTGAACACCCACTTAGTACCAATCATGGATTTGTCATTTGGTCTTGGCACCAAAGTCCATACATTGTTCCTAGTAAATTCAGCCAATTCTTCTAGCATGGAATTTATCCAGTGGGGATCATTTAGAGCTTCATCTACCTTCTTTGGTTCAATCATAGAAACAAAACCTGTGTATAAACAGAAATTACAAGCTTTTGATCTTGTTAGTACAGGTGCTTCTATGTTACCTATGACCTAATCTTTAGGATGATCCTTGTGGTCCTTATAGGCATTTTGGATTCTGTGAGAGTTTGGATTATTTTGGATTGTTGGAATCGAAATTCTTTGGTTTATATCAGCTGATGAGACTTCTGGTTGATCAGCTGACAGAATTTCAGGAATGTCAGCTGATGAAACTTCTACTGATGAGGGAATGTTTGAAATGGAATTAGAGTCCATTAATGTTGAATCATGATTCTCATCATTCAGTAAAAGTGTGGATTGGTTTAAGATAGGATGTGCAGTGGTTTCTCGTAAGTTTGGAACAGGTTCATCTAAATCATCTATATCAGCTGAATGGAGTGGATCAGCTGATATTGGAATGTTATCATCAGTATTCAGCAAATCATTAAATTCCTCACCTGTAGATGGATTAGTAGAACAGGAAGCAACAAAGTCATTTTCATTGAAACTTACATTGACTGATTCTTCTATGACCTTTGTTCTGATGTTGTAGATTCTGTAAGCTTTGGAGATCACAAAATATCCAACAAAAACACTTTCATCAGCCTTTGGTGCAAACTTTTGTAGTAGATCTTTCATGTTCAGTATGAAGCACTGACACCCAAAGATGTGAAAGAAACTGATGTTTGGCTTCCTTCCCTTGAGCACTTCATAGGGAGTTTTGTTATGCCTCTTAATTACTAGGGATCTATTCTAAGTAAAACACGCACAGCTGACAGCTTCAGCCCAGAAGTTGAATCCTAACCCACTCTAACACAGCATGGTTCTTGCAGCTTCAATTAATGTTCTGTTTCTTCTTTCAGCTACACCATTCTGTTGTGGAGTCCTTGGAGCAGAGAAGTTTTGAGATATGCCTTTTTCATCACAGAAACCTTCTAGAGTTCGATTTCTAAACTCAGTTCCATGATCACTTCTAAGCATCCTTACCAGATTTCCATTTAGCACTTCCATCTTTTTGATAAAGCTGATTATTTCTTCAGCAACCTCACTCTTTGCTTTCAGAAAGATGACCCAAGTGTATCTTGAGAATTCATCAACCATAACTAGAGCATACTTACTTCCACCAATACTTGCAATAGCAACAGACCAAATAAGTCCATGTGTAACATGCAAAATGGTTCAGTAATGGAGAAGGCTTGCTTCGATGGAAAAGATGTCTTGTGCTGCTTTCCCTTTTCACAGGAAGAGCAAGGTTTAGGCTTAACTTAAGTTAGTGAAGGTATTCCTGACACTAGATCACCCTTGCTCAACTTGTTAATGTTTTTGAAATTTAAATGGGAAAGCCTTTTGTGCCATAACCAGTTTGTGTCAGTTACAGACTTGGTATATAAACAGGTTAACTTTGATGAATCACCAAAAGACATATCAAGAGTGTATACATCCTTGGTTCTTTTTGCACAAATTACAGTTTCACCATCTTGATTTAAGATGGAACCACCTGTCTTAGTGAAAAGGACCTTGTGATCACCATCACATAACTGACTTATGCTGATGAGATTGTGCTTAAGCCCTTTAACATATGATACCTTGGACAAGGTTAAGTTCCCATTATGAAGTTCTCCGTAGCCTTTTGTTTGCCTAGAATTGTTATCACCAAAGGTCACTCTTAGACTCTTTTCCTTCTTGTAGTTACTAAGCAGAGCTTTACACCCTGTCATGGTCCTTGAACATCCACTGTCAAGATACCATGTGTTCAGACCCTGCATAGATGAGATTGAAAGAAGGTTAGTGACACTTGGGCATCCACATTTAAATGGATCCCTGTGGATTGCACCTAGCCATACACTTTATATTAGGTTTTTTATGAATGAGAGAAACAACTGTGTTATCAAAATCAGTCCGCTGTCTTGAGTTACCTTCAAGAGAGCACTTACTTGCCTTATGTTCTTTGCTCCCACATTTATAACATTTTTTATTTTTGGAGCCTTTAACATGTTTTGGTAATTGCCTAAGAGATGTCTCAACTGTTTTCTGATGACTATGGGTCATCAGCTGACAGATTTCACCATTCAGTTGTTGCAACTGATTTTGTAAACTAATAAGGTCTTTGTTTACAGTCACCTTAGGTTGACCCTTAGTTAAAATGAGTTTTTGATCAACTTTAGGTATGGAAGACCTTGACTTTTTGTAAACAAAAGGTCCTTTTCCCTTGGTTTATCTTATTAAAAGAGTTTGAAGTGATGTTTGATCAGCTAAACAAACAGAACATGATCCATGATCAGCTGACAGGCTATCAGCTGAGCAATTATCATCTACTTTTTGATCAACTGATGTAATATCATTAGCTAAAGAATTTTTAGTCAGCTGCGTTCCTAAATTTAATGTATCGGCTTTCAAGTTTTGACAACAGAATGTCTCTTTGGTATCAACAAATGTTTCCATTCCTTTACTCACTTCCTTTACTATTAAATTTTCAGTACTTTTGCTTTCTGTCAAAATAATAGAACTTGAACCAACTTTTGAAGAGGTTGAGTCTTTCAGCTGAATACTTTTATTTTTGACAAATCTGTTAGTGATAATACTTTTTCCTTTTACAATCTTCTGAAAGGTAAGAGGTAATATATCAGCTTTTTCTAAGATATTTATGTCCTTGCTAAAATCAACACAGTTAGCAGCTTGGGAATAATTTCCACCAATAATAGCTTGAACTTGTTTTCGAATCTGCTCATTGACACACTAAGTGGTCTTCTCAGCAGATATACACCAAGATCTAACTACTTTCTGAAGGTCATTAAACTTTATTGTTGCTTCATTGGTTTCTTTTACCAAGATCTGATTAAGTATCTTTTGATTAGCTAAATCATCTTCCAGTTTTGTCATTAGTTTCAGTTTCTCATCTTTAAGACTTAATCTCTCTTTTAGTGATTCTATTTCTAATTTTAGCTTCTTTTCTCTTTGAATATTTGGCTGAAACTCAACACACAGATAATCAAACATAGTGTTCTTTTCATTATCTTCATAGTTAATAAATTTTCCAACCTGATACATAGAAGAAGGATCCCAGTCAGGAGAAGTACAAGCTTTAGCAGCTTTCTTCATGTCCTCATCAAAGGAACTTGTACTTGTTGTGTTAGCCATCAAACTGAGCTGAGCTGTGAGGACCTCATCTTCATCACTTGAGAGATCTTCCTCAGCCCAATCTTCTTCTTCAGCTATCAACACCCTGTTCTGAGCTTTCTTCTTTTTCTTGTCAAGGACTGCAGCAAGAAGCTACTTATAATTAGCTTCATAATCAATCTTGCTGTCTGAGCTTGAGGAACCCTTGAAGCCTGTGTTTCCTATGGACTTACACGCACTGGCGTAGTGACCAGTCTTGCGACAAGAGAAACAACCTTCAGAAGCCTTTGGTTTTGACATGGCTCTTTCTCCTTTGAAGGGTTTCTTCTCAAACCTCTTGACACCCTTTCTTTTCAAGAAAGGTTTGAACCTTTTAACCAACATGGCAGCCTGCTCAACAGCAGCTTCAATGCTATCCATGTTCTCCATAACTTCATATCCATCAGCCACTTGCTCTTCATCAGAAGACTCATCCTCTTCCTCCTCATCACTGGACTCATCCACTACTGCAGCAAAACTCCTAGATCTTGTATCCTTAGACACAAGGGCAGTAGTTGGAGCTTTTGCAGCCTCCTTCATATCCTTGGTAAAGAGTTTCCTTTGTTTCACTGATTGTTCATGATTCATAAGGTTTCCATATAAACCAACCAGTGTAAGACCCTTAATTTTCTTACCATATTTTAGCACAGTGATAAAATGATCCCAAGATTTTGGGAGAGAGTCTAGAAACTTGTAAACAAGTTCCTTATTGCTCTTGGGAACATCTGCCCTTCTTAAGTCATTAATAAGGTAGTTGAACCTGGTGTAGGTCTGAGTAAGACTTTCACCTTTATGAGCAAAGAAGAACTCATATTCTCTAACCAGAAGGAGTTTCTTGTTCTCCTGCACCTCTTCAATGCCTTCATATACAACAGTCAAAGTGTCTAGCATCTCTTTTGCAGATTTGCAGTTAAGAACTTGATGATAGACATCATTTGGTAGTGCAGAGACTAAGGTTGCTCTTGCTTTAACATCAAGATTAACAAGCCTTTTGTCTTCATCAGACCACTGATTTATAGGCTTTATAATTAGTCTTTCAACAGCAGGAACTTCATCAGTTGCTTCAGTCACTTGAATTGTTGAGGAAGGAACATAAGGACCTTCAGAAACAGTTTTAAGCATCACATCATCAAGGCTTGACATATAGAGAAGAACTCTACTCTTCCAGAGAGAGAAGTTCTCTCCATCAAACATTGGACACCTTGTGAGTGAGCCATTGTTGGAAGAACCGTTAGAAGCAGCACTAGGAGTGGCCATTTTGTAGTGTGGGGTAGAAGCAGTTGAAGAGTAAGCAAAACAGATCTTAGATATGAATTATCTAGCCTGCTCTGATACCAGTTGTTGGTCCCGAATGGATATTACAACAACAAATGTTTGTAGAAGGGGGGTTGAATACAAACTTTAGCAATTTAAAATTTAAGAGACACACGGTTTACTTTTATATAATTCTTATTGATGTGAATCAAGAATTACATGAACTAGATGCGTAAAATCTAAGTTCAATAAAAGGTGGCAACTAAATTTGTCTAACACATAGACTAAGCTAATCTTAAACAACTTATGTCTAAGATGTTCAACACATGAACAAGTTTGTTATACTGAAAATAAAATGCTAACTCTTCTAGTTCTCAACAAATGAGATTTCAGTATTCAACTATCTATTCGCATACTTAGCATGTTTCCATGCATGAGTATATATAAGCAAGGGTGTCTGGGTTGATCAAGAGAGAAGGACATAAAGGTATTTGGTTTAATAATATTATAATAGATAAAGGTAGTGGGTGGAAGGTAGTTTAACTTTACAAGCAAAGTGTGTAAAGTAAACATACTTTTCAGTAATGAGTTTACCCACTATCTATTATTATATTATTAAATTACTACCTTTATATCTTGAGAAAGTAAACTTCTCCTTCCATACTTCTGCTTTAATCAACACCATGCTTTTTGAAGATTTGACTTTACCAAGTATAGAGTTGCCAACCATACTTAGTTGAAGCATCATATCTTCGAGATCTTCTCTTCAAAAGTATCTTTCTCCTTTTTCAGGGGATAAAGATCTATCCTTTTTGTTTCTTTGCAAATACAAAAAGTGCTAAGTACTTTTACAAAGAAAGATCTAAGGCATAATAAGAACAACACATGTTCTGCCTTTGACTAAAGAAAATATTACAAAGAAAAGCTATTAACTGAGATATAGAATAATAACTTAGCTAACAGACACTGAACTGCAAATGTAATTTTGCTTAGCTAAGGATAAATGTGCAAGACTCAGCTGACTAGATTTGCTCAGCTGATCGAATTGCTCAGCCGATAACATAAATCAACGTATAGCTAATAAACTAATCAAACTAATTTGTCAGCTGATCTCAAGGGCTCAGCTAATCGTTTGAGTATGATCAGCATATGAGAAAAGATTGGATAAGTAGTAAATACCTTATCTGACAGATGGGAGGCATCAGCTGAACAATGTGATTGTGTCAGTTGATCCTTGATAGCTCAGCTGATCTTGAAACTTTCCTCAGCTGATGGTTTTGGACCATCAGCTGATCCATTGTAGATCCTCAGCTGATGCTTTTTGACTAATCTTTTCTTCTCAGCAGATCTTCCTGAAGCTTGTCCTTTAGCTGATACTCAGTGTTCAGCTGACACTTGTTTTCTTCAGCTGACAATTCTTACTTACAATTTTCTTTATGTCTGACATAAAAAACAACACATGTTTTTCATTTATCTAAGTTGAAAGCTGAATATGTGGTTTTGTTAACATCAAATCCTATTTTACTTAATAGACAAGTTTGATTTAGGTTTGATATTGCTATCTCCCCAATAGCAGTGGTCATGAATTAATCCCACTTAGTAAATAACACATGAGTTTGGACACACCAAGCTGAGTAAACATATTACTCAGTTTAACTCAAGCACTCAGCTTGAAATGTGCACTCAGCTTGAGATTGATACTCAGCTTGAGTAGAGCACACAGCTCATGATCAATGACACTAACTCATTTTCGTCTGAAACTGACTCAAACGAACCTTTCAACCACACTGAGTGGTTAAAAAAATTGTTTGGAACTTACTAAACGTGTGAACCAATCACACAGTCTAAGTTAAGCACATAGCTTAGACTCAATGACACTTAGTCATTTATGTTTAAGACTTACTCAAACATTCATTTTAACCACACTGAGTAGTTAAAATATGTTTGGAACTGACCAAACATGTGAACTCATTATTCAGCTTGACAGATTATTTAGATTATGAAAACGTATTCATAAACTGTGCACTCAGCTTAAGACACTTAGTCGTTATCAAACTGAAAACTCAGATTCTAGACACTTAGCTAGGGGTTGAGCATACCCAATTTACATAGCAGATACATAAACCTCTTCTCATCAAGTGGTTTAGTAAAGATATCTGCTAATTGGTCATCTGTAGAGATAAAGTTAATGTCAACCTTACCTTTTTCTACGATGTCCCTAATGAAGTAATGTCTAATTTCAATATGCTTGGTTCTTGAGTGGACGACTGGATTTAAGTGATGGCTATAGCACTTTGGTTATCACAGAAGATAGGAGTTTTCTTGAAACTCATACCAAATTCTTGCAGTTGATGTTGCATCCATAGGATTTGAGCACAACAGCTTCCTGCTGCAACATATTCAGCTTCAGCAGTTGAAGTAGCCACTGAGTTCTGTTTCTTACTAGTCCAGCTAACTAACTTCCCATCAAGCAATTGACATCCTCCAGTGGTTGATTTTCTATCTAACTTGCACCCAGCATAGTCAGCATCTGAAAAACCAACTAACTCAAATCCAGAGTCCTTTGGATACCAAAGACCTAGATTTGGTATACCTTTAAGGTACCTAAAGATCCTTTTCATAGCTTGAAGATGTGATTCTTTAGGATCTGCCTGATATCTTGCACAAACACATGTAGCAAACATAATATCAGGTCTAATAGCTGTCAAATAGAGTAATGAACCTATCATTCCTCTATAGGTAGACTGACACACAGACTTTCCATCTGAGTCTTTACTCAGCTTGACAGTTGGTGACATGGGTGTTTTCATGGTTGAACTAGAATCAAAACCAAATTTCTTTATCAAATCAAGCACATACTTGCTTTGATTGATGAATATTCCATCAGGCTTTTTTTGAATTTGTAAGTCTAAGAAATAAGTCATCTCACCCATCATACTCATCTTGTACTTTCGTGACATTATATTGGAAAACCACTCACACAGAGATTCATTGGTAGAACCAAAGATAATGTCATCCACATAGATTTGTACAAGAATCACCTGTCCTTTACTTCTTTTAATAAAGAGTGTCTTATCTATACTACCTCTGGTGAAATCCATAGATAGTAGATAAGTGGACAGTGTACCATACCAAGCTCTTGGAACTTGTTTAAGACCATTCAAAGCCTTGTCTAACTTATAGACATGATGTGGAAACTTTGAACTGACAAAGCCAGGAGGTTGTTTCACATAGACTTCCTCCTGAAGTTTTCCATTTAGGAAAACTCTCTTCACATCCATTTGATAGACTTTGAAGTCTTTATATGCTGCATAGGCCAGGAACAGCCTTATGGCTTCAATTCTAGCAACAGGGACAAAGGTTTCATCATAATCGATTCCTTCTTCTTGCTTATACCCTTGTGCTACCAGCCTGGCTTTGTTCCTCACTATCACTCCATCCTTGTCCATTTTATTTCTATAGACCCACTTAGTGCCTATAATTGAATGATCTTTGGGGGCAGGGACAAGGTTCCAGACCTTATTTCTCTCAAACTCATTTAATTCCTCTTGCATAGCTTTAATCCAATCCTCATCCTCTAAGGCTTCTTCAGTCTTCTTTGGTTCCATTTGAGATGGGAAACTAAAGTGTGCAACGTAATTAGCTGTAGCCTTGGATCTGGTCATGACCTTTTCTTGGACATTTCCAATAATTTGATCTTGAGGATGATCTTTGAAGAATTTAAATGTTGTAGTTGGAGAGTCTGATTCTGAATCTGAGTGATGTTGAGAACTCTGAGATGAACACACATCCTCAGTCTCAACAGCAGCATTGTCAACAAACTGATGATCACTGAGATTCTCAGCTTGAATGACTTCAGCTCCAAAGGGGTTGACGAACTCATCATCCTTCTCAGCTTGAGAATCCCTTGGAGTTTGTGATTATTTCTTTGATGAACACATATCATCATCACTATCATATCCTATGACATACATAGGATTTGATAAGTTGGTTTCCTTAGGCCTTTCAAGCTCACTCAGACTGACCAAGTTAGCTTGACTCTTATCAGCTTGATCAAAACAGTCTTCATCAAAAGAGACATGAATTAATTCTTCTATTGCCTTTCTCCTTGTATTATATATTCTATAAGACTTGGAGATTGAGGAATAACCAACGAATATTCCAAGATCAGCTTTAGGTTCCAACTTATGGAGCTGATCTCTTTGATTCAGCACATAGCATTTTGAACCAAAGATATCGAAATAACTTATATTTAGCTTTCTAGACTTATACATTTCATAAGATGTCTTTCCATGTCTTTTGACAATGATTGATCTATTCTGGGTATAGCAGGCTGTACTAACAGCTTCATCCTAGAAATAGAGTTTCAATCCTGCCTCACATAGCATTGTTCTAGCAGCCTCAATTAGGGTTCTATTTCTCCTTTCAGCAACTCCATTCTGTTGTGGGGTTCTGACAGATGAGAAATTTTGTAATATTCCCTTTTGTTCGCAGAAGCTTTCAAGGGTAGAGTTTCTCAACTCAGTCCCATGATCACTTCTTAGTTGCTTTACAGACAAACCTTTTTGCAACTCTTCCTATTTGATAAAACTGATTATCTCCAGGGCAGCCTCGCTTTTGGCTTTAAGGAATATTACCCAGGTGAATCGTGAGAACTCATCTACTATCACCAGTGTGTACTTCTTGCCACTCAGGCTTAGAGTACTTATGTGAAGGGTTTTGTAGGGTATAAAAACATGCACAGCGGAATAAAACCCCCTACAGTGATCTCATCTAACTGGTACAGAAACTAAAAGGGAAGAGGATTAGAAAAGTTATACCTTGATGCAAACCAAAAACTTTTTCTTCAAGCCTCTAGACAGCTGCAGGTTATCCACCGCTACTGCACCACCTTGAACTGGCTGCTAGACCGCCTAAGGATTAAACCTTGGATCAAAATTGAGACCCGCGTGTGTGTGTGTTTCCGCGTCGCCGCCGGCCACCGTCGCTCGGTGGTTGGACCTCGGCCTCGCGCCGCCGCTGAAGAGAGAAGAGAGAAAGGGGAGAGCCTTTAGGGTTATCTTATGTGATTAGCTTATTGATTAATGAGGCTTAAACAAGATTATATATTAATCCTTATTAGGCCAAGCCTGTTTAATTAAAGCTCAGCTTTAATTAAACTATTAACCAATTACAGAATATACCCTCGACCTTTCTAATTAATTAATAACTATTAATTAATTGGTCCCGTTAATATTTAAACTAAATATCAACTTCTCCTTTTAAATAATTAATAACTTTTATTATTATTCTCTTTCTCAATAATTAATTAAACTATTAATTATTGTCATACACAAAAAGGTAAAATCCAAAAGGTTCTATTTGGGTGTGCAGCGGTGTGATCCTTTAGTGTCACATAGTATTGGATACGATGATACATGTTATCTATCTCTGCACATAATCTAACAGACTCCCACTTGTGCAAGATAAGTAACACTCCTTGTACATCGTTGGCCTAAGGAGGTCCCTAGCCAGACACTTAGGTTAACCAGACTATGAGATCTCTTACATCTAGAGATATAATCCACACCTTGGATTATCTAGGCTTTTCCTTTTGCATCGCGATATTTCGTAATGTGAGTATTTGACATGGAGCAGGGATCTCATCTAATACTCAGATTTTCTCGACTCTGATTTCGACACTCTGCCGTTTCGTAATGTGGATTATCTAACTCTTTATTGGATAGCATATTTATATTCTTAAAATTTAAATGAGATAAACGTTTATGCCATAACCAACTCAGCTCAGGAATAGAATGGGAATACAAGCAGGTTCTATTATTGGGATCAGCAGAATTAAGATCAAGTAGATACACATTTCTTTCTCTTTTAGCTATTAATACAGGCTTTCCCTTAGCATTATAGATTGTTCCTGCTTTCTTCCTAAAAGTAACAACATTATCTTCATCACACAATTGACTGATACTAATCAGGTTGTGTTTGAGACCTTTGACATAGGCAACTCTCTGGAATGAAACTTTACCAGCTTTCATCTTTCCATAGCCTTTAATTCTTCCATGTGAGTTATCTCCAAATGTTACTTTAGGACCTTCATCTTCTTGGAAATCACTAAGAAATCCTTTCCACCCGGTCATGTGTTTTGAGCATCCACTATCCAAGTACCATTTACTTGAACCCTGCACATGATATAAAAACTAAACACATTAGTTTTGCTTGGGAACCCACTTCTTGGTGGGTTCAGATGAGGAGCACTTAGCAGCTTCATCTTGTTGAACTGACTGTTCAGCTTAAGCAGGAACTGAATCCTGTGTAGGCTGATCAGTTTGTTCTTGTTCAGGCCGTGGGATTTCAACATCACAGTCCTTAGCCTCATGACCTCTACTTCTGCACTTGTAGCATATCCTTCTTCCAATGATGACAGGAGGTAGAGTGTCTAACAATCCTTGTGAGAATTTGCTCTCAGTTATAGGATTGTATGTGGTGGATAACTTCTGAACTTTCTTTGCAAGCTGATTCACCTGGTGAATACTGACTTTGGATTTACCTTTGTCAGGTCTCTGTTTGTTATCCTTTTGATAAGAAGATTGACTAACAACCTTCTTTTCCATGACTTTGAACTTACCTTTGTCATGTTTGCTGGACTCACCAGTTTCAACAGATTTGGACTTACCACTGTTGATTTTCTTGGACTTGCCAAGATCCACAACTTTGGACTTACCATTTTCGTGTTTTGACCTCTGACTTACAGTGGTCTTTCTGTTCTTGTAACTTCTCTCCGAGCCAGAAAGAGAATTTTGTCGTTTGAAAGGATTTAGATTAAGCCTTTCTATGTCTGAAGTTCTTTGAACAGACTGAGTGCCTAATATGTCCAGCACAGACTTACCATGCTGTTTTGATGTTGAGCACTCATTCCCATGATCACTAGCTTTCACAAACATATTGAATTTCAAGTTTGTATCATGTCTTTTCTCTGAGGCTGACTTCTGAGACTCAATCAGTAGTTTATTCTCCTCAGAATCTGTACTTGCTATCTCATCATCAGCTACATAAGCTGCTGTTTGATAGTCACCTCCAAGTACAGCCTTTACCTGTTTAGGTATCTGTTGGTTTATGCACTGTTCAGCAAGCTTTGATGACTTACACCAAGACTCAGTAATCTTTTGAAGTTGATCAGCTTTGTCTTTTGCTTCCTGAAGTTCTTCACTAAGAAGTTTATTAATGTGCCTCTGACATTCAAGGTCACACTGTGATTTCTTACCAACATCAATGAGAGATTTATTTTCCTTAATCTCATTCTTGAGTTTAGTTATCTCATCTTTGAGGTCATTTTGAGACTTAAGGACGGTCTTGAAATCATTCAGCAGATAATCAAAAGAAATACCTTTCTCCTCATCTGTATAAGAGTAGAAGTTACTGACCTTGTACATGGAAGCAGGATCCCAATCAATCAGTTTGTTGTTTTCCTCAGCTTCCTTCATGTCAGCTTCAAAGATTGATTCGGACTGACCATAATCAACCTCATCCACTTCTAGCTCTTCATCTTCTTGAGCCATTAGACATACATCATCATCTAAGGTGGATGATTATGTATCCCAGGTTTCAGTGTATAATCCTTTTGCACTGGGTTTGTCTTCTGGCTTTGATTTCTTGAGCTGAGTGTACTTCTTCTTGTACTTATCAGCTCGGTAAGCATTCTTATCAACAACAGATGTTGATTTTACCTTCTTTGATCTGCACTCAGCAGCAATATGTCCCTTTTTCTGACAGTTGAAGCACACAGCATTCTTGGGATCAAAGGAACTCTTCCCTTTGCCCCTGTCAGATCTTCCTCTTCCCCGTTGAGCTCTTCTCAGTATTCTGGCTAACATAGCCATTTGCTCAGTGATAGTCTGAACATCATCAGTATCACTTGAGACTGAGTCTGAGTGGTCAGCTTGAGATTCTGACTCAGTCTCAGATTCAACAACCAAAGGTTTGGAGTTTTTCTTCTTTTTCTGTGCAACTAATGCAACTTCAGATTTATCCAAAGAGTCCTTGAGTTATTCTTGAGAGGCCCTCTTGTGTTCTGTGATCTGTTCATGATTCAGCAAGAACCCATAGATAGACTGTAAGTTATACACGTGTAGTGTTCCTCCAGCCCTCAGTGCGGTGGTTACTTCATTGAACCTTTCTGGTAACACATCCAGAAATTTTAGCACGAGCTCAGCTTCATCTTTCTTCACACCCACACTTAGTAGGTCATTTATCAAGCAGTGAAACCTTGTGAACAAATTTGCCAAGGTTTCATTCTTCTTTGAAAAGAAGTTTTCATAAGATCTATTCAAGTGATTCTTCTTTTGCTGCTTGACCAGATCTGTGCCCTCATAAGTGACACTTAGCGTATCCCAAATATCCTTCGCAATTTGACACCCAGTCACAGTGCGCAAGATTTCATTAGTTAGGGAATTCGCTAAAACACTCTTTGCCTTGTCATCCAGATTAAAAAGTTTCTGGTCTTCATCAGTCCAGGATGTAGTAGGCTTTCTTGTTTCCTTTTCAGTTTTGCCAGGTGACGTATCACTGACAGTAGAAGGATTTTGGGGATGATTGGTCCTTTTGTAATGACTTCCGACATACGGTTATCAATGGAATTTAGGAAGATCATGGCTCTGAACTTCCACATAGGATAATCAGATCCATCAAATACGGGACATCCTTTTGCAGACATCTAAGAAAAGTTTGATGGAGTATTGCTTGTCGACATTTCAATCTTTCTCAGAATCTTGAACTATTCAACTGATGAAATCGTTCAGCCCGCTCTGATACCAGTTGTTGGTCCCTTGGTGAGAAGAACAACAAGCAACAGTGTGTAGATGGGGGGGTTGAATACACTTTCTGCGGAAATTGAACAAATCAAAGAAAAGTGTTACACACAGTAAATAAAACCCAAACAGTCGAATGCTTTTATTAATATGAAGATGATTACAGTGCTTTGAATAAGAAGATGATTACAATAACTATCAAGTAAGTAACTCTTGATATATAATCACCTAATACAAATCTCTCAATCTCTCAAACTTAGATATCTATAATTAACATATAATTATAGATATTGACGACTCTCTAAACAGGATTTACACAGATTGAATCAACACATGATTACTTACCAATATCACAACCAATGTGATTAATTTGAACACACGAACGTCTTTGGCAATCTGTGATTATCTTGATACTGAATAAAGATTCGTAACACATACGGTGAGGTGAGGTTTGGCTCTGTAAATTGTTTTCAGAATTGTAGTCGTACCTCTAAACTTATCAGGAGATAAGTATTTATAATCCTGTTGCTACGGTTCCTAACAAACTGGACTAATCCTAATTTGCTAACTAACTATCGGATAACTCGGAATCTTGAATCTTGAATCTTCTTATCTTGAGTCTTCAATCTTCAATCTTGATTCTGGAGTCTTCTTATCCGCGCCGTAGATATAGAGAGTTAAAACAGAATTTAAAACACATTTAAATTCTCTTGGACTAACTTCTTTAGTCAGGCTGAGTTACTCAGCTTGAAACTCATCAAGCTGAGTTCTTCGAGAACAAACCCGAATTCAAACATGAACTAACAAGTATAATTGTTAACTCATCCTTAGAAGTCCAAAGAGTTAAATAAAACATATTTAGTAACTCTTGTCGAGCTGACTCTGCTTCTAAGCTGAGTCACTCAGCTTGAACCACATCAAGCTGAATACTCGATATATACCTTATGTGACATACACGGATTATCAAACACATTAATAATTTAACTAAGGTATAATATAAACTGATCGAACATATGCGCAGTTTACATTCAGCTTATACTCAGTCTGAAACACTATAAGTGTCCAGTCTGACTAAGCTTCATAATTCTGTTTAAGTTATACGTAGAACTCATCTTACAAACTTAACTTTCTCTCATCAAATCTAAACTGATGAGATCATTTTCCCAACAGTGAGGGGTAGAGTAGTCGTGACGATAAAAACATGGTATCGTGATATAAAGAGACGTGATTGTATTTAAAAAATTTTATCTAATAATTTTGATTAAAGTCAAAATTAAATCAAATTTTAATCAAAAAAAGTTAAAATTAAATTTCAAATTATTTTTAAAATAGGTGGTTCAGATATAAAAATTACCATTATTAATTAAATCAATAGATAGAATTGACTAATATATTTATAATATAGATACAAGACTAATTTTAATCAATAATTTTAACTTTTCATTTAGTTAAAGTTAAATATTAACCATTCATTTTAGTTAAACTAATATTCAAATTTGACATGAAGTAGTTAAAATTGAAATTCAACTTTAAATTTAAATGGTCAAAAGTAAAACTCAATTCATTTTTTAATCAACTAAATTTAACTTAAATTGTTTTTTAATCCAAGTTCCTTAGCAAATAAAGAAATATAGGAATTAAATAACAAAAAAACACCTTTTCAATTGGGATATTTAATACATATGGTTTCTTTTATTAACAAAACGTAAAGGGAGATAATTTATACATAATAATTTTATCATACGCAATAAAAAGTGTATGTTTGAACAACAATCATTTTGAACATGTGGTTGAGAAAGATAGTTAATAAGTTTGTAGGGGTACAAAAAGTCATGATTGTTGTGTTTGGTAAAAAAAATGTCATGTACAAACTTAGTGCCCCCATTCTCTTGAATTTTTACACATCCTATGACACTACATGTCTACACAGTTAATACAAGCCAACCAAGTATTCAGGGCTCAACCTCTATTCCTAGTGATCTTGGAATTAGACAACACACTTTAAGTGAGGAATCCAAAACAATAACCTCGATTACCCCTCTTCCAATACCTACACCAACCATACAACCTAATCAGGCCAAAACCCAAACCTCCACACCACAAACCATCCAATCAACCCTTAGATAGCCTAAATCAAACTATATCCAACCCTCTAATCTCCCTACTACATTTAGGTTTCCTACTCAACTTCCAACCTTAAACATTTGTGCCCCTTCATCATTCCAAACTATTCCTTTCATCCCCAACCCATTCTTGATAGATTATGTGCAGGGATAGTGTACATGTGTCATCACATCCATGGACACTATGAGTCACTAAAGGGTCACACAGCTGCACACCCAACTAATGAACTATGAAGCAATACAATATGTGTAAATATTATAATTAACAGTTGATTAATTATAGGAAAAGAGAGAAAAAATAAATAGATATTTATTATTGAAAAAGGGAATATTAAATATTAGTTAAATAATTAATTAAAGTTTATTATTCAAATGCGAGCAGTTAAGAAGGGATTTGCACCATTTCTTGTAGAGAGGAGATATTCCAGGGCCCCTTGACGGTTGAGACTAAATGAAATGCGTAGCCGCGCTCGGATAGAATGTTGTTCATCATTTGGTAACTCTGTAACTGCAGTTAGTCGAAATCAGGAGTCGAGAAACATAATCTGGATTTTCAGAATAGATCACGTGCTATATATCTGAAATCCACATTACGGGATATCGCGATGCGAAAGGAAAATCCGGGTAATCCAAGTAGGTGATTACAGAATCCCTGGACATAAGAGAACTTATAGTCATGGTTAACCTAAGTGTCTGGCTGGGGACCTCCTTAGGCCCGTGATTAACAAGGGAGTGTAACTATCGTGCACAAGTGGGAGTTTGATAGATTGTGTGCAGGGATAGTGTACACGTGTCATCACATCCATGGACACTATGAGTCACTAAAGGGTCAAACAGCTGCACACCCAACTAATGAACAGGAAGCAATACAATGTGTGTAAAGATTATAATTAACAGTTGATTAATTATAGAAAAAGAGAGAAATACTAAATAGATATTTATTACTAAAAAGGGAATATAAAATATTAGTCAACTATTTAATTAAAGTTTGGTTGGAAAAATATTAATTAATAGTTAATTAATTAATATTAACTAATCTAGAGGATAGCTTTTTGTCATATGATCAAACTTGTTTGATCAACGGACCGGGCTTAGGGTCCAAGGGCTTTAATCCATTAAATAGGTATTTAAAGGATTAAACCTAGTTTTTTCATTATAATCCTCATTAGAAACAAAAAGCTACAAAAACAAACACTTCATCTCTCTCTTCCTCTCTCTCTCTCTCGGCCGAACCCCACCACCAACATATCGGTGGTCGACGGTGGTCACAAGGCGGCGACCTACGGCGGTTGGCAGCCTCCTCCGGCGGACGACGGCGACGCCCTGCGGCGGTTCATCACCGGCGACCGAACCCCACGGCCCGAGCCTCCTCTTTGCGGCGGTTTTGCTCTCGGCGAGGGTTGATCCGAACCAAAAGCCATCGGATTTTTGGTGGTTTAATACACACACATTTGGGTATTGTTTTTGGCGGTCTAGTAGCCAGGTTCACGGGTGCAATATATGTGTATCCCCCTTCAGCAGTTTCAGGGTATATTTTCTATCTCTTAGTTAATAACTGATGTGGGACATATATAATCCATGATATATCTGTTTCATATGATTATTGTTCATGTTTCCCCACCTGATCCAGTTGGGATCCTGGGAACGGGATTTGCAAGTTTATTTATGTTGTACTTAATTGTCCCCTGTAAATCCCTTTAATTCTAACCAAACTTACTTACATGTCTGTGAAAGAGGCTGGATAGGTCATCTCTCTCTAACAATACTTACGCATACTTGAAGAGTATTGCATAACTCATTTACAAATCTCAACCTCAGCAGCCTATTACCTAACCATCAACCTCTGCCCAATACAAAACCCTAGCCCCATTCTTAAACCCACCTATCCAAACCCTGTTGCATCTACCAAACCCTTTAAACCTTCCAAACCATATCATCTGATGACTCCACATCCTGTCCAAGTGATGATGAAAAAAAGGGTGAGAATGATTTTGATTCTCGGTTAACGGATTTTAACTCTGAGGAAAAGATTAAGGAAGCTGGATCTAAGGGGAGAAAGAACAACCGATTTTACTTAACCCAAAGCTGGCAACTGAAAGAAGTCAGTAGTTAGAAGGTTTACAAAAAGATTGAAAAAGACTAGAGCCTCTTCTTACCCATTCCTTGTCAATGTCCCTTTCGAAGAAGAAGAAGAAGAAGAAGAAGAATATGACTTTTAGTCTTCTTGACATAAGGCAAAGAGCTCAAGTTCAACAACCTTCATCTGTCACTCACATAATCCAAAGTAAGCCTTTTTCAAGCCCTACGCCTAAAGTTGAAAAAGGCAAAGCACCAATCACCCAAGAGTAACTTGAGGAAGAAAAAAATGGAAACAAAAGTAAAAGGAACTCATGAAGCTAGTTTTTTTTTGCCCTTTAATGAATTTCTTCAAGTAAGAGAGGAAACATTGTTTGTCCATTCCAGAGCTGAGAAGACTATGAAGAGTGAAATCAAGATCTTAAAATGACTAAAGAAATGCAAACAGAGGTGCCTAAATCTCAAAAGAAAAGAAAGGCAAAGTCTACCTCCAGCTCTGATCCTTCACCTATCATGGATGCATTAGATGCCACGATCAAATAACAAAATATCATTCAGATAAGAAACCACCCAAGCCATATAACAAGTTTAAATTTATATGGAAAGGGTTCAAATATGCATATATTTATAAACAGAAAGAACAATGGATCTACAAATCTAAGAATTAGTGACATTATCGTTGTCATCTATTCTGCCACGCAAAAAAGGTTGAATACTCTACTGTTTGAACATATCCAAGGTACAATACAAATAGAGCTTCATAAAGAGATTCAAATTATATCTTGATCTTGGCAAAGAATTGAAGATGATAAGCACTTATTAGATAGAGAGATACAAGGAGGTGGTGATAAAAGCTCTACATAACAAAATATCCAAGATCACCATTTTTGTAAGAAGAAATCAAATTACATATATAGGACTAGAAAGTTGTACCATAAAGATGCCCATTGGTTCTGTTCTAGAAAACTCAAAATTTTTATTGAACCACAAAAAGGCATGTTGTAACACCCCAAATTTATGAAAGTTATTAAAATAAGTTGTTTAATCAAAGTTGAGGAACAGGAGTAAAAGTTATAAACTATTAAATGGTTAAAAATAATGGCTCCAAAAATATCCTCGTTAAGATTTATGGATGTCGTATAGAAGAGTTGTAAGTTGGAAAGGGGAGCGGGATACCCACCAGTGGATGAACACCGACTCTAAGGTCGGCAGCCACCCTTACCCATTTCATTGAAGCTTTATTTCTTTCTTGTTTTATTACAAACACATACACTAATTCAAGACTATTTTGAAGAATAAATTAAGAGCTCGGGATTGGATTATTGAATTAAGTTTCTTTTTCATCCAATCGATTAATTATATCATCGCCTTCATCAAGTAAGTAATATACATCTTATTCTTGTTCTTGGAAGTGTTAGATGGCTATGGACCAATTGAGTTTTAAATGATGATTTGTAATAAAAGGATGTTATGAGTAATAAAATACTATGAATAAGGGTTAATGATTGATTAAAAACTACTGGAAAAGTTTTGGTAATGAATTAAATGGGTTTTAGCCTAAAAATAGCGAGTTTCTGGCAAACTGTTGCTGCAAATTCTTCTACACGAGCCGTGTAGAGGAGGGTAGGCAGTGTAGAAGGCCATGTAGGGTAACACATGCCTTGTAGGTCTGAACACGGGCCGTGTAGGTTTAGGAAGGTTGTGTAGGCTGTACACGCACCATATAGGTTTAGGGAGGCCGTGTAGGTACAACACAACCTATGTAGGGTGACATAGACCGTGTAGGTCAACACGGGCCATATAGGCCTCTATCCAATTATAAGTTTGGTTTTATGTTTTATACAAGATGTATGACTGTTATACTATCATTACTTAGGTCTTATGAGACTTAACGATACGATGAGAAAACACATTAGAAGCTATGGACCACAGGTGAGTACCTTAACGTGGTACTTAGAGATATTAATTATCTGTAATTGCACGCGGCTGATACTAGAATGAGATAGAGATGAATAGAAATTGACAAAGATGATTCTATTAACTAATTGTTAATGAGTATAAACATAAATATAAATTGATAGAGATGAGAGTAATTGTAATTAAGAGACGCGAGACAGAGTTACATGTTTATGATTGAGATTAGAGTATTTTTGGCATTAAACTAAATGATGAAAGATGGACGTAAATGTTTACATAAAAAGTGAGAACCAATTAATTAAAAGAGAGAAAAGAGTAGTGTTAATACTTAATAATTGGTCTTACATATTAAAGAGTAGATATAATTAGTGTTGCGTGAATCACAAATTTAAAGAGTATATGATAATTCAAATAAACGATATTGATGTATAATTACATAATTAAGGAGAATGTGTTTTTGCAAAGATATATATTATAAATACAAATATATATACATTGTGACTATGGGTGGAAATACTTAGAAGAGTGGTATCTTTGTGAGATACATAACGGAAGACGGAAGGGATGACGGCAACGGCTAAGGTTACGGTTTCTGCTTGAAATGATTCTTTTCACTTTCACTCTCTTCTTCTTCATATATATGCTTGTGTGTGTGTATTTGAACCAAGTCAGACATTCTATATATATATATATATATATATATATATATATATAAACCACCTATGGGGGTACCATAGACACATCATGTTCTTATTTGTTTAGTTGCATGCTGGTATTCTTGGGTAATCAGCTTTCTTGAAAACTTATGAGAATGATGAAAAATAACAACCAAACAAGTATAGTTTCCAAGAATTGAAAAATTGTCAAATTTCTTACGATTAGTAAGCAGGTCTTTCATGAACGATAACTTTCCTCCAACAGCCGAAAATTTAGTTGATCATTCGATCACTCCTTTCCTCAATCACCCTATCTATTAGAGCATCCCCAATGGGTGCTTTCATACTGTATGCCTTGGTTCATGATATGAACACTGAATTTGCACAATTAACTAAATGAATAGAAATTTCTACATCTGTTTCTTTGGTTGATACTTAGTGTTCAGGTTTCACGACCGTGAAGGATACTTCACGGGTCGTGAAGCATGTGGTCTCCACGAATGATTCAAGGGGCTACACGAACCGTATATGTGTATGTAAATATATAAATATACGAATATGAGACATTAAGATAGAATGTCTATACACACACACACACACACACACACACACACACACACACACACACACACATATATATATATATATATATATATATATATATATATATATATATATATATATATATATATATATATATATATGCTTACGTCATGATTAAATGAATTAAGAGTAAGTGAATAACTAGAGTTATGAACATTTTATGTGTAGCTATAACTTTGATAATTATAGCTCGTCAATGTGACTATGTACGAGATAACAGAGAATGATATATATATATATATATATATATATATATATATATATATATATATATATATATATATATGAAAGATATTGTTTAAGCCAATACGGTCATATCAATATGTGTATACATGATATTATCTGAGCAGACGGACCGCCCTCCTTGGTGGCAACTTGAGCAGATTGCTCATTAGCAAACGGTCAACATGCTCGAGTGACAGTCATTATCGTTGAATGTGTAACGCCCCAAAGTTCGTAAGTACCTAGATATGAGTTATATCGATTAATGTGTAAAGTGTTAGACATGGTTAGCAAGTTTCCCTTGTGTGGGATGTGTTTAGTGTTTTTAAAGTAGAAGGGTTAAATTTGCCACATGATGAAAGTTGCAAGTTCAGGGACCATTTTCTGCCAAATGGTGAAAGTTTATGATATGTATACTAGATATTTGACCTTGTAGGTCAAACTCTTCCATTTCTAGCCACACATACGTACATACATCTACCCTTGTTTTCCTTACTGAATTCAATCCATAGAAGTGAAGATGATCATCTTAATTGATTGATTGATGATCCAATAGCAAGAGGTAATGAGTTTTTCTTTATTTCATTGAGTTTGTGGGTCAAAGAAGTGATTCTTGATTGAATCTTTGATGCCTTGATGTTTTGAATTAAGTTTCATGTAGAAAAGTTAGTAGTGATGTTTTAGAACTTGTTGGAATGATTGAATGCGAGTTTCAGTTGATTTCATGTGAAATTTTGGGATTTTACAACTGCTGTTCGAACAGAGTAGAAACCTTACTGTGCCGACTGTGTTGGATTATGTGCAGAGATAGTTAACGGGCATATTGTATCCAATGTTATAAGAGACTAAAGGGTCACACTGCTACACACCCAATTCAGAACAGTTGATTTTCACCATAAATCTGTGTGGAAATAATTAATCAGTTAGATTAATTATTAAAGAGAAAAAGGAGATAATTAATCAGTTAGATTGATTAAAGAGATAAACGAATAATTAATCAGTAGTATTAATTATTGAGAGATATATAAATAATTATCCAGTTTGGATTAATTATTAGAAAGGAAATAAATAATAAATAGTTATTATTTAAAGGGAATTAAATATTAAGTTTTAATATTTAACGGACTAAGTTAATTAAATAGTTAACTAGTAAAGTCCAGGGGGTCAATATGAGAAGAGATGAAAGTTTAATTAAAACTAGTTGGGCTTTTAATTAAACGGGCTTAGGTCCATCTAATCCTTATATATATATATATCCTTAAGCCTTAAGGATTAAACATAAGTTAACAAGGATTAAAAGGAGAAAACTCTAGCCGCCACTCTCCCTCTCTCGATCTCACCCTCCCTCACGGTCGATCTCTCTTTCGACCGTAGCTCTCTCTCTCTCGGTCTCTCTCTCATCGTCGAACAAGAGGAACACCCGAGGGGTGTTTGCGATCCTCGGTCGACGCACACATATACACACTCTCGACTTTGAGTGTTGAAGTCTTGGTGATCCAGGAGCGGTCTAGCAGCCAGTTCAATCGGAGGTGCAGTAGTGGTGGACTTTCTTTAGCAATCCTAAAGGTTTTGTTCAGGTATATTTCTTGTAACCTTATCTATGGATTGTTTGTCAAGAAACTATGTTGATCATTTAAAGATTAAAGATCCTAACCCTTTTTGGGGTTTAGAGGGTTGTGTTCAATCCAGTTCCGCTTTTAGGATTGAACCAGTGGAATCAAATCCAGGTTTGACCAGTTTGTGTCATAAGTGGTTTGGTCAGGTTCAAAACCCTTCAGTGGTATCAGAGCCTCGGCTCTATTATCCATAGTTTCTAGTTTTTATCTGTTTTTAGATTAAGGTTTTATTCTTGATTCTCTTTTTGTTCTTGGAAATTTCGAAAATCAAGAAGGTAGCAAAACAGTTTGTTTTGTTATCAGGTTTATCCTATTAATCAGAAAATTCAAACAGTTAGTTTGAATGGTTAAAAGGATCATTTTTGAAATAAGAATAAGATTGAATTAAGATTAAATTAAACAGTTTGTTTAATCGGTTAAACCTAGTTAATCTAATTTGTTGGTTTGTTTAATGGTTATATGATCTACTTCATCTTGTTTCTTTCTCCACAAGTTTTCGAAAACCATAAAAGATAAAAACGAGTTTTCTGTTTTTATCCAGTTCATAAAAGGTTTGATTTTAACCAATTAGGTTTAAACCAGTTTTGCGTTTAAACGGTTATAAAGGATAAAACCTTTTATCTAAAACTAGACTTTAACCAGTTTTGAACTTTTTGTTTAAAAAGGTTGAAATCAAGTTTTAGGGTAATTAGTTATTAATAAAACAAGTTTTTGTTAATATTAATAATTAATGTTTTTTGGTTTTTGAATTAAATCCAGTTTTTAATCAGTATATTAAAACAGTTAGTTTTAATAGGTTAAAAGGATTTAAAACGTATTAATCGGAAAAACGGGGACCATCACCGTGCCGGGTAGTGGTCGTTAGCGACGCTAAGAGCGAGGTGGGCTTCGGCCCAAGCTTTTTCGGCCCAAGACAAGTTCGAGATCCAAGGGCTTTTGGCCCAGGTGGGTCTCGGCCCAAGGAGGATCTCGGACGAGTCGGTTCTCGGCCTAGGTGGGTCTCGGCCCAAGAAGGATCTCGGACGAGTCGGTTCTCGGCCCAATGGGTTACACGGGTTTACGGGAGATGTTGGCCCAAGATAGTTTTTCCAAATTAATACGAAAGAATTATTAATTTTAAGTTATAAAATTAATAAGATAATATATAAGCTAGTGTTATATATATTTTAATTGTTTTAAGTTAAAATATATATTTTTTAGTTTTTATTTATTATGACTAGTTTAGTTGTTTTAAATAAATTCTAAAAGGGAATAAAGTTTATATAATGGAAAAACAAATAAGATAGTATTTATTTGACCAAAGTTGTCGGTTATAAGTTTTTTAGAAAAACTGGTAAAAGAACACAACAAAGAGGCTTTCATTCAAGTTTTGAATAAAGCCATGTTTTTCAAAGGATTATTGAAAAATTATATTGGTCAAATAAATTAGAAGATCATAACTCTCATTTTTGGTTAATAGGTATTAATCAAAAGGATAAATGAGAGAGTTTTAGACAGATCAGGTTGCGTGCTTAACAGCACAGTTTTTTGTTTACTTTTATTATAATTGCGTGGTTGTGATAGCTATAGTTTTGCCGACTTAGGACTCGTTTTTCCATTTCTTCTTTTATTTTGGTTTTGGGAAGGCCTGCGTGCCAATTACAATCCCTTTCTTATTTGTAATATTGTACTGGTTCGGGGAGGCCTGCGTGCCACTTACAACCCCATTCAATATTGTATTTGTAATAGACTAGTGATAGTTTAATCTCTCCACCAAAATGGACTCGAAGAAGGCAATCAAGAAAATGGTGTTCTATACGTGAAGCACGGACACTTCGGGGAGGTGTCAAGGCCAGTGGGAGCAACACATCAAGAAAGGCGAATCCAAGTCACTTTGTCCTTAGGTTTGACCTTAGGATTAGTTGGCAAAACTATAGGGCTTTATTTGCTTACTCTTTTTATCTGCGTGGTTGTGATTTATTTACTGCTTTTTCATATATATGTATGGTATGTATATACATGCGTGTGATGGTAAATAAAAAGGGGTTTAATAACAGGTTGTTATTAAACAGTGAAAAACCACGTGTTAATGACAAACTAAGAATACGACTACAGGTTGTTAGTCGTGTTAGTTAAATTTTTATAAATTTAAAGTTTTTGTCAAGGTTATAAGTTTGGAACTTATAAAGGCCGTTTTGTGCACCTAGTTTAGGTACACATATAAATCGTATTTTTAAAACAGTTAGTTTTAAAATGGTTTTTCAAAAACTGGAAAATTAAGTTTTTTAACTTAATTATAAAACCCAAGAAAAATCTTAGATCAGTGTGCTACCCACCTAATGGTACACCCTAACTGTTAAACGGTACTCGGGTGTTGGAAGTGCCCAAACCTTGGGCGTCCGGGTTCAAACCATTGCGGGAAAGGGCATGAAAGGTTCTGCGATAATCGGGAGTCCCGGCCAGAATTCATGCTGTCTTAGGTGGTGCGATCTATTGTGATAATCGGGAGTCCCGGCCCAAAAAGCACTAGAGTAGAGTTAAACATACTAGACTGGGTCTAAGTGCTCTACGAGGTTCTAGGAGTCGTATCAGTTAGGTACGATTGGTACAGGGTGTTACCTACCAGAAATAGCATGACTTGGCGGTAAGTGCCCAAACCTTGCGTCAAGTATGTGAAATATGGGTCCTAGGTCTAATATATATTATTTATGGGTTTGATGATATATGATTAGAAAGTTTATTTGCAATTACTAATTAAACCGGGTTTTAATTTGTAGATGGCAACCAACGTTACCAATACTAATAACCTCTCACTCCGCTCTATCCTTCAGAAGGATAAGCTCACCGGGTCCAACTTTCTCACATGGGAGAGAAATCTCCTGATCGTGCTGAGGCGCGAGAGAAAGTGGTATGTCCTAGAACAACCTCTAGGAAATCCCCCTGCCAGCAATGCCAGGGCAGAGATCAGGGAGGCTTTTCAGAAGCGCTCCAATGACGCCTTGGATGTTAGCTGCCTTATGCTTGCAACTATGAGTCCAGAGTTGCAATCAAGCATGATGGAGACTCCTGCATATGACATGATCCGCCAGCTGAGGAACATGTTCCAGGAGCAAGCCCGCACTGAGCGTTATGATGCCACTAGGGCATTTAACTCGTGCAAGATAGCTAAGGGGACCTCGGTCAGTGACCATGTCATGAAAATGAAAGGTTACATGGACCACCTAGAGAGACTTGGGCACCCAGTACCGTTGCAGCTAGCAACGGATACGATACTCAACTCGTTGTCAGATGACTATAAGCCTTTTATAGTCAACTACAACATGAACAACATGGAGAAATCCGTGGCTGAGTTGCACTCAATGCTCAAGACTGCTGAGCAGAGTATCGGGACCAAGTCTAAGGACATTCTTATGGTGGGACATGGTGGACGTAAGAAGAGGAAGGGGCGCAACGGAAAGGGAAAGGGCAAGGCCCAGCCCAACCAGAATGCACCCAGAGCTAGTAACGACAACAAGGGCAAGAAGCCAAAAGCCAAACAAGGCAAGGACCGAGAATCGGTGCTTCAGGTGCGGTGAGGCCGGACATTGGAACCGAGATTGTCCGAAGGGTCACGAGGCAGGAGGCAAGTCTGGCTCCTCAGGTATTGCGTGATTAGCTTCTTTGTCACTTTCCTACTTGTAAATTTTTACAAGTATTCTAACATCTTGCAATCGTTTATTGTAGGAGGAGATGGAAAGTGATGCGGCCCAGCATAAAAAGATCCTACGTGCAGCTCACGGATATTATAATAATTCATATTTCCTAGTTTTTTAAACTCCTTTTAAAGTTTTTATGAACATGTTTTATCTTGTTTGGTTTAGTAAAACTTATGGTTTTTAAGTTTATGGATTTTTAATTATTTAGTTATATATCCGTGCACGTATTCTTATGAATCAGGATTAGTCCAGTTGTGACTAAAAGAGAACCAATAAGTCAAGTCTTGACTTGTTTGGTGATTCATCATAATCTTTATGCTATGATTTGTTGTAGTTATATATAAATGTTGGCTCCACTTTTCAAATGCTTAAATAAACAAGTTTTGTTTATAAGATTAGATAGTTTTTCTAATTCAACAAGTATTTAAGATTTTATGAAAAGTGAATGTTCAAAGTCTTGAACTAAATAGAAATGATACTAATTATTTCTAAGTAAAATAGTTTTTGATAAAACATTTAAGAAAGTATAAAAATGATTATAATAGTTATTATGATCAAGGGAGTTTTATACTAAATGTTTTAAGGAAAGAAATTTAAGATACCATTATGAGTATTTCATACTTGTGATCATGGTAAGTTTAATGAAACCACTTTCCGTAATTGGAAAGATGGATATATGGGAGATCCGAGTTATTGGTTTCATAAAACAAATTTCTTACAAAAACTAAGTTTTTTTTTAAAACATGTGTTTGGAACACAAGTAAACAACTAGGTCGTACAAGATTCACGCTTTCTCTCTCTCAAAAAGTCGCATCTGACCGTTTTTTTTTTTTACCTCACCGGCTCCTCGCCGCCCACCGGCTACTCGCCGTCCACCGGCAAGCTCGCCATTCTCCCGGCTAGCTCCTGCTTCTCGTAGCCCACCGGCTTCTCGCCGTCTCCCGGCTTCAAACGGTTTCTCGCCGCTCGCCACCGTCGGTCAAAAGGCTTCTAGCGAGACACCCAACACCAGCCTACAATCGGTCCCCGCCGCTCGCAGGCCCGCACCCTCGTCTCTCGCCGCCTCCCGGCTCTGTTGCTGGGCCTAGATACGACACCTACAGCTGGGTTTTTGTTTTCGTTTTTGTTTCCCGCTGGTTTTTCGCTTTGTCTTCCCCAGGTACAAGATTCAAACAGGAAACAGAGAAGACGAAAAAAGATTGGACGGACTACTACGGTGAAGTTTATCGGAGATCTTTCCGGCAGCACCATCCTTTTCTTCTGTCGCCGGCCATTTGGTAAACGGCCGGCAAGGTTGACTTCTTTATCTGCTCTTTTTATTCTTTTCGTCCTTGACCTCTTGCCTGCATTACTGTTTTTCTTACCTAGGTTAGTTTGCATTTAGTTCTCTTGCCTGCATTACTGTTTTTCTTTATTTTATCTAGGGTGGTTTTTCTTTATATTTTATCTATTTACTTAAATTAAATTTTAATTTCAGTTCTATAGTATTAAATTTTTTTCTTTCTTCCTTTTCGTATATTTCCCTCTGCCTTTTGGTAGCCAGGATTTTTTTTTTTTTTTTTTTTTTTTTTTTTAATCTCTCTTAACTTTTTAGTTGGAAGATTAGTACTTAAATTATTTACTGGTTAGCGATAAGTGTGTAGTTTTTTAATAGGTTTTTAACTCTTTGACTGTTTTATATATATATATTTTCTCCTATATACTTGTATCTATTTTTTTTATATTTGTTTTTTTCGACTAAGCGTAGTTGTTTTTATTTAGTCTTTCTAGTACACACTCTTATTTTTATTGGTATCTCAGTCTTTTTAGCGTTACTTTTGTCTTTGTTTTTATTTGTATCTTTTTCCTAGTATACTTTAGTTTTCGACTTTAATATAGAGCCTAGGTATCATGTTAGACAGCTGAGATCATGTGCCACGTCCCAGGAGTCGAGGGGGGTTAGGGTTTCTAGAAGGAGCAGCTCTATTGACAAAGGGTATAGACTAAGAATTGGTAGCTGGAATGTAGGTACTTTAACAGGTAAGTTTCTGGAGTTAGTGGATTGCTTAAGAGAACGTAGGGTAGATATCGCGTGTTTTCAAGAGACTAAGTGGAAGGGTAACCGCTCTAGAGAGGGGAATGGGTATAAGCTTTGGTATTCAGGATCGAGAACTGCCAAGAATGGCGTAGGAATTGTTCTATCAGATAGAGTTAAGGGCAATGTAGTAGAGGTGAAGCGGTGTAATGATAGGATTATAGCTATTAAAGTGGTCCTAGGTGCAGCGGTAGTCCATGTAGTAAGTGCTTATGCACCTCAGGTGGGTTTAGGTGACTCAGATAAGATTAGCTTTTGGAAGTCCCTAGATGATCTTGTGAGGGGGATCCCAGATGAGCAACTTTTGTATATAGGAGGTGACTTTAATGGACATATAGGTGCTGGAGAAGATGGATACCCAGGGGTACATGGAGGCTTTGGATATGGGGCGAGAAATGAAGAAGGGCGTTCTTTACTTGAGTTTGCGTATGCACATGGCATGGCCATCACAAACTCTTTCTTCAAGAAAAGGGAAACACATTTGATCACCTACCGTAGTGGTGGACATAGCACGCAAATTGACTACCTTCTTGTGCGTAAGAGAGATCTTAGGAATTGCAAAGACTGTAAGGTCCTCCCACGTGAGGCTGGCCTTTCACAGCATCGTTTACTAGTGTTAGACATCCTTTTCAGGAACAAAGTTGTAAGAGACAGATTAGTGGGTAAACCTAGAATTTTATGGAGAAACCTATATGGAGCAGGAAAAGAGGACTTTAGAAGTAGAGTAGCTGAAGAAGTTAGTAAAACCTTTCCGAGGGATGCAAATTCGGCATGGAACCGCATGGCCCAGACGATTAGAGAGGTAGCTAAAGCTACACTAGGATATACTTCAGGTAAGACCCGAGTTCATAGGGAATCGTGGTGGTTTAACATTGAGGTCCAGGTCAAGATTAAAAGAAAACAAGCCTGCTTCAAAGAGTTAGCATTAGTGAGGGAAGGTGTAGAAGAAGATAGGAGTAGAGCTTTGAATATCTATAAAGAAGCAAAAAGAGAAGCGAAGAAAGCTGTAGCTCAGGCGAAAGAAAGAGCTTTTGTAGACTTATACAATAGAATAGATTCTAAAGAAGGGCAAAATGAGATCTTTAAGTTAGCTAAAGCCAGGGAGAGGAGGAATAGAGATCTAGGGAGTATCAAGTGTATTAAGGATGACAGAGGCAATGTAATTTCAAAGGATGAGGAAATTAGGAGTAGATGGGGCGAGTACTTTCTTCATCTCTTTAATCAGGAGACAGGGATAGATATGAGGGGTAGTGGAGCGAGCACAGAGGAGGGAGGTAGCTTTCAGAACGACCGTTATGGTACTAGGATATCTCAAGGGGAAGTTAGAAGTGCGCTTCGAAAGATGGGAAGTGGAAAAGCAGCAGGACCTGATCAAATCCCTATTGAAGTGTGGAGGTGTCTTGGAGAGCAGGGCATCAACTGGCTTACGAACCTTTTTAACCTGATTCTCAGAACTGCTAGGATGCCAGATGAATGGAGAAAGAGTGTGGTTATCCCAATTTTTAAGAACAAGGGAGATGCCCAAGTTTGTGAAAATTATCGGGGTATCAAACTCCTTAGTCATACTATGAAGTTGTGGGAGAGGGTCATAGAAAATAGGTTAAGACGGGAAACTAAAGTATCAGACAACCAATTCGGGTTTATGCCAGGGAGGTCGTCGATAGAAGCAGTCCACTTGATTAGAAGCATCATGGAAAAGCATAGGGAAAAACAACGTGATTTGCATATGGTGTTCTTAGATCTAGAAAAAGCTTATGATAGTGTCCCTAGGGAGCTTATTTGGAGAGCTTTAAAGGATAGGAACATCCCTGGGAGATATATTAAGGTCTTGAAAGACATGTATGAGGGAACTTTGTCGTGTGTCAGCACTCCGGTTGGAGATAGCGAGTACTTCCAGGTTTTACGTGGCCTTCACCAAGGGTCTGCACTTAGCCCTTTCATCTTCGCAATCATTCTTGACCAGCTGACGAGAAGGATTCAAGGAGACATCCCATGGTGTATGATATTCGCAGATGATATTGTCTTGGTGTCTGATTCAAAGGAGGAGATAAACAGAAGATTAGAACAGTGGAGGGCTGCGTTAGAGAACTCGGGACTTAGAATTAGTAGAGGTAAGACTGAGTATCTTTTTTGTCATTTTAGCAAGTCCGATATCGAGGATAGTCTAGATATCCGCATAGGGGAACACGTGTTGAGACCCCAGGAGTCTTTCAGATACTTAGGATCCTTATTACACAGAACGGGTAGGATAGAGGAAGATGTCGCCAACCGTATTCAGGCAGGATGGCGGAAGTGGAGAGCGGCGTCAGGAGTGCTTTGTGACAAGAAAGTTCCGCCTAGGCTTAAGGGGAAATTCTACAGACTAGCTGTTAGACCCGCCATGTTATATGGATCAGAGTGTTGGCCCTTGAAAAAGGCGCAAGCGGAGAAGCTAGAAGTGGCGGAGATGAGGATGCTCAGATGGATGTGTGGGAAGACGTTGTTAGATAAAATCCCGGTTGGTGTTTTTAGAAACGAATTACGAGTGACATCTATTGTCTACAAGCTTAGGGAAGGGAGACTGAGGTGGTTCGGTCACGTTAAAAGGAGGCTTCCAACAGCACCAGTTAGGAGAGCTGAATCGCTTACAGTGGAGGGCACTAGGAGGCGTGGGCGGCCTTTTCTGAGGTGGGAAGATAGAGTTAAAGCGGATTTGCGGGAGTTATCTCTCTCGGTGGACATGATCTCAGATAGGCCCTCATGGAGAAGGAAGATTAGGATCCAGGAGTAGGTAACAGAGAGAATGCGCTTGGCTTCATAGGGTTTTGGATTTTGTTTCGACTTTCTTTTCTTAGGTTTATAGCATACTTAGTTTCTGAACCTTAGATGGTTTTTGTTTTTGGGTTTTTACTGTTTTCTTTTTCAGGTGTAGGTTGTGCCCTTTTTTGTAGGTTGTTTTTCGGTTGTATTTATGTAGTATTATTTTTATTATTAGTATTTTTATTATTACTATTATTTTTTATTATTATTTTTAGTATTATTATTTTATGTTTTTTTATTATTTTTAGTATTTGTTTGTTTTTATTTTATTTATCTATTTTTTATTTATGTCTTGTTTCTTCGCAGCTGGAGGTCTTTGTTCAGGAAGCAATCTCTCTACCTATGGGTAGAGGTACGATTGTCTACATCCCACCTCCCCCATACCCCGCTTTAGCGGGATTTTTGGGTATCGTTGTTGTTGTTGTGTTGTTGTTTGGAACACAAGTCTTAGGTATGGTAGTCAAGTTTTGACTAAGGCCTAAAAGGATGTTTTTAAAGAATGCACCTTTTCATAAGAGACGGTGGGAGCACCCGACTAATGTATTTATCAGAGTTAATAAAAGTTTTTTTTAAGCAGTGTGATAAATACAAGTTTGAACTTTTAAAGCATATAATTATTGGATGCTTTTAGAAGTTATCTAAAACAGTAAGTTCTTGGGAAAGAACTAATCCAAGGAATGCATGATTTATTGAGAGGTACTCGATAAAGATATCATTGCAAGATTTTTGAGTCAAGTTATGACTTAAATAGAAATTATATACGTTCTAAAATGTTCAGTAAGTCAGCTTAATAATACTGTTGGTTGGTTAACGTTAGAGATGATGAAAAAGGATGTTCTCAAATATCCTTAGTAATGGAATTAGATAAGTGTTGGTATACACCGGAAATCTAGTTTCAAGTTTCTTACAAGTAGGTGTAAGAGGATTTATCATTTCAAAAGGAATATAAAATCTAGTAAGATTTAGTACATCTACAAATGTAATTAAAGTTTTAATTACAGGGAGGTTGTTTTATAAATCAGAAACAAGGAGTTATTTCCAGTTCTCCAAGTTTAAGGAATTTATAAAATAAGTAAGCCTATAAGTGTTCTTAGGTTGCAAGAATGATTTCTAGCAAAACCAAGAAGGAGTACTTCAAAGTACTAGTCTTGTGTTTTAGTGTTTATAACCATATTATTTTCTTTGTAATACATGATAAGTTACAAAATAAAAATAATAAGTAATTCAGATAAACACCGTGAATCGAGTCAGTTAAATGGTAGAAATTATACATCTTTATTCCAGGGAGGAATATGGAAGGGTGTAGAAATTAGTTTCATTGTTCTTCACAATTTTGTATGTTTTGGTTCATCCAGGAATAAACTAGGTTTATTCAAAAACATTATTTGTGACTACTTATCATGGTGGGAACTATGATATGGTTATAAAGTCATCGTAATTTTGGGGTTGATTCGATAGTTTATCGAATATAGCTGCAAACGGTTTTTGCGGACCAAAATTTACGGATATCCGTTAGGGTTACGAATATTGGATTGACCCACCGTGAAAAATACTTCGTGGATTCGTGTCAAAAGTATTTATCACATAGGTTATCCTCAAGCCTGAGGTATTTGGTTTGGGATGCGGTAACTGTTGTCTTCTTAGCGCGTTCTAACGCCACGTCGTAACAGGGTGGTAATAAGGGGCGTGTCTAGATTCAGTGGGAGCCGTGTTGCCAAATGCAAATATGCAAGATGGTAATTGCACCTCTTTTTAGGAGAGATATTTCTGGGCCCCTTGACTGATTAGAAAAACTGGTAAGTGCACAGCCGTGCCCAAACGAACTGATCTGTTCTTTGTCGTTTATCACGCAGTTTTGAAATCAAGTATGTCATGAACAAATTCTTGAGTCTCTGAGTTGACTTCCTCCATGCTCATGCTCAAAATTGAAATATCGCGCTGCAAGGGACAAACCTATATATATGCAAGCTTGTATATATAAAAACGTACTCATTCATAAACAGGGAGTTTATGATAGTTTAGTTTATAAATAGTTAGTTTATAACAGGTTACTTCTAAGCAGGTTGCTTATGAGGTTTTATCACAAGTTACTTTGGGGTATAAGACTTCTTATAATCTGGTTATCCTAAGTGTCTGGCTAAGGACCTCCTTAGGCTAACAATGTGCAGTAACTGTTAGTTATCTTGCACAAGTGGGAGTCTGTTGGATTATGTGCAGAGATAGTTAACGGGCATATTGTATCCAATGTTATAAGAGACTAAAGGGTCACACTGCTACACACCCAATTCAGAACAGTTGGTTTTCACCATAAATCTGTGTGGAAATAATTAATCAGTTAGATTAATTATTAAAGAGAAAAAGGAGATAATTAATCAGTTAGATTGATTAAAGAGATAAACGAATAATTAATCAGTAGTATTAATTATTGAGAGATATATAAATAATTATCCAGTTTGGATTAATTATTAGAAAGGAAATAAATAATAAATAGTTATTATTTAAAGGGAATTAAATATTAAGTTTTAATATTTAACGGACTAAGTTAATTAAATAGTTAACTAGTAAAGTCCAGGGGGTCAATATGAGAAGAGATGAAAGTTTAATTAAAACTAGTTGGGCTTTTAATTAAACGGGCTTAGGTCCATCTAATCCTTATATATATATATATCCTTAAGCCTTAAGGATTAAACATAAGTTAACAAGGATTAAAAGGAGAAAACTCTAGCCGCCACTCTCCCTCTCTCGATCTCACCCTCCCTCACGGTCGATCTCTCTTTCGACCGTAGCTCTCTCTCTCTCGGTCTCTCTCTCATCGTCGAACAAGAGGAACACCCGAGGGGTGTTTGCGATCCTCGGTCGACGCACACATATACACACTCTCGACTTTGAGTGTTGAAGTCTTGGTGATCCAGGAGCGGTCTAGCAGCCAGTTCAATCGGAGGTGCAGTAGTGGTGGACTTTCTTTAGCAATCCTAAAGGTTTTGTTCAGGTATATTTCTTGTAACCTTATCTATGGATTGTTTGTCAAGAAACTATGTTGATCATTTAAAGATTAAAGATCCTAACCCTTTTTGGGGTTTAGAGGGTTGTGTTCAATCCAGTTCCGCTTTTAGGATTGAACCAGTGGAATCAAATCCAGGTTTGACCAGTTTGTGTCATAAGTGGTTTGGTCAGGTTCAAAACCCTTCAGTGGTATCAGAGCCTCGGCTCTATTATCCATAGTTTCTAGTTTTTATCTGTTTTTAGATTAAGGTTTTATTCTTGATTCTCTTTTTGTTCTTGGAAATTTCGAAAATCAAGAAGGTAGCAAAACAGTTTGTTTTGTTATCAGGTTTATCCTATTAATCAGAAAATTCAAACAGTTAGTTTGAATGGTTAAAAGGATCATTTTTGAAATAAGAATAAGATTGAATTAAGATTAAATTAAACAGTTTGTTTAATCGGTTAAACCTAGTTAATCTAATTTGTTGGTTTGTTTAATGGTTATATGATCTACTTCATCTTGTTTCTTTCTCCACAAGTTTTCGAAAACCATAAAAGATAAAAACGAGTTTTCTGTTTTTATCCAGTTCATAAAAGGTTTGATTTTAACCAATTAGGTTTAAACCAGTTTTGCGTTTAAACGGTTATAAAGGATAAAACCTTTTATCTAAAACTAGACTTTAACCAGTTTTGAACTTTTTGTTTAAAAAGGTTGAAATCAAGTTTTAGGGTAATTAGTTATTAATAAAACAAGTTTTTGTTAATATTAATAATTAATGTTTTTTGGTTTTTGAATTAAATCCAGTTTTTAATCAGTATATTAAAACAGTTAGTTTTAATAGGTTAAAAGGATTTAAAACGTATTAATCGGAAAAACGGGGACCATCACCGTGCCGGGTAGTGGTCGTTAGCGACGCTAAGAGCGAGGTGGGCTTCGGCCCAAGCTTTTTCGGCCCAAGACAAGTTCGAGATCCAAGGGCTTTTGGCCCAGGTGGGTCTCGGCCCAAGGAGGATCTCGGACGAGTCGGTTCTCGGCCTAGGTGGGTCTCGGCCCAAGAAGGATCTCGGACGAGTCGGTTCTCGGCCCAATGGGTTACACGGGTTTACGGGAGATGTTGGCCCAAGATAGTTTTTCCAAATTAATACGAAAGAATTATTAATTTTAAGTTATAAAATTAATAAGATAATATATAAGCTAGTGTTATATATATTTTAATTGTTTTAAGTTAAAATATATATTTTTTAGTTTTTATTTATTATGACTAGTTTAGTTGTTTTAAATAAATTCTTAAAGGGAATAAAGTTTATATAATGGAAAAACAAATAAGATAGTATTTATTTGACCAAAGTTGTCGGTTATAAGTTTTTTAGAAAAACTGGTAAAAGAACACAACAAAGAGGCTTTCATTCAAGTTTTGAATAAAGCCATGTTTTTCAAAGGATTATTGAAAAATTATATTGGTCAAATAAATTAGAAGATCATAACTCTCATTTTTGGTTAATAGGTATTAATCAAAAGGATAAATGAGAGAGTTTTAGACAGATCAGGTTGCGTGCTTAACAGCACAGTTTTTTGTTTACTTTTATTATAATTGCGTGGTTGTGATAGCTATAGTTTTGCCGACTTAGGACTCGTTTTTCCATTTCTTCTTTTATTTTGGTTTTGGGAAGGCCTGCGTGCCAATTACAATCCCTTTCTTATTTGTAATATTGTACTTGTTCAGGGAGGCCTGCGTGCCACTTACAACCCCATTCAATATTGTATTTGTAATAGACTAGTGATAGTTTAATCTCTCCACCAAAATGGACTCGAAGAAGGCAATCAAGAAAATGGTGTTCTATACGTGAAGCACGGACACTTCGGGGAGGTGTCAAGGCCAGTGGGAGCAACACATCAAGAAAGGCGAATCCAAGTCACTTTGTCCTTAGGTTTGACCTTAGGATTAGTTGGCAAAACTATAGGGCTTTATTTGCTTACTCTTTTTATCTGCGTGGTTGTGATTTATTTACTGCTTTTTCATATATATGTATGGTATGTATATACATGCGTGTGATGGTAAATAAAAAGGGGTTTAATAACAGGTTGTTATTAAACAGTGAAAAACCACGTGTTAATGACAAACTAAGAATACGACTACAGGTTGTTAGTCGTGTTAGTTAAATTTTTATAAATTTAAAGTTTTTGTCAAGGTTATAAGTTTGGAACTTATAAAGGCCGTTTTGTGCACCTAGTTTAGGTACACATATAAATCGTATTTTTAAAACAGTTAGTTTTAAAATGGTTTTTCAAAAACTGGAAAATTAAGTTTTTTAACTTAATTATAAAACCCAAGAAAAATCTTAGATCAGTGTGCTACCCACCTAATGGTACACCCTAACTGTTAAACGGTACTCGGGTGTTGGAAGTGCCCAAACCTTGGGCGTCCGGGTTCAAACCATTGCGGGAAAGGGCATGAAAGGTTCTGCGATAATCGGGAGTCCCGGCCAGAATTCATGCTGTCTTAGGTGGTGCGATCTATTGTGATAATCGGGAGTCCCGGCCCAAAAAGCACTAGAGTAGAGTTAAACATACTAGACTGGGTCTAAGTGCTCTACGAGGTTCTAGGAGTCGTATCAGTTAGGTACGATTGGTACAGGGTGTTACCTACCAGAAATAGCATGACTTGGCGGTAAGTGCCCAAACCTTGCGTCAAGTATGTGAAATATGGGTCCTAGGTCTAATATATATTATTTATGGGTTTGATGATATATGATTAGAAAGTTTATTTGCAATTACTAATTAAACCGGGTTTTAATTTGTAGATGGCAACCAACGTTACCAATACTAATAACCTCTCACTCCGCTCTATCCTTCAGAAGGATAAGCTCACCGGGTCCAACTTTCTCACATGGGAGAGAAATCTCCTGATCGTGCTGAGGCGCGAGAGAAAGTGGTATGTCCTAGAACAACCTCTAGGAAATCCCCCTGCCAGCAATGCCAGGGCAGAGATCAGGGAGGCTTTTCAGAAGCGCTCCAATGACGCCTTGGATGTTAGCTGCCTTATGCTTGCAACTATGAGTCCAGAGTTGCAATCAAGCATGATGGAGACTCCTGCATATGACATGATCCGCCAGCTGAGGAACATGTTCCAGGAGCAAGCCCGCACTGAGCGTTATGATGCCACTAGGGCATTTAACTCGTGCAAGATAGCTAAGGGGACCTCGGTCAGTGACCATGTCATGAAAATGAAAGGTTACATGGACCACCTAGAGAGACTTGGGCACCCAGTACCGTTGCAGCTAGCAACGGATACGATACTCAACTCGTTGTCAGATGACTATAAGCCTTTTATAGTCAACTACAACATGAACAACATGGAGAAATCCGTGGCTGAGTTGCACTCAATGCTCAAGACTGCTGAGCAGAGTATCGGGACCAAGTCTAAGGACATTCTTATGGTGGGACATGGTGGACGTAAGAAGAGGAAGGGGCGCAACGGAAAGGGAAAGGGCAAGGCCCAGCCCAACCAGAATGCACCCAGAGCTAGTAACGACAACAAGGGCAAGAAGCCAAAAGCCAAACAAGGCAAGGACCGAGAATCGGTGCTTCAGGTGCGGTGAGGCCGGACATTGGAACCGAGATTGTCCGAAGGGTCACGAGGCAGGAGGCAAGTCTGGCTCCTCAGGTATTGCGTGATTAGCTTCTTTGTCACTTTCCTACTTGTAAATTTTTACAAGTATTCTAACATCTTGCAATCGTTTATTGTAGGAGGAGATGGAAAGTGATGCGGCCCAGCATAAAAAGATCCTACGTGCAGCTCACGGATATTATAATAATTCATATTTCCTAGTTTTTTAAACTCCTTTTAAAGTTTTTATGAACATGTTTTATCTTGTTTGGTTTAGTAAAACTTATGGTTTTTAAGTTTATGGATTTTTAATTATTTAGTTATATATCCGTGCACGTATTCTTATGAATCAGGATTAGTCCAGTTGTGACTAAAAGAGAACCAATAAGTCAAGTCTTGACTTGTTTGGTGATTCATCATAATCTTTATGCTATGATTTGTTGTAGTTATATATAAATGTTGGCTCCACTTTTCAAATGCTTAAATAAACAAGTTTTGTTTATAAGATTAGATAGTTTTTCTAATTCAACAAGTATTTAAGATTTTATGAAAAGTGAATGTTCAAAGTCTTGAACTAAATAGAAATGATACTAATTATTTCTAAGTAAAATAGTTTTTGATAAAACATTTAAGAAAGTATAAAAATGATTATAATAGTTATTATGATCAAGGGAGTTTTATACTAAATGTTTTAAGGAAAGAAATTTAAGATACCATTATGAGTATTTCATACTTGTGATCATGGTAAGTTTAATGAAACCACTTTCCGTAATTGGAAAGATGGATATATGGGAGATCCGAGTTATTGGTTTCATAAAACAAATTTCTTACAAAAACTAAGTTTTTTAAAACATGTGTTTGGAACACAAGTCTTAGGTATGGTAGTCAAGTTTTGACTAAGGCCTAAAAGGATGTTTTTAAAGAATGCACCTTTTCATAAGAGACGGTGGGAGCACCCGACTAATGTATTTATCAGAGTTAATAAAAGTTTTTTTTAAGCAGTGTGATAAATACAAGTTTGAACTTTTAAAGCATATAATTATTGGATGCTTTTAGAAGTTATCTAAAACAGTAAGTTCTTGGGAAAGAACTAATCCAAGGAATGCATGATTTATTGAGAGGTACTCGATAAAGATATCATTGCAAGATTTTTGAGTCAAGTTATGACTTAAATAGAAATTATATACGTTCTAAAATGTTCAGTAAGTCAGCTTAATAATACTGTTGGTTGGTTAACGTTAGAGATGATGAAAAAGGATGTTCTCAAATATCCTTAGTAATGGAATTAGATAAGTGTTGGTATACACCGGAAATCTAGTTTCAAGTTTCTTACAAGTAGGTGTAAGAGGATTTATCATTTCAAAAGGAATATAAAATCTAGTAAGATTTAGTACATCTACAAATGTAATTAAAGTTTTAATTACAGGGAGGTTGTTTTATAAATCAGAAACAAGGAGTTATTTCCAGTTCTCCAAGTTTAAGGAATTTATAAAATAAGTAAGCCTATAAGTGTTCTTAGGTTGCAAGAATGATTTCTAGCAAAACCAAGAAGGAGTACTTCAAAGTACTAGTCTTGTGTTTTAGTGTTTATAACCATATTATTTTCTTTGTAATACATGATAAGTTACAAAATAAAAATAATAAGTAATTCAGATAAACACCGTGAATCGAGTCAGTTAAATGGTAGAAATTATACATCTTTATTCCAGGGAGGAATATGGAAGGGTGTAGAAATTAGTTTCATTGTTCTTCACAATTTTGTATGTTTTGGTTCATCCAGGAATAAACTAGGTTTATTCAAAAACATTATTTGTGACTACTTATCATGGTGGGAACTATGATATGGTTATAAAGTCATCGTAATTTTGGGGTTGATTCGATAGTTTATCGAATATAGCTGCAAACGGTTTTTGCGGACCAAAATTTACGGATATCCGTTAGGGTTACGAATATTGGATTGACCCACCGTGAAAAATACTTCGTGGATTCGTGTCAAAAGTATTTATCACATAGGTTATCCTCAAGCCTGAGGTATTTGGTTTGGGATGCGGTAACTGTTGTCTTCTTAGCGCGTTCTAACGCCACGTCGTAACAGGGTGGTAATAAGGGGCGTGTCTAGATTCAGTGGGAGCCGTGTTGCCAAATGCAAATATGCAAGATGGTAATTGCACCTCTTTTTAGGAGAGATATTTCTGGGCCCCTTGACTGATTAGAAAAACTGGTAAGTGCACAGCCGTGCCCAAACGAACTGATCTGTTCTTTGTCGTTTATCACGCAGTTTTGAAATCAAGTATGTCATGAACAAATTCTTGAGTCTCTGAGTTGACTTCCTCCATGCTCATGCTCAAAATTGAAATATCGCGCTGCAAGGGACAAACCTATATATATGCAAGCTTGTATATATAAAAACGTACTCATTCATAAACAGGGAGTTTATGATAGTTTAGTTTATAAATAGTTAGTTTATAACAGGTTACTTCTAAGCAGGTTGCTTATGAGGTTTTATCACAAGTTACTTTGGGGTATAAGACTTCTTATAATCTGGTTATCCTAAGTGTCTGGCTAAGGACCTCCTTAGGCTAACAATGTGCAGTAACTGTTAGTTATCTTGCACAAGTGGGAGTCTGTTGGATTATGTGCAGAGATAGTTAACGGGCATATTGTATCCAATGTTATAAGAGACTAAAGGGTCACACTGCTACACACCCAATTCAGAACAGTTGGTTTTCACCATAAATCTGTGTGGAAATAATTAATCAGTTAGATTAATTATTAAAGAGAAAAAGGAGATAATTAATCAGTTAGATTGATTAAAGAGATAAACGAATAATTAATCAGTAGTATTAATTATTGAGAGATATATAAATAATTATCCAGTTTGGATTAATTATTAGAAAGGAAATAAATAATAAATAGTTATTATTTAAAGGGAATTAAATATTAAGTTTTAATATTTAACGGACTAAGTTAATTAAATAGTTAACTAGTAAAGTCCAGGGGGTCAATATGAGAAGAGATGAAAGTTTAATTAAAACTAGTTGGGCTTTTAATTAAACGGGCTTAGGTCCATCTAATCCTTATATATATATATATCCTTAAGCCTTAAGGATTAAACATAAGTTAACAAGGATTAAAAGGAGAAAACTCTAGCCGCCACTCTCCCTCTCTCGATCTCACCCTCCCTCACGGTCGATCTCTCTTTCGACCGTAGCTCTCTCTCTCTCGGTCTCTCTCTCATCGTCGAACAAGAGGAACACCCGAGGGGTGTTTGCGATCCTCGGTCGACGCACACATATACACACTCTCGACTTTGAGTGTTGAAGTCTTGGTGATCCAGGAGCGGTCTAGCAGCCAGTTCAATCGGAGGTGCAGTAGTGGTGGACTTTCTTTAGCAATCCTAAAGGTTTTGTTCAGGTATATTTCTTGTAACCTTATCTATGGATTGTTTGTCAAGAAACTATGTTGATCATTTAAAGATTAAAGATCCTAACCCTTTTTGGGGTTTAGAGGGTTGTGTTCAATCCAGTTCCGCTTTTAGGATTGAACCAGTGGAATCAAATCCAGGTTTGACCAGTTTGTGTCATAAGTGGTTTGGTCAGGTTCAAAACCCTTCAGTGGTATCAGAGCCTCGGCTCTATTATCCATAGTTTCTAGTTTTTATCTGTTTTTAGATTAAGGTTTTATTCTTGATTCTCTTTTTGTTCTTGGAAATTTCGAAAATCAAGAAGGTAGCAAAACAGTTTGTTTTGTTATCAGGTTTATCCTATTAATCAGAAAATTCAAACAGTTAGTTTGAATGGTTAAAAGGATCATTTTTGAAATAAGAATAAGATTGAATTAAGATTAAATTAAACAGTTTGTTTAATCGGTTAAACCTAGTTAATCTAATTTGTTGGTTTGTTTAATGGTTATATGATCTACTTCATCTTGTTTCTTTCTCCACAAGTTTTCGAAAACCATAAAAGATAAAAACGAGTTTTCTGTTTTTATCCAGTTCATAAAAGGTTTGATTTTAACCAATTAGGTTTAAACCAGTTTTGCGTTTAAACGGTTATAAAGGATAAAACCTTTTATCTAAAACTAGACTTTAACCAGTTTTGAACTTTTTGTTTAAAAAGGTTGAAATCAAGTTTTAGGGTAATTAGTTATTAATAAAACAAGTTTTTGTTAATATTAATAATTAATGTTTTTTGGTTTTTGAATTAAATCCAGTTTTTAATCAGTATATTAAAACAGTTAGTTTTAATAGGTTAAAAGGATTTAAAACGTATTAATCGGAAAAACGGGGACCATCACCGTGCCGGGTAGTGGTCGTTAGCGACGCTAAGAGCGAGGTGGGCTTCGGCCCAAGCTTTTTCGGCCCAAGACAAGTTCGAGATCCAAGGGCTTTTGGCCCAGGTGGGTCTCGGCCCAAGGAGGATCTCGGACGAGTCGGTTCTCGGCCTAGGTGGGTCTCGGCCCAAGAAGGATCTCGGACGAGTCGGTTCTCGGCCCAATGGGTTACACGGGTTTACGGGAGATGTTGGCCCAAGATAGTTTTTCCAAATTAATACGAAAGAATTATTAATTTTAAGTTATAAAATTAATAAGATAATATATAAGCTAGTGTTATATATATTTTAATTGTTTTAAGTTAAAATATATATTTTTTAGTTTTTATTTATTATGACTAGTTTAGTTGTTTTAAATAAATTCTTAAAGGGAATAAAGTTTATATAATGGAAAAACAAATAAGATAGTATTTATTTGACCAAAGTTGTCGGTTATAAGTTTTTTAGAAAAACTGGTAAAAGAACACAACAAAGAGGCTTTCATTCAAGTTTTGAATAAAGCCATGTTTTTCAAAGGATTATTGAAAAATTATATTGGTCAAATAAATTAGAAGATCATAACTCTCATTTTTGGTTAATAGGTATTAATCAAAAGGATAAATGAGAGAGTTTTAGACAGATCAGGTTGCGTGCTTAACAGCACAGTTTTTTGTTTACTTTTATTATAATTGCGTGGTTGTGATAGCTATAGTTTTGCCGACTTAGGACTCGTTTTTCCATTTCTTCTTTTATTTTGGTTTTGGGAAGGCCTGCGTGCCAATTACAATCCCTTTCTTATTTGTAATATTGTACTGGTTCGGGGAGGCCTGCGTGCCACTTACAACCCCATTCAATATTGTATTTGTAATAGACTAGTGTTAGTTTAATCCCTCCACCAAAATGGACTCGAAGAAGGCAATCAAGAAAATGGTGTTCTATACGTGAAGCACGGACACTTCGGGGAGGTGTCAAGGCCAGTGGGAGCAACACATCAAGAAAGGCGAATCCAAGTCACTTTGTCCTTAGGTTTGACCTTAGGATTAGTTGGCAAAACTATAGGGCTTTATTTGCTTACTCTTTTTATCTGCGTGGTTGTGATTTATTTACTGCTTTTTCATATATATGTATGGTATGTATATACATGCGTGTGATGGTAAATAAAAAGGGGTTTAATAACAGGTTGTTATTAAACAGTGAAAAACCACGTGTTAATGACAAACTAAGAATACGACTACAGGTTGTTAGTCGTGTTAGTTAAATTTTTATAAATTTAAAGTTTTTGTCAAGGTTATAAGTTTGGAACTTATAAAGGCCGTTTTGTGCACCTAGTTTAGGTACACATATAAATCGTATTTTTAAAACAGTTAGTTTTAAAATGGTTTTTCAAAAACTGGAAAATTAAGTTTTTTAACTTAATTATAAAACCCAAGAAAAATCTTAGATCAGTGTGCTACCCACCTAATGGTACACCCTAACTGTTAAACGGTACTCGGGTGTTGGAAGTGCCCAAACCTTGGGCGTCCGGGTTCAAACCATTGCGGGAAAGGGCATGAAAGGTTCTGCGATAATCGGGAGTCCCGGCCAGAATTCATGCTGTCTTAGGTGGTGCGATCTATTGTGATAATCGGGAGTCCCGGCCCAAAAAGCACTAGAGTAGAGTTAAACATACTAGACTGGGTCTAAGTGCTCTACGAGGTTCTAGGAGTCGTATCAGTTAGGTACGATTGGTACAGGGTGTTACCTACCAGAAATAGCATGACTTGGCGGTAAGTGCCCAAACCTTGCGTCAAGTATGTGAAATATGGGTCCTAGGTCTAATATATATTATTTATGGGTTTGATGATATATGATTAGAAAGTTTATTTGCAATTACTAATTAAACCGGGTTTTAATTTGTAGATGGCAACCAACGTTACCAATACTAATAACCTCTCACTCCGCTCTATCCTTCAGAAGGATAAGCTCACCGGGTCCAACTTTCTCACATGGGAGAGAAATCTCCTGATCGTGCTGAGGCGCGAGAGAAAGTGGTATGTCCTAGAACAACCTCTAGGAAATCCCCCTGCCAGCAATGCCAGGGCAGAGATCAGGGAGGCTTTTCAGAAGCGCTCCAATGACGCCTTGGATGTTAGCTGCCTTATGCTTGCAACTATGAGTCCAGAGTTGCAATCAAGCATGATGGAGACTCCTGCATATGACATGATCCGCCAGCTGAGGAACATGTTCCAGGAGCAAGCCCGCACTGAGCGTTATGATGCCACTAGGGCATTTAACTCGTGCAAGATAGCTAAGGGGACCTCGGTCAGTGACCATGTCATGAAAATGAAAGGTTACATGGACCACCTAGAGAGACTTGGGCACCCAGTACCGTTGCAGCTAGCAACGGATACGATACTCAACTCGTTGTCAGATGACTATAAGCCTTTTATAGTCAACTACAACATGAACAACATGGAGAAATCCGTGGCTGAGTTGCACTCAATGCTCAAGACTGCTGAGCAGAGTATCGGGACCAAGTCTAAGGACATTCTTATGGTGGGACATGGTGGACGTAAGAAGAGGAAGGGGCGCAACGGAAAGGGAAAGGGCAAGGCCCAGCCCAACCAGAATGCACCCAGAGCTAGTAACGACAACAAGGGCAAGAAGCCAAAAGCCAAACAAGGCAAGGACCGAGAATCGGTGCTTCAGGTGCGGTGAGGCCGGACATTGGAACCGAGATTGTCCGAAGGGTCACGAGGCAGGAGGCAAGTCTGGCTCCTCAGGTATTGCGTGATTAGCTTCTTTGTCACTTTCCTACTTGTAAATTTTTACAAGTATTCTAACATCTTGCAATCGTTTATTGTAGGAGGAGATGGAAAGTGATGCGGCCCAGCATAAAAAGATCCTACGTGCAGCTCACGGATATTATAATAATTCATATTTCCTAGTTTTTTAAACTCCTTTTAAAGTTTTTATGAACATGTTTTATCTTGTTTGGTTTAGTAAAACTTATGGTTTTTAAGTTTATGGATTTTTAATTATTTAGTTATATATCCGTGCACGTATTCTTATGAATCAGGATTAGTCCAGTTGTGACTAAAAGAGAACCAATAAGTCAAGTCTTGACTTGTTTGGTGATTCATCATAATCTTTATGCTATGATTTGTTGTAGTTATATATAAATGTTGGCTCCACTTTTCAAATGCTTAAATAAACAAGTTTTGTTTATAAGATTAGATAGTTTTTCTAATTCAACAAGTATTTAAGATTTTATGAAAAGTGAATGTTCAAAGTCTTGAACTAAATAGAAATGATACTAATTATTTCTAAGTAAAATAGTTTTTGATAAAACATTTAAGAAAGTATAAAAATGATTATAATAGTTATTATGATCAAGGGAGTTTTATACTAAATGTTTTAAGGAAAGAAATTTAAGATACCATTATGAGTATTTCATACTTGTGATCATGGTAAGTTTAATGAAACCACTTTCCGTAATTGGAAAGATGGATATATGGGAGATCCGAGTTATTGGTTTCATAAAACAAATTTCTTACAAAAACTAAGTTTTTTAAAACATGTGTTTGGAACACAAGTCTTAGGTATGGTAGTCAAGTTTTGACTAAGGCCTAAAAGGATGTTTTTAAAGAATGCACCTTTTCATAAGAGACGGTGGGAGCACCCGACTAATGTATTTATCAGAGTTAATAAAAGTTTTTTTTAAGCAGTGTGATAAATACAAGTTTGAACTTTTAAAGCATATAATTATTGGATGCTTTTAGAAGTTATCTAAAACAGTAAGTTCTTGGGAAAGAACTAATCCAAAGAATGCATGATTTATTGAGAGGTACTCGATAAAGATATCATTGCAAGATTTTTGAGTCAAGTTATGACTTAAATAGAAATTATATACGTTCTAAAATGTTCAGTAAGTCAGCTTAATAATACTGTTGGTTGGTTAACGTTAGAGATGATGAAAAAGGATGTTCTCAAATATCCTTAGTAATGGAATTAGATAAGTGTTGGTATACACCGGAAATCTAGTTTCAAGTTTCTTACAAGTAGGTGTAAGAGGATTTATCATTTCAAAAGGAATATAAAATCTAGTAAGATTTAGTACATCTACAAATGTAATTAAAGTTTTAATTACAAGGAGGTTGTTTTATAAATCAGAAACAAGGAGTTATTTCCAGTTCTCCAAGTTTAAGGAATTTATAAAATAAGTAAGCCTATAAGTGTTCTTAGGTTGCAAGAATGATTTCTAGCAAAACCAAGAAGGAGTACTTCAAAGTACTAGTCTTGTGTTTTAGGGTTTATAACCATATTATTTTCTTTGTAATACATGATAAGTTACAAAATAAAAATAATAAGTAATTCAGATAAACACCGTGAATCGAGTCAGTTAAATGGTAGAAATTATACATCTTTATTCCAGGGAGGAATATGGAAGGGTGTAGAAATTAGTTTCATTGTTCTTCACAATTTTGTATGTTTTGGTTCATCCAGGAATAAACTAGGTTTATTCAAAAACATTATTTGTGACTACTTATCATGGTGGGAACTATGATATGGTTATAAAGTCATCGTAATTTTGGGGTTGATTCGATAGTTTATCGAATATAGCTGCAAACGGTTTTTGCGGACCAAAATTTACGGATATCCGTTAGGGTTACGAATATTGGATTGACCCACCGTGAAAAATACTTCGTGGATTCGTGTCAAAAGTATTTATCACATAGGTTATCCTCAAGCCTGAGGTATTTGGTTTGGGATGCGGTAACTGTTGTCTTCTTAGCGCGTTCTAACGCCACGTCGTAACAGGGTGGTAATAAGGGGCGTGTCTAGATTCAGTGGGAGCCGTGTTGCCAAATGCAAATATGCAAGATGGTAATTGCACCTCTTTTTAGGAGAGATATTTCTGGGCCCCTTGACTGATTAAAAAAACTGGTAAGTGCACAGCCGTGCCCAAACGAACTGATCTGTTCTTTGTCGTTTATCACGCAGTTTTGAAATCAAGTATGTCATGAACAAATTCTTGAGTCTCTGAGTTGACTTCCTCCATGCTCATGCTGAAAATTGAAATATCGCGCTGCAAGGGACAAACCTATATATATGCAAGCTTGTATATATAAAAACGTACTCATTCATAAACAGGGAGTTTATGATAGTTTAGTTTATAAATAGTTAGTTTATAACAGGTTACTTCTAAGCAGGTTGCTTATGAGGTTTTATCACAAGTTACTTTGGGGTATAAGACTTCTTATAACCTGGTTATCCTAAGTGTCTGGCTAAGGACCTCCTTAGGCTAACAATGTGCAGTAACTGTTACTTATCTTGCACAAGTGGGAGTCTGTTGGATTATGTGCAGAGATAGTTAACGGGCATATTGTATCCAATGTTATAAGAGACTAAAGGGTCACACTGCTACACACCCAATTCAGAACAGTTGGTTTTCACCATAAATCTGTGTGGAAATAATTAATCAGTTAGATTAATTATTAAAGAGAAAAAGGAGATAATTAATCAGTTAGATTGATTAAAGAGATAAACGAATAATTAATCAGTAGTATTAATTATTGAGAGATATATAAATAATTATCCAGTTTGGATTAATTATTAGAAAGGAAATAAATAATAAATAGTTATTATTTAAAGGGAATTAAATATTAAGTTTTAATATTTAACGGACTAAGTTAATTAAATAGTTAACTAGTAAAGTCCAGGGGGTCAATATGAGAAGAGATGAAAGTTTAATTAAAACTAGTTGGGCTTTTAATTAAACGGGCTTAGGTCCATCTAATCCTTATATATATATATATCCTTAAGCCTTAAGGATTAAACATAAGTTAACAAGGATTAAAAGGAGAAAACTCTAGCTGCCACTCTCCCTCTCTCGATCTCACTCTCCCTCACGGTCGATCTCTCTTTCGACCGTAGCTCTCTCTCTCTCGGTCTCTCTCTCATCGTCGAACAAGAGGAACACCCGAGGGGTGTTTGCGATCCTCGGTCGACGCACACATATACACACTCTCGACTTTGAGTGTTGAAGTCTTGGTGATCCAGGAGCGGTCTAGCAGCCAGTTCAATCGGAGGTGCAGTAGTGGTGGACTTTCTTTAGCAATCCTAAAGGTTTTGTTCAGGTATATTTCTTGTAACCTTATCTATGGATTGTTTGTCAAGAAACTATGTTGATCATTTAAAGATTAAAGATCCTAACCCTTTTTGGGGTTTAGAGGGTTGTGTTCAATCCAGTTCCGCTTTTAGGATTGAACCAGTGAAATCAAATTCAGGTTTGACCAGTTTGTGTCATAAGTGGTTTGGTCAGGTTCAAAACCCTTCAGACTGTCCATGCGATCGCATGGGTTACCCCTTGCGATCGCAAAGCAGTGTTTTAGACCATGCGATCGCATGGGTTACCCCTTGCGATCACAAGACAGTGTTTCAGTGTTTTTGTTTGTTTTGCCCCGACCGCAAGGTGTTTTGCTTGCGATCGCAAGCTGTCTTTCAGAATTCAGTTTAGTTGTTCGACCAATATCTTTCGTAAGTTGAGTACAGCTGTTTAAACAAGTATTATTTATTGTTTGTAGGCAATAAGAGTTGACGATTTTGTGTTAGAGGATAGCGGTATAATTGCTGCTAAGGTGAGTGTACTTACCTTTAATCAGATTAGCATATGTACATACACTAAGTGATTAGTATATCAATTATATGTTTGATATGTAAAGTTAAAGGCTGCTGTTCAGATGTTCAGTAGCACTATGTTATAATATTCGATATGATTAGTATGCATTTATGTACAAAGTGAACAGTATGATATATGTGTGATGATATGTGTTATGTATGTGCACAAGTACAGAAGGTACCTTGCTTAGAGAAGCCTTGTACTAAGAAAAGCGGATACTTTGTATCCAGGCAAGTGAAAGGGGTATATTGAGATCCTTATACCCAAGTAAAGTGTCAGGGGCTTGGTTACGTGCGAGGTGTGATCATACCCCGGGACAAGTTAACAGTTTGACCGTTTTGCAGGTTATAGCTGGGATGTGAGACATCCCGAGAAGAGATAATCATGCGATGTGTGTTTATTCGTCAGTAGTATGATCACTAAGCGAAAGTTTACGTTCTAGTATGTTGTGTATGCAGGTAACCAGGTTCCATCGAGAGAAAGGCCCCAGTGCGTTGTAGAGTTGGATAGCTCCAAGCTTTTGAAAAAGAGTACTTTTAACACTACTTATTATGAAACTGTTAGCATTAAAGTAATGTAAGCTTGTTTTCCGCAAACTATCATGTTTTTAGAGTGCTAATCAGTAGCAAACGAATTTTAAAAGCTATTTTAGAAAAGTGGTGTTACAGAATGCAACTGACAAGATGCTGATGTAGCATCTAAGGATTGATGTGATCCCAGAAGTCGATGTGACTTCCTGTAGTCAGAGATTACCAGTATTTTGGGGACTACACATGTGGTAATGATGGTTTGGTTATTTGTGATGTTGCTTATAACTATTTGTATGTGATGTATATGTTATTTGTTATGTGTTGCCTCATGCCTGACTGACAATAGAGACTACGTGAGTGACAAGAGAGATTGCCTTAGTGGCAAGAGAGATTTCCTGAGTGGTGATGTGCGTTTTACGTACCAGTTTTAAATTTATAAATCCGATTTTATGTACGTACGACTACAACAAAAATAGGCAAGAGAACCTAATCGTATTATAGTATAGAAAATAAGTACTGGTGTCGAACTCAATGGGAACATGTATGATTTTGAATATAATTATACTAATTCAATATTAAACTACTAAAAGCAAATGAAGGATACTTTGGATTTTAAACTATGAATACGTGAAATACCTCTACATAGACTTTAGAGTCCTCTTTTCAATTTAGTTGATTTTAAAGAAAGTGCAATGGATAACACGCAATCATATACCGATTCCTAAACTGGCTAGATCTCATGGGCAGACTCACTAGCCTTATAGATATAGAAACATTAACCCAATGATCATGGCATTAACTATTCCTATAACTAGTCAATATGAAAAACTTGATCTACTGATTTGTATTGGTCACAAAATCAATCAATTAACATTGAGTAGTCATCACATGAAATTGCTAACACGTTAAAGTTTAATCTTTTATAATCTAACCCTAGAATTTGGTCAATCACTAGTCATGAATCCTAATGGTCATAGCAACTCATGATTAAAGCAAACATAGATAGTATGGTCATCTCACATATGAAAACTTAGCAATAGATCATAAAGTCAGAAACTTTAACATGCAAAGATCTTTAAAAAAGCTAAACATAACAAATATATAATCATGTCATCCAAATCAATGAAATCAAACTAAAAACCAAGATTCATCATGTCTAAGCAGAGGTTACAGGGCAATTCGCCCATAATTCTCAGATTACAGCAGAAAAAACATAGAATGAAAGCTAAACATAATTGAATTAGCAAACCCTTGTAGATCTATGATGAAATCTATAAGAATCTTCACTTTCTTGAGTAAAATCTTCAAGATCCAAGTTTCAAGCCTTCTAAAACTCTCAATTATGTCTCTGGAACTCCCTATGGACGAATGAAGTTGGGTAGATCCTCCAAAACCGGATAAGCATGATCAAATTTATAGATAAGATTTTCTACCATGAATGTGTCGCGTTTGTTACAAAAAAGAGTCGTGTTCTGCATCGTTCTCCGAAATCCTATTTTTAAAATTTTGAAATTCCGGCCTTATCTTGAGAACACGTTGCGTTTGATGTACAAACGCGTCGGTTCTGGCTTTTTCACAACTTGACCATAAAGTTGAGATTGTTCTCTAAGTCTAGTTTCCGTAGCCTTTTGAATCACCTCAATCCGAGTTTGCATAAGTGAGATATGATCAAAATAGTAAAAGTGTGTCGCTTTTAATGAAGACATCTTCGCTTTGGTTAACACCTATCACTTGTGTGGATTCATAATAAGAGTAGAAAAATCAATTTAAATAAAGTTCCTATATAAAGTTAGTAAAAAAAACATTTTTTAGGTTGGTATTTTATATTTTTGTTTGGCTATCATGGTTGGTATTTTATATTTTTGTTTGGCTATCATGGCTATTGGCTATGTAGAGCCTCTTTTGGTTTTTTGTTCTCCATCTTGCAAAACTCTCTTTTATCCTTTCCATTTAATTTCAATGGTTCTAACTCTATTTATGACCTTTTCTAGTATTAGGTCTTTTACCTTCCAAAAAAAATATGTTATTTATACTTACTTTATTTTAAACATATTATAGATCGTTTCGAAGTTATAATAAACAGAGTTTAATCTCACTAAAGATTGATTATATATAACCTATATATACCTAGTTGAATACTTGAATATATCCAAAATTAATAAAATACATCGTTTCTACTAAAAATCTTATCCATTATCTTAGTAAAAGCATTTCTTTTAACGGCAAACTTACACACTACTAAACCTACTCCTAAATCTATTTCATTGTTCACAGCCGGACTTAAACCCACAATCTCTTAGGAGGGGGCATTATTCCACAACCATCAAATACCGTTGGGTACAAGTCTTTTAGTTAGTAAAAAGGAGGTGATTCGTACACAAGAAAAATTATTCATACACAACAGGTAAAAACATATGACAGCACATGATACAATAGATATTACTAAAATTGTTATGTATAAACAATTTCTTTTATTTACGAAATCTCCCTTAGTGAAAGCATGTGGACATTTTAACGTACAACATTTGAAATAATTACAGTTTTCAAAAAGAGAAACGGATTTAATAAAGATTAAAGAGCATAGAATAACGTGATTCTCGCTGCTCAAACTGAAAGTGTGTTTACATTAAAAGCTAAATGCAATGGATAAGCACTCCATGCTCCACACTTTGATGTTCAATATCATTAATTATAATATTCTGACTGTATATTAATTTTTTATAATTATCTAAAGTATAAGTTTATAATTAAACATGTGTATATTGTTAATTTTATTAATTATTATAATAATTAAGTTGCGTTTTCAGAAAAATGATAATTAAAAATTAATTTAACAGGCTGTCTTACAGTGTCTCAGTAGGTGTTATGTCTCACTTTAATAAATATATTCATAAGTATAGAAAAAAAAAACGTTAATTATTATTTCTTAAATGATGAGAAAAAACACAGAATCATATAAGACTATACTTTCACACCATTACGTCATTACAATACATCTTTACTCTTTACTATTATTCATTACAGTCATTTGTAGATACAGTCGTAAACCTAACACATTCATCACACACAGATATTTACTCTCATCAATTATTCATTACAGTCACTTGTATTTACGATACAGTGCTAACCCAACACTTTCATCACACACAGACCTTTAGTCTTTACTATTATTCATTACAGTCACTTGTAATTACAATACAGTCGTAAACCCAACATATTCATCACATGTAGACCTTTACTCTTTACTATTATTCATTACAAATACAGTCGTCAACCCAACATATTCATTAGACATAGACCTTAATCTACTCTTTACTATTGTTCATTACAATCACTTGTAAATACAGTCGTAAACCCAATATATTCATCACATAGACCTTTACTCTTTATTATTATTCATTATAGTTATTTGTAAATACAGTCGTAAACCCCTAACACATTCATCACACAGAGACTAGAATACACCTCTAAAAAATAACGTTCTGAATTTGATGCATAAAACTTGATCTCTCGTTTTTTTTAATAGTTAGATGTTATGAGTTTGTTGAGTTAGTTAACTGTTTTTCAAAAACAAAAAAAAGTAATAGTTAAAAATAATTACGGGATATGCATCTACAATCTTAAAAGTATGTAACAAATCTAATATCGCAAAACTACAAAATCATTTGGTAAGTAAAACTTTATATTTTCTTATAAAAAAATTATATTTCTTCTTACTAAATATTTTACATTCTCATACTAACCACAAGATTACTACAAATTCTATTTCATCTCCTTCCTTGGTTTGAACAGTATAGAAGTAAAAGGACACTAAATTATTATTTATAAACTTATATATTATAATTTTTTATCATATATAATAGTTAAAACTTTTTATTTCTATCAACCTATTATCTATTAATTTATCTATTGACTCATAAATAAATATTTCAAAAAACAAGGCATTTCACCTCTCTTTTTGGGGTAATAAATAAGAATTGAATTGGTAGTCATTTTCTCCTAATAAGAATAGTTACACTATGTATATATGTATAGGTACAGTTGTCTTGTACATGTAAGCTTAATCCAGCTGGATTGCTAGCTGTCCTACCACTCTAACTAGCTACTTTCATGAGGTAGAGTGTGATTTTAATTAGTGGCATTTTAAATTGTGAGCTTGTAATTGTCTAGAACAGAATTTTTTAGGTACAATTAAAATTATAGAGTTTTTTTATATAATGTAAATCATGTAGTTTATACTTAAATAAATAATACTAAAATTTGATCTCTAAACATGATCCTTGATTCCTTGATCAACTACTAGTTGATTAATACAAGTTTATGTTATACTAGTCCAGTATCACCACATAAGTTTAACTAGTATATGACTCATTTCTTAAAACCGGTTTGTATGGAAAGAGGATAACTAGGTTTATAAAGTACTTAATTTACTTTTGATCGATTTAGGATTGTAACAATACCGGATGTTTTGAGGACGTTGGTCATGGTTAACACCTCTCTTTATACATCTAAGCCACCACTCCGAATGCTGGAGCCTGATGAAATGCAGGTGACTCTGATACCAATTAATACAAACTCATCTATAATAGACATACATTACAAGCTCAAGGGTGTGCTTGTCGAAACTAGTTGGGGTTGGAGCTGAGGCTGGGCTTGGGGCTTATTAATTGACAGTCTCAAGCCGAAGCATTAAGTTACTTGAAAATGCTTTTATTTTGAGAGTTTATATGGATTATGTTTTTAATAATCACTCAAAATTTTAACATTAATAAGACTAGATGACTGGAGATTATAAAACAATAATCTAAAACTCTTATAATTCTCTGCAAAACCCGTTATCAAACACAACCGAAGTATATAACAATCTATTATTTTGAAGTATACAAATGAATGCACTTGATCAGGTTTTCAACGTTCATAGAGTGAGCCCAGCTGTACAGTGTTAGGCCTAGTTTAAATAAATTTACCCTCCCTATTTTACCCTTTGTCCCAGGGCAATAGAAGGGGGTAGAAGTGAGGTCATTTTCGTCCAATAAATAATTTCTATATAAAGTCCGTGAGTGGTGTAAGGAAGGTGTAATATATGTTGTTCTTTAGCTTAAAATATTGAAGCTCCTTCACGCTCCCATTTAAGTTAACCCTTCATCATATCACGCCCACGTCATTTATCACAAGTCGACTGTACCTTTAATAATTATTATAAACTCCAAAATGTACGTCTTTCCTCTAATAGGAAAATTAAATAATTATTAATATCTTGTACGTAAATTATTTGCTTATAAATATTTAGTATAAAAAAATATTATACACAGCAATTTTCTATTACACATATAAGTTATAACCATCCCAACTTTCAATATGTGGATGAAAATAAAAGTCATAATTAGTGAGATTATAAAGCTCCGTTTATTTCATCGTAATGTAAAAGAATGTAATAAAATTGAAATCAAATTCCGTTTTATATTGTGTTTGGTAACATTATTTGAAAAGAAATTAAATTCTTTAAAATATTTATATTCTTTTAGGTAGAGAAATGTCATTTTTTAACTAACATGGATGGAATTAAAATCATTTTCATTCCTTCGTATTAAGGTGAAAACGAGACCTAGGAGTATAAAAGTTATAATTATTGTGTGTAGCAAAAACCTGTTGTATACGAATCATCTTATTAAAAAATTATATAGTAAAAAGAGTAGTCCCGCCTTTAATAAATTTTATTTTTTGTTAAGGACCTTAAATGTCTTTCTCGTATACCAAATGTATTTCTGAATCTGTCTTTTTAATTGCAAGTATTTCGGGTTTGATTAATCGGATTTTTTGTTAAACCGATAACCGAACAACATTAACAACAAAAGAAGTAACCCCACTTTGGCTTTTAACCAAATTTATACTATGAATAGCTAAATTCGTGTTTTTAACTCAAAAGAAGATATATGACAAACAAAAACCGAATGGAGTTGCTCCAGCAAATTTCACTAATCACAAACATAATCTAAGATTAAATTTTTTAATCAAGATATACAGGTATCCAATATTATTTATAATAAAAAACTATATTAATATTCATTAATTACTTACGACGCGGAAGCGGTTTATATGGGCGGACAGCTGCTTCATCCCAAACAATTAATATTTTTTATTTTCAATTTCATTAATACCAAAAACAAATAAGAAAAATAAAAAACAAAAAAACCAAACCAAATTTCACTCCTATAAATACCTCCCCACCTTCGTTTTCATCACATCAATCCAAAATTCTCTTAACAATTTTACACTAATGGCTTCCACTCTTTCTATGCTACTACTTTTATGCTTCTCTATTTTCCACGTGTCATTTGCAGCGAGGCGACTCACTGAGTTACTCCACGACTCGTCTACCCTGTTGCAGTACCACAACGGCCGTCTACTCACCGGCGATATCTCCGTCAACGTCATCTGGTACGGCGGCTTTAAGCCCTACCAGAAAGCCATTATCACCGATTTCATCAACTCACTCTCTCAATCCCCGAACACCCAACCATCTGTCGCCACGTGGTGGAATATAACTCACAAATATTACTCCAGCTCTAAATCGAAAACAACCAAACCCACGCTCCGACTCGGGAAACAAGTATCCGACCCGGATTACTCACTCGGGAAATCGTTAAAGAACGAACAACTTATAAGCTTGGCTAGAAAAGGTAAACAGAGTAACGCCGTTAACATCGTCTTGACGGCGGATGACGTAACGGTTCCTGGGTTTTGTTCTTCTAGGTGTGGGACCCACGGATCGTATTCTTCGAAAACTAGTAGTGACAAATTTGCCTACATATGGGTTGGCAACTCGGTTACCCACTGTCCGGGTCAATGTGCGTGGCCGTTTCACCAGCCCGTCTACGGCCCACAGGGCGCGCCTCTTGTTGCGCCCAATAATGATGTGGGTCTAGACGGGATGGTGATTAACTTGGCCAGTTTGTTAGCTGGTACGGCCACAAATACATTTGGGGATGGATATTATCAGGGGGACGCTAGCGCACCGTTAGAAGCTGCGTCCGCGTGTCCCGGGGTGTACGCTAAAGGGGCGTATCCTGGGTACGCAGGGGATCTATTGGTGGATTCGACTACGGGTGCAAGTTATAATGCACATGGTACAAACGGAAGGAAGTACTTGCTTCCGGCTTTATATGACCCATCTAGTCGTTTATGTTCTACCTTGGTCTAACAAAATGGTGAAAAAAAGAAGATAAAATAATGTTGTATAAATTTAAGAAAAAGAAGAATAAAGAAGTTGGTTTAGTGTAGAAAGTAGGAAGGTTACTATGTATTCGTTGATTCATTTTATATAATGTTGGAGTTTATTTATGATCAAATGTTTCTCATGTTTGATATTTTCATTATTAGTTATGATAACAATTGAGTTGGTAATTGTAATCCTTACTTAGTTTGATTAATGATACATTTAACTAATTTTAGGGGTTTAACCGTAATTAAATCAATTTAGTTCCCATAGTTCTCATACGAATCGTTAAAATGGTTAATTAGAAATTAAGACCTCGTATATAAACCTACAACAAACTACAAAAGAAGATTGCACATTTGCTCAAAGTGTGAGAATAGAGTTGTAAACTAACATAACCTTTACGAGCCGTTTGTGATATAGTTAGACGGGAAGTTTGTTTGTTTAATAAGTTAACGAGCATAGACAAGATTTTTGCTTCATTTAATTAAATGAAGAACACGAATGATGCTATCGTTCATTCATTTATATTCATGAGCGTTTTGTTATCTGTTTGTTTATGTTTATCTGTTTATGACTATTTACCGTATATATATATATATATATATATATATATATATATATATATATATATATATATATATATATATATATATATATATATATATATATATATTATTTTTAATCATGTATGTAAATTTGTTATATATAAATTACAATTAAATGATTTAAGTAAAAGGATAAGTATATTTAAACTCATCTACAAATTTATATTTTTAAAATTAATAAATTGATATACATTTATTTAAGAACAGAAAAAGAAAATTACTAAATTTACCTACTAACTAGTTTTAGCCCGTACTTTGCACGAGTGTAGGAGGGCTAAAATCTGATCGTGGCTGAAAATGTAAACCCGGTTTGTGAAAAGAGTGCACGGGTCTTGGGTTGACCGACCTTACCAATTCTAAACCCGGCTCTTATCCGACCCAAAAAAAAGAATAAAAAACCGACCTGGTCCTACAAGAGCACGATAAAAAAAATTATAATTCAAAAATGAAAACGTAAAACCGGTTTGTGAAAAGAGTGCACGGGTCTTGGGTTGACCGACCCGACCCATTCTAAACCCGTCTCTTATCCGACCCAAAAAAAAGAATAAAAAACCGACCCGGTACCACAAGAGCACGATAAAAAAAATTATAATTCAAAACCCAAACTCGTAACCGACCCCCGTAACTGGCCCGTCAAAAAAATAAAAGAGTAAATTACAAAAATCGTCCATGTGGTTTGCAAGAAGTAACACTTTTGGTCCTTTATAATTAAAAAGTACAAAAATCGTCCCTGTGGTTGACATTTTGTAACACATTTCGTCCTTTACACTAACAGCCGTTAACTTTTCTGTTAAGGACCTGTCATGTGTCATGCACATGAGGACAATTTGGTCTATTTTACCACTAATCCTTATAACCAAATACCCTATCTCTCTCATCCTCCATCTGCCAACTCTATCATACTCCATCTACCCCCCCCCCCTCTCTCTTCTCTCCCAGAATCAACCAACCACCAACGTTTGTTCACCCCTGTCGAATCGAACCACCACCACCACCGTATCGCACCACCACCACCACCACCACCGTATCGCATTACCACCACCACCGAATCGCACCACCATCTCTCTCCCATAATCCAACCGAGAACCAACTGTTGGATTATGTGCAAATATAGATAACATGTACTATCGTGTCCAATACTATGTGACACTAAAGGATCACACCGCTGCACACCCAATTAGAACCTTTTGGATTATAACCTTTTGTTTGGAAAAGAATAATTAATTAGTTAATTAATTATTGAGAAAGAGAAAAATAATAAAAGTTATTTATTATTTAAAAGGAGAAGTTAATATTTAGTTTAAATATTAACAGGACCAATTAATTAATAGTTATTAATTAATTAGAAAGGTCGAAGGTATATTCTTTAATTGATTAATAGTTTAATTAAAGCTGGGCTTTAATTAAACGGGCTTGGCCTAATAAGGATTAATATATATATTCTTGTTTAAGCCTCATTAATCATTAAGCTAATCACATAACAAAAACCCTAAAGGCTCTCCTCTCTCTCTCTTCTCTCTTTCTCGGTGGCGGCGCAAAGGAGAAACCGAACCACCGAGGGCGGTGGCCGGCGGCGACGCGGAAACACATACACACACGCGGGTCTCGATTTTGATCCAAGGTTTAATCCTTAGGCGGTCTAGCAGCCAGTTCGAGGTGGTGCAGTAGCGGTGGATAACCTGCAGCTGTCTAGGGGCATAAAGAAAGTTTTTGTTTTACAACAAAGGTATAACGTTCTAACCCTCTTCCTCTTTTAGTTTCTGTACGAGTTAGATGAGATCACTGGAGGGGGTTTTATTCCGCTGTGCATTTTGATAATATGTTTTTATACCCTACAAAACCCTTCAGTGGTATCAGAGCCACTTCTAACCTCGTAGGGAACTAGGTAGGTTTCTTTTATTCTGATGACAAAGGTTTATCTTTTATCAAGAAAAAGGTTTCTGATTTATTATCCAGATTAAATCAAGTTTTGATTTTTATTGGATAAACCTTTGATAAAAGATTATTAGATTTAATTATTAGTTAAATCTGTTTTTTTATTGTTGTTATTTGCAAAAACCGAAACCACCACCCTCATCGGCGGCGGCCTCAGGCGGTGGCCGTGGTCGGTTGGCGGCGCTGTTGATCGACGGCGGTCCCAGGCGGGGCTGCGGTTGCCAGCATCGGTCGACGACGGCCCAGCAGCGGCGGAAGTCAATCGGTCCACCAATTATGGTGGTCGGTGGCGTGGTGGTATACAGCGGCCAGGGCAGCGACGGCGGTTTAGCGGCGCTAAACCCGTGGTGGGCTACGGCCCAGAAGCCACGGCCCAAATAGCCAGCGGCCCAGTTAGGGTTTAGCGGCTAGGGTTAGTGGCGCTAAAGGAGTTGATGGGCCTCGGCCCAGCTTTTGTCTCTCGGTCCGTTTTACAATTCTTGGCCCAGTTTAAATATTTGGCCCAGCCTGCGGTTCAGATATTTGTGGTCAATATTAAATTAAGATACAGTTGTTATTTTAATTTAAAGTCTAAATATTATTTTGAGTTTTTGATTAATTATCAAGTATGAAACTTGAAATATATATTTATTGCAAATAACAGAAAAAACAATATAAGGGTTTTAACAGGTTGTTAAAATCAGTATTTTTTCATCAAGGTGAATAATTAGAAATCAGTTGTTGTTTTACTTTCATGTATTAGTTTAGTACATGTTTGGGATGTTATAGCCGAGCCCTAGACCTTGTGGATTGTTTAATTTCTCGCACTTGTGGTTGTGATTGGTTTTATTATTCTATGGTGTGGGGAGGCCTGCGAGCCACTTACAACCCCTATTCTATTTTGTAAAAGTACTAGAATTAGCGGGTCTGCGTGCCTTTGATCATCTTGTAATTTTTTATTATATTTTCTAGTTTTTAGTTTTTAGAATAGAATAGATTATTAGAATAAATATGAAGCTGATACAAAGAAGCAAGGAGCAAGGAGCAAAGAGAAGGATTGGATGCTGGAGCCAGTGGGAGCTTCAGAACGCCATGCCATGTGTGTTGTGTTTTTCCACTTAGGTTTTGACCGTCGGGTTTTTTGTGTGGCTCACGAAACCGACATTAGTTAAGGGCAGGCTAAGACATAGTTGTTTGTGGTTGTTTTATTTCTTTACATATTTTATATATGCATGGTTGTGATTAACATGATGAAATAAAATAAGGGTTTTAATAATAGTTAATTATTGAAACAGATGTTTTTTTTAAAAGAAAACTGGCATTAAAGTTTTTCACGTTAAAAACGTGGAAATCCTTTTTAGAAAAATCTTAGATCAGTGTGCTACCCACCTAATGGTACACCCTTGCTGTTAAACGGTACACGGGTGTCGGAAGTGCCCAAACCTTGGGCATCCGGGTTCAAACCATTGCGGGAAGGGGCATGAAAGGTTCTGCGATAATCGGGAGTCCCGGCCAGAATTCATGCTGTCTTAGGTGGTGCGATCTATTTTGGTGATAATCGAGAGTCCCGGCCCAAAATGCACTAGAGGGACTAAACATGCACGGTTCTCGTAACCGATGTCCCGCGGATCTAGGAGTCGTGTCCAGTTAGGATACGATTGGTATAGTTTTTACCTACCAGAAATAGCATTGTCCCGGTGGGAAGTGCCCAAACCTTGCATCGGGAAATGTGAAATATGGATCCTAGTCTAATAATTTTTGTTAAAAGGTAATAATTATTAGAAGATATAATCAATACTGAATCGGTTTTATCTTTTCCTTTTTCTGTAGATGTCTATTATATTTGTTATTCCGTTTTATTCACCAAGAGAGTCTCTAAGTCTCATCACCGGCAAGTGGAAGCTTTCAGGTCCAAACTTTGCTGTTTGGAAGTTGCATCTGAAAAATATTTTGGATGCACAGGGGAAGTTTCACATTATTGAGACATTGCCTCCAGAGCGACCAGGAGTAGATGCCCAGGATAGTGAGTATGACACTTACTATCAGTATCTGGATGATGAGTTTGACGTTATGGCGATTCTCATTCTCACAGCATCATCCGAGTTTACGGATGATCTCCGTGAGAAGTCTTCTTATGAGGTTGTTCAAGGATTGGAGCAAAAGTTCAAGTCTAGTGAACGGATATGTCGTATGCTACTGATGAGGGAAATTCTTTCAGCCAAGATGAAAGAAAGTCAGCCTATTAGCGATCATCTCATTAATATGAGAAGGCTCTTGGATTGCTATGAGAGCTTGGGGTCAAAATCAAAACCACATGAGCTAGTTATGCTCTTGTTCGGTTCCTTGTCGGACTATTACCAGAAAAGAGTAATGTATGTCCTCGGTGATTTTGAGATGACTGTCGCAGGGTTGCACGAAATCCTCATGTGCATTAGCGACGAGTTGAACCCGAAGCAGCTAGAGACACCAGTTGTGGACCCTATGCAGGAGGATGACTGGCTGGAAGAACTTGGAGAAATTTGTTGCCCAGACTGTGGTTGCAAGGATTCATGCGAGCACTCACTTGACATAGATCAGCTGGACATTGGTTCGCCCAATGATACAGGTATCTTTATGATAGATTGTCTTGTTACTTCTTATGAATCATGTGTATTGGATACCGGATGTGGTCATCACATATGCAATCATTTGCAGGGATTCAAGAGAAGTAAGAAGCTGAGACAAGGAGATATGGACCTTCGGGTAGGCGAAGGCTCCATGGTTGGTGCCGAAGCTGTAGGGACATATTGTCTTAGTTTGCCCTCGGGCATGGTCTTAGAACTAGGACCTTGTTATTATGTTCCTAGACTAATTAAAAATGTTATCTCGTTCAATTTGCTGATAGACTGTGGTTTTGCTTATGTTTTTAATGAAAAAGTTATTTCATGTTTTAGAAACAATGTTTTCTTTTTCAAAGCCACTCCAGAAAATGGTCTATATACGCTAAATTTAGATAACAATGACATCTATCATATAAGTAAGAGATCCAAGAGTAACTTGAATCAAACTTACCTCTGACATTGTCGTTTAGGACACATAAACAAGAAACGCATAGAGAAGCTCCGAGATGACGGAATTCTTTAACCATTTGACTTGGAGTCATATGATGTTTGCGAATCTTGTTTGTCTGGTAAAATGACAAAGCAGCCTTTCAACAGTGAGAATGAAAGGGCCAGCGAGTTATTAGGGATTATACACACAGATGTGTGCGGACCCTTTACTCCAGAAGCTAGAGGAGGATACCGGTATTTCATAACCTTTACTGATGACTTAAGTAGGTTCGGTTATGTCTACCTCATGAGACTTAAATCTAAAAGTTTTGACAAGTTCAAACAGTTTCAGAATGAGGTACAAAATCAGCTGGACAAGAAGATAAAGTCGCTTCGGTCGGATCGAGGTGGCGAATATCTGAGTCAGGAATTCGACGATCATTTGAAGGAATGTGGGATTGTTTCACAACTCACACCTCCGTATACACCTCAGATGAATGGTGTATCAGAAAGGAGGAATCGTACACTGCTTGACATGGTACGATCAATGATTAAGTCGAAGTTCACTACCATTGTCGTTTTGGGGACACGCACTCGAGACAGCAGCGTTCATGCTGAACCGGGTTCCAACCAAATCGGTTGAAAAGACACCGTTCGAGATATGGACGGGGAAAAAGCCCAAAATGTATTTTCTAAAGGTTTGGGGATGTGAGGTGTATGTTAAGAGAACATTCACGGATAAACTCAATCCCAAATCAGATAAGTGTATCTTCGTGGGCTATCCCAAGGAAACCATGGGATACTATTTCTACAACCCAGATGAGAACAAAGTTTTTGTTGCTCGTAAAGGGGTATTCTTGGAGGAGAAGTTTCTAAACTCAGAGACTCCAAGAAAAGAAATAGAGCTTCAAGAAATTGAAGAGGAGGAGATTACACCACCACCGATAGTTGAACATGTAGTTGAACAGAGAATTGTTGAACCTCAACCCGAGTCTGTGGTTGAGGAAGAGGTACAAACACAAGACCTTCGCAGGTCTAGTAGGCCTCGTATTGAGCCATATAGGTATCTGGGATTCCTAGTTGCTCAAGACGAAAGGGATCTGTTAGAACCCACTACCTACCAAGACGCTGCCTCAGGTTTGGAATTTGAGAAATGGCTAGAAGCCATGAAGGCAGAGATGCAATCCATGTATGACAACCAAGTTTGGGAGTTAGTGGATTTGCCTCAACACAGTAAAGTTGTTTGGTGCAAATGGGTCTTCAAAAAGAAGACATACATGGATGGAAAGGTACATACTTTTAAAGCAAGGCTAGTGGCAAAAGGTTTCACGCAAACTCATGGCGTTGACTATGATGAAACTTTTTGCCCAGTGGCAATGCTTAAGACTATTAGGATTCTAATTGCCATATCAGCATATTTTGACTATGAGATATGGCAGATGGATGTCAAAACCGCTTTCCTTAATGGGAAACTGACAGAGGATGTATATATGATACAACCGGATGGTTTTGCAGATCCAAAGAACCCTAATAAAGTATGCAAGTTGCTTAAATCCATTTATTTAAATCCATTTATGGACTAAAGCAAGCATCTAGGAGCTGGAACTTACACTTTGATGAGCGCATCAAAGAGTTTGGTTTTACCAAAAGTGAGTTCGAGTCGTGTGTTTACACCAAATTCAGTGGGAGCGCAGTAACCTTCCTAGTCTTGTATGTAGACGACATACTGTTAATAGGAAACAATATACCTGTATTACAAGGAGTAAAAACCTGGTTAGGTAAATGTTTCCAGATGAAAAACTTGAGAGAAGCTGCTTATATACTGGGTATAAAGATCTATAGGAATAGATCTAAGCGGCTTATCGGACTTAGTCAAAGTACTTATATTGACAAAGTCGTGAAAAGATTCAAGATGGATGTATCCAAGAAAGGATTTATTCCTATGCAATCTGGCGCGATTTTGAGCAAGGCTCAGTGTCTTGTGTCTAGTCAAGATCAGGACAAGATGAAATTGATATCATATACCTCTGCAGTTGGTTCGATTATGTATGCCATGCTATGTACTAGACTCGATGTTGCCTATTCTATCAGTGTCACGAGTAGATATCAGCAAAATCCTGGTGAAGCTCATTGGGTGGCCGTCAAGAATATTCTCAAGTATCTGAGAAGGATGAAAGACATATTCCTAGTATATGGAGGTTCGATGGATGAGCTCAGTATAACTGGTTACACTGATGCTAGTTTCCAGACCGACAGAGACGACTTCAGGTCGCAGTCAGGTTTTGTCTTTACCCTAAACGGAGGAGCCATATCTTGGAAGAGTCAGAAGCAAGATACAATAGCATATTCTACTACAGAGGCAGAGTATATTGCGGCAAGTGATGCGGCAAAGGAAGCTGTCTGGCTGAAGAATTTTATCTCGGATCTTAGAGTTGTTGCCAGTATCTCTAGACCGATCGATATATTCTGTGACAACTCAGGGGCTGTAGTGCAAGCTAAAGAGCCTAGAGATCATCAGCGGACAAGGCACGTACTCAGGAAATATCACCTCATCCGAGAGATCATTGGAAGAGCTGATATTAGATTGCAAAAGATACCGACGGACGACAACGTTGCTGACCCGTTGATGAAGCCGCTAGCTAGGGCTAAGCATGAGAGGCATGCGAGTTCTATAGGAATGCAGTACTTGGAACATAGCAGCTAGTTCGTGTTTTTGATTATTACTATGGATGTAACTTGAAACCTTTTATTATGTATTTACATTTCATGGGATTGAAATATGAGGTATTTGCATAATGTTTCGTAGTTATCCATTTTTAGCATGTTTAACCTATCCTTGACAAGTCAAGTTATGAATTGTCTAGATGCCCGTAGCTACTTAATGTAGTGGGAGCTACATTAGGGAGGTAACGCTATTATGAATATTTGATGATTTATTCAGGTATGAGTAAAAGCACTAGGTTGTGACCAAATATTCATAGATATTTATCAGGGGATAAATATTGGGGTGATCCGCATCGAGTTTACTTCATGGAGCGTTAACATAAGTAAACTTGATGGGTTGTCCTTAGACCTGAGATATTTGGTTTGGGGCGTGGTAACTTCTGTACTTTAGCATGTTGTAACGTCACGCCGTAACAGGGTGATCATAAGGGGCTTGTCTAGGTGCAGCGGAAGCCATGTGCTCAAATTGCAAATAGTCAAGATGGGATTTGCACCTCTTTTTTAGGAGAGATATTTTTTGAGCTCCTCGACGATTAAGACTACTGAAAATGCGTGGCCGCGCTCGGTTAGAATGATAGTTATTCATTCGGGAAAACCGTAACTGCAGAGTGTCGAAATCAGAGTCGAGAAAATCTGAGTATTAGATGACACCGCTGCACACCCAATTAGAACCTTTTGGATTATAACCTTTTGTGTGGAAAAGAATAATTAATTAGTTAATTAATTATTGAGAAAGAGAAAAATAATAAAAGTTATTTATTATTTAAAAGGAGAAGTTAATATTTAGTTTAAATATTAACAGGACCAATTAATTAATAGTTATTAATTAATTAGAAAGGTCGAGGGTATATTCTGTAATTGATTAATAGTTTAATTAAAGTTGGGCTTTAATTAAACGGGCTTAGCCTAATAAGGATTAATATATATTATTGTTTAAGCCTCATTAATCAATAAGCTAATCACATAACAAAAACCCTAAAGGCTCTCCTCTCTCTCTCTTCTCTCTTTCTCGGCGGCGGCGCAAAGGAGAAACCGAACCACCGAGGGCGGTGGCCAGCGGCGACGCGGAAAAACATACACACACGCGGGTCTCGATTTTGATCCAAGGTTTAATCCTTAGGCGGTCTAGCAGCCAGTTCGAGGTGGTGCAGTAGCGGTGGATAACCTGCAGCTGTCTAGGGGCATAAAGAAAGTTTTGGTTTTACAACAAAGGTATAAATTTCTAACCCTCTTCCTCTTTTAGTTTCTGTACGAGTTAGATGAGATCACTGGAGGGGGTTTTATTCCGCTGTGCATTTTGATAATATGTTTTTATACCCTACAAAACCATTCACCAACCACAACCGTTGTTCACAAACACAATCTGTTGAATCGCACAACCACCCCCACCGAATCGCACCAGCACCACCACCGAATCGAACCACCATCTCTAAACGGGAACCGCCACCGATCTGAACCACCATCTCGTCGGATCTAGGGTTTTTTCCAACCAACACCATCGTTCACAACACCACGTCACCGCCGCCATCATCGGAAGTCAAATCAAGGGTTTTCTCCAACCACCACCGTGGGATCTAGGGTTTTATCCACCCACCACCGTGGGATCTAGGGTTTTCCCCACCCACCACGTCGGATATAGGGTTTTCTCCACCAACCACCGTCGGATCTAGGGTTTTCTCCAACCTACCTCGCCGTTAACCACCAACACCACCACCATTACCGCCAAAATCAACGCTCTGTTCTCGAGTAAAGTAAGCAAATTCACTTTGACGAATAGAGGCATTTTCGAAGAAGATGAAGGAAATGGTTTGTAAGGGTGGTTTCCCCATCTGTTCCGAATTTTAGATCGATTTCTGGGTATGCAAACACAACTATGCAAACACAATAACACACGACATCATATAAACTTCTTTATTTTTGGGCTTATTTGTTCTTATGAAATTCTTGTTGATTGAATGTATTTTTTCTTAATTTCTAGGTTTATTTGTTTGATTTGTATTTATTTATGGAAATTCTTCTTTATTTCTGTGTTTATTAGTTCATCTGTATTGTTTAATTCATTTATTTCTGGGTTTATTAGTTCATCTGTATTGTTTAATTCATTTCTTTCTGGATTGTTTAATTCATCTAGAATCGAGAGCAAAGAGAGTTGAGAGCAGAGAGAGAGAGAGAGTTGAGAGCAGAGAGTTGGTAGGGGTGATGAAGTTAATTCATCTGGATTGTTTAATTAAAAAAAAAACAGCCCAATAATAAAATCCGGCCCAAACCCGGTTTCTCACCCAAACCCGGATCCGGGCACAAAGTCATAGGCAACCACGCTTTTTTATCTATTGTATAAATAATAATGTGTTTCATGACGTTTGTACTTTGAATAAGTGAAGACAACAAACTACAAACCCTACCCCCTTTTGCAACCTGCCTTCACGACACACTAGTCCATGAAAAATCCAATCTATTAAACAAGCGAATAAAAATATTAATTCCTTTATCGTTCTTGTTTGTTTATTTGTTCGGGTAAAGTTAAATAAATGAATATGAACATAATAAGTCGTTCATTTATCCGTTCGTGTTTGCTTATTTTTTCGACTAAAGTTAAACGAATTAATATGAATAAGATCAATTCGGCACGTTTACAACCCTATCTAACCTTAACTAAGAAGGTTTAGAAAACTTTGATTTTTCACTTTCTTTTTCTGCATCGGTGTCACTTCTTGTGTCTATTCTAGTATTCTCCAACCATTGATCCAAACCCAAACTTATAGTCATTTTTCTTATACTCTAGCTCCATAGAAATAAATCAAATTATAATTGTTTTAGAAATTCGTATTTAGAAATCTTAAAGTGAATTAAAAAGTAGTTTTCTTTACTTATTGGATAACTTATTAGAAATTATAAATTTAGAATTATTTTAAATGTTTTGTTTTGAGTATATGAAATTATTATGATTTATGATATTAACATTCAACTCTCTAGTCCCTAAATAAAAGAGTAATGAACGCTTCTAATTTCTAATAATTATGTTTTTATTAACATTTTGCAATTGATCCATTGAGAAGTAGATTTGTCTTAAAAGTTTAACCGTTAAAGCTATTTGACTAATTTAATTAGGTTTTATCTTTCTACGCTTTATTATTACTTTATTTTATATCTTCTTAGATTGGTTACTTTATTTGATTGCTTAGTTGTTTGATAAAACAAATATCTACCAAATATTAATTATGATAAAATTATTGAAGTATTTGCTTCAAAAACTGTATATAAGTATAATTTTAGGTAGTTTACAAGTTTTACCAATTTCTTTTACATATCTACCTATGTATAAAGAACATATAGCCTTTACATTCAACATGTGTCCTTCAATAGTGTCAAACTATTTTAGCCTATTTAAATACAAATAAACTTAGTGTATTAGAACATGTTTGAATAATAAAATTACCAATTTTGTGACCGGCAATATGTAATACGTATTACATTTAGCTTTGAAAATAATTAATCTGATCATCAATAATACGTTAGTGTTTCCTGTATACATTAATCGTAAGTTTTTAATAATCAACATGCTCATTTTTATAACTGTGCAAAACATATAATATATTTGTAAACTTATAGGAGAAACTATAAGTATTGAATAATTTAATTTATCATTTAATATTTTAACATTCAATATTTATTAGATTTATTTAATACTTTAAATTAAAGTTTAATATTTACATTTATCACTGATACATAAGATTTAAGGCTTAATATACTATTGAATAAAAAATTTTGAACGGGTACTTTATTTACTTTAATTTCTCCTTAACATGACTTAATTAAGTTCACAACATTTGGTCAATGGACAATCACCACACCAAAGCACTTAAGTGCTTACAACTAGGCTACACAACCTAAGTGCCTTTATAAGTACAGGAGATTGATTGCCACAATACGTTTTAGGACCACAAATATGACAGATCTCAAGGAAACTCTGTATTTAAACATGCTTAGATAAGAGAAATCTAAGGATAAGTTAACACGGAAGTTCTCTCTTGGTCGAGAGATACAAAGTCAGGAGTCATTGGCGGCAAAACGAACAATATTATGTCATGGTAAAGTGGAGTGTTACATAACATACATATGAAAATTACGTTTAAATACTATCAACTAGATATGAAATTTTAAATATTCATCCACTTTATAATTAACTTAAATAGATAAATAGTTTATATATTTGAACTTTTTCATAATTATATAAATGTATGCTTAAGACAATATAATAAAATCTTCATGGGTTGTGCTATATATTATAGTTAACTAGTTTATGTTACATATCTCTTTCTTGTATCATAAATTTCACACACAGAGGGCAGCGTTAGCATGTTTTGGCGCAACCATCAAAAAATCTTTAGATTGACCCTGCCCCTGCGATGATGATGATGGATTTTAAATGTTGATGTGATAGTTAATCATGGTTCTAAATAATGTAAGATGTGGCGTAGAGGCGAGGTAAAGCCTCAAACTTTAGGAGCCATGACGGAGTCGTGACGTTTTTTAATGTATGACTTAAGACGACAATTTTGTATATATTTTATAATTATATATATATATCAAATTCATCATTATTAATATACTAATTACACAAAGTTACAGAAATGATGAGGAAAGTAACATATACAAATTACAAAATACAAATTTATAATTTTATACACGTTCGCAAAATGTATAAAAAATGTCCAATTTTTTTTAAGAAAATGATTTTTTGTGAGCCACGTTTTAAAAAACTCGCCATTTGGCGCGCGCCACGCCTAGCACTTACGCATAGAGCCATTTCTTAATAGCGGAGCCACACCTTATGCCTTGACGACACCATAACACGACTTTTAGAACCCTGCAATTAGTAATATGTATTACTAAGCCTACTTTAAGTATTAAAACTAGCATTATTCTCCAAACATGGGGGCAGAAATTTCACCATTTTACTTATGGTGGTAAGAATCACACCTCCAGCTTTTGAGACATCTGTTTTGGAATGAACATGTTCATGATATTATCGTTGTAACAGTCAAAACATTCAAATGTACCATTTTCATGATTCAACCGTTACAAACAAATAATCATTTTTATCAAACAAATGGTTGTTTGCTAGCTACTTTAGTCTCATTTTTTTAGACTTAGTTCACTTACACATCTTTTGAAAAACAGTCTTTCTATTTATGGATAGACCGAGGTATGACCGTCTTCAATTTACATTCATAAAAGGTTTGTAGCATAGCGATACCAACGTGTTGGAAAGATATATCTTATGGTTATTGATTCGAGTCCTGCCGTTGATAAAAGAGTGTAGTTTGAGAGTAGTTTTAGAGTATGCTGTGTTATGATGTTTAAAGAAAAAGTGTTGAACTAAAACATAATTTATTCTTATATAGTATTGAATTTCATCATATCAAACTAAAACATTTGCTTAGTTGATTTTCTTTAAGTATCACCCGTTAATTTTTAAAGATTAAGCGCTACTAATACCATATTTAAGAAATAAAAAACAACTATGGTGACATCTAAACAACTCTGATTAATCGGATCGGATTAACGATGTATAAGTTGTTGTTTTGGTATTTTAAGACCAAAATTTAAAACAAAACGGTACTTAAATGTATAGAATCGAATACACGATAACAATATATTAATCTAATAATAATTTTTTCCAGTTTTGAACGAGTTATGGTGACATCTAAACAATAACTGGTATCACCTGAATATTTGATTGGTAGTACCGCCTAAAAAAATAGAAAATTTTCACTATACAGACAAAATAGTTCTGGAAGTCAACAACATACTCTAGGTCAATCCCAAAATAGTACGGTGTCTCTCAACAGTCACCGTCTTTATTGCACAGGGTAATAGCACATACTCTAGGTCAATCCCAATAGGGAGTTCGACCTATTGAACATAGAGGACCACCTCCCTCGTCCTCGACTCCTTTCAACACATAACTCGATATACCGCGGATTTCCGCCTATCTTGATCAACACCGAATCACTATAGATGTACTGAGCTTGTACGTTCAACAAGTCTCCTCAACTTCTATAGGTGGTACCTCTCAAGGTGCCATCCGATGATTAGAAGGAAATCCTGCTGGAGCCAACATCCCTGCTGCTCCAGTAGGTGGTACTCCCTCTGTGGCTGGTACCTTAACCGGAAGTCTTCATGATTCCGGGTTTGTTACACGTGCAGAACTTCAAGATTATATTCAACAAGTCGTGGCACCAATCCACCAACAACTGCAGACGACAAATCAAAAGTTGGATCGGATAGAACAATCCTCCCAGGCCCAAGCTCAGCAACTAAACAGAATTGAAGCACTCCTTGCTGCTAGACCTCCAGTTCCAGAACCTCAACTACAACCGGATCTAGCAACCATGTCAGTGGATGCATTGAAGAGCTTGATGTACGTTAAACTTCTGGAACAAAGGCCAGAATCTGCACATGATCAAGACCTTCTGACAACTCTTCGCAACGAACAACGTCCATCGGGAATCTCCATGGATGACTTTTAAGAGTTTCATGAAGATGTCAACAACAAGATCGATGGGGTGACTAGAAGCTTCTACACCTCTTTGGAGAAGGTTACTGAGAAGCTGACATTACTTGAAAAAACTTGTCAGGCTCAGGCTCAAGGCAGCAAGAGGAGACTGCACAACAATTGGCCCCATGAAGTTTATGAACAACAACAAAAGGAGAATGTTGACAAACAAATTGTACTTTATGTACCTCAGCAACAATCTGAACCGAGGCCAATCGATCTTGAAGAAGGTGAAATACCTTATGAGCAGTCCCATGCCGTGATGTTTAACTTGTTTAGTGACTCAGAAGATGAAATGGAGGATTTATATGAGTCAATACACACATCACCTGCAAGGCATAAGGGAGAAAGCAGTTATGCCCAACCAGAGAAGGAAACTGGGGATCCTGTAATTGAAAGACTCTTCAAAGGCATTCATGAATATGTCGAGATTGCTACATGCTCAAATTCACCCAGAAGGGTTCACAGATTTGATGATGACATGAGTGAAAGAGAACTTGCACTTAAAAGGAAAGAATGGGCTGCAATCTCCAGAAGAGAGGCAAGAAGGAAGCGTAAAAAGAAGAAATCTACCTTCGAAGTTTCTAGGGTTCTCAGTGATATCAACATTGAAGTTCATGAATAATTCCCTCCTCCTCCTGGTCAGTTTCAAGAATCAGCTGTCGATGTACTAGAAAGAAACAGACAGAAAGAGGCAGCTGCAAAAAGCACGACAAGAATCAGGATGGCCTTTGCCACAAAGCTTCATAGTGCCACCTGCTCCTCCAGTGTATCATGGGGATCCACGTCTTGATGCAGGAAACATGTTCACAAGAAGTGCTGGTCAATAACCAATATGGAAACGGTATTTTGTCAATGCTGCCAATCTTGAAGAAAGAATACCAGACATATTCAGCACTGAGCTAATACAGGTTATTTCCCCTGAGTTACGGAACACGGATAACAAACAGAGAAGAAGATATGAACACATCCTCTCACAGTCCATGACAAAATCAGAAGAGATCAAATCAGAGTATCCAATAGTTGAACTCATCAATATCTATACTCAAACAACCTTTAGGATAAAGTATGCCATCTTTCATGTCAGAAGAGTAAACAACCTGTCATACTTCCTCAATGAAGCAGATTTAAGGTTTGTTAGTATTGAAGACATCAGCTTTATCTTTGACACCCTCTCTCAGAAAAGAGGAAAGTGGCCTGAAGAAGAGTTGGAAAAGTTTCTCTGATGAAATATATAAGGAATCTGATAGAATACTTTGAGGAACATGATCTGCAACTCGGAGCTGAAAACAACTACTTGAAAGTCAATCTCTTAAAGCCTAACCAGAGCCATTCAGACTTAGAAAAGCTTGAAGAGTTGACAGTTATCTATGATGGGCATCCAAACTTCAAAGGTGATCGAGGTGTCGTCTCAAGGAATACAAAAGGTGAAAAGATATTCATCAGACTTGATGAACTGATGTCATATTCAGACGGAACTTTGAAAATCCTTCATCATAAGATACATCAGAAAATTTGGGATAACAGTGCAGCCTACACTGATAAAGAACATGCTCAAGCCTATCATGCTATAGAGAAGATGAGAACGACACTGGCAAGCAGAAGGCAAATACGCAAGTGGCAAGTGGCTTTCGGGATTCGCAACAAATCAACTTATGAATAGTTTATGTATTTGTTTGTTGTGAATCGTTGCACACCTCACTTAGGGGGAGAATGCTAGATTATAAAAAGTGAGGGTGCAATATGTAATTGTTGTATAGTTGGGCAAATGCTATAAAAGGCATTTGCCTCACCATTCTAAAGTAAGCTTTGCATATTTCACATATCTCTTGTTTGTGTTTGCTCTCTAATTCTCGGCTCTCTCTCTATAACCGAAACACACAACACACAAACAAGATCTTTCACAAAGCATTGCTTCATCCGTAGTATACGGGACCATCACTATCCTTAGGATTGACCTTAGGATTAGTTGGCAAAACTATAAGTTTTTTTTACTTGCGTGGTTGATTTTATTTTATAGTATTGTTATGCGACATTAAAATAAAATGTGATTAATGGGTATCATTAATGAAGTAGAAAAATCACGGTTTATGACAAACTAGAGTACGACTTCAGTTTGTTAGTCGTATTAGTTTAATTTTTATAAATTTAAAGTTTTGTCAAGATTATAAGTTTTAAACTTATAAAGCCGTTTTATGCACCTAGTATAAGTACACATGTAAATCGTATTTTTAAAACAGATGGTTCTAAAATGGTTTTTCAAAAACTGGAAATTAAGTTTTTCTTTTAAACTTAATCATAAAACCCAAGAAAATCTTAGATCAGTGTGCTACCCATCTAATGGTACACCTTTGCTGTTAAACGGTACTCGGGTATCGGAAGTACCCAAACCTTGGGCATCCGGGTTCAAACCATTGCAGCCCAAAATGCACTAGAGTAGAGTTAATCGGAACACCGGGAGTCCCGACCAGAATTCATACTGTCTTAGGTGGTGCGATTTATTTTGGTGATAATCGGGACACCGGCCCAAAATGCACTAGAGTAGAGTTAAACATACTAGATTTTATCTAAGTACTCTACGAGGTTCTAGGAGTCGTATTAGTTAGGTACGATTGGTAAAGAGAATTACCTACCAGAAATAGCATGACTTAGCGGGAAGTGCCTAAATCTTGCGTCAAGTATGTGAAATATGGGTCCTAGGTCTGATATATATTATTTAAGGGTTTATTAATATATGTTAGAAAAGTTTATTTGCAATTACAAATTATACCGAGTTTTAATTTGTAGATGGCAACCAACGTTACCAACACTAACAACCTCTCCTGATCGTGCTAAGGCACGAGAGAAAGTGGTATGTCCTAGAACAACCTCTAGGAAGTCCCCCTGCCAACAACGCTAGGGCAGAAGTCAGGGAGGCTTAACAAAAGCGCTCCAATGACGCCCTTGATGTTAGCTGCCTCATGCTTGTAACAATGAGTTCAGAGTTGCAATCGAGCATGATGGAAACTCCAGCTTATGACATGATCTTCTAGTTGAGGGACATGTTCCAGGAGCAAGCTCGCACGGAGCGTTATGATGCCACTAGGGCGTTTAACTCGTGCAAGATGGCAAAGGGGACGTCGATCAGTACCCATGTCATGAAAATGAAAGGGTATATGGACCACCTAGAGAGACTTGGGCACACGGTACTGCTGCAGCTAGCAACGAATACGATACTCAACTCGTTGTCGGACGACTATAAGCCTTTTATAGTCAACTACAACATGAGCAACATGGAGAAATCTGTGGCGGAGCTGCATTCTATGCTTAAGACTGCGGAAAAAAGTATCGGGACCAAGTCTAGGGACGTTTTCCTAGTGGGCAATGGTGGAGGCAAGAAGAGGAAGAGGCACAACGGAATGGGAAAGGGTAAAACCGAACCCAGCCAGAATGCACCCGGGGCTAGTGACAACAACAAGGGCAAGAAGTCAAAGCCAAATAGGGCAAAAACCGAGAATCGGTGCTTCAAGTGTGGCGAGATCGGACACTGGAAGAGAGATTGTCCGAAGGCTCACGAAGCAGGAGGCAAGACTTGCTCCTACTTCTTTGTCACTTTCCACTTGTAAAGATTTACGAGTATTCTAATATCTTGCAATCGTCTATTGCAGGAGGTAATGGAAAGTGAAGCAGCCCAACATTAAAGATCCCACGTGCTTTTTCGGAATAATTCATTATTTCAGTTATTAAACTTTTATTCAATGTTTTTGGATATTGTTGGCATGCGTTTTCACACTTTCGGATGACATTATGTTTTTAAGTCTTTGAATTATTGAATTATTTAGCTTATATCCCTGCACGTATGTTGATGAATCAAGTTAGTTCAGTTGTGATTAAAGGTTACTAATAAGTCAAGCTTTGGCTTAATAGATGATTCATAAGTGAATGCATTAATTGTTGTAGTTGCATAAATGCTAGTCTCACTATATAAATACTTAGATAAACAAAGTCGTGTTTATGAAATTAGAAAGTTTTTCCAATTTACAAGTATTTAAAGATTTTATGAAAAATTATGTTCAAAGTTTTTTAACATATTGAAATAAGAAATAATAGTTGTTATTTCTAGATAAAAGTTTTTGATAAAACATTTAAGAAAGTATAAAGTGATTATAATAGTTATTATTATGATCAAGACCCTTTTATACTAAATGTTTTAAGTAAAGAAATTAAAATACTTTACAAGTGTTTTGTACTTGTAATCGTGTTGGGTTTAATGAAACCACATTCCGCAATTGGAAAGATGGATGTATGAGAAATCCAAGTTTTTGGTTTCATAAAACAATTAAATTTCTTACAAAAACTAAGTTTCAAGAGCAAATATTTAAAACACAAGTTTTAGGCATATTAGTCAAGGATTGACTAATACTAAAAGGGTGTTTTAAAAGTGATGCACATTTTAATAAAAGATAGTGGGAGCGTCTGACTAGTATATTTATCAAGTTATCAAGTTTGATCTAACTAGTATGATAAATATAAGAATGAACTTTTAATGTATATAATTGTCGGATGATTTTAGAAGTTTTGTAAAATGATAAGTTCTTGAAAAGGGACTAATCCGAGGAACGCGTGACTTATTGAGAGGTGCTCAATAAGGATGTCATTGCGAGATTTTAAGTCAAGTTATGACTTAAATGGAATTATATATGTTTAAAAGGGTTTAAAAGTTAGAATAATTAATATTGATAGTTGATTAATGTTAGAAATGATAAAATATGATATTTTGATATCCTTAGTAATGAAATTAGATAAGTGTTAGTATACACTGGGAATCTAATCTCAAGTTTACAAGTATGTGTAAATAGGTTCATCATTTCAAAAAGGGGTATGAATCTAGTAAAATTTAGGACATCTACAAGTGTAATTGAAGTTTCAATTACAAAGATATTATTTTATAAACTCAGAAACTTAGGAGTTATTTCCGGTTCTCCAAGTTTAAGGAATTTATAAAATAAGTAAGACTAGAATTGTTTTAGGTTGCAAAACAATTTCTAGCAAAACCAAGAAAGAGTACTTCAAGGTACTAGTCTTGAGTTTTTTGGTTTATAATCATATTTTTTTTTGTAATCCGTGATAAGTTACAATGTAAAATAATAAGTAATTCAGATAAACACTGTGAATTGAGTCAATGAAATGGTAGAAATTATGCATCTTTATTCTAGGGTGGAATATGGAGGGTGCATAAATTAGTTTCAATGTTCTTCACCATTTTGTATGTTTTGGTTCATCCAGGAATAAATTTGGTTTCTTCAAAACATTATCCGTGGCTACTTATCTTGGTGGGAACCTTGTTAGGGTTGTAAAGTCATCGTAATTTTGGGGTAGATTTGAAAGTATATCGAATATAGCTGCAAAAGTTTTTTCTGGACCAAAATTGACGGATATTCGTTAGGGTTACGAATATTGGATTGACCCACCGTGAAAAATACTTCGTGGATTCGTGTCAAAAGTATTTGTCACATAGGTTATCCTCAAACCTGAGGTATTTGGTTTAGGATGCGGTAACCATTGTCTTCTTAGTACGTCCTAACGCCACGTGCTAACAGGGTGGCCATAAGGGGCGTGTCTGGATTCAGTGGGAGCAGTATTGCCAAATGCAAATATGCAAGAAGGTATTCGCACCTCTTTTTTAGTAGATATATTTCTGGGCCCCTTGACTGATTAAAAGCTGGTAAGTGCATGGCCGTGCCCAAACAAACTGATTTGTTCTTTGTCGTTTATCACGCAGTTTGAAATCAAGGATGTCATGAAATAATTCTTGAGATTTTGAGTTGACACTCTCCATGCTCATGCTCAAAATTGAAATATTGCATTTCAAGGGACAAACCTAAAAACCATACCCACTCATAAACAGGTAGTTTATAATAGTTAATTCATAAACAGTTAGTTTAGGATAGATCACTCATTCATAAACAGTTGGCTTATGAGAGTTTACTTTATCACTCGTTATTTTAAGGTATAAGAGTTCTTATGACCTGGTTATCCTAAGTGTCTAGCTAGGGACCTCCTTAGGCTAGCAATGTATAGTAACTATTACTTATCTTGCACAAGTGGGAGTCTGTTAGATTATGTGCAGAGATAATTAATGGGTACATTGTGTCCAATGTTATAAGAGACTAAAGGGTCACACTGCTACACACTCAATTAGAACAGTTTGGAATTTTACCAGTATTTGTGTGGAAATAATTAATCAGTTGAATTGATTATTTGAGAGAAATAAATAATAAATAGATATTTATTATTTAAAGGGAAATTAAATATTAAGTTTTAATATTTAACGGACCAGTTAATTAATAATTAATTAATTAACTAGTAAAGTCCAGGGGGTCAAAGTGCAAGGAATGAAAGTTCAGTTAAAGACATGGGCTTTAATTGAACGGGCTTGGGCTTGGATAAGGTTTAAGTATTTAAATCTAGAGATAAGCTCATTTATCTATAAGAGATAGTTTTGCACCAAAAGAAAAAACCCTAGCCTCTCCCTCTCTCCTCTGCGTCGACGAAAACAAGAGGCAAAAGCCTCTCGGCTTTTGTGTTTCTACACACACACACACGTTTTTCGTGTGTTGCTCTGGTTATTCCAGTCGCGGTCTAGCAGCTAGTTCGTGGTGGTGCAGTAGTGGTGGACAAACTTTAGCAATCCCAAGATCAAAGAGGTAATTGTTTCTAACCTTTTATCTTGATTGTTAATATAAAATAGTATAGATCATTAGTAAGAGCCTAACCCTTTTAGGGTTTAGGGGGTTGTGTTCAATCTGTTTCCGCTTTAGGATTGAACTAGTAGAATCAAACCCAGGGTTAGACCAGTTTGTGTCTTAGGGTGGTTTGGTCAGATCAAAACCCTTCAATATACAAATCCTGCTATTCCAGAACTCAACAACAAATATAAACATTTTTACACAATCAGACGATAATGAACAATAATACATAACAAACAATACTTCAATGTTAACATAACAAACAATAATACATACAAATCAGTGTTTTGTTGACGTTGGAAAGTTGAGGGAACATTGACATTAATACTTGCCTGAGTAAGAAAAATATACAATATATAAAACCTGAAGAGACGGTAAGATAGGGATCTTCATTTCTTCGCGTACTTTTTCTCAATTCGAGAAGTAATATGGGATGTTGTCTCTCACCAAGGTCCCCACGTAGCCGGTAAAGTTATCGGCATTAACCCCAACCGGTCTCCACGTGTTGTTACATCTGGGATCATCAAACTCGATCGGCAGTGATCTTTTACCGTTCTACTTTCATGCCTTTCTCTTATCTACGTTTCGGGCTTCCCCACGCTCTTTCTTGCGGCCTACAATTTCAAGCAAACAAGTTAAGAATTCACGTAATTAAAATTAACCTATAAAAACATTTCAAAGTTATATAATACCATCGCCGCCACAAACCACCAGAAGGTGGTTGCCAATTACCACCGGGTGGATTACCACCACAACTCCACCGTGACGACGAGCTACAGCTGCCATCTGAAAAAAATAAAAATATACGAACTAGCTCATGAAACTAGCATTAATGTTAGTTTACAAATAACAATTATATAAATCAAACAACTCGGTAAACATAACAATTTAAAGTAGTATGTTTTTACAAATAACAATTACAATTTTAGATCAACCAGATTCATCACTACTACAACTGTATGGTTCACATTCTTGTTTAGAACAGAATCTTCATTATCATAATCATCAATATCATCATCACTATGATAACATTATTAGTATGTTCGGGTAAATGAACATGTTCAACTTCTGTTGGTTGACCTATACTCAAACTCGTATAAGTCAAATGATCCAAATTAGCATACAATGATAGATCTGATAAACTGTTGTCATGTATAACATTTTCGTCATCTTCAACAATGATATCCCGGTCCCAGATCTTCCTATGATTTATCTCATGAACGACCTTCTAATAATGTTGGCTTGATTTACCTATTTGACGACCTTTTGACGGGTCATCAAGGTAAAATACTTGATTTGCTTGTGTGGCAAGAATGTATTGGTCTTCTAGAAACCATTCAGTCTGAGTAGAAATACTGGTTATATTATTCTTAATGACACAACGTTGTTGATTATCAGTTTAAAAACACATTTACATTGAAACAGCAAAGAAATCATGCAGTCTGGGTTTAACAGCAAGCAACGTAGTCCAGGCCCCCAATGGCGAACTATATGGCCCATTGCAGTCCTGATACGCCAAACAACCTTGTCACCAGCCTTCCGTCCATCGCAGTCCTGGCTCAACGATAAGGTATCACAATAAAGTCAACCCTGGAATTAACCAGGACACGTGTCTTGAGATCATTGACCAGAGCAGGCGTGCCATGTCTGCATTAAGACACGCGTAAGCTCGTTGTGATTGGTTGACAATGATAGTAGAGAGCAAATCCTCAGTAGTACGAAAAGTACTTCCAGTAGCCTCACGATTGGCTGACATTGATAGTGGGGAGCAGATCCCCTATGGTCTCTCACAGGAGATTGCAACACATGTCCCTCATCCTAACGGTCCATCTAAAGGAGCCCTCAACTATAAATAGGAGATCACCGCTCCTACCAAGGTACACACCTCTCACAGCCTAAACATTCTCCTCTTAGCTCTTTACCATATCCACGGCTCACTTGAGTGTCGGAGTGGCTTACAGGGCCTCGTCCCTGTAATCTCTCTAATGTAGTGTTTCCCTTGTTTTGTAGGTCACACTTCTCTCCAAGATACATCCTAGAAGCCAATCATACACCCTCTTCCATTACTATTGCACTTGTTCATTTTTACGAACAAACACTAATATATTTCAGCTCCAGAATTTCTTCCAGCAGAGCATAATACTTTGTTTCATCTGGTCCGGTTATTGAAACACCACTGTTTTTGAGTTGTACGGCCTAAATCTCGACTATGAACCACAAACTTCACACCATTTACAATGCACGCGGTGTAAATGTTTCCATTATTTAGTCCGTTTGCAAGAGCAAATAACGCATCACTACATCGAGATTCATTGGCAGCTCGTACACAATTGAATTGTGAAAACAAAAAATTATATGTAATTGAGTAATAATTGTTATTTATTCAAAGTAATATACAATGAGCTTACCTTGTTCTTAAACCAACGAGGAAACTTTGTTTGTAAATTACTCCCGATCGGCATGTCAGTAGCAAATTCACTATAAATGTTCCTAATATTAAACTATTAGTAGAATCTTTGAAAATAGAACTTATGAAAATACAATCTAAAAGAAACACTTACGTCTTGTAGGTGTTGATCTCAGGACTATTGTTGAGTACAAACCGATCTACTTTCGTCTAAAGTATGTGATCCAACTTTATATCTAGACGTTTACTAATTGGTGTACATACTGATTGGAACACATACAACTCACATGTTGGAATTGGAGCATCCTCATTTCTGTCCGGACGATTAAATCTCGTCGACACACTCTCGAGATACCTTGAACAGATAGTCAAGGCTCCGTCTGCAACATACCCCTCCGCTATAGATCCATCCGGCCTTGCTTTATTTCAAACATAATTTTCTAGTTTTTTCATGTATATTTCAAATGGATACATCCACCTCATGTAAACAGGGCAACCTTTCATAGCCTCTTCGGGTAAATGCATAACCAAATAAATCATTATGTCTAGAAATGCCTGGTGGGAATATTTGCTCAAAACTACACAAAGTATTGATCAATTGCTTTTCAGCTTTTTTCATATCTTGTGTCATCTAGTTTCTAGCACAAATTTGTTTGAAGAAAAAGCATAGCTCAATTATTGGTGTTGAAATAGCTGGGTCTAAGTATGCTTTCACTCCAAGTGGCAACAACCATTGTATCATTATATGATAATCATGAGACTTTAGCCAGGTTATGTTGCTATCATTGTCAGAGACTTTCTTTTTAAATTTGAGCAAAATCCATTAGGTAGTTTAACTCTTTTAATGAATTTACAAAAAAGTTTTATGTTCTCGGTTGAGAAAGAATACTTCGGATGAGGCTTTAAGACCTTATTACGAACATTAGTTGTAACCCACAATTCAGGTCGAATATTCAATTTTTCCAAGTCCTTTCTTGTCACAGTGTCTTCAGACTTCTCATTCATTAACAGTGTATTCAACAAACTCTCACACACATTTTTTTCGATATGCATGACATCTAAATTGTGTTTTAATTGAAGAGAAGACCAATATCCGAGGTCAAAGAAAATAGAATGTTGACTACAATTCAAGTCAACCATTGTATCACATTTTCTCTTTTTGCCCCCATAAAGAGCATGTTTCCCTGAAATACGGGGCGTCAACTTATTAAGTTGACTTATTATAATACTCTTTGTTAATTTTGTAGGAGGAAGTTTAGTCTCGTCTTTACCATTGAATGACTTGTTCTTCCTCCAATGATGCTTTAGACCTAAGAATCTTCTATGACCAGCATAAGCGGTTTTACCTTGAACATGAATGGATGGAGTGTCCACATTAACGTAGGGCATGTGAAGTAGCCTTGATCGCTCCAACCTGACAAACTACTACGAGCAGGAAAATTATTGATGGTCCATAAAAGCATCGCACGCATTGTGAAGCAATTGTCTATAGTTGCATCTGTCGTTCGAAATCCGTTAGACCATAGACTCTTCAATTTATCAACCCACGGCCTCAAGAAAACATCAATATCCTTACCAGGTGATTTAGGGCCAGGAATTAACAAGGTCAGCATGAATGAAGACTCTTTCATTCATTACCATAGAGGCGTGTTGTATGTTGTCAATATGACCGGCCACATGTTGTACGAAGTACTCATATTGCCAAACGGGTTGAAACCATCAGCAGCCAACCCTAATCTGACATCTCTAGGTTCTGCAGCAAAATCAGGATAATGAGCATTAAAAAGTTTCAATACAGTACCATCCACCGCGTGACGCATCTTATCATCTTCCCTACAATAACTTTGGTTATTTGACAAAAGCTACCCTTTATTTTAGTTTAATATTAATTAATTAACTATTAACTAATATTATCCAATCAAACCTTATTATTATATATTTAGCTAATATTTAATATCCCTTTTCCAATAATAAATATCCATTTATTATTTCTCTCTTTTTCTTCATAATTAAACCACTGTTAATTATAATCTCTTATACACAATGTATTGCTTCCTGGTTCATAATTTGGGTGTGTAGTTGTGTGACCCTTTAGTGACTCATAGTGTCCATAGATGTAATGACACGTGTACACTATCCCTGCACACAATCCTTTTAGACTCCCACTTTTGCACGATAGTTACACTCCCTTGTCGATCACGGGCCTAAGAAGGTCCCCAGCCAGACACTTAGGTTGACCATGACTATAAGTTCTCTTATGTCCAGAGATTCAGTAATCACCCACTTGGATTACCCGGCTTTTCCTTTTGCATCGCGATATCCCGTAATGTGGATTTCAAACATGGAGCACGTGATTTATTCTGAAAAATCCAGATTATGTTTCTTGACTTCTGATTTCGACTAACTGCAGTTACGGAGTTACCAAATGATGTCCATCATTCTTTCCGAGCGTGGCCACGCATTTCATTTAGTCTCAACCGTCAAGGGGCCCTGGAATATCTCTTCTCCACAAGAAAAGGTGCAAATCCCATCTTGACTGCTTGCATTTGAGCACACGTCTTCCGCTGCACCCAGATATGCCCGTTATTACTACCCAGTTACGTCGTAGCGTTATAACGTTCCAAAGTACAAAAGTCCTCGTGCCCCAAACCAAACATTTCAGGTCTAAGGACAACCAATCAGCTAACTCATGTCGTTGGCTTCATGAAGTTAGACTGATGCGGATCACCTCCAATATTTGTACCCCTGACAAATATCTATAAATACTTGATCACATCCCTTGTGCTATTATTCTCTACCCGAATAATCCAACAAGTATTTATAATAGCGTTAGTATCACCCTAATGTGGCTCCCACCGCATTAGGTAGCTACAGAGTGATTTTGATATACCAAGACATGTATATCATGGATGAATAAATATGCTAAAAGTACAGAGATATTTAAAAGATTATATTAAACCTCCTATTTCCATCACGCGGAAATGTTTAATAGATAATCATAAACCATAAATATCAATCCATACAATTTTAATTAAATACTGAAAACTAGGTGCTAGTTCCCATGTATTGCATTCCTATGGAACTAGCATGTCTCTCATGCTTCTCTCTAGCTAGCGCCTTGGTCAACGGATCAGCAACGTTGTCCTCTGTTGGTATCTTGCATATCCTCACATCTCCCCTTCCCATAATCTCTCGGATGATGTGATACTTTCTAAGTAGGTGCCTGGTCCGCTGGTGATCTCTTGGTTCTTTCGCTTACGCCAAAGCTCCCATATTATCACAGAATATATCAATCGGTCTAGAGATACTGGCAACCACTCTAAGATCCGAGATAAAATTCCACAGCCAAACCGCTTCATTTGCCGCATCACTTGCTGCAATGTACTCAGCCTCTGTAGTTGAATCTGCTATAGTATCTTGCTTCTGGCTTTTCCAAGATACAGCTCCAACGTTTAGGATAAAAACAAACCCTGACTGCGACTTAAAGTTGTCTCTGTCTGTCTGGAAGATCGCATCTGTGTAACCAGTAATACTGATTTCATCCGTGCTTCCGCCAAAGACCAAGAACATATCCTTTGTCCTTCTCAAATACTTTAGAATGTTCTTGACAACCACCTAATTGGGTTCACCCGGATTTTGCTGGTACCTACTCGTAAGGCTTATGGAGTAAGCAACATCGTGCCTAGTACATAACATGGCATACATAATCGATCCTACTTCCGAAGCATAAGGAACCGATTTCATCCTCTTCTGCTCCTCTGGAGAAGTAAGGCATTGAGCCTTGCTCAATGGTATACCAGATCTCATAGGGATGAATCCTTTCTTGGAATCTTCCTTCTTAAAGCGTTTCAACACTTAATCTATGTATGTACTCTGCCTAAGTCTGATTAGCCGCCTAGATCTATCTCTATAGATCTTAATACCAAGTATGTATGCGGCTTATCCTAGGTCCTTCATCTGGAAACATTTGCCTAACCAGCATTAGACTCCTTGTAATGCTGGCACATCATTTCCTATGATCAGTATGTCATCCACATACAGGACCAGGAAGATTGCTTTGTTCCCACTGAACTTTGTGTAAACACATGACTCAAACTCACTTTTGGTAAAACCAAACTCTTTGATGCGCTCATCAAAGTGCAAGTTTCAGCTCCTAGACGCTTGCTTTAATCCATAAATGGATTTTAGCAACTTTCATACTTTACCTGGATTCTTGGAATCCTCAAAACCGTCCGGCTGTGCCATATACACATCCTCTGTTAGTTTCCCGTTAAGGAAAGCGGTTATGACATCCATTTGCCATATCTTATAAATGAAGTATGCAGATATGGCCATGAGAAACCTAATTGACTTCAGCATGGCTACTGGCGAAAAAGTTTCATCATAATCAATACCATGAGTATGATTATAACCTTTTGCAACAAGCCTAGCTTTAAAAGTATGCACATTTCCTTCCATGTCGGTCTTCTTCTTGAAGACCCACTTGCACCCAACAGCTTTACTATGTTGTGGCAAGTCTACTAACTCCCAAACTTAGTTGTCATACATGGATTGCATCTCTGCCTTCATGGCATCTAGCCATTTGTCAGACTCACTGCCTGACATAACATCCCCGTAGGATGTGGGCTCATAAAGATCTCTTTCTTCCTGAGCGATTAGAAATCCAAGATATCTATCCGGCTCAGTCCGAATCCTACTGGACTTGTGAAGGTCTTGTATTTCTACTCTTTCCTCAACCGCAGACTCGGGTTGGGATTCAACAATTCTTTGTTGACTTACGGGTTCCACTAATGGAGGAGGTACACCTTCATCCTTTTCAATTTATTGAAGATCTATTTCCTTTCTAGAAGTTTCAGAGCTTAGAAACTTATCCTCTAGAATTGTCCCTGACCAAGCAACAAAAACTTTGCTCTCATCGGGATTATAGAAATAGTATCCTAAGGTTTCCTTAGGATAACCAACGAAAAGAAGTTTTCATAGGATCTATTCAGATGACTCTTCTTTTACTGCTTGACCAGATCAGTGCCCTCATATGTAATACTTAATGTATCCTAGATCTCTTTTGCAGTTTAACACCCAGTCACTGTATGCAAGATCTCGTTGGTCAGGGTATTTTCCAGAACACTCTTTGCGTTATCATCCAGACTGAACAGTTTCCAGTCTTCATCTCTCCAGGATGCAACAAGCTTCCTTACTTATTATTCACTTCTGTCTGTTTTATCAGCGGACGTATCACTGACAACAGCAGAAATCTTGGGGATAATTGGTCCTTTGGTAATGACATCGGACATACGATTGTCAATGAACTTGAGCAATAGCATGGCTCTGAATTTCCACATAGGATAATCAGATCCATCAAAGATGGGACAACCCTTGGCAGACATCTGAGGAAAGTTTGAAGAATTGTTGCTTGTAGACATCTTGAACTTTCTCAGAATCTTAAACTTTCAACTTATGAACTTGTTCAGCCTGCTCTGATACCAGTTGTTGGTCCCTTGGTGAGAATAACAACAAGCAACAGATGTGTAGAAGGGGGGTTGAACACACTTTCTGCGGAAATTGAACAAATCAAAATAAAGTGTTACACATAGTAAATCAAACCACAGTTGCATGCTTTACTTTTCATTAATAAGAAGATGATTACAGACTCTATCAAGTAAGCAACTCTTGATATGTAAACACCTATTATAAATCTCTCAATCTTTCAAACTTTGCTATCTATAATCAACTTATGATTATAGATACCGGACGACTCTCTAAACAGGATTTAATCACAGATTGAAAACATACCAATCTTCACAACTAATGTGAGTATTCGAACACACGAATAGCTTGGCAATCTGTGAATATCTTGATCACGTTGAACTGACAAACAGTGATTCAAGAATCGTAACACATACGGTTGAATGTAGAGGTGAAACTGAGTTATGGCTCTGTAACTCGTTTAATGCAGTCGTAGTCGTACCTCAAAACTTATCAGGAGATAAGTATTTATAATCCTGTTCCTACGGTTCCTAACAAACTAGACTAATCCTAATTTGCTAACTAACTAACGGATAACTCGGAATCTTGAATTTTGAATCTTCTTATCCTTAGTCTTCAATCTTCAATCTTGATTCTGGAGTCTTCTTATCCTTGCCGTAGATATAGAGAGTTAAGAGATAAATTTAAAACATATTTAAATTATCTTTAAGCTGACTTCTTGCTCGGACTGAGTTACTCAGCTTGAAACTCATCAAGCTGAGTTCTTCGAGAACAAACTCGAAAACCAACATAAACTAATATGTATATTAATAAACCCATCCTTAGAAGTCCTAAGAGTTAGCTAGAACTTATTTAGCAACTCTGTTGAGCTGACTCGGTACACAAGCTGAGTCACTCAGCTTGAAACACATTAGGCTGAAAGCTCAATATATATCTTAGGTGAAATACACAGCTTATCACACATAGTGATAATCCTACTAAGATATAATATAAGCTGATCGAACATATGCTCAGCTTATATTCAGCTTATGCTCAGTCTAAAACACTATAAGTGTTCAATCTGATCAAGCCTCATAATTCTGTTTAAGTTATATCTAGAACACATCTAACAAACTTAACTTTGTCTCATCAAATCTCAACTGATGAGATCATCTTCCCAACAAACTCCCCCTATTTGATGATGACAAAACCATCAAACAGTTCTTAAGTTTATTTAACAGAATTATGTTTTAAATCTCAAACTTATTAAGATTTTATTTTTGAACTAATCAAATATTAATTGAACATATCAATTCTAATTGAACTTGTCAATTATAAGTGGAACATACCAACTTTAAGTTGAACACACCAACTAAACACATTAATAAATAAGAACTAATCAGTTATTCATTCAAGCTGAAATTATTAGACTAATAATTATGAACATATCATAACACAGTTGAACATATCAAACTCATACTTGTATTAATTGAACATATCATAATACAAATTTTTTGATCACTTAGATCATGCACACTTAGTGCTTACAAAATTAGAACTAATCTAATTTACACAGTAGAACTAATCTATTCAGGATGCAGCTCTTCAAACTCCTTGATCTCCTTGTTGATTTATTCTAATTAGGTAAGTGTTGAAGCTGATCCTTCTGTGATCTTATTGCTCTGTTAATTCTGTATCTAAAATTTGTAGTTTGTTCAGTCTTTTCCACTATTTGTCTCAGAACAAACACCTGAGATACCCCACATGTATAGATACTTGCATCAGACTGGAAGCATTGTACACCATTCCTGTCCAAGTACATGAATCCTTTCTAAGGCTTTTCCACATAAGTATTTTCTTTGAATTCCATGCCTTCAGGTAGATTGAGACTGTACTTATCTATATTTGCTAATGCAGCTGGCTTTGTTTACTTCTTCTTTCCAACTTTATGAAAAGAAGTCAGTAGGTTAGTTATCTCAGTTCTGGGTATGATTTGTATCGCATCAGCTCTTGCAAGAAGCCTTAAGATTTCGTCTTTAACTTGATTCCTGGCAGAGGACTTTTCCATCTGCTTGATGAGGATAGCCACTTGCTTCCAATCTTCATATCCCAGTTTATGAAGTTGATTCAGCTCTAGAGAAATTGATTCACCATTCTTTAAGACGAACTCCATAATGATAATCCCTTGAACCGAACTCAACTTGAGTGAATCAATCTGAGAAGAGAAGTAAGATATTGTATAACACTGAGTTATGTTCTCCTCCTCTTGTTGATCCTGAACAGGAGGTTCTTCTACCTTTTCCTCCTTGGGCACAATAGGCAGTTTGAGTTTAGCTAATTCCTCATTCTGCTTTCTGATTTTCTCAGCCCAGGCCTGTTCTCTTGCTTCTTTCTCATCAACTAACACAACTTGAGCATCCAATTGTCTTCTTCTTAACTCGTTGATAGATATCCTAAGCTGGTCAACATCTTCTTGTTCCAATCTCCTTACTGCCAGCAGAGAAGCTCTTTCTTGTAGTGTCATTTTGTCTGCAGAGTCTTCATCTGAGGCTGATTCACTAAGAATCATCTTCCGTCTTTTCTGCTGAGGGGTTTCTGACTCATCTGAGCTGACCACTACTGGTCTTTTGCCTTTTGCTTTTTCAGTCAGCTCAACTTCTTTCTCTATTTCTTTCTCCCCCTCAATCTGATATGCTCCCTTTGCTAAGAGTAGTAAAGCTTCAACCTTTTGAACATTCTCCCCCTTTTTGTCATCATCAACAGGGGTCGAAGTCTTTTGTTGTTGAAGGGCAGCAACAGCAGATTTCAAGCGCAACACCTCCTCATCCAGAGAATCCAGAATCATCAGCATATCCTTCTTAGTCTTCTTTCTCTTAAGGTGCAAGGTATCAAACTGACCTTTAAAGAACTTCATTAAATCATCCAAGTCAGCTTGAGAGGGTTGGAACTTGTGTGCATCATCTAAGGGTTGGTGTATACCCTCAAACTCATTTGTACCAGAGTTTAGACCCTGTGAGTCATCTTGGTATTGAGATGACACATTGACAGGTCGTGCAAGTGGGTGTGAGAAGTAAAGAGAATTAATTGGGCTAGAAACGTGAAGTGTATGGGTAGGTGGTTGGCTTATTAGTTTGGAGGGGGTGATTGACCCTAGGGATTGGTCAGTTCTTCAATGTTACCTAAGTGTGTCTGCTTAGGCACAGTAACAGGCTCTCCCATGGCACTGGAGAGTGTGGGCTGAGTAGATACCACACCCGGCTTAGGCTTAAGGATTAAAATGAGCCTCGAGGTTGACACTTTAAGAGTCGGCGTCTCCCCCTCAACTCCTGCCTGGGGAGGGATCAGTGTGATCTCAGCTCCATTGATGCCTATAGGAGTGGCACCACCTTTGGCAGTTTTTATAGTGTAGGTTTAGATTTTCTCCCTAGCAGCAGTGGGCATTTTAGGGGTGGCTGCAGATTGGAATTGAATGGAAGGTGGAGGAGATGGGTTAGACTGAGTTGGGTTTACTGCAGTTCTGTCTCTAAAAGTGGATGGAGAATAGTGAGAAGAAGAAGAAAGTGGAGAGATCTTACCAGAAGCAGCTTCTATATTTGCTGGTACACCAGCTGCATCTCGAACTCGTTTACTTGGTCCAGTCCTCCAACATTGGTTCCTAGTGAATGAATCACTGTTGATACCATAAAACCCCAACTGGTTAGTGTTGGGAAAATGATCTCATCATTTTGAATTTGATGAGACAAAGTTAAGTTTGTAAGATGAGTTCTACATATAACTTAAACAGAATTATGGAGCTTAGTCAGACTGAACACTTAGAGTGATTCAGACTGAGTATAAGCTGAATATAAGCTGAGCATATGTTGATCAGTTTATATTATACCTTAGTTTGTTTATTAATATGTTTAATAATCTGTGTATGTCACATAAGGTATATATCGAGTAATCAGCTTGATGTGTTTCAAGCTGAGTGACTCAGCTCAAAAGCAGAGTCACCTCGACAGAGTTGCTAAATATGTTTTAGTCAACTAAGTTAGACTTCTAAGGATGAGTTTATCAATGTACGTGTTAGTTCTTGTATGAATTCGGATTTGTTCTCGAAAAACTCAGCTTGATGAGTTTCAAGCTGAGTAACTCAGTCCGAGTGAAGAAGTCAGTTTAAAGATAATTTAAATATGTTTTAAATTCATCTTTATCTCTCTCTATATCTACGGCGCGGATAAGAAGACTCCAGAATCAAGATTGAAGAAAGAAGATTCAAAATTCAAGATTCCGGATTATCCGAGAGTTAGTTAGCGAATTAAGTTTAGTCTTAGTTTGTTAGGAACCGTAGGCACAGGATTATAAATACTTATCTCCTGATAAGTTTAGAGGTACGACTTTGATTAAAAAACAACTAAGTGTTACAGAGCCAAACCTCACCTCATCGTATGTGTTACAAATCTTGATTACTGTTTGTCAGTTCAACGTGATCAAGAAAAACTCACAGATTGCCCAAGTATTCGTGTGTTCGAACTATCACATCATTTGTGATATTGGTAAGTTGTCAATCTGTGTGAAATCCTGTTTAGAGAGTCGTCAGTATCTATAATCATAAGTTGATTATAGATAGCTAAGTTTGAGAGATTGAGAGATTTATATTAGGTCGTTATATATCAAGAGTTGCTTACTTGATAGTTATTGTAATCATCTTCTTATTCAAAGCATTGTAATCATCTTCTTAATAAAAGCATTCGATTGATTGTGGTTTGATTTACTGTGTGTAACACTTTTATTTGATTTGTTCAATTTCCGCAGAAAGTGTATTCAACCCCCCCCCCTCTACACACCTGTTGCTTGTTGTTACTCTCTCATACAAGGGACCAACAACTGGTATCAGAGCAGGCTGAACGATTTCATTAGTTGAAAGTTCTAGATTCTGAGAAAGTTGACAATGTCTACAAGCAACAATTCTTCAAACTTTCCACAGATGTCTGCCAAAGGCTGTCCCATATTTGATGGATCTGACTATCCTATGTGGAAGTTCAGAGCCATGCTGTTCCTCAAGTCCATTGACAACCGTATGTCGGATGTTGTCACTAAAGGACCAATTATCCCCAAGATTCCTGCCACTGTTAGTGATTCGTCTCCTGGCAGATCTGAAAAGGAAACAAGAAAGCCTGTTGCATCATGGACTGATGAAGTTTGGAAACTTTTCAATCTAGATGATAAGGCTAAAAGTGTTCTAGCGAATGCCTTGTCAAATGAAATCTTGCGCACTGTGACTGGGTGTCAAACTGCAAAAGATATCTGGGATACGCTGAGTGTCACGTATGAAGGCACTGATCTGGTCAAGCAGCACAAGAAAAATCATTTGAATAGATCCTATGAAAACTTCTTTTCAAAGAAGAATGAAACCTTGTCAGATTTGTTCACAAGGTTTCACTTCTTGATAAATGACCAACTAAGTGTGGGTATAAAGAAAGATGAAGCTGAACTGGTGCTGAAATTTCTGGATGTGTTACCAGAAAGGTTTAATGATGTAACTACGACACTGAGGGCTGGAGGAACACTACATGTGTACAACCTACAGTCTATCTATGGGTTCTTGCTGAATCATGAACAGATCACTGAACATAAGAAATCTTCTCAACAACAACTGAAGGAGTCCTTGGATAAAACTGATATTGCATTAGTTACACAGAAAAAGAAGAAGAAAAGTCCTAAGGCACTAGTTGTTGAATCTAAGACTGAGTCAGAATCTCAAGCTGACTACTCAGACTCAGACTCAAGTGATACTGATGATGTTCAGAATATCACTGAGCAAATGGCAATGTTAGCCAGACATTTGAGAAGAGCTCAAAGAGGAAGAGGAAGATCTGACAGGGGCAAAGGAAAGAGTTCTTTTGATCCCAAGAATGCTGTGTGCTTCAATTGTCAGAAAAAGTGACACATTGCTGCTGAGTGCAGATCAAAGAAGGTGGAATCAACATCAGTTGTTGATAAGAATGCTTACAGAGCTGATAAATACAAGAAGAAATATACTCAGCTCAAGAAAGGAAAGCCTGAAGACAAATCTGGTGCAAAAGGATTAATTGCTGAAACATGGGATACATAATCATCTACATCAGATGATGATGTATGTCTGATGGCTCAAGAAGATGAAGAGATAGAAATCGATGAGGTTGATTATGGTGTATCCGAATCAATCTTTGAAGCTGACATGAAGGAAGCTGAGGAAAACAGCAAGCTCAGTGATTGGGATCCTGCGTCCATGTATAAGGTTAGTAATTTCTACTCTTACACTGATGAAGAAAAGGGTCTTGTATTCGATTATCTGCTAAATGATTTCAAGACCAGCCTTAAGTCTCAGACTGACCTCAAAGCTAAAATAGCTAAACTTAAAGATGAGATTAAGGAAAATCAATCTCTCATTGATGTTGGTAAGAAAGCACAGTGTGACCTTGAATGTCAAAGACATATTAACAAACTTCTTAGTGAAGAACTTCAGGAAGCTAAATACAAAGATGATCAACTCCAAAATATCACTAAGTCTTGGTGTAAGTCATCAAAGCTTGCTGAACAGTGCATAAACCAACAGATACCTAAACAGGTGAAGGCTGTACTTGGAGGTGACTATCAAACAGCAACTTATGTAGTTGATGATGAGATAGCAAGTACATATTCTGAGGAAGATAGACAACTGATTAAGTCTCAGAAGTCAGCCTCAGAGAAACGACATGATCCAAGCCTAAAATTCAATATGTTTGTGAAGGCCAAAGATCATGGTAATGAGTGCTCAACATCCAAACAACATGGTAAGTCTGTGTTGGACAGATTAGGCATTCAGCCTGTTCAAAGAACTTCAGTCATAGAAAGGCTTAATCCGATTCCTTTCAAAAGACAAAATTCTCTATCTGGCTAGGAGAGAAGTTATAAGAACAGGAAGACCACTGTAAGTCAGAGGTCAAATCACAACAATGGTAAGTCCAAAGTTGTTGATCTTGGTAAGTCAGAGTAAATTCTCACAAGGATTGTTAGACACTCTACCTCCTGTTATCATTGGAAGAAGGAGATGCTACAAATGCAGAAGTAGAGGTCATGAGGCTAAGGACTGTGATGCTGAAATCTGAAGGCCTGAGCAAGAACAAACTGATCAGCCTACACAAGATTCGGTTCCTGCTCAAGCTGAGCAGTCAGTTCAACAAGATGAAGCTGCTAAGTGCTCCTCATCTAAACCCACCAAGAAGTGGGTTCCCAAGCAAAACTAATGTGTTTAGTTTTTATATCATGTGCAGGGTTCAAGTAAATGGTACTTGGATAGTGGATGTTCAAGGCACATGACCGGATGGAAAGGACTTCTCAGTGATTTCCAAGAAGATAAAGGTCCTAAAGTAACATTTGGTGACAACTCCTATGGAAGAACCAAAGGCTATGGGAAGATGCAAGCTGGTAAAGTCACCTTCCAGATGTCAAAGGTCTCAAACACAACCTGATTAGTATCAGTCAATTGTGTGATGAGGACAATGTTGTTACTTTTAGGAAGAAAGCAGGAACAATTTATAATGCTAAGGGAAAGCCTGTATTAATAGCTAAAAGAGAAAGAGATGTGTATCTACTTGATCTTAATTCTGCCAATCCCAATAATGAAACCTGCGTGTATTCCCATTCTGTTCCTGAGCTGAGTTGGTTATGGCATAAACGTTTGTCTCATTTGAACTTTAAAAATATAAATATGTTGTCTAATAAAGAGTTAGTCTCTGGATTACCAAAAATCACATTTGTCAAAGACAAATTGTGTTCAGCTTGTGAACAAGGGAAACACCATAAAGGGTCCTTTAAATCAAAGCAAAATTTTTCAATAACAGACCCATTGCATATGTTGCATATGGATCTGTTTGGACCCATAAGTACTCCAAGCCTAAGTGGCAAGAAGTACACTTTGGTGATAGTAGATTAGTTCTCACGATTCACCTGGGTAATATTCCTAAAAGCCAAAAGTGAGGCTGCCCTGGAGATAATAAGTTTCATCAAAAGGGAAGAGTTACAGAAAGGTTTGTCTGTAAATTAACTCAGAAGTGATCATGGGACTGAGTTCAGGAACTCAACCCTTGAAAGCTTCTGTGAACAAAAAGGAATATTACAAAATTTCTCATCTGTCAGAACTCCACAACAAAATAGAGTTGCTGAAAGGAGAAATAGAACCTTAATTGAGGCTGCAAGGACAATGCTATGTGAGGCAGGATTGAAACTCTATTTCTGGGATGAAGATGTTAGTACAGCCTGCTATACTCAGAATAGATCAATCATTGTCAAAAGACATGGAAAGACTTCATATGAAATGTATAAGTCTAGAAAGCCCAATATAGGTTATTTCCATATCTTTGGTTCAAAATGCAATGTGCTGAATCAAAGAGATCAGCTCCATAAGTTGGAACCCAAAGCTGATCCTGGAATATTTGTTGTTATTCCTCAATCTCCAAATCATACAGAGTATATAACTCTAGGAGAAAGGCCATTGAAGAATCAATTCATGTTTCATTTGATGAAGATAGTATTGATCAAGCTGAGAAAAGTCAAGCTGACTCCGTTAGTCTGAGTGAGCTTGAAAGGCCAAGGGAAATCAACATGTAAAATCCTATGTATGTCATAGGAGATGATAGTGATGATGATGTGTGTTCATCCAAGAAATCATCACAAGCTTCAAAGGATTCTCAAGCTGAGAAAGATGATGAGTTCGTCAATCCTTTTGGAGCTGAAGTCACTCAGACTGAGAATCTTAGTGATAATCAGTTTGTTGACAATGCTGCTGTTGAGACTGAGGAGATAAGTTCACCTCGAGGTTCTCAACATCACTCAGATTCAGAACCAGACTCTCCAACTACCACATTTAAATTCCTCAAAGATCATCCTCAAGATCAAATCTTTGGAAATGTCCAAGAGAAAGTCATGACCAGATCTAAGGCTACAGCTAACTATGCTGCTCACTTTGGTTTTCTGTCTCAGATGGAACCAAAGAAGACTGAGGAAGCCTTAGCAGATGAGGATTGGATTGATGCTATGCAAGAGGAATTAAATGAGTTTGAGAGGAATAAAGTCTGGACCCTTGTCCCTGCCCCTGAAGATCACACAATTATAGGCACTAAGTGGGTCTATAGAAACAAAATAGACAAGGATGGAGTGATAGTTCGGAACAAAGCCAGGCTGGTAGCACAAGGGTATAGGCAAGAAGAAGGAATTGATTATGATGAGACCTTTGCCCCTGTTGCTAGAATTGAAGCTATAAGGCTGTTCCTGGCTTGTGCAGCATATAAAGACTTCAAAGTCTATCAAATGGATGTGAAAAGTGCTTTCCTGAATGAAAAACTTCAGGAGGAAGTCTATGTGAAACAACCTCCTGGCTTTGTAAGTTCAAAGTTTCCACATCATGTCTATAAGTTGGACAAGGCTTTGTATGGTATTAAACAAGCTCCAAGAGCTTGGTATGATACACTGTCCACTTATCTAATATCCATGAATTTCACCAGAGGCAGTATAGATAAGACACTCTTTATTAAAAAGAGTAAAGGACAGATAATTCTTGTACAAATCTATGTGGATTACATCATTTTTGGCTCTACAAATGAGTCTCTGTGTGATTGGTTCTCCAAAATAATGTCACAAAAGTACAAGATGAGTATGATGGGTGAGATGACATATTTCCTAGGCCTACAAATTCAACAAAAGCCTGATGGAATTTTCATCAATCAAAGCAAATATGTTTTGAATTTGATAAAGAAATATGGTTTTGATTCAAGTTCAACCATGAGAACACCCATGACACCAGCTGTCAAGCTGAGTAAAGACTCAGATGGTAAACATGTGTGTCAGTCTACCTATAAAGGAATGATAGGTTCATTACTCTATTTGACAGCTAGTAGACCTGATATCATGTTTGCTACATGTGTTTGTGCAAGATATCAGGCAGATCCTAAAGAATCACATCTTTTAGCTGTGAAAAGGATCTTTAAGTACCTTAAAGGTACACCAAATCTAGGTCTTTGGTATCCAAAGGATTCTGGATTTGAGTTAGTTGGTTTTTCTGATGCTGACTATGCTGGGTGCAAGTTAGATAGAAAATCAACCACTGGAGGATGTCACTTGCTTGGAGGTAAATTAGTAAGCTGGACTAGTAAGAAACAGAACTCAGTGGCTACTTCAACTGCTGAAGCTGAGTATGTTGCAGCAGGGAGCTGTTGTGCTTAAATCTTGTGGATGCAGCATCAGCTTCAGGACTTTGGGATGAGTTTCAAGAAGACTCCTATCTTCTGTGATAACCAAAGTGCAATAGCCATCACTTACAATCTAGTATTTCACTCAAGAACCAAGCATATTGAAATTAGACATCACTTCATAAGGGACATCGTGGAAAAAGGTAAAATTGACATTAAATTTATCTCCACTGATGACCAATTAGCAGATATCTTTACTAAGCCCCTTGATGAAAAAAGGTTTATGTATCTGCTAAGTAAATTGGGTATGCTCAACCCCTAGCTAAGTGTCTAAAATTTGAGTTCTCATTTTGACAGAGACTAAATGTCTTAAGCTGGGTGCACAGTTTATAAATAACTTTTCATAAACTGATCTATATGTCAAACTGCATAATGAGTTCACACGTTTGGTCAGTTCCAAACATAATTCAACTACTCAGCGTAGTTGAAATGTTAGTTTGAGTTAGTCTCGAACAAACTGACTAAGTGTCATTGAGTCTGAGCTATGTGCTTAACTCACACTGTGTGATTGGTTCACACGTTTAGTAAGTTCCAAACATATTTTACCTACTTAGTGTAGCTAAAATTACATGTTTAAGTCAGTCTTAAACATAAATGACTAAGTGTCATTGAGCCTAAGTTGTGTGCTCTACTCAAGCTGAGTATCAATCTTAAGCTGAGTGCTCCACTCAAGCTGAGTGCTTGACTTAGACTGAGTAATATGTTTACTCAGCTTGGTGTGTCCAATCTATGAATTAATTACTAAGTGTTATTAATTTTTCTGTCCATACGTATTTGAATTAGTTTCAATTCGTATCGTATATCAATTGTGTATTGATATATTTACAAAGTGTTTATAATCTTATTATTTGTTAATATTATTATTTTACACTTGTATCCATTGGAGAATGATATGTTTCTACCCTCTAACTGTTACGTCAAGCCGTAATTTTTCGGCGTAACGGATTAAAAAGGGATTCCAACGGTAATTTTTCTCTCTCCTCGAAAAGGTATATATAACGACCTTAACCGCATTTTAGAGGTTTACGATTCAACTTCTCATCTCTAAATCTCTCATCTGCCTATATACCTTTCAACAAATTTGCTAAGTGCAATTCCCAGTTCCATCGACTTTGAAACCCTAACTCGCTCGGTGCGAAGATCATTGCTCAGTGCAACGAAATTAGTTACTCAGTGTAATCTACAATTTCATCGATGGAAGGAACCACTCTCATTCTCAGTGATCGAATGGTTCATGGTGCTGCGTTGAAAAACAACGGATTACCGCTGATCAAAATCAACAATCAGCGTGCATGTCTTGATATCCCTGCGAGGAAACAGGGGAGAGGATATGAAGCATGGGTTGCTTATATTCGGAAATGCCCTTTGGCATTTGCTTTCATTGGAGCGCCTGTTCACATCGTTCCACATCACCTTTTGGAGTTCTGGTACACGTGCACATTCAACCAGAACAGAGGAGAGATCATTGGCACTATTCTTAATGGCGATAGAACAGTGGCCATCACGGTTCAAGGGCTAAGGAATGTTCTTCGACTCCCTGGTCAAGATGTGTTCGAGTCAACCGTGTCTAGACAAGTGGCGAGGTCAGTTCTACCTCAGATGGGTCACCCTCAAACTGAAGGGGTGATTAAGAAGGCCACTTTTCCCACCAGCTGGGGCTTTATGGTTTCCACAGTGGTACGTTCACTGGGAACGAAGGTTGGAGGCTTGGATCAGGTGAACGATTTCGAAATGCAGCTGCTGTATAACATGTTCTTTGATCGCCGTATCGACTATGCACAGCTCATTTTCAACGAGCTCAAGGTCCAAGTACTGAAGACCACCAGGGATCTTCATGTGCCCTTCATAAGGTACTTGTCCCTAGTGATTGAAGCTGAGTTAGGGGACTTATATGAAGCTGGATGGGATGTGTTCCCTGTTCCTACTCTCAGTTCTAAGATGTTTAACAATGACATCTTTCCTAAGCAAGAGGTGGTCCAATGCTCTTGGTTGCTGAGGGAGCTTCATCGGAAAGTGAAGAAGAGGAATCAAATCAAGGGAGAGCTTCTCAAGCCGACACAGAAGTTCAAGCTGAGCACTCTGCTCAGGCTGAACCAGTCCACACTGAAGCAAACTCTGGTAAGACCTCTCCACTTTCTCTTTCTTCTCACTTTTCTCCATCTACCTTTGGAGATAAGACTGTCGTGGAACCAACTCAGTCTAACCCATCTCCACCACCTTCATTCCATCTACAATTCCAATCTGAAGCGACCCCTAGTATGCCCACTGCTGCTAAGGAGAATATCCATACATACCAAAGAAAAACTACCAAAGGTGGTGCCACTTCTAAAGGCATCACTGGAGCTGAGATCACTTTGATCCCTCCGGCAGAAGTTGAGGGGGAGACGCCTACTCTCAAGGTGTCAACCTCAAGGTTCTTTAAAACCCAACAGCCTAAACCGGGTGTGGTGTCTACTCATCCCACACTTACTCGTGCCATGGGAGAGCCTACTTCTGTGCCTGAACAGACACATTCAGGTTACATTGAACATATGACCAATCCCCAGGGTCAATCACCCCCCTCTATAACCAATTATCCAATCACCAACCCAAACACTTCACATCTCGAGCCCAATAACTTCTCTTCACTTCTCACACCCTCTTGCACGACCTGCCAATGTTTCATCCTCAAACCAGGGTGATTCACAGGGTCAAGACTCTGGTGCAAATGAATTTGAAGGTAAACACCAACCTTTGGATGATGCACCCAAAGACTCTCCTCAAAATGAAACTGCCTCCTCAGGCATCCAGCAGCTGAAGGACTACATTGCTGCTCAATTTGGTATGTTCCACCTAAAGCAGAAGAAGCATAAACGTCAAATCTATCAGAGGTTTGCGAAGCTGACAGAGGATGTTAAAGAGATTGCCTCTGCAGTTGCTACACTCCAACAACAAAGGACTTCAAACCCTATTGATGATGACAAAAAGGGGGAGAAGGTTCAAGCTGATACTGAAGCTGAGCTAGTTGGAGCTGAAGCTGAAGCTCTTCTAGTTCTAGCTAAAGGAGCAAAGAGGAAGACTCAGACTGAGGGGGAGTTAGAACTAAACAGAGAGGAACCTACAGCTAAGAGACAAAAGGTAGAAGAATCTGAACTTAAAGCTGACAGTGTTTCTGAGTCTGAGGAAGAGACAGAAGAAGAAAAAGCTACAAGAGAGTTAATAGAGATGCTTGAGCAAGAAGAAGCAAATGAGCTTGGGATCTCTGTAGCTGAGCTAAGAAAGAGAAAGGAGGAAGAGATAGAGGACCAAGAAAAAGAAAAGGAAAGAAAAGCTTTGGCTCAAGTTGAAGCTACATACAATGGTCCAAGACCTGATCTAATTCCATACTCAGATGCAGAACTGCAGGAATGTTACTTCAGAAGGAGCTACAACAAAGAGATCAGAGGAATGACCTTGAGTAGAGCAAATGGAGCTGTCATTCTCACTTTTGAGCTTAGTAACAAATCAACAGTGGGAATGGACCTGAGATACGTTCACAGGATGGGCTACATTGAATGGCAAAGGATAATGATGCTGCTCAAGAAATTTAAAAGATGTCAGATCAAACAAGAAATTCTATCTGAAGTCTCCAATTTGATTGCTCGAGCTGAAGAACTGAGGTATGTCCCAGTTCCTGGTCTGTAGTGGGAGAAGTTGTTTGACATGCCTGTAGGAGTAGAATTCAGAGAAAATCAAAGCATCAACACTCCTATTCAAGGTTTCATGTTTAAGGATCAGGCAGGTAATCCCAGTTTTATTAAGCTAAATGAGATTTGCTATCTAAAAGCTGAGGATGCCTTGAGAATAAGAAACTGTTGTGGTAATGAGGAGTCAAATCAGTTAATAAAGTATAAGCTGAATAAACTCATTAGAGTACAACAGAAGGAACTTCAGGGAAACGATGAAGCTGAAAGACTGTTAGATGAGATCAATAAAGAGATCATCATCTGGGAGCTTCTACATCCTGAGTTCATCAGATAGAATAGAATAGTTCTAATATTTTTGTAAGCACTTAGTGTGCATGATCTATGTGATCAACAACTTTTGTATTATGATCAGTTCTATTAATACAAATATAAAGTTTGATATGTTCAACTGTATTATGATGTGTTCATAGCTATAAGTCTGATAAGTTCAGCTTAATGAATAAATGATAAGTTCTTATTCATTAATATAATTAGTTGGTGTGTTCAACCAAAAGTTGGTGTGTTCCAATTTAAATTGATAAGTTCAATTAATATTGATATGTTCAATAAATATTTGATCAGTTCAAATAATAAAATCTTAATAAGTTTAAGATTTAAAACATAATTCTGTTAAACAAACTTAAGAACTGTTTGATGGTTTTGTCATCATCAAATAGGGGGAGTTTGTTGGGAAAATGATCTCATCATTTTGAATTTGATGAGACAAAGTTAAGTTTGTAAGATGAGTTCTACATATAACTTAAACAGAATTATGGAGCTTAGTCAGACTGAACACTTAGAGTGATTCAGACTGAGTATAAGCTGAATATAAGCTGAGCATATGTTGATCAGTTTATATTATACCTTAGTTTGTTTATTAATATGTTTAATAATCTGTGTATGTCACATAAGGTATATATCGAGTAATCAGCTTGATGTGTTTCAAGCTGAGTGACTCAGCTCTAAAGCAGAGTCACCTCGACAGAGTTGCTAAATATGTTTTAGTCAACTAAGTTAGACTTCTAAGGATGAGTTTATCAATGTACGTGTTAGTTCTTGTATGAATTCGGATTTGTTCTTGAAAAACTCAGCTTGATGAGTTTCAAGCTGAGTAACTCAGTCCGAGTGAAGAAGTCAGTTTAAAGATAATTTAAATATGTTTTAAATTCATCTTTATCTCTCTCTATATCTACGGCGCGGATAAGAAGACTCCAGAATCAAGATTGAAGAAAGAAGATTCAAAATTCAAGATTCCGGATTATCCGAGAGTTAGTTAGCGAATTAAGTTTAGTCTTAGTTTGTTAGGAACCGTAGGCACAGGATTATAAATACTTATCTCCTGATAAGTTTAGAGGTACGACTTTGATTAAAAAACAACTAAGTGTTACAGAGCCAAACCTCACCTCATCGTATGTGTTACGAATCTTGATTACTGTTTGTCAGTTCAACGTGATCAAGAAAAACTCACAGATTGCCCAAGTATTCGTGTGTTCGAACTATCACATCATTTGTGATATTGGTAAGTTGTCAATCTGTGTGAAATCCTGTTTAGAGAGTCGTCAGTATCTATAATCATAAGTTGATTATAGATAGCTAAGTTTGAGAGATTGAGAGATTTATATTAGGTGGTTATATATCAAGAGTTGCTTACTTGATAGTTATTGTAATCATCTTCTTATTCAAAGCATTGTAATCATCTTCTTAATAAAAGCATTCGATTGATTGTGGTTTGATTTACTGTGTGTAACACTTTTATTTGATTTGTTCAATTTCCGCAGAAAGTGTATTCAACCCCCCCCCCCTCTACACACCTGTTGCTTGTTGTTACTCTCTCATACAAGGGACAAACAGTTAGAAAGGTGGCCTTTTTAATAACACCCTTTGTTTGTGGGTGACCCATTCTGGGTAGGACAGACCTAGCCACCTGCCTCGTGACAGCCGGCTCGAACTCATCAGATTGAGGGAGTTGAAGAACTCCCTTAGCCGCTGTACAGAAAGGACAACTGTCCTATCCCCATTTAGAACAGTTCCTATGATCTCTCCCCTGTTCTGGTTGTAAGTACAGTTATACCATAACTCCAAAAGATGTTGAGGAACTACGTGGAGTGGTGCGCCACAGAAGGCGAATTCCAGGGGGCATTTACGGATGTAATCCACCCATATTTCATATCCTCTGCCTTGTTTCCTTGGAGGAATTGCAAGACAGGCCCGTTGATTGTTGATTTTGATCAACGACGCTCCATTGTTCTTAAACTGAGCACCTCGAACCATTCGATCACCGAGAACTAATGTGATTCCGTCCATTGTTTAATTACACTGAGTAATTTGTTGGATTAGCATGTAGCAGGTTTAAGATTCGCACTTAGCGTTTCTGAATATTGCACTTAGCAATTTAGGGTTTAGAAAATGAATGGAGGAATGCACTGAGCAAAGGAGGTGTTTGCGAAAGGTATTTGAGAAGGTGAGAAGATAGATTTTTATGCGTAAACTTCTCTGAACCGGTTATGATCGGTATATATACCTTTCTGAGGAGAGAGAAAAGTTACCGTTAGAATCCATTTTTATCCGTTATGCCGGAGAAATTACGGCTTGATGTAACAGTGATAGGGTAGAAACACATCATCTTCCAACGGATACAAGTGTAAAATAATATTATTGACTTACAAAAATATCATAAACACTGTTGTATTATACCAATACACAATTGGTATACGATGCGATTTGAGACTGACTCAACTACAATGTGACATATGAGTTAATGACACTTAGTAATTAAATCATAGTTTGGACACACCAAGCGGAGGAAACTAATCACTCAGCCTAAGTCGAGCACTCAGCTTGAGTTAGAAACTCAGCTTGAGTGGAGCACACAGCTCAGACTCAATGACACTTAGTCATTTATGTTTGAGACTGACTCAAACATGTAATTTAGCGACACTAGGTAGTTAAAATATGTTTGGGACTTACCAAACGTGTGAACCCATCACACAGCTTGAGTTAAGCACATAGCTCAGACTCAATGACACTTAGTCATTTCTGTTTAAGACTAACTCAAACATTTGAACTCATTATCCAGCTTGACATGTTTGTCAGTTTATGAAAACTTATTTATAAACTGTGCACTCAGCTTAAGATACTTAGTCTTTGTCAAACTTAAACTCAAATTCTAGATACATAGCTATGGGTTGAGCATACCCAATTCACTTAGCAGATACATAAACCTCTTTTCATCAAGTGGTTTAGTAAAGATATCTGCTAATTGGTCATCAGTGGAGATAAATTTAATGTCAACTTTACCTTTTTCCATGATGTTGATGTCAAATTTCAATGTGCTTGGTTCTTGAGTAGAAGACTGGATTGTAAGTTATGGCTATGGCACTTTGGTTATCACAGAAGATAAGAGTTTTCTTGAAATTCATACCAAAGTCTTGAAGCTGATGCTGCATCCACAGGATTTGAGCACAACAGCTTCCTGCTGCAACATATTCAGCTTCCGCAGTTGAAGTAGCCACTGAGTTCTGTTTCTTACTAGTCCAACTTACTAACTTCCCTCCAAGCATTTGACATCCTCCAGTCATTGATTTTCTATCAAACTTGCACCCAGCATAGTCAGTATCTGAAAAACTAACTAACTCAAATCCAGAGTCCTTTGGATACCAAAGACCTAGATTTGGAGTACCTTTAAGGTACCTAAAGATCCTTTTCACAACTTGAAGATGTAATTCTTTAGGATCTGACTGATATCTTGCACAAACACATGTAGCAAACATGATATCAGGTCTACTAGCTGTCAAATAGAGTAATGAACCAATCATTCCTCTATAGGTAGACTGACACACAAACTTACCATCTGAGTCTTTACTCAGCTTGACAGCTGGTGACATGGGTGTTTTCATGGTTGAACTTGAATCAAAACCATATTTATTTATCAAATCAAGAACATACTTGCTTTGATTGATAAATATCCATCAGGATTTTGTTGTATTTGTAAGCCAAGGAAGTATGTCATCTCACCCATCATACTCATCTTGTACTTTTGTGACATTATTTTGGAGAACCATTCACATAGAGATTCATTTGTAGAACCAAAGATAATGTCATCCACATAGATTTGTACAAGAATCACCTGTCCTTTACTCTTTTTAATAAAGAGTGTCTTATCTATACTACCTTTGGTGAAATCCATTGATAGTAGATAGTTGGACAGTGTATCATACCAAGCTCTTGGAGCTTGTTTAAGACCATTCAAAGCCTTGTCTAACTTATAGACATGATGTGGAAACTTTGAACTGACAAAGCCAGGAGGTTGTTTCACATAGACTTCCTCCTGAAGTTTTCCATTTAGGAAAGCTCTCTTCACATCCATTTGATAGACTTTGAAGTCTTTATATGCTGCATAGGCCAGGAACAGCCTTATGGCTTCAATTCTAGCAACAGGGACAAAGGTTTCATCATAATCGATTCCTTCTTCTTGGTTATACCCTTGTGCTACCAGCCTGGCTTTGTTCCTAACTATCACTCCATCATTGTCCATTTTATTTATGTAGACCCACTTAGTGCCTATTATTGAATGATCTTTAGGGGCAGGGACAAGGCTCCAGACCTTATTTCTCTCAAATTCATTTAATTCCTCTTGCATAGCTTCAATCCAATCCTCATCCTCTAAGGCTTCTTCAATTTTATTTGGTTCCATTTGAGATAAGAAACCAAAGTAAGCAGCGTAGTTAGTAGTAGCCTTAGATCTGGTCATGACCTTCTTTTGGACATTTCCAATGATTTGATCTTGAGGATGATCTTTGAGGAATTTAAATGTTGTAGTTGGAGAATCTGGTTCTGGGTCTGAGTGATGTTGATAACTCTAAGGTGAACAAACATCCTCAATCTCAATAGCAGCATTGTCAACAAACTGATGATCACTGAGATCTTCAGTCTAAGCGACTTTAGCTCTAAAGGGGTTGACGAACTCATCATCCTTCTCAGCTTGAGAGTCCCTTGGAGCTTGTGATCATTTCTTTGATGGACACACATCATCATCACTATCATCTCCCATGACATACATAGGATTTGACATATTGGTTTCCTTAGGCTTTTCAAGCTCACTCAGACTAACCAAGTCAGTTTGCCTTTTCTCAGCTTGATCAAGATTCTCTTCATCAATTGAGACATTAATTGATTCTTCTATGGCCTTTCTCCTAGTGTTATACACTCTGTACGACTTGGAGATTGAGGAATAACCAACGAATATTTCAGGATCAGCTTTGGGTTCTAACTTATGGAGCTGATCTCTTTGATTCAGCACATAGCATTTTGGACCAAAGACATGGAAATAACCTATATTGGGCTTTCAAGATTTATACATCTCATATGATGTTTTACCATGTCTTTTGACAATGATTGACCTATTTTGGGTATAACAGACTGTACTAACAGCTTCATCCCAAAAATAAAGTTTCAATCCTGCCTCACATAGCATTGTTCTAGCAGTCTCAATTAGGGATCTATTTCTCCTCTCAGCAACTCCATTTTGTTGGGGAGTTCTGACAAATGAGAAATTTTGTAATATTCCCTTTTGTTCACAGAAGTTTTCAAAGGTAGAGTTTCTGAACTCAGTCCCATGATCACTTCTCAGTTGCTTTACAGACTTACCTTTCTGCAACTCATCCTGTTTGATAAAACTAATTATCTCCAGGGCAGCCTCACTTTTGGCTTTAAGGAATATCACCCAGGTGAATCGTGAGAACTCATCTACTATCACCAGTGTGTACTTCTTGCCACTTAGGCTTAGAGTACTTATGGGCCCAAACAAATCCATATGCAACATATGCAGTGGGTCTGTTATTGAAAAATTTTGCTTTGATTTAAAGGACCCTTTATGGTGTTTCCCTTGTTCACAAGCTGAACACAATTTGTCCTTGACAAATGTGATTTTTGGTAATCCAGAGACTAACTCTTTATTGGATAGCGTATATATATTCTTGAAATTTAAATGCGATAAACGTTTATGCCACAACTAACTCAGCTTAGGAACAGATTGGGAATACAAGCAGGTTTCAGTATAGGGATCAGCAGAATTTAGACCAAGTAGATACACATCTCTTTCTCTTTTAGCAATTAGTACAGGCTTTCCCTTGGCATTATATATAGTTCCTGCTTTCTTCCTAAAAGTAATAATGTTGTCTTCATCACATAATTGGCTGATACTAATCAGATTGTGCTTAAGACCCTTGACATATGCAACCTTCTGGAAAGTAACTTTGCCAGCATGCATCTTCCCATAGCCTTTAGTTATTCCATGGGAATTGTCTCCAAATGTTATTTTAGGACCTTTATCTTCCTGGAAATCACTAAGAAGTCCTTTCCACCCGGTCATGTGCCTTGAGCATCCACTATCCAAGTACCATTTACTTGAACCCTGCACATGATATAAAAACTAAACACATTAGTTTTGTTTGGGAACCCACTTCTTGGTGGGTTCAGATGAGGAGCACTTAGCATCTCCATCTTGTTGAACTGACTGTTCAGCTTGAGCAGGAGCTGAGTCCTGTGCAGGCTGATCAGCCTATTCTTGTTCAGGCCTTGAGATTTCAACATCATAGTCCTTAGCCTCATGACCTCTACTTCTGCACTTGTAGCAACTCCTTCTTCCAATGATTACAGGAGGTAGAGTGTCTAATAATCCTTGTGAGAACTTGCTCTCAGTTTTAGGATTATATGTAGTGGATAACTTTTCAACTTTCTTTGCAAGTTGATTCACTTGATGCTCACTGACTTTGGACTTACCTTTGTCAGATCTTTGTTTGTTATCCTTTTGATTAGAAGCTTGACCAACAAACTTCTTTTCCATGACCTTGGACTTACCTTTGTCATGCTTACTGGACTCATCAGTTTCAACAGGTTTGGACTTACCACTGTTGATCTCCTTGGACTTACCAAGATCCACAACTTTGGACTTACCATTGTTGTGATTTGACCTCTGACTTACAGTGGTCTTCTTATTCTTATAACTTCTCTCCAAGCCAGATAGAGAATGTTGTCTTTTGAAAGGATTTGGTTTAAGCCTTTCTATGACTGAAGTTCTTTGAATAGGCTGAGTGCCTAATCTGTCCAGCACAGATTTACCATGCTGTTTGGATGTTGAGCACTCATTACCATGATCTTTGGCCTTTACAAACATATTGTGTTTAAGGTTTTGACCATGTTTTTTTCTCTAAGGCTAACTTCTAAGACTCAATCAGTTGTCAATCCTCCTCAGAGTTTGTACTTGCTATCTCATCATCAGCTACATAAGCTGCAGTTTGATAGTCACCTCCAAGTACTGCTTGTACCTGTTTAGGAATTTGTTGGTTTATGCACTTTTCAGCAAGCTTTGATGACTTACACCAAGAGTCAGTGACCTTTTGAAGTTGGTCAGCTTTGACTTTAGCTTCCTGAAGTTCTTCACTTAGAAGTTTATTGATGTGTCTTTGACATTCAAGATCACACTGTGCTTTCTTACCAACATCAATGAGAGATTGATTTTCCTTAATCTCATTCTTCAGTTTAGCTATCTCAGCTTTGAGGTCCTTTTGAGACTTAAGGATGGTCTTGAAATCATTTAACAAATAATCGAAGGCAAGACCCTTTTCTTCATCGGTGTAAGAGTTGAAATTACTAACCTTGTTCATGGAAGCAGGATCCCAATCACTAAGCTTGTTGTTTTCCTCAGCTTCCTTCATGTCAGCTTCAAAAGTTGACACGGACAAACCATAATCAACTTCGTAAATTTCAAACTCTTCATCTTCTTGAGCCATTAAACATACATCATCATCTGAGGTAGATGATTCAGTATCCCAGGTTTCAGCATATAGTCCTTTTGCACTGGGTTTGTCTTATGGCTTTCCTTTCTTGAGCTGAGTATATTTCTTCTTGTATCTGTCAGCTCTATAAGCATTCTTATCAGTAACTGATGCTGATTCTTCCTTCTTTAATCTACACTCAGCAGCGATGTGTCCCTTCTTCTAACAGTTGAAGCACACAGCCTTCTTGGGATCAAAGGAACTCTTTCCTTTCCTGTCAGATCTTCCTCTTCCCCGTTGAGCTCTTCTCAAACGTCTGGCTAACATTGCCATTTGCTCAGTGATAGTCTGAACATCATCAGTATCACCTGAGTCTGAGTCTGAGTGGTCAGCTTGAGATTCTGACTCAGTCTCAGATTCAATAACTAATGCCTTGGAACTTTTCTTCTTCTTCTGTGCAACTAATGCAATATCTTCTTTATCCAAAGACTCCTTAAGTTGTTGTTGAAAAGTTCTCTTGTACTCTGTGATTTGTTCATGGTTGAGCAAGAACCCATAGATGGACTGTAGGTTGTTCAAATTCAATGTTCCTCCAGCCCTCAGTGATGTGGTTACTTCATCGAACCTTTCTGGTAACACATCCAGAAACTTCAGCACAAGTTCAGCCTCATCTTTCTTCACACCCACACTTAGTAGGTCATTTATCAAGCAGTGAAACCTTGTGAACAAATCAGGCAAGGTTTCATTCTTCTACGAAAATAAGTTTTCATAGGATCTATTCAGATGACTCTTCTTTTGCTGCTTGACCTGATCAGTGCCCTCATATGTAATACTTAATGTATCCCAGATCTCTTATGCAGTTTGACACCCAGTCACTGTATGCAAGATCTCGTTAGTCAGGGCATTTTCCAGAACACTCTTTGCCTTATCATCCAGACTGAACAGTTTCCAGTCTTCATCTCTCCAGGATGCAACAGGCTTCCTTACTTATTATTCACTTCTGTCTGTTTTATCAGCGGACGTATCACTAACAACAGCAGAAATCTTGGGGATAATTGCTCCTTTGTTAATGACATCAGACATACGATTGTCAATGGACTTGAGCAATAGCATAGTTCTGAATTTCCACATAGGATAATCAGATCCATCAAAGATGGGAGAACCCTTGGCAGACATCTGAACAAAGTTTGAAGAATTTTTGCTTGTAGACATCTTGAACTTTCTCAGAATCTTAAACTTTCAACTTATGAACTTGTTCAGCCTGCTCTGATACCAGTTGTTGGTCCCTTGGTGAGAATAACAACAAGCAATAGATGTGTAGAAGGGGGGTTGAACACACTTTCTGCGGAAATTGAACAAATCAAAATAAAGTGTTACACATAGTAAATCAAACCACAGTTGAATGCTTTGCTTTTCATTAATAAGAAGATGATTACAGACTCTATCAAGTAAGCAACTCTTGATATGTAAACACCTAATATAAATCTCTCAATCTTTCAAACTTTGCTATCTATAATGAACTTATGATTATAGATACCGGACGACTCTCTAAACAGGATTTAATCACAGATTGAAAACTTACCAATCTTCACAACTAATGTGAGTATTCGAACACACGAATAGCTTGGCAATCTGTGAATATCTTGATCACGTTGAACTGACAAACAGTGATTCAAGAATCGTAACACATACGATTGAATGTAGAGGTGAAACTGAGTTATGGCTCTGTAACTCGTTTAATGCAGTCGTAGTCGTACCTCAAAACTTATCAGGAGATAAGTATTTATAATCCTGTTTCAACGGTTCCTAACAAACTAGACTAATCCTAATTTGCTAACTAACTAACAGATAACTCGGAATCTTGAATTTTGAATCTTCTTATCCTTAGTCTTCAATCTTCAATCTTGATTCTGGAGTCTTCTTATCCTTGCCGTAGATATAGAGAGTTAAGAGATAAATTTAAAACATATTTAAATTTTCTTTAAGCTGACTTCTTGCTCGGACTGAGTTACTCAGCTTGAAACTCATCAAGCTGAGTTCTTCGAGAACAAACTCGAAAACCAACATAAACTAATATGTATATTAATAAACCCATCCTTAGAAGTCCTAAGAGTTAGCTAGAACTTATTTAGCAACTCTGTTGAGCTGACTCAGTATACAAGCTGAGTCACTCAGCTTGAAACACATCAGGCTGAAAGCTCAATATATATCTTAGGTGACATACACAGCTTATCACACATAGTGATAATCCTACTATGATATAATATAAGCTGATCGAACATATGCTCAGCTTATATTCAGCTTATGCTAAGTCTGAAACACTATAAGTGTTCAGTCTGATCAAGCCTCATAATTCTGTTTAAGTTATATCTAAAACACATCTAACAAACTTAACTTTGTCTCATCAAATCTCAACTGATGAGATCATCTTCCCAACAACTAAGCAATCTATCATAAAGATACCTGACTCGTCGGTAGAACCGACGTCTAGCTGATCAATGTCAAGTGAGTGCTCGCAAATATCCTTGCTACCGCAATCTGGGCAAAAATTGTCTAGTAGCTCATCAACCCAGTTGTCTTCCTCTATTGACTCAACTACAGTTGTATCAAAGGGGTCCGGGTTCACCTGGTCATCTATGCACATTAAGAACTCGTGCATACCAACAACTATTGTATCTAGTTCACCAAACTTGTCCACTACTTCTGCCTAATAGCGGTCAGTTAGGGTACCGACCAAGAGCATCACTAGTTCACGCTCAGTGACTTATGATCCCAGAATCATTAAGCAATCAAACAGCCTTCTCATGTTGATGAGATGAACGCTCAATAACTGGTTTCTTTCATCCTCTGTGAAAGAATGTCCTTCATGAGTAGAAAGCGTCCATAGCGCTCACTATCCTTGAAACACTCCTCTAAACCCGGAACGACCTCAAAAACCGACTTATTCTTAAGTTCATCCGAATACTCAGACTCTGTGGAGAGTATCAGAATTGACATGACGTCAGATTCATCAGACAGATACTTATAATATGTATCATACTCTCCATCCTGAGCAGAATAGTCAGGTCGTGCTGGAGGTGGTTTGTCTACTGTGTACAGCCTTCCATGCGCCCTTAGGATATTCCTAAAGTGCAATTTCCAAACCATAGAGTTCGGACCTGAAATCTTCCACTTGCTCATGATGAGGCTAAGAGACTCCTCGGGTGTATAAAACGGTATAACAGATAATATTGACATCTACAGAAATAGCAAAAAATAAACATTTTAGTAATTTAACTCCTCTAAAATAATTTATAACCCTTTAAATAAATATATTTTAGAATAGGATCCATATTTCACACGTGCCGGTGCACGGTTTGGGCACGACAACACCGACTCCGTGCTTTTTCTAGTGGGTATAAACCATACCAATCATGTTTAATCCAAAACACGATTCCTATATCCTTGGGACATTGAATGAAACAATAATTCGTACATATTTAGTCCTCTTAAGTGTACTTTGGGCCCGTCACATCAGGGAATCACCAAAATAGACCTCACCATCTAAGACGGGGTAAGCTCTGGCCCGTCATATCAGGGAATCGCAAAGTCTTTCACCCCCTCTCCACATCAGTTTGAACCCCGGTGTGCACGGTTTGGGCACGACAACACACCAAAGTACTGGGAGCAGGAAATGTGTACCATTATATGGGTAGCACTACAGGTCTAAGATTTTCAAAGGGTTAACTTGTTTCAAAAATATTTTTCCAGCTTTAAACGTTTTACAAAGCTTGTAAAACTTATATCCTTTTTAAGTGAAAGAACTTTATATCTTAAAAATCCATTATATATGTATATGGTTTTAATGATGTGCGTGTACTATAATTAAATCACAACCACGCAATTAATAAAAGCAATAATAAGCCAACACACATAATGCCTTTGACCATCACTGGTAGGTAAATAAAATTAAGCACCCCTGTGGTCAAACCCTAAAGTGGATCATAAACAACACACAAGGCATGAATCTGATGCTGATGCTCCCACTGGCTCCAGCATCTGTGGCGTCCTCTCTCCTTTGTCTTGATCCTTGTCTTGATTGGTTCCAAAAATACATTTACAAATATCAAACTAACCTATTACAATTTTGATAAAACTAGCGTCCTATTACATAATAATTCAAAGGTACGCAGGCCTGCTAAATCTAGTACTTTTACAAAATAGAATAAGGGTTGTAAGTGGCACGCTGGCCTCCCACACCGGATAAATAATAAATGTAAACCAATCCACAAAACAATATATAAACAACCACAATCTTGATCCACTAGGTATAAGGCGTTTGGCTTAAAAAGAATCAACCACGTACAATTAATTAAATAACAATAATGCACGCATTATAAACCAACATATACAATCCCGGGCAGATTCAAGCTTGAATCTCTGACAACAAAACTCAAACTGGTTTTGTGTTCATCCCCAATATTTAACCTTGACCACAACTGGGCCTAAACCTGGGCCTTTTGTTTAAATATCACAAACTGGATAAAAACAAAAATACCACACTGGTTAAACGTCAAATATCATTAAATGAATAATAATATATAAACTGGAAACTTAATTTAAAAAAATGCAAGAACTTTGAACTTTTAAAATTATCCCAAGTTTCACACAAATTTATACAAATACAAATATATACAGAATTTAAACTGGAAACTTTATCCGGTTAAAAGTCAAAACTTTGACCTTTTACCATAAACCAAAGTTTCTCACAATTATAAATGTATAAACTTGTAAACACAGATAATCTGGAAACTTTAATTGGTTAAAATTCATAAACCTTGACATTTGACCAAAAATAAAGTTTCACACAGTTTAATATATAAACAATATATAAACAGCTAAAACTGAAAACTTTAATGGTAAAAAGATCATAACTTGATCCTTAAACCAAAAACAAAAGTTTCACATAATATATATAAACAGTATATATAATCAGCAGTACTGCAGATCAGAAACTTGATCCTAACCACATATCAATTTTCGCAAAACATGTGTATATATATCTGAATTTCTTGTTCCCCATCGAGCCTAAAAGCAGGCTCTGATACCACTGTAGGGATTTACAGGGTACAAACATGCACAGCGGAATAAAAACAATACTTATAAATCCCGTTCCCAGGATCACAACTAGATCAGTTGGGGAAACAATAACCAGAATCATAAAGCAGATATATCATGCAACATACAGGTTTAAAACAGTTATTTCTAAAAGATAGAAAATACACCCTGAAACTGCTGAAGTACCCTTGCTTGTAAGTCTCATTTCAAACGCTTGTAAGGTTGACTACGACCGCAAGTTATGTACCTACGCTTGTAAGTCTCATTTCCTTTGCCCGTAGGTGGTAAACCAACGAAACATAGCCTTACGGTCGCAAGTACCCTTGCTTGCGGCCGCAAGGACCACAGATACAGCTTACGGTAGCAAGGACCACAAACACCCCTTACGGTCGCAAGTACCATCCCTTGCGACCGCAAGGACCTTCGTTATAGTATTCTTCGACTCTGTTTCGCACAGTTGCTGTAAATCACGTTTTTAACACCTTAATCGATCAAAGCTCAATTCCAATTGTTTATACACTTCACTAGACATCATTTGGATCTTATGAACACTTTGGACACAAAAACTAACCACAAAAACAACCTTTATACCATTAAAATGGTGTATCTTCTTCAAAATCTCAAAAACTAGGTTTTATACAAAAACACTTACAAAAATGGTGTAGCACAGCAGCTAGAACACAATTTTGATACTGGAATCGTCTGTAACTAAATTGCTTTCTTGATTTCTTTCTCAAATTCCAAAAGCTTGAGTATGTCTGTGTTTGTACGTGTTTGTATGTGTGTGTAGTATGTGTTTTCAATCTCCTGGAGGATAAGGGAGTTAAAGACCGACCTTGGGGTCTTTAATTAAGACACGGGATATTTTGTTCCCCTTTTCAACTTTCAACTTGACACACGGAATCCCGTTTTAACTAACGGGGATATCTACGGAATCATTACATGAAATCGTTTAACACTTTATCACTTTCAGACACTAACGACACTTTTCACATAATCACATTAATTAACACAAAACACGTTAGTCACTTAAAGCACTTTAATTAAAACTCACTTAAAGTCACTGTACAAGTACACGAACACATAATACAACTCAACAATGTTAGGCCCTTTATCAGGGTGTTACAAATATACCCCCTTAAGAAGATTCCGTCCTCAGAATCTGTTCACTCAAGAACAAATGGGGATATCGAGCTCTCATATCATCTTTAGTCTCCCAGGTCATATTCGAACCTAGGTTATACTTCCACTTGACTAAAACGAGCTTGATCACTTTCTTACGCAGCTTTTTAGTCTTTGAGCCGAGAAGTTCAACAGGTTCCTCAACGAGGCGCTTTGAAGCATCAACTCTCAGGTCTTGCAACGGCAGGATTTGACTTTCGTCAACTTTGTACTTGCGCAAGTAACACACGTTGAAGGTATTATGAATACCCGCAAGTTATGGAGGAACTCCAGAGACACTGTTTGATCGTTGACCCTGCGTAGGATCTTGAACGGTCCTATGAAACGTGGACTCAATTTGCCTTTCGGCCAAAACTTATCACATCTTTCCACGGAGAAACTTTCAGGAAAACACGATCGCCCTCGTTAAACACAACTGGCCGACGTCTAGGGTCAGCGTACACTTTTTGTCGATCACGAGCAGCTTTCAGCTTTTCACGCGCCACCTTCACTTTATCAGCAGTAATTTGCACAATTTCGGGTCCGGCGAACTGCTTCTCGCCAGGCTCTAGCCAACAAGTGGGAGTACGGAAACGCCTCCCGTACAACATTTCGAAAGGAGGCATTCCAATGCTAGAATGGTATGAGTTGTTATATGCAAACTCTATCAACGGCAGATGTGAATCCCACGCTCCACCGAACTCAAGTACACATGCGCAAAGAATGTCCTCCAAAGTCTGAATAGTCCTCTCAAACTGACCGTCTGTCTAAGGATGATAAGTAGTACTCAAATGCACACGAGTGTCGAGCTCACGCTCTAAGCTCTGCCAGAAATTAGAAGCAAATCGCAGATCGCGATCAAACACAATGGAACAATGTAATCTGTGGCGCGACACAATCTCACTGATATACAACTGAGCTATACGTTCCAACGAAGCAGATTCGTTGGTAGCTAGAAATTGAGCACTTTTGGTCAATCTGTCAACGATGACCCATATCATATCGTGGCCTCTAAACGTCTTTGCCAATTTCGTCACGAAATCCATAGTAATATGATCCCATTTCCACTCGGGAATTTCGATGTAACACCGTCAAATTTAGAAGATTTTTTTTATAGAACTAAATTCGAGTTTTGAAACTGCGTGGTTACGGCTGTAAATTCAATATTTCCATAACCTGTTTTTATCAAAATATAGTATAGTCGACACAGCGGAAACATCCCATAACTAGTTAAATATTCACAACCTATTATATAAGTTACAACAAAAGAGACCATCGGTGTTACCAAATATCGGCTAACCATTACAAACCACAAACAAAATAATCAAAAGAGCAAGCAAATGTGTTTCCCAAAATGAGCAACATAAGCTAAAGCAGTAAAGCAAATGTCCTTACCAACACCAACTAATTACCTGCATATAGGAAGGGTACACGGAAGGGGTTAGCTATAAATAGCTAGTGAGTAAAAGTTAATCATAAGTATCATAACAAGAATATCATATCATGAATATCATATCATGTATAGCAAACAAGTCAATCCTAACATCTCGCGATGCACCGGTATAGTCAGCAGGAGTCACATCTTGCGGGGTTGCAAGCCCAGCTCTATGATCCATACTCGGGAAACCGAATACGTCAAACGCGCTGGTGGGTAAACGGGTAGCGGTCCACCATTGCGTTAACAGGGAACTCACCCCATCGGGATCAGTAGGAACTGAGAGCCCATTATTATCAAGTTGAGGGACGGAGGTTCTGCAGAACCAAATATTCGCGGCCGACGAATCACCGTACATCATAGATGGCGGCAAAAGACCCCAACTAGATCCAGACAAGCTAGCCCCAAACATCCAACAAAGTGCCGGCACAAACACACATTGGCCTACAAAAGCCATAGCATAACAAAGTTGGCCTACAAAAACCATATCATATCAAGGTGACCTACAAAAGTCATATCATAACAATTTTGGCCTACAAAAGCCTAACATGGTTACATATAAATGAAATTTAACAATACTTGAACAATAAGTCAACCTTTGGTTTCTAGTAATCACTTAACCATACAATATTCTTATTATCATGCTTAGGTTAACCGGTACTCAATTGTAAATTTACAACAAGCAAATATAGTGTGCCGGTTCTTCTTGATCGTCAGATGCACCTATAATACCATTTTCTTACATTTAGGCAACTAAACATGTAAAGAACAACCAAGTGCTTTCATAAACGGGTCAAAATGTACCCAACATGTCCAACTCATGTAAACCATCTAAAAACACATGTTCAGCTAACATATAACCTATTTACATGATTTATAACATGTAGAAACCAATTTGAATTGCACATGGTTCATTAAGGTCAACTTCATATGTTAAAGTGTACAATTAGCACATATATTTGCATATATAGCATCCAATACCAAAATCTACTCAGTTATATCATATAACCATAACTCAATCTTTAATAATGTAAGTTTTCTCCAAAAAAAATTCTGCTCAAAACATAAAAACATGTACAAAGCTCATTTTTGACCAAACGGATCAAATAACCACAACTTTGGCTCTAACGGATCGACACCAAAACGACATTTTTTTAAAAAACTTTCTAAAGACAGATTGTTCCCCTTTTGATGAAGAGTTGATCTGCAATTTTTGAGGTCCTAACTCGGAAAAACGACCAAAGTCAACAAAAGTCAACTTTACCGCAATTTCGGTAATTTTAGCAATTCAATTCCAAATCACTTCTACTCAATATTCAGTGTTTCCTAACATCATTTAACACTTGTAGAAGCTATCTTACATCCATTTCACTCATTCAATTAATTCAAACAAAAATCCAACTTAAATTAACCAAGAAATGTCCAATTTAAGCCAATTCTTGAAATTCAACATATCAAACACTTCTAATCCGTAATTCTTACTTAATATCACTTGTAATAGCTATTGGAACTGATTGTAGCAATAAAAATCAGTCCTTGATAGTTATTTCAATTTTTGACCATTTTTGACCCATTTGAACCATTTCTTGAATTTGAGCATAATCAACCATTACAACCCATAATTTGAGTTCCAATCAATCTATATGTGTTGTAGGCCCTATTTAAGGCATAGAAATCAGTCCTTGACGGTCAATTTATGCTTGACCCGTATTTGACCTACACACCCAAAAATCAAGAACTTGAAGAACATGAATACTTACAAAGAGAATAGAAGACAAAGATGGATTAGGGCAGGTTGTAGCTCTCGATTTGTTGCTGAAATTGAAAAATTAATTTTCTTGATTTCTCCTTCAAAGAGCCAAGAAGAAGAGAGTGAGTGTAAGTGTGTGTGTGTGTGTGTTCACGTTTCTACCAACAAAAGGAAAGAAAGAACCGCCTTGTGTGGGTTAAATAATTAAAGCAGGTATTTCGTTCCCCTATTCAACTTACAACTAAATTCCCGTATACCCGTTTCAACTAACGGAGATATTTTCGGAATCCTTATCTAATACCGTCTATTATTTCATCATTGTTATCTATTTTTAGTATTATTTTTATAACTTCATTTCACAACTAAACTTTATAAAATATATTAATAACTAGAATATATTTTTATAAATTATTTAAAATAACTACTTACAGAATTTGCACACGACTAGACCCTTTTTGAGGATGTTACATTCGAGTTGCTGAAGATTACCGTATGGTTTCTGGTGTTCATTCTTTACTTGCGCACATATTTGACACTTCTCCACGTAGGAAGCAATGTCTCGCTTTAACGTAGGTCACCACTATAAAGCCTTCAGATCATGATACATTTTTGTGCTGCCCGGATGAACGGACAGTTGAGACTGGTGAGCTTCATGTAAAATCAGCTCACGATTACCCCCGTAAAGAGGTACCCATATTCGAGACCGAAAGGTCTTTATCCTGCGGCTATCATCTGCAAGCAGATCCTTTTGCTTCCGCATCACCTCAGCTTTTAGATTCTCGTCACGCAAGGCAACTGATTGTGCTTCCTTCAATCTTGCAAGAATATCAGGAACCACCACAAGTTTCATGAATTTCGTCTCTGCTGACGAAAGTTTGCGACTAAGAGCATCCGCTACCACGTTGGCTTTACCAGGGTGATAACGAATCTCACAGTCATAATCTTTGATCAACTCGAGCCATCGCCGTTGTCTCATATTAAGCTCTTTCTGCGTAAATACATATTGCAGACTCTTGTGATCCGTACAGACCACACACTTGGTACCGTACAGATAATGTCACCACAACTTTAAAGCAAACACTACAGTAGCTAGCTCGATATCGTGTGTATGGTAGTTACCTTCATGTGGCTTTAACTGTTGAGACGCGTAAGCTATTACTTTATCACGCTGCATTAACACGCAACCTAGCCCCGAATAAGAAGCATCATAATAAACAACGAAGTCTTTAGACCCGTCGGGCAACGAAAGGATCGGAGCTTCACACAGTAACCGTTTCAGAGACTGAAACGCTTGTTCTTGCGCCTCTGACCACACAAAAGCAACGTCTTTATGAGTGAGCTTGGTCAAGGGACCTGCAAGTTTAGAAAAGTCACGGATAAACCGCCAATAATATCCAGCTAGGCCGAGAAAACTACGAACTTCAGAAGGAGTTCGGGGAACTCCCCAGCTCATCATTGCTTCAACTTTCGCCGGATCCAGTTTGACACCATCCCTAAAGATCACATGACCGAGAAAACGTACTTCACGAAGCCAGAATTCACACTTGGAAAACTTCGCGTAAAGCTTCTCTCGCTATAGAGTTTCAAGAACTTGTCGTAAATGCAACACGTGCTCGGCTTCACTTCTAGAATACACAAGAATATTATCGATAAACACAATAACGGATTTATCCAAGAAAGGATGACAAATCCGATTCATCATATCCATAAAAACAGCAGGCGCATTGGTTAAGCCTGTAGGACCGTTGGGGAATGGGGTTCTAAACTAAACTAAAACACCCTTACGCTAGGACTGATCTAGGATGAGAAATAGTGCGGAATATCTATTTCCCAAACCTCCTAAGGATTCTAAGATCTGCTTAGGTGTCCGGCACACAGTAACACTAAGAATAGAAGCAAGAACAAACTCTAAGAACTCACACAGAGATGCTTAAGGCTGCCCTTGGATTCGTAATGAACACTAAGTTCGCGATTTTGTAGGTTTAAGGTCGTAAATGGTCGATTACGTAAGGCTCCCGGTTAATTTCTATCGATTCCCGTTGATTCGTCGATTTCCCCGCTTAATTACTTGATTACCCGCGAACTTATGAAGTTAATCAGTATTTATAGTGTAATTAATTTCACTACGCACGTGATGCAACGCACTTCGCACGTAGCGAGTCCAGTATGCACGTACTGGATATTTTGATGTTAATTAATTTCATTTTAACCAACCTAATCACCACGTGCGCACTGAGATACACTACGCACGTAGTGGACTCACCACGCACGCAGTGAACACCTCACGCACGTGATGAACTTTCACACAGACTTAAACTTCCAAACTCACATCAACACATGATTAAGTACTTGTAAGCTTAAGATCATCACAAAGAATCACTAAGGATATATATACATGCAAACAATTAATCAAAACACATTTGAATTAACATTTCAAGTAAACATGTATGTATTTGATTGATAAGAACTAGGGATTCACAATTATGCACCAACAAACTCCCCCTAAGACCTAGTTCTATCAACAAAACTTGCACTAAGCAAACAAAATGACAATCTAGCTGTTACAACGTTGTAGACTTTACTTCTTCAGATCCAGCATAGATGTCAAATGCAAAGCAAATTCTGACGACTTTCTGAAACTGCAACGCTAACTCCATATATTGATGCTTGTACAGAATTGGGTTGTAGTATAAAACAGTGATGTCATCTTTACCGAAATTCCTGATCCACATAGGATCGAATACCTTTACAGTTTCTCCACCTGACAGGTTGTCGTCTAATACAATCACTGCCTCCGTTGTTTTCTCGTTGAAGTACCACCACTTGAACCTTGCGCTCCACCCAGTACGCATGATCCTCAACGGCAATTTTTTCATACAACGGGGAGCTTTGCAATTAAGCACTTTGAATTTCCTTCCTGTCAGTGGATCTATCTTGGTTGGATGGATCTTGACCCCCGGTATGTAAGGCTTTAAATTCTTCCATCTGAATTGAACCTCACGCTTTACCAGTGTCTCAAACCATTTTGCCATACTGTTATTATCACAATCCAAAAGAGGCAGGCGAGCAAGTTGACGAATGTCATAGAACGGCAGTGTTTGAATGTCGTTTGCCCTCTGGAACTACTCAACTCCCCTTTCTCTCTTGACTGCATAGATGTTAAATTCAGGCATGAAACACCAACCAACTATCTCACCATCCATTTTCTTCCCCAAAGTTTGATAGAACTTTGAATATTCTGGAGAACTTTCGGATCTCTTGGCTTTCCCAGCTTGACGAACCAGAAATCTTTCATACTTTCTTCTTCTCTCTGTCCGTTCTTCTTCCTTGGACTTTCTATCACCAAGATATTTCTCCAAGTCGAAGTCCACCTTTGCCTGTTCACGAGCTTCTGCTCTCCGATCAACTTCCTCAGCGTTAGCATTTCTGAACAGCTCAGCAAAGTCAGGCAAATCATCCTCCTCTTGTGGGCTAGGATAGTGTTGATCTGTTTCGTCCTCAACTTCCATTTCATCAGTATCAAACATTGGTTCCTGTTCAGCCCGAGGTGGTGGCACACAGCTTTCATCCACCTCTTCCAAAATTACATCCTCAATTGGAATTTGCAGAAGTTCAGCGATTTGTTCCTTGGTCAGGAATGGAAGAATCTCCCCTTCCTCTGCATCATATTCATACTGAGGAACAATTCGCTCTTCAACATTCAACAGACGCGACGATTGAGGAATCTCAGCCTTCAATGGCTGGACGATTAACGGATCTTCACACATAAATAAGAAACCATAAACATGTGTAAGTTAAGATTAAACATATCATTTCACATAGAAGGAATAAATATTTCATTACAAAAGATTCATCGTCACACAGAATACATCAATAAGAAATTAATTACAAAGTCACATAGACTATGATCAACCTTGCTCATCGCCAGAATAAGTGTCAGCCTGTTCAGACTCAGCGGCCTCTTTCAATCTCAGCACCTCCTCATCCTGCTTTTCAACTTTATCTTTTAACCTTTTAAACTCAGAAGTATATTCAAGCAGGATCTGCTCCATCGTCTCGTTTTTCTTGACAAGCTCGCTGATTATCATTGCCCTTTCCTCATTACTCTTCTCTAAGCTTTCAATCCTCTCAGCATCTCTTTTCAACATGTCCTCCATCTGCGCATCCCTTTTCAGCAGATTTTCTATTTGAGCATCCTTCTCGATCAGTTTCTGCTTTACTTCTGCCAGCTCCATCTTTCTTTTACTTTCATCTTTGATCATGTCAAGCATGTAGCCTTGGAGTCTGTTTAGGTTTGCTTCCATGGTTAGGGAAGGCAGCTGGGACCTGGTCTGAGATGATCCTTCAGCACCTGGAGCAGGAGTGATGACAGGAGCAGCTGTGGCGGAGGATGGTTGGACAATTATTTTAGACGAAGCCACCAGCGGCTTAAACTTGTAGACCTTCTTCTTCTTCTTCTCTGGCTCATCAACCACCCCTTTTTCTTTCCTCTTGCGACTTGCCTCCTCATCATCTTCTTCAAAGAAGTCATCAACATTGATGTCATCTAGGCTCCCCGGGATAGCCTCTCCCCCAGTGGGATCCCGGACTTCCTGACTCTGAACTTCAGTCTCCTCATCATCCGAAATTATCTCGATGTTTTCCACCTGGGATGTGGAGCCCTCGTTCCTCCAGAGATGTTTCCTTTCTGGAGCCTTGTAATCTGGGTTGCCTAGATGGCAAATCAAACGTCTTTTCGGAGGGATAGAGGTGCCAATGTACCGGCTCATTTGTCGCACAGTCTGCTCGTTCATGTGCTTCAGCTTGATTCTGTCCCCGTCCTCCTTTACCAAATCCTCAACTTGGGTATAAAAAACGATCTGAAGGAATCGGGGATACATCAGAAATCTCCCGTCCTTCTTGGACAAGTTCTCCTTTAAACAGTTGAAAATGGCCCTTGAAATGTTGAATTTGACGTTCAGTACCAGAGCGACGAATAAATGAGAGAATGTTTGGTTCAGCTGATCATGGCCTGTTCTCCGCGGCCCCAAGCAGTGAGAAATGACATGCATAAGGTAACGATACGGGGGGCAGAGCTTGGTTTTGTATATTGATTCATTACGGATCTCCCCCGTATAACCACATCTTAGCAAGCAACCCTTTACTCGGCAGCTGTTCAGAGCTGTTGGGTCGGCTAAGTCATCCCCGAGCTCAAGCAGCTCATTCAATACCCCTGCTGATACAAACCCAGGTTGTTTCTGCACTTCCCCTCGAATCTCACCCAGGGATTCATCATATACAGCAGTGTTCCAGAATTCTTGCTGATGTGGAGCGTATGCCGTGCAGGCTGTAGTAATGGCTGTATAGATCCGCGACCTTGTCAGGTAATCGATGATTTCGTCACAATCCCTGGTCAGTTTACTTTTTGTCACACAGGCCCGGATGTTGTGCATATCCCCTGCTTTCAAGTCTGCCTTCGTCTGGCTGCCAGATGCGGTCTGAGCCACACTTTGAGTCGATGAACTTTCAATTTGAGCAGGTTCCATTACTTAAAATCTGCGAACAGAACATTTAGCCCGTTAGTGAGAAACATTCAATAGATCGGAACACACAGTTAAAATCTGTAGATTAAAATAAACGTTCGTTTCAAAATTGACATTCTACCACGTGCGAAATGACCATCATTACGCTCGTGATGAAAAGTCTACGTGCGAAGTGGTTGGATATAATAAACTTTAATTTTAATTAAATTACGCTTCACTTCGCACGTAGTGGCTACAGCTCGCACGGAGTACACTTCACTTCGTGCGGCCAAAACTCATCAGCTTCATCGTTTTCATTGTTGAGTTCGTGCGAGGTGACGCCACTTCGTGCGAAATGGCCTTCACTTCGCACGGCCAATGTTTAAAACTTAAGAACAGTTCGACGAAGCCTTTGGCTTAAAACCCTTGATTAACAATGTATTTGTTTCGATTAAGTGATTAAATGACATCTAACTAAGTCCACAAAGGTTCCTTTTCACTTAAATCTAACAAATTAACACATGTAAATCTCAAATCTCAGTTTTAAAGGTTATTGGACTTTCGAACACAAAATCGGCTATAACTCGAGATCTAACCGTTGGATTGAAGCGAAGATTATCCCAGAATGTTCACAAAGCAAAACCGAATCACAAGGATGGATCGAAAACCACTCTTAGCACAAAATCAGAATCACAATCGAGAGAGAATAGGAGTACATTGTAGAAATTATGAACGCGTACTGACGAATACGCACGAGAACAATATATATACCCTGCTCCACTTCGTGCGAAGTGGACTCACTTCGTAAGATGTTATCCAAAGTATTTACCCGAAGTGACAGACCACTTCGCACGTGGTGGATATTACCTCGTGCGAATTTGATCTCACTTCGTATACTTCAATCCAATTCGCACGTGATGCTTTTCCACTTCGTGCGGGTTACCGATATTTCGTGCGAATTGACTTTCTCACATAGAGTTAGACTTTTTCTCGACGATCCTGTACTCAGCACACAGCAGTTAGTAACTTCAATGCAAGTAAAAACATTTAAGCACATGCAAACACAAGAAATTATATATAAAGAAAATAAACATACCAAAAGAAATAAGAAACACACCAAAAAATCTTTTTGTATTTTTCTGATTTTAAAGAAAATGAAAATGCAAACTGTAAACAAATTAAATCCTAAAACTAAGAGAATTAAAAATACTAAGAAAATTGCAGGAATAAAATTACTGAAATTTAAATCTTTTTGTGAGAAGGTTCCAAGATGGAATCAGTACCAGCACATCTATACTTAGTTATCATTCATTTCAGAACCTTAGGCACAAACATACTCTCTCAATTTTTGTCTGTCAATCTAACTTTCCTCAGATAATGACAGATTTGATTTCAACATTTTCTGATTATCTAGAACTGAGTACATGGTTAAGACTATCTCTTTTAAAATCTCACAGCGTTTTGACTCACTCAGTAGGATGCACAACTTGAGTACCCAACCACCATGCTTATGTGCTTTGTGATTTTGTCAACGCATTTTATGCTCTTTGACATGGAGGTCAATTTTTCACCTCTTCTGATAATTTTGTTGAGCTTTTGTCACTGCATTTTATGCTCTTTGACAATTCAACACTAATAGATCAATATAGCTTTTGTCACTGCATTTTATGCTCTTTGACAATTCAACATTGATAGATCAATGTATCTATTTCTTTTGACATCTCAGATTGGGGTCAATTTTTCACCCACTTTTTACATTTTGCTCATTGTCATCTAACACATTTGGCATGGTAGTAGGTGTGTGCACCAGACTTAGTTAGTCTCAACTGTTATTGACTTGTAGACTTGGAATATCTCGATAGTTTGAATCTTTGATGGATTTTCACATGCATAACCACTTGTCAGCCTAGACTCTCATCATATGACTTACACGCCATCTGTTTCTCATCTGATTTGACTCAAATTTTCAGACAGTTTTCTCAAGAATATGTACATGCCTTCAGTCCTAATTTTACTAGACATACTTTGTATTGAAAATCAGTGTACCATCATTTTCCATTTGAGTTGGATCAACTTCTCATTTTTGTTTTTCTGATTTTTTTGTATTTTCTATGTTTTCTGATTTTTTTTGTATTTTCTAAGTTTTCTGATTTTTTTTTTTTTGTATTTTCTATGTTGCACCTATCTCCCCCTAAAATACTAAAGAAATAAAATACCTAGAAATTAGAAACGGAAAAACACACAGAAAATAAACACAAAGACAAACGAGATATAACCACACAGAAAATAGACACACAGTCACAAATACGAATAAGGACACTAAGTCGAATCATCAGGGACAACCTCACACTTGGTTTTCATCCCGTTTTCATTCACTAAGAATAAAAATCGGGGTTTATCAAATGCCTTTGTATACAGGTCTGCTTTTTGAAATTCAGTTTGAATAGACACGACATCAATTAATTTCTTTTCCCAGCAGTCCCGTATAAAATGGTATTTGATACCAATGTGCTTGGTTTTATAATGTTGGACAGGATTTTTAGTGATGGCTATAGCAGCAGAGTTATCAACATAAATGGGAGTAGTAGAGAATTGCAAACCGTAATCCCGCAGTTGTTGTTGAATCCAGATGACCTGAGAACAGCAACTTGCCGCCGAAATGTATTCAGCTTCACACGTAGAGAGCGCAACTGCAGTCTGCTTCTTACACTTCCATGTGACAAGACGTGATCCGAGAAATTGGCAACCTCCAGAGGTAGATTTGTGATCCTTCTTGCATCCACCATAGTCTGAATCACTGTAAGCTGTCAACTCAAAGCTATCATTATATGGATACCACAGTCCAAGATTAGGAGCATCCTTCAGATAGCGAAAGATCCGCTTGACAATCATCAGATGCTTGACATTGGGCTTGGATTGGTATCTTGCCATCAGACATGTTGCAAACATGATGTCTGGTCTGGATGCAGTGAGATACATCAAAGATCCAATCATCGCGCGGTAGAGAGACTCATTCACCAACTCCCCCTCAGTATCTGGAGACGTGGTTAATGGGCAGAGGTGTTGCAGCAGTCTTCTCAGTAGACATTTCAAAACGGGCTAAGATGTCAGCAACATACTTCGACTGATGTAGAAAAATCCCTGTCTCGGTCTGCTCCACTTGAAGTCCAAGGAAGAACTTCATATCTCCCATTGAGCTCATTTCGAATTTTTCCTTCATAATCCTTGCAAAATCTTCACACAGAATCGGATTGGGAGAACCGAAAATGATATCATCCACATATACTTACACCAAGATCAAGTCTTTATCATCACCCTTGATAAATAATGTTTTGTCGATGGTTCCTCTCCGGTACCCATTATCAGTCAGATATTGAGAGAGGGTCTCATACCATGCTCGTGGTGCCTGATGAAGACCATATAACGCTTTATTCAGCAAGTACACTTTGTCGGGATGGATCGGATCGACAAACCCCGGAGGTTGGTTCACATAGACTGTCTCTTGAATTTCGCCATACAGGAACGCACTTTTAACATCCATCTGATAGACTTTAAAGCATTTGTGCGAGGCAAAGGCGAGAAATAAGCGGATCGCTTCCAGCCGAGCGACTGGAGCAAACACATCAGTGTAGTCGATGTCAGGAATTTGTCTGAACCCCTGAACAACGAGCCTTGCCTTGTTCCTGACAATCACCCCCTGATCATCTCTTTTGCACTTCAGAACCCATCTGCAGCCAAAAGATTTAGCTCCCTTGGGTTTGTTCACTAAGCGCCATACATTCAACTTCTGAAATTGAAGCAACTCTTCTTGCATAGCATTAATCCAAGAGTCATCCTTGAGAGCTTCAAGATGATCCTTTGGTTCAATCTGGGAGAGAAATCCCGAACATAGACATTGTGTGAAGTCCACAGACTGAACCAAATTTGCACCCAGATCCGAGAAGTCTTGCATCAGCTTTAATCCCGGTGACGCTGAAGAAGTAGACCCAGATAGTGTAGCCACTTGCCTCCTGGTTTGAACATGCGAACACGGATCCCCAATAATTTGTTCAGGAGGATGGTTTCTATCTACTCTACTTGATCTCTGTAACTGAGCTTCGACATTTATTTCTAGGTTAGTGACCACAGGTGTCTCCTCAAGTGTTAAGGTTTGATCATTGGAGGAACTCTCACCCTGCGACCCCTTGTCTGGTGGAGTATGCGGCTCATCTTCAGAATCAGAATCAGCATCACTTAGAATAGGTATAGCAGTACTCGAGGGCAGGTTTGATGGGGCACCGCCAGAAGAGTTGAAGATCATATAACATTTGTATTGCAATATCTTCTTCTAAGGCTACTGGTGGCAGGTTGAATGAGTCAAATAGATTATCATAATCAAACAGCCAGGCATCACCAGTTTTTGTCGGAGGAGAAGAATTTCTCTGCACATCCACTTCAAACCACTCTTCCACACAGTTAGACGTTAAGTTGTATACCCTCTTGTTCGGAATGTTGTATCCCAAGAAGAACCCTTTTTCTACCTTGGAACTGAAATTTCCCTCTGCTTCCCGTTTTAGCATAGTGCACGGAGCGCCAAACGGTTCAAGATGGCTAAGATTCGGTTTCCGGTTATTCAACAGCTCATAACATGTCTTTCCTAATCGTTTGACCACTAAGACCCGGTTAAGTGTGTAACAAGCATTTGCGACAGCTTCGTTCCAAAACCTTACGGGCAAAGCAGAATCAGCAAGCATGGTGCGTGCTGCCTCTATTAAGGTCCGATTCTTCCTCTCAGCTACTCCATTCATTTGAGGAGTGTATGCGGCACTGAACTGATGTTGAATACCCTTTTCATTACACAGCTTTTCCATCTTCTGGTTCTTGAACTCGGTTCCATTATCTGAGCGAAGCTTCCTGATCTTCAACTTATAGATAGTCTCTAACTTGTTGATCATGACCTCTAAGGTCTCGAATGTCTCAGACTTCTCTTTTAAGAAGAAAACCCAGGAAAATCTTGAGTAATCATCAGTGACTACCAGACAGTACCTATCGCCATGAATGCTCTTGTACCGTACAGGACCAAATAAATCCATGTGAAGTAGCTCAAGCGGGATTGAAATGGAGTGGTACTTTTTCAGCTTGTGGGGTTTCTTCGTCTGCTTCCCCATTTTACATGAAACGCATTTGTCTGGTAGATGGAAGCTCTTCAGGTTGACTCCTGTTACTAGCTCATGGAGAACTAAGTGATTCATCTTCCTCAAGCTCAAGTGACACATCCTCTTGTGCCATAAAATGGAGTCTTTTTCAGTTGCCTTTGTAAGAAAGCATTGATGCTCCACCTCTTTCACCGAAGCATTTGACATGTCCAGGACATAAAGATCATTATGTCTCGGAGTTGACATTAAAACCATATCTTCGGGAATCTGAAATTCTTTCTTCAGCACATAGCATTGCTTGTCATCAAACATCACCTTAAACTCTTTATCACATATCTGAGAGACTGACAGCAAGTTGTTTGCTAGCTGCACGACATAGTTGACTTTGTCAAAGCTCACTCTCCCATTAGACAAGAAACCTTGAGCTGTGATGTGACCTCCCTTATCTCCTGCGAAGCTGACATACCCTCCTTTTATTTTTCTGACATTTGTAAGAAGGCTCAGATCGCCTGTCATGTGCCTGGATGCTCCACTATCAACAATCCACGAGTTATACCGGCGAGCACCCTGCACAAACAAGTAAAGGGTTAGTTAGCATTGGGAACCCAAGCCCGAATGGTCATGAGTTTCCCATCTTCTCCAACAACTTGCACATTAATCCACACACCAGTAGCTTTGGAGTCTACATTGGTATCTGGACTACTGGATGGTTTAGGTTCAGATTTTGTTGTCCATCGCAAGTCTGAACGGGGAAGAGTCTTATGATAAATACTGGAAGTGTTAATGACTTTATGTATAGGCTCATTCCCTTTCACACTTACCTCAGGACTCTTGGGTTTACACGAAGTTTCCCCAATTGTCCTTTTGAGCTGAGGGGGGTCAGTTGATTTCTGATTAACTTGATGAAAAGTTTTGTCTTTTTGAATTTGTTCAGGTGAATCAGCTTTCCCCCTTGAGCTCTGAGGTTGCTGATCACACTCGTAACTAAGGTGACCAGGTCTCCTGCACACATAGCAAACCCGGTTAGAGTAAGATTTGGCAGGTGTATGTGGCTCCTTCGGTTCAACTTTACCTTTGGGCTGCACTCCTAGACTACTTTGTTTAGGTAAGATTTTAACTTCTTCATAAGGACGGGTTGCAGGAGACTTTGCACCCTCCTTCTCAATGGTTCGAAGTGCAGCTTGAACATTTTGCATTAAGGAACCTTGACCAGAAGAACTGCCCAGAAGCTTTCGTATACCTGGTTCTGGTTTTTCTTCTGGTTTAGGCTCTTTTCTCTGAGGCTCACCAACTTTCTCCTTCATTTTTAAATTTGGTTTTGAAGTTGAAGCAGAAGGTGTATCAACTTTGGGAGTAAGTTGGTCAGCTTCAGCGAAGACATCAGATTGCACCAGTTGGTTTAAGACTGGTGGAGGACATTTCGAATAGGTCTTCGTGTCTTTCTCCTGAACAGAACCTTGTGGTCTTCGGTCGATTATGTGCTCAAACAAATATGATGAAGTTGAATAACTTTTTAGCTTTTGATTTAACGTGTCATAATCGACCTTAGAACTCGCAAGTTCCCGTTTTAGAGTATCTATCTGATTTATGTAGAAAACGATAGCATCCTGCTTGTTTAATAAAGCAACCTCTAATTCTCTGATTTGTTTGTTTTGACTCTCAATCTTATCTTTAAGAGTCTTTTCTCTACCCTTAATGATAGAGTTCTCGTGCAATTTAGAGGTTAGCTCAGTGACTTGTGCTTTCAAGTATACTATGGTCTTCACATAATCATTACACGACACACAGGGAAGACCAGGTGTAGGATTTACTTTGACATCAGCTTGTCCAGTCATGCACGCCTTTTGATTTACTGGTTTAGGTTGAACAGGCACTAGCGTTGGTTCGGCAGCTGGCTCAGAAGTTGATGCCACATTTTGCTAGTCAGTGGGCAGGACAGACTCTTCATCATTGACCTCGTGGACACTGTCTGCCTCAGACTGAGAGTCGTCGTTCAGATCTAGAACACTGGCCAGGTTGGTTTCAGCAACTTCAAACGCATCCGAATCTTGGAAGTGTACTGACCAGTCAATCCCCTCATCCTTTTGTACTACCACCATTGCCTTGGATGCTCCCTCATGAGGTGACTCAGCCTTCTTAGGTGTGGTGGTATTTGACGTTTTGCCCGGAGAGGTTCTGAAGGGATACTTGGGTCCTGAGTTCTTTGGCTTTTCACATTCACGTGCAAAATGACCCTTTTCACCACAGTTGTAGCAGGTTACAGCTGACTTGTCAAAACCCAGCTTCGTATCTTTGGTTGCTGTAATCTGCATCCCCGTTCTCTTCACTAAGGCTTTGGCTCTTCTTACCAGGTTGGCATATGACCATAAGATATCTTGACGTTCCATCTCATCGTTGTCAATTTGGTCATAGTCTTCCTGGGTCAGATAGGCGTTCCCAATCTTTCCCTTGAGCAGATCATCGTATGAGGTGACCAATGCACTAAGCATCCCCATATGCTCCTTAACTTCTTCAGTGCTGCCATGCTTGAAATGCTCAGTGTTTAAGGCAGGCATTGACGTTTTGCTTGAAGGAGCAGAATACGGTGGTCCACTAGAAGTTTCAGGAGCAGACTTGCTTGATGAACTGACGTTAGAAGTAAAAGCTGTCTGCAACGGAGCATTGGATGAGGTGGCTGGAGAAGCAATGGGTCCAGAAAAGTATAGCGATGGATTCTGCACATAGCTGCTTAGTCTGTCTAGATTTTGCTCTTCTTGTTCATGCTCTTTAAGTTTGGTGATGAAGTAATTTAGATCCATTCCTTCAAATCCCTCACCATTCTTCAAGATCATGATGAAAGGCCTCCAGCTCTTTGGTAGTGCCTTAGACAAAGTTTCCACTTGTTGGCGTTCGGAAATCTGCACCCCCAGACTATCCATTTCACTAAGAAGATGGTTGTATCTGTTGATCAGGTATGGAAGCTTTTCATTCACATATGAAGTGAAGTGATCAAACTCCTTCCTTAACTGAGATGCCTTGAGCTCCTTCAGAGATGCATTCCCCTCATTCCTCTTTTGTAAGGCGTTCCACAGGGAACGTGACGTTCTGTATCGTCGGAATTGATGAAAGATCTCATTAGGAATGGCTTGAATGAGATAGGAATAAGCTTTCTTCTCCGCATCATACGCCTTACGTTGATCATCACTCATTTGATCATAGGGAACTTCGATGTTCCCTTCTCCCTTTGGCACAATGTAATCGGCAGAGATGGCACGATGTAACCTTGGATCTACTCCATCAATAAAGATCTCAAACCTTGGTTTCCAGAATGGGTAGTCTTCCATGGTTAGTAGTCGGGGTACTTTATTAATGCCTCCCTGTTCGTTGTCCATTATTAAGTTACTTAATGCGGTTATTGTTTATTTGGCAGCCATTGCACTCATGTCAGACATTTTAGAAAGAGACTTAAAACAAACACACACACTACGCACGGAATGTAAATCACTTCGCACGAGCACAACTCACTACGCACGAAGTATAAGACCTACGTACGGACTGACACGAAAACACACAGACTTTACTACGCACGAACTGATAACCGAGTACGCACGAATTGAATTGACTACGCACGGAGTACTTAAAATAGTTTTTATGAAAATGTTCAACACACAGAATCAACACGTATGCAATGGATTGACTACGTATGAATTTAGGAGTCACTACGCACGGACAAAGCACACAGCCTATCGAAGATTCTAGAGGATCAACAACACACTACGCACGCACTAAGGTCACTACGCACGCACAGGAAATCACTTCACACGGGTAACACTCAAACAGTTAACGTAAAACACACAACCTTTTTAACGCTAAAAGACCTATTTTCGACCTAAAAACCGATTAAAAACGACGAAAAGGACAAAACACACAGGCCTAATCGACACCTAGATCACGAAACCTAAGTAAAAGTGATCAATCAAAGCACAAGGCTCTGATACCACTTTGTAGGACCGTTGGGGAACGGGGTTCTAAACTAAACTAAAACACCCTTACGCTAGGACTGATCTAGGATGAGAAATAGTGCGGAATATCTATTTCCCAAACCTCCTAAGGATTCTAAGATCTGCTTAGGTGTCCGGCACACACACTAAGAATAGAAGCAAGAACAAACTCTAAGAACTCACACAGAGATGCTTAAGGCTGCCCTTGGATTCGTAATGAACACTAAGTTCGCGATTTTGTAGGCTTAAGGTCGTATATGGTCGATTACGTAAGGCTCCCGGTTAATTTCTATCGATTCCCGTTGATTCGTCGATTTCCCCGCTTAATTACTTGATTACCCGCGAACTTATGAAGTTAATCAGTATTTATAGTGTAATTAATTTCACTACGCACGTGATGCAACGCACTTCGCACGTAGCGAGTCCAGTACGCACGTACTGGATATTTTGATGTTAATTAATTTCATTTTAACCGACCTAATCACCACGTGCGCACTGAGATACACTACGCACGTAGTGGACTCACCACGCACGCAGTGAACACCTCACGCACGTGATGAACTTTCACACAGACTTAAACTTCTAAACTCACATCAACACATGATTAAGTACTTGTAAGCTTAAGATCATCACAAAGAATCACTAAGGATATATATACATGCAAACAATTAATCAAAACACATTTGAATTAACATTTCAAGTAAACATGTATGTATTTGATTGATAAGAACTAGGGATTCACAATTATGCACCAACAAAGCCGAATGGCATAACCAATAATTCATAACGGCCATATCGAGTGCGGAAATCAGTTTTAGGAACATCATCATCACAAACCCGCACTTGATGGTAGCCAGATCGAAGATCAATCCTAGAGAACCACGTCGCTCCCTGCAATTGAGCGAACAAGTCATCGATACGTGGAAGGGAATATTTATTCTTTACCGTTCGCTTGTTAAGCTCCCGATAATCAATACACATCCGCATAGTTCCGTCTTTCTTTTTCACGAATAACACAGGAGCTCCCCACGGGAAAGAACGCGGACGAATAAAGCGCTTGTCAAGTAACTCCTGTATTTGCGTCATCATTTCTCGCACCTCGGAAAGAGCAAGACGGTAAGGAGCTTTAGCTACAGGCGTAGCCCCTGGAACAAGATCAATTCGATACTCCACGTCTCTAACCGATGGCAAGCCCGGTAATTCCTCTGGGAACACTTCCGGATAATCTAACACTACCGGAATATCTTTGACCACACGCATCTCGAGTTTAGCATCAATCACATAGGCCAGATAAAAATCACAGCCCTTAGAAATAGACTTCCGAGCTTTAATCACAATAATAATGGGAATATCAGATTCTCAACGTTCTCCTCGAGCTACTGCACAAGACCCATCGGGTAGAGGAATCTTAATCATCTTTTTTGAATACAGAATCTCCGTGATCAAACCACCGAGCCAATCAATACCAGCTAACGCGTCAAAGCCCGTAATTGGCATGAGAAGAAAAGAGATATGGAAACTATTCCAGTCCACATCAATATTAGCACGAGGAACACTATCTGTAACTGGAACTACCTTACCACTAGCAATCTGTACTTTGATTGGATCAGATAACACAGACACAGGTAATTGCAGTTTATCACAAAAAGCCACAGACACAAAGGAATAGGTAGCTCCAGAATCAAATAACACACAAGCTGCAGTAGAGTTAATAAGAAAAGTACCCGTGATCACATCTCCAGCTTCTTTGGCTTCCTCAGTAGTCATCTGGAAAGCCCGCCCTTTGGCACGAGAAGTGCCCTCTTTCTTCGGCCTGGAAGAAGACCTTCCAGCTCCGGTATCAGTACTCTGCCTCAACGGACACTCATTAATCTTGTGCCCTGGCTTCTTGCATTTAAAACAAACACTCTCTTTGAACGTACACTCTGCAACAAAGTGCCCTTTCTCGCCACACTTCATACACCGAGTGGTGGCCTTTGAACAGTTCCCAGAGTGGTACGTTCGACACAGAGAACACCAAGGACTATCAGACCTCGGCTTCTTGCTCGGATCAGGTTTACTATCCACAGAAGACTGCCCCTTAGATGGACCAGATTTAGAGGATTGCTGACACTTCCTCTTCTGACCCTCCCTAGTCTGATCTCCCTTGACTTGGAGACGATCACCCTCGATTTGTCAGGCAATTTCAAATGCCCGATCCAAAGTTATCGCAACTCTGACGTGCGGTCCCGATAATCCACTCATAACATATTCACTAACTTGAGAATCTTCGCATTCTCATCATTTACAAGATGAGGAATGAATCTTACCTTGTCGATAAAAGCATTGAGGAGATCCTCAATCTGTTTGTCTCCTTTACGAAGAGCGTTGAACTCGCGTTCCATTTTCTCAAGATCATAATCAGTGCAGTACTTCTTGATAACTTTCTCTGCGAATTGCTCCCAAGACATGGCAGCAATAACCTTGTTCTTCACGGTATCTTTAATAGTATCCCACCAGAATAGCGCGTTCCCTTTCAACAAACGTACCGCGTACTTGACACGGTATTCAGGCTCGCAATCACAAGACTCGAAGGCTTCATCAGTCTCGCGAAGCCATCGAATAGCGTCTAAAGGACTATCACTTCCCTCAAACTCCTTGGGTCGGCAGGATAAGAACTTTTTATAAGAGCAGTTCCCCTTGCCCTTACCACAAATTACTTCTAACAGCAGCTCCATTGTCGCACGGAGCTCTTCTTCCAGATGGAGAATATACACCTCCGGATCCTAGAACGGCCTCGAACCTCTAGTATCATGCCAAGAAGATTCCTCCTCATCTTCGGTATGACCATGTGAGGCCTCGTCTTCCATTTGCTTCAAAGCTTCCTCCGTGGTAGCTCTATGTTCAGACATGTTTCACTCACTTACTATACACAAGGGAAAACACGTTTAGTACAACACTTAATCACAATTTACTAACACACAAGTTAGTTCACATTGAGCAGTAATCACATAACGCTCACACTCAACCCCAATTACCCCACTAGGAACACTTAACGATGGTCAAGCCCGAGTTTATGATTAAATACTCTCACAAGTACCCAATTCCCTCAAACTTAGGCTCTGATACCTAATTGTAACGTCGGCTTTCACGAGCTTAAAATCAGTGGAAATTAAAACTTTTTAAACATAATTACATAAGAGATTAGCAGCGGAACAAACCACTGATTACATGTTTAGTAGTGTTCAACAACTTGGCAATCCATAAACAACTAATCAAACCAAGTCTCAAAAATAAGCCGGTGTTACCACTACGTACTGACCATCACATCATAGTAACGTAATAACAACAAGTGTTCCAAAAGGTAAATACCTAACACTACCCACGAGTATCCCGCCTCGCCAGGCCATCACGTCACTAACCTGCGAAAAGGGAAATATCTAGTAACGTTAGCTACAACTAGCTAGTGAGCATGAATTTCACATAAGCATCAATAAGCATGCTATCGCATCACAAATTGGCACACAAAACTAAGCTATCACGTAGCGATGCGCCGACATGTCAGCATGGTCATATCTCGCGAAGGAGCCAATCCAGCTCAACGACCCTGACTAAGGAATTAGTCACATCCAATTGCACAGGTGGGGGAGCGAAGAGCAGTCCACCAACACGTTTGAGCCACAAGGACTCGATTCGGATCTGATCATAGACCAAGACCCTCACTGTATGTCGAGGAACAGCGGCCTACAGAATCTTTAACCCAGAAATCTTCGTCGAGTACCGTTGATCCCGAATAACACTCGGGGATCCAGCAGCATCGGCAACTGGCCTCAACCACTTTGTTTGTCCAGACAAGAATCACAAACATAGTTGACTCGTAACGGGTCCACAGTACGCATGTGTATCACAAGTCACAAGTTATTTCACATGGCATAGCATATATCAATGTATTACATCATACCTTGTGTGTGCACATGTATAAACATGGTAGCATATATCACAAAAGCAATAGATAACCTACTTACTGAGTCTCATGGGAAAACGGTACTCACCTGGGGTTCACAAAAGGCAATTATAGTGCTCAGTATCCTCAGGTTCCTCAGGATCACCTAACACATCATATACATTCTTGGTTATCACTCACACATAGCACATTCAGGTCGAAACGCAATTTAAACAAGTTGTCAGCATTGACCCCTGCTTGCGATCGAAAGTACCTGCCTTACGGTCGCAAGGGTCCCCTAAAAACATCCCTTACGACCGCAAGGGTATCCCTTACGACCGCAAGAGGTATTTTCCCACAAACCAGTGCTTCCGGCCGCAAGGGAACTCCCTTTTGCCCGCAAGCATGGTTCCAAGGTTGACTACGACCGCAAGTTATGTACCTACGCTCGTAAGTCTCATTTTCTTCGCCCGTAGACGGTAAACCAATGAAACATAGCCTTACGGTCGCAAGTACTCTTGCTTGCGGCCGCAAGGACCACAGATATAGCTTACAGTAGCAAGGACCTTCCCTTGCTATCGCAGGGACCACAAACACCCCTTACGGTAGCAAGTACCATCCCTTGCGACCGCAAGGACCTTCGTTACAGTATTCTTCGACTCTGTTTCGCACAGTTGCTGTAAATCACGTTTTTAACACCTTAATCGGTCAAAACTCGATTCCAATTGTTTATACACTTCACTAGACATCATTTGGATCTTATGAACACTTTGGACACAAAAACAACCTTTACACCATTAAAATGGTGTATCTTCTTCAAAATCTCAAAAACTAGGTTTTATACAAAAACACTTACAAAAATGGTGTAGCATAGCAGCTAGTACACAATTTTGATACTGGAATCGTCTGCAACTAACTTGTTTTCTTGATTTCTTTCTCAAATTCCAAAAGCTTGAGTATGTCTTTGTTTGTACGTGTTTGTATGTGTGTGTAGTATGTGTTTTCAATCTCCTGGAGGATAAGGGAGTTAAAGACCGACCTTAGGGTCTTTAATTAAGACAGGAGGTATTTTGTTCCCCTTTTCAACTTTCAACTTGACACACGGCATCCCGTTTTAACTAACGGGGATATCTACGGAATCATTACGTGAAATCGTTTAACACTTTATCACTTTCAGACACTAACGACACTTTTCACATAATCACATTAATTAACACAAAACACGTTAGTCACTTAAATCACTTTAATTAAAACTCGCTTAAAGTCACTATACAAGTACACGAACACATAGTACAACTCAACACTGCTAGGCCCTTTATCAGGGTGTTACATTGTTAGCAACTTGCTTCCCCTTAGTGTTTTTGTCTTTCCATCTACTCTCAGAACATATCGGACAACTTTGCAAATCTTTGTATTCATCCCAAAATAAACAGCAGTCGTTGATAAAAGAATGGATAGGTACGTATCCTAACCTGACTGTTCTCATTATCTTCCTAGCTTCATAGTGTGATGACGGGATATTAGCTGTCGGAAATGCAACCCTAAGCAATTCTAACAATTGCACAAATGAAGTATCGGTCCATTTATTGATAACCTTCATGTGCCTCAGCTTTGCCAAAAAGTCAAGCGAAGACATCCAGTCACAACCATGGTATAGCTCTGTGCCGGCTAACTTAAATAATTCACCAAGTTCTTCATTTGTATCACTTGGGCCTTCAGCTGGCTCATCACTTGGGCCTTAGCTGGCTCATCACCTTCCGTGTTGTTTTCGTTGACAGTATTCTCCTGGCGAACGTCGTTGAGGTAATCATGAAAATCATTATTCGTTTGACTAAGACTGCCATGTGATGCTCGAGGAACAAATGGTTCTTCGTGAAACCTCCAAATCGTGTAGCCCTCGCTAAACCCGTTTTCATGTATGTAAACCCTAAGTACCTTACACGGGTGATAACGGGTGTTATCACAATAATCACACGGGCAACGAATATTACCATAGCTATTTAAGTAGTCCTTACACATATCAAGGAATGCGTCAAGACCATTAAAAAATTCACGACAATTATGGTTTTCTAAAGTAGTCTAACTCTTATCAATCCTCATAACTGCGTTCAAAGCATATCGTACTTATTAAGAATACAAATCATGTATTAAATTTTTATACTAAAAAATTACGAGTGGTTTGTAGCAGGGTGGCCGTCCCAACCCACTTTTTGAATACCATACCTCATATGTGAATAAATATTACTTGATCGGTTGTTTAATAAAAATTCGGCAGCATTTACCTTAGCTCCCAAGTATATAAAGAAATATATACCCGGGAAGCACAGAGTAAATACAACCGAATCTTTCTTAAACACACAACATGTAACAAACATTCACATCCTAAATGAGATAAATTATTCAAAAAGCAGTCCCAACATGGGAACAACCCGAAATTAATTTCTAAATCAATTTCGAGCGGGTATTCTAGGCTCACACATGCAAATGAACAATTAGCATGATTACTAACTGAAGGGTTTTGTAGGGTATAAAAACATATTATCAAAATGCACAGCGGAATAAAACCCCCTCCAGTGATCTCATCTAACTCATACAGAAACTAAAAGAGGAAGAGGGTTAGAAAGTTATAGCTTTGTTGTAAAACCAAAACTTTCTTTATGCCCCTAGACAGCTGCAGGTTATCCACCGCTACTGCACCACCTCGAACTGGCTGCTAGACCGCCTAAGGATTAAACCTTGGATCAAAATCGAGACCCGCGTGTGTGTATGTGTTTCCGCGTCGCCGCCGGCCACCGCCCTCGGTGGTTCGGTTTCTCCTTTGCGCCGCCGCCGAGAAAGAGAGAAGAGAGAGAGAGAGGAGAGCCTTTCGGGTTTTTGTTATGTGATTAGCTTATTGATTAATGAGGCTTAAAAAGAATATATATTAATCCTTATTAGGCCAAGCCCGTTTAATTAAAGCCCAGCTTTAATTAAACTATTAATCAATTACAGAATATACCCTCGACCTTTCTAATTAATTAATAACTATTAATTAATTGGTCCTGTTAATATTTAAACTAAATATTAACTTCTCCTTTTAAATAATAAATAACTTTTATTATTTTTCTCTTTCTCAATAATTAATTAACTAATTAATTATTCTTTTCCACACAAAAGGTTATAATCCAAAAGGTTCTAATTGGGTGTGCAGCGGTGTGATCCTTTAGTGTCACATAGTATTGGACACGATAGTACATGTTATCTATCTCTGCACATAATCCACAGACTCCCACTTGTGCAAGATAAGTAACACTTCTTGTACATCGTTGGCCTAATGAGGTCCCTAGCCAGACGCTTAGGTTTACCAGACTATGAGATCTCTTATATCTAGAGACATAATCCACGCATTGGATTATCTAGGCTTTTCCTTTTGCATCGCGATATTTCGTAATGTGAGTATTTGACATGGAGCAGGGATCTCATCTAATACTCAGATTTTCTCGACTCTGATTTCGACACTCTGCAGTTACGGTTTTCCCGAATGAATAACTATCATTCTAACCGAGCGCGGCCGTGAATTTTCAGTAGTCTTAATCGTCGAGGAGCTCAAAAAATATCTCTCCTAAAAAAGAGGTGCAAATCCCATCTTGACTATTTGCAGTTTGAGCACATGGCTTCCGCTGCACCTAGACAAACCCCTTATGGTCACCCTGTTACGGCGTGACGTTAGAACATGCTAAAGTATAGAAGTTACCACGCCCCAAACCAAATATCTCAGGTCTAAGGACAACCTATCAAGTTTACTTATGTTAACGCTCCATGAAGTAAACTCGATACGGATCACCCCAATATTTATCCCCTGATAAATATCTATGAATATTTGGTCACAACCTAGTGCTTTTACTCATACCTAATAAATCATCAAATATTCATAATAGCGTTACCTCCCTAATGTAGCTCCCACTACATTAAGTAGCTACGGGCATTTAGACAATTCATAACTTGACTTGTCAAGGATAGGTTAAACATGCTAAAAATGGATAACTACGAAACATTATGCAAATACCTCCTATTTCAATCCCATGAAATGTAAATACATAATAAAAGGTTTCAAGTTACATCCATAGTAATAATCAAAAAACACGAACTAGCTGCTATGTTCCAAGTACTGCATTCCTATAGAACTCGCATGCCTCTCATGCTTAGCCCTAGCTAGCGGCTTCGTCAACGGGTCAGCAACGTTGTCGTCCGTCGGTATCTTTTGCAATCTAATATCATCTCTTCCAATGATCTCTCGGATGAGGTGATATTTCCTGAGCACGTGCCTTGTCCGCTGATGATCTCTAGGCTCTTTAGCTTGCGCTACAGCCCCTGAGTTGTCATAGAATATATCGATCGGTCTAGAGATACTGGCAACAACTCTAAGATCCGAGATAAAATTCTTCAGCCAGACAGCTTCCTTTGTCGCATCACTTGCCGCAATATACTCTGCCTCTGTAGTAAAATCTGCTATTGTATCTTGCTTCTGACTCTTCCAAGATATGGCTCCTCCGTTTAGGGTAAAGACAAAACCAGACTGCGACCTGAAGTCGTCTCTGTCGGTCTGGAAACTAGCATCAGTGTAACCAGTTATACTGAGCTCATCCATCGAACCTCCATATACTAGGAATATGTCTTTCGTCCTTCTCAGATACTTGAGAATATTCTTGACGGCCACCCAATGAGCTTCACCAGGATTTTGCTGATATCTACTCGTGACACTGATAGAATAGGCAACATCGGGTCTAGTACATAGCATGGCATACATAATCGAACCAACTGCAGAGGCATATGGTATCAATTTCATCTTGTCCTGATCTTGACTAGACATAGGACACTGAGCCTTGCTCAAAATCGCGCCAGATTGCATAGGAATAAATCCTTTCTTGGATCCATCCATCTTGAATCTTTTCACGACTTTGTCAATATAAGTACTTTGACTAAGTCCGATAAGCCGCTTAGATCTATTCCTATAGATCTTTATACCCAGTATATAAGCAGCTTCTCCCAAGTCTTTCATCTGGAAACATTTACCTAACCAGGATTTTACTCCTTGTAATACTGGTATATTGTTTCCTATTAACAGTATGTCGTCTACATACAAGGCTAGGAAGGTTTCCGCGCTCCCACTGAATTTGGTGTAAACACACGACTCGAACTCACTTTTGGTAAAACCAAACTCTTTGATGCGCTCATCAAAGTGTAAGTTCCAGCTCCTAGATGCTTGCTTTAGTCCATAAATGGATTTAAGCAACTTGCATACTTTATTAGGGTTCTTTGGATCTGCAAAACCATCCGGTTGTATCATATATACATCCTCTGTCAGTTTCCCATTAAGGAAAGCGGTTTTGACATCCATCTGCCATATCTAATAGTCAAAATATGCTGATATGGCAATTAGAATCCTAATAGTCTTAAGCATTGCCACTGGGGAAAAAGTTTCATCATAGTCAACGCCATGAGCTTGCGTGAAACCTTTTGCCACTAGCCTTGCTTTAAAAGTATGTACCTTTCCATCCATGTCTGTCTTCTTTTTGAAGACTCATTTGCACCCAACAGCTTTACTGTGTTGAGGCAAATCCACTAACTCCCAAACTTGGTTGTCATACATGGATTGCATCTCTGCCTTCATGGCTTCTAGCAATTTCTCAGATTCCAAACCTGCGGCAGCGTCTTGGTAGGTAGTGGATTCTAACAGATCCCTTTCGTCTTGAGCAACTAGGAATCCCAGATACCTATCTGGCTCAATACGAGACCTACTAGACCTGCGAAGGTCTTGTGTTTGCACCTCTTCCTCAACCACAGACTCGGGTTGAGGTTCAACAATTCTCTGTTCAACTACAGGTTCAACTATCGGTGGTGGTGTAATCTCCTCCTCTTCAATTTCTTGAAGCTCTATTTCTTTTCTTGGAGTCTCTGAGTTTAGAAACTTCTCCTCCAAGAATACCCCTTTACGAGCAACAAAAACTTTGTTCTCATCTGGGTTGTAGAAATAGTATCCCATGGTTTCCTTGGGATAGTCCACGAAGATACACTTATCTGATTTGGGATTGAGTTTATCCGTGAATGTTCTCTTAACATACACCTCATCATTGATCGTACCATGTCAAGCAGTGTACGATTCCTCCTTTCTGATACACCATTCATCTGAGGTGTATACGGAGGTGTGAGTTGTGAAACAATCCCACATTCCTTCAACTGATCGTCGAATTCCTGACTCGGATATTCGCCACCTCGATCCGACCGAAGCCACTTTATCTTCTTGTCCAACTGATTTTGTACCTCATTCTAAAACTGTTTGAATTTGTCAAAACTTTCAAATTTAAGTCTCATGAGGTAGACATAACCGAACCTACTGAAGTCATCAGTAAAGGTTATGAAATACCGGTATCCTCCTCTAGCTTCTGGAGTAAAGGGTCCGCACACATCTGTGTGTATAATCCCTAATAACTCGATGGCCCTTTCATTCTCACTGTTGAAAGTCTGCTTTGTCATTTTACCAGACAAACAAGATTCGCAAACATCATATGACTCCAAGTCAAATGGTTCTAGAATTCCGTCATCTCGGAGCTTCTCTATGCGTTTCTCATTTATGTGTCCTAAACGACAATGCCAGAGGTAAGTTTGATTCAAGTTACTCTTGGATCTCTTACTTATATGATAGATGTCATTGTTATCTAAATTTAGCGTATATAGACCGTTTTCTAGAGTGGCTTTGAAAAAGAAAACATTGTTTCTAAAACATGAAATAACTTTTTCATTAAAAACATAAGCAAAACCACAGTCTATCAGCAAATTGAACGAGATAACATTTTTAATTAGTCTAGGAACATAATAACAAGGTTCTAGTTCTAAGACCATGCTCGAGGGCAAACTAAGACAATATGTCCCTACAGCTTCGGCACCAACCATGGAGCCTTCGCCTACCCGTAGGTCCATATCTCCTTGTCTCAGCTTCTTACTTCTCTTGAATCCCTGCAAATGATTGCATATGTGATGACCACATCCGGTATCCAATACCCATGATTCATAAGAAGTAACAAGACAATCTATCATAAAGATACCTGTATCATTGGGCGAACCAATGTCCAGCTGATCTATGTCGAGTGAGTGCTCGCATGAATCCTTGCTACCACAGTCTGGGCAACAAATTTCTCTAAGTTCTTCCAGCCAGTCATCCTCCTGTATAGGGTCCACAACTGGTGACTCTAGCTGCTTCGGGTTCAACTCGTCGCTAATGCACATGAGGATTTCGTGCAACCCTGCGACAGTCATCTCAAAATCACCGAGGACATACATTACTCTTTTCTGGTAATAGTCCGACAAGGAACCGAACAAGAGCATAACTAGCTCATGTGGTTTTGATTTTGACCCCAATCTCTAATAGCAATCCAAGAGCCTTCTCATATTAATGAGATGATCGCTAATAGGCTGACTTTCTTTCATCTTGGCTGAAAGAATTTCCCTCATCAGTAGCATATGACATATCCGTTCACTAGACTTGAACTTTTGCTCCAATCCTTGAACAACCTCATAAGACGACTTCTCACGGAGATCATCCGTAAACCCGGATGATGTTGTGAGAATGAGAATCGACATAACGTCAGACTCATCATCCAGATACTGATAGTAAGTGTCATACTCACTATCCTGGGCATCTACTCCTGGTCGCTTTGGAGGCAATGTCTCAATAATGTGAAGCTTCCCCTGTGCATCCAAAATATTTTTCAGATGCAACTTCCAAACAGCAAAGTTTGAACCTGAAAGCTTCCACTTGCCGGTGATGAGACTTAGAGACTCTCTTGGTGAATAAAACAGAATAACAGATATAATAGACATCTACAGAAAAAGGAAAAGATAAAACCGATTCAGTATTGATTATATCTTCTAATAATTATTACCTTTTAACAAAAATTATTAGACTAGGATCCATATTTCACATTTCCCGACGCAAGGTTTGGGCACTTCCCACCGGGACAATGCTATTTCTGGTAGGTAAAAACTATACCAATCGTATCCTAACTGGACACGACTCCTAGATCCGCGAGACATCGGTTACGAGAACCGTGCATGTTTAGTCCCTCTAGTGCATTTTGGGCCGGGACTCCCGATTATCACCAAAATAGATCGCACCACCTAAGACAGCATGAATTCTGGCCGGGACTCCCGATTATCGCAGAACCTTTCATGCCCCTTCCCGCAATGGTTTGAACCCGTATGCCTAAGGTTTGGGCACTTCCGACACCCGAGTACCGTTTAACAGCAAGGGTGTACCATTAGGTGGGTAGCACACTGATCTAAGATTTTTCTAAAAAGGATTTCCAAGTTTTTAACGTGAAAAACTTTAATGCCAGTTTTCTTTTAAAAAAAATATGTTTCAATAATTAACTATTATTAAAACCCTTGTTTTATTTCATCGTGTTAATCACAACCACGCATATATAAAATATGTAAAGAAATAAAACAACCACAAACAACTATGCCTTAGCCTTGCCCTTAACTAATGTTGGTTTCGTGAGCCACACGAAAAACCCGACGGTCAAAATCTAAGTGGAAAAACACAACACACATGGCATGGCGTTCTGAAGCTCCCACTGGCTCCAGCATCCAATCCTTCTCTTTGCTCCTTGCTCCTTGCTTCTTTGTATCAGCTTCATATTTATTTTAATAATCTATTCTATTCTAAAAACTAAAAACTAGAAAATATAATAAAAAATTACAAGATGATCAAAGGCACGCAGGCCCGCTAATTCTAGTACTTTTACAAAATAGAATAGGGGTTGTAAGTGGCTCGCAGGCCTCCCCACACCATAGAATAATAAAACCAATCACAACCACAAGTGCGAGAAATTAAACAATCCACAAGGTCTAGGGCTCGGCTATGACATCCCAAACATGTACTAAACTAATACATGAATGTAAAACAGCAACTGATTTCTAATTATTCACCTTGATGAAAAATTACTGATTTTAACAACCTGTTAAAACCCTTATATTGTTTTTTCTGTTATTTGCAATAAATATATATTTCAAGTTTCATACTTGATAATTAATCAAAAACTCAAAATAATATTTAGACTTTAAATTAAAATAACAAATGTATCTTAATTTAATATTGACCACAAATATCTGAACCGCAGGTTGGGCCAAATATTTAAACTGGGCCAAGAATTGTAAAACGGACCGAGAGACAAAAGCTGGGCCGAGGCCCATCAACTCCTTTAGCGCCGCTAACCCTAGCCGCTAAACCCTAACTAGGCCGCTGGCTATTTGGGCCGTGGCTTCTGGGCCGTAGCCCACCACGGGTTTAGCGCCGCTAAACCGCCGTCACTGCCCTGGCCGCCGTATACCACCACGCCGCCGACCACCATACTTGGTGGACCGATCGACTTCCGCCGCTGCTGGGCCGTCGTCGACCGTCGCTGGCAACCACCGCCCCGCCTGGGACCGCCGTCGATCAACGCCGCTGCTGGGCGCCGCCGACCGACCACGGCCACCGCCTGAGGCCGTCGCCGATGAGGGTGGTGGTTTCGGTTTTTGCAAATAACAACAATAAAAAAACAGATTTAACTAATAATTAAATCTAATAATCTTTTATCAAAGGTTTATCCAATAAAAAATCAAAACTTGATTTAATCTGGATAATAAATCAGAAACCTTTTTCTTGATAAAAGATAAACCTTTTTCATCAGAATAAAAGAAACCTACCTAGTTCCCTACGAGGTTAGAAGTGGCTCTGATACCACTGAAGGGTTTTGTAGGGTATAAAAACATATTATCAAAATGCACAGCGGAATAAAACCCCCTCCAGTGATCTCATCTAACTCGTACAGAAATTAAAAGAGGAAGAGGGTTAGAAAGTTATACCTTTGTTGTAAAACCAAAACTTTCTTTATGCCCCTAGACAGCTGCAGGTTATCCACCGCTACTGCACCACCTCGAACTGGCTGCTAGACCGCCTAAGGATTAAACCTTGGATCAAAATCGAGACCCGCGTGTGTGTATGTGTTTCCGCGTCGCCGCCGGCCACCGCCCTCGGTGGTTCGGTTTCTCCTTTGCGCCGCCGCCGAGAAAGAGAGAAGAGAGAGAGGAGAGCCTTTAGGGTTTTTGTTATGTGATTAGCTTATTGATTAATGAGGCTTAAACAAGAATATATATTAATCCTTATTAGGCCAAGCCCGTTTAATTAAAGTTCAGCTTTAATTAAACTATTAATCAATTACAGAATATACCCTCGACCTTTCTAATTAATTAATAATTATTAATTAATTGGTCATGTTAATATTTAAACTAAATATTAACTTCTCCTTTTAAATAATAAATAACTTTTATTATTTTTCTCTTTCTCAATAATTAATTAACTAATTAATTATTCTTTTCCACACAAAAGGTTATAATCCAAAAGGTTCTAATTGGGTGTGCAGCGGTGTGATCCTTTAGTGTCACATAGTATTTGACACGATAGTACATGTTATCTATCTCTGCACATAATCCAACACTAACAATACATTACTAACACTAAATGAACATTTATTTTGACAAAATTATTAAACATAATTAAACATCATATAAATTAAAGCTAACATTAATCTAATTTCTACCATTATTAGTACACTAACAATGATTAAAGATTAAAACTAATTAGCACTATCTATCATTATTGACACTAAATAATAATCAAACATCATCAAATAAACTATTTAACATCATCATATAAATTATTTAACACATTATTAGTATACTAACAATACTTAAACATTAACACTAATTAACAATAATCTAAAATTGTAATACTAAATATAATCTAACATAGTTAACAACTAAATTAATCAAATATTAACACTAGACTAACACTAACTAACACTAATTAACAATTAAATAACTAAAAATATTAACAAAAATTCATTTTAATCTAACAATAATCTAAAGTCATAACACTAACAATAATCTAACATGATAAATATAAATTAACAACTAAATTAATCAATTATTAGCAATAATCTAACACTAACACTAATTAACAATTAAATAATAAAAATTATAAACAAAATTAATTTTACTCTAACACTAATTAATAATAATCTGAAATTATAACAACAAATATAATCTAACATGACAAATTGAAGTTAACAACTAAATTAATCAATTATTAACACTAATTAATAATCATATAACTTAAATTACTAACAAAAAAATAATAATAATCTAACACAAACTAATAATAATCTAAAACTAATTAACATTAATAAAAAAATACCTCAAGTACAGCCGGAGGGAGATCGACGGATCGTAACAGGTGTTTTACGACGCCAGCAGAGGGCGGCAGAGGCGGAGCACCGGTGGAGGAGCAGTTTTAGATGCATGAAGCAACCAAAAACCTTGTATAAACTAACAAAACCCACATAATATAGTAGAAACAAAACCATGGTCCCTTACTTGAAGCTTAGAGGCGGAGCACTGGCAGAGGAGCGAAGGAGCGGCGGAGCAGCAGGCAGCGATGGCACCAGCGACTCACCGGCCACGAGAGCAATCTTGGGCGGAGGAGAGAGAGGGAAGGCAACGGGATCATATGAGAGAGAGGACGATGGACGAGAGAGACGACGAGGACGACGGGCGAGATAGGGTGTTTTAGGCGAGGAGGGAATCGATGATGAATGGCTGCGTAAATGACTCAAGCGGGTAAACAAACCCTATATCTCGTTTCAGTATTTGCGGCGACACTTAGGGTTTTGCGGCGTCAAATTCATTTAAATAATAAAGAAAATAAAAAACCCTTTTGCGGCGACACCTATTGTGGCGACATGTGCTTATTTGTGGTGACACCAAATATTTTAGGTGGGAAAAAAGCCCGCTTTGTTTTCGGTGGGAAAAAAATGGAGAAGATATCCTTACGTTTTAGCAGCAACGCTGACGGCGCAAAAGACCCACGTTGAAAGTCAAATGGAACCTGGCCCACATTTTTGTCGTTTAATGAGCTTTTAGCGGCGACACGTGTCGCCGCAGAATCCTTAATTTCTTGTAGTGCGTATTTTCCATATCCTGATCACTTTTTTACTAAGAACTCTTCTTCTTTCCCCCTCTTCAACTAAATACGCGATTAGTACTGGTGGACCAGGATTTTGAATGAATTGTGGCACCATTAAAAATGGGTGAAATAGATGGTAGTACTAGCTCGAAAACATCAAAATTTATACTACGAAATGGCAACGCCTTGAAAAAATCGAAATTTACACTACGGGGATAAAATTGAAGAGTGTCCCATACCACCGTTCGGATGGCCTTGGGTCCGCCCCTATACTCGATCACATGAAGCCAGATTTGTTAAAACAACTCATCATGCAAGATTCATTTTGGATCCATTTTCATCATGCGTACGTGATTGATATTGCCATAACCACAATTGTGAATAGTGTTTGATCTATTATTGTTATTGACTACATTAGATTTGGAATTTGTGGATATTGGTTTCTTATAGCAGGTGGTGCTCGATCGCTAAGACCTCGAGCACTAAGCTCATTACAAGCTCCTAAAATAGCCATCCTCGTGCGTGATGGTCGTCACTACTCCAATGAGTTCCTTACCCGTCCATAATTAAATCCAAACTTGTTACCGTGTTATATACTTTTTTCCTTATTTTTCTTCTTTGTTTTGAAATGGTTATATAAATTTAATAATCGAATGATGGTACTAATAGTAGTGATGACAAGTTATGAAGTTATCACAATAAGGTGTTAATTACTGGTTAAAAATATTGAATTAGATGCTAGTAAAAACAATTATTACTATGTATACTATAAGTAATTAATTGTTTGAGTTGGATTCATGACAAAATTAATTGTAAACTAAGAAAAAGTCCTTAATCCAACTATAGGTGTAGATGTTAGACTATGGGTGTGGCAAGACATACTTCATCCTTAGAATTAATCTTTAGTCAATTAAAAATTAATAAAAAGGTTATGTCTATGTGCTTTAAAACCAGAAGCTCACACAAGTTGGCAACCTCATCAACATGCCAATTAATATATTTTGTCAAATTAATTTAAAACCATAAATGAGGTTTATTATGTTTACAATTTGGCCACATCAAATATGGGGATGCTTGTAAGGTTGCTCCTAAGACAAAATACATGTCTTGTTGATTTTAACAATATAATTATTATGTTACCTTTCTTGATTTTAACTTACTATTGCAAGTTATCTTTTTTCTTATTGACATTTCACCTTCTTTATTTTCTATATTTTACGAAATCGAAACGTTAAACTCAAACTTCTTCATAATTAATACAATATTATGATTCTTTAGTTAATAAAAAAGAAACAGAACAACTAAAAACGATTTCAAAATAAGTCATATATTCTAAAAACAGTAAGAGGGTCGTTGCGACAGTTTAAACATACCGGCTTTGAACTCAAAATTCTTAATAATACTCGATGAAAAGTTATGATTCTTGAGAATATGAAAAGTTATGATTCTTGAGAATTAGCCTACACTTGATAATATTTTTTATGTTTGTGTCTTTTGAAAGGATTAACTGCGATAATCTATAAAACGAATCAGACAAAATGATCAACAATGTAGCAAAAAATTCGATTTTGTCGTTGCACTATTCTTTAAATCGTCTTATAACTTGTTGAACAAGTTGCAGGTTAACGAATTTTCTAAACTTGACGTACGATATGTGTAAAATAACACTTGATGTTAAGGCTGTTAATTCGGGGTTCGTGTTATCGGGTTCGTGTCGTTTGGGTTTGGTTCAATTTCGTGTCTACCCGATTTCGACCAATTTATTTTCGTGTTAGGTTCGGGTCGTGTCATTTTATTTCGTGTCGGGTTCGTTTCAACCTTTGTGACGACCCATTTAGGGCAAATGTGATCAACGAGAATTTTTACGGTTTTCGAGTACGATTTTTTAATACGGTTTTCATTATCAAATTTTTAAGTTCCATGTTTGTTTTCCAACTTTTTATAAGAATTTCGAAAATGATTTTCATTTATATTCTAACTTCAATATTCAATGTTTGTTTCAATTGTATTCGAACTTTAAACTCGGTATTTATTTCATTTGATTCGAATTTTGATTTTACTTTTTTATTCAACTTATATAGATGAATATAATATAAAATGTGATGTACAACTATTTAACCAGATAATAATACTATTAAACAACAAAATAATTTAAAATAATTTATTTATAATTATGAATCGAATTCAAAATACTAAACATCACAAAACTTTATAATCTTTTAGCAACTTTAATCCTATCATCAAGTTGCTAATCCTATCATCAATCCTTTAACATGATTTTAACATATTCAAACATCATAAATTGAATAATATTTAAAATATATATATCAACAAAAAAAGGAAACCACTTAACCACATACTACTCACCATAGTTGACCATTATATTTAAGAGTTCAACTTCATATAACTGTACACAGCTGTACTTCACATAAACCTTCTCCTTATAATCCAATTTGATCTTCTCAATCTTCAACTCCAATAACATTTAATAGTTATTACAACCAAATTAAAAAAAACAATAATTTCTAGTATATTTATATCTATATATTTCTAGTATTTAGAATTAACGAAATAGATTTAAAAAAGTAATGAATATAAAGTGTGGGGTTTTAAGAACGTAAACGTTAAAGGGTGTATGAAATCACGTTTTAAGAACGTTTTATGTGTTTCCTTCTTCGTGTAGAAACATGATTTAAGAGAAGCAGTTGCTTTTACTAAACATCGTTTTTAGCGTATATTTAGCAAAAATGATTAGTAGTTGTAGCTGGAAGATTCGGTATGAAGCTTTTTAGAGTTGGTAATCTTTTGGTTTGAAAGAAAAAAACTACAAATCATGTTTTGATGAAAAGACTGAACAAAAAGCTCTAAGACAAGCTTCTTTAACTAGCTTATAAAAATAGCTGAAACTTTTTATATAATAAATTACTTAAATACTTTTTTTAATTGTTCTACAATTCCTCATATATATTTTGTCTGTATTTGTCATTTTATGTTGTTCAGCTCTAGCTGTTAGCTAATTTACTTAATGCAAAATATCAAACATGAAACAATCCTAAAACATTTTTCTAAAATAATTTTATTTTAAATATATTTTTACCATTTATTATGTCATTAATATAAAATTGATAAATAAAAATTCTTAACAACGCGGCTTGCTGTTTCCAGACATGCGTTCCACTCCACCCTCGTATATATATACTCCCCCACCCAATCTTACTTCCAAATTCATCTTTGAAAAAGATTAAATTAGCTATGGCTACATCATTGGTTATAAATTTCACAATCTTAGCCTCATTTCTCATAATCATCTCCACCACCCCATGCTCCGCCACCATCCCCCGCCGTCTCGCCGTCTTTTCAACTCCGGCCACCGTCCTCACTTACCACAAAGGATCAGTCCTCCATGGCAATATCACCGTCAACCTCCTATGGTACGGCAAGTTTTCATCGTCCCAGAAGGCGACCATCATTGACTTTCTAAAATCACTCAACACAGACGTGTCACCACCGCCTTCTGCCGCTTCGTGGTGGCAGACCACCAGAAGGTATAAAGGCGGCTTGCGGAGTATACACGTAGGGAAACAAATCAACGACGAAAGATACTCGCTCGGGAAATCGCTGAAAGACTCCCATCTCATTTCGTTAGCTTCCAAAGCTAAAGGTTTTAACGTGATCAGCGTCGTGCTAACGGCCGCAGACATAGGAGTAGAGGGATTCTGCATGAGCCGATGCGGGACCCACGGGTCGACCCGGGTGAACAAAGGGCATAATTTCGCATACGCCTGGGTGGGTAACTCGGCAACTCAGTGTCCGGGCCAATGCGCCTGGCCTTTCGCCCAGCCCATGTATGGCCCGAAAATGCCGCCGTTGGGTTCCCCCAACGGCGACATTGGAGTCGACGGCATAATAATCAACCTAGCAACGGTTCTGGCAGGAACCGTGACCAACCCGTTCGATGGAGGGTACTTTCAGGGTCCAGCTACTGCTCCATTAGAGGCTGTAACTGCTTGCACGGGTATATTCGGGTCGGGTGCTTTTCCCGGGTACCCGGGAAAAGTGTTGACGGATAAAAAGACGAAGGCTAGCTACAATGCGCAGGGTGTGAACAAACGCAGGTATTTGTTGCCGGCTATGTGGGACCCAAATACCTCAACTTGCAAGACCCTCGTGTGATCAAAGAAGCGGATAATCATAAAGATATGATGCGTATACGTGTATTTGAAAAAATACCCTCATTTGTTTCCTTTCGTCTTCTTTTTTTATTATACAAACAAATATACTTGTAATTTATTTATTGATTTTAAAGAAAGTGAAAAATACTTAATTATTTATTTGTATAGTAGTGAGGGTGACCCATGCTTCTGGTCAATATTTTATGGGTTACTGTCTTGGTTCTAAATAACATAAGATATAACGTGACAGTGAGTTCAAGTCTTTAATTTTAGAAGTCATTGATGAAACCATAATGTTTTTTAATACGTGACTTAAAACGATAACTTTGTATATATTTTTTAACTATATATCCAATTTATCATTATTAATAAATAAATTAGACAATGTTACACAAATGAGAAGTAAAATAACACATAGAAATTAGAAAGTACAAATTTATATTAGTCATTACACGCAATCGTAAAATGTATACAAAAAATACCCATTAAAAAATTGACTTTCTGCACGCTACGCCTTTAAAAAACTCGCCATATGGCGTGACTTGACGTGTTCCACGCCTATGGCCATTACTTAATGACGGAGCCACATATCACGCCTTGGGGACGCAATGATGCACTTTTTAGAACACTGGTTACGGGTCAAGTTGAACGTTGAGACCACCTCTGGCCGTAGCCACAAATAATATAACAAAATTACCCTAATAAAAAAATAAATATAAAAAGAAAAGGGCGAAATCAAACTAGAAAGTATAAATGATATTTTATGAAATCTATAAGCCAATTCAAGACTTTCCATATAGTTCTATTTTGATTTAGGAGTTATGAGGTGAATACCACCCATGAAAGGCCTTAATGGTTCAGGGATAACAACAGACCCATCTTCTTGCTGGTAATTCTCAAGCAAACACACAATCATACGAGGAACTGCACACGCAGTTGCATTTAGCGTGTGCACAAATTCCGGGGGGCTCAAGTTGCGGTTTTTACCTTTCTTTAAACTTGTGGGATTTGTTGAGCTTTCTGGCCGATATCGAATTCCCAATCTTCGGCTCTGGTAATCTGTACAATTCGATGCACTTGATATCTGCAAAATACCAATTCGGTTACACAATATTGTAATGTTATTGTTTTAAGAAAAATGTTCAATATAGTCCATATTTAATTCATAGTCCTGAGGAACAAATCTTCGCTTTTGGATCAGCCCCATCCATGGTCCAGATTGAATTTTAAAATTTTGGGCATAGTGGCATTTTCGTAATTAACATGTGATGCTTTTACAATCACATGTAATTAAATATTAAAATTTCAGGACTATGTTTTTTATAAGGACTTTATTAAACATAACTCATTGTTTTAAACAGAAGAGTTTTCTCAACAAAAAAAAGAAAAAAAAAAGAAAAAAAAGATATAAATGATGGATTTTACAGTCTGTACCTCGCCATATCGGCCTAAACCTGGCATCCAGGCTTCAACATCATATTTTCGGTAAGCAGGTGCACCTAAATCCCCAGTTGCCATATCCAATGTCCTAGCATGGTATTATAAAAATATATCAGCTACCAGAACTTCAAAATCAGCTGATTTGAATGATGAAAATCTATCTTGTTAAAGATGAAAAACCAACTTGAAATGAAGCCCTAATTTGGAAAAGAGTTCCTCTTCGATTTCAATTAGCTCTTCATGGTAAGCATTACTTTCCTCGGGTCGGCATAATACAAACATTTCCACCTTGCTAAACTGGTGCACTCGGTATAGCCCCCTGCTCCCAAAAGAAATACAAAAAAGACACTCAAGAGTTGTAATGTTTGATGTTACAAGTGAAATTATCAAAAGTTTTCATACAAAAATAGATATAAACAAAAGAGAAATGTTCAATACACTTAATACTTAATTCATAGTCCTAAGGGACTAATTCTAGCCTTTGGATCAGGCCCATCAATGGTCCAGCTTGAATATTAAAATTTTGGATGGAGTGGCATTTTCGTAATTAACATGTGATGCTTTTACAATCACATGTGATTGTATACTCAATCACATGTGATTGAATATTAAAATTTCAGGACTACGTTTTTTATATAGACTTTATTGAACACAACTCATAAACAACATTATGAAGTTTTACCTGGTAGCAGCTCCAGCAGCACCAGCTTCTGTACGAAAGCAATGGGAAAAAGCCACGTATTTTAACGGTAATGCTGAGTCAGAAAGAATAGAGTCCATGTGGATGCCGCCAACAGGGATCTCTGCAGTCCCAATAAGACATTGATCGCTGCCCTCAATAGAGTAAACCTGCAGTATATGATATTTAGTTGCAATACAAATACTCTAGCATAACAGTGTTAACAAGTCATTGCATTTAAGTAATATTTTCTTACAAACTTTTCCTATATCTCTATACTTTTGAGTTTTGAGGATTCTTATTTATCTTGTCGAAATATGTAATAAACGTTCCGCAATTGCACTTATCGTTATTTATATATTGCAAATCGAATATTAATTGATTTTTGTATTCTTAGAGTCGTCTTAAAAATAAACAAAGAATGAAAGAATTTATGCAAAAGGGGTACTAAGTGAGTGTTTGACTAGCACTGAGGGTGTTTGGACATGAGGAGTAGGGTGAAGGGTATAAATACCCATTTAGGGCACATGACCCTAGGCAATACTACTGTAGCCGTTTTTTGAGAGGGTGTAAAAGGTGCAGTGTGTGTGTTCTTCGTTGCCGTGAGGGAAGAGAGGAGATCTTCACTGTTTTCTCACCAAATCAGCAAGGAATTATCAGGTATCAACCCCCAAACCTTTGTGGTTAATCCTATATTGATTTTACAGCATTTAAGGGAAGTTAGAATAGATTTTAATTGTTTTTTTTACTGTTCGATCGGAAGCATCCGACCGAGAGATAAAATGAACCTAAATCATATTTTAACCATTGAAAATGAAATTAATCGAATAGTGTGCCTTGTTGGAGGAAGATGACATCATCTGAAAGTGGGACCTGTGATATGTATAGCGGGCGGGGACCGAGTTAGACATTAAACGGGTGGGACCCGAGATACGGCAGTAAGGGCGGGGCCCAGCTGCAATGCTGCATTTTGTGAAATGTTGCGGTGTGTGATATCCGCTATAAGGTGTAAGTGTGATGTTAACTCACAAAGCTTTATGCTTACCCATTGTTGATTTATTTCTTTCAGGACTGTTGAAAGGGCAAGGCTCCGAAGTGACGGCAACGGCGTCAAGAGATTTTTGTTAAAAGTTTTCTTTAAACAATGACGTTTCTATCTGCTTCTGTTGAATTAAATGATTTAAGTACTATGATCGAATTGACTGTAATTAAAGATTTTGATGGTGAATGATATATGTCTTGCTGGTTTTTAATTATTATAAAAAATAAATTTTGGGACGTTACAAAATATGAATATCTGGAGATGTAGATAGCAACAAATATTCACCAAAGTAGTAGCAGGAAATATTTACCTGAGTATTATCTCCACGAGGTTGAAAGCCACATTTTTCAACCACTAAAGATCTAGCAATTTCAGGGGTTGTAAGAGGAGTAAAACCCCTTTTCATAACTTCTGATAAGGTCCAGTTTATAAGGCCCATCTCTAACAAAACCGCTTCATTCTTAAGGTAATAGAATTTCGACCCACTAACCTATAGAAACAAAAATCAATATCATGTCACAATGCAAACTCCCCAAAATGATGACCATAGCATAAATCAGAAACTTGTATTACTAACAAAAAAAGATAAACAAAACAGTAAGTACTAATTAAAATCGATTCAAACACTAGCTTACAGATTCAAACATTAGTAAGAAATAATACCTCAGCAGCAGCATCAAAATCAAAAAGATCCAACTCTTTCCCAAGTTGTACATGGTCCTTGATAGGAAAATTGAACTCACGTTGCGCACCAACCTACAAAATTATGTGTAAGTAGAGGTTCCAATGAGAAATGGAATGGGAATATAAAAAAAACGAAAAAGAAAAGGAATACCGTTTTCCTAATTTTTGAACTATCTTCTCCTCCTATTGGAACTTCTGGATGTGTCATATTTGGGATACACTGTGCTTCCTTTTGAAGTGCATCAGTGAGTTTGATAAGATCTTCTTCTAATGTAAGCAGCTTTTCCTTTAAATTCTTTCCTGAATAGATAGCAAGTTTGAAAATGAAAGGAAATAAGAAAAAATACATTTTGAAGATTACATAATAATCTGCATATACCTTGTTCTATGAGGCTTTGACGATCCAACGGTTCCAGTTTTCCTTTCATCTTGTTTGCAACTGTATTTCTCTCGAAACGGAGATCTTCAACTTCCTGCTATCTGCGAGCAACAATTAGCTACAACACAATAAACCAGTCTTTCTAAGAAAATGTGAACTTGCAATCACTCAAATCTATGTTGCAGAAAAAATAACAGTTTCAAATATAGCAAAAGGAATTCCAAATTGTAGGCATAACTCTACAATCTGCAATCTTTCCAATACAAGAAATATCAAATTTTTCTTCAATGCAAACTTTGGTCCATGAATTGATAAATCCCTAACCTTTTGAAGTTTCAGCAGCTTCTCATATAGTTCAATTACTAGTTCCAGATTAGCGCTAGAACTCCTGTTCTTTAGGTTTTCTGCCACAGCTGACTTATTTTCTAAGATTGACTTGAAATCTATAGCTGCTTTCCATTGAGGTTTTACCACTGCAAGATTTCTTTAACATTAAATAGTTTTCGAAGATCAATTATTATGTGACATTAAAAATTTTCCAGCAATTCTTCAAGTTTCCTATGCCAATACGTGCTTCAAAGCTAGATTAATGGAAAGTAGACTTCGACAAAGGAATTAATATATAAAATTTTGGAAATCGGTGTTTTGGAACATAGAATATGTGAAACGAAGATGATAAACAGAATCCAGTGAGTCTTACAGTGATCCACTGAATCAGTGGTGGTGGACTTAACAACCGGTTGCGCAGCTGCCTCCGTCGCTGAAGATAGTGATCTGATGAGGAATGAAAGCCGATGAGTGGAGTTGCGTGACAGAGTTACGGTTAGGGTTTTGAAGCGTCTGGAAATGGCGGGGGAGGATCTCAGTAACAATGATGAGGATGATGATGAATATATGGTAGATGGAATTGATGCGAGTTTTAGCGTTTGAATGATGATTCCGCCATGGCAACAATGCAGCCCCATCTCTGCTTCTGGTGTGAGTAAGGAAGATGAAACTAAGAGATGCAGATGCAAGTCCTATCCTATTCTTTCTTTGTGGCCATTTTGTCCTTCTATTTTTTATAAGAGCACAAGGCCTACCCTAGCTTAGGGACGAGCTTTTTGAACAAAACACCAAACCAGAACCGAAATATTCGGTCCAGTTACCGGTTCTTTTAAAATCTCATTTTCGGTTTTCGATTCTTTCGGTTCCGGTTTCACCGGTTATCGGGTAATTCGGTCTTAAAACCGGAACCGGTTGGTTTGTGATTTTGTATTTGTCATATGGTTGGCTATGAACTATTATTTTTTGTGATATAGTTGGTTATTGAAATATTATCGTTAGTGATATGGTTAATGATTATTGTTTGTAAGAACTATTATTTTTTAGTCATATGCTAGTGTCAAAAATGCATGCATGTGCCACGTCTACTTACGATTTCAAGTTTTTTTTATTGTTAACTTTAAATCGTTTAGCTTTTTTGTTATTAGTTAACCTTTATGGGTAAGAATCAACTAATATCTGTATATATAATATATTAAACTAGTGCTTCTGCGTCATGGTTCACGAATAAATATATACATATATATAGGGGAGGGTTCAAACAAGAATTGTTTTTCGTACGAGAACCAATCTCAGCTGTTCCTTGGATATGAGAAGTTCATGGATGGAGAGCGTGGAGGGATCAAGTGTGGCAAGATGCATGTGAGGAATTCATGGATGGGCAATGACATTAAAGGAGGGGAAATTTGACAGCTCAAATTGGTTCTCGCAGTTCTCGTACGAAAAATAGTTCTCGTTTGAACTTTTGCCTATATATATATATATATATATATATATATATATATATATATATATATATATATATAGAGAGAGAGAGAGAGAGAGAGAGACAAAAGTTCATGCGAGAACCGTTGTTAGCGCGAGAACCGCGAGAACCAATCTAAGTCGTCCAATTCCCCCTCCTTCAATGTCATTGCCCATCCATGAATTCCTCACATGCATCCTGCCACACTTGATCCCTCCACGCTCTCCATCCATGAACTTCTCATATTCAAGGAACGGCTGAGATTGGTCTCCGCGGTTCTCGCACAAACAACGGTTCTCGCATGAAACCTCCCCTATATATATATATATATATATATATATATATATATATATATATATATATATATATATATATATATATATATATATATCATCGATGAAGCAGAATCACTACTTTAATATATTATATATACACATATTAGTAATATTCGAAGTTACGATCCAGTATATATATCTATATAGACAAAAGTTCATGCGAGAACCGTTGTTTGCACGAGAACCGCGAGAAGCAATCTAAGCCGTCCAATTCCCCCTCCTTCAATGTCATTGCCACCCATGAATTTCGGTTATTCATCGATGATATATATTAAAATAGTGTTCTATCAAATAATTGAACTCCATTATTCATCGATGATATATATATGTATTAATACATAGTGCTTCTGCACTTCTGCTTCATCGAGATATGTATCAATACTATTAAAGTAGTTGATTCATTCTTTATTGTATCGGTTCTTTCGGTTCCTACGCTTGAAACCAGGTCTATAGAAAATTTTCGGTTTTTTTCGGTTTTTCCGGTTCTATACCCGAAATAACCGGTTAATAACCGGAACCGAGACCGGAACCGGTTCTCTTATATCAGTCCGGTTATCGGTTCTAGCTTTTGACCAATTTCGGTTCCCGGTTCTTTCGGTTCTGGTCCGGTTCGGGCCGGTTCCAGGACCGAACACACCCCTACCGTAGCTTTTAAGCCCGAAGGAGTTTGGGTTCTTCAGGTACATTTGGGTTGACCGTTATCACTATTTCGGGTTTTCATCTTTTTCCATCCTTCAGTTTACTCATCCGCGCTAGGGATGGCAAAAAATCCCGCATTTGACAGGGAACCCATTCTCCGACCCCGATTTAACCGGGGAATCCCCGAGTTGACCGCGGATGGAGAATCCTCAAACTTAGAAACGGGGATGGGGGCGGGGATGAGGATACCCTTCGGTTCCTCAACCCCATACCCGACCCCGAACCCGCACAAATATATATATATAATTTGTAAAGTCAAATTTCTCATATAAATTTACATTTGAATTTAATTTTCTTACACAATATACATATCAATAAGATTGTTTTTTCTTCGAACATACATGATAGTTTTATACGATTTATTAAACATATAGAACGAAAGAAAACTAATACGACGAAATTACTAATATAGTTTTTGTAGAATTATCTTGAATGTATTATAAGCGTCTTTCATTAACATATATGTTAGAGAAATCGTCTATTTGAATGATAATGTTATATGTATCATAGAATGATTTAGTAAATATATTATGTCATATCATTATCTATCTTCCAAAACTATTAAAATATTTGATTAAGTACATTTCGATGTGTACCGATTGGAAAGGTTAAGTTAGATTAGTAATTCTAGTTTTGTTATATATATATTGAAAAATCGATTTTGTAGACGAAGAAAATCCCCGATTCCCCACGGGGATCCCCGATACCCGACGGGGACGTGGATGGGGATGCAAGTCAATTCCCTGGCGGGGATGGGGACGGGGATTGGGGGTGGGGAACGGGGACGGGGATTGGGGGTGGGGAACGGGGACGGGGATGGGAAGATAAATCCCTGGTGCCCCCGACCCCGTTGCCATCCCTAATCCACGCTTACCAATATGTTTATGTTCTTTTTCTTTTTTGTTCTATAAGAGAGAGTAAGGAAAGAAAATATTAGGTTGTTCGGGTTTCGTGCTACTTGGATTTTGGGGTAAGAGAGAGAAAAGAAAGTAAAATGATATGACAGCTGATGTAACATTTGGGTTAAGTTTGGTTTAGAAGACCACTACGTATTGTCTAAGGAGTGGTCACATAAAAGATCACCCATCATACTGTTACATAAAAGAGCACCCGTCATGAACAAAAAGGTATAGAATTAGGAATATAGTAGAGTGTGAGTGTGTTATGTTGTTCAAAAAAACCTGACTAACCAATCAAAATTTAATTATAAAAAGTTAAAACAAAAACTAAATGACTCACATCTCCTCACGACACACCATCCACATGTGATGAATACACCACACCTTAACGGAGTGGTACCATACCCACCCCCAAGTGATCACCCCACCATACCTTCTCACCACCCTTCACACTGTATACTCTAACATGGTATGAGTAGGAGGGTGAGGCAAAAATCTTTTCTCATATATAACAACTAGTTTAATACCCATGTGGTGCCGAGTAGGTTTTCAAAAACTTTTACAAGTAAACTTTATTTATAATGCTGTTTTTAAAAGTATATAAATAAAACTTATTTTACACTAATTTGTTTTTATAAATAAAACCGTCATTCTAATAATTATACGATATGCGTCGAAGAGAATATAACAGTAACAGTCGTATGAATAATCTTTTTATTTATTTCAGAAACCGGGTATTACAATTTGACAACTTAGTAGTCGGTATTTTAATATTTTAAATTGAATTCATAATTCTATTATATAAGGAATTAACTTTAATTTATTCTGTTATTTAATAACACCATTTATTTGTACTTAGTAAAATGATATTACATCACATTTTTTTATATTCATTTATATAAGATGAATCAAAAAGTAAAATCAAAATTCAAATTAAATTAAAACAAACGCCGTATTTGAAATTCTACTCCAATCAAAAGGGACATTAAATAATATTGAAGTTAGAATCTAAATGAAAATCAATTTCATATTTTGTATCGGAACAAAAAAAGGAAAGATAAGAACTGAAATGAAAACCATATGCAAATAACTAAAAGGGGATACTCGATTGGGTTAGGAGAGGATCGTATGAGTATAGGTAAAAAAACCCAACAAACTCAAAACAAAACCCTAAGGTCTCGGGTCGAACTACACGCTTGGCCTAAACCTAGTGGTGTTCTTCTGTCGGCTTATTCTGATAGAACCGAATAAGAATTTATTGTCTGACATTTTACATTTCAATCATGTGAAAACAGACAACAAGATTATTCTATTTTGTTACTTGTGTTGCTAACTTTATTTATAAATAAGGTTATTAACAACATATTTTATTAATATTAGAGCTATATGTGTTTTCATCTTGCTTCTTAACTTGTTTCTGTTAAGCTGAGGTCTGAGGCTTTGAACGGAGTGATGACGATGAATGACGGAGACGAAGGACCCTTGGTTTTTAGAGGAATAAAGGTTGATTTTCGAATTACTAAATCATTATGCGATGCTTATCCAACAAGTTTACCTGATCACATCTAAGCTCTAATTTTCATTGATTTATTTGATTCACATATCATATTAGTTAATACTTACGGGTAGAGGTATAATTGTCTACATTTTACCTCCCCCATACCCGGACTCAAAGGGATTGGGTATTGTTATTGTTGTTGTTGTGACATATCATATTAGTTAAAATATATAACTAATAAAAAACTTAAAAATCTTAATCGTGTTAATCGGGTCACACAAACTTTATTTTTCTAACCGTCACGCGACCTGAATAAAGCTATTTTTATTCGGATTACCTCAAAAATCAATTAATCCGATTTAATTATTTTCGGTCAGATTATTCGAGTTCGGTTTTCTTCAATATGCCTAAACCCTATAGAAATTATGTTTTTAATAAATATTCTTAACCAATAAGAAAAGAGTATTGGGGTCTTCCGATCCGGATCGTGCACCACAGAGATACATCTGAACCGTCAATCAGTCTAACTAAAAACACAGAGATACGGAATCATTACCGTCAGATCCATCAAACCACGCGATACGAGGAAATAAATCCCTATAAATACCCTCGATGCTCATAACTCCGACGTTAGTTTTCAGATTCGTTCGTTCCCAATTTGCGAATTCGCGCCTAATAGAAGAAAGAGATATCGTTCAAGGTATGATTTCCAGTCTCCTCTTAAATTTTGTTTACATATTCGTGTTTGATCGAATAATTACTAGGATTGTACTTCCATATGATAGATTTTAGCGGGTTATCGATTTCGTTTAGTTCGTGCTTAGGGTTTGTATCAAAACTGTGTTCTTGATTTAGACTAGGGGATTTGTTCGTAGAGAGACTATTTTTCCTTTTCTTGTCTCGATTCTTTTGACAAACCAGTTGATTTTTTTTCTGGGATTTCAGTTTTGTTGATTATTCGATTAGGGTTTGTTCATAAATCATAAGTTACCTTTGACATCTTGTTTGATGGGATAATTTTGGGAGTGACCTTGTGGTTTTTCTTAGTCTTTAGAGTTCCATGACAAATATATCAAAATTATGGTTTCATTTATCGTCTTTTTACCTAGCGATTGGGGTTTTTGATCTCAAAATTAGATATGAATGAACAACAGTTTCTTTGTTTTAAGTATGGGAGTTTTTGTATTTGGAATTTAAAAGGATGACTAATTAGAATTAGGTGGAGTAATTTGTCTGTCTTACTAAAGTTCTTGATATACACACTAAATTGCAGTTAGTCAATTCAAATGTGGATCTCAATAAATAAATGGTTATTGTTTTATACTTGTTGATTTGTTGATAATTGGAATTGTAGATGGCTCGTACCAAGCAAACTGCTCGTAAATCTACTGGAGGAAAGGCACCCAGGAAACAACTTGCTACCAAGGTATATTCCCTTTTGCTTTTACCCAGTAAATGTTCTTTGATCATATGCTATTTTGCTGCTCAACCCTTTAAAACTATGCTTAAAGCCCTAAAGAATTAAGTGCAGAATCTATGAATGTTAGACATGGTTTGCTGTTTATCTTTTTCATAATGCTTTTTAGGATGATAGACATTTTTAAGTAGTTTTCTTTTGAGGCTACATTGGGTGATTATGATTATATCATATTGTTAATGATAGGCTGCCCGCAAGTCTGCCCCAACCACAGGAGGTGTGAAGAAGCCTCACAGATACAGACCTGGAACTGTTGCCCTTCGGTTTGTCACTTGCTTTATGTTTCAATAATCAACCTCTTTTCCCTGCTTTGTATTCTTATTTATGTTTTGATTTTGGGTTTGTATCCAGTGAGATCCGTAAGTACCAAAAAAGTACCGAGCTTCTGATCAGGAAGCTCCCTTTCCAGAGGCTTGTTCGTGAGATTGCTCAAGATTTTAAGGTCAATAATATTATGTTGTTCTTGTTGTGAATATCTCTATATGGGATTTTGAGTGCTGAATATGTTTTTGATCACAAAAATGTTGCAGACTGATCTGCGTTTCCAAAGCCATGCGGTGTTGGCATTGCAAGAAGCGGCAGAGGCGTACCTTGTGGGATTGTTTGAGGACACCAATTTGTGTGCAATTCATGCCAAGCGTGTGACAATCATGCCTAAAGATATTCAGCTGGCTAGGAGAATTAGGGGTGAAAGGGCTTAATTGATGATATGTGGTTTGATGGTAAAGAGAAGTTTACTATTAGGAAAGATTTGTTTTGTTGGATGTTTGATGATGGGAAACTGTAGTTTCTTTTCTTTCTTATGTTTGAAGTTTGATTGTTGGTGATACTAATAGTGTTTGAAGCAAGTCATACTTTGTGATATTTTTGGTTATTAGTGTTTGATCTTCAATTCTGAAGCCTCTTGCCTACCATTCCAATAAAACTAAATCCCATCTCCTGAACATTGTGTCATTTGCATACTCTTAAGTGGGATAAAGATATCGAATCAATTGCACCTTCAAAGACCCTAGCTTCACATGCCTTTTGAAACATGATATTTAATCCTTGGCCATTTTTGGAAGAAACTTTTGCATGCTCTTAAAGTTAGCATTCACATGTCTACAACTTGTCTTACCTCAAATTTATGTCTGGAGAAAAATCAATAGAACGGGTAAATTGGTTACTAGAACACATGATTGATATGTTGAAATTTTACCTCAAACGAGCACAAGACATAATGAAAGTGTTCTTCACTTTCGAGGTGAGTAGCTTGGTCTTTGTCAAATTGCAACCTCACAGACAGATTACTTTAAGGTTGCACAAACAGCATAATTGTTTACTAAATAGTAAATACTATGGCCCCTTCCGGGTTGAAAGTAAAATTTTTCAGGCAACTAATAAGTTGTTGCTCAAGAATGCTACTGTTGTAGGGTAAGCTTGTCATGGCAATTCTTGTCAAGTTGTTCGAAAGAAAGTTGGGCGAGCTGAATAATAAGTTTGCAGTACATTGGCATGTTCAGTGGTCGAAAGGAGATGCCGAGGATGCTACGTGGGAATTGGCGCAGAACATATTGAATCAATCTTCTGCATTTTTGGATTATTTAGGACAAGAATGGAGTGATGGGGAGGGATTGTTATGATCTGAACATCATGTGAATTAATGATGTAACGGATTTCACAACTAATTTAAATTTTTTATAGGATTAGTTTAACTAAAACATCAGAGTTCTTATAACGAATGCAACATATATTTTACAAACTTAGTTAGATTTATCAGGTGGTATTATACATCAAAACTTTCAATGACCCGTTAACAAACATAGTTGGTGTTACTCGTACCTTCAAAACAACCCACGAAATATTTACATATATCATAGATAAACATCCTAATAGTTATATGAACTACTAGGCCCACTTTTAATTGAACTTGTTCATTTGTGTTTTGAAATTAGATTGATTATGCATATGCCCATAAAACTTACAATATATTTGTATAACACATTTTCCCATGATAGATGCATATGTCTTTTGTCCATGTTATATTATATGCCACATGCCTTTTTTCCTTTGTTCACAAGAGGGGCTAATTACATAATTACATCTTAAATATCAGGTATGTTTTATTAGTTCATTTTATATTTGTTTAGTATATGCTGATTGCTCCATGTAGATCTAATATTCCTAGTTTAGATACACTTATATATACATTTGTATATAGTCAAAATAACAAATAGCAAAATAATATAATATTGTGTATGTTTAAATCTTTCATTATTTATTTAAGTTTTTAGCTTTTAAATAATTTATACTTTTGTTTATCAGATTTTATTGTCTAAGATGTCATCCCTCATATAAATTCACAATCTCCTTTTTCAAAATTTGATTTTATGTATTAAAATTTTTTAAAATAATTTTATAGTTCTATTACTCTTATACAGATCACTTTGTGTTGTCGCGTTGACCCTAACACGACCCATTAATTTCGTGTCAATCTCATGTCCACTTGCTTTTGACCCATTTCAGATGTGTGTTACTTTTTCATGTCTGATCCGGATCGTGTTTCGCGTCGGGTCATGAATTGCCACCCTTAATTGTGGTGGTAACCTACATGATCGTTCTATTTTTCATTATTGTTACGCGGGACGGCGTGGTGGATGGACGGGGATGATAAAAACCACGCCAAAAAAGTTGAATTTATGCTGGTGTTTGTAAATGAGCCAAGCTACTCGAGCCTTAATTAGTTTTATTTATTTTTATTATATATATATTCTTTTAATAAAAATTCTAAAAAAAATTCCCCGAGCCTAAACTAGCCAAACCTAAATAAGCATTTGTTGGGGAGATAGTAATATCAAACCTAAATCAAACTTGTCTATTAAGTAAAATAGGATTTGATGTTAACAAAACCATATATTCAGTTTTGGACTTAGATTAATGAAAAACATGTGTTGTTTTTCATATTAGACTTAAAGAAATTCTAAGTAAGAAATGTCAGCTGACGAATCAAAGTGTCAGCTGAACACTGAGTATCAGCCAAAGGACCAGCTTCAGGAAGATCAGCTAAGAAGAAATGACAAGTTAAGAAGCATCAGCTATGCATCTACAAAGCATCAGCTGATGGTGCTAACCATCAGCTGAGGGCTCCTCATAGATCAGCTGAGCAGACAAAGATCAGCTGACAGTGTCTCATTGATCAGCTGATGCCTCCCATCTATCAGATAAGGTATTTGCTACTTATCCAATCTTTTCTTCATAAGCTGATCATACTCAAACGATTAGCTGAGCCCTTGAGATCAGCTGACAGTTTAGTTTGATCAGTTTATTAGCTACGTTGATTTGTGTTATCAGCTGAGCAATTCGATCAGCTGAGCAAATCTAGTCAGCTGAGTCTTTCACATTTATACTTAGCTGAGCAAAATTACATTTGCAGTTCAGTGTCTGTTAGCTGAGTCTTTAATCAGCTAATAGCTTTTCAGTGTAATATTTTCTTAAGTCAAAGGCAGAACATGTGTTGTTCTATTATGCCTTAGATCTTTCTTTGTAAAAGTACTTAGCACTTTTTGTATCTGCAAAGAAACAAAAAGGATAGATCTTTATCCTCTGAAAAAGGAGAAAGATACTTTAGAAGAGAAGATCTCGAAGATATGCTTTGACAACTAAGTATGGCTGACAACTCTATACTTGGTTAAGTCAATTCATCAGAAAGCATGGTGTTGATTAAAGCACAAGCGTGAAAGGAGAAGTTTACTTTTCCAAGATATAAAGGTAGTACTTTAATAATATAATAATAGATAGTGGGTACACTCATTACTGAAAAGTATGTTCACTTTACACACTTTGTGTATAAAGTTAACTTACTTTTCACCCACTAACTTTATCTATTATAATATTATTAAACCAAGTACCTTTGTCTCCTCTCTTCATCAACCCGGACACACCTTGCTTATATATACTCATGCATGGAAACATGCTAAGTATGCGAATATATAGTTGAATACTGAAATCTCATTTGTTGAGAACTAGAAGAGTTAGCATTTTACTTTCAGTATATCAAACTTGTTCATGTGTTGAACATCTTAGACATAAGTTGTTTAAGATTAACTTAGTCTATGTGTTAGACTAATTTAGTTGCCACCTTTTATTGAACTTAGATTTTCCGCATCTAGTTCATGTAATTCTTGATTTACATCAATAAGAATTATATAAAAGTAAACCGCGTGTCTCTTAAATTTTAAATTGCTAAAGTTTGTATTCAACCCCCCCTTCTACAAACATTTGTTGTTGTAGTATCCATTCGGGACCAACAACTGGTATCAGAGCAGGCTAGATAACTCATATCTAAGATCTGTTTTGCTTACTCTTCAACTGCTTCTACCCCACACTACTAAATGGCCACTTCGGTTGCTGCTTCAAATGGTTCTTCAAATAATGGCTCACTCACTAGGTGTCCAACTTTTGATGGAGAAAACTTTTCTCTCTGGAAGAGTAGAGTTCTTCTCTATATGTCAAGCCTAGATGATGTGATGCTCAAAACTGTAACTGAAGGTCCGTATGTTTCTTCCTCAATAATTCAAGTGACTGAAGCCACTGATGAAGTTCCTGCTGTTGAAAGACTAATTATAAAGCCTATAAATCAATGGTCTGATGAAGACAAAAGGCTTGTTAATCTTGATGTTAAAGCAAGAACAGCCTTAGTCTCTGCACTACCAAATGATGTCTATCATCAAGTTCTTAATTGCAAATCTGCAAAGGATATGTTAGATACTTTGACTTTTGCTTATGAAGGCACTGAAGAAGTGCAGGAAAATAAGAAACTCCTTCTGGTAAGAGAATATGAGTTCTTCTTTGCTCATAAAGGTGAAAGTCTAACTCAGACCTACACCAGGTTCAACTACCTTATTAATGACTTAAGAAGAGCAGATGTTCCCAAGAGCAACAAGGAACTTGTAAACAAGTTTCTAGACTCTCTCCCATAATCTTGGGATCATTTCATCACTGTGCTTAAACATGGTGAGAAAATCAAGGGTCTCACACTGGTTGGTTTATATGGAAACCTCGTGAATCATGAACAATCAGTGAAACAAAGGAAACTCTCTACCAAGGATATGAAGGAGGCTGCAAAAGCTCCAACTACTGCCCTTGTGTCTAAGGATACAAGATCTAGGAGTTTTGCTGTAGTTGTGGATGAGTCCAGTGATGATGAGGAAAAGGAGGAGTCTTCTGATGAAGAGCAAGTGGCTGATGGGGATGAAGATCTGGAGAACATGGACATCATTGAAGCTGCTGTTGAGTAGGCTGCCATGTTGGTTAAAAGGTTCAAACCTTTCTTGAAAAGAAAGGGTGTCAAGAGGTTTGAGAAGAAACCTTTCAAGGGAGAAAAAGCCAAGTTTAAAACAAAGGATTCTGAAGGTTGCTTTTCCTGTGGCAAGACTGGTCACTATGCCGGTGAATGTAGGTCCAGAAGAAGCACAGGCTTCAAGGGTTCCTCAAGCTCAGACAACAAGATTGATTATGAAGCTAAGTATAAGAAGCTTCTTGCTGCTATCCTTGACAAGAAGAAGAAGGCCCAAAATAGTGTGTTGGTGGCTGAAGAAGAAGATTGGGTTGAGGAAGATCTCTCAAGTGATGAAGATGAGGTCCTCTCTGCTCAGCTCAGTTTGATGGCCAACACTGAGAGTACAAGTTCCTTTGATGAGGACATGAAGAAAGCTGCCAAAGCTTATACTTCTCCTGACTGGGATCCCTCTTCTATGTATCAGGTTGGAAAATTTATTAACTATGAAGATAATGAAAAGGACACTATGTTTGATTATCTGTGTGTTGAGTTTCAGTCAAATATTCAAAGAGAAAAGAAGCTAAAAATAGAAATAAAATCACTAAAAGAGATGTTAAGTCTTAAAGATGAGAAACTGAAACTAATGACAAAACTAGAAGATAATTTAGCTAATCAAAAGATACTTAATCAGATCTTGGTAAAAGAAACAAATGAAGCAACCATAAAGTTTAATGACCTACAAAAAATAGTTAAATCTTGGTGTGTTTCTGCTGAAAAGACCACTCAGTGTGTCAATGAGCAGATTCCTAAACAAGTTCAAGCTATTATTGGTGGAAATTATTCCCAAGCTGCTAATTGTGTTGATTTTAGTAAGAACATTAATATCTTAGAAAAGGCTGATATTTTACCTCTTACTTTTCAAAAGATAGTAAAAGGAAAAAGTATTATCACAAACAGATTTGTCAAAAGTAAATGTTCTCAGCTAAAGGACTCAACAACTTCAAAAGTTATTGAAGATTCTATTGTTCTGTCAGATAGTAAAAGTACCAATAATTTAATGTTAGAGGAAGCAAGTAAAGGAATGGAATCATTTGTTGAAACCAAAGAGACATCATGTTGTCAAACCTTGAAAGCTGATATATTAAATATAAGTGCTCAGCTGACTGACATTTCATTAGCTGATGATCTTTCATCAGTTGATCAGAGAACATATGATAGTTGCTCAGCTGATAGCCTGTCAGCTGATCAAAGATCCTCTGTAATCTGCTTAGCTGATCCAACATCACTTCAAACTCTTTCAATAAAAGAAACCAAGAGAAAAGGACTTAATGTTCACATAAAGTCCAAGTCTGCCACATCTAAAGTTGATCAAAAATTCCTTTTCCTAAGGATCAATCTAAGGTGTCTGTAAACAAAGACCTAATTAGTTTACAGAATCAGCTGCAACAGCTGAATGGTGAAATCTGTCAGCTGATGACCCATAGTCATCAGAAGATAGTTAAGACATCTCCTGGGCAATCTCTAAAACATGTCAAAGGCTCCAAAAGTAAAAAATGTTATAAATGTGGGAGCAAAGGACATAAGGCAAGTGATTTTTCCCTTGAAGGTAACTCAAGACAGCGGACTGATATTGATAACACAGTTGTTACTATCATTCATACACAACCTAATATGAAGTGGATAACTAGGTGCAATCCACAGGGGTCCACTTAGTTGTGGATACCCTAAGTGTCACTAACCTTCTTTAAATCTAATCTTTGCAGGGCATTAACACATTGTATCTTGACAGTGGATGTTCAAGGACCATGACAGGTTGTAAAGCTCTGTTAAGTAACTACAGGAAGGAAAAGGGTCCAAGAGTGACCTTTGGTGATAACAATTATGGGCAAACAAAAGGCTACGGTGAACTTCATAATGGGAACTTAACCTTGTCCAAAGTATCATATGTTAAAGAACTTAAGTACAATCTTATCAGCATAAGTCAGTTATGTGATGGTGATCATAAGGTCCTCTTTACAAAGACAGGTGGTTCCATTTTAGATCAAGAAGGTAAAACAATAATTTGTGCAAAGAGAACCAAGGATGTGTATACTCTAGATATGTCCTCTGGTGATCCATCCAAGTTAACCTGTTTGTATACAAAATCTGTAACTGACACAAACTGGTTATGGCACAAAAGGCTTTCTCACTTAAACTTCAAAAATATAAACAAGCTGAGCAAGGGTGAACTAGTGTCAGGACTACCTTCACTTACTTATGTAAAGCCTAAACCTTGTTATGCCTGTGAGAAGGGAAAGCAGCACAATACTTCTTTTCCATCTAAGCAGTCCTTCTCCATTACTGAACCTTTCTACATGTTGCACATGGATGTATTTGGTCCTGTTGCTACTACTAGCATTGGTGGAAGTAAGTATGCATTGGTGATGGTTGATGAATTCTCAAGATACACTTGGGTCATCTTCCTAAAAGCAAAGAGTGAGGCTGCTGAAGAAATAATAAGCTTCATAAAGAAGATGGAAGTGCTAAATGGAAATATGGTAAGGATGCTTAGAAGTGATCATGGAACTGAGTTTAGAAATCAAACTCTAGAAGGTTTCTGTGATGAGAAAGGTATATCTCAAAACTTCTCTGCTACAAGAACTCCACAACAAAATGGTGTAGCTGAAAGAAGGAATAGAACATTAATAGAAGATTCAAGAACCATGTTGTGTGAGAGTGGATTAGGATTTAATCTGTGGGCTGAAGCTGTCAGCTGTGCATGTTTCACTCAGAACAGATCCCTTGTTATCAAGAGGCACAATAAGACATCCTATGAAGTGCTCAAGGGAAGGAAGCCTAACATCAGTTTTCTGCATATCTTTGGATGTCACTGTTTTATTCTGAACCAGAGAGATCAATTGCAGAAGTTTGCACCAAAAGCTGATGAAGGTGTTTTTGTTGGATATTCTGTGATCTCCAAAGCTTACAGAATCTACAACCTCAGAACAAAGGTCATAGAAGAATCAATCAATGTAAGTTTTAATGAAAATGACTTTGTTTCTTCCTGTTCTACTAATCCATCTACAGGTTAGGAATTTAATGATCTGCTGAATACTGAAGACAACATTCCAGTGTCAGCTGATCCACTCCCATCAGCTGATATAGATGTTTTAGATGAAACTGTTCCAAATGCAAAACCAGCAAATGCTAAACATACCTCAAACCAACCCACACTTTTACTGAATGATGGGAATCATGTTTCAACATCAATGGACTCTAATTCCATATCAAACATTCCCTCATCAGTAGAAGTTTCATCAGATAATATTCCTGAAATTCTGTCAGCTGATCATCCAGAAGTTTCATCAGCTGATCCAAACCAAAGAATTTCGACTCCCATTATCCAAAGAAATCCAAACTCTCAAAGAATCCAAAATGCCTATAAGGACCACAAGGATCATCCTAAAGATCAGGTCATAGGTAACATAGAAGTACCTGTACTAACAAGATTAAAAGCTTGTAATTTCTGTTTATATACAGGTTTTGTTTCTATGATTGAACCAAAGAAGGTGGATGAAGCTCTAAATGATCCTTACTGGATTAATGCCATGCAAGAAGAATTGGCAGAATTCACAAGAAACAATGTATGGACTTTGGTGCCAAGACCAAAGGATAAATCCATCATTGGTACTAAGTGGGTGTTTAGAAACAAAATGGATGAACAAGGGCTGATCATCAGAAACAAAGCAAGGTTAGTTGCACAGGGGTATTGTCAAGAAGAAGGTATTGATTATGATGAAACCTTTGCCCATGTTCCAAGACTTGAAGCAATAAGACTGTTTCTAGTTTATGCTGCCTTCAAAGACTTCAAAGTTTTCCAAATGGATGTTAAGAGTGCTTTCCTCAATGGAGAATTGAAGGAACAGGTGTATGTCAAACAACCTCCAGGTTTTGAGGATGCAAGCAAGCCAGATCATGTATACTTCTTGAATAAAGCTTTGTATGGTCTAAAGCAAGCACCAAGAGCCTGGTATGATACCCTCTCTTCTTTTCTAATTAACAAAGGTTTTATAAGAGGAAGCATAGATAACACTTTGTTTATAAGGAAATTCAAGGGTGATGTGATTCTTGTACAAATATATGTAGATGATATAATATTTGGGTCTACAAATTTGGATCTTTGTAAAAAGTTTTCAAAACTCATGTCTGATAACTATCAGATGAGCATGATGGGTGAACTAAACTATTTTCTTGGACTTCAAATAAGACAAGAGGTTGATGGAATTTTCATTCATCAAATAAAGTATGTAAATGACTTACTTAAGAAATTTGAGTTTGAAAATTGTTCTTCAATGAAAACACCCATGTCCACTGCCTTAAAGCTTGGAAAGGACACTGATGGTAAATCAGTGAACATTACAGCTTATAGAGGTATGATTGGATCTCTTTTATACCTCACTGCAAGTAGACCAGATATTATGTTTTCAACATGTCTTTGTGCTAGATATCAAGCAGATCCCAAAGAATCTCACTTAGCTGCAGTTAAAAGGATTTTCAGGTATCTCAAAGGAACTCCTAATCTAGGTCTTTGGTACCCCAAAGACTCTTATTTTGAGTTAGTTGGATACACTGATTCTGACTTTGCAGGTTGCACACTAGACAGAAAGAGTACATCTGGGGGTTGTCAATTATTAGGTGGAAGATTAGTCAGCTGGTCAAGCAAGAAACATAACTCTGTTTCAACTTCTACAGCCAAGGCAGAATGCATTGCTGCTGGAAGCTGTTGTGCTCAATTGCTATGGTTGCAAAATCAACTACTGGATTATGACATACAGTTTGAAAACTCTCCAATTCTGTGTGACAACACAAGTGCCATATCTATCTCTAACAATCCTGTTTTGCATTCAAAAACTAAGCATATTGAAATCATACATCATTTTCTTAGAGATAATGTGCAGAAAAAGAAAGTTTCAATGCACTATATAAACACTGATGTTCAATTAGCTGACATTTTTACAAAACCTTTGGATGAGTCTCGGTTCAACTTCCTAATATCCAAACTTGGCATGTTAAACTTGTAATATATTCTTTTCTTAGGTAATTAATTTAGTGTGAGAAAATAATTTTACTTGTGTGTGAAATGATGTACTTATCTAAGCTTCTACATATTTTACTTATGGTAGATCAGCTAATGGAATTATGTCAGCTGAAGATCATCAGCTGACACTATACCTCAACTGATAAATCATCAGCTAAGGCTTAGAAGCTCAGCTAAGTGCACTCATTAGCTGACACTTATTTTATCTCAACATGGATCAGCTGACACTCTCTCTTGTCAGCTGATGATTTTCAAAAGTCAAAAATTCTGTGTCCCCACACTTATGTTATTAATTTCTCATTTGTATTTATTATGTTGCTAGGTAGTATTTAATTTCTGTTAACTTGTCCGTTAGTTGTCCGTGTATTTATTATCTTATTCGTTTATCTACCTTTTTGCAGACGTGACAGTTACTTTATGGAAAATATTTGTGTGACAGTTTAGGTTTCCAAGGAAGATATAAAGGTGTTTTCGGGCGGTTCTTCATTTCTTATGCTTTCAAATTTCCCAAACACTCTTTCTCTCTAAAATTTTCAAACCCTAAACCTTCGTTGCTCAAACTGTTTCACTCTGTAATCATGGTGACTTTCAACTCTGCTTCCACTCCTCTTGCCATTGCTGGTGAGAATGTTACACCCAACTCTGAACTCATCATTCGTCCCAATAACTTTCGAATAACCACTGAAATTCCCTCCAACAAGGAAAACCAGGGATACGAACCCATGGTTGCATTTATTACTGCCCATCCCCTGTTCCCTTGTCTCTCTGCTCACCCTTACTTCATTTTCCCTCACATTGTTGGTGAGATGTGGTACACTGCTAGGTACCAACCCAATCAAAACCTCATGACCTGCACCTGTCTGAATGGCCACATCAACATAAATTTCACTATCGACACTCTGCGACAGGCCATCTCTCTGCCAAACTTGGCTCTTTATCAACCATTTGCTCAAATGGATCAAGTTTTGGAGGTACTACCCCTAATTGGATACAATGCTCCTGTTGCCCATGGTCAGTACAAGTTGTCCGTGCTAGGACACCCGTGGAAGTATCTGGCAAGTATAATCACTCGCTGTTTTGGTCCCAAAACTGGAAGCTTCGATCAAATGAACCAGACAGATCTGATGGTACTTCATGCCTTAGTCATAGGGAGGAATATTGACTTTGCCCAAGTCATATTCTCGGATATGGTGGACAAAATTACTCTTGCTACTTCAAAGAAGTCCACAAGGACTATTGTTCCCTACATAAGGTACTTGAGCTTACTTGTCCTTCATCAGATGCAATGGGAACATTATACTGGGATAGCTGCTGTGCTTGATGCAATGACCATGCCTCAAATGGGTCAAAAGATTTTTAATTTAATAAGGGAAGAGCAAGGTCCAGCTATTACTGCCCAGATGCAAGAAATAATTGATATTGCTGGTGATGAAGTTGAGGTTGAAGAAGAGGTTATTGTTGAAAACATTGAGGAACAAATGGCTAATGATTCTGAGTCTCCAGATGTGATTTCTGAAAACTCTGAGCACTCCACTACACATACTCATGATGAAGCCAGTATTGGAAAGGAACAGTTGGTTGTTGATATGCCAGCACAGAATGAGCCTATCAGTTCTGATGCTGAGGATGATGATGATGAAGGAGATGATGATAATGATGATGCTGGTGGATTTTTCATTGAACATGAAGCATATCACTCTGCTTCTAAGTCATCCAGCCAACATGGACATCTAACAACTTATGACAGTGAGGAAGAATCTGATGATGATTCTCCCAGTAGGACTCTTGGAGGCACAGTTGCATATCTCAACCCTGATCAACAATAAGGATCGAGTGACTCTGTTCATAGAGCACCAAGTGGTGAAGATGAAGAGGTTCCTGATGCTGAAGAGATCTCTGATAAGCTGGTGGAGCTCATAGAGATCAGCAAAGCAAAACGAATCTCAGGTATACCTTTATCAGTCCCTGAGGACACTCATTTGGTTGACCCCACCAATGAGAACCCATCCTCTCCTCCAGTTGTAACACCCCCACAACTGCCAAGCTCTAGTCAACTCCCAACAGTTGCTAGTTCTACTCCCTCCTACACCCATACTGAATTAAGGTCACAAGAGCTTGTGCACTTTCCACAAGTCTCTGAGGTAGTGTTATCCACACCTCTATAGCTACCTCTTATGTTGAGGGGGAGCTTATGGATGTTGCTTTAACCCAACTGCCAGTGGATGTGCCCTCACAAAAGGTCACATTCGTAAATATGGGATTGCTGCAATCTGGGTCACCCTCCCAACAGGGTGATACCATTGAAAGACAGACCTCCTCCCAAGGTCATACTGTGTCTATAGCCCCTGTGAGTCAAGCCTTTCCCTTAGTAAGTTCACAACAACTTGCTACTGAAATAAGGGATACCCCATTGAGTGCAACCCTCACTCACACTCACATACTTGCACCTACTTTTGATTCAATACTTACACATACTAGTGCACTGCCTGTCAATCCTAGTGGCATAAACCAGCCATTGGTACATGGCACACTCTCTGCTCCTAGTGATCTTAGGCCTATAAACCAAGGTCTAAGTAAGGGATCTCAATCTATTCCAGTTCTTGGCACCTCAACTCAATCAATTCCTACCAAACCCCTTCCCTCTACCTTCTCTGCACCCTCACCCCAAATACTTCAAAGCCTACTGTCCATCTCTCAAAATATGGATAGTCTTCAAGCCTCCTTCACCTCCTTCCAAACTAAAACAGAAACTCAACTCTCTCATTTAACCCAAGAGGTTGAGTCACTAAAGGCTACACAATCCCAACCCCAACCAACCCCTGCCCCCGTTGATCTTTCACCAATTCTCACCAAATTAGATCAACTTCTTACCCAAACTTCTAATCATACTCCTATTCCTTCCCCTACCATCTCAAACCAAACCATTACCAACCTCAACCAAACCATTTCTAACCTTCTAACCCAACTATCCACCCTAAGGCCTTCACCTCCTAACATCTCTGTACCCATCCCTGACTCTATTCTCAGAGTACCCTCCATTCTTCATACCATTGATGATGAGGTCACCATACTAAGCCAATCCTCTCACCAAAGGCACAGTGCAACCCTTCAAGCATTAACCAAAATCACTGATGCTATCCTAAGCCTAAGCCAAACTCCATCTTTCACCCCACCTCCTATTCCTACTACCTCTCCTTTACCTTCAACTTGTTGTTCCCAAATTGTGAATAATACTAAGTTAAAGAAATATTAAGTGCGGAAATAGTAATTATAAGAACAGTGAGAAATGTCTAAGGTTGTTAATATTAATATAACAAACTTACAGACTGGAATTTAAGAAGAACAGACATCTTAAATTCAATTGAAAACTCAGTAACAAACTTGAAATAAAATACAAGCACAAAGCTATTGCTCTCTGAACCTACAGAATAAGCAAGCCACTCTTCTCAACAAAGAGAAGAGTATTTATACATTTCCCTTATCAATCCTATCCGTTGATACAGTGACACACGTCACAATCTTGCAGACTGATAAGTAACAGATTTTCATCATGCAAAACTATCTTGAAAGTGACAGTTGATGACGTCACTGAGGGGACCATTTGCTGAAGACAGACTTCAGTAAACCTTGACTGAAAGTTTCAGTGATGAAACTTTCAGCTCTTCAGATGAACATTATTTGATTGTTGAGGTATTTCTTCATATAGCTTCTTCTTCTGAAATCTTCTTAGAAAACTTCAGCGCTGATGGAATGTAAACAAATCAAGACTAACAATCTCCCCCTATTTGTTTATAATCCATCATTATTTAAAAAAGAATAAACAAATAGAACTATTTACTCAAAAGAACTCATATGTACATGATCCAGACTATTTTTTTTTTGGATTCTTTTCATATTTCAATGTTTTTGTAATTTTCAGATATCTAAGAGTACACGCTGAAAATAAAAACATGAAAATAAAGTACACATAGAATTAAGAACTCTTTGAAGGTTTGTATGCTTGAGTACTTTCTAAAACTTTGACTTTTTCTTCCCATATTTCGGTTTCAGGATCTTTGGGCTTCTTGGCTTCAAACAATTTTACAATCTTCAGGCGAATGTCTGCTGTGTCAGGATCCCCTGAATCAAAGTAGGATGAAATTGCCTGTAGATGCATCCAATCAGCATTGTCCAGTTCTGATATTCTCTGAAACCTTGGACTGTCATAAGCATCTTTGAAGAAAAATCCTCTAGGATTTTCAAGAATCTGTTTGTCAATGAACACAAAACCTGGAGGGATTGAACAATCCATGTTTCTGTAGTTTGGAAGAATACCAGAAGCCATAAGCTTTATAGTCTCTTCTTCAGTTCTCCTAGAAGACTTTCTTCTTCTTTTCTTTGTTGGTTGATCTTTTTCTTGATTTTCAGAGTCCCCTTCAGTGGGTTGAAAACGTTTCTTCAGATTATCATAGGACTCTTGCAGATAAGAAAGCCTTATTTTAACTATCCTAACAAGTTCCGTTAGTTTCAGTTTGTTGAGACATTTTCCAATTTCAACCCATTCAGACAGACTGGATTTTGTAAGGTTGGTATTGGTGACATACTGAACCTTGAGACGATATTTGTTCCTTGAGATCTCCACTATGATTCCACGTTTATCTTTTGTGACTTTGACTACTGTGATTGGATCAGGATCAACTCTGTTAGTTTTAGACTCAAACCATTCTTTCTCCTTTTGTTCTCTGACTGCTTTTGCTTTTTCCTTTTTAATCCTTTCCTCTTCAACTTTTCGTTCAACCGCAAGTTGGAGGGATTGAGGAGACATTTTCTTCGAAGCTTTTTGCTGTTCAGCCTCAAGTTCAGCAGTCTTTAATGCTTCTGCTTCAGATAGACTTTGTAATCTAGCTCTTTCTTCATCTAACTCTTTTTCTATTCTATATTCTTCCAAGGTCATACTGAAAGCAGCAACTTCTTCTTCTTCAGTGAACTGTTTTTCAGATTTTCCTCCCCCTGTTTTGGACACCGAATTTCTAATTGCCTTCATGCTGTCGAACATTAGTTTCTCAGTGTTGGTTTCTCAGTTTCAGTGCCATCTGAAACACCTTTACCTTTATCAGGATTTCTGATAGGTGAGGTAGCTTTTTCACTTATAACTGAAGAGAACTCAGTTTTAGGAATTATCAGTGGGAACTGCTCCAGATATGTTGGTTTCAGAATATTGGAGGTTAGTTCCTTAGGACTAAGAACATCAATATTCATTTTTGTTTCAGAAGCTGAAAGTGAACTTCCAGCAGTGAGAGGTGCATTGGAATGTATAATCAAGGATGTCTCAGGTTGAGTGATGTTCTGTGGGGAGGATTGAATCATCAAGTTAAAATCATGCTCAGGAGATGACCTTTCAGAGAATTTTGTGTTTCTTTCATCTCCTGGTTCACTTTGGGATTCCTCAAAAATTCTACGTAACTCTTCCCTTTCTTTTTCGTTTTTGTCACTGATCACTGAGTATTCCTCAATCGTTTGTTTCAGCCGACTGATTTCTTCCTTATCTCTTAAAGACTTTGTTATCCTTTTCTTGATGTTTGCTCTTATTACTTTTGCCACAACTGAAGATCTCAGAAATTTCTCCCCCTTAGAAGCTGAGGAGGAGACTGTAGCAGCTTCTATCGGTTGTAATCTTGGAACAATATGTGTGTTTAGTGTGGCTAACAACATACGTTGCATGTCTTTCAGGACTACCTTTTTGTGATAGGACTAAAGATAGCGTTTGGAAGGATATGCTTTCAGTGAGTCTCGAAGTTGTGAGATAGTGTCAGTGAAGGATTTCAGAAATGTGGCTTGAAAGGATGAAAGAGACTCAGATAGAGATGACTGAGAGGAGGAAAGCTGAGATAACACATCCTCGTAACGTTTATTACCATTGGCAATATAGTCACGAAGTTGTTTAAAAAGAGTGACCCGAAGTTGGTTGTGAAACTGAAACTCCTTATTCAAGGTACTGATGTAGTCTACCAAAAGTGTAGTAAGGAGTTTAATTTCGTCAGCGAAGTTGACATTTGACATATGCTAAATACGGAACCGATGAAATTCGCTGGTGATTTGACTCTGAAGAAGATGAATGGTGTCATCGAGCTTTAAGTAAGCATCAAGAACAGACATTGAGTTGTCATCAACGTCAGTAGGTGAACGTATTATGGGAGGTGACAGAGGGGTTGTTGTTTCAACAAGAAAGTCGTGATCAGTGGAAGAAGAGGAGGTTTCTGATTTGTCAGAACCGTCGTGAGGATCGGATACTGATTTTTCAGAGAGTACTAATTTAGAGAGGGAGACTGAGCATTGTAGTCAGCAGAGATTTCTTTCCCAAAAACCATCAGTCAATCAAGATGAGCTTGATTGGCAGTGGGAGGTAGAAGATTGACAGGATACTCAAAACCAGAGACAAGATCCCAAATGAGACCCTGTTCTTTGTTTAAATTTTTAAAAGAAATTGGTGTAGGTGGGGTACGGATAGCCATAGAAACATTTGGGTTTAATGAATCATCAGGGGCTATATTAGGCTGTGCTTCAGTAGTAGTTTTGTGTATAACTACATCTTCATTAGCATAAGAAGTAGCCGTAGGTCCAGTTGGGTTAGCTGAACCATCAGTGGCCAAGATGGGAGAGAAGGGAAAAACTTCAGTGTCAGGGATATCTGAAACATCATGAGTTAGGGGTTTCTCAGAACCAGATGGTTTATCTGATTCATCATTGAGGTGAAATACATCAGACTCAGAGGGTTTGGGTTCTGAGATATCATTTGTATTGGGAAAATCCATAAGATCAGTTGGGACGACGGATCTATCAAGGGATTGTAGCTGAACTGTAGTTTTAGTTGGTGGTACTGAAACGTTAGCAGTAGTAGTGGCATCTGAAGCAGTGGGATTTACTGCAACTGAAGTGGTGAGAACCGTAGTTGAGGGTGTGGTTTCCTCAACATCATTGGTTTTTGGAGCCTCTGAGTGTGGGGGAATTTTACACTCATCATTGGTAGAAGGTGAGTGAGAAACTTTAACAAACGGGTTGACGAATGTATCATTAGTTGCAAAGGCAAACCCAAGAAGTTCAGTCGGTGCCGCTGAACTCTGTGAGGGCTTAGAAGGGTGTGCTTCAGAGTCGGTCTGGTGTTGAGCCGATACATCACGAGCAATAGTGTGGACCAGTAAACTAGTTGGGTCAACTAGAGTACTAAGGGTCTGTGATGCGAGTGAAGCAATTTGAGTAGGGGAGAGAGGACTTACAGTGGAAATCGGATCAAGAATGATCATCTTGGCTGTTGTAGTAGGTGCTGAACGTCCAATTGAAGAACTTTTGTCACGAAGGATTCGAGGTGTTTTCCTTTGAGGGTCAGTAGCAGATGTAGGCTGAACATTAGTGTCAGCAGTTGTTGTTTCAGATGTATTAGGAGAAGAAGGTGGAGTGTTACGCTTTAGTCGTTTTGGTTGAACAGAAGGACTTGATTCGGACGCACCTTTTGCAGAAGAAGTCTTCTGAAGAAAAACACCGTGTGAAGTAGGCACAAGGTCAGTAATAGTGACTGAAGCGGGTAACTTGAGAGGCCGACGCTTTCTCTTCTTTGGAGCAGGTATTGGTGCAGCTGAAGGAGCAACAGGCTGTTCAATGGACTCTGAATCTGAAAGCGGTGCAACAGTTTCAGCAGAAGTTTATGGTTGGACTGAAATAGCGGGAGAGATGTCCATACGAGCATATTCCATGATGGCTTCAGTGAGCGGTATGGGATCAGCAGAGCCAGTACTGGTCCAGACAGAATTTGGGAGAGAAGATAATTCAACTGAATGCTTAGCTGAATAGTAGTGTGATCGTCGCAGCAGTTGTCGAAATAGCAAAGATAGAAAGCGGGGAAAAGGAATGTGGGAGTTCCGCTTTTTCATCTTGACAAGTGATAGAATAAGACTGAAGGCAAAAGAAGCATAGTCTACCTTTGTGTTGTACATCAGCACATGACCTAGACTAAGCATATTTTCAGCCACTTGATCCATTCCTCCAGTTTTGGTAGTCATACAGAAGGTAAGTATACTGAAGAAACTACACCAAACGGTTGGTAGCTTGTTCCTGACTAGGGTTTCTCCTTTGATGAAGGAAGATGCAGGAAGCTTCAGATATGTGGCAATGAGATCCTTGGCCGATTTAGTGTAAGGAACACAGGGAGACTCATCATCAGTGGAAAGATGAAGTGCTTTTGCAAGAAGGTTTTTATCAACACGACACTTTTGCTTGCCGTTCAGCAGAGTGAAAGAGATCTTAGGGTTGTCAGATGTCTCATCCATCACAGTGGCTGTCATCCAGAATTCACAGAGGTGTCCTTCAAACATGGGAATTTTAGTAGATAAGGCATAGTTGAGAGGACAATAGCGGAAAAAGTTAATGAGATTGAAGAATTCAGATTTTGCAGGGACAGAGGATAGTGGAACAAAAGTGTTGTTAGATTTGTGAACAATCTCAGCGTTGGAAATGATTGGTACAACTGAGTCAGGAAGATGAACACACAAGGTTGCTGGGCGAGACATGATGATTGAGAGAAGAAAAAGTATGTCGAAAGAAATGAGAAACAGTAGAGAGAAGGATGAAGAAGATGAGAAAGCGTTTTATAGGAATAGAGAAAGAGAGCGGTTAACGGAGAATAGAGAAAGGGACGATGATTTCAAAAATGGGTCCTATTTAAATTGATATTCAACCGTTGGATGAAACCGCAAAAACTAACCACAGTTAAAACTAAAAAGCAGTAAACAAAAGAAATATTATTTAAAGAAATGTAAATAACGAAAAAACTGTAAATCAAGAAATTTATTGTGGCGAATGTTTATAATTTTTTATTATTAGCAATTAATGATTGTGAACTGAAAGGCTGTTAATCAGGGTATTTCAGTGAAACAACATTAAATGAGAATAACTAAGAATTACATTGACTTATCTGAAGCAAATAAAATGAAATATGCAAAATATAACGAAGAACACAGAACACAATGTAAGAACATCATCCATTAATATGATAGATTCAAACAACAGAGTTACAATGGAGCATACAAAAATGATCTAAATCATATAGCTAAAAGAGTGGATGATTGTATAGTGCGTCCATGCCACAAGATGAAAGTAGATGATCGCCAATGTTGGTTAATCAAGAAGATTGATAGCAATTTGTACTACTGCTCCAAGCCCAACATTGTTGATACGTATGGTGAAGGTGTACATGAAAATATGGTTGATGACTACAACTGTGATCTCCATGAAGAATGTAGAGAAAAAGAGAGGAAAAAGGGAGGAAATATGTTAAAGAAGGGTGAGAAGGAAGGGATGTGATCAGCAAAGAGATAAACAATGATATATAAAGAAAAGAAAGTAATCATTATTTGTTATTGAGACTGAACATGAAATGACGGCTGTAATAAATGCAACCCCAAATAAAGATAAAATTGAGTTAACCAAACGTACACAAATCCAGCCAATATTTTATTAACATAAGGATGAAAGAAGACTTACTTGTCAGCTGAAGACTTTCAGATGAGAAAGTCAGTCGACCACGTTTGGCAACAAGGGAAGCTGAACACGGGCAGATGTTAAAGGTTCAGCAGACCAAGTTCAGAAACAAGATAATTGAATTGTGCTTCATCCAGAGCTTTAGTAAAGATATCAGCTAATTGATGTTCAGTTGGAACAAAGTACAACTCAATATCATTTTTAGCTATGTGATCTCTGATGAAGTGGTGACGAATATCGATATGTTTTGTTCGCATATGAAGCACAGGATTGTTAGAAATGGCAATGGCACTGGTGTTGTCACAGTAGATGGGAGTCTTGACAAGAGAAACACCGTAGTCAGCAAGCTGATGTTGAATCCACAAGATTTGAGCACAGCAACTCCCTGCTGAAATATATTCAGCTTCAGCGGTAGATAAAGAAATAGAATTTTGTTTCTTGCTTTGCCAACTGACGAGTTTACGTCCAAGCAACTGACATCCTCCAGTGGTACTTTTTCTGTCCATATGACAGCCTGCATAATCTAAATCTGAAAAGCCCATTAGATCAAAACCTGAGTCTTTGGGATACCAAAGACCCAGATTAGGAGTACCCTTCAGATACCTGAAGATCCTCGAAACAGCAGACATATGAGACTCTTTTGGATTTGCTTGAAATTGAGCACATAAACATGTGGAAAACATGATATCAGGTCTACTAGCAGTTAAATAAAGCAAAGAACCAATCATCCCTCGAAAAGTAGGCAAGTCAACTGCTTTTCCATCAAGATCAGCAGTTAACTTTGTTTTGGGAGCTATGGGTGTTTTCATGACTGAACATTCAGTGAATTTGAACTTGTTCAATAATTCAGTGATATACTTTCCTTGATTGATGAAGATACCAGTTTCAGTTTGCTTAATTTGAAGTCCTAAAAAATAGGTTAGCTTACTCATCATACTCATTTGAAACTTTTTGGTCATGATTCTTTCAAATTCCTTACACAAATTTTCATTAGAAGACCCAAATATTATGTCATCAACATAGATTTGGACAAGAAGCAAATCACCTTTTTCCCTACCAAGAAAGAGAGTTTTATCAATTGTATCTCGTGTGAAGCCCTTTTTAAGAAGATATGCTGAAAGAGTATCATACCAGGCTCGAGGTGCTTGTTTCAATCCATATAGTGCTTTGTCTAGCTTGTACACATGATTTGGATACTTGGGATTTTCAAAACCGGGAGGTTGCTGAACATATACCTCTTCTTTTAGCTCACCATTGAGAAAAGCACATTTGACATCCATTTGATAAACTTTGAATCCTTTATGAGCAGCAAAAGCAAGAAATATGCGAATTGCTTCCATTCGTGCAACGGGAGCAAACGTTTCATCATAGTCAATTCCTTCTTCCTGACAGTATCCCTTGGCAACTAGTCTTGCTTTGTTTCGAATTACAACTCCTGATTCATCTTTCTTGTTCCTGAAAACATTTTTGGTTCCTATCACAGACTGACTCGAGGGAGGTGGTACGAGATTCCATACTTTATTCCTTTTAAATTCATTCAGTTCCTCTTGCATTGCTGATACCCAGTGTGAATCTTTTAAAGCATCATTAACCTTCTTTGGTTTAGTTTGAGAAATGAAATCAGCAAACATGCAAAACCCTGGTATTGCAGATCTTCTAGTACGAACTCCTTCATTTAGATAACCAATTACTTGATCAATGGGATGATCTTTGGTCCATTTGTTGTTAGGAGGTATTGGATTTTTAACTGGAGAAGGATCAGTTGGAAATTCAAGAATGGGAGAGTTTACTTCAATAAATGGATCAAAGGGAACTTCAGTTGAAGATGGAGATTGGGATTCAAAATCAATCAGTGGTATTTCGTAGTTTATGGGTTCAGGAATTGGTGTTTTACAGGATGTTTCAACTGAAATGGGTATAGGAGTAACAGAAGGTATGCCGTTATCGTCATACTCTTCGCAAACTGTTTCTTTTGGCTGAGCGGCTGAAGTGTCTTCAAATGGAGATGAAAGCAAGGCATCCCAGTCGTCTGAATTTGTAGTGTTTTGATCTGAATATCTTGACTGAAGATCTTGTTGGTGCAAAATTGTAAATCCCTAGTTCTTATCAATCAAATACATACAAGAAATGTTAATTCAAATGTGTTTTGATTAATTGTTTGCATGTGTATATATTCTTAGTGATTCTTTGTGATGATTTTAAGCTTACAAGTACTTAATCATGTGTTGATGTGAGTTTGGAAGTTTAAGTCTGTGTGAAAGTTCATCACGTGCGTGATGTGTTCACTGCGTGCGTGGTGAGTCCACTACGTGCGTAGTGAAGCTCAACTCGCACGTAGTGATTAGGTCGGTTAAAATGAATTTAATTATTATTAAAATAACCAGTACGTGCGTACTGGACTCACTGCGTGCGAAGTGCGTTTCATCACGTGCGTAGTGAATTAATTACTCTATAAATAGAGCTTAACCCCGCATTAGCGTGGGTAATCGGGAAATCGACGAATCAAGCGGGTAACCTACGAATCAATCGAGTAATCAACCGGGAGCCTTCGTAATTGACCTTATACGACTTTAAGCCTACTAAATCGCGACTTTAAACCTCGTAAACGAATACTGTGTGTTTAATCCGAATCCAAGGGCAGCCTTAAGCATCTCTGTGTGATTTCTTAGAGTTTGTTCTTGTTTCTACTCTGTGTGTTTCTTAATGTTACTGTGTGCCGGACACCTAAGCAGATCTTAGAATCCTTAGGAGGTTTGGGAAATAGAAATTCCGCACTATTTCTCATCCTAGATCAGTCCTAGCATTAGGGTGTTTTAGTTTAGTTTAGAACCCCATCCCCCAGCCGGTCCTACAAAGTGGTATCAGAGCCTTGTGCTTTGATTGATCACTTTTCCTTTAGGATTTCGTGATCTAGGTGTCGATTAGGCCTGTGTGTTTGTCCTTTTCGTCGTTTTTAATCGGTTTTTAGGTCGAAAATAGGTCGTTTTGCGTTAAAAAAGGTCGTGTTTTTACGTTAACTGTTTGAGTGTTACGCGTGCGAAGTGAGTCCTTAGTGCGTGCGTAGTAAGCTTTGTGCGTGCGAAGTGTGTCGTTAATCCTCTAGAATCTTCGATAGGCTGTGTGCTTTGTTCGTGCGTAGTAGATTCTCAACACGTGCGTAGTGATACTCACTTCGCACGTACTTGAGTCTGTGTGTTAATCTTTTTCTTAAAAAACTATTTTAAGTACTTCGTGCGTAGTCATTTTAATCCGTGCGTACTAGGTTCTCAGTTCGTGCGTAGTAAAGTCTGTTTGTTTTCCTGTCAGTCCGTACGTAGGTCCTCTACTTCGTGCGTAGTGCTGTGTGATAGCTAGATTGTCAGTTTTGTTTACTTTGTGTAAATTTTGCTTAGTGCAAGTTTTGTTGATAGAACTATGTCTTAGGGGGAGTTTGTTGGTGCAAAATTGTAAATCCCTAGTTCTTATCAATCAAATACATACAAGAAATGTTAATTCAAATGTGTTTTGATTAATTGTTTGCATGTGTATATATTCTTAGTGATTCTTTGTGATGATTTTAAGCTTACAAGTACTTAATCATGTGTTGATGTGAGTTTGGAAGTTTAAGTCTGTGTGAAAGTTCATCACGTACGTGATGTGTTCACTGCGTGCGTGGTGAGTCCACTACGTGCGTAGTGAAGCTCAACTCGCACGTAGTGATTAGGTCGGTTAAAATGAATTTAATTATTATTAAAATAACCAGTACGTGCGTACTGGACTCACTGCGTGCGAAGTGCGTTTCATCACGTGCGTAGTGAATTAATTACTCTATAAATAGAGCTTAACCCCGCATTAGCGTGGGTAATCGGGAAATCGACGAATCAAGCGGGTAACCTACGAATCAATCGAGTAATCAACCGGGAGCCTTCGTAATTGACCTTATACGACTTTAAGCCTACTAAATCGCGACTTTAAACCTCGTAAACGAATACTGTGTGTTTAATCCGAATCCAAGGGCAGCCTTAAGCATCTCTGTGTGATTTCTTAGAGTTTGTTCTTGTTTCTACTCTGTGTGTTTCTTAATGTTACTGTGTGCCGGACACCTAAGCAGATCTTAGAATCCTTAGGAGGTTTGGGAAATAGAAATTCCGCACTATTTCTCATCCTAGATCAGTCCTAGCATTAGGGTGTTTTAGTTTAGTTTAGAACCCCATCCCCCAGCCGGTCCTACAGATCTAATTCATCAAATGTGACATCCATTGTTTCAAGCATTGTATTGATTTTGAAGTTGAACACTCTGTATGCCTTTGAGATGCTAGAATACCCAAGAAATATTCCTTCATCAGCTTTGGGTGCAAACTTGCTCGGGCGATCCTTACTGTTCAGAATAAAGCATGTACTGCCAAAGATTCTCAAATTACCAACATTTGGAATCTTATTGTGCAACAATTCGTAAGGAGTTTTCAAATGTCTTTTAACTACCAACGATCTGTTTTGTGTTTAACATGCTGTATTGATGGCCTCAGCCCAGAAACGTAATGATATCTTTGCTTCAGCAAGCATGGTTCGTGCGGCTTCAATTAGTGTGCGATTATTTCTTTCAGCAACTCCATTCTGTTGGGGGGTGTACACGGCTAGAAAATTCTGAACAATCCTATTCTCTTCACAGAAGTCCTCAAGAGTTCTGTTTCTAAATTCAGTACCATGATCACTTCTTAGCTGTTTGACATGAATATCGTACTGATGATTCAGTCTTGTGATGAAGCTAATTATGATCTCAGCAGTTTCACTCTTCTTAGATAGAAAGAATACCCAAGTAAAACGTGTATATTCATCCACAATTACAAGAGTGTATTTCTTACCACTGATACTTGGAGTGCTGACTGGACCAAAGAGATCCATGTGAAGCAACTGAAATGCTTTGTTGATCTGATCACAGTGCTTTGATTTGTGAACAAACTTCTTTTGTTTTCCTTTCTCGCAATCATGACAAACTTTGTCTTTCACATAGCTAATCTTAGGCAACCCTTTTGCTAGTTGCCCTTGTGCTAGTTTGCTCATATTTTGGAAATTCAGATGAGATAACCTTTTGTGCCACAACCAATGTAGTTCTTTGACTGACTGTGAGATAAAGCATACATCTGAGGGAGAAGTAACTAAATTGAAGTCGAGAACGTACATGTTATCTATCCTCTTGGCCTGAAGGACTTCAGTGCCCTCTTTGTTTCTGATGGAACACTTGTATTTTTTGAACAAAACGGAATAATCTGCATCACACATCTGACTTATGCTTATCAGATTATGCTCAAGTCCGGTGACATGAGCGATATTCTTGATATGAATAACACCTTTCTTTAATTGACCATAGGCATCTGTTTTTCCACATTTTCCTCCACCAAATATAACTTGTGGACCATCGACTGGAGTAACTTTTGTTAGTAAAGATTTGCATCCAGTCATGTGACGGGAGCATCCACTGTCAAGGTACCATGTGTTATTTCCTTGACCACCCTGCACAAGTTAACGAAGAATTAAACCAATTTGTGAACCCACCTGCTGATGGGCTCAGAAGAAGTACAGCAAGTAGCAACAGGTGAATCACATGTTTTGGCTTCATGACCTCTAATACCACATTTATAACATTTACGTGTGGATTTGGTATCCTTTTGACGTTTGATATTGTTTTTCTGAGTATTGGATCTAGTTAACTCTTTTAACTGATTCATCATTATCTTCAGTGTTGATTCAAATTTTTGTAATTTGCTCAACCTTTTTGATTTTGGCTTTTCAGACTGATGGCTTTGAGTTTTCGATCTTTTGTAGTTTTGATTATGTACTGAAGGATTAGTTTCAAGTGGAACTTCAGCTATCAGAGATTCAGTGGTGAGGTGAACTGAAGTGGATTCAGTTTTGGTGGAAGCTATGGGTTCAGATTCAGTGACAACTGTAAGTTCAGATTCAGCGAGATTGGAAAAATTTTGCTGACAATCATTCTGATTTTCAAACAAGTTATCGGAAGACAACTGAATGTTTCGGATTTCAGAATTTGTTTCCTCATTGAACTTAGGAATTTCACTAGCTGCCTTAGTAAATCTTTTATATAGCATATCTGAGTTTCCTATGTTTTCACATGTGAACTCACTAAAAAATATTTCATCAACATTTTTGCACTTTTTGCTGAATGAGGCAGCTTCTTTGATTTTTCCTAACCCAACTCTTTCTCTCTGAATGATCATTTGATGATTGATACTCTCAAAGGCGAGTTTATTAGGACTGAGCCAGAGATTAATGATGGACTGATGATCTTTGAGTTTATCGTTTGTTAAAGATAGCTCAGCTTTGGCCATTTTTAGTTCATTTGTTAACAGTTCTAGATGACATTTCAAGGCAAAGGACTCTTGAACAAGAGTGTCATTCTCAGTTTCAGTTTTCTGAATTAGGTTTTGTTGATCAGAAAAGATTTTCTTGATTTTGTTTTGTTCATCATGTGCAGAAATTAAATCAGACACTAAATAAGCAAACATATCATTTTTCTCATTAGACTCATAGTTCTGAAAGTTTGATACCTTGTACATCATAGAGGAATTCCAACCCTCAGCTGAACTCAACCTTTCAGCAGTAGCTAGGTCTTTCTTGAACTGGCTCTCAGTAGCCATCAGTCACATGTAGGGCTGAGCACACCCTGAGAATTCTTCAGCAAACATAGCTTTTTCAGACTCTTGATCATCATCGGATGTTTCAGAGTCAGTCCAATTCAGTTCTCCAGCTACCATTGCCTTCTCTTTCTTCTTTTCAGTTGAACTATGATTTTTCAGATTCAGTGCCTTGTACTTAGACTTGTACTTGTCAGCCTTAGATGGATAACTCTTAGATGAGGATTTGACAATACAGTTAGCAGCGAAGTGGCCAAGCTTACCACATTTGTAACATTCCAGCTTTGATTTATCAGTGGTGGATTTGAAGCTTCCTGACCCTTGATCATTAGTTTTGGCCTTGAATTTTAAGAACTTGCTGAAGTTCTTCATTATGAAAGCTCGTTCAACCTTGAACTCTGGATGACCCTCTTCACCTTCAGCTTCCCAGTCATTCTCTGTCTCCGTGTCGGAATCTTCAGTGAATTGTTGAGCTGATACTTCAGTTTCTGCAACTAGAGCTAAACTCTTCTTAGCTGATCTCTTCAGCTCCTGTTTCTGAGCTCTTGTTTGCTCATCATTCCGTAATATGCCATACAGCTTTCTCATGTCCAATTTTTTTAACTTATTATTGGTCCTGAGAACGAGACACATAGTATCCCACTTACTAGGGAGAGCATCCAGGAATCTGTTGAGAATTTGGATCTTCTCTCTCTGAACACCAGCTTCTAACATATCATTTAACAGACAAGTAAACCTAGTATAAACTTCAGTGAGATTCTCAGATTCTTTAGAGCAGAAACTTTCGTACTTCCTGATGACATTCGTCCTTTTGTTCTCCTTCACCTCTTCAGTTCCTTCGTATGCTATACACAAGGTTTCCCACATATCCTTTGCAGTTTTCAAATTAGAGATTGTATGATAGACATCATTGGGAAGTGAGATAGCAATGTTGTTTCGAATCTTAGCATCCAAATTTACCTGTCTTCTGTCTTCATCAGTCCACAGGTTCCTCAGTTTAGGAAGAGGTTCCAGTAGATCACCTTCTTCACTCATAAGCGAAATGGTTTTTGGAATGATAGGACCATTTTCTAGAACAGACAGAGACATGGTATCCAGGTTTTTGAGATAGAGAAGCATTCTTCCTTTCCAGCTGGAAAAATTTTCGGAAGAGAACTTTGGTGGCTTACCAGAAGACCCATTGTCGTTATAGTCAACTTTAGACATCTCGGCAGATCTCAAATTATTGAAGAATTTGAACCTGCTCTGATTCCAATTGTTGTTCCCAAATTGTGAATAATACTAACTTAAAGAAATATTAAGTGCGGAAATAGTAATTATAATAACAGTGAGAAATGTCTAAGGTTGTTAATATTGATATAACAAACTTACAGACTGGAATTTAAGAAGAACAGACTTCTTAAATTCAATTGAAAACTCAAGAACAAACTTGAAAGAAAATACAAACACAAAGCTATTGCTCTCTGAACCTACAGAATAAGCAAGCCACTCTTCTCAACAAAGAGAAGAGTATTTATACATTTCCCTTATCAATCCTATCCGTTGATACAGTGACACACGTCACAATCTTGTAGACTGATAAGTAACAGATTTTCATCATGCAAAACTATCTTGAAAGTGACAGTTGATGACGTCACTGAGGGGACCATTTGCTGAAGACAGAATTCAGTAAACCTTGACTGAAAGTTTCAGTGATCAAACTTTCAGCTCTTCAGATGAACATTATTTGATTGTTGAGGTATTTCTTCAGATAGCTTCTTCTTCTGAAATCTTCTTAGAAAACTTCAGCGCCGATGGAATGTAAACAAATCAATACTAACACAACTATCCCTTCCTCTACCTCTACTCCTTCTCCATCTCCTTATTCTTTTGTCCTTCCTTCTGTTGCCAAGCCATCTGACAACTTTCCTTTTTCATTTGCTGATGACAAAAAGGGGGAGAAGTCAGTTAGAAGAGAACCTTCACCAGATACAATCAGAGCAGCTGTTGATGCATATACAGCTGAGGTTCAGGCTATGCAAGCAGAGGATGCATTTGCCCCCAATGAAACAGAAAATCAAAGAAAATCATATGTTGAGGGGGAAAATCAATCTGAGGGGGAGCAACCTGCTCAAGATGAGCAGATGCCAAAAAGAAGATTTAAACAAATGGCTAGAAGGAAGAGTGCTAAAAATCCAAGACAAGATGAATCTTGTGCACCAATCAATGTGTCATTAGAAGATTCTGATAATGATGATGATGAAGATAGGATGTCTCTGTCCTCTCTGCTCAACTTGAAAAAGCAGAGCCTATCAACTCAAGCTCCAATAGTCCAAGCTTCCTCTCCAGTACAATCAAGTCAACCAACTCCCAGCAGCACATCAAGGAGAAAAGGAAAGAAAATAATGTCTGCTGAGGAGATTGAAGAAGAAGAGAAAAGAGAGGAAGAGTTAAATCAAGAGGATGAGAATCTTAGAGAGCTAAGTGAACTGACTGCTGCTCTTGGTACAACCATTGAAGATGTTCTGAAAACCAAGGAGAGACACCAGGATTTCACTACTCCTGAAGATCTTGCTGCAATCATTGGTGTCACTGATGATGAATTGAGAGAATTACAAGAAGAAGAAATCATCATGCTATCCTCTCAATCACATCCAACACAGGTTGCACCACAGCAAGATAATCCTACTATCAAGAAAGTTCCTAAAAGAGGAAGAACTCACAGAGAAGCCATTCAAGCATTGCATGAGTTCAACTTTGGAGTTACAACTCAGCAATCTGAAAGGGAGATCAAAGAGCTCTTGGAAAACAAGAAGAACTTGATAGAAAGAAAGGATCCAAATCTCATTTCCAGAGTCACTCCATATAAGGAAACAGATGAAGGGCCATATCTCAGAATAGTAAGAAGAGATGAAAGACAAACACATGAGAATGCCTATCTTCATCACTGCAAATTGTTCTCCTTCAGTGAGATGATTGAAACTCTGTACCACCTCCTTAAATCCAAAAGTGAAATTGTCACAAGGTTCATAAACAAATTCGAATACTGGATCAGAATGTCTGTCTACCACAGGATATGCACTCATGATCAATTTATGGAACACATTGATGTGATTGAGGATGCATTCAAGAAATCCTCCAAAGCTTTTGTACCTACTGAACATATCATACTTAATCCTAATCATCCTTACCTGTCTGCATATGAAAATCTCAACACTGCTCTGCCCTCCAACATTGAACCAGAAATGTTTAAGTACATAACTGAACCTGAAAGAGGGATGTTCTTCAAGAACAGAGCTGGTGTTTGGAGATTCCTAAGAGAAACTGACTTAAGAAGAGCCCTTGGAGAGTTAATCTTTCAAGCTGCAACTTCAACAAGGGGACAGACAGGAAGTGAACATTTTGAAAGTCTGATTCAAGCAAGAGCTGAAGAGTTGTTGGTTGCAAATCCACTAGACAGACTTCTGAATGTTAAAGAAGAACCTTGGTGGGAAGAAAACTGAAACTTCATAACTAGACTAGTTGTTTTTTCTTTTAATTCCTAGAATAGTTCAACTTCTGTACTTAGTTTAACTCATAGTTAGATTTCTCTGTACAAACTCTCTGTAAATATTTGTTTTGTAATCAAGCTTGAAACTTTGATCATGGACTACTTAGCTAAAATGCTAGTATAGATGACTCTTAGTAGATAACTCACATAGTGTAAATATAGAAAACATCAAAAATCCTAAAAACAGAAAAAGGATAGAAAAGATACCACAAAAACAGAACAATGGTACTTCATAAATGAAAAGATTCCCAAAAACAAAATATCAGGGAACATACTTTAAAGAGTTACCAAAAACAGATAACTAGGTAACCAAAATGCACTTAAAAGTTTTATCTTTACAAATCCGAGTCAAACTGATTCTTCTTAAACAGATAAGGTTTTGTCATCATCAAATAGGGGGAGATTGTTGGAGAGATAGTAATATCAAACCTAAATCAAAGCTGTCTATTAAGTAAAATAGGGTTTGATGTTAACAAAACCATATATTCAGTTTTGGACTTAGATTAATGAAAAACATGTGTTGTTTTTCATATTAGACTTAAAGAAATTCTAAGTAAGAAATGTCAGCTGACGAATCAAAGTGTCAGCTGAACACTGAGTATCAGCCAAAGGATCAGCTTCAGGAAGATCAGCTAAGAAGAAATGACAAGTTAAGAAGCATCAGCTATGCATCTACAAAGCATCAGCTGATGATGCTAACCATCAGCTGAGGGCTCCTCATAGATCAGCTGAGCAGACAAAGATCAGCTGACAGTATCTCATTGATCAGCCGATGTCTCCCATCTGTCAGATAAGGTATTTGCTACTTATCCAATCTTTTCTTCATAAGCTGATCATACTCAAACGATTAGCTGAGCCCTTGAGATCAGCTGACAGTTTAGTTTGATCAGTTTTTTAGCTACGTTGATTTGTGTTATCAGCTGAGCAATTCGATCAGCTGAGCAAATCTAGTCAGCTGAGTCTTTCACATTTATACTTAGCTGAGCAAAATTACATTTGCAATTCAGTGTCTGTTAGCTGAGTCTTTAATCAGCTAATAGCTTTTCTGTGTAATATTTTCTTAAGTCAAAGGCAGAACATGTGTTGTTCTATTATGCCTTAGATCTTTCTTTGTAAAAGTACTTAGCACTTTTTGTATCTGCAAAGAAACAAAAAGGATAGATCTTTATCCTCTGGAAAAGGAGAAATATACTTTAGAAGAGAAGATCTCGAAGACATGCTTTGAGAACTAAGTATGGCTGGCAACTCTATACTTGGTTAAGTCAATTCATCAGAAAGCATGGTGTTGATTAAAGCACAAGCGTGAAAGGAGAAGTTTACTTTTCCAAGATATAAAGGTAGTACTTTAATAATATAATAATAGATAGTGGGTACACTCATTACTGAAAAATATGTTTACTTTACACACTTTGTGTATAAAGTTAACTTACTTTTCACTCACTAACTTTATCTATTATAATATTATTAAACCAAGTACCTTTGTCTCCTTCTCTCTTCATCAACCCGGACACACCTTGCTTATACATACTCATGCATGGAAACATGCTAAGTATGTGAATATATATTTGAATACTGAAATCTCATTTGTTGAGAACTAGAAGAGTTAGCATTTTACTTTCAGTATATCAAACTTGTTCATGTGTTGAACATCTTAGACATAAGTTGTTTAAGATTAGCTTAGTCTATGTGTTAGACTAATTTAGTTGCCACCTTTTATTGAACTTAGATTTTCCGCATCTAGTTCATGTAATTCTTGATTTACATCAATAAGAATTATATAAAAGTAAACCGTGTGTCTCTTAAATTTTAAATTGCTAAAGTTTGTATTCAACCCCTCCCCCTTCTACAAACATTTGTTGTTGTAGTATCCATTCGGGACCAACAACATGAACGAGTGAAGTTGACCTTCGTATATCTTATATGAGCTCGAGCCTAAAATATCCCAAACGAGCGAACTTGACAAGTAACATACTCGAGCTCGGCTTGCCTTGTTTACATCATTAGCAGTGTTTTGAAGACAAATTTCATTTCCTCATTTTTTTTTGTTAAATGGGTAATAAGTCGATTCCAGAATTTGATGTAATAGAAAGTGATCGTTATAAAAGTAAGTGATATGTGTTTCGTGACGGTATGATGAGAGTTACGGGGAGCACAATGTTTCACACTCTAACAAAACTAAAAGTACTTATGTTTCCTAAACATAATTAATTAATTATTTTCATATTAATTGTACTTTTATCTAATTTAATCTAATATAATATAATATATTATGGTAACGTTTTTTGAACGGCTCTTAATTTACACCAAATTGTCTTTAACAAAACCAGAACCTATAAACTTTGGCCAATGAACAATCACCTCACCAAAACACCTAAGTACTTACCGCTAGATTATAACCTAAATTATAAAGTTATATGATTATATAAAGTCAATGGGCAATCAACTCACCAACCATCTCATGATATTATAAATTCTCATGCTTTTTAACACAATTACAAAACTACCCATCAAAATATCACAATAAATTGATATTTATAAATTAATATTTATATTTTTAAATTAAATGTAGACCTCATCTTTTATATTTTTTAAATTCTCCTTTTTTTTATATTTTAAAGTAATTAAATGTCTTTTTATTAATAATTAATATTTATTATTTAGTTAATTTATAAATGACAAACCCTCTCTTGCTCATTTATACATACATCCCCTACTTCCCAGCAACTTCATCCACCCCCAACAAAATCCATAACGTTTATTTCGTATGGCCATGGCAACGGCCACCACTCTCTCCGACGTCCACCCTCACATTATCCAAACCCACATCTTACCACGCCTCGACGGCCCATCTCTCTCCACCACCGCCACCGCATCATCCTATCTACAATCCCTCTGTTCCGACGACAACCTCTGGTCTCAGATCTCCAAATCCACTTGGCCCTCTATCACCCACCCACTTCTCGACGACATCATCTCCACCTTCCACGCCGGCCACCGCTCTTTCTTTCAAGACTCATTTCCTTCTCTAATCACCGATCTCAACCACCCTAACAACCGCCGCTCCGCCTGGACTACCTCCAAACTAGAGCGTTCCTATTCTCATCTCGACACCTCACCTCAACTCATCTCCGCCGTCGATATACGCTACAAAAACGATGTCGTTTACTCCATAGTCCATGTCACATACGCTACATCTGATTTCCTATCGTCCGCTTTACGAATCGATCTAACCAACGAATCCGGATCCGGATCCAAACAGGTGCCCCAAACCTCCCAAACCATTGATTTGATCGTCGACGAGATCGCCGGAGCTGATAAAGCGACATTAAAACATCTTCAAGAATCACTTCAACTAAACTGGATATTAATCGACCCGACCCGGAAACGGGCGGGTAACGTATCCAGTATCAAACCCGTTAGCGCAAGGCAAGACTGGGTAACTAACGAAACCCGACTCCGATACGTCACCGTTTTAGCCGGGTATCACCCGGGTGAAATCGTCCAATGTAGAATACTGGTAGTACTGGGCGAGGGTGAAGGAGGAGTGGGGTTACACGTGAAGCACGTGACGTTAAAGTTAACGGACTTGGATTCTAACGGCGTTAACGGGAAGGACTTTTTAGTAATTACACAAGGGGCAATTATGGAAGAAAACAATGTGAGAAGGAAAGTTGTAACAGATGAAGAGAGGTCTAGAAGTTTCCATGAGCTAAAGGAGATTAAAAGGGAGAAGAAGGAATGGTTAAAAAGGAAGAAACAAAAACGTGATCTTGTGGTTAAGTTTAGTTATGGTGGTATATTAATGTGTTTTTTAATATCTGTTTATATTGCCACTTTGTTATTACAGAGTTGAGACATACATACGAACCTTTCAACCATTTTCGTCTTAGGCCACAAGCCCGGTGTTTCTGGTCACCATCTCCACTTTGAAAAAGAGAACACATCTAATACATGTTTTAACCGGAATTGAACATAAATCACTAAAATCAACCAAACAATTAAAACAATATCAGTGATGTTAAATCGTCATGATGTATGCAGCCTCAAAGATGGATAAAGTTCAGCCATAAAAAACAAGCCAGTCTTATTAAGCATCTTATGTTCAAACAAACATATCAGACTTGTCATAAAACATTCACATTAAAACATGGTTAGCAACCACGAAAAAGAACACAAAAGAATGCCATAAACTCTCGACTCCGCCAAACATATAACTAATAGTATGTTTTATTAACTCACTTCCCTCAATTCCAAAACTTACCAAGGACCTAACTGTAAGATTCTTTTACAGAGGACCCGGAAAAGTGCCATTCTCCCTTTGCTCATTCCATCTGTCTATCTGCATGCAGTACATAACAACATCCCGTTAATCTAACATCAGTTATTAAACATAATTTATTATTACTGAAGAATACATGCATACCCATTCGCCTGGGCAAAGTGAGCGGTAGTACTTTGCAAACTTATCGCATTCTGGAGCACTTTCTCCCTTAGCCGTGAGACACCTAATGTAGCAAACATGAATCAAAACTTGTTCTTATTTGAGTTCAAATAAGCATAAGCTTAAAGATATAACACTCTTTAAACTAAGGAGAAATGATAATGGCAACCAAATGAAGCAAAATGGTACAAATATGAATGAAACATAAAGAGTTGAATGATATTACTTCTGGTTTTAAAGCTAGAAAATGTGGTAGCATGTGTAATCATAAAAGAGACTCATGATATGAACCAAATTGATATATTGATAAATCAACACGAATACATTAGTCGGCGTGCTGTCGAGAGGCACCCATCTCTCCTTAACCTACTTCGAGAGGCAGGAGCTCTCCTAAACCCTAATTCAAATACCAATTTCTCCACCCCTATAAATGGCCCTAGCATCTCCTATAGATAATCTATCAATAGGTTAGACAAAGTAAACAAATGCCGATATGGGACAAGATTATATCAACTCACCTGTGGTACTCGACATATCGGGTAAAGCAATGCCTGCTTTGATTTGTAGTAGGAAATCGATAATCTGCTGGTGCCGTTTCAAGCTGTTACCAAAACAATCATATTAAACAGGGCATCTTGAATCACATTTTCCTAAACATAATATGACATTCAATCAATGCTATCTTTAATATAGCTTGTTCAATCAATTGTACCTTAATCTCTGGTGTTTCATCATCAGAATTTTCACTGCTCTCTACATTCTGATCAGAAGTTACATGAAAATTTTCACTGGCAGCATTTACCTTTTCTTCTACAACCTTAAGAAGATAATCCTGCATGAACATAATAAAGGCAAGAAAGTTACTTTGACCATAATAAAGAACCCATTCTATAAAGGCAGCCTAAACCTATTTGTAAAGCATTGACTCAATGAACCTTTTTAAAGTTTTCCCTTTTCCCTATTCTCATTTCTCTTTTATTTTATATATTCTCTCAAGTCTGAAATTGTAAAGGGTAGAGCTAGTAGGGGGACTAGAGGGTGTTTCGGCCTCTTCCAATCAACCTACTTATTAATACTATTAGTTTCAAATTCAGTGACGGACCCAGGATTTGTAATGGGTGGTGGCACCATTCAATAGGTGGTAGCACCGCCTTCAAAAAATCAGAATTTACACTATGAAAAATCTAAATTTATACTACGAGGACAAATTGACTGATGTCCCGTGCCTCCAACAGCTTGTGAGTAGGTCCACCCCTGTTCAAATTGGTCTGTCACACATCATTATTTTATGGTTTCCCCCTTTAATCCCTCCCAATCATAAACATTCTTATGTCCTGTTTGTTTCGCAGAATTTGAAGAAATATAACTGATTTAAGTTCCATCCAGCCCACCTGTGGAATTGACTTTCCATTACTTCAAGGAATATAAACATTCCAAAGAATAAGATTCCATTCAAAAACAAATTACCAAACGCAATATAGCAAGAAACTTGATTTCAGTTCTATTTCATTCCTTCGAATTCAGTGAACCAAACATTACATGAAGAACAAACCATAGAGGATGAAGAGGAAGCAAATTGAGATCATGAATGAACAGAGTAATACATGCGTCTCGAACAACAATGAATTCGAATGCAAATATAATCAAAATATAATTGTAAACGAAACTGAATCAATCAATCAAACACCGTATGATTTTGCGAATTAATCAAAGATTATACAAAATCACCTAAAGACATCAAATTGAATCCGAAATTTCAACAGACTTCGATCTGATTCAGTATACTCCATTCAACACAATTTATTCAAAAATCGGACACAGATCAGTTCAAGAAAAATGAAAACACATGATCATAAAAGAAGATGAACAGGTATAGCAGTAGCGAGTGTACCTCTGATAGTGATTTTGCGTTATCGGATCTCGCCATTGATCAATCCAGCTGCTAATTAGGTAGGGCGAAAAGCTTCTTTCTTAGGTTTTCAAGATCAAACGAACGATTAAAGATTTGCTAAATAAATTGCGATTAATTATATAAAAAACGATGAATATTCACAATTGGGGTGGTGGCGCAGTTGGCTAGCGCGTAGGTCTCATAGCTAAATGTTGAGTAATCCTGAGGTCGAGAGTTCGAGCCTCTCTCACCCCAATTTTTGCTTGGTCATTAAAAATTTTGATTTCAAGTTTAGATTTTAATTTTTTATATTTTTGAGAAGAGATTTTTGGAAATATGAAAGCATTCGAATAATCCATGAGTTGATGGAGTTTGAGATATTATACAATTTTTCAAAAATATCCTTAAAACAACAAAGTTCACAATATTTTCTAACAACTTAACAAATTTAAAATTAACAAACTTTAAATATAATATAAATAAGTGGTAGGTTAACGTGTTAATTATGAGTTGATTATGACATATAATTGAACCATAGTTTCAGTTATTAGGTGTGTTTAAAAAAATACGAAAATCTAAAAACTGAACTGACTCGTATTCGAAACCATGAAAGGGATACCTGAGCAACACGTGATCCGAAATACCTGAAAATAAGGATACTCGTAGAGTTAGCAAGTCGGGTTCGATTTTCTAAATTTACTACCTGTGAGTAACCGCCCCGTATATATTTAGTTTATGATTAATATTTTTATAACAAAATCTTTTCTAAATTTACTACCCATGAGTTACTTTCCTTGCTAAAAACCCTTTATCCTTACACCAAAAATGGAAGGCAAAAGAATTTGGTTGTTGAATAATGAAGAAAGATACTCGGTGGCTTCAGTGAGGAAAATGATTGAAGAAAATAGTGCATCTAACGATGGCGTGGAGAAAGAAACATTTTCGTCAAAGGTAGTTCCAAAGAAGATGATTATATTTGCATGGAGGTCGGATCGTAATGTTTTACCGGTTAGATCTAAATTGGCACACAGGGGTATTGATTTACCATCTACATTGTGTCCGCTTTGTAACAATGAGGTTGAAACAGTAGAACATATCCTTTTCACATGGTACAACAGGTTTGGATAGAAATTTTCAACTAGTGGAATATTGAATTCAAAGGTGGAAGCTCCTTTTAGAGAGTTGTCAACACAAAATGCAGGTTCAATGTCATCCGGGCAAATTGAAGTATGGGAAGCTACAGTTAGAATTACGGGATATTTAATTTGGAGTTCCGCAACCAAGTTGTTTTTTAAGGGAAGCATGCGTAAATTGGAGAAGTTTGCTTTGATACTAAAACGCTATTGTATAATTGGTTCAAGTACATGGTTAAGAATAGAAATCAAAGCACTGGATTTGTTGGTGGTGGTCCGATCCTTTAGGGTTAGCTAAATAAATTGGGTGATGTATGTTTAGTGGTTCACATAAGTATTATTAGTTGGTGGGTATATTTCTTGTAGTAAGAAGTGATTAAGTTATTATATAAATAAAATTATTGTTGCCTTAAAAATGTCTATGACAAAACATTACTAAGCTTAAAAAAATCTCTATCAAATACCATGTTTTCTTTGTTCACCGCCTACTGAAAATGATTTTGTTATCCTCTTTCTTTGAAAACTTGGATCGAGCCATTGCGTTACCACAACGGCGATCGACAAATCCAATAAGATGATGCTTCTAACTCATCATCAAGTGGCGACTTTAATCCTTCATACTCTTAATTTCATTTTCTAGTATTTTTTTTTAGTGTTAATTATTTAGTTTGTCACAAAATAACTTTATTTTCTAGTTTTTTTGTACCTCAAAACATACGTTAAAGTGCAGGAAACCGTGGACTGAACCACGGGTACCCACTCCTTTGTGGTTCAATTTGGTGCAGGTACCCTCCCCGCACAGTTTGGTTTCACGTGGTTAAACTGGATACCCGCCCTGTACATGTAGTTCTCAAATTTCTCACTACCCGTCTTGCCCGGCCAGTGAACACCCTATCATTTATGTTAATTTAAACCAATCGGTTTAGTTTTTAATTGTGTGATCAATCGGTTAAAAGGGACTGTTAACCAATAAGAAAGCGAGACATTAAAAATAAGGGCGATGATTGTACATAACACTTTTTTGACACACACACACACACAAATACCCTTACAAACTCACGTACTATTAATCTCAACCACATATTTAAGGGTATTGTGACATAAACACACACTTTTTAATGTCTATGATATATAAGTATTGTGTAGAAATCATCTCCTAAAACTTCATTCAAATGATCAAAAATTTAATACAAGAAATTTACATTATATTAAATATCACATAAATCAAACGTTGTATAATATATATGGGGGAATGTTCATTTGAGAACCGATTTTAGTGTGAGTACCACGATAACCAATTTTAGCCGTTGATTTGATAAGTGAAAATCATGGATGTAGAGTATGGGGGGATCAAGTGTGGTAGTGTGTATGTGATGAATTCATGGGTGGGTGATGACAATGAAGGAGGGGTTAGGGGAAATTGGATGGCTCAGATTGGTTCTTAGGGTTCTCGCAATAAAAATGGTTCTCAAATAAAATTTTTTCATATATATATATATATATATATATATATATATATAGGGGAGGGTTCATTCGAGAACCGTTGTTAGTGCGAGAACTAATCTCAGCCGTTCCATGGATATGAGAAGTTTGATGGATAGTGAGCGTGGAGGGATAGAGTGTGGCAGGGTACATGTGAGGAATTCATGGGTGGGCAATGACATTGAAAGAGGGGGAATTGGACGGCTCAGATTGGTTCTCGCACTAAAAATGGTTCTCGCACTAAAAATGGTTCTCGCATGAACTTTTTTCTATATATATATATATATACATACATACATGGGTGGGTTATTATGATAATGGATATTTAGGTGAGAATGAGAGAACAAATCCTAATCATTAATTAGATGTTGATCTCTTAGATCTAACGGTCGTAATCATCCGTCACAATTCATGGTTGGGTTATGAATATAATGAGGGGAAATTGTAAACATCCGATCAAATCAAAATGGATGACCAAGATTAACTCTCTTTATCATTTAAATATACATTCTCATTTGGACCTCGCAAAAAAAAAAAATATATATATATATATATATATATATATATATATATATAAATATAATAGTAATGTATTATAAAAGTAAAAAATAATAACAAGACCTCTATAACAAGATACTCTAAAAGGTAAATTTTGAAGTTCTCATACCGTTGGAGAGATAGATATATCAAACCATAATCAAACATGTCTATTAATTAAAATATGATTTGATGCTAACAAAACCACAAATTCAGTTTTGTACTTAGATAAGTGAAAAACATGTGTTGTTTTTCAAGTTAGACTTAAAGAATTTCTAAGTAAGAAACATCAGCTGAGGAACAAAAACTTCAGCTAAACACTGAGTATCAGCCAAAGGACCAGCTTCAGAAAGATCATCTGATGAGAAAAGATAAGTCTAGAAAGCATCAGCCGAGCATCTACAAGCATCAGCTGAGGGTTTAACACCATCAGCTGAGAGTTATTCCAAGATCAGCTGAGCAGTCAAAGTATCAGCCGAGTCTACAAATATGATCAGATGATGTCTTCCATCTATAAGATAAGCTATTCTAATTGTCTAACTCATTTAATTCATAAGCTTATCACCCTGAATGATTAGCTGAGCCATCTAGATCTACTGATCATATAGATTGATTAGCTTATACGTTATTACTGTATAATGTCTTATCAGCTGAACATTTATGATCAGCCGAGCATACATCAGTAGCTGAGTCTGTTACATAAATCCTTAGCTGAGCAAAATTACACTTGCAGTTCAGTGTCTATTAGCTGAGTCAACATACTATACCTCAGATAATAGTTTTTCAATGTAATATTTCTTAAGTCCAAGGCAGAACATGTGTTGTTCTACTATGCCTTTAGATATGTCTTTGTAAAAGTATTAAGCACTTTTTGAATCTACAAAGAAACATAAAGGATTGATCTTGACCCTTTGAAAAAGGTGATAGAGACTTTAGAAGAGAAGATCTCAAAGATATGCTTTAACAACTAAGTATGGCTGGCAACTCCATACTTGGTAAAGTCAAGTCTTCAGAAAGCATGGTGTTGTATAAAGTACAAGCATGGAAAGAGAAGTTTACACTTCCAAGACTAAAAGATAGTACTTTAATAATATAATAATAGATAGTGGGATGTTTAATCACTGATAAGGACATTTACTTTATACACAAAATGTGTAAAGCAAGTTTACTTTTCACCCACTAAACTTTTACTATTATAATATTATTAAATCAAGTACCTTTGTCTCCTTCTCCACTTCATCGATCGGATACCATTTGCTTATATATACTCTTGCATGGAAACATGCAAAGACACGTTGGTTGAACACTGAAATCTCATTAGTTGAGATTGAAGAAGAGTTAGCAAATATTTCTCAGTGTAATCAAACTTGTTCATGTGTTGAACTTCTTAGACATTAGTTGTTTAAGATTAGCTAGTCTATGTGTTAGACAAATTTGTTTCCACCTTTATTGAACTTAGATTTTCCGCATCTAGTTCATGTAATTCTTGAATAAGAATTATATAAAGTACATCTGTGTGTTCTTTGTTTTTAAATAGCTAAAGTTTGTATTCAACCTCCCCCTTCTACAAACATTTATTGTTGTAGTATCCATCCGGGACCAACAACTGGTATCAGAGCAGGTTAGATAATCAATATCTAAGATCTGCTTTGCTAATTCTTGAACTGTTTCTACCCCACACTATCAAATGGCTACTCCAAATGCTACTTCAAACGATTTTTCAAACAGTGGCTCCCTCTCAAGGTGTCCAATGTTTGACAGGGAAAACTTTTCCCTTTAGAATAGTAGAGTTCATCTCTACATGTCCAGTCTTGATGATGTGATGCTTAAGACTGTTACTGAAGGCCCCTATGTTCCTTCCTCTACCCTCCAAGATACTACCGCTACTGATACTACTCCTGCAACTGAAAGATATGTTGTCAAAGTTGTGCATCAGTGGTCTGATGAGGACAAAAGGTTGGTTAATCTTGATGTCAAAGCTAGAACAACCTTAGTCTCTACACTACCCAATGAAATCTATCATCAAGTTCTTAATTGCAAAACTGCAAAAGAGATGTTAGATACTCTAACTGTTGCATATGAAGGCACTGAAGAAGTGCAAGAGAAGAAGAAGCTCCTTCTTGTTAGAGAGTATGAGTTCTTCTTTGCTCATAAAGGTGAAAGTCTTACCCAGACCTACACTAGGTTCAACTGCCTTGTTAATGATTTAAGAAGGGCAGATGTTCCCAAGAGCAACAAGAAACTTGTAAACAAGTTTCTAGACTCCCTCCCAGAATCTTGGGAACATTTTATCAGTGTGTTAAAACATGGTGAGAAAATCAAGGGACTTTCACTGGTTGGTCTTTATGGTAATCTGATGAACCATGAACAATCAGTGAAGCAAAGGAAGCTCTCTACAAAGGATATAAAGGAAGCTGCAAAAGTTCTAACAACTGCACTTGTGTCTAAGGATACAAGGTCTAGGAGTTTTGCTGCAGTGGTGGATGACTCCAGTGAAGATGAGGAAGAGGTGGAGTCTTCTGAAGATGAAGAGGAGGTGGCTGATGGGGGTAGAATTTTGGAGGACATGGACAGCATTGAAGCTGCTGTTGAGCAGACTACCATGTTGGTTAAGAGGTTCAAACCTTTCCTCAAAGGAAAGGGTGTCAAGAGGTTCGGGAAGAGACCTTTCAAGGGCGATAGGTCCAAAACCAAGTCATCTGAAGGCTGTTTCTCTTGTGGCAAACCTGGTCACTATGCCAGTGAGGGTAAGTCCAGAGTAAACACAAGCTTCAAGGTTCCTTCTAGATCAGACATCAAGATAGACTATGAATCCAAGTATAAGAAGCTTCTTGCTGCTGTTCTTGACAAGAAGAAGAAGTCCCAAGCCAAAGTGTTGGTGGCTGAAGAAGAGGATTGGGCTGAGGAAGATCTCTCAAGTGATGAAGATGAGGTCCTTACTGCTCAGCTCAATTTGATGGCCAGCACAGGTAGTGAAGGGTTTTATAGGGTATACAAACATATTATAAACATGCACAGCGGAATAAAACCCCCTCCAGTGATCTCATCTAACTCGTACAGAAACTAAAACAAGTAGAGGATTAAAAGATATACCTTTAAGCAAACCCAAAAACTTTTAGTTTCAACTCTAGATTGATGCAGGTTATCCACCGCTACTGCACCACCTCGAACTGGCTGCTAGACCGCCTAAGGATTAAACCTCGGATCAAAAACTCGATCCTCAATATGTGTGTGTGTATTGCGTCGCCGCCGACCACCACACTTGGTGGTTCGGTTTTTCCTTCACGCCGCCGAGAGAGAGAGAAGGGGGAGAGCTTAGGGTTATCCTCCTTTTCTTTTGTAATTAACTTATGATTTGATTAAAGCTAAATAAGGTTTATATATAATAAACCTTTATTAGGCCCAAGCTCGTTTAATTAAAGCCCAGCTTTAATTAAACGATTAATCAATTACAGAAAATACCCCTTGACCTTTCTAATTAATTAATAACTATTAATTAACTGGTCCTGTTAATATTTAAACTAAATATTAACTTCTCCTCTTTAAATAATAAATTACTATTATTATTTTTTTTCTTTCTCAATAATTAATTAAACTATTAACTATTGTGATACACAACTAGGCAAAATCCAAAAGGTTCTAATTGGGTGTGTAGCAGTGTGATCCTTTAGTGTCACATAGTATTGGACATGATGATACATGTTATCTGTCTCTGCACATAATCTAACAGACTCCCACTTGTGCAAGATAAGTAACACTCCTTGTACATCGTTGGCCTAAGGAGGTCCCTAGCTAGACGCTTAGGTTAACCAGACTATGAGATCTCTTATATCTAGAGACATAATCCACGCCTTGGATTATCTAGGCTTTTCCTTTTGCATCGCGACATTCCGTAATGTGAGTATTTGACATGGAGCAGGGATCTTATTAAATACTCAGATTTTCTCGACTCTGATCCCGACTCTCTGCAGTTACGGTTTGCCGAATGAAAAACTATCATTCTAACCGAGCGCGGCCACACATTTTCAGTAGTCTTAATCGTCGAGGAGCTCAGAAAATATCTCTCCTAAAAAGGAGGTGCAAATCCCATCTTGACTATTTGCAATTTGAGCACATGGCTTCCGCTGCACCTAGACATGCCCCTTATGATCACCCTGTTACGGCGTGACGCTAGAACACGCTAAAGTACATAAGTTACCATGCCCCAAACCAAATATCTCAGGTCTAAGGACAACCTATCAAGTTTACTTATGTTAATGCTCCATGAAGTAAACTCGATGCGGATCTCCCCAATATTTATCCCCTGATAAATATCTATGAATATTTGGTCACAACCTTGTGCTTTTATTCATATCCGAATAAATCATCATATATCCATAATAGCGTTATCTCCCTAATGTAGCTCCCACTACATTAAGTAGCTACGGGTATTTAGACAATTCATCACTTGAGTTGTCATGGATAGGTTTAAACATCTATAGTAATAATAAAAAACATGAACTAGCTGCTATGTTCTAAGTACTGCATTCCTATAGAACTTGCATGCCTCTCATGCTTAGCCCTAGCTAGCGGCTTCGTCAACGGGTTAGCAACGTTGTCATCCGTTGGTATCTTTTGCAATCTAATATCGTCTCTTCCAATGATCTCTCGGATGAGGTGATATTTCCTGAGTACATTCCTAGTCCGCTGATGATCTCTAGGCTCTTTAGCTTGCGCCACAGCCCCTGAGTTGTCACATAATATATCGATCGGTCTAGAGATACTGGCAACAACTCTAAGATCCGAGATAAAATTCTTCAGCCAGACAGCTTCCTTTGCCGCATCACTTGCTGCAATATACTCTGCTTCTGTAGTAGAATCTGCTATTGTATCTTGCTTCTGACTTTTCCAAGATATGGCTCCTCCGTTTAGGGTAAAGACAAATCCTGACTGCGACCTAAAGTCGTCCCTGTCGGTCTGGAAACTAGCATCAGTGTAACTAGTTACACTGAGCTCATCCATCGAACCTCCATAAACTAGGAATATGTCTTTCGTCTTTCTCAGGTACTTGAGAATATTCTTGACGGCTACCCAATGGGCGTCACCAGGATTTTGCTGATATCTACTCGTGACACTGATAGAATAGGCAACATCGGGTCTAGTACACAGCATGGCATACATAATTGAACCATCTGCCGAGGCATATGGTATCAATTTCATCTTGTCCTGATCTTGACTAGACACAGGACACTGAGCCTTGCTCAAAATCGCGCCAGATTGCATGGGAATAAATCCTTTCTTGGATTCATCCATTTTGAATCTTTTCACGACTTTGTCAATATACGTACTTTGACTAAGTCCGATAAGCTGCTTAGATCTATTCCTATAGATCTTTATACCCGGTATATAAGCAGCTTCTCCCAAGTCTTTAATCTGAAAACATTTACCTAACCAGGATTTTACTCCTTGTAATACTGGTATATTGTTTCCTATTAATAGTATGTCATCTACATACAAGACTAGGAAGGTTACCGCGCTCCCACTGAATTTAGTGTAAACACATGACTCGAACTCACTTTTGGTGAAACCAAATTCTTTGATACGCTCATCAAAGTGTAAGTTCCAGCTCCTAGATGCTTGTTTTAATCCATAAATGGGTTTAAGTAACTTGCATACTTTATTAGGGTTCTTTGGATCTGCAAAACCATCCGGTTGTATCATATATACATCCTCTGTCAGTTTCCCGTTAAGGAAAGCGGTTTTGACATCCATCTGCCATATCTCATAGTCAAAATATGATGATATGGCCATAAGGATCCTAATAGTCTTAAGCATTGCTACTGGGGAAAAAGTTTCATCATAGTCAACGCCATGAGTTTGCGTGAAACCTTTTGCCACTAGCCTTGCTTTAAAAGTATGTAATTTTCCATCCATGTCTGTCTTCTTCTTGAAGACCCACTTGCACCCAACAACTTTACTGTGTTGAGGAAAATCTACTAACTCCCAGACCTGGTTGTCATACATGGATTGCATCTCTGCCTTCATGGCTTCTAGCCATTTATCAGATTCTAAACCTGAGGCAACATCTTGGTAGGTAGTGGGTTCTAAAAAATCCCCTTCGTCTTGAGCAACTAGGAATCCCAGATACCTATCTGGCTCATAACGAGGCCTACTAGACCTGCAAAGGTCTTGTGTTTGCACCTCTTCCTCAACCACAGAGTCGGGTTGGGATTCAACAATACTCTGTTGAACCACATGTTCAATTATCGGTGGTGGTGTAATCTCCTCCTCTTCAATTTCTTGAAGCTCTATTTCTTTTCTTGGAGTTTCTGCGTTAAGAAATTTCTCCTCCAAGAACAACCCTTTTCGAGCAACAAATACTTTGTTCTCATCTGGGTTATAGAAATAGTATCCCATGGTTTCCTTGGAATAACCCACGAAGATACACTTATCTGATTTGGGATTGAGTTTATGCGTGAATGTTCGCTTAACATACACCTTACATCCCCAAACCTTGAGAAAAGAATTTTTGGGCTTTTTCCCCATCCATACCTCGAACGGTGTATTTTCAACCGATTTGGTCGGAACCCGGTTCAGCATGAGCGCCGCTGTCTCGAGTGCGTGCCCCCAAAATGACAATGGTAGTGAACTTCGACTCATCATTGATCGTACCATGTCAAGCAGTGTACGATTCCTCCTTTCTGATACACCATTCATCTGAGGTGTATACGGAGGTGTGAGTTGTGAAACAATCCCACATTCCTTCAAATGATCGTCGAATTCCTGACTCAGATATTCGCCACCTTGATCCGACCGAAGCGACTTTATCTTCTTGTCCAGCTGATTTTGTACCTCATTCTGAAACTGTTTGAACTTGTCAAAACTTTCAGATTTTAGTCTCATGAGGTAGACATAACCGAACCTGCTGAAGTTGTCAGTAAAGCTTATGAAATACGGGTATCCTCCTCTAGCTTCTGGAGTAAAGGGTCCACACACATCTGTGTGTATAATCCCTAATAACTCACTGGCCCTTTCATTTTCACTGTTGAAAGACTGCTTTGTCATTTTACCAGACAAACAAGATTCGCAAATATCATATGACTCTAAGTCAAATGGTTCTAGAATTCCGTCATCTCGGAGTTTCTCTATGCGTTTCTCGTTTATATGTCCTAAATGACAATGCCAGAGGTAAGTTTGATTCAAGTTACTCTTGGATCTCTTACTTATTTGAAAGATGTCATTGTTATCTAGATTTAGCGTATATAGACCATTTTCAGGAGTAGCTTTAAAAAAGAAAATATCATTTTTGAAACATGAAATATCTTTTTCATTTAAAACATAATTAAAACCATAGTATATAAGCAAATCAAACGAGATAACATTTTTAATAAGTCTAGGAACATAATAACAAGGTTCTAGTTCTAAGACGATGCCCGAGGGCAAACTAAGACAATATGTTCCTACAGCTTCAGCACCAACCATGGAGCCTTCGCCTACCCGCAGGTCCATATCTCCTTGTCTCAGCTTCTTACTTCTCTTGAATCCCTGCAAATGATTGCATATGTGATGACCACATCCGGTATCCAATACCCATGATTCATAAGAAGTAATAAGACAATCTATCATAAAGATACCTGAGTCATTGGGCGAACCAATGTCCAGCTGATCTATGTCGAGTGAGTGCTCGCATGAATCCTTGCTGCATAGTCTGGGCAACAAATCTCTCCAAGTTCTTCTAGCCAGTCATCCTCTTGCATAGGGTCCACAACTGTTGACTCTAGCTGCTTTGGATTCAACTCATCGCTGATGCACATAAGGATTTCGTGCAACCCTGCGACAGTCATCTCAAAATCACCGAGGACATACATTACCCTCTTCTGGTAATAGTCCAACAAAGAACCGAACAAGAGCATAACTAGCTCATGTGGTTTTGATTTTGTCCCAAAATTTTCGTAGCAATCTAAGAGCCTTCTCATATTAATGAGATGATCGTTAATGGGTTGGCCTTCTTTCATTTTTGCTGAAAGAATTTCCTTCATCAGTAGCATACTACATATCCGTTCACTATACTTGAACTTACGCTCCAGTTCCTGAACAACCTCATAAGATGACTTCTCACGGAGATCATCCGTAAACTCGGATGATGCTGTGAGAATAAGAATCGACATGACGTCAGACTCGTCAGCCAGATACTGATAGTAAGTGTCATACTCACTATCCTGGGCATCTACCCCTGGTCGCTCTGGAGGTAATGTCTCTATAATGTGAAGCTTTCCCTATGCATCCAAAACATTTTTCAGATGCATCTTCCAAACAACAAAGTTTGGACCTGAAAGCTTCCACTTGCCGATGATGAGGCTTAGAGATTCTTTTGGTGCATAAAACGGAATAACAGATATAAAAGACATCTACAGAAAAAGAAAAAGAATAAAACCGATTCAGTATTGATTACATCTTCCAATAATTATTACCTTTTAAACAATAAAATATTATACTAGGATCCATATTTCACATTTCCCGATGCAAGGTTTGGGCACTTCCTACCGGGACAATGCTATTTCTGGTAGGTAAACCTATACCAATCGTATCCTACCTGGACACGACTCCTAGATCCGCGGGACATCGGTTTCAAGAACCGTGCATGTTTAGTCCCTCTAGTGCATTTTGGGCCGGGACTCCCGATTATCACCAAAATAGATCGCACCAACTAAGACAGTGTGAACTCTGGCCTGGACTCCCGATTATCGCAGAGTCTTTCACACCCTCCCCCACAATGGTTTGAACCCGAATGCCCAAGGGTTGGTCACTTACGACACACGAGTACCGTTTAACAGGAAAGGTGTACCATTAGGTGGGTAGCACACTGATCTAAGATTTTTCTAAAAAGGATTTCAAAGTTTTTGACCAGAAAAACTTTAGTGCCAGTTTTCTTTTAAAACGTCTGTTTAATAATTAACTATTATTAAAACCCTTGTTTTATTTCATCGTGAGAATCACAACCACACATATAGAATATGTAAAGAAATAAAACAACCACAAACTACTATGCCTTAGCCTTGCCCTTAACTAATGTCGGTTTCGTGAGCCACACGAAAAATCCGACAGTCAAAACTATGTGGAAAATAAAAAAAATGCAACACACATGGCATGACATTCTGAAGCTCCCACTGGCTCTAACATCCAATCCTTTTCTCTGCTCCTTTCTCCTTGCTCCTGATATATATTCTAATTATACTATTCTATTCTATCGTCTAAAAACTAGAAATAAACAAAATACAAGATATACAAAGGCACGCAGACCCGCTAATCTAATACTTTTACAAAATAGAATAGGGGTTGTAAGTGGTACGCAGGCCTCCCTACACCATAGAATAATAAAACCAATCACAACCACAAGTGCAGAAAAAATAAGCAATCCACAAGGTCTAGGGCTTGGCTATGACATCCCAAACATGTACTAAACTAATACATGAAAGAAAAACAATAACTGATTTCTAATTATTCATCTTGATGAAAAATACTGATCTTAACAACCTGTTAAAATCCCTATATTGTTTTTCTGTTATTTGCAATAAATTATATATTTTAAGTTTTATACTTGATATTTAAATCAAAAACTCAAAATAATATTTTAAACTTGAAAAGATAATAACCATATTTTAACTCAATGTAAAACATGGGTACCCGAACAACTAACTGGACCACATAAAAACTGGGTCAAGAGTTGGAAACGGGCTGAGAAACAAAAAAAAAACAAAAAAAAACTGGGCCGAGGCCCACTGGCCTTTGGCGCCGCTAACCCTCGCCGCTAAGTCCCAACTGGGCCGCTGGCTATTTGGGCCGTGGCTTCTGGGCCGAAGCCCACCACTAGCCTAGCGCCGCTAAAAACCGCGGCTACCACCGTCGATCTCCGCCGAAGGTGGTGGTCGGTTTCTCAAAAAAAATAACAACAATAATAAAAAAAACAGATTTAACTAAAAATTAAACCTAACAATCTTTTATCCAAAACTAATTAATTAATCCAATAGAAAACAAAACTTGATTCCTATTTACTTGGATAATCAAAAAGCTTTTTTCTAGATAAAAAGAACCATATTTCATCAGAATAAAAAGAAACCTACCTAGTTCCCTACGAGGTTATAAGTGGCTTTGATACCATTGAAGGGTTTTGTAGGATATAAAAACATATTATAAACATGCACAGCGGAATAAAACCCCCTCCAGTGATCTCATCTAACTCATACAGACACTAAAACAAATAGAGGATTAAAAGATATACCTTTAAGCAAACCCAAAAACTTTTAGTTTCAACTCTAGATTGCTGCAGGTTATCCACCGCAACTGCACCACCTCGAACTGGCTGCTAGACCGCCTAAGGATTAAACCTCGGATCAAAAACTCGATCCTCAATGTGTGTGTGTGTATTGCGTCGCCACCGACCACCACCCTCGGTGGTTCGGTTTTTCCTTCACGCCGCCGAGAGAGAGAAGGGGGGAGAGCTTAGGGTTATCCTCTTTTTCTTTTGTAATTAACTTATGATTTGATTAAAGCTAAATAAGGTTTATATATAATAAACCTTTATTAGGCCCAAGCCCGTTTAATTAGAACCCAGCTTTAATTAAACTATTAATCAATTACATAAAATACCCTTTGACCTTTCTAATTAATTAATAACTATTAATTAACTGGTCCTGTTAATATTTAAACTAAATATTAACTTCTCCTCTTTAAATAATAAATAACTATTATTATTTTTTTTCTTTCTCAATAATTAATTAAACTATTAATTATTGTGATACACAACTAGGTAAAATCCAAAAGGTTCTAATTGGGTGTGTAGTAGTGTGATCCTTTAGTGTCACATAGTATTGGACACGATGATACATGTTATCTATCTCTGCACATAATCTAACAGGTAGTACTAGCACCTTTGACGAAGACAATAAAAGGGCTGTTAAAGCTTGTACTTCCTCCAACTGGGATCCTTCTTCTATGTATCAGGTTGACAAATTTATGAATTATGATGATAATGAAAAGAACACCATGTTTGATTATTTGTGTGTTGAGTTTCAATCATATATTTAAAGAGAAAAGAAGCTAAATAAAAAATAGAATCACTCAAGAAGAAATTAATTTTTAAAGATGAGGAACTTAAACCATTGACAGTTTTGAAAGAAGATCTAGCTAATCAAAATATATTAAACCAGATCTTGATAAAAGAAACCAGTGAAGCTACTCAGAAGTTTAATGACCTTTAAAAAGTAGTTAAATCTTGGTGTGTCTCTGCTGAAAAGACCACTCAGTGTGTCAATGAGCAGATTCTAAAACAAGTTCAAGCTATTAGTGGTGAAAAATACTCCCAAGCAGCTAACGGTGTTGATTTTAATGAGAACATTAATATCTTAGAAAAGGCTGACATTTTACCACTTACATTCCTTAAAGTTGTAAAAGGTAAAAATGTGATCACTAACAGATTTGTCAAAAGTCAAAGCTCTCATCTAAAAAAATCAATCATTCCCACAAGAGATTCAACTTCTGTTAACCTGCCAGAAAGTAAAAGTTGTTGGGAAATTAGCTAAGGCATTAAGACTGTTGAAGATGCAAAGTTAAAACTGTTAATAGACTTTGTGAAAAACAGTTCAAAACTGTTAGAAGAATATTGACAAACAGTTTGGAACTGTTAGTTGAAATTGTGAAGACAGTTGTAACCAACAGTTGCTGTGAACTTTAAAGCTGTTATATAGAGTTCAGAACTGTTAGTACAAACTACTACAACTGTTTGAAGATCTTGAAGCTGAAGACTGTTGGAAGAATAAAAGAACTGTTGTGTTCATTAAACAGTTTCTGTTGAGCTATATTTGGAAAATCCTATCTTAGAAGATATCTCGAAATACTTTGAAGATTATCAAGATTATCTCAGAAGATAGAAGATTACCTAACTGTCAACAATTCAAGGAGAATCAAGAGTCTATATATACTTCATTAGATGATCAATTTAGTACGACGATTTGATCTGATTATTCAAAGCATTTGTTCTTATTGTTATTTTTTCTGAAAGTGTTTTAGCCTCTAAGTTTCTTGTTGAAACCTAAGAACAGTCTGTGTTCTTCGTCTAACAGAATAAGTTAGATTGGGGGTGAAGTTTGCTTTTGTAATCATTCTGGTTGGTTAATAAAACTACTGTTTGATTGAATTAATCTTTGTTTAAAACCTTCTTTAATCAATTAAGTGTGATTCTGCAACTTCTTAATTGATTGTGATCATAGTTAAAGATTAACTTTTATTTTACTCTGATTGATTATTTAAAGTTAGTTCTTGTTATTTGATATAATCTATTTCCGATCCTGACAAGTGGTATCAGAGCCTTATCATTAAGGTTCTGTTGATCACCAGTTGAAGGTTTTGCTTCAATCTTGCTTTGTTCTTTAAAATTGTTTTCAAACTATTTTGTTTCAATGGATTCTAGTGGATCTTCTGATGAAATTCAGGTATCTTCTAAACTATGTCCTGGTGAATGTAGAGCAATTGTTAAAAGGTTTAGAGAGCACAACAAAAAGGTATGTGCAGCTCTAAGTAAAATGGAGGAGAGAAGGTATGAAACTAGTGCTGTTATTGAAAGCTATGAAAAGAAAATCAAAGATTATCAAGCTAATGAACTGCAAATGGATTATGATAGAAAGTATCATAAGTGGGAGAAGGAGCAGCTTCAAGAAGAGATTGATAGTCTAAAGAAAAAGCTAAGTGAAAAGGAAAGTAAGGTTGATGAGTTAACCAAGAAGTTGGAGGGTGTTGATATTGATCTGAGCATGTTCAAGGCAACAAATCTTAAGCTTGAAACCTTGTTACAATCTCAAATCAGAGATAAGGTGAAAACTGGTTTAGGATATAAACAGACCCCACCTCCATACAATCACAATTACATAACTCCCATGTCTGATGTAGCTGATAGGTATGTCAATGATCCATTAGAAGCAGAGTTGAAGTCAGCTGATCCAAAACTTGAAAGTGATGAAGAAGGAGTTGTGTATGAAGTGAGTGATAACAAGAATAAAGAAGTTGTGAAGAAGGATGAAGGTATTCCATATGAAAATCACATTCTGTGTGAGCCTATTTCCACAAAATCATCTTTACAACCTGTGGTGTTTGTAAAAGCATCCACTGAACCCCTCACCAATGAGCCAAAACCCTCAAAAGCTGTTAACTCTATTAGCAGTTCCACAACTGTTACAAATAGTCCCCATCTTTACACTAACAGTTCCAACAAGAACCCAAACAGTTCTAAGCCAAAAAGCCCAACTATTAGTACCAAAGCCAAAGGAAAGGAGAAAGTTGGTAAAGTTATGAAGAAAATGGAAGCTTCAAAATCTCAGGCTAAACCCAAGCCTAAGAAAATGCATACTGAAATGCCTACATGCACATGTCAAAAACATGGTGTCCAAAAGTTTCCTCAATCTGCAACTGTTAGAGGAAACCAAAGAAATAGGAACCAATTCTGGTCACAAAGAACTGGTTTACCTATTGTGAAAACCAAAAAGTGCTACATTTGTGGAAGATCTAATCATTTAGTTCAAGATTGTTATTATAACCCACAGACCAATGGCACTCAAAACAAAAGTCCCAAACTACAGAATAACAGTTCTAAAACTGTTAAGTCAAAACAGATCAACAGTTCTAAGACTGCTAAGCCAAAACTGGCAAACAGTTCTAAAACTGTTACATCCAAACCAACTAACAGTTCCAAAACTGTTTTAGCAAAACCAAAAACTGCTGGTTTGGCTTGGATGAAAATTCAAAAACAAACTGATTCTGGAGAAGGTAAAACTGTTCTTCATACTGAAAATCAAAAGGAATCACAAGTTGATTCATCTGTTTTATCAACTCCACCAGCTGTTTGTTCAAAGGTGTCCACTGTTAATCACAACAGTTGGAAACCACATGTTCTTACAAAGTATTCTTCACACAAGTTAGAGAAATCTAATTTGGATGAAATGAAAAAGAACAAAACTCTGTTTAAGTATTATGACTTGAATGGTGTACCCAAGACCTGCATGGCCTGGGTACTTCCTGCTTCTAACTGATTTTATTTGTGCAGAGCATTCATAGGGCCAATCATGGATCTATCTGGCATGTGGATAGTGGATGCTCAAGGCACATGACTGGAAATCCACAATGTTTGAAGGATTTCAGAAACATCAATGGTGGATTTGTAGCATTTGGAGGAAATGCTAAGGGAGGAAAAATCACAGTTGTTTGAAATACTACTAACAGTTTTCAAATGTTAGCATATGGCCTGCTCAACTGTTAGGCAAAATCCATGTGCATCTGAGGGGGAGAAACTCGTCTAATAACCGTTCTACTTTATAACAAAAACAGTCTTCAACTGTTAGTGTGTAGAATGCACAACTGTTAGTGTCTCTTTTTGATGTATCCTCGATTTGTGCAAGTATTGTTAAACTTTTTGATGCCAAATCTAAAATCACACAAGAGGGTCATTATTCCCTGTGCTCATGTGGCTTCCACATTGAGCAAATTGTTGATTAATGGCAAGAATTTTTCTGGTGCCATAACTCCACCACTCTCTGAAATGGTGGAGTTTCTTTCAAGAAACAGAGCTGCCAGGGGTGAGCATGAAGCCCAACTTATTGCTACACCACCACCTCTGGAACCCACAGCTCACGATACTCAAAATCCTCTCTCTACTACTTTTGAAATAGCTACAGCAAAAGCCTCAACTCATAAAACATTTCAAAAGAAGAGGAAAAGAACTGTTAGTGCTCCTTCCACAACAGTTCGTGAACCTGAAACTGTTAGCCCTGCACAGGTGCATTCACCTGTGCAGAATATCCAAAGGGAACCCCTTGTGCTGTCTCCCAGGCACAGTGAGGAGGTGATCACTCCATCAGAGGGTGATCATGTGGTTTATGAGGCTGACACTACTGTTTTATCCGCAAGGGATAACCAGGATAGTGTCAACATCTTTAAGACCTCAACCACGGCAACAGAAGCTGGTAAAACAGTTTCTGGAAATCCCCAGTACCAAGAAAAGAGGGGTACTGGTGAGGGATCTTCTAAAAGTGAACCACCAGTTTTATCTGTCAATGATTTGTTAACAGTGGCAACACTGGATGACATTGAGGCTAGAATGAAACATAATGCATTGACGAATTCAAACTTTGCACCTTTCTTTGCTGCATACGTGCAACTCAAAAAGAAGATTGCCTTACAAAACAAAAGGATTCTTCAACAAGACCAGCAAATCAAGGTTTTGACCAACAGTTTGAAGCACGCTAATGAGGTAATAAAGCTACATGATCAAGTGGTCCAACAGTTGGCAGCTGCTGTTAAACCTCCTTCAACTGTTCCAATCAAAAAGGGGGAGAGTTCATTACTAACAGTTTACTTTGCATAAATACATGGAATTCATTCTTTGCTTATGCTTAATTTGTCTGTGATTGAACCCTATGATCGAAAGAACTTAAAGATTTTGATCAATTTTTTAAGTTAGGGGGAGATTGTTGGGAAATTAGCTAAGGCATTAAGACTGTTGAAGATGCAAAGTTAAAACTGTTAATAGACTTTGTGAAAAACAGTTCAAAACTGTTAGAAGAATATTGACAAACAGTTTGGAACTGTTAGTTGAAATTGTGAAGACAGTTGTAACCAACAGTTGCTGTGAACTTTAAAGCTGTTATATAGAGTTCAGAACTGTTAGTACAAACTACTACAACTGTTTGAAGATCTTGAAGCTGAAGACTGTTGGAAGAATAAAAGAACTGTTGTGTTCATTAAACAGTTTCTGTTGAGCTATATTTGGAAAATCCTATCTTAGAAGATATCTCGAAATACTTTGAAGATTATCAAGATTATCTCAGAAGATAGAAGATTACCTAACTGTCAACAATTCAAGGAGAATCAAGAGTCTATATATACTTCATTAGATGATCAATTTAGTACGACGATTTGATCTGATTATTCAAAGCATTTGTTCTTATTGTTATTTTTTCTGAAAGTGTTTTAGCCTCTAAGTTTCTTGTTGAAACCTAAGAACAGTCTGTGTTCTTCGTCTAACAGAATAAGTTAGATTGGGGGTGAAGTTTGCTTTTGTAATCATTCTGGTTGGTTAATAAAACTACTGTTTGATTGAATTAATCTTTGTTTAAAACCTTCTTTAATCAATTAAGTGTGATTCCGCAACTTCTTAATTGATTGTGATCATAGTTAAAGATTAACTTTTATTTTACTCTGATTGATTATTTAAAGTTAGTTCTTGTTATTTGATATAATCTATTTCCGATCCTGACAAAAGTACTCAAAATTAAAATTAAAGGATGTTAATAAAGGGAGTCATATGTTGATTCCAACTTGACGTTATGTTGACAGACCTTGAAAACAGATGATTCAACTTTAAGTGCTTAACTAACTGACATTTCATTAGCAAAAGATTTCAGCTCAACTAATCAAGTAGAAGAGGATAAATGCTCAGCTGATGGCCTATCTGCCGATCATGGATCATCATCTAAATGCTCAGCTGATCAAGAATCTTCTAATTTTCCTTTAATAAAAGAAACTGTGAGAAAAGGAAATAATGCTTGCATTAAATCCAAACCTGCCACATCTAAAGTTGACTAAAAACTCTTTATAAGGGTCAACCTAAGATGCTTGTAAACAAAGATCTTTTAAGTTTACAAGGTCAGCTGCAACAGCTGAGTGGTAAAGTTAGTCACGTGATGACCAATAGTCATCAAAATACTGACAAGGTTACTCATAGACAGTCATCAAAACCTGGTCAATCCTCCAAGAATAAAAAATGTTATAAATGTGGTAGCAAAGAACATAAAGCACGTGACTGTTCCCAAGAAGGTAACTCAAGACAGCGGGCTGATAATGATAACATGACTGTTTCTATCATTCACAAACAACCTGAGATGAAGTGGATAGCTAGGTGCAATCCACAGGGGTCCACTTAATTGTTGATACCCTAAGTGTCACTAACCCTTCTTTCATTCATAACTGTGCAGAGCCTTAGCACATGGTATCTTGACAGTGGCTGTTCAAGAACTATGACAGGTTGTAAAGCACTGCTCAGCAACTATAAGAAGGAGAAAGGTCTAAGAGTGACTTTTGGTGACAAAAACTATGGGCAAACCAAAGGCTACGGTGAACTTCATAATGGGAACCTTAAATTATCAAAAGTCTTATATGTTAAAGGGCTTAAGTAAAACCTCATTAGCATCAGTCAACTTTGTGATGGTGATAATGTAGTTTACTTCACCAAGACAGGAGGTTCCATCATAGATAAAGAAGGGAAACTAATTATTTATGCCAAGAGAACCAAGGATGTTTATACTCTTGATATGTCCTCTGGTGATCCATCTAAGTTAACCTATTTGCATTCAAAATCTGTAACAGACACAAACTGATTATGGCACAAAAGGCTTTCCCACTTAAACTTCAAAAACATCAACAAGCTGAGCAAGGGTGATCTAGTGTCAGGACTGCCTTCACTGACTTATGTTAAGCCTAAACCTTGTTCTGCTTGTGAAAAAGGAAAGAAACAAAAAACATCTTTTCCATCTAAGCAAGCCTTCTCCATAATGAACCTTTCTACATGTTGCACATGGATCTATTTGGTCCTATTGCCACTGCAAGTATTGGTGGAAGCAAGTATGCACCTTTTATGGCTGATGAATTCTCAAGATACACTTGGGTCATCTTCCTTAAAGCTAATAGTGAGACTGCTAAAGAGATAATTAGCTTTATCAAAAAGATAGAAGTGCTAAATGGCAATATGGTGAGGATGCTTAGAAGTGATCATGGAACTGAGTTTAGAAAAAAACTCTTGAAGGTTTCTGTGATGAGAAAGGGATATCTCAAAACTTCTCTGCTCCAAGAACTCTAGAACATAATGGTGTAGCTAAAAGAAGGAACATAATCTTGTGAAAGTGTGTTAAGTTTCAATTTTTAGGCTGACGCTGTCAGCTGTGCTTGCTTTACTCAGAATAGATCCCTAGTAATAAAAAGGCACAACAAGACTCCATATGAAGTGCTAAAGGGAAGGAAGCCTGTAACACTGTACTTTTTAATTATCATGAAACTGCGTGCGGAAGCTTAATTGCATATAATTACATTAAAACCAAAAGTAAATACAAAAATTTTTCTGATTCGGATTTACAAAATGCCACTACAGTGTTATATACTAAACAGGCTCTAAACAAAAATTTTGACATCAGAGTAGTGGTCTGTTCATATTCCCAATCATCGTCTCCTAGAAACTCACCACGGAGAATCTGCAAAACAAACTAGTGGGGAATTAGCACAAAGCTAAGTGAGGAAACATATATCTAAACATATACAAGGCTAACATGCCCAAACACAAAGCTCATAATTCAAGGAGAATCGGCGGTGTTGCAACCACCTACAACCAAGGTTGGCCAAAACCAAGGTTTACTGATGATCCAGTTACATGGACAATAATATTAGCACCCTTGAATACAACAAATGCAAATCAAGAAATGTGCTAATACTATATATCCCTAAACACAGACCCAGCCGAAAATCCGCCACGCTGATCTCCAAAGCAACATGTATACATATTAAACAAGAACATAGTAACAATTAGGATATCATATCCTGTATATCCAAAGATATAAATCCACTTACTACAGTCTGCACTGCTGTAGGACACTCAGGTGACTAACTCACTGAGTCTTCTCAGTTCCTGAGATTATGTAAACACAAGTCAGTATTTAATTGATAATACTGATTCATAATGAATAATACACTTATTCATACATCACATGTGTATATATATATATATATATATATATATATATATATATATATATATATATATATGTACATCATATCTGAATTGTTAAAGAAATTCTCAAAGTACCCAGATTCCGGATAGATCATGCGGAATTGTCATAATTTCCGAATACATCTCTCAATTCCGAATAAGCTAAGGCACTTCATGCGGTTTTATATCAATTCCGGATAACATTCGGATTCTCTTCTCAATTCCGAATGAGTCATAATTTCGCATAGGCTAAGGAAATTCCGAATAGCAAAGGTATAGTCATCCGGTTTCACGAATTCCGAATAAACATGTGGATTTAATCTAATTCCGAGCAAAGACCAATTCCGAGTAATGTAATTCCGAATAAATGAAATTCCGAATTTACGAGCATTATCAATTCCGAGTAAGTGCAATTTATCAATTCCGAATATTCATTAATCCCGATCAATCCAATTCCGTATGAAGGGTTAGGGAATAATTCATTTTCATTCAATTTTAGTTCAATTCCGAATAAACATCCGGTTTCTTCACATTCCGAATCAAGTTCATACGATTTATTCTAAATCCCGGATACATCCATCTGGATTTCATTTTGATTTCCGAATAACTTCATGCGGTATTCACCAATCCCGGATGTTACATTCGGTTTTCACCAATTCCGGATCATTCATCACATATCCCGAATGATTCAAACTTCAAAATTCCTGATGTTTCAAGTTCTTAAATATTTGATCAATTTAAGTACATGCATAACAATCTATGTTTCCGGGAATCATTCTAAACATATAATGACCATAAATTATTAATTAAATCTAGCATGCAAACAACCTAACTACAAATAATCCAAGAATCATATGGTTTTCTATATAATTCTATAATTCCGAATGGATTTTTTTAACAATCTATCAAAGCAATTAAGTTAATCTTATAAATTAAGATATTGTAGAATCAAATCAGACATTCAAAGATTGAAATTGAAGATGACGTTTCCCTTTCTCTTGTTCTTCTCTCCTTTCTCGGCCGAAGATCATCAAATACACACACACTATTTTTTTAGTTTGCATGCAATTGTGAGATGGTGGCATGTTTAAGTGACTAGGTGTTTTACTAACATGACGCATCACAATCCACTATCACAATTTAATTTAATTAATTCACATTTAAATAATACAATTAAACATAATATAACACATAACACAATAAAATAATTAAATCCACATAATCAATTATAATTCTTAAGATTAGCAAACTAATTACCTTAATAATTCTAGGCCGGTTAAGAGGGTGTTACAAAGCCTAACATCAGCTTTCTGTTTATCTTTGGGTGTCAGTGTTTCATTCTAAACCAAAAAGATCGGTTGCAGAAATTTGCACCTAAGGCTGATGAAGGTGTTTTTGTTGGATACTCTGTCATTTTCAAAGCATACAGAGTATACATCACCAGAACAAAGGTCATTGAAGAATCAATCAATATAAGTTTTAATGAGAATGACTTTGTTGCTTCCTGTTCTACTAATCATTCTACAGGTAAGAAATTTAATGATCTGCTGCATACTGATGATAGCACTCCAGTGTCAGCTGATCCACTCCCATAAGCTGATGTAGATGATTTAGATGAACCTGTTCCTATTTTATATGAAACCAATGCACAACCTACCTCAAACCAACCCTTACTCTTATTGAATGATGTGAATAATGACTCAACATCAATGAAATCTAACTCCATATCAAATATTCCTTCATCAGTAGAGATACCCACAGATTGCAACCTTGAAATTCTATCAGCTGAGCAACCAGAAGTATCATTAGCTGATCCTAATCTTGGCATTTCAACTCCCCAAATCCAAATTAATCCCAACTCTTCCACAGTCCAAAATGCCTACAAAGACCTCAGAGATCATCCTCATTATCAGGTCATAGGTAATATAAAGGCACCTATACTAACTAGATCAAAAGCTTGTAATTTTTGTTTGTAGACACATTTTGTCTCTATGATTGAACCAAAGAAGGTAGATGAAGCTCTAAATGATCCCCACTGGATTAATGCCATACAAGAAGAGCTGGCAGAATTCAAAAGAAACAATGTATGGACTTTGGTGCCAAGACCAAGGACAAATCCATCATTGGTACTAAGTGGGTATTTAGAAATAAGATGGATAAACAAGGGCAGACCATCAAAAACAAAGCAAGGCTAGTTGCTCAGGGGTACTGTCAAGAAGAAGGTATTGACTTTGATGAGACATTTGTCCCTGTAGCAAGACTTGAAGCAATCAGACTGTTTCTATCCTATGCTGCCTTCAAAGACTTCAAGGTTTTCCAAATAGATGTTAAGAGTGCTTTCCTCAATGGTGAATTGAAGGAAGAGGTGTATGTTAAACAACCTCCTGGTTTTGAGGATGCAAGCTGTCCAGACCATGTTTACTTCTTAAACAAAGATTTATATGGTCTAAAGCAAGCTCCAAGAGCCTGGTATGATACCCTCTCTTCTTTTGTAACCAATAAAATGCTTTACTAGAGGAAGCATTGATAGCACACTGATAGCACACTATTCATTAGAAAATTCAATGATGATGTGATTCTTGTACAGATATATGTAGATATTGGGTCTACAAATTTGGATCTTTGTAAAAAGTTTTCTAAACTCATGTCTGATAACTATCAAATGAGCATGATGGATGAAATAAACTATTTTCTTGGACTTCAAATAAAACAAGAGGTTGATGGAATTTTCATTCATCAAACAAAGTATGTAAATACTTACTTAAAAATTTTGAGTTTAAAAATTGTTCTTCTATGAAAACAACTATGTCCACTACGCTTAAGCTAGGAAAGGATACTGATGGTAAATCAATAAACATTACTGCTTATAGGGGCATGATATGTTCTCTTTTATACATCAAGCAAACATGTCTCTATGCTAGATATCAGGCTGATCCCAAAGAATCACATCTTGCTGCTGTTAAAAGAATATTCAGGTATCTCAAAGGAACTCCTAATCTAGGTCTTTGGTACCCCAAGGCCTCAGATTTTGAGTTAGTTGGATACACTGATTCTGATTTTGCAGGATGTACATTGGACATAAAGAGTACTTCTGGTGGTTGTCAACTTCTAGGTGGAAGATTGATAAGTTGGTCAAGTAAGAAGCAAAATTCAGTGTCAACTTCTACTGCTGAAGCAGAATACATTGCTGCTGGTAGCTGTTGTGCACAACTTCTTTGGCTGCAAAATCAATTGCTTGGTTATGATATGAAGTTTGAAGACACCCAAATACTCTGTGACAACACAAGTGCCATATCAATTTCTAACAATCCTGTTTTACACTAAAAAACAAAGTACATTGAAATCAGACATCACTTTTTAAGAGATAATGTGCAGAAAAAGAAAGTGTCAATGCACTACATCAGCACTGATTTTCAATTAGCTGATTTGTTTACAAAACCTTTGGATGAGTCTCGGTTCAACTTCCTAATATCCAAACTTGGCATGTTTAATTTGTAAAATATTCTCTTTTTAGGTAGTTAGTGTTTTGTGTGAAAATAATTTTATTTTTGTGTGAATTCTAACTGAAATACTTATCTTAGCTTCTCTATACATATCTTATTGATTATGAATCAGCCAAGGAAATTCCGTCAGCTATACTCATTAGCTGATGCAATCCCTCAGCTAATAAACCATCAGCTGAGGACTAGAAGCTCAACTAAGTGGTTTCATTAACTGATACTCATTTTTCTTGAAAAAGGATCAGCTGATACTTTTTCAGCTGATGTCTCTTAAAGTCAAGTTTGTGTCCACACAGTTATTTTATTAATTTCTCATTCGTATTTAATACGTTTCCTAGGTGTATTTAATTTTATTTATTTTTCCGTTAGTTGTCTGTGTATTTAATTGCTTTCCTATAACTCCTTTTTGCAGACGTGACAGTTACTTTTTCGAAAACTAATATCAGTGTCAGTTTTAGGTTTTCAAAAAGATATAAATGATGTTTTTGAGCAGTTTCTAATCTTTATGCTTTCAAAACACTCAAATTTCATCTTTTTCTCTCTCAAGAAACCTGCATTGCTACTGTTCATCTTCTCTCCTTTCTGCTCAAAGATGATAATGTTCAATCCTGCACTTACTCCTAATGCTGTTCCAGATGAGAATATTGCTCCTAACTCTCAAATGACTATAACACCAAACGATATCCTGATCTCTACTGAAATTCCCCCATCCAAGGCAAACCAGGGCTATGAACCCATGGTAAACTTCATAACTGCTCACCCACTGTTTCCATGTCTCTCTGCACACCCTCTGTTCATCTTCCCACAAGTTATTGGGGAGATGTGGTACACTGCCATATACCACCCAGATCAACAAACCATCACCTGCTCTCTAATAAAAAATCGAGTAACCCTAGATATAACTGTTAACACCCTCAAAGAATCCATTTTCATTCCCAACTTTGCCCCATTTCAACCCTTCCCAAACCATGACCAAACTCTGGAGGTCCTGCCATTGATTGGTTACAATGAACTAGTCACCCATGGAAGATACAAATTATCTATTTTAGGACATCCATGAAAGTATTTGGCTAGTGTAGTCATAAGATGTTTTGGCCACAAATTAGACAGCCATGACCTTTTGAACCAAACAGAGCTAATGGTTCTTCATACTCTGGTCACTGTAAGGAATATAGACTTTGCTTAAGTCATATTCTCTGAAATGGTAGATAAGATCACTTTGGCCACTGCCAAGAAGACAACAAGGACGTATGTCCCCTATATCAAATATCTGTTAGATTATATGCAAAGATAATTAATGGGTACATTGTATCCAATGTTATAAGAGACTAAAGGGTCACACTGCTACACACCCAATTAGAACAGTTTGGAATTTACAAATATCTGTGTGGAAATAATTAATCAGTGGAATTAATTATTTGAGAGAGAAATAAATAATAAATAGTTATTTATTATTTCAAGGGAAATTAAATATTAAGTTTAATATTTAACGGACCAGTTAATTAATAGTTAATTAATTAACTAGTAAAGTCCAGGGGGTCAAAGTGCAAGGAATGAAACTTCAATTAAAGTCATGGGCTTTAAATTGAACGGGCTTGGGCTTGGATAATGTTTAAGTATTTAAACCTAGAAAAAACTTATTTAATCCTTAAGTGATTTAATTTGCACAAAGAGAAACCCTAGCCTCCTTCCCTCCCTCTCTCTCTCTCTCCCTTTTTGCGTCGACATCAAGAAAAGGCAAAAGCCTTTCGGATTTTGCGATTCACGCAATACACACACACACACAGCAGCATGTTATTTTGGGTGATTCCAGCAGCGGTCTAGCAGCTAGTTCGTTGGTGGTGCAGTAGTGGTGGACTATCTTTAGCAATCCCAAGATCAGAAGAGGTATTGTTTTTCCTAACCTTTATCTGGATTGTAGATAAGAAACTGATATGATCATTAGAAAGATCCTAACCCTTTTAGGGTTTAGGGGTTGTGTTCAATCCAATTCCGCTTTAGGATTGAACTAGTAGTATCAAACCCAGGGCCTGGACAGTTTGTGTCTTAGGGTGGTTTGGTCAGATCAAAACCCTTCAGTGGTATCAGAGCCTTGGCTCTATGATCTATATTTTCTAGTTTATCCTGTTTTTAGATTTAAGGTTTGTTCTTGATCTCCTGCTTGCTTCTGGTGTAAATCGAAAATCACAAAGGGCAACAAAAACAGTTTGTTTTTTTGTTATGTAACTACTAAAAGATTTAATCCTACAGATCAGAAAGTTTAAACAGTTAGTTTGAACGGTTAATAGGATTGCAACTTTTGGTGAAACAAGTTTTTGATTGAGAAAATTAAACAGTTTGTTTAATTGATAAACTTAGTTAATCTAGTTAGATGATTCGTTTAAATTATATTATCTTTTGCTTCATCATGTTTCTCTATGATAAAATCGAAAAACCAAGGAGATGATCAAAACAAGTTCTGTTTTTCATCTAGGATATAAAAGGTTTATCTTAATCAGATAAGGTTAAACAAGTTTCTGTTTAAACCGTTAAAAGATAAATCTTTTATGTAAAAACTGATCTTGACCAGGATTTTAAACAAGTTTTGTTTAAAAGGTTAAAATCTTGTTTTAGGATTATTAATTATTAGTGGGACAAAGTTTTGGGTCACATTAATAATTAAAAGATTTTGGTTTTTAATTAAATCAAGTTTTTAATCAGGATATTAAAAACTAGTTAGTTTTAAATAGATTAAAAGGATTAGATTTTAAAAGGATTTATTTTGTGTTAATCGGAAAGAAAAAAAAAAAACCACCACCGTGGTCGGCGCCGGTCGCAGGCCGGCAGCGGCAACCTAGGCGGCAGCGGTGGTTGTTGACGATGGTCGGCGGCTTTCGGTCGACGGCGGATCGTCGGTGGCGTGGTAGGCGGCGGTGGTGTGGCTTTGGCCTAGGCACCACGGCCCAACCGGCCTGGCTGCAGGTATCGGCCCAACAAGAATTCGGCCCAGGTGGGATTCGGTCCAAGTGGGATTCGGTCCAGGTGAGAATTGGCCCAAGTGAGATTCGGTCCAGGTGAGAATTGGCCCAAGTGGGATTCGGCCTAAGTGGGTTTCGGCCCAAAGTGTTTGACGGCCCAAGTAGTTTTTCCGATTAAGTACAAAGTTGTTAATTTTAAGCGTTAAAATTAATAAGCGTTTTATATAAACTAGTAATTTTATATATTTTAACTAGCTTAGTTAAAATATATATATTTTGGATGTTTGTTTATCATGGCCAGTTGAGACATTATAAATAAACTCTAAAAGGATAAGTTTATATAAGAGGATTGAAACAAGATGTTGTTATTTAAATAAATGATCAGATTTTGTCGTGTTTAGTTTTTGGTATAACTAGTAAGAACCCGACATAGGGTTTATTCAAGTTTTTGAATAAAGTTATGTTTTTCAAAGTTTGTTGAAAAACTATTTTGGTCAAGTTAATTTAAATAACTTAGATGATTATAATTCTCATTTTTTGATTAATAGTTATTAGTCAAAAGGGTAGATGAGAATAGTTAAACGAATCAGATTTTGTGTTTATCGCTTTTATATCGTTTATATATATAACTGCGTGGTTGTTACATATATATATATATATATTGCTTATATTTATATTCTAGAATCATTAACTCGCATGTTTTCGTATAAACATTTTGGATTATATTTATAGTTTTTCGTATCAACTATAAATTTTTAATCTAGTCGAGTTAATAGATGAATCTTTTGTGGTTCTGATACGTAGCTATAGTTTTGCCCACTTAGGACTCGTTTGTACTTTCTTTTTTTATTTTGGTTTTGGGAAGGCATGCGTGCCAATTACAATCCCATTCTTCAATTGTAATATTGTACTGGTTCGGGGAGGCCTGCGTGCCACTTACAACCCCTTTTATTATGTAATTGTAATAGTAGTAGTTGTAGTTTTGTCCCATAATCAAGATGGAGTACGAGAATTTATTCAAGATGAGGACTTGCACAGTGCTCGGGTACTTCGGAGGAGGTGTCAAGGCAAGTGGGAGCAATGCATCATGAAGGCGAATCGAGTTCTTCTTATCATTAGGATTGACCTTAGGATTAGTTGGCAAAACTATAGGTTTTTATCTGCGTGGTTGTGTTTATTTTAATGCTTACTCATGTATGTGTGTGATGCTAAATAAACAAGTTTAATAACAGGCAATTATTAAACATAGAAAAACCACGATTTATGACAAACTAGAATACGACTTCAGTTTGTTAGTCGTATTAGTTAAACTTTTTATAAATTTAAAGTTTTGTCAAGGTTATAAGTGTGGAACTTATAAAGCCGTTTTGTGCATTTAGTATAGGTACACATGTATATCGTATTTTTAAAATAGATGGTTTTAAAATGTTTTTTCAAAACTGGAAAATTAAGTTTTTATTTTATACTTAATTATAAAACCCAAGAAAATCTTAGATCAGTGTGCTACCGATCTAATGGTACACCTTTGCTGTTAAACGGTACTCGGGTATCGAAAGTGCCCAAACCTTGGGCATCCGGGTTCAAACCATTGCGGCAAAGGGTATGAAAGATTCTGCGATAATCGGGAGTCCGGGCAAGAATTCATACTGTCTTAGGTGGTGCGATCTATTTTGGTGATAATCGGGAGTCCCGGCCCAAAATGCACTAGAGTAGAGTTAAACATACTAGACTAGGTCTAAGTGCTCTACAAGGTTCTAGGAGTCGTATCAGTTAGGTACGATTTGTACAGGGTGTTACCTACCAGAAATAGCATGACTTGGAGGGAAGTGCCCAAACCTTGCGTCAAGTATGTGAAATATGTGTCCTAGGTCTAATATATATTATTTAAGGATTTGATGATATATGTTAGAAAAATTTATTTGAAATTACTAATTAAACCGAGTTTTAATTTGTAGATGGAAACCAATGTTACCAACACTAACAACCTCTCTCTTCGCTCTATCCTAGAGAAGGATAAGCTCACCGGACCAAACTTTTTCACATGGGAGAGAAATCTCCGGATCGTGCTGGGGCACGAGAGAAAGTGGTACATCCTAGAACAACCTCTAGGAAATCCCCCTGCCAACAATGCTAGGGTAGACGTCAGGGAGGCTTATCAGAAGCGCTCCAATGACGCCCTTGATGTTAGTTGCCTCATGCTTGCAACGATGAATCTTAAGTTGCAGTCAAGCATGATGGAGACTCCTGCTTACGACATGATCCACCAGCTGAGGGATATATTCCAGGAGCAAGCTCGCACGGAGCGTTATGATGCCACTAGAGCATTTAACTCGTGCAAGATGGTAAAGAGGACGTTGGTCAGTACCCATGTCATGAAAATGAAAGGGTATATGGACCACCTAGAGAGACTTGGGCACCCAGTACCGTTGTAGCTAGCAACGGATACGATACTCAACTCGCTGTCAGACGACTATAAGCCTTTTATAGTCAACTACAACATGAACAACATGGAGAAATCCGTGGCGGAGCTGCATTCTATGCTTAAGACTGCGGAGCAGAGTATCGGGACCAAGTCTAAGGACTTTCTCATAATGGGCAATGGTGGAAATAAGAATAGGAAGGGTCGCAACGGAAAGGGAAAGGGTAAGACCCAGCCCAGCCAGAATGCACCCAAGGCTAGTGATAACAACAAGGGCAAGAAGCCAAAGCCGAACAAAGCAAGAACCGAGAATCGGTGCTTCAGGTGCTGCGAGACCGGAGACTGGAAGAGAGATTGTCCGAAGGCTCACGAAGCAGGAGGCAAGTCTGGCTCCTCAGGTATCGTGTGACTAGCTTCTTTATCACTTTCCACTTGTAAAGTTTTATGAGTATTCTAATATCTTGTAATCGTTTATTGCAGGAGGTGATGGAAAGTGAAGCGGCCCAACATTCAAGATCCTGCGTGCTTTTTCGGATATTTAATAATTCTTTTTCCTAGTTATTAAACTTATTATTCAAGTTTTTGGATTTGATTGGTTTGTTTCAAACTATCGGTTGACTTTATGGTTTAAGTTTTTTTTGGAAATTTGAATTATTTGGCTGATATCCGTGCATGTATGCTTTTAAATGAATCAAGTTTAGTCCAGTTGCGACTAAAGGTTACTAATAAGTCAAGTTTTAACTTAATAAGTGGTTCATAGTGAGCTTATGCAGTAATTGTTGTAATTACATTATTCTCACTATATAAATACTTAGATAAACAAGTTGTGTTTATGAAATTAGAAAGTCTTTCTAATTTACAAGTATTTAAGGATTTTTATAAAAAAATGAATGTTCAAAGCATTGAACATGATTAGATAAGAAATAATAGTTATTATTTCTAGATGAAAATTTTTGGATAAAACATTTAAGAAAGTATAAGGTGATTATAATGGTTATTATGATCAAGGTTGTTTTATACTAAATGTTCTAAGCAAAGAAGTTTAAAATACCTTTACAAGTGTTTCATACTTGTAATCGTGTTTTGGGTTTAATGAAACCACTTTCCGTAATTGGAAAGGTGGATATGTGAAAGATCCAAGTTCTGGTTTCATAAAAAATTTCTCACAAAAACTGGTTTTAAGAGCAAGTGTTTAAAACACAAGTTTTAAGCGTATTAGTCAAAGATTGACCAAGTTTAAAAGGGTGTTTTAAGGTAATGCATTATTTTCATAAAAGATAGTGGGAGCACTTAACTAGTGTATTTATCAAGTTATCAAGGTTGATCTAACTAGTATGATAAATACAAGTATGAACTTTTAAAGTATATAATTGTCGGATGATTTTAGAAGTGGTCTAAAATAAAAGGTTCTTTGAAAAAGGAACTAATCCGAGGAACGCATGACTTATTGAAAAGTTCTCAATAAGGGTGTCATTGTGAGTTTTTTAAGTCAATTTTTGACTTAAATAAAATTATATATGATTAAAAAGGTTCAAAAGTCAAAATAATTAATGATGGTAGTTGATTAACGTTAGAGATGATAAAATAGGATATTTTTCGATATCCTTAGTAATGAGATTAAATAAGTGTTAGTGTACACTGGGGATCTAATTTCAAGTTTACAAGCATGTGTAAATGGATTTATCGTTTAAAAAAGGGGTATGAATCTAGCAAGATTTAATATATCTACAAGTGTAATTAAAGTTTTAATTATAAGGGGATTATTTTACAAACTCAGAAATTTTGGAGTTATTTCCGGTTCTCCAAGTTTAAGGAATTTATAAAATAAGTAAGACTAGAATTGTTTTAGGTTGCAAAACAATTTCTAGCAAAACCAAGAAAGAGTATTTCGAGGTACTAGTCTTGAGTTTTTGGGTTTATAGGCATATTATTTTCTTTGTAATCCGTGATAAGTTACAATGTAAAATAATAAGTAATTCAGATAAACGCTGTGAATTGAGTCAATGAAATGGTAGAAATTATGCATTTTTATTCCGGGGTGGAATATGAAGGGTACAAAAATTAGTTTCATTGTTCGTCACTATTTTGTATATTTTAGTTCATCCAGGAATAAACTTGGTTTATTCAAAACATTATCCGTGACTACTTATCTTGGTGGGAACCTTGATATGGTTGTAAAGTCATCGTAATTTTGGGGTAGATTCGAAGGTATATCGAATATAACTGCAAAAGGTTTTTGCGGACCAAAATTGACGGATATTCGTTAGGGTTACGAATATTGGATTGACCCACCGTGAAAAATACTTTGTGGATTCGTGTCAAAAGTATTTATTACATAGGTTATCCTTAAACCTGAGGTATTTGGTTTGGGATGCGGTAACTATTGTCTCCTTAGTGTGTCCTAACACCACGCCGTAACAGGGTGGCTATAAGGGGTCTATCTAGATTCAGTGGGAGCCGTATTGCCAAATGCAAATATGGAAGAAGGTATTTGCACCTCTTTTTTAGGAGAGATATTTCTGGGCCCCTTGACTGATTAAAAGCTGGTAAGTGCACGACCGTGCCCAAACGAACTGATATGTTCTTTGTCGTTTATCACACAGTTTTTGAAATCAAGTATGTCATGAAATAATTCTTGAGATTTTGAGTTGACACTCTCCATGTTCATGATCAAAATTGAAATATCGTGTTGTAAGGGCAAACCTAATAACCATACCCATTCATAAACAGGTAGTTTATGATAGTTAGTTCATGAACAGTTAGTTTATGATAGATTGCTCATAAACAGTTGTTTTATGAGAGTTTACTTTATCACATGTTATTTTGGGGTATAAGAGTTCTTATAACCTGGTTACCCTAAGTGTCTGGCTAGGGACCTCCTTAGGCTAACAATGTACAGTAACTGTTACTTATCTTGCACAAGTGGGAGTCTGTTAGATTATGTGCAGAGATAATTAATGGGTACATTGTATCTAATATTATAAGAGACTAAAGGGACTGCTACACCCAATTAGAACAGTTTGGAATTTACCAATATCTGTGTGGAAATAATTAATCAGTGGAATTAATTATTTGATAGAGAAATAAATAATAAATAGTTATTTATTATTTTAAGGGAAATTAAATATTAAGTTTAATATTTAACGGAACAGTTAATTAATAGTTAATTAATTTACTAGTAAAGTCCAGGGAGTCAAACTGCAAGGAATGAAACTTCAATTAAAGTCATGGGCTTTAAATTGAATGGGCTTGGGCTTGGATAAGGTTTAAGTATTTAAACCTAGAAAAAGCTCATTTAATCCTTAAGTGATTTAATTTGCACAAAGAGAAACCCTAGCCTCCTTCCCTCCCTCTCTCTCTCTCTCTCCCTTTTTGCGTCGACATCAAGAAAAGGCAAAAGCCTTTCGGCTTTTGCGATTCACGCAATACACACACACATGCACGGCAGCGTGTTATTTTGGGTGATTCCAGCAGCGGTCTAGCAGCTAGTTCGTTGGTGGTGCAGTAGTGGTGGACTATCTTAAGCAATCCCAAGATCACAAGAGGTATTGTTTTTCCTAACCTTTATCTGGATTATAGATAAGAAACTGATATGATCATTAGAAAGATCCTAACCCTTTTAGGGTTTAGGGGGTTGTGTTCAATCCAGTTCCGCTTTAGGATTGAACTAGTAGTATCAAACCCAGGGCCTGGACAGTTTGTGTCTTAGGGTGGTTTAGTCAGATCAAAACCCTTCGATATCTCAGTCTGTTGGCTTTACAATCTCTGCAATGGGAAGAGTATACCCATTTGAATGTTAATCTGAACACCATGCCTATTCCTCATATGGGTCAAATGGTGTTCCACTTGATTAGAGAAAATGGTGGTCCCGGACTAACTCCAGCAATGCAAGAGTTAGATGATGAAGTTGTTGGTGCTGAAAATGAGGATGAAGAGGAACCAAAAGGTGAAAATTTGGATGATGATGAGAATTTGGATGATCAACCAGCACATGACGTGGTTATGGAACATGTTGCTGAGGATAGTATGTAGTCTGAGGGTTTTCCACTGTCTGATCCTGCTAGTTTTCCACAATCTGCTCAAAGTGAAGATTGTGCACATTCTGTTGCTATGTCTCCCAGCCAAGAGGATCAAGGAACCAAAGATGATGCTGATGGTGATGATGGTAGTGAAGGTGATAATGATGATAGTGATGACAATGATGATAATGCTGGTGGTTTCCCTTAAGTTCAAACACCACTTGGAGGACTGGACATCTAAGTGATACTGATGATGACTCTCCCAGTCATACACTTGGAGACCATGTTGCTTATCCCACTCTAGAGCACTCTCAAGGTTCAAGTGCTTCTGTGCAGAATGTCCAAGATAGTGATGATGAAGCTGCTGATGATGATGCTGAGGAAGATGTGATATTTGATAATCTGATTCAAATGATTGAGATCAGCAAGCATCAACACATCTCAGTTTTGGTCACTCTCACTAAGGATACTCATTTGGTCAACCTAACCAGTAAGAACCCATCCTCCACTCCTGTTGTAACACCTCCACAACAACTAAGCTCTAGTGCATTCCCAACAGTCACTAGTTCTACTCCCACTATAACGCAAATAGAACAAGGTCTATAGAGATTGTGCACCTTACACATATCTCAGAGGATGTGGCATTACCACCTCAGACCTCAGCTCCAATGGTTCCCTCTTATGTGGAGGAGGAGCAAATGTATGTTGACATAACCCTTCAACCAGTGGGTACATCTTCACAACAAGGTGTATCTGTAAGTATGGGACTCATGCAATCTAGGTCACCCTCCCATAATGGTGATGCCATTGAAAGACAGACCTCCTCCCAAGGTCCTACTGTGTCTTACCCACATTTGAGTCCAGCCACACCTTCAATAAGCTCACAACAACTTATTGATGTACACAGGGATACTCAATTGAGTGCACCCCTCACACAATCTCACATACTTGTACATACTTTTGATTCAATTCTTACACATACAAGTGCATTTCCTGTCAATGCTGGTGATAGAAACCAATCATCTATACAGGGCACCACATCTGCTCCCAGTGATCTTAGGCCTCTACACCAAATCCTATGTGAGGAACCAACAACCCTTCCTGATATTGGCATTCCACCTCAATCAATCCCTAATACAGCCTATACTTTCACTCCAACAGAACCCTCACCCCTTATGCTTCATACCCTGTTGTCCATCTCTCAAAAGATGGATAGTCTTCAAGCCTCCTTCACCACTTTCCAAACTAAAACAGAAACTCAACTCAACCATCTAAACCAAGAATTTGAGTACCTCAAAGCAAACCAATCCCAACCCCAACCCGCCCGTACCACAGTTGATATAAGTTCAATTCTCAACAAATTGGATCAATTGTTAAACCAAACCCCTACACCTACACCTGCCCCTTCTCCGATCATATCCCAACAAACTTTTTCCTCACTTAACCAAACCATTTCTAACCTTCTAAACAACCTATACAACATTAAGCCAACCTCTCCACCCATTTCTGTTCTTATCCCTGATCCAATTCTTCAACTCCCTACCTTTCTAAGGAGTTTGGATCAAGTACTAACCAACCTTCACAACTTTACCCGTATCAAATACATATAGCACCTTAGGGAGTTTACCAACATCATTGATGCTATAAACCACCTAAGGCCCTCTACCTCAACCTTTCAACCACATTTCTCACCCATTCCCTCACATCAAAGACCCACCCCTCCACCCTTTACCCAACCTTCTATCCCTACTATGCCTCATTCCACATCTACTGTCCCACCTTTTCCCTCTACCCAACCTACTCAATCCACTCCTTTTCCATTCCAACCCTCTGCCTCTACCCGTGCTTCCCCAGCCAAGCCAACTATTTCCTTCCCCACTTTCCCTCCTATGATGATCACAAAAAGGGGGACAGGTCAGAATCCTTATCTAGCTCAAGGGAACCTTCACCAAACACTATTTGAGCTGCCATAGATGCATGGGTTGCTGAGACTGAAGCAGATAAGGCAGCAGAAGCCCTCAATGAAGTAGAAAATTGAAATAAACTAACTGCTAAGTGGAGCATCAAACTGAGGGGGAGCAACCTGTTCAAGAAGAGCAAAGGCCTAAAAGAAGGCTTAAGCAAAAAAGCAAGAAGGAAGAGTGCAAAGAAACAAAAGGAAGGTGAAGCCTGTGCTCCAATTGACATTCCATCAGATGAATCTCATGATGATGATTATGAAGATAATGTGCCTCTGTCCACTCTGCTAAAAATGAAGAAACAGAGCACTACTCCCTCAACTCCATCAGTCCAAGCTTGTCCTCCTAAAACAACAAAATCCCTTAACTCTAGCCTCTTCCTCTAGAAGAAAAGGAAAGAAAATCATGACTGCTGAAGAAATAGAGGAAGAAGAGAGAAAAGAGTTGGAGGAAGAAAGAGAAGAGAGAGAAGTCAACCAAGTGGAAAATGCATAAGCTAATGCAAGGCTGTTTGCTGATATCCTTGTGCAACCATATGATAAACTCTTAAAAGACCAACAAAGGCAAGATGAGTTTCTCACTACTCAAGAATTAGCTGATGCCCTAGGAGAAGATATTGATATATCTGAACAACAAGAAGCCTTTAGGCTTTCTACTCAAGGGTAAGCTCAGCAAGATGAATCTGCTCCCACTAAAGTCAAGAAAGGGATGACTCACAGAGAAGCCACAGAAGCCCTCTTCAACTTTGACTTCTCTAGAATTACAAGACCGACGGGGGAAAGACAAAGAGAGGTTGATGATCACAGAGCTGATTTGAACACAAGGAAGTACCCTGAAACAATCAAAATACTTTGTCCTACAAAGGTGATGGGGAACCCTACATGAAGATTATGAGAAAGCAAAAGCCAAGATGGTCTGACAACTTCTATGCAAAGTTCATCAGAAGCTATGGTTTCTATGAGATCATTAATATGCTCTATCATCTGATGAAGTTAAAGGGTAAGTATGCTGATAAGTTTATAGGAGAATGCAGATACTGGATTAGACATTCAGTTGGAAGCAGACTCTTTTCTCATGACCACTTCACCCAGCATGTGACTCATCTGGAAGAATTCTTCAATAAAAGATCCAAACCCTTTGTCCCCTTTGAAGAAAGAGAGAAACACCCTAATCATATCTACTTCACAAGCTTTGGAAATCTGAACAGTAGCTTACCTCCCAAATCCATTCTTGAAGATTTCAAGTATGTCACTCATCCAGAGAAAGGGATGTTCTTCAGAGATAGAGCTGGACTTTGGAGATTCTTCAGGTTAGCCCAGCTGAACCTAGCAAGTGTTGACTTCCTCTCTCAGCTAGGGGTGTTTTTCGGGTATATCCACCGGGTTTCGGGTATTTTGGGTATTTTGGTATATAAATTTTAACTGATAACCGAACCATTCTACATTACGGGTATCGGGTGGATTCGGGTACAGATAGTACATAATGCATTCAACTAAGACATATATTATCATAGTAATGAATGCAAAGAAGGCCATCAAAAAACAGAAATATTGGAATGGAAAACCCCTAAAACTCAATCAAATAGAAAACCCTAGAACTTAATCACCAAAATCGAACATGAAAAACCTTACCTTTTGGTATATGGCTGCTCTGATCGACATAAAGAAGAAGAAAAAAGCCGGAATTGTTACTGCCTTGCTGCTCGACGAGAACTGCAATCGAGAGGAAGAGAACTATAGTTCAAAGGGGGAAGAGGAAGATCAGACAAGGGCAAAGGAAAGAGTTCTTTTGATCCCAAGAAAGTTGTGTGCTACAACTGTCAGAAGAAGGGACACATTGCTGCTGAGTGTAGATTAAAGAAGGATGAAACAGCTTCAGTAGCTGACAAGAATGCTTACAGAGCTGATAAGTATAAGAAGAAATATACTCAGCTCAAGAAAGGAAAGACTGAAGACAAGCCTAATGCAAAAGGACTTTATGCTGAAACATGGGATAAAGAATCATCTACATCAGATGATGATGATAAGTGTCTGATGGCTCAAGAAGATAAAGAGTTTGAATTAGACGAAGTTGATTATGGTTTGTCTGAATCAAATTTTGAAGCTGACATGAAAGAAGCTGAGGAAACAGCAAACTAAGTGACTGAGATCCTTCTTCCATGTACAAAGTTAGTAATTTCAACTCTTACACCGATGAAGAAAAAGGTCTTACATTTGGTTATCTGTTAAAACGATTTTAAGACCAGTCTTAAGTCTCAAGCTGACCTCAAAGCTGAAATCACTAAGCTCAAGAATGAGATTAAGGAAAATCAAATTCTCATTGCTACTGGAAAGAAAGCACAATGTGATCTTGAATGTCAAAGACACATTAATAAATATCTAAGTGAAGAGCTTCAAGAAGCCAAGGATAAAGCTGACCAACTTCAAAAGGTCACTGAATCCTGGTGTAAGTCATCAAGGCTTGCTGAACAGTGCATCAACCAGCAGATCCCTAAACAGGTAAATATTGTACTTGGAGTTGACTATCAATCCGCAGCTTATGCAGCTGATGATGATGAGATAGCAAATATAGATTCTGAGGAAGATAGACAACTGATTGAGTCTCAGAAGTCAGCCTCAGAAAAGAGACATGATCCAAGCCTAAAATACAATAAGTTTGTCAAGGCAAAGGATCATGGAAATGAGTGTTCAATATCTAAACAACATAGTAAGTCTATACTTGATAGATTAGGCACTCAGCAATGGAAATGAGTGTTCAACATCTATTATTGAAAGGTTGAATCCAAATCCTTTCAAAAGACAACACTCTCTATCTGGCTCAGAGAGAAGTTTTAAGAATAGGAAGACAACTATAAGTCAGAGGTCATTTAACAACAATGGTAAGTCCAAAGTTATTGAAATTGGTAAGTCCAAAGAACTCAACAGTGGTAAGTCCAAAACTGTTGAAACTGGTAAGACCAGAAAACATGACAATGGTAAGTCCAAAGTCAGTGAAAAGAAATTTATTGGTCAAGCTTCTAATCAAAAGGATAATAAACCTAGATCCGACAAAGGTATGTCCAAAGTCAATGAGCATCAGGTGAATCAGCTTGCAAAGAAAGTTGAGAAATTATTCACAACCTATAATCCTAAAACTGAGAGCAAATTCTCAAAAGGATTATTGGATCACCTACCTCCTGTAGTCATTGGTAGAAGAAAGTGCTACAACTGTGAAGGTAGAGGACATGAGGCCAAGTACTGTGAAAGTAAAATTTTAAGGCCTGAAAAGGAACAAGCTGATCAGCCTATGCAGGACTCAACACCTGCTCAAGCTGACCAGTCCGCTCCACAAGATGAATCGGCTAAGTGCTCATCATCTGAACCCACTTTAGAGGGGGTTCCTAAACAAAACTAATATGTTTAGTTTTTCATGTGCAGGGATCAAGTAAATGGTACTTGGACAGTAGATGTTCAAGGCACATGACAGGGTGGAAAGGACTTCTAAGTGAATTCCAGGAAGATGAAGGTCCTAAGGTAACATTTGGTGATAACTCCCATGGAAGAACTAAAGGATATGGGAAGATGCATGCTGGCAAGGTGACTTTCCAGAAAGTTGCATATGTTAAAGGTCTTAAACACAATCTGATAAGTATCAGCCAATTGTGTGATGAAGACAATGTTGTTACTTTTAGGAAAAAAGCAGGAACAATACACAATGCAAAGGGTAAGCCAGTGCTAATAGCAAAGAGAGAAAGGGATGTGTATCTACTTAATCTCAATTCTACTGATCCTTACATTGAAACCTGCTTAAATTCCCAATTTGTTCCTAAGCTGAGTTGGCTGTGGCATAAAAGGTTGTCACATTTAAACTTCAAGAATATAAATATGCATTCCAATAAAGAGTTAGTCTCTGGATTGCCAAAGATCACATTTGTCAAGGACAAATTGTGCTCAGCTTGTTAACAAGGGAAACATCACAAAGGGTCCTTCAAGTCAAAGCAAAATTTTTCAATAACAGACCCACTGCATATGTTGCATATGGATCTGTTTGGACCCATAAGTACTCCAAGCCTATGTGGCAAGAAGTACACCCTGGTGATAGTAGATAAGTTCTCTAGATTCACCTGGGTAATATTCCTTAAAGCCAAAAGCAAAGGTACCCTGGAGATAATAAGTTTTATTAAACAAGAAAAGTTGCAAAAAGGTATGTCTGTTAAGCAACTCAGAAGTGATCATGGGACTGAGTTTAGAAACTCAACCCTAGAAGGCTTTTGTGAACAAAAAGGAATATTACAAAATTTCTGCTCAGTTAGAACTCCTCAACAAAAAAGAGTTGCTGAAAGGAGAAATAGAACCTTAAATGAGGCTGCTAGAACAATGCTGTGTGAGGCAGGATTGAAACTCTATTTTTTGGATGAAGCTTTAAGTACAACATGCTATACCCAAAATAGATCAATCATAGTCAAAAGACATGGAAAAAATTCTTATGAGATGTATAAATCAAGAAAGCCCAATATAGGTTACTTCCATGTCTTTGGTTCAAAATGCTATGTGCTGAATCAAAGAGATCAGCTCCATAAGTTGGAACCTAAAGCTGATCCTAGAATTTTTGTTGGTTATTCCTCAATCTTCAAGTCTTACAGAGTGTATAACTCAAGGAGAAAGGCTATAGAAGAATCAATTCATGTCTCATTTGATGAAGACAATATTGATCAAGCTGATAAAAGACAAGCTGACTTAGTCAGTCTGAGTGAGCTTGAAAAGCCAGAAGAAACCAAAATGTCAAATCCTATGTATGTCATCGATGATGACAGTGATGATGATGTGTGTCCATCAAAGAGATCATCACAAGCTCCAAAGGACTCTCAAGCTGAGAAAGATGATGAGTTCATTAATCCATTTGGAGCTGATACTACTCAGACTGGAGATCTTGGTGATCAACAGTTTGATGACAATGTTGTAATTGAGACTGAGGATGTAAGTTCACCTCAGAGTCCTCAATATCACTCAGGTCCAGAACCACAATCTCCAAGTACAACATATAAATTCCTCCAAGATCATCCTCAAGATCAAGTGATTGGTAATCTTCAAGAAAGAGTAATTACCAGATCTAAGGCAACAGCAAACTATGCTGCTTACTTTTGTTTTCTATCTTAAATGGAACCAAAGAAGACTGAAGAAGCCTTAGAAGATGAGGACTGGATTGAAGCTATGCAAGAGGAATTAAATGAGTTTGAGATAAACAAGGTATGGAGTCTTGTCCCAGCCCCCGAAGATCATACAATTATAGGTACTAAGTGGGTCTATAGAAACAAAATGGACAAGGATGGAATGATTGTTAGGAACAAAGCCAGGCTAGTAGCACAAGGGTATAAACAAGAAGGAATCGATAATGATGAGACATTTGCCCCTGTTGCTAGAATTGTATGGAGTGATAAGTTTACTCCGCTTGGTATGTCCAAACCATGTTTTAATTACTATGTGTTATTAATTCATGTGCAGTATATTTGAGTCAGTCTCAAATTACATTTTATACCGATTACGTATTGGTGTAATACAACAGTGTAAACAATATTTTTGTAAGTCAAGAATGTTATTTTACAAATCTATCCGTTGGGATTTGATGTGTTTCATCTCGCTTACTATTAGATCAAGCTGTAAGTTCGTTAGAGTAACGGATAAATAGGAATTTCTAACGGTAACTTTTCTCTCTCCTCTAAAAGGTATATATATCGGTTGTAACCGAAATTCAGACGTTTACGCTTACTAGACTTCTGATATACTCACTATACCTTCTACAAACCACCTATTTGCTAAGTGGAGTTCACCGTTCAATCAAATTTCGAATCCTAAATCGCTCAGTGCGAATTGTGTATTTACTCAGTATGAATCAAATATATTCTACGATGAACGGAACCATTCTAAATCTGAGTGATCAAATGGTAAGGGGTGCTGCCTTCAGAAACAACGAATTGTCGTTGATTAAAATCAACAATCAACGTGCTTATCTTGCAATCCCTTAACGCAAAAGAAACAGGGGATACGAAGCGTGGGTGGATAATATCCGCAAATGCCCACTGGCATTCGTTTTTAATGGAGCACTGATTCATGTGGTTCCTCAGCACCTACTGGAGTTTTGGTACACATGTGTGTTCGACCAGGACAGAGGCGAAATTTGAGGTACTGTGCTGAATGGGGAGAGAACCATTGCTCTCACAGTGCAACGGCTAAGGGAGGTTCTTCAACTTCCTCAAAACGATGTGTTCGAGCCTTCTATGACGAGACAGGTGGCAAGGTCAGTCCTACCCAGAATGGGTCAACCACAAACAGAGGGTGTAATAAAAAAGGCCACCTTTCCAACCGGATGGAGATTTATGGTGTCAACGGTGATTCGTTCACTTGGTACCAAGGTTGGAGGACTGGACCAAGTTAATAAGTTCGAGTTGCAGCTGCTCTATAACATCTACTTCGCAAGAAATCTGGATTATGCACATCTCATCTTCAACGAACTCAAGGTCCAAGTGATGAAGACCACGAGGGATCTTCATGTACCATTTATAAGGTACCTGTCCTTGGCATTTGAAGCTGAGCTAGGGACAGCACTATATGAAGCTGGTCAGGATTTGTTCCTCACACCAGCACTCAACTCCAAGATGTTCAACAATGACATCTTTCCAGAGTAGGAAGGCCTAAGTGAGCCTATGCAATGGATAGCTGAGAGGGATTCATCCGAAAGTGAAGCTGAGGGGTCTAATCAAGGGGGAGCAGCTCAAGCTGATCCAGAGGTTCAAGCCGAGCACTCTGCTCAAGCTGAGCCAGCAAACATTCAAGCTGCACCTGGTAAGATCTCTCCACTTTCTTCTTCTTCTCACTTTTCTCCATCTTCCTTTGGAGAAAAGACTGCAGTAAGCCCAACTCAATCTAACCCATCTCCTCCACCTTCTTTCCATCATAAAATCCAACCTAAAGCCAACCTTGGTGTTCCCACTGCTACCAAGGAAAACATCCAAACCTATATACGGAAATCTACCAAAGGTGGTGCCATCACTAAAGGTACCACTGGAGCTGAAATCACATTGATTCCTCCACCGGCAGGAGTTGAGGGGGAGACACCTACTCTTCAGGTGCCAAGCTCAAGGCTCATTCAAACCCAACAGCCTAAACCGGGTGTGATGTCTACTCAGCCCACACTTATTCGAGCCATGGGAGAGCCTACTACTGTGCCTGAGCAGATACACTCAGGTAACATTGATATTATGACCAATCCCTAGGGTCAATCACCCCCCACTCACCAAATAAGCCAACCACCAACCCACACTCATCACGTTTTGAGCCCAATAACTTCTCCTCACTTCTCACACTCTCCAGCATGACCTGTCAATGATTCATCTAAATACCAAGATGAATTACAGGGTCCAACCTCTGGTAAACATGTATTTGACGGTATACACCAACCCTTGAATGATGCACCCAAGTTCCAACCTTCTTAAGCTGACTTAGATGACATATTGAAATTTATTAAAGGTCAGTTTGACATATTGCATCTCAAGAGTAGAAAGACCAAGAAGCATATGTTGCTGATATTGGACTCACTAGATGAAGAGGTACTGAAACTAAAATCTGCAGTGGCTGCTCTAACACAAACTTCGACCCCTATTGATGATGACAAAAAGGGGGAGAAGGTTTAAGAGGCTGAAGCTGAGTCCGTTCACGCTGAGGCTCTGTTACTACTTGCTAAGGGAGCAGAGAAGCCACATCAGATTGAGGGGGAGAAAGAAAAAGAATATGAAGCTGAGCTTACTAAGAAAGCTAAAGAAAAAAGACCTCTAGTAGTCAGCTCAGAGGATTCAGAACCCCCTAAGGAGAAACGAAGAAAAATGATTCTCGGTGAATTAGACTCAGATGAAGACTCTGCAGATGGCATGACTTTGAAGGAAAGAGCTTCTCTGATAGCAATTAGAAGATTAGAACAACAAGATGTTGACCAGCTTGGGATGTCTGTGGATGAGCTAAGAAGAAGGCAAATGAATGTACAAGCTAAGTTGGCAAATATTTGGAATGAGAAAGAAGCAAGGGAGCATGCCTGGGCTGAACAGATAAGAAAGCAGAATGAAGAATTATCCAGATTCAGACTGCTTATAGAGCCCAAGGAAGAAGAAGTAGAGCTTCCTGTTAAGAATCAACAAGAGGAAGAAGGTATAACTCAGTGTTATATCAAGACACACTTCTCCTTTCAAATAAAAACACTTAAGCTGAGCACAGTCCAAGGGATCGTAATTCTAGAGTTAGTCTTAGAAAATGGTGAAACACTTTCCCTGGATCTGAACAAACTACACAGACTGGGATATGCTGAATGGAAGCAAGTAGCCAAACTCATTAAGCAGATGGAAAAGTCCTCTGCTAGAAATCAAGTAAAGGATGAGATCTTAAGGCTTCTAGCAAGAGCTAATGCAATGGAAATCATACCCAGATCTGAGATCGTAACCCTACTGACTTCCTTTCACAAAGTTAGGAAAAAAACGTTATCAAAGCCAGCTAGCCATGCAAAAAGAAACAAGTACGATCTTGATCTTCCTGAAGGCATGGAGTTTAAAGAAATTGCTTATGTTGAAAAGCCTCAGAAAGGATTTATGTACTTGGACAATAATGGTGAATAATGCTTCCAGTCTGATGCATCAATTTATATATGTGGGGTATCTCAAGTGCTAGCTCTGAGATTAATTGTGGAGAAAACTGAACTAAATGCCAGGTTCAGATATCGACTAAACAGAGCAATTAGATCAAAAAAGGATCAACTTTAACACTTGCCAAATCTGAAAGAACTTCTTGAAGAAATTAACAAGGAGATCAAAGAGTTTGAAGAGTTACATCCTGAATAGATTAGTTCTATCTGTAATTATTAGATTAGTTCTAATAATTTGTAAGCACTATGTATGCATGATCTAAGCGATCAAAATTTTGTACTGTGATATGTTCAATGAATACAAGTATTACTTTGATATGTTCAATTGTTTATGATATGTTCATAATTCTTAGTCTGGTTAGTTCATCTTGAATGAATAATTTGATTAGTTCATGTTCATTGTTATGATTGGTTGGTATGTTCAACTTATAATTGATAAGTTCAATTAATATTTGATAAGTTTAAAATTAAAATCTTAGTAAGTTTAAGATTTAAAACATAATTCTGTTCAACAAACTTAAGAACTGTTTGATGGTTTTGTCATCATCAAATAGAGGGAGTTTGTTGGTCAAATAATCTCATTAGTTGAAATTTGATGAGACAAAGTTAAGTTTGTAAGATATGTTCTAAATATAACTTAAACAGAATTATGAAGCTTGATCAGACTGAGCACTTATAGTGTTTCAAACTGAGCATAAGTTGAGTATAAGCTGAGCATATATTTGATCAGCTTAGACTATATCTTAGTCAGCTTATCACTATGTTTGATAAGTTGTGTGTGTCATCTAAGGTATAGGTTGAATATTCAGCTTGATGCGTTTCGAGCTGAGTGACTCAGCTTATAGACTAAGTCAGCTCAATAGAGTTTCTAAGTAAGTTCTAGCTAACATTTATGACTTCTAAGGATGAGTTAGTCGTTATACATGTTAGTACATGTTTGTTTTCGGGTTTGTCCTTGAAGAACTCAACTTGATGAGTTTCAAGCTGAGTAACTCAGCCCGACTAAAGAAGTCAGTTTAAGAGAATTTAAATTTGATTTAAATTCCTTCTACTCTCTATATCTACGGCATGGATAAGAAGATTCCAGAATCAAGATTGAAGATTGAAGACTCAAGATAGAAGATTCAAGATTCAAGATTACGGGTTATCCGTTAGTTTGTTAGCAGATTATGATAAGTTCTAGTTTGTTAGGATCCATAGAAACAGGATTAAAAATCCTTATCTGTAGATAAGTTTAGAGGTATGAGTGCCAGACTCTAATCTCACCTCAACCTATTGATCGTATGTGTTACGAATCTTGATACACTGTTTGTAATTTCAACGTGATCAAGAAATTCACAGATTGCCAGCATTGAATACTAGGGTTTTAAGGCTACACAACAAGTTCTCAAATAATTCCTGTTAATTGCAATTAAAGGTAGAAGATTCTATCTTTTCGTTTGATTGTTTTGGCAATACGTAGATCCGGCTATTAGTGATATTTTCCGCTGCGTTTATGTATATGATTATGTATTATTTTCTTGTTTATCACCAACAATAACTAGGCGCATCTTTTATAGATAAAAGGGTAAACTTTAAAAATTCTAAAGTTACTCTGTCATCGCGTTCTCTCTCGATACGTTTATTTTTCACCAACCCTTAGAGCCACTTTCTTCAGTTTCTTTTTCTTCGTCCCCCATGTTTGCCAGATGCAAGCAACCATCACCTACCATGATGTGACAATATCCCTAGCTTACGACTATCACCCATGCTGTTTCTTCTTCTCCATTGATTTCCAACGTCTGTTGTTGTGATTTCTCTCCCATTGATGTCAAAATCGTAGGCCGATTAGACATTTTTGGTTAAAATTTCAGACCTAAACCATCTACGATTTTAAAGCATTTGAAATTTAAGATATTTGTCGTCAATTTATCCATTAAATTGAACATCCTTCTTCTTGAGCAATGTAAATGTCCCTAGATATAGATCTACCTTTGAAATCTTGGTTCACTCTCCTCATACACACACATAAAGGTGTAAAATCCCTTTTCTTTTATACGAGCACAATGAGAGAGAGAGAGACACTAGTCGGCCGGCTTAGGCCCTTTTATATGTGAGTTTTAAATATTGTTTAAGTCATCAAGGACCGAGATTGACTAACCTATTTCGGGTTTGTCGTACCGAATAACATGAAAGAAATAACAAACTCAAAGCATACAAATATAAATCTTACAATCTCCTCCTTTTGTAGCTTTGAGATTGTTCAACGGTTTCTTTGGCCAAATTTCTTCTACTATGATCTAATCATTTGCCTTTCAGCTCTTTTCTCTTCCAGAAAGTCCTTTATCCTTCCTATTGTGGCTTATTCCTCGAGAGGCATACTATCACGATTTCTCTTCATTTTTTCATCAAGCATTACGTGTCAGAAGTTTAATATTGGGTTCGAGTATGCATTTAGTTCAGAGAATTGCAAGAAGATCTTTCTCTTTTCTGGTTGTGGCATACAAACCCATCATCTCCCGAAACTCATTGTCAAACCTTTTAATGATCTTCAGCTCCTCTAGTTGATCAAGCTTTGAACGTGTTTGATTGGGTTTTAGTTTATTGATCATTCTCTGGTCGCTTTCAGCTCCAATATGTAGATCCGTATATTGTGTTACCATTATTCTTTTCTTCATGAAACCCTTTAGCACAACATACCCAACTTGTTCCTGATAGTTCTTTTCTAACTTGCATCCAAGGAAGTCATACATAAAGTTGAGTTCGTCCATACTAATGTATCTGAGATCGCATTCGTTAAACTCAAATACATTTCTACCCTCCCTGGTGATGTGGAAGTGCACCATTTTGTATTGTAGAAGTGAAGATATCACCACATGGTTGATTTGCATGATTCGGTGCTTTGATTCCGGTTAATCCTTTGGTGAAGCATGATGTGCCGTTAAGTATTTGAACTTGAGCTCCTCCACATCTTTCAAATCAAGGAGCTAAATAGGTACCATATCCTCAAGTGAATTCGGTCATTCTTTAGTCAAGCTCAGAAGAACAAATTTTCTAATTCAACCAAATTTCCAAAGTTTCAAACCATTGCAACCGATATCGGTTAAAGACTCAACCGAATTTCAACTAAATTTAGTAAAAAATTCACCGAGCTTTATTTAGAATTTTAAAACTTAAAGTTTAACCGAACTTCAACATTTTGAAAAATCCAAATTCGGCCGTCCAAGTTCATATATTTCTGAGAGCCTATATCAGTTATCCAATTTTTCTGTTTCTAATTGTTCACCAGATTTCGTTTAATCAAACTTTAACCGAATTCGGTCAAATCAAAGATTTTCAAAATCTTTTTGAAGACCCAATATAGGTCAATAATTTTAAACTTGATTCATCATTTTGAACACCCGAATTCGGTACTTAATGAAGAGGTTGCTCATGGAAAGTACAAGGTGTCTGTTTTAGGCCATCCATGGAAGTACCTTGCAAATATCATCACTAGGTGCTTTGGACCTAAATCTGGAAGCCATGATCAAATGAATCAATCTTAATTAATGGTGATGCATTCCATGGTCACTGGTAGAAATATTGATTATGCACAAGTGGTGTTTACTGAAATGGTTGACAGAATCACCTTGGGATCACAGAAGAAGGTGTCCAGATCTCAAGTTCCTTACATCAGATTTCAAAGCCTAATTACTATGGAGCACCTCACATATGAAACTTATGTTGGTTTCTCAGATCAGTTCTCCTTATTTCCAACTCCAAGAATGTCTCCTAAGGTTGTCTCTACAATTAAAGCTGACAGAAGCCCTGACATTTCACCTGCTATTCAAGCAATAATCAATGAAGCTGTACAAATCCAGCAACAACAGCAACAAGAACCCATTGTTAAAGCTGAGGAAGGTGAAGGTAAAAATGAGTCAGAGGAATCTGGTGATGATGATGATCAAGGAGATGATCATGATGATGAGGATGATGATGTTGATGATGGTGATCAAGGTGATCAAGGGGGACATAATGTGATTGTGATTGATAGTGATGGTCTGTGTTTAAATTTCCAAGTGGTGGAAGAGCACCCAACATTCAAGCTGTTGGTGCTAGTGTAGCTGATGTAGCTAGTGATGCTGGTGGTGATGTTGGTTAAACACCCCAGGTTGAAGCTGAACAGCCTACGGAGGTAGTTGCTGAATCTGAGCATGGTGGCTCATTTGGTGGATTTGAAGAGGGAGCTGGTTCTTTCCATTTTGATACAACTTCTGTTGCTCCCACTTCACCCATAGAGGTCACACTGGTGGTCTCAACTCAAGGTGATGGAACTCCCTGTGCCACAGAGAGTGTTCACTTAAGTGAAGGTGATGGTGATGATGATGCATACCACAGCACTGATGCTGTTAGTCAAAAGGATGGTGTTGCTGATGTGGAGGTTTTAGATGAGCTGGAACAAATGATTGAAAGCAGTAAGCATACTCAATCTTAAGGTATGGTACTCTCAACTTTTGAAGACACTCAGCTGGTATACCCAACCTTTGAGATCCAATCCTCACTCCTAGAAATAGTATCTCCATAGCCAAGCTCAAATGTACCTCTAGTGGTCACTTGTTCTACGCCTACTGACACCCCAATAGGTCCAAGGTCAGATGATATAGTGCAATTTCCACTATTTCCAGTGGTCTCCCACCCACAGACCTCAATCCCATTGACCTCCTCTCATATTAAGTGGACGTTTATGGAGATTCAATTACCCCAACAGCCAGTAGGTTTACCCTCCCAACAGGGTGTTCCTGTACAAATGGGACTCCTATCATCTGGGTTACCCTCCCAACAGGGTGATACCATTGAAAGATAGACCTTCTCCCAAGGTCACACTGTGTCGTTACCATACGCGAGTCAGCCTATACCCTCTACAAGCTCACAACAGCTTGTTGATGTACTCAGGGGAACCCAATTGAGTTCAGCCCCAACTCAACCTCACTTTATTGTACCTACTGTTGATTCTATTCTCACACATTCTAGAGCATTGCCTGTCAATGCTGGTGATATAAGCCAATCACTAGTACAAGGCACAACATATGCTCGCAGTGATCTTAGGCCCTTACACCAGAGTCTAAGTGAGGGACCAACTACCATTCCTGATATTGGCACTCCACATCAGTCAGTTCCTATTTCCACTACCATCTCACCCACCACTGAACCTAGCCCCTTAATGCTTCAAACCCTTCTATCCATCTCTCAAAAGATGGATAGTCTTCAAGCTTCCTTCACCACATTCCAATCCCACACAGAAACTCAACTTCAACACTTACACCAAGAAGTTGAGTCACTTAAAGCTAACCAAACCCAAACCCAACCCATTCCCTCTCATATCAGACCTACCTCTCCACTCTTTACCCAACCCTCCATTCCAACCATGACTCCCTCTACCTCCACTATTCCTGCCTTTACCCTCTCCCAACCTACCCAAACCACTCCCATGCCTTTCCAACCATCTTCTTCCACTCCTGCTGCACCTTCCAAGCCAGCTGTTCCTTTTCCCTCTCCACCCTCTAGTGGTGATGATGAAAAAAAGGGGGAGAAGTCAGGTATGGTTTTTTTTAAGGGGGGGGGGGGGGGGAGAAGTCGACACCCTCATCTAGCTCTAAGGAACCTGAAAAGGAACCTTCTCCAACAACTGTAAGGGCTGCTATAGATGTTTGGGCTGCTGAGATCAAAGCACAGAGGGAAGTAGAATCCCTCAATAAAATAGAAAACCAAAGCAAACCATATGCTGAGGGGGAGAAACCAGTTGAGGGGGAGACTCAAGCTGAGGGGAAGTAACCTGCTCAAGAGGAGAAGAGGCCAAAGAAGAGATTGAAACAAATGGCTAGAAGGAGGAGTGCTAAAAAGCAGAAGAGAGATTATCCTTGTACTCCATCTGAAAGTCCATCACCAAAGGACTCAGATGATGATGATTCTGATGCCAACATACCACTCTCTACACTGCTCAACCTAAAGAAGAAAACTCCCACTCCTCAAGCAACTTCTGCCCAGTCATCCCCTCAAGTCCAAGAGAAGCCTCTCTCTCCAAGATCTTCCTCTAAAAGAAAGGGCAAAAAGATCATGTCAGCTGAAGAAATTGAGGAAGAGGAAAGAAGAGAGATTGAGGCTGAGAGAATGGAAAGAGAAGCCAAGCAACAAGCAGAAACTGAACAAGACCTAGAATATTTTGCTTCACTCCTTGGGGAATCAGCAGAGCAATTGGCTAAAGCTCAGCAAATACAGAGTGAGTTCCTATCTACCCAAGGGATAACAATATTCTTGGAATGACTAAAGAAGGAACTGAACAGTTAAAGCAACAAGAAGAGATGATGCTCTCAAAGCAACATCAAGCTCAACCTTCAGCCCCTGCCTCTGCTGCTGGCAAGAAAGACAAGGGTAGATTATCTCACAGATAAGTAATTGAGACCCTCCTAAATCTGGATTTCTCTTCCATTCCTTCTTTATCAAGGGAAAGACAGAGAGAGTTTGATAACAGAAGAGATGATCTTGTAAACAGAAACTATCCTAAGAGAATCACTTATGCTAACTTGTATAGAAGTGATGGTGAGGACTACATGAAGATCTCAAGAAGGGATAAGACAAACTGGGCTGAAGAACTGTTTACCAAAACCATCAAAACTTATGATTTTACAGAGATGTATCTTCTGTTGAAGTCAAAAAGCAAGCTAGCTGACAGTTTCAGAGGAGAATGCATACATTGGATCAGACACTCAGTAGGAAGCAGACTCTTCTCTCATGATCAGTTTATTCAACATGTGAATCAGCTAGCACAATAGTGCAACAGGACTTCCAAACTCTTTGTCCCCTTTGAACAAATAGAACAACAACCTGATCATACTTTCTTCACTAAATTTGCAAACACCAACACCACTCAGCCATCCAATTCCAATCCTGAAGACCTAAGGTACATAGATCATCCTGAAAGAGGAATGTTCTTCAGAGATAGAGCTGGAATTTGGAGATTTTTTAGGTTAGCTCAGTTAAGACTAGCATCTCTCAGCTTCCTCAGAAAATTAGGTCTAGACATTAAAGGAAAGACTGGAAGTGAATACTTTGAGAAGCTAGTGGATTCAAGGTTCAAGGAACTTGCCCCTCCAGATCCCGTTTGGGAATCCTTTCAAGTGAAGCAAGAAAAACCTGACTGGGATGCACCTTCATAATTGTTAACTTAGTTGTAACTTCAATTCCCTAGGTTAATAAAAGTTAGTTGTTCCTGTGTCTTATGATAACTTTGTATAAACTCTGATATAATTTCTTTGTTCTTGTAATCAAGCTTAAACTTTTGATCATGGACTACTTAGCCAAACTGCTAGTATAAATGGTTTGAAGTAGATAGCTCAGATTGTTTAAATTTAGAAAATCAAAAATCCTAAAAACAGAAAAAGGAGAGAAAAGATACCACAAAAACAGAACAATGATACTTCATAACTAAAAGATTCCCAAAAACAGAATATTAAGGGAACATACCTAAAGAGTTACCAAAAAACAGATAGCTAGGTAACCAAAAATGTACTTACAAGTTATATCTTTCCCTTTTCTGAATCAAACAGTTTCTTTCATATAAGATAAGGTTTTGTCATCATCAAATAGGGGGAGATTGTTGGGGACATAACAATATTAAACCAAAATTAAACCTATCTATAATTTAAAATAGGATTTGATGTTTATAAAACCTTATTCTTAGTTTTGAGTTCAGAATGTTAAAAAACATGTGTTGTTTTTCAAAACAGACTTGAAGAATTTTCTAAAGTATAAAACATAAGCTGATGAGTTAAAGCATCAACTGAACTCTAAGTATCAAAAGATGAATCAGCTTCAAAGGATGAGACGAGGAGAAAAGAGCATCAGCTGATGGTTTACAAAACATCAGCTGAGGATCAAAAGCATCAGCTGACACCTCTAAAGCATCAGCTAAAGACTCAAAGCATCAGCTGAAGACTTCTCCAGTTCAAATAAGTAGTTTACTATTTACTAAAGTAACTTATATAAGTTTATCACTCTACATGATCAGCAAAACATATTTGATCTACTGATCATATAAGTTGATTAATTTATTCACTTTAGTCCCTATTTATTTCATCTGCTGAGCAAAAGTATTATTGCAGTTTAGAGTTAGTTTCATCAGCTGAGTCATATTAAATATGTACACTTAGTTGTTTTTATTCTTAAATCAAGGCAGAACATGTGTTGTTCTATTTTGCCTTTAGGATTTCCTTTGTAAAAGCATTAGCACTTTTTGGATCTGCAAAGAAACAAAAAGGATAAAGTTTGATCCCCTGGAAAAGGTGAAAGCTACTTTACAAAAGGAAGATCTCGAAGATTTGCTTCAACAACTAAGTATGGTTGGCAACTTCATACTTAGTAAAGTCAAATCTGAAGAAAGCATGGTGTTGTATAAAGTACAAGCATGGAAATAGAAACTTGCACTTCCAAGGCAAAAGGTATGGGTTTAATAATATAATAATAGATAGTGGGATTTACCTTTACCGATAGTACATGCACTTTATACCTTTAGCGTATAAAGTGAGTTTACTTTCTACCCACTAACTTTATCTATTATAATATTATTATTCTTATACTTTATTATTCCCTTCTCTTACCACCATCCGGACTCCAAGCTTTCTATATATATTCAAGCATTCCCCATGCTTGAGTACATCGGTTGAACACTGTAAAATCTCATCAGTTGAGATTTAGAAGAGTTAGCAAAATATTTCACAGTGTATACAAATTTGTTCATGTGTTGAACATTCAAGCATTGGTTGGTTAGAATTAGCTAGTCTATGTGTTAGACTAAAACTGTTGCCACCTTTGTTGGCCACTCCAAGCTTTCTATATATATTCAAGCATTCTACCCCACACTTCAAAATGGCTACTCTTGTTGCTGCTTCTAACAGTTTCTCAAACAATGACTCACTCACAAGGTGTCCAATGTTTGATGGGGATTTAACATTTTGAGGAAGACAATTTTTTTATGCATGATCTTGATGACAAGTCCTGATCATCATGAGGGGGAGAAAACTTTATTATTTTTAGATGAGGGAGAGACAAATCTGAAAATACATGAATATAAAGGAAGAGAGAAGGATATTCATTCAGTTGATAATGTGCTCATCAAGAAATATAAGAGTCATGTATTAAGGGGGAGTCAAAGAATAAAAAAACGTTAATATGGATCAATTTAAGGGGGAGAACAAAATATAAGAATTTAAAGGTTTATAAAGATCAAAAGTTTTAAGAAAAAGAATTTCTGTGCAAAACTGACAAAAAAAAAAGAACATCTAGAGCTACATAGAATGCTAAAATTTAGAGGGAGAAAACAAAAGAGTCAAGATTCTTACTAAAACAACACTTATGCGGATTCAAAAAGCTCAAGATCATAAAGAGATGTTGAAAAACACTACATGCTAAACTATTCCTACAACCAAAGGTTAAAGCAATAACTAACAATGATAAAGTGCACAAAATAAGGAACTCGGGTCATTATACTCGGGCTAATGCTAAACAAAATGAATAAAAATTGTATTGTGGATAGCTCCTTCTTTCTTTTAATTATGAGATATGACTTTTTCTGCATACTAAACACGATGATGTTCACTGCATTCTGAATGTTCTTTTTTTATGTTCCAACAATGTCTCATTTTCAACTAACTACAAAAAGGATTGAAAATTTTTGGTACCCATTTGGTGTCAGGTCCATAATTATTAACCTTTGCAGTTTTTGGCATCCATGATTTTGTAATTTCTACAAATAGTTTATGGACCTTTGTATTCAATGGTCCCGAACTCCATTGAGAAATATCATTCTTAATAATAAACTGATGTTTGTTTCTTGATGTTTTGCAAATATTCTCTTTCGATAACCTTATCAAATTCTTGACGGATATACCACGAAAAGATATTTTACGTCTATCTTAAGCACAAAATCACATTCGTTATGGGTTTAGAGAAAGACTTGTGTTGGTTTTTGTTTTGTTGAGTAAAATTGTATTAAGAATATAATTTAATGAGAAATCATCATTTATTATATTCTTTACTCTAAACTTAAATATTCTTAGAGTTGGTTTAGATGTTGTCGTCTTTGCAGTCCATGATGATCTCATTGTCTTTACTTTAGATTTATCACATGATGTTGGCAGATTTCTCAAACAAAGGCTTCTTTGAAATCCATGTTGTCTTATTTTGGATAGTGAATCATGTGTGACAACAGAGAAAGGAGAATCAGAAATTTTTGAATAATAAAAGTTATGTTTACCTTAAAACTCTGGCTTATTCTATTTCTAAGAAAATTTTGTTGCATTAACTGGAGATTTCACTAAGTTAGAAAAGCCTGTAGAAAAAGAAGTACTCTTCTTGACTGTCTGAGCATAGGTGAAACACACATCTGACAATGTAGAATCTGCAACAGAGAATGTAGAATCTACAACAAAGATATAAGAAGAATCAGTTGGCTACTATGTGAGAAACTAAATCAAAAGGTTTAGAGTTAGATTAAGCGAAAGTCTTTTTAAGTTCCAAAATTTAGCTAACAATTTTGTTCTTTGTCAAATTTCTCTCTTTCAATGTCCAACTTCCTTTGTAGCTCAGATATTTTCATTTTCAAAATTGAGCTGGGAATGAATTGTTGAGAAGAAACTAGAAGTTGTTCCTCTAGTCTTTTGGCTTTTTCTTGCTCTTCAGCTCTTGCCTCAAAACGGATGTGCATGATCTTTTGATCATTGTCAAATGCCCTCTGTGCTTCTTTGAGCATACAGAATGATTAGACACAATTTCTTTCAATTTAGTATTTTCTGTGTTCAGATCATATGCTCCCTTCTTCTCTTTTTGAACATTAGTCACTTTCATCCCAATCTCAACTTCAAACTTTTGACACTAGTTCTTCAGAAATTGAGATTTCTCAAACAATTTGGACATCTTTTTCTTGATCATTTCAATCTCTGCTTTGAAAGAATCTGCTCTGTTCTTTTCACCTTCATACCCTTGAAGTTTTGAATGACTATGACAACTCTTCATTGATGCTTCTGGATGTTTCTTACACAATTCAGAAAGTTGTTCTATGTGTCCATCCACTAAGTCGTCATATAAAAGAAACATATCGTTCAGCATCGTCATAAAAAATTCTTTTACTTTTGAAATGTAAGGGTTGATTGTAGACCAAGTTACCAAGTTCTCTTGAACAGAAACCCTTGTTACATTTATCTTAAATATTCTTGAATCACACAATGATCATTAGAGTGGTAATGGATTTGGTTATAAACACCAAAATAATCAAATGATTTTGAAAATATTTTGATTTACCAAAATCAAGTCACAAAATGATAGATTTCTAGTTGAAAATTGTTTGAATTCGGTTATTTTGAATTATCGAATTCGAGTTCAAAATTTTGTTTGAACATGAACACAAATGAGACTATAGAGTAAGAGACGGTAGAGAGAGAGAGAGAGAGAGAGAACTTGTATGTGTATATGTGGAGAGAGAGAGTTCAATAAATATTTAATTATAATAATTTTATATATTAAAAAAATATTAAATATTGTTTTATTTATTTAAAAAAGAAAAAATGGTAAAAGGACCAAACCCCTGACTTAACGGAGGTGACTAACGCCTAACTAACGGAAGGACAATCTAGACCAAAAAGTGGATGTTTAAGGACTGTCTTGGTCACTTTTGTAGTTAAAGGACCAAATCGGAAGAAATAAGATAGTTAAAGGAGCATTTTGATGATTAACTCTTTAAATTATAAAAAGAAGATTATGAATTCATGCAAGAAAATGACATTTGGGTATTAAAACCCCCCCAAACAAAAATATACAATTTTAAAGTTAGAAACTCAAACTATATAATAAAATATTCAAAGTTAAACAATTTTGTTATTTATTTTATGATTTTGTGTAATGAACGGAATTTTTGGGAATTTAAATAATATTACATAGTTTATTTGGTAATTAATAATAATTATGAGTATTATTAAAAGAAAGAAAGTAAAGTTGGAGAAATAAAGAAAAGAAAATGATTATAATATGTAAAAAGAAAAAGAAATTGGTGGACATGTGTCAACACTTGAAGACATGTGTCAACACCTAGGACATGTGTCTACACCCGGTGAAAGGTGGCAACAAAAACTCTTTAGTACCCACTGCCCCCACCCCCACACCATCTGAGCACCACCACCGCCGGCCACTATCGTCGCAAACAACCACCATCGCACACGTTGCACTTCCCTCTACGAACCACTGTCACAAATGACCTCGCCATAAACCCTAGGTTTTTAAAAACACTAAATCTGACAGATCATGTCGCCACCACCGCTGCTCCAGACGCCGCCACCACTGAATACGCGCTTGTGGCTAAAAGATCATACCTGGCTTCAGATCTGGTTAGGTTTTCATATATAGGTTTGATTTTGTGTGTGATTGATTTGGTTTGAACCAGATCTAGGCGGTGGTTGTTCTTCCTTTGAACAGACGATGGATAGGTGGTGGTTTGTGTGTGAGGGAGAGGATAAACGATGGATAGGTGGTGGTTTGATGGTGGCTCCGACGGTTGTTCTTCCTTCGAACAAATAGGGCGGCGGCGATAGGGCGATAGGGTGGCGGCGACTGTTCTTCTTTTTGGGCTTCAAAAAGAAGATCTGTTTGTGGTGGTGGTGGTGTCCGGCGATGGTGTATCAGGTGGTGGTGGTGGTGGTGGTGTGCGGCGATGGTGTGTCAAGTGGTGGTGGTGGTGGTGGTGGTGGTTGTGGTGTCTGGTGATGGTGTGTCGTGTTGTGGTAAGTGGTGGTTGTGGTTGTGGTTGGAACTAGAGAGAGAGAGAGAGAGAGAGAGAGGAGAGATAGAAGTGTGGAATATAATCAATATTAATAATTTAATATTAATAAATATATTTTAAATATTATTAATTCTGATTTTAATAAATAAATAAGAGAAATAGTTATTTTTAATAAAAAATAAGGTTAAAATTGTTATTTTACCCTAGCTTAACGGAGTTGACTAAGGGTCAACTAACTAAATGACTATTCAGATGATAAAATGGATAATTAAAGACCGTCTTAGTCACTTTTGTGGTTAAGGACCAAATCGGAAGAAATGAGATAGTTAAAGGACTATTTTAATAATTAACTCTAATTTAAATTGTAAGTATTAAAGGTGAGTTTATTATATTATGGTTTTTCCTGTCAACTTCGTGTCGATCTGGTTTTAACTCATTTTAAGTTCGTGTCACTTCTTCCGTGTCACATTTAGACCGATTTCATGTTAGGTTAAAAATTGCAAGCTTTAGTTTTGTCTAGCGATTTATGTGCTCACCTAGTCACCTATAGTATGTGGTAGGAGTGAGCGTGGTACCGGAACCGCACCGAGCCGGTACCGAAAATACTGAAATCGTATTTTCTTGAATTCTTGATACCGAATATCGTACCGAAACACAAAAACCGGTATCAGTACCGGTCCGGTTTAAAAAAATTCAGTCACCCCTAGTATGTGATACCCGTCATCGCATTATAACGGTTAAGGATATTGAATGTTCTAACACATTCTTTTTTAATTCTAGTTTTTAAGTTACACTATTTTACCTTTTTAACTTAAAGATCGGTAGGTGAAGGTCGACAAAGAAATAAACAATCTTTTTTTCTTTTTACTACATGCAGTCAATTAGTCATGCTCCTAGAGTCCTAGTAGATCGAAGTTGGGTATGGGTTTTCTTCGTGTAGATGTAGTTTTTTAATGTTAACATCCATCACGTGTAGATTTTCAAGTCAACTACAAGAATTCATTGACTTCTTTTGTGTGGTAGGTAGAAATCAAATACGATGGATAATAATGTATACAATTAATATCGTAAACTTAGATGATATTACTTTTACATAATATTTAAATAAAAAATATTAAAGTTATTTTTAAGTATTTTAATAATTTAAATATTATGTAAGAGTAATATTACTTAAATATAAATAGATAATTAATTGGCTATTACATTGTGATGATTACATAATGTGAATTTATCATATATATAATAAACTTATTTGTTTGTATAATAATACTTTTAAATATGTAAATTAGAGAAATAGTTTACAAGTTTCTATTAAAATTAAAAATCATAATTGGTTGTGGTTTTGTGTGACGATTCCCTTATTTTGTAACTAATGCTACTATTTGAACGATATATTTCTTATATATAAAACATGCTATTTTAATTCATTACAGTTAATAATATATATAGGTTATACATTTATATATAAATAAATCACGTTTCTAAAACTTATGATATCAATTTATTCATTTTAACAAAAGTTTTTAAATGTTATAAAAATAATATTTTTATTTAACTCAAGAACTTGTCGTCATCCCACATCATACATACTTCATCGTCCTATCATCCTAATAAACAAGCGAGTTTGCGATTAATCATGTTAGTAGTCGACATACACACCAAAAACTTAACATAGAGGTCCTTACAACCCTATAACAGATGCTTTTTATATATAATCACGTCAGATTTTAGACAATCAACTTTTTATACGCCTGCTTTTATACCTAAAAATACGAAAAATCATAATTAACACCCAAAAACGCCCTAAAATTAAACCAAAAGATTTGTAATCCAACGGTATTTGGTGGTTAGATTGTGGACTCAAGTCCTGCTGTGAACAATGAAATAACATTTGGGAGTAAGTTTAGTACATGCATGAGTTTGCTTTAAAAAAAAGAAACAAACTAAATATCACGTTTCCATAATTTAGAGTGTTTTTAAATTATTTTAATTTTGAACATGTTGCAAAACTCTTAGACTTTTCTATCCCATAGACAAATCTCTTGCAATAGCTGACCTATTTTTGCCACCAATATTTCGAAGTATATTCAAATTATGTTTCCTTTTCTTATTTAATAAAACTCTATATGACATATTTAAAAAATTATAGGTAAGTATTAAATTTTATAATTTCTACTTTATTTATATATAAAGTTTTACATATTTTTTCTTCATAATTTAGATATTACTTTTGTCTATATACGTAACATTTTTTCATTTTAATTTGTAGTGTTAATAGAAAATAGGGTAAATTACATGAAAATACAATTAAATTTGTCCTAGTTACTATAATATACATTAAACTTTTTATTATATAAAATAATACAATTAACTTGTATAATTTTTCCATTATATGCAAGTTGTTATATACAATGAGAGTTATAACAAATGTCAATTGTATACAATGGTGATGAAAACCCACACACACACAAAAGTTATTTCCTTACATTGAAAAAAAATTATAAAAGTTGATTTTATTGTCTTTAAGAAAAAAAGATGGTTGTATATAATTGTAACTAAGATAATTTTATTATATTTTGATGCAATTTGCCTAAAAAATATGTGGAGTGAAGGTAATAAAATCTCTAATGAAGTTGGATGGCAAACAATGCGAGACATGCGTCTGTCACGTATAAAGTCTTATAAACAACTAGTAATCCACAATCACCTACTATAAAAATAGAGGATAGTTCTTTAGTAATATTGTTTTATATTTTAATATTATTCCTCATATTTTTCCTATTTAAAAAAAAATCTTAACTAAAATATAGGAAAAACAATTTAGAAACTAGTTATAGTAATAATTAACTATATTCAAAACTATAATTTTTTTATTTAGAAAGTTAAAGAGCCTAGAAAGTAATTGAATTAATAAACATATTCATAACTCTAATTTTAATTTGAAATGTGTTTTTTTATAACTAAACAAGGAGTGTTGATTTAGTTAATCCCATAATTAATCTTTCATCTCAAAATTTAACTTACAATACAGTAGATTTAAGAGTATATAGTGGTTATGTTTTTCACGATAAAAAAAAATAAAAAATTCATTAACTAATTAGATTATCAACAATTAATGTCTTTTAGTTTAAGAAGTAACATATACAAGTGGTAATTATTTTTAAAAAAAAAATCTGATACATTCAATGTATGTGAGTATGTATTTTTCCAATACAATTTCCCCCCAACAAAGTGGATCTCTATTATTATTATTATTTCTATTATTGGCAACGAGGAGGAGACTTAAACTTCAACTGCCGTGATTTGTGCTGGCATGTACAGTCCGCCGGATTGAAGAAATCATAAAAAATGGCAATAGTTAACACTTAATCTAAGCGAAGCGTCAACGAGTATAAGCTATCGATCATACGTGAGAAACGTGGTATCATAATACGAACATACGTGATTATATTTATTCTATAAGCTATCGATCATTATTGTTACATTCAAAGTAGCAACATCTAGTTTTTATTGTTTATAGTTAAAAAATATGGAAATTATCATAAAATATTTAATGATAAAAGTAAAAATATAATAAAAAACAATATTTCAAGTTTTAAAAAGGTTATTTATAAAATTATCTCTAGTTATTTCGATTTAAGTTAAAGTCAAAATTAAATGTAAGTTTAACTAAGTAAAATCAATTTATACCAAAATGGATGGCTCATATTAATATGTTGATTAAAAATTAAAAGATGTAATTGTTTAATAGATTTAATTCATGTTATCTTTTATTTATATTATCTTCATGTATTTGATATTTTATTACAATAATATTATATGTAAAAATATTTATTACTTTATAATTATTATAAAGTTTTATAATAGACGAGGTTGATTGTTTGTAAGTTGTAATAGAATAAAATATTCAACCCTGAATTAGGAATTATTTAGTATTTAACGTATTGGATTCTTATTTTTGAATTGAAACTATATTGAATAAAATAAGAAAATACTACTGAATCCTTTATGTTTAAAACACATCATGAATTATTAATTACCTAATATATTACCCTAATACCATTTTTTTTTTTTTGAAAAGCAACATGTATTCATAATCAAAATTTGTACAGTACAAACAGCACCTTTACACTCCTCACAAGCAGTGAGCCTGCAAACCCAAATATTACCCTAATACCATTATTTTCACACTTTTCATATTAAAATTATATTTTATTCTATAATAAATATTATGAAGTTTATAATGTAATTTGTATCATCATTATTAGCATTCATTAAGAATCTTTATCACACAACTTATCACTGAGCTAATTTTATACAGAGCTATAGATTATTCATGTTACTAAATCATTCAATGTTAAATTATTTTATTTTATTGAACAGTAAGTAATGTAATATGCAACTAGAGTCCAAAAGTCATAGACGGGTCAGCGGGTGCTAGACTATCACACCTTTGTAGACCCCTGGTAACAGTTCTTTCAAACACAACCATAATAGTAAGTTAGTAACATATTTATGAGATAAAAACCCATAAGTGCATTCGTAATAAACTCATTACAATCTCAATTATAAGCCTCAGATTCCCATCACAAGTTGTATGCTCGTTATCACCATTACAAATAAATAATCATACGAATTAAAATTTAGCATATATAATAGCCATCAATATCAAGGGCAGACCCAAGGGTAAGTCAGTGGGGGCATGGAACACGAGTCAAAATTATCTACGTAGTGTAAATTTTAATTTTATTGAGGTGGTGCTACCATTTCGTAGTATAAATTTCTAATTTTTCGAGGTAGTGCTATCACTCATTTTAAATAGTACCACCACCAATTTGAAATTTTGGGTCCGACCCTGATAAATATAATATTAAAAATTTTACAAATACACTAATTTGTAAACGAGTAAACTAGTCCATTTAAACATGATATTTTCTCAAACTATGTTATTTAATAAGTGATAAAGACACTTACGGATGAGAAGAGCATTTTGTATATGCTTTGGATACACCGAACACTCCAAAGACGACCAACTCTTGTGGTGTCACTATAACTTGGAATAATTTTAGAATTTTTCTTGTATTATTAAATAGCTTTAAGCCTTCAAGCTATAAGAAATAGAATGTAAGAGTCGTGATACGCTTTACCTTGTTAAACGGTTCCAATCATACAAAAATAGGGGTCCAAATGAAGAATGTTGAATATTTTTTTTTATCAAAATGTAGATGTGTAACGGGTTTTTAAGATTAAAGTTCGGTTTTGTGAAGGATTGTTAGCGCGTCCTCTTTCTCTCTGAGTCGTTAGTCATTAATCTTAAACAGAGTCTTTTTTCGAATGGTTTTAAAGATAAGATCAAAATCTTTTAGACAGTATATTCGATTTCCACATTACAACTATAGTACCGGAGAAATAAGTTGTTTTATGAATCTTTAGATGAAGCTCACTTCATAAACTAAGAGGATTCATTTCCAAAAAATATAAATTGTCTTTTAGAAAATTCAGATTATTAGTATGTATTTTAATAATCCAAACTAAAAAAGTTTCATAATTTTTAAATAATATACTTATATATGTTTGGGATATTATTATGAGAGTTTCGCGTAAATAAGCAACATACCCTATACATTCGCGAAAACAAGCTTAAAAAAATCAAATTACGAAAATAAGCATCAGTTTCGCCCCCCAAAAGCTCAGTTTCGCCCCTAGCTTCGCCCACCAATCAAAGAATGACACGTGGCACCTAAAAACCAGTTTCGCCCCTAAGGGGCCAGTTTCGCCCCTAAAAGGGGCCAGTTTCGCCCATAGCTGCCTCGTTTTTCGTGTCTCCCTTGACCAGACACGAAAAACGAGGCAGCTATGGGCGAAACTGGCCCCTTTTAGGGGCGAAACTGGTTTTTAGGTGCCACGTGTCATTCTTTGATTGGTGGGCGAAACTTGGGGCGAAACTGAGCTTTTGAGGGGCGAAACTGATGCTCATTTTCGTAATTTGATTTTTTTAAGCTTGTTTTCGCGAATGTATAAGGTATGTTGCTTATTTAGGTAATTGTTTTTATTATTATATAATTCAAAGGCACGCTACTTTAGACTTTGAGTCAATGGGCAATGTTAATGTGTGGGCCAGGGTCACACTGCTTTTCTCTTTTTGAGGGACACCCTTTTGTCTTTTTCAGATACTTACAGTCTTACACACCTGTTTTAGTTAAGCTATCTCATGGACTAATTTTTATTTTATCACATTTTATTTTTGAACGGCATTTTTATTTTATCACATAGCTATGCATAATATTAAAAGTAAGTTACATCAATTATTGTTTTAATTAGGTTAATATTTTATATTATGAGAATATAATATATGTTTTTAGCAGTATCTATTTTAAATATTTTTATAATTATAAATATGTTAAAATGATGGATATATTAATCATTTCATCTTTTACTTATTTAAATGTTTATCAATATGAATGTTTCAAGCTTTATATATTATTTTCTTTTATATTATAAAACTCTTAATAAATATGATATAGTTACCAACTCTGAAGGGTTTTGAACCTGACCAAACCACCATATGACTCAAACTGGTCAAGCCTGGGTTTGATTCTACTGGTTCAATCCTAAAAGCGGAACTGGATTGAACACAACCCTCTAAACCCCAAAAAGGGTTAGGATCTTAAAACTAATGATCAAACATAGCTTCTAACAAACAATCCACAGATAAGGTTACAAAAATTATACCTGATCAAAACCTTTAGGATTGCTAAAGAAAGTCCACCACTACTGCACCTCCTTTAGAACTGGCTGCTAGACCGCTCCTGGATTACCAAAGCTTCCAAAAACTCGAAAACCTTGTGTGTGTATTCCTCTTGCGTCGATCACCAACTTGCAAAACACACTTGGTGTTTTCCTTGCCTAGCTTCGACAAGAGAGAGAACCGAGAGAGAGAGATCGGTCGACGAGAGTGAATGCGAGAGAGGAGGGAGCCGAGATCGAGAGAGAGAGTGTGTATAGTGGCTAGGTTTAATCCCTTGTCACTTATCTATCCTTTAATCCTTAAGGCTTAAGGATAGTTATAAGGATTAGATAGACCTTAAGCCCGTTTAATTAAAACCCCACTGGTTTTAATTAAACTTTCAATCTCTTTACTTTGACCCCCTGGACTTTACTAGTTAATTAATTAACTATTAATTAACTTAGTTCGTTAAATATTAAAACTTAATATTTAATTCTCTTTAAATAATAAATAACTATTTATTATTTATTCATTTTAATAATTAATACAAACTGATTAATTATATATATCTCTCTTTTTAATAATTAATTCTACTGATTAATTATTCGTTTTTCTCTTTAATAATTAATCTAACTGATTAATTATTTCCACACAGATTTATGGTGAAATCCAACTGTTCCGTATTGGGTGTGTAGCAGTGTAACCCTTTAGTCTCTTATAACATTGGACACAATGTGCCCATTTATTATCTCTGCACATAATCTAACAGACTCCCACTTGTGCAAGATAAGTAACAGTTACTGCACATTGTTAGCCTAAGGAGGTCCCTAGCCAGACACTTAGGGTAACCAAGTTATAAGAACTCTTATACCCCAAAGTAACTTGTGATAAAAAATTCATAAGCAACCTGCTTAGAAGTAACCTGTTATAAACTAACTGTTTATAAACTAAACTATTATAAACTCTCTGTTCATGAATGGGTACGTTTTTATATATACAAACATGCATATATATAGGTTTGTCCCTTGCGGCGCGATATTTCAATTTCGAGCATGAGCATGGAGAAAAGTCAACTCAGAGACTCGAAAATTGTTCATGACATACTTGATTTCAAAACTGCGTGATAAACGACAAAGAACAGATCAGTTCGTTTAGGCACGGCCGTGCACTTACCAGTTTCTCTAATCAGTCAAGGGGCCCGGAAATATCTCTTCTAAAAAGAAGGTGCAATTACCATTTTGCATATTCGCATTTGGAAATACGGCTCCCACTGAATCTAGACACGCCCCTTATGACCACCCTGTTACGGCGTGGCGTTAAAACACGCTAAAAAGACAACAGTTACCGCATCCCAAACCAAATACCTCAGGCTTAAGGATAACCTTTGTGATAAATACTTTTGACATGAATCCACGAAGTATTTTTCGCAGCGGGTCAATCCAATATTCGTAATCCTAACGAATATCCGTCAATTTTGGTCCGCAAAACCTTTTGCAGCTATATTCGACATACTTTCGAATCTACCCCAAAATTACGATGACTTTATAGCCCTATCATAGTTCCCACCACGATAAGTAGTCACGGATAATGTATTTGAATAAACCCAGTTTATTTCTGGATAAACCAAAACATACAAAATTGTGAAGAATAATGAAACTAATTTCTACACCCTTCCATATTCCACCCTGGAATAAAGGTGCACAATTTCTACCATTTCATTAACTCGATTCACGGTGTCTATCTGAATTACTTATTATTTTATATTGTAACTTATCACAGATTACAAAGAAAAATAATATGATTATAAACCTAAAACACAAGACTAGCACCCTGAAAGTACTCTTTCTTGGTTTTGCTAGAAATTGTTCTTGCAACCTGAGAACAGTTCTAGACTTACTTATTTTATAAAATTCCTTAAACTTGAAGAAACTGGAAATAACTCCAAAGTTTCTAATTTTACAAGATAATCTCCCTGTAATTAAAACTTTAATTACATTTGTAGATATATCAAATCTTACTAGATTTTATTGTTCATTTGAAGCGATAAAACTTTCTTACACCTACTTGTAAGAACCTTGAAATTAGATACCCTGTGTATGCCAACACTAATCTAATATCACTACTAAGAATGTTAAAGAACATCCTATTTTATCATGTCTAACGTTAACCAACCAACAACATTGAATTAAGCTGACTTACTGAACTTAATGAGTATAATTTTAAGTCATAACTTGACTTATAGTCTCGCAATGATATCTTTATTGAGTACCTCTCAATAAATCATACGTTTCTCGGATTAGTTCTTTCTCAAGAACTCACTATTTTAGATAACCTCTAAAATCATCCGATAATTATATACTCTAAAAGTTCAAACTTTTATTTATCATACTGGTTAAAAACAACCTTTTATTAATTCTGATAAATACATTAGTCAGGTGCTCCCACTATCTTTTATGGAAAAGTGCATTCCTTTAAAACATCCTTTTAGGCCTTAGTCAATCCTTGACTACCATGCCTAAAACTTGTGTTCCAAACACATGTTTTAAAACTTAGTTTTTATAAGAAATTTGTTTTATGAAACCAAGAACTTGGATCTTCATATATCCATCTTTCTAATTACAGAAAGTGGTTTCATTAAACTTGCCATGAGTGCAAAACACTTATAAAGGCATTTTAAATTTCTTTCCAAAAAACATTTAGTATAAAACTCCCTTGATTACAGTAACTACCATAATCATTTTTATACTTTCTTAAATGTTTTATCAAAAACTATTTTCACTATTATTTCATTTTGTTCAAGCATTTTATCAAAAACTATTTAAATGTTTTATCAAAAACTATTAAATTAGAAAAACTATCTAATTTTATAAACAACACTTGTTTATTTCAAGCATTTTTGAATAGTGGAGCCAGCATTTATATAACTACAACAAATCACAGCATAAGATTATTATGAATCACCAATCAAATTAACACTTGACTTATTGGTACTCTTTTAGTCACAGCTGAACTAATCCTGATTCATAAATTAAGAACACGTGCACGGATATGCATTTAAAATTTTCCATAAACTCAAACCAAAAATTTTCATAAACAGCCAAGATAAAAAACTGTTCAAATAAACTTAAAAGTTTAATAAACTAGGAAATAAAATAATTAATAATATCCGTCAGCTGCTCGTGGTATCTTCTTCATGCTGGGCCGTATCACTTTCCATCTCCTCCTGCAATAAACGATTGCATGATGTTAGAATGCTCGTAAAAACTTTTACAAGTGGAAAGTGATAAAGAAGCTGTTTACACGATACCTGATGTGCCAGCCTTGCCACCTGCCTCGTGACCCTTCGGGCAATCTCTTTTCAAGTGCCCGACCTCACCGCACTCGAAGCACCGATTCTCGGTTCTTGCTTTGTTCGGCTTCGGCTTCTTGCCCTTGTTGTCGTTATTAGCCCTGGGTGCACTCTGGCTGGGCTGGGCCTTGCCCTTTCCCTTTCCGTTGCGCCCCTTCCTCTTCTTATGCCCGCCATGACCCACCATGAGAATGTCCTTGGACTTGGTCCCGATACTCTGCTCAGCAGTCTTGAGCATTGAGTGCAACTCAGCCACGGATTTCTCCATGTTGTTCATGTTGTAGTTGACTATAAAAGGCTTATAGTCATCTGACAACGAGTTGAGTATCATATCCGTTGCTAGCTGCAACGTGACTGGGTGCCCAAGTCGCTCTAGGTGGTCCATGTAGCCTTTCATTTTCATGACGTGGTTACTGACCGAGGTCCCCTTAGCCATCTTGCACGAGTTAAATGCCCTGGTGGCATCATAATGCTCTGTGTGAGCTTGCTCCTGGAACATGTCCCTCAGCTGGTGGATCATGTCATAGGCAGGAGTCTCCATCATGCTCGACTGCAACTCTGGACTCATAGTTTCGAGCATGAGACAGCTGACATCTAGGGCGTCATTGGAGCGTTTCTGAAAAGCCTCCCTGACGTCTGCCCTGGCGTTACTGGCAGGAGGATTTCCTAGAGGTTGTTCTAGGACATACCACTTTCTCTCGTGCCTAAGCACGATCCGGAGATTTCTCTCCCACGTGAGAAAGTTAGGACCGACAAGCTTGTCCTTCTCAAGAATGGAGCGGAGAGAGAGGTTATTGGTACTAGTAACGTTGGTTGCCATCTACAAATTAAAACCCGGTTTAATTAGTAATTGCAAATAAACTTTTTAATCATATATCATCAAACCCATAAATAATATATATTAGACCTAGGACCCATATTTCACATACTTGGCGCAAGGTTTGGGCACTTCCCGCCAAGTCATGCTATTTCTGGTAGGTAACACCATGTACCAATCGTACCTAACTGATACGACTCCTAGAACCTCGTAGAGCACTTAGACTTAGTCTAGTATGTTTAACTCTACTCTAGTGATTTTTGGGCCGGGACTCCCGATTATCACCAAAATAGATCGCACCACCTAAGACATCATGAATTCTGGCCGGGACTCCCGATTATCGCAGAATCTTTCATGTCTTTTCCCGCAATGGTTTGAACCCGGATGCCCAAGGTTTGGGCACTTCCGACACCTGAGTACCGTTTAACAGTCAAGGTGTACCATTAGGTGGGTAGCACACTGATCTAAGATTTTTCTTGGGTGTTAATTAAGTTCAAAACTTAATTTCCAGTTTTTGAAAAACCATTTTAAAACTAACTATTTTAAAAATTACGATTTATATGTGTACCTAAACTAGGTGCACAAAACGGCATTTATAAGTTCCAAACTTATAACCTTGACAAAACTTTAAATTTATAAAAAATTTAACTAACACGACTAGCAACCTGTAGTCGTATTCTAGTTTGTCATTAAACGTGGTTTTTCTCTGTTTAATAACAACCTGCTATTAAACTCCCTTTTTTATTTAGCATCATATAAATGTCGCAAATCTATATGAAAAACAGTAAATAAAAGAAACACAACCACGCAGATAATAAGAACAAACATATAAAGCCCTATAGTTTTGCCAACTAATCCTAAGGTCAAACCTAAGGATAAAATGACTTGGATTCACCTTTCTTGATATGCTGCTCCCACTAGCCTTGACACCTCCCCGAAGTGTCCGTGCTTCGCGTGAAAAACACCATTTACTTAATCTCGTTCTTCAAGTCTATCTTGGTTGAGGGTTTAATCTATTACTAATCTATTACAAATACAATATTGAATGGGGTTGTAAGTGGCACGCAGGCCTTCCCGAACCAGTACAATATTACAAATAAGAAAGGGATTGTAATTGGCATGCAAGCCTTCCCAAAACCAAAAGAAAAAGAAGAAAAAAAGAAAGACGAGTCATAAGTCGGCAAAACTATAGCTATATATATATATATATATATATATATATATATATATATATATATATATATATATATATATATATATATATATCACAACCAGGCAATTATATATAAGCACTATATATATAAAAGTCAACCACACAGTTATAATATATAAACAATAAACTGTGCTGTTAAGCACATAACCTGATTTGTTTAAACTTTCTCATTTAGCCTTTGATTAATACCTATTAACCAAAAATGAGAATCATGATCTTCTAATTTATTTGACCAAACTAGTTTTTCAACAAAACTTTAAAACCTTGATCTCATTCAAAACTTGAATGAAACCTCATGTCGAGTTTTCTTACTAGTTTTCCAAAAACTTACAACCAACAACTTTTGGTCAATTTAAATATTATCTTATTTGTTTTTCTATAATATTATATAAACTTTAACCTTTTAGAATTTATTCAAAAATGACTTAAACTAGTCATAATAAATAAATATCTAAACTAATATATATTTTAACTAAACTAATTAAAATATATAATACTAGTTTAAATAACACCTTATTAATTTTATAACTTAAAATTAATAATCCGTTTGTATTAATCCGGAAAAACTATTTGGGCCAACATCTCCTGGGCCGAGTAGCCCTTGAGCCGAGAACCCCCTTGGGCCGAGAACCCTTTGGGCCGAGAACCCCTTGGGCCGAGAACCCCTTTGGCCGAAACCCCTTGGGCCGCAGACCATCTTGGGCCGAAACCCCTTGGGCCGCAGACCATCTTGGGCCGAAACTCCCTGGGCCGTGGCTTAGTGGGCTTAGCGCCGCTAAACCCTCTTAGTGCCGCTAAATCCCTTTTAGCGTCGCTAACGGTCACAGCGATGCTTTCGGTTCGCGTTTTCCCGATTAATAAGAAATATTTAAATCCTTTTTTAACCTATTAAAACTTACTGTTTTAATATCCTGATTAAAAACTGGATTTAATTTCAAAAACCAAAAAACTATTAATTATTAATATTAACAAAAACTCGTTTTATTAATAATTAATTATCCTAAAACTTGATTTCAACCTTTTTAAACAAAAGTTCAAAAATTACTGGTTAAGATAAAGTTTTAGATAAAAAGTTTTATCCTTTTTAACCGTTTAAACACAAACCTAGTTTAAACCTAACTGGTTAAAAAACAAACCTTTTATGATCTGGATAAAAACAGAAAACTTGTTTTTATCACCTTAAGGTTTTTGAAAACTTGAGGAGAAGAAACAAGATGAAGAAGATCATACAATTATCAAACAAACCACCTAACTAGATTATCTAGGTTTGACTAACTAAACAAACTGTTTAATATTCTTGATCAATCTTATCCTATATTCAAAAAACATAAACCTTTTAACCATTCAAACTAACTGTTTGAACTTTCTGATTAATAGGATTAAACCTGGTAACAAAAACAAACTGTTCTTGATACCTTCTTGATTTTCAAAAAATCCAAGAGTGAGTAGAAGACCAAAAACAACAAACCTTAAATCTAGAAACAGAAAAACTAGAAACTATGGATCATAGAGCCGAGACTCTGATACCACTGAAGGGTTTTGAACCTGACCAAACCACCATATGACTCAAACTGGTCAAGCCTGGGTTTGATTCTACTGGTTCAATCCTAAAAGCGGAACTGGATTGAACACAACCCTCTAAACCCCAAAAAGGGTTAGGATCTTAAAACTAATGATCAAACATAGCTTCTAACAAACAATCCACAGATAAGGTTACAAAAATTATACCTGATCAAAACCTTTAGGATTGCTAAAGAAAGTCCACCACTACTGCACCTCCTTTAGAACTGGCTGCTAGACCGCTCCTGGATTACCAAAGCTTCCAAAAACTCGAAAACCTTGTGTGTGTATACCTCTTGCGTCGATCACCAACTTGCAAAACACACTTGGTGTTTTCTTTGCCTAGCTTCGACAAGAGAGAGAACCGAGAGAGAGAGATCGGTCGACGAGAGTGAATGCGAGAGAGGAGGGAGCCGAGATCGAGAGAGAGTGTGTGTATAGTGGCTAGGTTTAATCCCTTGTCACTTATCTATCCTTTAATCCTTAAGGCTTAAGGATATTTATAAGGATTAGATAGACCTTAAGCCCGTTTAATTAAAACCCCACTGGTTTTAATTAAACTTTCAATCTCTTTACTTTGACCCCCTGGACTTTACTAGTTAATTAATTAACTATTAATTAACTTAGTTCGTTAAATATTAAAACTTAATATTTAATTCTCTTTAAATAATAAATAACTATTTATTATTTATTCCTTTTAATAATTAATACAAACTGATTAATTATATATATCTCTCTTTTTAATAATTAATTCTATTGATTAATTATTCGTTTTTCTCTTTAATAATTAATCTAACTGATTAATTATTTCCACACAGATTTATTGTGAAATCTAACTGTTCCGTATTGGGTGTGTTGCAGTGTAACCCTTTAGTCTCTTATAACATTGAACATAATTTGCCAATTTATTATCTCTGCACATAATCTAACAAACTATTGGTCTGGTAAGAGACAAATGCACTAAACAACAAGTAACTTATAAAAGAGAGTTAGAATATAAGTTACACCTAATATAAAATTTTCAAAGTCTAGTTATTTGCGAAAACTATATAATAAATTATTCCAAAACTTTCTATTTGAATGACGATTGTGATCTATCACTACTATATAAAATAAAAGGACAAATCTTGGTAGTTTCTAGTTTCTACAATAATTCAAGTATTTTTTTTATCATTAATTCTTTATTTTAATAGCTAAACACACATATTCATCTAATTTTACATGGGTTAATTTTATAATGGTCTTTTAACTAACCACGAATTGCAAGCTCAGTCACTTTTTTTCAAAAAGTTGCATACTCCATACTTTATCCTCCTACTGTTTCTTCCAACTTCATTCTACTACTCATCATAAGATGACATGTGAAATCCACTATAAAGCTTTTCTAAAAGCTCATGTTTTGCTCCTGCAAAGTGAGGAAAAACAAAAACTAAGACCATTCGCATCGGTACACAAACCAACGTTGGCTCACTTGTGAACCCGCCTGCAAAACCATTGCTGGAGGGAGGGTTGGCGCTGGTCTGACCATTAGCTAGTCCCTCGACCAGCCACTGGTTCAAGCTTTTTCCCCTATTTAACTCCTCTTTTTCTCTATCTTCTATATATATTCCTTACAAAATAATATATGTGGGTTGAAAGGGTAAGTATGGCTGTATGGGTTGAATATGAGGGTTTATGGGTTAGAGAGGGTTACAGGTAAGAGATGATGTGGATGCTGATAAATTATTTGATTAGAGAGAATAAGAAAAGATTAGATGCTGATGGTCTAAGTTGGATCGTCGAGAACATATTTGAAAGTTCCCAAATTTAGAAAGTTTGCTACTTGAATTCAAATTTTAATAGAAAGTGTAATTTTGAGAAGTTATTTTTCAAAGGGTCCAGTGTTTTTAAGTAGGGTCAGGCTATTGGCACTGATAATATTACTTATACCACACCTTTTTCGCACTTACCAAATGCGAATTGTACTATGCTTGGTCAATAGTTGTCTGACGCAAGTTACACACAAATTGCTTTGAAAAACTCACACAGACACACATTGCAATTGTACTTTTTCTCTCTCGTTAATAATTTTTTTTAAATTCCCTCTCTTTGACCAACTCACACACAAAAGGAAGGATGGTGACAGGCAAGGAGGGACGGTGGTCGACGGTTTTAGGTTTTCGCAGGTGGTGGTGCGACGAACAGAGGAGGGAGAGCTGTGGTTTCGCAATGATGGAGGCGGTGTACGGTGGTTAGCCGTTGACCAGCGGTGGTTTGGGTGGTGGGAAACCGGCGTCTGTGTTTGGTGGGGTGGTTTCACGACAGCGGTGAGGAGAGGGAGAGAGATGTGCTTCGATGGCTGGAAAGTGGTGGTGTTGAAAGCGGTGGTTGGCCGAAGGTGGTGTTAAAGACGATGGTGGGGGCCAGCAGCCGGAAAGCTGTAGTCCGGAGAAGATATATATATATATATATATATATATATATATATATATATATATAGAGAGAGAGAGAGAGAGAGAGAGAGAGAGAGAGAGATGGGGCCCTCGCCGGAAAAGGAAGTCGCCGATGGATGAAGGGGTGGTGGTCACGCTCCTCTCCGGCGATCGTTATCGTGGTGATTGCGGTGGAGAAGAAATGAGGGGAACGGCGAACGGCGGAGGTGGTGGCCTGCTGCGTTAATGATGGGTAAGATGAAGTTACAGTAGAGATTAAGAGAGATAAATGGACAACTGTTGGGTTTCTGAGTTGACAGGCTTGATGTGGACCCCACAATTTTAATAAAAACAGTAATAAATGAATTACAGCTTTTTATTATTACCAGCTTAGTGGGTCCCTCTTTATTATGACTTTTTTTGTTTTCTTAGTAGTAGAGTAGAGTCAAATGCGAAATTATGTCAGAAAAGTCTATTTCGCATTTGGTAAATGCGAAATAGCTTTTGCTTGCCACACGAAAAGCGTGTGCATAGCAGGATCTATACAAAAATGGTAGACAGATTGTACAAGCTCGTGTACAAGTCATTAATGCACAAATGATATAATAGATGTAGGATATTGCTCAAATCGTCCCATATGCAAAACATACCAAGATTGCAAACCCTCTTTTAATCAATATCAAATTTTGACCAGTGTGTCGTAAGCCAAAAGTCCAAAACAAAAAGATAGAAAAGGATTCAATAACTCTAAATTTTAATTATTTAAGCTTCAAATATAAATACAATTAGTTAGAATTTTTATTTGGATTCAAAGCCTAAAGCTAAAACGCCAAATTCTCTCATTGTTTACCCGAGATAATAATATCTAATATATTATTATTATTATTGATGATGATTAGATTCTCAGCTTTATTTGTGCGACTCTAAAAGCGTCAATGATTGATTAGCTATATAGTTACTTGAGTTTCCTTGTGCAGTAGTGCAAATAAACTAACTCTCACTTGTATTTGTGATTATGGGTGGTAATTATCGGCATAACACGAATTCGATACCTAAATAAACAGGTTTGAGTATAAAAAAGTTTGGGTCAAACCTGTAATAATAAATGTGTTGTCTTCGGGTTACATAATGGGTTCGCGGGTCAACGCGTTAACCAGTATATATTTTTTGTTATTTTTTTATTTTTCTATTTATGCTTGTCTTTTTCACTGTTCTTATTTTGTTATTGGGGTTTTATCCTATCTCTTAATCCTCGAAAACCTAATCAGAAATAAACTTATCTCTTCCTTTTTATTCTTTAACCGTTTGAAACAAACGATAGTAGACATCACCGAATAATCAATATATCATCACTTGTAGCTTAATGTTATTTTGATTAAACTATCTAGGTAGTGTTGAACTTCCTGTAGTATTTTGACAAACGAGAGACATAATTAGTAAAATAACTAGCTTGTCAAACCTCCCAACCCATTTATGACCCGTCAACCGTGAATAAATGGACAACCCGTGGTCGTGTCGTTTTTAGCTTGTACGCGCTCGTGTCACACACCATAACATAAATAAAAATACGCCTGTTCGTGCCATGACCCGTCCACCTGTCAACTAGTGTATGGTGGGTGAAACTCTTATTCCAAGACTGAGTACTCGTGATAAGATGGGTTACCTTGTTGAGTTAAGGTGATTTTAAGTAATGTCAAACTCGACTTCAAGTGAGTCAAATTAAATGTATTTCTTGATCTTTAATTAAATGTCCAATTAAATGTCTTTAATTAAACCCCCACACTATATAAAAAGCGTGGGAAACAGTTTTAAGTATTGTCACAATTATAAGTGTGAGAAATAGATTAAATATATATTAAACTATAAATAACAAGAGCCTTGTAGATTTGGATATAGAAGTCCACGCTTTTATATGTAAGAATTAGTAATGAATGAAATAGTAGAAAAGTTCACATTTAAAAGCGTAATTTTTTATAACTTTATAATTGTTTTTACCTTTTTTATGCTTAAAAGTGTAAAATTTTAGAAAATTTGTTCATTTATAAATATGATGTTTTGACGTCAATTTCACAGTTTCATATGTATATATAGATTGACTGAATCTTGTCACACCAAAATTTTTCACAATTGTTCATAACGAGCATATAATCACGCGCTTCGCTGCGTAGGAAGCGAATATGATGCAATAAAGAAACAATAATTAAACAAAGTATAATAAAAAAAATTAATACTAACGACACCATAATATTCAAGATAAATCAGTAACAACGGTCACAAATATATGTGACATACACAATGAGTTTTTTAATAAAATTTACATCGAAGTATAAATACACATGAGACGACCATAAATACATGTTCATAAATAAACCGAATACTATTTATTAAAAGTTATAATTAAAAATTAACTGTTTTAATATAGAAATAAAAAAAAAAGAATAAATATAGTAATGAAAAAACCAGGTCATATGGGATTGGCAAGTAAATAAGGAAAAAGAAGTGGAAAAAAAGGAAAAAGGTTAAAAAAGGAAGCAAGACAATAAGGAAAAAGAAGAAGAAAAAAAAAGGAAAAAACTCAAAAAAGTAGAGGACGAGGGGAATACAATAGGGGACCATCTTAGCATATTACAAAACAATGCACTAACCAGCTGGGCTAGAAAACATTTCAGTTATCTTTCTGTAATTGTAATATATATTTAGTATGGGTGCATTTTAGAAAAGCTCAACTATGAACAGTAACACATGCTCATATTAAGCTTGTGTCAATTGTTATATATTATAAAATTTTCTCATTTATAAATGTTATATATTGCTAATAAAGTGTTAATAATCAATATATTTGTTATAGTATTGGATTCCTCGGTTTCCATATAAATTATATTATAAATACTTAATCTCCTACCACTACTAAATACCCAGTTTTCTCGATTTACGAGTTAATAGTGCTGCTATCAACATTAATGTCTATGTTTGAGCATATAACATTAATGTTCTATGTTTGAGTATTTAGTTTTGTATTATCTTATATATCAATTGAAAAACTATTTAGGCAAATTATCATGAGAATTTAAAAGGTAGTTTAGTAATTTACCAAAATATTACGAGAATTTGAAAATATCATAATATTTTCTTTCTAGTCAAATTGATGTCATTGGAAGATGTTGTTTCATTATTCCTAATTAATCTATTTAATTATATTTATTATGTTTTTATCTGTGTTGTATAACAAAGAATAAATATTTGAGGGTACATCTTAATTTATGATAATTAAGTGCAATTATTTGTGAAAAATTGTATGATGAAAAAAATACATAACTTAAGTTGCTTAATAATTGGAAAAGAGAATTCAATGATTTGTGTACTACGACAAATAAAATTTCGTTAATATTACATTATTACATTTATTTAAAAAGCATATATAAAGCTAACATATAAAAAGCATATATCGTTTCTATCGTTTATGAACATATTATACCAATATAATTTTAATTTATTTATAAAAAATTCTATGTGAAATACTCCCTGAGTACTCCTCGTTTAGACCGATTACTCGTTGTACCTCAATTAGTCTATCAAGTACCACGTGAGTTTTACAATATTTATATGATAGTAAGAAAGCGTCTAGTAACACGCAACTTCCTCCAATTAGTTATGGATTGTTGTCTTTATAAGACCATCCGCATCCGAGCCTTGGGATGGCTCGGGCTCTCTTGGGCTCTCATCCCACACCATCGCGCCCCATATGGGATGGCTCGGGCTCCCTCTCCTTCGGCTTCCTCCTCTCGAGCTCGGTTACGAGTTTTTTTAACCTTTATTCCCTATATATATCACACTCTCACATCCATTTTAATCACCATTTTCATCTCTATTTTCATTTCACTTCTACAAAATAAGCCAACAAAAAAAGCATCAAAATACACCACGAAATTCGAAATCGAAATCCGGAAGCTCGCAACCCCCGGAGAATATGTTCAATATCATGCCACCGCCTTCAAACTTTTTTGGCAACATACAACAAATACCATTGTATTCACCCGGGTTTAGAGCATATCAACAAGCCGGTTATCAACAACAATATGGTTTTGGTCAATTCCAACAAAGTGATGGATCATTTACGCAATTAATCAATCAAGCTACATACCCGGCTAACGACGACGTGGCCGTTAACTTGGATGACGAGGTGGATCTTGCGGATGAGATTCAGGAGACACAACCGGAGATTGTTCCCGAGACACAACCGGAGATTGTTCCCGAGACACAGGGCAAAAGAACCTACAAGAATAGGACAAAAGAAGTTACGTGGTTTCTCGACGAAGAGGTGGCGTTAGCAAATGCGTGGGTTACCATATCCGAAGATAACATCCTTGGCAACAATCAAAGCTCGGGTATATTTACTTCTAATAGCTAATACTTATTATTATATTATATATTTTTTTGTATGTTTGTTAATATATATATATATATATATATATATATATATATATATATATATATATATATATATATATATATATATATGTATGTATTATATTATATATTTTTTTGTATATTTCTTAATTAATAGTTAGTACTTATTATTTACTAATTCTTATATATATATATATATATATATATATATATATATATATATATATATATATATATATATATATATATATATTTGTATCTTTGCTAATTAATATTTAAAATATGTAGGTAAGTTTTGGAACGCCGTATGAAATAATTTTAAAGAAAGACGTCCCGGACAACATCAACGCAGCAAAGACCAAATCTATTCGAAGTGGAATGACATGAACAGGAAGATGACTAAATTCAACTGGATCTACAAAAATCTTAGGTCCGAGAACAAATCCGGTTGGAGTGACGCGGACTACATGGAGAGGGCGCACTCCCTCTATCGGACATCGAATAAAAATGTACAATTCTCCCACGAGGCGGCGTGGAAAGTTGTGCGGTTTCATCCAAAATGGAGGATTGTACCGTTGATGGACGAGAACCCGAGAGCCTCCAAAAGAAGCAAGACGTCGGAGTCAAACCAAAACACGACTTCTTCCGAGTTCCGACGCACGATGTCGGTTCGATCTCAACGAAGACACGAATGAGGATAATGATGATCTCTACCAAGAACCTCCACGGCCGACAGGGAGAGATAAAGGGAAACGCGCCATGTCAACCTCCTCGAAGGAACTGGCAAAGGAAAAGGAAGACGTGATGACCGATATTATGGAGTATGTGAATCAATTCAACTTTGAGAACGAAAAATTGCTTACTGCCAAGAAAGAAAAGCTTGATGTTTCGAGAACCAAAGTCGAGACTGCAAAACTAAAAGCCGAGGCGGCAAAAGTAAGTTCAAGTCCAGTCTTCTGAAGGTTGCTGTACCTGTGGCAAGACTGGCTAATTTTCCCGTGAATGTAAGTCCAAGGGAAGCTCTAGCTTCAAGGTTGTTCCGGAAATTAGACAGCAAGATTGACTATGAAGCCAAATACAAAAAGATTCTTGCTAATGTTCTTGACAAGAAAAAGGGGAAAGCCCAGAACAAGGTGTTGGTTGCTGAAGAGGAAGATTGGGCTGAGGAAAACCTGTCAAGTGATGAAGATGAGGTCGTCACTGCTCAACTCAGCTTAATTGCCAACATAGGTAGTTCTAGAACCATTGATGAAGATATGAAAAGGGTTGCTAAAACTTGTACTTCCTATGACTGGGATCCTTCCTCAATATACCAGGTTGGCAAGTTTATTAATTATTGTTGGATTATGTGCAGAGATAATTAACGGGCATATTGTATCCAATGTTATAAGAGACTAAAGGGTCACACTGCTACACACCCAATTCAGAACAGTTGGATTTCACCATAAATCTGTGTGGAAATAATTAATCAGTTAGGTTAATTATTAAAGAAAAAGAGTAAATAATTAATCAGTTAGATTAATTATTAAAGAGATAAACGAATAATTAATCATTAGTATTAATTATTGAGAGATATAAATAATTATCCAGTTTGGATTAATTATTAGAAAGGAAATAAATAATAAATAGTTATTTATTATTTAAAGGGAATTAAATATTAAGTTTTAATATTTAACGGACAAAGTTAATTAATAGTTATTTAATTAACTAGTAAAGTCCAGGGGGTCAAAGTGAGAAGAGATGAAAGTTTAATTAAAACCAGTGGGCTTTTAATTAAACGGGCTTAGGTCCATTTAATCCTTATATATATCCTTAAGTCTTAAGGATTAATCATAAGTGACAACAAGGATTAACCCTAGCCACCACTCCCCTCCCTCTATCCCTCGTCGCATATCTCTCTCGTCGACCTCCCTCTCTCGGTCGACTATCTCTCTCTCGGCTCTTTTTCCTCTCGACGAAACCGAAAGGCAAAACACCAAAGGTGTTTTGCGACTTGGTGATCGACGCAAGCAAGGACACACACACAAGTGTTTCGAGATTTGAAGCCTTGGTGATCAAGGAGCGGTCTAGCAGCCAGTTCAATCTGAGGTGCAGTAGTGGTGGACTGTCTTTAGCAATCCTAAAGGTTTTGTTCAGGTATAATCTTATAACCTTATCTATGGGTTGTTTGTTAAGAAACTATGTTGATCATATATAAAAGTTCAAAGATCCTAACCCTTTTGGGGTTTAGAGGGTTGTGTTCAATCCAGTTCCGCTTTTAGGATTGAACCAGTAGAATCAAACCCAGGTCTGACCAGTTTGAGTCATAAGGTGGTTTGGTCAGGTTCAAAACCCTTCAGTGGTATCAGAGCCTCGGCTCTATGATCCATAGTTTCTAGTTTTATCTGTTTTTGGGTTAAGGTTTGATTCTTGATCTTCTACTTGCTCTAGCCTATTTCGAAAATGACCAAGGGCAACAAAACAGTTTGTTTTTGTTATTCAGTTTAATCCTATTAATCAGAAAGTTTAAACAGTTAGTTTAAACGGTTAAAAAGGATTGTGGTTTTTGGATAAGAACAAGTTTAGGATTAAGATAAATTCAACAATTTGTTTTTAATTAATTAAACCTAGTTAATCCATTGTTGTTTTTTGTTTAATGGTTAAATGATCTACTTCATCTTGTTTCTTTCTCCACAAGTTTTCGAAAGCCATAAGGGATAAAAACAAGTTTTCTGTTTTTATCCAAATAGTAAAAGGTTTGATTTTAACCAGTTAGGTTTAAACCAGGATTGCGTTTAAATGGTTAAAAAGGATAAACCTTTTTATCTAAAACTAGATTTTAACAAGTTTTGAACTTTTGTTTAAAAAGGTTGAAATCAAGTTTTAGGGTAATTAGTTATTAATAAAACAAGTTTTGTTAATATTAATAATTAATGTTTTTGGTTTTTGAATAAAATCAAGTTTTTAATCAGTATATTAAAACAGTTAGTTTTAATAGGTAAAAAAAAGGATTTAAGATATTTTTTGTTAAATCGGAAAAGGCGAACCGAAAGCATCACCAGAACTGATAGCGACGCTAACAGGAGATTAGCGACGCTAAGGGCTGGTTGGCGGCGCTAAACCCAGTTAACTACGGCCCAGCGATATCGGCCCAGGTTAGCGGCGTTAAGGACCAAATGGGCTTCGGCACAAGGAAGTTTTCGGCCCAAGGTGGTTCTCGGCCCAATAGGGCTACGGCCCAGGTGACTTCGGTCCAATGGGCTCTCGACCCAAGAGGGTCTCGGCCCAGTGGGTTGTGCGGCTTAACAAGAGATGTTGGCCCAAGATAGTTTTTCCGAATTAATACAAAAGGATTATTAATTTTAAGTTATAAAATTAATAAGGTATTATATAAACTAGTGTTATATATATTTTAATTAGTTTTAGTTAAAATATATATATGTAGATTTTTATTTATTATGACTAGTTTAGTCGTTTTGAATAAATTCTAAAAGGGATAAAGTTTATATAATGGAGAAACAAATAAGATAGTATTTAATTGACCAAGGTTGTCGGTTTTAAGTTTTTGGAAAACTAGTAATAAAACTCGACGTGAGGATTTCATTCAAGTTTTGAATGAGATCAAGTTTTAAGTTTTTGTTGAAAAACTATTTTGGTCAAATTAAACTAGAAGATCATAATTCTCATTTTTTTTGGTTAATAGGTATTAATCAAAAGGGTAAATGAGAATATTTAAACAAATCAGGTTGCGTGCTTAACAGCACAGTTTATTGTTTATATATTATAACTGCGTGGTTGACTTTTTTATATATAGTGCTTATATATAACTGCGTGGTTGTGATAGCTATAGTTTTGTCGACTTAGGACTCGTTTTTTCTTTTCTTCTTTATTTTGGTTTTGGGAAGGCCTGCGTGCCAATTACAATCCCTTTCTTAATTGTAATATTGTACTGGTTCGGGGAGGCCTGCGTGCCATTTACAACCCCATTCAATATTGTATGTGTAATAGATTAGTAGTAGTTTAATCCCTCAAGCAAGATTGGACTCGAAGAGGGTGATGAAGAAAATGGTGTTCTCACGCGAAGCACGTATACTTCGGGGAGGTGTCAAGGCTAGTGGGAGCAGCATGTCAAGAAAGGCGAATCCAAGTCATTTTGTCCTTAGGTTTGACCTTAGGATTAGTTGGCAAAACTATAGGTTTTATCTGCTTATTATTATCTGCGTGGTTGTGATTTATTTACTGCTTTTCATATATATGTATGGTATATATATATATATATATATACATGCGTGTGATGGTAAATAAAAAGGGGTTTAATGACAGATTGTTATTAAACAAGTGAAAAACCACGCTTTATGACAAACTAGAATATGACTTCAGTCTGGTAGTCGTATTAATTAAATTTTTATAAAATTAAAAGTTTTGTCAAGGTTATAAGTTTTGGAACTTATAAAGGCCGTTTTGTGCACCTAGTTTAGGTACACATATAAATCATATTTTTGAAACAGTTAGTTTTAAAATGGTTTTTCAAAAACTGGAAAATTAAGTTTTTAACTTAATTATAAAACCCAAGAAAAATCTTAGATCAGTGTGCTACCCACCTAATGGTACACCCTAACTGTTAAACGGTACTCGGGTGTCGGAAGTGCCCAAACCTTGGGCATCCGGGTTCAAACCATTGCGGGAAGGGACATGAAAGATTCTGCGATAATCGGGAGTCCCGGCCAGAATTCATGCTGTCTTAGGTGGTGCGATCTATTTTGGTGATAATCGGGAGTCCCGGCCCAAAAAGCACTAGAGTAGAGTTAAACATACTAGACTGGGTCTAAGTGCTCTACGAGGTTCTAGGAGTCGTTTCAGCTAGGTACGATTGGTATAGGGTGTTACCTACCAGAAATAGCATGACTTGGCGAGAAGTGCCCAAACCTTGCGTCAAGTATGTGAAATATGGGTCCTAGGTCTAATATATATTATTTATGGGTTTGATGATATATGATTAGAAAGTTTATTTGCAATTACTAATTAAACCGGGTTTTAATTTGTAGATGGCAACCAACGTTACCAGTACTAATAACCTCTCACTCCGCTCTATCCTTGAGAAGGATAAGCTCACCGGGTCCAACTTTCTCACTTGGGAGAAAAATCTCCGGATCGTGCTGAGGCACGAGAGAAAGTGGTATGTCCTAGAACAACCTCTAGGAAATCCCCCTGCCAACAATGCTAGGGCAGAGGTCAGGGAGGCTTTTCAGAAGCGCTCCAATGAAGCCCTAGATGTTAGCTGCCTCATGCTCGCGACTATGAGTCCAGAGTTGCAATCGAGCATGATGGAGACTCCTGCCTATGACATGATCCGCCAGCTGAGGGACATGTTCCAGGAGCAAGCCCGCACAGAGCGTTATGATACCACTAGGGCATTTAACTCGTGCAAGATACCCAAGGGGACCTCGGTCAGTGACCATGTCATGAAAATGAAAGGTTACATGGACCACCTAGAGAGACTTGGGCTCCCAGTACCGCTGCAGCTAGCAACGGACACGATACTCAACTCGTTGTCAGATGACTATAAGCCTTTCATAGTCAACTACAAAATGAACAACATGGAGAAATCCGTGGCTGAGTTGCACTCAATGCTCAAGACTGCTGAGCAGAGTATCGGGACCAAGTCTAAGGACATTCTTATGGTGGGACATGGTGGACGTAAGAAGAGGAAGGGGCGCAACGGAAAGGGAAAGGGAAAGGGCAAGGCCCAGCCCATCCAGAATGCACCCAGAGCTAGTAACGACAACAAGGACAAGAAGCCAAAGCCAAACAAGGCAAGGACCGAGAATCGGTGCTTCAGGTGTCGCGAGGCAGGACATTGGAAACGAGATTGTCCGAAAGGTCACGAGGCAGGAGGCAAGTCTGGCTCCCCAGGTACTGCGTGATCAGCTTCTTTGTCACTTTCCTACTTGTAAAGTTCTACGAGTATTCTAATATCTTGCAATCGTTTATTGCAGGAGGAGATGGAAAGTGATGTGGCCCAGCATGAGAAGATCCCACATGCAGCATGCGGATATTATTAATTTTTATATTTCCTAGTTTATTAAACTCTTTAAGTTTTGAACAATTTTTACATTATTGGTTTATGGATACTTTTTGAGTTTATGGAAATTTAATTATTTTAGTTATATATCCGTGCACGTGTTCTTATATGAATCATGATTAGTCCAGTTGTGACTAAAAGAGTGCTAATAAGTCAAAGCTTTGACTTGATTAGTGATTCATAATAATCTTATGCTATGGTTTATTGTAGTTACATAAATGCCGGCTCTACTATATAAATACTTGTATAAATAAGTTTTGTTTATAAGATTAGATAGTTTTTCTAATTCAACAAGTGTTTAAAGTTTTATGAAAAGTGAATGTTCAAAGTCTTGAACATATGGAAATAATAGTCATTATTTCTGGATAAAGTAGTTTTTGATAAAACATTTAAGTAGGTATAAAAGTGATTATAATAGTTATTATAGTCAAGGGAATTTTATACTAAATGTTTTTAAGAAAAGAAATTTAAAATACCATCATGAGTATTTCATACTTGTGATCATGGTAAGTTTAATGAAACCACTTTCCGTAATTGGAAAGATGGATATATGGGAGATCCAAGTTCATGGTTTCATAAAACAAATTTCTTACAAAAACTAAGTTATTTAAAACTTGTGTTTGGAACACAAGTTTTAGGCATGGTAGTCAAGTTTTGACTAAGACCTAAAAAGGATGTTTTAAAGAAAGCACTTTTTTATAGAAGATAGTGGGAGCACCTGCCTAGTGTATTTATCAGAGTTAATAAAAGGTTATTTTTAACCAGTATGATAAATACAAGATCAAACTTTTAGAATATATAATTATCAGATGTTTTTAGAAGCTATCTAAAACAGTAAGTTCTTGAGAAAGAACTAATCCGAGGGATGCATGATTTATTGAGAGGTACTCGATAAAGATATCATTGCAAGATTCTTGAGTCAAGCTATGACTTAAAATTATATACATTCTAAAATGTTCAGTGAGTCAGCTTAACAATGTTATTGGTTGGTTAACGTTAGAAATAATAAAATAGGATGTTCTTTAACATTCTTAGTAATGAAATTAGATAAGTGTTGGTATACACTGGGAATCTAGTTTCAAGTTTCTTACAAGTAGGTGTAAGAGGTTTTATCATTTCAAAAGGATATAAATCTAGTAAGATTTAATACGTCTACAAATGTAATTAAAGTTTTAATTACAGGGAGGTTGTTTTATAAATCAGAAACAAAGAGTTATTTCCAGTTCTCCAAGTTTAAGGAATTTTATAAAATAAGTAAGCCTATAAGTGTTCTTAGGTTGCAAGAACGATTTCTAGCTAAACCAAGAAAGAGTACTCCAAAGTACTAGTCTTGTGTTTTAGGGTTCATAACCATATTATTTTCTTTGTAATCCGTGATAAGTTACAATGTAAAAATAATAAGTAATTTCAGATAAACACCGTGAATCGAGTTAGTGAAATGGTAGAAATTATACATCTTTATTCCAGGGAGGAATATGGAAGGGTGTAGAAATTAGTTTCATTGTTCTTCACAATTTTGTATGTTTTGGTTCATCCAGGAATAAACTAGGTTTATTCAAAAACATTATCCGTGACTACTTATCGTGGTGGGAACTATGATAGGGATATAAAGTCATCGTAATTTTGGGGTAGATTCGAAAGTATATCGAATATAGCTGCGAACGGTTTTTGCGGACCAAAATTTACGGATATTCGTTAGGGTTACGAATATTGGATTGACACACCGTGAAAAATACTTCGTGGATTCATGTCAAAAGTATTTATCACATAAGTTATCCTCAAGCCTAAGGTATTTGGTTTGGGATGCGGTAACTGTTGTCTTCTTAGCGCGTTCTAACGCCACGCCGTAACAGGGTGGTCATAAGGGGCGTGTCTAGATTCAGTGGGAGCCGTGTTGCCAAATGCAAATATGCAAGATGGTAATTGCACCTCCTTTTTAGGAGAGATATTTCCGGGCCCCTTGACTGATAAGAGAAACTGGTAAGTGCACGACCGTGGCCAAACGAACTAATCTGTTCTTTGTCGTTTATCACGCAGTTTTGAAATCAAGTATGTCATGAACATAATTCTTGAGTCTCTGAGTTGACACTCCATGCTCATGCTCAAAATTGAAATATCGCGTTGCAAGGGACAAACCTATATAGAACGTACCCATTCATGAACAGGGAGTTTATGATAGTTTAGTTTATAAACAGTTAGTTTATAACAGGTTACTTCTAAGAAGTTTGCTTATGATGTTTTATCACAAGTTACTTTGGGGTATAAGAGTTCTTATAACCTGGTTATCCTAAGTGTCTGGCTAGGGACCTCCTTAGGCTAATAATGTGCAGTAACTGTTACTTATCTTGCACAAGTGGGAGTCTGTTGGATTATGTGTAGAGATAATTAACGGGCATATTGTATCCAATGTTATAAGAGACTAAAGGGTCACACTGCTACACACCCAATTCAGAACAGTTGGATTTCACCATAAATCTGTGTGGAAATAATTAATCAGTTAGGTTAATTATTAAAGAAAAAGAGTAAATAATTAATCAGTTAGATTAATTATTAAAGAGATAAACGAATAATTAATCATTAGTATTAATTATTGAGAGATATAAATAATTATCCAGTTTGGATTAATTATTAGAAAGGAAATAAATAATAAATAGTTATTTATTATTTAAAGGGAATTAAATATTAAGGTTTAATATTTAACGGACTAAGTTTATTAATAGTTAATTAATTAACTAGTAAAGTCCAGGGGGTCAAAGTGAGAAGAGATGAAAGTTTAATTAAAACCAGTGGGCTTTTAATTAAACGGGCTTAGGTCCATTTAATCCTTATATATATCCTTAAGCCTCGTCGCATATCTCTCTCGTCGACCTCCCTCTCTCGGTCGACTATCTCTCTCTCGGCTCTTTTTCCTCTCGACGAAACCGAAAGGAAAAACACCAAAGGTGTTTTGCGACTTGGTGATCGACGCAAGCAAGGACACACACACAAGTGTTTCTAGATTTGAAGCCTTGGTGATCCAGGAGCGGTCTAGCAGCCAGTTCAATCGGAGGTGCAGTAGTGGTGGACTGTCTTTAGCAATCCTAAAGGTTTTGTTCAGGTATAATCTTATAACCTTATCTATGGGTTGTTTGTTAAGAAACTATGTTGATCATATATAAAAGTTTAAAGATCCTAACCCTTTTGGGGTTTAGTGGGTTGTGTTCAATCCAGTTTCGCTTTTAGGATTGAACCAGTAGAATCAAACCCAGGTCTGATCAGTTTGAGTCATAAGGTGGTTTGGTCAGGTTCAAAACCCTTCAATTATGATGAAAATGAAAAGAACACCATGTTTGATTATTTGTGTGTTGAATTTCAGTTAATATTCAAAGAGAAAAGAAGATAAAAGAAGAAATAGAATCTCTTAAGAAGTAATTAATTCTTATAGATGAGAAACTTAAATAGATAACTAAACTTGAAAATGAAATAGCTATCACAAGATATTAAATCAGATCTTGGTAAAGAAACTAGTGAAGCAACCACGAAGTTTAATGATCTACAAATAGTAGTAAAGTCTGGTGTGTTTCTGCTGAAAAGACCACTCAGTGTGTCAATGAGCAGATTCCAAAACAAGTCCAAGCTATTATTGGTGGAAATTACTCCAAGGCTGCTAACTGTGTTGATTTTAGTAAGGACATAAATATCTTAGAGAAAGCTGATATTTTACCACTCACTTTCCTCAAAGTTCTGAAAGGTAAAAGTATAATCACTAACAGATTTGTCAATAGTGAAAGATCTCATGTGAAAGAATCAATCACTTCCATAAAGGATTTAACTTTTCTCGTTTTGTCAGAAAGTAAATGTGCCCAAAATCTAATGTCAAAGGAAGTGAGTAAATGAAAGAAATCATTTGTTGATGCCAAAAAGACATTATGTTTTCAAACCTTCAAAGCAGATGACTTACCTTTAAGTACTAAGCCAACTGACACGTCATTAGCTAATGCTTCTACATCAGCTGATCAGATAGCATATGATAAATGCTCAGCTGATAGCTTGTCAGCTGATCATGAATCACTTCAATATCTTTCTATAGGAGAAACCATGAGAAAAGGAAATATTGCTCGCACTATTTCCAAGCCTGCCACATTAAAGCTGATTAAAAAGTCTTTAAAACTAAGGGTCAGCTAAAGATGCTTGTGAACAAAGACCTTTTGGATTTACAGGGTCAGCTGTAACAGCTGAGTGGTAAAATAGGTCAGCTGATGACCCATATTCATCAGAAGACTAATAAGGTAGCTCATGGGCAATCACTAAAAAATGTTCAAAGCTCTGAAAATAAAAAAATGTTATAAATGTCGTAGCAAAGAACATAAGGCACGTGATTGTTCTCTAGAAGGTAACTCAAGACATCGGACAATTATTGAAATCATGACTGTTCCTATCATACATAAACAACCTGATATGAAGTGGGTAGCTAGGTGCAATCCACAGGGGTCCACTAAGAAGCGGATACCCTAAGTGTCACTAATTCTTATTTAATTCTTAACTATGCGGCTTTAATACTTGGTATCTAGACAGTGGCTATTCAAGAACCATGACAGGCAGCAAAGCTCTACTCAACAACTATAAAAAGGAGAAGGGTCTAAGGGTGACCTGCGGTAACAACAACTTTGATCAAACCAAAGTGTATGGCGAACTTCATAATGGGAACCTCAAACTATTAAAGGTGTCATTTGTAAAAGGACTCAAATACGATCTCATAAGCATAAGTGAATTATGTGATGGGGATAATGAGGTCCATTTCAGTAAGACAGAGAGTTCCATTATAAATAAAGAAGGCAAAATAATTGTATGTGCCAAAAGAACCAAGGATGTGTACACTCTTGACTTGTCCTTGGGCGATCCTTCAAAGTTGACCTGTTTGTACTCTAAATTAGTAACATATACAAACTGGCTGTGGCATAAAAGGCTTTTCCACCTCAACTTCAAAAACATAAACAAGCTTAGAAAGGGTGAACTAGTGTCAGGATTGCCTTCACTGACTTATACCAAACCTAAACCTTGTTCTACTTGTGAAAAGGGAAAGTAGCATAAAACTTAATTTCCATCAAAGTAGACATTCTCTATCACATAACCATTCTGCATGTTGCACATGGATCTTTTTGGTCATGTTGCTACTGCAAGTATTGGTGGAAGCAAATATGCTCTGCTAGTGGTGAATGACTTCTCTAGGTATACCTGGGTATTCTTTCTTAAAGCCAAAAGTGATGCACTAGGAGATTATCTGCCTCATCAAGAAGATGGAAGTTTTAGTTGGCAATCTGGTAAGGATGCTTAGACGTGATCATGGAACTGATTTCAGAAATCAAACTCTGGAAAACTTTTATGATGAGAAAGAGATTTCTCAAAACTTCTCTGCTCCAAGAACACCACAACAGTATGGTGTAGTTGAGCGCAGAAACAGAACCTTGATTGAAGCTGCAAGAACCATGCTGTGTGAAGTGGGCTAGGATTTAATTTTTGGACTGAGGCTGTTAGCTGTGCTTGTTTCACTCTGAACATGTCCCTTGTAATTAAAAGGCACAACAAAACTCCTTATGAAGTTCTAAATGGAAGGAAACCAAACATCAACTTCTTGCAGATCTTTGGCTGTTAATGTTTCATTCTTAACCAAAGAGATCAGCTGCAAAAGTTCGCACCTAAAGCTGATGAAGGGGTGTTTTTTGGCAACTATGTGATCTCCAAATCTTACAGAGTGTATAACATCAGAACAAAGGTCATAGAAGAATCCATCAATGTTAGTGATGTGCGTTAAACTTACCAGTTTTAAATTTATAAAATCCGTTATTATTTTGTACGACTATGACACAATATGAAAGAGAACCTAGTCGTATTATAGTATAGAAAACAAGTACAGGTGTCGAACACAAAGGGAACAAGTATGATTTGATATAATTATACTAATTTAAATAATAAACTAAACTAAACTAAAAACTACTAAAAATCAAATAAAGCAAATAAAATAATTAAAAGGGGGATTTATGTCAATTTGATCACTTTCAAACAACTTAGCCACTAACAAACCTAAAAATCACCAAATGCAAAGCAAAAAAGCAATAAAGCAATAAACTTGATTGGATTAAACACTATAATGAAGACTTTCCCTCCCTAGATTCGATTTCACACTTTTCATGACAATTAAATTCATGGAATTAAGAGCTAATGATACTAAACATCATGTATCGATTTATAAAGTGGTTAAAACCTTGATCCAATTCTAACTGTCTAATTACACTAATTAATAACCTTTATGGTCAAAAGCGCGATTAAAAAGTATAATTAGCCAATTAATTCGATTACAAGTAAAGCTTTATCCTTTTTATGATTGTTTGATAAACAAAACATAAAACTAATACATAATGGTCATTACCTGTGGGAATACATATTAAAGTTTCTATCTTTTAGATGTTTAACACTATGATTTGTTCGATCACTGGTCTAAATTATCAAATGATCGTAGATAATCAAGATTCAAGATTTATGATTCAATTGATCTTCTAATACATAAAACCCAGATTATAACATCATAAAAACAGATCCTAAAACATGCATGAACTTATATTAAGCAATACTTGATAAAAACATGAATAAAGTATCCAAAAACCATGAATTAATGAACCATTACAAGAGTTCATCTCCTCTAGGGAGGAAAAACAAAATTTTAGCCTAGCATGAACATTCTAAATTGCTGGAAATCAAGAATAGAGAAGAACATTATGAGTGGGAATGAAAAAATTGTAAAAAGCCGAATGGTGCTAAGCTTGATCTTTACTTTAAAGCTCCAAAACTCCAAGATTATTCTCCAAGCTCTCTGGACTAGTTAGAGGGTGTTTTCAGAGGTAGAAGATGGCCAAAAGTCGGATTGGAAGTTGATAATACCGAATGAAATTGAAACATAATATATAATGCTGAAAATCGAGGCGTCGCACCGCGATCTGCTGGCTGTCAAGCCGCGATCGGGGGTTGTTAGTTCTCTCTCGCCGTTTTAAAGGTATATCTGATAGATTGCGAATTTTATCTTCACTTTATTCTCATTTTATCTTCCAACTCCGAATTTTAAACCTGAAAAACAGATATTAAGGATATAAATGAACTTTATAACATATTTCTAATCATATTTCAGGTGAAAAATTCAATGATCTTATGCATACTGGAGAAAACTTTCCAGTGTCAGCTGATCTACTCCCACCAGCTAATGAAAATGATGAAGATGAACCTGTTGCTATCTTCACACAAACCAATGCACAACCAACCTCATTGTTGGTCCCTTGGTGAGATAAACAACAAGCAAGTAATGTGTAGAAGGGGGGTTGAATACACTTTCTGCGGAAAATTGAACAAATCAATAAAAAGTGTTGCACAAATCAAACCACATGAAATCGAATGCTTTCATTAATAAGAAGATGATTACAATGACTATCAATTAAGCAACACTTGATATGTAAAAACCTAATATAAATCAAATATCTCAATCTCTCAAACCAATTGATCAAACTTGCTATCTATAATCAACTAATGATTATAGACACAGACTAACTCTGTAAACATGATTTATTCACAGATTGAATACTTACCAACTTCACAACAGACGTGGAGATCGAACACACGAACTATGTTGGCAATCTGTGAATTTCTTGATCACGTTGAACACACAGACAATGTATCAAGATACGTAACACATACGATGGTGAGGTTAGGTTACCTCTGAACTTATCAAGATGTTAGTATTTATAATCCTGTTCCTATGAATTCTAACAAACTATAACTTATCCTAATCTACTAACAAACTAACGGATAACCCGGAATCTTGAATCTTGAATCTTCTATCTTGAGTCTTCAATCTTTAATTTTGATTCTGGAATCTTCTTATCCACACCGTAGATATAGAGAATTACAGAATTTAAAACATATTTAAATTCTCTTAAACTGACTTTTTTTGTCATGCTGAGTTACTCAGCTTGAAACTCGTCAAGCTGAGTTCATCGATAACTAACTCGACATTAAACATGTACTAACATGTATAAGGACTAACTCATCCTTAGAAATTGTCAGGATCGGATATTACCAAATATCAATAACAAGAATTATCTTTTAGAAATAAATCAGAGTTGTTTAAAGATAATCTTTCAGTTTGATCACAATCAACTAAGATGTTGCGGAATCACACTTAATTGATGTTTAAGGTTTTATCACAAGAAAAATTCAATAATCAACACAAGGAAATACTTTCAAAATCAAGATGTTTATTAATAACCAATGATGATTACAATATTCACCAACACCTCTAATCTAACCCTTTTGTTAGACGAAGAACACAACTTGTTCTTAGGTTTCTATGAAACTTAGAGGTCAACACACTTTTAGAAAAACAAATTAACAATAAAATATGAATGCGTAGAATTGCTATTAAAACAATATTCTAGTTCTAATATATATAGGCTCTTGATCCTCCTTGAATAGTTGACAGTTAGGCAATCTTCTATCTTTCGAGATAATCTTGATAATCTTCAAACTTGATAAAGATATACTTCAAATCCACAAAGATAACATTTTCCATAAATAGCTCAACAGCAACTGTTTGTTGAATAAACAGTTCTGAATTTCTTCTAACAGTCTTCACTTCAAGGTCTTCTAATAGTTGTGTATAACTGAACTAACAGTTCTGATCTTTTGTACTAACAGTTGTAAAACTTGCAACAACTGTTAGCTACAACTGTTTTCACTGATTACTCTAACAGTTTTACTTTGCATGTCCAACAGTTTCAAAGACTTAGCAAATTTCTCAACAATCTCCCCCTAACTTAAAGTATTGAACAATACAATTAAGTTGTTTGTTTTAAAGGGTTCAACCACAGAAAAATTAACATAATCAAAGAAAATATTTTCATTAAATATGCAAAGTCAAACTGTTACAATAAAAACATAATAAGAAAATTACTTTTGACTTGTCTGTAAGAACTCCAGCCTTTTCTTTATCTTCTTTATCAGACCATCCTTCATATCGGCAGGACCAAAGAACTTTGCACTTAACATATTCAGCAACTTTGCTTTACCATGATCAACAAACTCAAAATCAAACCACTGAGTTTGTCCCTTTCCCATCACCATATGATAAACTCTTGCCTTATCATATACTTTCATAGAACTTATTGGGAAGGCTTCATCACTTATCAAAATTGGCATTATCTCCAATGGATTGCAAATACTCTTTAGATGCCTCATCAACACTCTCACCTCAATCTGTGTTGCATTTTAATATTTGCTTACTCCATAATCATACATCTCTTGAACATCCCTTCTTGTAATGCTACCCATCAGTTGTAAGAAGCTGGAATAACTTTCGATTGGTTCCACTTCTCTGACAATAGTAACTCCTTTCTTTCCAGTTTCCCATCTTAACACTTCAAATCTCCACTCAGTAATGTGGGATTTCTGACCTAGCTGTTCTGCCACCAATTTGTCAATTCTTTCTTCAACCTCTACCCTGAGTCTATCATGAAGAATATCTTGTACCATACCTGCTTTTGCTGCATCTTCAGATGTTTGAACTGATTTGGATTTTTCAGGTAGTTGTGGCTGAGCTGTTTGTTTTATCTTCTCAACTGTGGGTTTGGGAGATGGAACTGTTTTCTTTTTTTTCAACTTTCTTTCTTTTTACTCCCTTACCAGGTTTCTTAGCCCTTTCTTCTTCCTCAATCTCCTTTGTAAAATCAGCAGCTAGCTTTTGAGCTAATTCAAGATCTTTCTTCTCTTGCAGTTCAAACTCAGCAGCCATCCTTTGAGCTAACTCATGGTCACGCTCCTCTTGCTGTTCTTTTGAAAGTTTTAGCTTGGGAAGTTCCACAACAATCTCCTTACCCTTACCTTGCACAGAAGGCATCTTCTTTTCCACTGCCTTTTCAGAAATGTTGATTCCTTTGAATCCTGGCTTTGGTGCAATAGGTTTCATCTTTGAAGATTTACCATCCAGCCATCTATCTTCAATCTTTTGTTTCATTTGAAATGTACTGTAGTTTAAAGTTTGAGCACACACATCAATCAAATGATCTTGCTTCACTTTTGACCAAGATCAGAATACTTCAGTAGTTGGATAGTCCCCAGACATAATCATTTGATTAATCAAAACTCTATCAACTGCTGAAAATTTTTCTTTAACTGTTTGAGCACTTGGTGCAACTGTTTTCTCACTTGGTGCAACTGTTTTCTCTGTAATCTCAGCAACTGTCTGTACAATCTCAGCAACTGTTGGAGGATTTGGCAAAACTGTTGGGTGACTTGGTAAAACTGTTTTCTCCCCCTTTTTGATTGGAACAGTTGGAGGGGGTCTAACACCAGCAGGAAACTGTTTCAACACTTGATCACGAAACTGTATCACAGTATTAGCCTTTTTCAAACACATAGTCAAAAATCTAATTTGCTTGTCTTGCTTAATGATAAACTCATTATGTTTTACCAAAAGCTTATCTTGCAGAGAATTTCTCTTCTTTAAATGCATATATTCCCCAAAGAATGGTACAAAATTGGTATCCGTCAATGCTTTTTGTTTCATACTAGCCTCAATGTCAGGGAGTGTTGCCACTGTGAACATATCACTGGCAGAATTAACTGGTGGTTTACTCCTAGAAGATTCCACACCAGTACCCCTCTGTTCTTGGTACTTGGGATTTCCAGAAGATGTTGGAACAGCTTCTGTTGCCGTGGCTGAGGTCTTAAAGATGTTGACACTGTCCTGCTCACCCCTTGCGGATGAAACAGTAGTGTCAGCCTCAAACACCACATGATCACTCTCCCCTGGGGTGATCACCTCCTCAGTGTGCCTGGGAGACAGCATAATGGGTTCCCTTTGGGTATTCTGCACAGGAGAATGCTCTTGTGCAGGGCTTACAGCTTGGGCATTAGACACTGTGGTGGAAGGAGAACCAACAGTTTTCTTTCTTTTTCTGAAAGTTATGAGAGTGGGGGCTTTTGTTGTAGCTTGAATCAAAGTAGCAGATTGAGTTGTTTGAGTATCGTGAGCTGGGGGTTCCAGAGTTGTGGGTATAGCAATGATGTGGGCTTCTTGCTCAACTCTGGCAGCTCTGTGTCTTGACAGAAACTCCACCATTGCAGAGAGTGGTGGAGTTATGGCACTAGAAAAATTCTTGCAATTTATCAACAGTTTGCTCAATGTGGAGGCCACATGAGCAAAGGGAATCAGTACCCTCTTGTGCATTTTGAGATTTGGCACTAAAGAATTTAGTAAAAACTGCACAAATCGTGGATACATAAAAAAGAGACTGTATTTAGTCCCAAGATGTTTTAGCATGCCATCAAATATCATTTTAGAAAAGTTAAAAGAATGGTTATTTGCCAAACAGATTAAGGCCAGAGCAATGTTACTCCCAAATTCATTCCATCCAGTTCTTTTAGGGCTTATGCATTGTTGGAGAGTGTGAATCAAATACTTCCAATGCGAACAGAATTGCCCTTTATAAAAGGTACCCTTTCCCCTAGGGCCCTCATATCCCAGCTTAACAAGCTCAGCATGCAGATATTCCAAAGAAACAGAATCAGAATACTCACCTTCGAGATCATCAAGTTGAAGGTATTGTCTTATGATACTCGCAGAGATAGATACATCATTAGCATCAACCTTGGAGTCAATCCATTTCACTCCATTTTCTTCTCTCAGAGAAGCATTCTTCCAGAACTGATCGATATGCGCAGTATAAATGGTGGGATTGATGGTTAGAGCATGTCGTAGGTTGGAAAGTAAAACATAGTCAATCACATCGTGAAAAGCACTGAGATCATCGGGTTGCAACAGAAAAGCAAGCATGTTGTGTTCCTTAACGAATGGAAGGGGAGCCATGGCGATTTGCGAGTGAGTTTCTAGGGTTTTAGCGTTTGAAAGGAGTTCAGTAAGCGTAAAGAAAAATGTGAGGAGGGAATGGCTTATATATGTTACGCATATTCAATACAATTCAAATTCCCTCAAAGTCCCTGCAAAGACTAAAATACCCCTTGAAAGAAACTAACAGTTAAACAGAAAAAGAACTAACAGTTGAGAACTGTTTTCTTAATAAACTACAACTGTTACTGAAAAGAAAGAATTCCCCTTGAATGACCATGCAGTTTGCCTAACAGCTGTGGACTCCATGTACTAACAGTTGAAAACTGTTAGTTGCATTATGTATAGCTTTCTCTTGAACACAAACACAAACAGTTGTTAGACAGAATACTAACAGTTTCAAACTGTTAGAAAGAGAAAACACAAAAACAAAAGAAAAACACAATCAAACATGTGATTATAAGTTATTCTAACTTAATCATTCCAATATTTGAGATCAGAAAGTTAAATCTGCTTACATCAAATGCTTTGGTGAACAGATAAGCTAACTGATCATCAGTGTGGACTTTCATAACCTTGATTAACCGTTTCTCATTGCAATCTCTTATAAAATGAAACCTTATCTCTATGTGCTTTGTTTTAGAATGCTTGACAGGGTTGTTAACAATACTAATAGCACTTGTGTTATCAACATAGATAGGTGTATTCAAGAGAGTCATACCATAATCCAGAAGCTGATTCTGGATCCACAAAACTTGTGAACAACAACTTGATGCAACAACATATTCAGCCTCAGCGGTTGAAGTGGAAACTGTTGTTTGTTTCTTGCACTGCCATGATACTAACCTGGAGCCAAAGAACTGACATCCTCCGGAAGTTGATTTCCTGTCAACATTAGCTCCTCCATAGTCACTGTCAGAGTATGCCACCAATTCAAAAGGTGAATCCTTAGAATACCAAAGACCCAATTTTTGTTGGCCTTTGAGATACCTAAAGATCCTCTTTACAGCAAATATGTGTGACATCTTTGGGCTGCATTGAAACCTGGCACAAACATACATAGCAAACATGATATCTGGTCTAGAAGCAGTTAAGTACAGTAAAGAACCTATCATAGACCTATACAGGTGTACATCTACATCCTCCCCCTCAGGATCTGCTCCCAACTGTTTGTATGTTTCCATTGGAGTACTGGCCAGCTTCACATCTTGATAACCAAATTTGTCCAAAATGTCCTTGACATACTTTGACTGACTAAGAAATATACCTGATGGCTTCTGCTTTACTTGCAATCCCAAGAAAAATGTAAGTTCTCCCATAGAACTCATCTGAAATCTCTTATGTATTATGCCTTCAAACTCCTTGCATAGACTATCATCAGTGGATCCAAAGATTATATCATCAACATAGATTTGTACAAGCAAAATCTTTGTTTCAATAATCTTTGTAAATAGTGTCTTATCGATAGTACCTCTCTTGAAACCATTCTTAAGTAGATATGATGTTAATGTCTCATACCAAGCTCTAGGAGCCTGATGTAACCCATACAAAGCCTTATCTAACCTATATACCTGATCAGGATATTTTGGGTCTTCAAAACCAGGTGGTTGACACACATATACCTCCTCATCAATAGTTCCATACAGAAATGCTGATTTGACATCCATTTGATACACCTTGAACCCTTTAAAGCTTGCAAAGGCAAGGAACAGTCTAATTGCTTCTATCCTTGCAACTGGTGCAAAGACATCATCATAGTCTATTCCTTCCTCCTGTGTATAACCCTGTGCACCTAGCCTAGCCTTATTCTTGATTACAATGCCTCTCTCATCCTTTTTATTCCTAAACACCCACTTGGTGCCAATAGCCGTCTTGCCTCTTGGAAGGTCAACTAACTTCCAAACTTGCTGAATCTGGAACTGTAAGAGTTCCTCCTGCATTGCTTCCAACCATGAAGGGTCTTTTAATGCCTTTACTGCTTTCTTAGGTTCTATCTGTGATAGAAAGCAGGCATTCACATCAAACTGTTCTAGATCCACACCACTATGTTCACCTTGCAGCATACCCCTAGTTCTGACAGGAGTGATGGGATCACCTATAATCTGCTCTATGGGATGGTCCTTGTGAATTCTTAAAGTAGGGATGTTTTCTTCAGTCAGTACATTCCCTAAATTAGACAGATCAACCTCAGACCCACTCTCATTCCCAGAAGAATTATGCAGGACCGTGGGGGTTCTAAACTAACACCCTAATGCTAGGACTGATCTAGGATGAGAAATAGTGCGGAATATATATTTCCCAAACCTCCTACGGATTCTAAGATCTGCTTAGGTGTCCGGCACACAGTTAACACGAAGAACACACAGAGTAGGATCAAGAACAACTCTAAGAACTCACACAGAATGCTTAAGGCTGCCCTTGGATTCGAGATTAACACTAAGTTCGCGATTATCGAAGTTAAACGTACGATTACGAAGACTCACTAAGGCTTAAGGTCGATTTCCGGTAGTTATATGCGATTTCGGACGATTACCCGCGCTAATACGAGGTTAATCAGTATTTATAGTGTGGAATACGCGTATTTGAGTGTAACACGTCACTTCCTTAATTAATTTCCACTACGCACGTAATGCTATGCACTGCGTACGTAGTTAGTCCAGTACGCACGTACCGGGTGTTTTAGTAATTAATTTAACTTTAAACGTTTACCTCACCACGCACGTAGTGAGCTCCACTACGCACGTAGTGAGTCTCATCACGCACGTGATGCTCTCACTTATACTTAAACTTCCAAACACATATCAACACATGATTAAGTACTTGTAAGCTTAAGACAAATATAAGGAAACACTTAGAATATATAAACATGTAAACCATTAATCAAAACACATTTGAATTAACATTTCAAGTAAACATGTATGTATTGGATTGATAAGAACTAGGGATTTACAATTATGCACTAACAAACTCCCCCTAAGACCTAGTTCTATCAACAAAACTTGCACTAAGCAAACAAAATGACAATCTAGCTGTTACAACATTGTAGACTTGACTTCATCAGATCCAGCATAGATGTCAAATGCAAAACAAACTCGAACGACTTTTTGAAATTGCAATGCCAAATCCATGTACTGATCTTTGTAGAGGATTGGATTGTAATACAAAACTGTGATGTCATCCTTTCCAAATTTTTTCATCCACATAGGATCGAATACTTTAATCGTTTCTCCACCCGAAAGATCATCATCTAACACAATTACTGCCTCAGTTGTTTTCTCGTTAAAATACCACCATTTAAACCTTGCGCTCCACTCAGTAGGCATGGTTTTCAACGGTAATTTTTTCATACAACGAGGAGCTTTGCAGTTTAACACTTTGAGCTTTCTTCCTGTCAGTGGATCAACTTTAGTTGGATGACTTTTAACACCTGGCACATACGGCTTTAAGTTTTTCCATCCAAATCGAGCCTCACGCTTTACCAGTGTCTCAAACCACTTGGCCATACCTTGACCTTCACAATCCAAAAGGGGCAGACGAGCAAGTTGTCTGATATCATAAAATGGTAACGTTTGGATATCATTTGCTCTCTGGAAGTACTCAACTCCCCTTTCCCTCTTAATTGCATAAACGTTAAATTCAGGCACATAGCACCAACCAACTATTTCACCATCGGTCTTTTTACCAAGAGTTTGATAGAACTTTGTATATTCTGGTGAGCTTTTCGACTTCTTCTCTTTTCCTGCCTGACGTTCAAGATAGCGTTGAAATTTCTTTCTTCTTGCCTCTCTTTCCTCTTGTTTAGACTTCCTATCACCCAGATATTTGTCTAAGTCAAAATCAACAGATGTTTGTTCTCTTACTTCAGCTCGTCTGTTGATTTCCTCAGTGTTAGCATTTTTGAAAAGATCTGCAAGATCAGGCAGGTTATCATCTGTTTGTTGGCCTGGGTAGTGTTGATCTGTCTCATCCTCAATCTCTATTTCATCGGTATCAAACACCGGTTCTTGTTCTGCTTGCAGTGGTGGCACAAAGCTTTGATCCACCTCTTCTAAAATTACGTCCTCAATGGGAATGTGTAAGAGTTCAGCAATTTGTTCTCTAGATAAAAATGGAAGAATTTCTCCTTCCTTAGCTTCATACTCCTCTTGAGATACAATCTGTCCCTGAACACTTAGTAATCTTGACGATTGAGGAATCTCAGCTTTCAATGGCTGAACAATCAATGGATCTTCACACAGAAGTAGAACAAATCATAAACATTTGTAAGTCAAAACCAAAACATTTCATTTCAAGATAGACATTCAAATACATATGATTGTTTCAATTCTATACATGATAACTAAATAATTACAAAAAAACACACAGACTAGGAGTCAACCTTCTTCATCCCCAGAATATGTCCCAACTGGTTCAGACTCAGCAAACTCCTTCAACTTCAGCACCTCCTCATCCTGTTTCTCCACATGAGACTTTAACCTTTTAAACTCTTGAGTGTACTCAATTAAGATCCTTTCCATTGTCTCATTTTTCTTTTCCAACTCAATCATTTTCAACTCTCTCGCATCTCTTTTCAACAAATTTTCAATCTGCACATCCTTCTCCACCATTTTCCTCTTTACTTCCTCTAACTCCAGTTTCCTTTCTTTCTCGTCTTTGATCATATCCAGCACACAGCTTTGAAGCTTGCTCAGGCTCTCTTCGACAGAAATATTAGGTAGCTGAGAGCCGGTCTGAGATGGTCCTGCAGCACCTGGAGTAGCGGTTGAGACGGGAGCAGCTGTTGCTGTGGAGGGTCTGACAGTGATTTCGGCAGAGGCTACCAGCGGCTTGAACTTGTAAACTTTCTTTTTCTTTTTCTCAGGCTCATCCACTGCAGCCTTTTCCTTTCTTTTCCTTGTCTGTTCATCCTCATCCTCCTCAAAGAAATCATCAACATTCAGCTCATCTAACTCGGAGGGAATAACCTCTCCCCCAGTGGGATCACGAGCCTCTTGGATTTGCACTTCTGGCTCTTCGTCCTCATCATCAGACACAATCTCAATGTTCTCAACCTGTGACTTAGACCCCTCGTTTCTCCACAGATGCTTGCGATCTGGAGCTTTATAGTCTTTATCCCCCAGATGACATATCAGTCTTCTTTTTGGAGGAGTTGAGGTGCCCATGTACCTGCTCATTTGTCGCACTGTCTGATCATTCATATGTCTCAACTTGATTCGATCCCCATCTTCTTTCACTAACCCCTCAGCCTGTGCATCAATCACAATCTATAGAAACCTGGGATACATCAAAAACTGCTCCTCCTTCTTTGACAAGTTCTCTTTTAGGCAATTGAAAATCACCCTAGAGATGTTGAATTTGACATTCAGCACAAGTGCCACAAATAAATGAGAGAAAGTTTGGTTTAACTGATCATGGCCGGTTCTCCGTGGCCCTAAGCAGTGTGAGATAACATGCATCAAATAACGATATGGAGGGCAGAACTTGGTTTTGAACACAGATTCATTTCGGATCTCCCCAGTGTATCCACATCTCAGCAGATACCCTTTAACCCGGCAGATGTTCAGAGAGATGGGATCTGTGATAGCATCACCTAGCTCAAGCAGCTCATTCAACACCTCTTCCGACACAAACACTGGTTGTTTTTGCACCAACCCACGAATACCACCCATCGCCTCATCGTACGCAGCTGTTCTCCAGAACTCTTGCTGATGTGATGCATATGCAGTGCAGGTTGCTGTGATTGCGGTGTAGATCCTTGACCTCATCAAATAGTCAATTATCTCATCACAGTCCCTTGTTAATTTGTTCTTTGTCAGAAAGGCCCGGATGTTGTGCATGTCACCCGCTTTCAGATCCGCCTTTTTCTGACTGCCAGATGCAGTCTCAACCACATTTTGGGCCGAAGAACTTCCAATTTGAGTAGGTTCCATTGTTTAAAATCTGTGGTATAAACATTATGCCTATTAGAAAGAAACATCCACAAACCGTAACACACAGTAAAAAACTGAAATTTAAAAAAAATTAAGCAGTAATTTCAAAAATTTGAAATTTCACCACGCGCGCACTGATCATCATCACGCACGTGGTGACAAGGCTTCGTGCGAAGTGACTTTGTGTTAAAAAAATTTTATTAAGTCCATGATACACTTCGCACGAGGTGGACACAGTACGCACGCAATGGACTTCACTTCGTGCGACTGATACTCATCGTGTTCATCTTCTACATCCTACAATTCGTGCGAAATGAAGACAGTTCGTGCGCGATGAACGTCACTTCGCACGGTCAACATTCAAACTCAAGAACATTTCGTCGAACTTTATAACTTCAAAAACCACTGATTTGCGATGTTTTTGTGTCGATTGAGTGATTAAATACCATCTAATTATGTCCACGAGGGTTACTTTTCACTCAAATCTAACAACCGAACACATTATGATCACTTTTAATCCGGTTTTAAAGTTTCTAGACTTTCAAGCATAAAATCGAGTATAACTCGAGATCCAACCGTTGGATTGAAGCGAAAAACATACCAGAATGATCACAATACAAAACCGAATCACACAGATGGAGCGAAAAACTCTTTCAACACAGAAATCAAAATCAAAATCGAGAGAGACGTGAAGATGTACTGTAGAAACTATGAACGCGTAATGAGGAATACGCACGAAACAAGCTTATATACTCCCTTTCACTTCGTGCGAAGTGATTTCACTTTGTGCATGATGCCTCTCATCTCGTGCGAATTGGACTTCATTTCGCCTCTTGATCTTTGACTGCGAAATATGACTAGACACCGCACGTTGTGTTATACAGTTCGTGCGAAATGATTGAACTTCGTGCGGACTGAATTCCTCATATGTGAACCTTGATACTGTTAGGACTGCACTCAGCAATAAACGATCAGTAATTTCAAAACCACTAATAAACATTTAACCACATCAAAGCTAAACGTGAAAAACTTAAAGAATACCTTAAAAACACACTAAAAGAAACTAGAATATACCAAAAATCTTTTTGTATTTTTCTGAATAAAAAGAAAATGAAAAAGCAGACTGTTAACAAATTAAATCCTAAAAACTAAGAGACAGAAAAGAAAACACTAAAAAGATTTGCAAAAATTGAAATTACTGAACTTAAATCTTTTTGTGAGAAGGTTCAAAAATGGAGTCAGTACCAACACATCTATACTTAGTTATCATTCATTTCAGAACCTTAGGCACAAACATACTCTCTCAATTTCTGTTTGTCAATCTAACTTTCCTCAGATAATGACAGATTTGATTTCAACATTTTCTGATTATCTAGACTGGGTACATGGTTAAGACTATCTCTTTCAAAATCTCACAGTGTTTTGATTCACTCAGTCGGTTGCACAACTTGAGTACCCAACCACCATGCTTATGTGCTTTGTGATTTTGTCAACGCATTTTATGCTCTTTGACATGGAGGTCAATTTTTCACCTCTTTTGATAATTTCTGTTGAGCTTTTGTCACTGCATTTTATGCTCTTTGACAATTCAACACTAATAGATCTTTCTGTTGAGCTTTTGTCACTGCATTTTATGCTCTTTGACAATTCAATACTAATAGATCTTTCTGTTGAGCTTTTGTCACTGCATTTTATGCTCTTTGACAATTCAATACTAATAGATCAATTGTATCTATTTCTTTTGACATCTCAGATTGGGGTCAATTTTTCACCCTCTTTTTACATTTTGCTCATTGTCATCTAAGCACATTTGGCATGGTAACAGGTGTGTGCACCAGACTAAGTTAGTCTCAACTGTTATTGACTTGTAGACTTGGAATGTCTCAATAGTTTGAATCTTTGATGGATTTCCACATGCATAACCACTTATCAGCCTAGACTCTCATCATATGCCTTACACGCCATCTGTTTCTTATCTGATTTGACTCAAATTTTCAGACAGTTTTCTCAAGAATATGTACATGCCTTCAGTCCTAATTTTACTAGACATACTTTGTATTGAAAGCCAGTGTACCATCATTTTCCATTTGAGTTGAATCAACTTCTCATTTTTGTTTTTCTGATTTTTTTTGTATTTTCTATGTTTTTCTGATTTTTTTGTATTTTCTATGTTTTTCTGATTTTTTTTTGTATTTTCTATGTTTTTCTGATTTTTTTTGTATTTTCTATGCTTTTCTGATTTTTTTTGTATTTTCTATGTTGCACCTATCTCCCCCTAAAATACTAAAAGAAATAAATACCAAGAACAGAGACACACAGACACAGAATATAAACACACAGAAAATAGCCACACAGGCACAAATACGAGAAAGACATTAAGTTGCATCATCAGAGACAACCTCACACTTGGTTTTCATCCCGTTTTCATTCACTAAGAACAAAAACCGGGGTTTATCAAATGCCTTTTTATACATGTCTGCTTTTTGGAAATCAGTTTGAATAGACAAGACATCAATTAATTTCTTTTCCCAGCAGTCCCGTATAAAATGGTATTTGATACCAATGTGCTTGGTCTTATAGTGTTGTACGGGATTTTTAGTAATGGCTATAGCAGCAGTGTTATCAACATAAATGGGGGTAGTAGAGAATTGCAAACCGTAATCCCGTAGTTGTTGTTGAATCCAGATGACCTGAGAACAGCAGCTCGCCGCCGAAATATATTCAGCTTCACACGTAGAAAGCGCAACTGCAGTCTGCTTCTTACACTGCCACGTAACAAGTCTCGATCCGAGAAACTGACAACCCCCAGAGGTAGATTTATGATCCTTTTTGCATCCACCATAGTCTGAATCACTGTAGGCTGTCTACTTAAAGTTATCATCACAAGGATACCACAGTCCAAGATTGGGAGCTCCTTCAGATAGCGAAAGATCCGCTTGACAATCATCAGATGATTGACGTTAGGATTGGATTGGTATCTTGCCATCAGACATGTGGCAAACATGATATCTGGTCTGGATGCCGTGAGGTACATCAGAGATCCAATCACTGCTCGGTAAAGAGATTCATTCACCAACTCCCCCTTAGTATCTGGAGACATGCCGTGATTGACAGGAAGAGGTGTTGCAGTAGTATTTTCAGAAGACATTTCAAACCGTGTTAGAATGTCAGCAACATACTTAGACTGGTGTAGGAAAATCCCTGTCTCTCTCTGCTCCACTTGAAGTCCCAAGAAAAACTTTATCTCTCCCATCGAACTCATTTCAAACTTCTCTTTCATAATCCTTGCAAATTCTTCACACAAAATTGAATTTGGAGAACCGAAAATAATATCATCCACATATACTTGCACCAAGATCAGGTCTTTATCTTCACCTTTGAGAAATAACGTTTTGTCGATGGTCCCTCTCCTGTACCCATTGTCAGTCAGATATTGAGAGAGGGTCTCGTACCATGCTCGCGGTGCTTGATGAAGACCATACAATGCCTTATTCAGCAAGTATACTTTGTCTGGATGAATAGGATCTACAAACCCCGGAGGTTGATTGACATACACTGTCTCTTGAATTTCTCCGTACAGGAACGCACTTTTAACATCCATCTGATAGACTTTAAAACGTTTGTGCGAGGCGAATGCGAGAAATAAACGTATAGTTTCCAGCCGAGCGACTGGAGCAAACACATCAGTGTAGTCTATGTCAGGAATTTGTCTGAAACCCTGAACTACTAGCCTCGCCTTGTTCCTGACAATCACCCCCTGATCATCCCGTTTGCATTTTAGAACCCATCTGCAGCCAAAGGACTTAGCACCTTTTGGTTTGCTCACTAAGCGCCAGACGTTCAGCTTTTGAAATTGAAGCAGCTCTTCTTGCATGGCATTAAACCAGGAATCATCTTTGAGTGCCTCAATATGATCTTTTGGTTCAATCTGTGAGAGAAATCCCAAACATAGACATTGTGTAAAATCCACAGACTTAACCAAATTTGCACCCAGATCGGAGAATTCTTTCATCTGTTTCAGTCCCGGGGACTCTGAAGAATGAGATCCTGATAGTGTTGCCACTTGCCTCCTGGTTTGAACATGAGAATGAGGATCACCAATGATTTGTTCAGAAGGATGGTTTCTATCAACTCTACTTGATCTTAGCAGGATCGTCTACACCCTGTGAACCCTTGTTTGGTGGAGTATGTGGCTCATCTTCAGAGTCGGATTCAGCATCACTGTGTGTGAGTGTTGGAATACTAGAAGACAGATTTGGTGTGGTGCCCTCAGAGGAATTCTGCAGGTCATATAACATCTGAATTGCTATATCATCTTCTAGAGCTACTGGTGGCAGATTAAACGAGTCAAATAGGTTATCATAATCAAATAACCAAGCATCACCAGTTTTTGTAGGTGCCAAGGTATTCCTTTGCACATCCACCTCAAACCATTCTTCCACACAGTGAGTTGTTAAGTTGAAAACCCGCTTATTCGGAATGTTGTACCCCAAGAAATATCCCTTCTCAACCTTGGAACTGAATTTACCTCCGGCTTCACGTTTTAACATTGTGCACGGAGCGCCAAACGGTTCAAGATGGCTGATATTCGGTTTCCGATTATTCAACAGTTCATAACATGTCTTTCCCAATCGTTTGACCACTAAGACCCGGTTAAGTGTGTAACAAGCATTTGCGACAGCTTCGTTCCAAAACCTTACGGGCAAAGCAGAGTCAGCAAGCATGGTGCGTGCTGCCTCTATTAAAGTCCGATTCTTCCTCTCAGCAACTCCATTCATTTGAGGAGTGTATGCGGCACTGAACTGATGTTGGATACCCTTCTCATTACACAGCTTCTCCATCTTCTGATTCTTGAACTCTGTTCCATTATCTGATATGAGTTTCCTGATCTTCAGCTTATAGATAGTCTCTAACTTGTTGATCATGATTTCTAACGTCTCAAACGTTTCAGACTTCTCTTTTAAGAAGAAAACCCAGGAAAATCTTGAATAATCATCAGTGACTACCAGACAGTACCTATCTCCATGAATGCTCTTGTACCGCACAGGACCAAATAAATCCATGTGAAGTAGTTCAAGCGGGATTGAAATGGAATGGTACTTCTTCAACTTGTGGGGTTTCTTCATCTGCTTCCCCATTTTACATTAAATGCATTTGTCTGGTAGATGGAAGCTTTTCAGATTGACTCCCGTTACGAGCTCATGGTGAACTAAATGATTCATCTTCCTCAAGCTGAAGTGACACATCCTCTTGTGCCATAAAATGGAGTCCTTTTCAGTTGCCTTTGTAAGAAAGCATTGATGCTCCACCTCTTTCACCGAAGCATTTGACATGTCCAGGACATAAAGATCATTATGTCTTGGAGTTTACATTAAAACCATATCTTCGGGAATCTGAAATTCTTTCTTTAGCACATAGCATTGTTTGTCGTCAAACATCACTTTGAACTCTTTATCACAGATTTGAGAGACTGACAACAAGTTGTTTGCTAGCTGCTCGACATAGTTGACTTTGTCAAAGCTCACTCTCCCATTAGACAAGAAACCTTCAGCTGTGATGTGACCTCCCTTATCTCCCGCGAAGCTGACATACCCTCCTTTTATTTTTCTGACATTTGTAAGAAGGCTCAGATCGCCTGTCATGTGCCTGGATGCTCCACTATCAACAATCCACGTGTTATACCGGCGAGCACCGTGCACAAACAAGTAGAAGGTTAGTTAGCATTGGGAACCCATGCCCGAATGGTCATGGGTTTCCCATCTTCTCCAACAACTTGCACATTAATCCATATACCAGTAGCTTTGGAGTCTACATTGGTATCTGAACTATTGGACGTTTTGACTTCACGTTTGTTGGTCCATTTTAAGTCTTGACGAGGAGAAGCCTTGTGATAAACACTAGAAGTGTTAATCACCTTATGAAGTGGTTCCTTCCCCATCTGACTAACCTCGGGACGTTTGGGTTTACTAGATGTTTCCCCAAAAGTCCTTTTGAACTGATGAGGGTCAGTTGATTTTTGATTATTTTGATTAAACGTTTTATTTTTCTGAAAATTTTCAGAAAAATCAACTTTCCCCCTGCAGCTCTTTGCTGATCACACTCATAACTGAGGTGACCAGGTCTCCTGCACACATAACAAATCTTGTTTGACTGATGTTTTGCAGGATTATGTGGCACTTTTTGCTCAACTTGACATTTTGACTCTACTCCTAAACCACATTGTTTTGGCAAAATTTTAACTTCCTCATAAGGACGGGTTGCAGGAGACTTTGCACCCTCCTTTTCTATGTTTCGGAGTGCTGCTTGCACATTTTTCATTAACGTGCCTTGTCCAGAAGAATTGCCTAGAAGTTTTCTCATACCAGATTCAGGCTTTTCTTCTTGTTTGACCTCTTTCATCTGAGGCTCACCAACTACTCCCTTCATTTTTAAATCAGGTTTTGAGGTTGAAGCAGACGGTGCATCAACCTTGGAAGGAAGTTAGTCAGCTTCAGTAAAGACATCTGTTTGCACCAGTTAGTTTAACACTGGTGGTGGACATTTAGTATATGCCTGTTTGTCTTTTTCTGAATCGGAACCTTGAGGTCTCCGGTCGATTATGTGCTCAAATAGATAAGATGAAGTTGAATAACTTTTCAGTTTCTGATTGAGAGTCTCATAATCTACCTTAGAACTAGCAAGGTCTCGCTTCAGTGTATCTATATGATTGATGTAGAAAACTATGGCATCCTGTTTGTTTAGCAATGCTACCTCTAGTTCTCTAATCTGTTTGTTCTGGCTTTCAATTTTATCTTTTAGTGTCTTTTCCCTACCTTTAATGATTGAATTTTCATGCAATTTAGAGGTAAGATCACTGACTTGAGATTTCAAAGATAAAATATTTTGCACATAGTCATTGCACGAAGCACAAGGAATGCCAGAATTGTTACTTACCTTTGAATCAGCAGGTTTGCCAGTCATGCACGCCTTAAGATCTTCTGATTTAGTTTGAACAATCACTGGCGTTGGTTCGGCAGCTGGCACTGAAACTGGTTTGACATTGTACTCATCAGTAGGCATCACTGAGTCTTCCTTACTGGCAACAAATTCATCATCAGCTTCCTGCACACTATCTACTTCAGATTGTGAATCATCATTCAGATCTTGAACACTGGCCAGGTTGGTCTCAGCAACTTCGAAAGCATCATTATCTTGAAAGTGTACTGACCAGTCTATCCCCTCATCTTTCTGAACAACCACCATTGCCTTAGATGATCCCTCATGGGATGTTTCAGCTTTCTTTGGGGTAGTGGAAGTTGATGATTTTCCAGGAGATGTCCTGAATGGATACTTGGGTCCTGAGTTCTTTGGTTTTTCACATTCTCTTGCAAAATGACCCTTTTCGCCACAGTTGTAGCAGGTTACAGCTGATTTGTCGAAGCCCAGCTTTGTATCCTTAGTTGCTGTAATCTGCATCCCAGTTCTCTTGACCAAGGCCTTTGCTCTCCTTACCAGATTAGCATAGGACCATAGAATGTCCTGTCTTTCCATTTCATCGTTGTCTATCTGGTCATAATCTTCCTGAGTCAGGTAGGCATTTCCAATTTTACCCTTTAGCAGATCATCATATGAGGTGACCAAAGCACTAAGCATCCCCATATGCTCCTTTACTTCTTCAGTGCTGCCATGCTTAAAATGCTCAGTGTTTAAGGCAGGCATAGACGTTTTGCTTGAAGGAGCAGAATATGGTGGTCCACTTGGGGTTTCAGGAGCAGACTTGCTTGAAGAACAAACGTTAGATGTAAAGGCTGTCTGCAGTGGAGCATTTGATGAAGTGACTGGAGAAGCAATGGGTCCAGTACAGTATAATGAGGGATTTTGCACATAGCTGCTCAATCTGTCCAGATTTTGCTCCTTCTGTTCATGCTCTTTCAGCTTAGTAATGAAGTCATTCAGATCCATGCCCTCAAAACCTTCACCATTTTTAAGAACCATAATGAACGGCCTCCAGCTTTTGGGTAGTGCCTTGGACAAAGTCTCTACTTGTTGTCTTTCTGAGATCTGCACCCCCAAACTATCCATTTCACTGAGAAGAAGGTTGTATCTGTTGATCAGATCTGGAAGCTTTTCATTCACGTATGAAGTGAAATGGTCAAACTCCTTTCTCAACTGTGAGGCCTTAAGCTCTTTCAGAGATGCATTCCCCTCGTTCCTCTGTTGAAGTGCATTCCACAAGGAACATGACATTCTATACCGTTGGAACTGGTGGAAGATCTCATTAGGAATGGCTTGGATCAAATAAGAGTAGGCTTTCTTCTCAGCATCATAAACCTTCCTCTGATCATCACTCATCTGATCATAGGAAACTTCGATATTCCCTTCACCTTTAGGCACGACATAATCAGCAGAAATGGCCCGGTGCAACCGTGGATCAACCCCATCGATAAATATTTCAAAACGTGGTTTCTAGAATGGGTAGTCTTCCATGGTTAACAGTCTAGGCACTTTGTTAATACCTCCTTGTTCATTATCCATAATTAAGTTACTTAGGGCAGTTATGGTTTGTTTGGCAGCCATAGCACTCATGTCAGACATTATGATTAAAGCCTAAAACAAACCGAAAACACTACACACGTGTTGGAGATGGTTCGCACGAATTGAAGACACTACGCACGTAGTACAGTATACTACGTACGAACTGACAAATTGTCACACAGACTTAGGTACGTACGGAATGGGGACCTAGTACGCACGAAATGGATTCACTCCGTACGAAACACGTAAATTGTTTTTTTAAGAAAAAGATTTAACACACAGACTCAATACGTGCGAAGTGAGAAGCACTACGCACGTGTTGATACCACTTTGCACGCGCAGACACACAGGCTACCGAAGATTCTAGAGGACCAACCACCCACTACGCACGCACTGAAGATCAATACGAACGTAATGAAAGGCACTTCGCACGATTAAACTGCAACGATTAAGATTAATTTACGTAAAAACAAACCTTTTTAACGCAAAAAGGACCTGTTTTAGACTAAAACGACCGATAAAACACGGAAAAAGGACAAAGCTAACAAGCCTAAACGACACCTAGATCACGAAACCTAAGAAAAAGTGATCAATCAAAGCACAAGGCTCTGATACCACTTTGCAGGACCGTGGGGGTTCTAAACTAACACCCTAATGCTAGGACTGATCTAGGATGAGAAATAGTGCGGAATATCTATTTCCCAAACCTCCTAAGGATTCTAAGATCTGCTTAGGTGTCCGGCACACAGTTAACACGAAGAACACACAGAGTAGGATCAAGAACAACTCTAAGAACTCACACAGAATGCTTAAGGCTGCCCTTGGATTCGAGATTAACACTAAGTTCGCGATTATCGAAGTTAAACGTACGATTACGAAGACTCACTAAGGCTTAAGGTCGATTTCCGGTAGTTATATACGATTTCGGACGATTATCCGCGCTAATACGAGGTTAATAAGTATTTATATTGTGGAATACGCGTATTTGAGTGTAACACGTCACTTCCTTAATTAATTTCCACTACGCACGTAATGCTATGCACTGCGTACGTAGTTAGTCCAGTACGCACGTACCGGGTGTTTTAATAATTAATTTAACTTTAATCGTTTACCTCACCACGCACGTAGTGAGCTCCACTACGCACGTAGTGAGTCTCATCACGCACGTGATGCTCTCACTTATACTTAAACTTCCAAACACATATCAACACATGATTAAGTACTTGTAAGCTTAAGACAAATATAAGGAAACACTTAGAATATATAAACATGTAAACCATTAATCAAAACACATTTGAATTAACATTTCAAGTAAACATGTATGTATTGGATTGATAAGAACTAGGGATTTACAATTATGCACCAACAAATTACATACTTGATCTGCAACTGTTTGATTTTCAGATTCATTGTTTTGTTGGAGAACATGAGATTCCATATCCTTTGAAGGTTCAACGTCATCATTCAGTTAACTAACAACATTGTAAGAGTCATTTTGAAACAAAGGAATCACTACAAAGTCGTCAGTGGCTTTTTTTCTACCAACAGTTGTTGGACTTGAGCTAACAGTTTCAGAACTGTTTGAGACAGTTTGTGGATTTGCACTAACAGCTGTAGGAAAACCTGCAACTGTTTCTGTTGAAAACTCAAAAGAAAGAGAGTTAGACAATGCATCAATATCAAATAACCAATCAGGACCATTACCTGCAATATTGATCCTATTTTCATTAAAGAAGACATTCATACTCTCTTCTATGATCCTAGTGACACTGTTAAAAACTCTATATGCTTTAATCTGAGTGGAATATCCTACAAAGAATCCTTCTTCTGCTTTACTCTCAAATTTGCCTAATTGTGACTTGATATTAAGGATAGTGCAGGGACATCCAAATGGTTTGAAGAAGTTGATCAAAGGTTTTCTTTTAAGGAACAACTCATAAGGAGTTTTCCCTTTGGACTTGACTACTTGTACTCTATTCTGAACATAGCAGGCAGTGTTCACTGCTTCTGCCCAGAAGGTCATTGGGAGCCTAGAATCAACTAACATAGATCTAGCAGCCTCTATCAAAGTCCTATTCCTTCTCTCAGCCACTCCATTCTGTTGTGGAGTCCTAGGAGCACTAAAATTCCTTTCAATCCCTATTTCCTCACAAAAACTGTTTAACTCATAGTTTTTAAACTCAGAACCATTGTCAGATCTAATGACTTTCACTCTCAAATCAGATTGATTTTCTATTCTAAGAATAAGAGACTTAACTAAAGCAGCAGTTTCATCCTTAGTTCTAAGAAATTGAACCCATGTAAATCTGGTGAAGTCATCAACTATGACTAAACAGTAGGCTTTCTTCCCTATACTGACCACTAAGTAGGACCAAAAAGATCCATATGCAACAGTTGTAAGGGTGCAACAATGGAAGAAACTTCTTTGGACTTATAAGAAGTTTTGTGTTGCTTGCCTTTGAGACAAGCCACACAATGATCATCACATGAGAATTCTTTTTAGGGCAAACCTCTTACCAGATTGTTTTTAGCTAACAGATTCATGGTTTTAAAATTCATGTGACACATCCTTCTATGCCAAATGACAGACTCATCATGAGATGACTTAGATAGTAAACAACCTAATACATTCTGTTTAGAAACCTTTTGAGTGTCCAAACAGTATACATTATCCTTTCTAGGTGTTCTCAAAAGAACATTCTTTTCATCCACCTTAAAATCTTTTGAAAGGATAATGCACTCTGTGTCTGTGAACAGGACTTTGTTTCCATGGTCACAGATTTGAGACACACTTAACAGATTGTATTTGAGTTGTTCAACAAAGAAAACATCATTGAAAGTAAGTGTACCTGCCTCTACAGCTCCCTTACCAGTGATTCTTCCTCCCTTAGCATTTCCTCCGAATGCTACATGTCCTCCATTAATTCTTTTGAAATCCTTCAAGCAGTGTGGATTTCCAATCATGTGCCTTGAGCATCCACTATCCACATGCCAAATTTCTCCTTGATTGGCCCTATGAATGCTCTGCACAAATAAAACTTAGTTAGTAGCAGGAAGTACCCAGGCCATGCAGGTCTTGGGCATACCATTTAAATCATAATACTTAAACAAAGTTTGAGTCTTCTTGATTTTATCACAGTTAGACTTCTCTATCCTGTGTGAAGAGTATTTAGTGACAACATGTGGTTTCCAACTGTTGTGAGTAACAGTTGAGCCTTTTGAACAAACAATTTTTGATTTTGGCAAAACAGTTGAGTCAGTTTGTGACTCAGTTTGATTAACAGTTTTGGCCCTTTCAGAAACTGTGTGTTTCGGCAATTTCACCCAAGCAAAACCAACAGTTTTTGGTTTTGACCTAACAGTTGTGGAACTGTTAGCCTGTTTTCTGTAACTTGGCAAACCAACAGTTTTTGGTTTTGGCCTAACAGTTGTGGAACTGTTAGCCTGGTTTCTGTAACTTGGCCTCTGGGTGCTATAGATTTGCGGGTTATAATAACAGTTGTGAGCTAAGTGATTTGCTCTCCCACATATATAGCACTTTTTGGTTTTGACTATAGGCACACCAGTTCTTTGTTCCCAAAACTGGTTCCTATTTCTTTGATTTCCTCTCACAAGAGCTGAAGGAGGAAATTTCTGCAAACCATGCTGTTTGCATGTGCAGACATGCACTTCAGTATGCGTTTTCACAGATTTGAGCTGAAAAATTGTCTTTGAAGCTTCCTTCTTTGGCTTCTCAATTCCGACTTCACTAACTTTCTCCTTTTCCTTGGTCTTAACACTAACAGCTGAGGTTTTTGGGTTAGAACTGTTTGGGTTCTGTGTACAACTGTTTATGTAATTTTCAGGACTGTTTGCAGTAGTAGTGTAGCTGTTTATAGAATAAACAGGTTTGAAAGGTTTTGTTTCACTGGTGGAGGGTTCAAAGGTGGCTTTTTACAAACACCATAGGTTTTAAAGATGATTTTGGTGTTGTAGTTTCACAACAGATGTTGTTTTCAAGAGGAATATCCTCTTCTTTCTTCACTACTTCCTCCTCATCATCACTCACTTCATGCACAACTCCTTCCTTTTCACTCTCTAATTTTGGATCAGCTGACTTTAAGTCTTCTTCTAATGGTTCATTAACATACCTATCAGCTACATCAGACATGGGAGTTATGTAGTTGTGATTGTATGGAGGTGGGGTTTGTTTGTATCCTAAACCTGTTTTAACCTTATCTCTGATTTGTGAGTGTAACAAGGTTTCAAGCTTAAGATTTGTTGCTTTGAACATACTAAAATTCATATCCACACCTTCTAACTTCTTTGTTAGCTCATCAATTCTACTTTCTTTCTCACTCAGCTTTTTCTTAAGATTATCAATTTCTTCCTGAAGCTGCTCCTTCTCCCACTTATGATACTTTCTATCATAGTCCATTTGCATTTCATTTGCCTGATAATCTTTAATTTTCTTTTCAAAACTTTCAATGACAACACTAGATTCATATCTTCTTTCCTCCATTCTGCTTAGAGCAGCACACACCTTTTTGTTGTGCTCCCTGAACCTTTTCACTATAGCTCTACATTCACCAGGGCATAGTTTAGAAGATACCTGTGTGTCTTCTGATTCTGGTGAAGTCAGCTTGATGGAGGAGTCAGTCAAGGCCATCAGTGCCTTGTTTTGAGTAGCTTCCTCTGCTTGATCACTCCAATCATACCCATAGCCATCTTGTGACACCAATGCTGATGAGGTTTGATTGGGTCTTTGTCCTTGTCTCTGAACTTGTCCACCAGATCTGCATTCCCTGGCAAAGTGACCAGGCTGTTGACATTTGAAGCATTTAACTTTCGATTTGTCAAAACCAGCCTGACCATTAGCCCTGAAGTTCATGTTTTGTCTGCCAGTTCTTTTATTGAATCTTTTTGCTCTGACAGTTAACATGGCCATTTGCCACTTGAGGTCCATCTCCTCAAGATCATCAGGATGCACTTGTTCAAGATCCTCATTGGTGAGGGTTGAATTGGCATGGATAGCAAGAAATGCTTCAAGCATTGCATCTGGGGTGTTCACATCTAACCCAACAGCAGAACTGGTACCTGCACATACATCAACAGAATTAGATAAAGAATGGTTTGAGTCTATACCTGAGGATGAAAGGAGAGCATCATTGTGACTAGGGATTACAGACTTTCTTTTTCCCTCTATCTCTCCCTCAAACACAACCAAACTGTTGTATAGATCATCTAATTCTATATCTTCCAATGAGTCTTTAGTCCTCCATTGTGCATCATAGACAGTCCATTCTTCACCCAAGGACCTAAGGAACTTTCTATTGATCTCATCTTGCTCTAGTCTAACTTTTGCACTCTCAAGTTGACTAACCAGCTTATAAAACCTATCAAAAAGTTGGGTCAAACTTTCATTCTTCCCACTTGAAAAGTTTTCATAAGCCTGTTTAAGAAGGTCCCTTTGGTTCCTTTTGGAACTAGCATTCCCTGCAAATCTTCAAACTTCTTGAACTGATGCTGATATTCGTTGGGAATTGCAATCTGAAGGATGCTAAGGGCTTTCATCTCGATCATCCTTTCTTTCTTTTCAGCATCTGTTCTTGGTGGTGATTTCTTCTTTGGTTTTCCTGTTTCATCTAAATCAACAGCAGTAATGGGGTCCTTTTCTATGATTTCCCAAACAGCATAGTCCATTAATTGGACATGCTGCTTGATTCTTAGCTTCCACATCTCAAACTCAGTTGGTTTAAGCATGGGAACTCTAAAGTTTGACCTATATCTAGTGTTATCAGAAGATCCAACAGAGTCCATTGCAGTAATATGAATAAAAAACACGCGACAAGATTTAGACAAACTTTAAATAACAGAACACAGCCGATCTGTGAAAAACCTTCAAATAGAGATCAAAGGAGCCTTAATGAAAAGGCTCTGATACCACTTGTCAGGATCGGATATTACCAAATATCAATAACAAGAATTATCTTTTAGAAATAAATCAGAGTTGTTTAAAGATAATCTTTCAGTTTGATCACAATCAACTAAGAAGTTGCGGAATCACACTTAATTGATGTTTAAGGTTTTATCACAAGAACAATTCAATAATCAACACAAGGAAATACTTTCAAAATCAAGATGTTTATTAATAACCAATGATGATTACAATATCACCAACACCTCTAATCTAACCCTTTTGTTAGACGAAGAACACAACTTGTTCTTAGGTTTCTATGAAACTTAGAGGTCAACATACTTTTAGAAAAACAAATTAACAATAAAATATGAATGCGTAGAATTGCTATTAAAACAATATTCTAGTTCTAATATATATAGGCTCTTGATCCTCCTTGAATAGTTGACAGTTAGGCAATCTTCTATCTTCCGAGATAATCTTGATAATCTTCAAACTTGATAAAGATATACTTCAAATCCACAAAGATAGCATTTTCCATAAATAGCTCAACATCAACTGTTTGTTGAATAAACAGTTCTGAATTTCTTCTAACAGTCTTCACTTCAAGGTCTTCTAACAGTTGTGTATAACTGAACTAACAGTTCTGATCTTTTGTACTAACAGTTGTAAAACTTGCAACAACTGTTAGCTACCACTGATTACTCTAACAGTTTTACTTTGCATGTCCAACAGTTTCAATGACTTATCAAATTTCCCAACAGAAATCATAACTTGAAACACATCAAGCTGAATACTCAACCTATACCTTAGGTGACACACACAACTTATCAAACATATTGATAAACTAACTAAGATATAGTTTAAGCTGATCAACTATATGCTCAACTTATACTCAGTCTGAAACACTACAAGTGCTCAGTCTGATCAAGCTTCATAATTTTGTTTAAGTTGTATTCAGAACATATCTTACAGACTTAACTTTGTCTCATCAAATCTTAACTAATAAGATCATTTTACCAACAAACTCCCTCTATTCGATTATGACAAAACCATCAAACAGTTTTTAAGTTTGTTGAACAGAATTATGTTTCAAATCTTAAACTTACTAAGATTTTATTTTTGAACTAATCACATATTAACTGAACTTATCAATTTTAATTGAACTTACCAATTATAAGTTGAACATACCAACTAATCATATTAATGAACACGAACTAATCAAATTGTTCATTCAAGCTGAACATATCAGACCAATAAATATGAACATATCATACACATTTGAACATATCAAAATAATACTTGTATTCATTTAGTTGAATATATCAGAATACAAAATTTGATAACTTAGATCATGCACACTTAGTGCTTACAAACTATTAGAACTAATCTAATAATTAAAAATAGAACTAATCTATTACAAAAGTTATCACTTGAACTCTGGATCTAAAACTTCCCAAATGATAATTTCTCTGTTGATCTCTTATAGCATCCTTTCAGCTTCTGCATCCCCTCCGAGTTCCTTTTGTTGCATGCGAATGATCTTGTTCAGCTTGTATCTCACAAAGTGATTTGTGCTTTCATCACTACAGCAATTTCTTATTCTTATGGCATCCTTAGCCTTCAAATAACATATCTCAGAAAGCTTAATGAAGCTAGGACTGCCTGTCTGATCCTTAAACATGAATCCCTGAACTAGTGTGTCTATAATTTTGTTCTCTTTGAATGTTACACCTTCAGGAATCTTAAATAAACTTTCCCATTGCAGACCAGGAACCGAAACACATCTCAGCTCCTCAGCTCTAGAAATCAGCTTAGAGACTTCAGTTGTAATCTCTTGCTTGATTTGACTTCTTTTAAATTTCTTGAGCATCATGATTATTCTTTTCCACTCAATGTAGCCCATCCTGTGAACATACCTTAGGTCTATTCCCACTATTGACTTATCATCGAATTGGAAGGTGAGAATGATGGCTCCATTTATTCTGCTAAGAGTCATGCTCTTGATTTACTTGCTGGTGCTTCTTCTGAAGTAGCATTCCTGGATGTCTGCATCTGTATATGGGATTTGATCAGGTTTTGGACCAGAGTAGTCAGCCTCAAGTTGAGCTAAAGCTTTTATTTCTAATTCTTTTTATTTGTCCCCTTCTTCTTTTTGTCTTCTCTTTCTGAGCTCATCAATAGATATGCCAAGCTAATCAGCTTCTTCTTGTTCGAGCATTTCACTCATTAATCTTGTAGATTTCTGTTCTTTAGTTTCTGAGACACTGTCAGCTTCAGATTCAGATTCTACCACATTTCTTTTTTTAGTTGCAGGCTCTTCTACCATTAATTCTAACTCCCCCTCAATCTGAGCTTGCCTCTCTGCTCCTTTGGCTAGCACTAGCAAAGCCTCAGCTTTTCAATCTTCTAATAGATTTTTCGTTTGTTCTTCTTTCTCTTGAGGTGGAATAACCCAAACTGAGCTGCAATGTATGTCTTTAGTTCTTGAATGCCTGAGGAAGTAGTTTCATCAGGGGGAGACTGACTCCTGCCCTTGAACTCAAAGTTTTATTCCTCTGAAGTGAAAGAGTCAATAATGTCAGGAGAGGTTTTGGGTACATCCTTCAGGAGTTGGTATCTACCCCCAAATTCATTTGTACCAGAGGTTGGACCCTGTAACTCAACTTGGAATCTAGGTGAATCATTGGCAGGTCGTGCAGGAGAGTGTGAGAAATGAAGAGAATGTGGTTGGCTCAAATTGTGATGAGAAAGGATTGGTGGATGGCTTATTTGGTGAGTGGGGGGTAGTTGACCCTAGGGATTGGTCAAATCTTCAATGTAACCTGAGTGTGTCTGTTCATGAACAGTAATAGGCTCTCACATGGCTCTAGCAAGTGTGGGCTAAGTAGAAACCACACCCTGGTTTGGCTGTTGGGTTTGAATGAGCCTTGAGGTTGGAACTTGAAGAGTAGGTGTCTGCCCCTCAACTCCCGCCTTTGGAGGTATCAATGGGATATCAGCTCCAGTGGCACCTTTAGGTGTGGCACAACCTCTGGCAGTCTTTCTAATATAGGTTTGGAGATTTTCCTTGGTAGCAGTGGGCATACAAAGGTTGGCTACAGATTGGAGTTTATGGTGGATGGAAGGTGGAGGAGATGGGTTAGACTGGGTTGGGCTGACCACAGTCTTATCTCCAAATGAAGATGGAGAATAAAAAGAAGAAGAAGAAAGTGGAGGAGTTATACCTGTGTGGGTACTTCCAACTAATGGAGACCTTGAACATGTAGACTCAGCGTGAGCAGATTGCTCAGCTTGAACTTCCGGCTCAGCTTGAGTTGCTCCCCCTTGGTTAGACTCCTCAGCATCACTTTCTGAGGATGCTCCTTCAGCAATCCATTTCATGGGCTTACTTAGTCCCTCTTGCTCTGGAAAGATGTCATTATTGAACATCTTGGAGCTGAGTGCTGGGGTGAGGAACATATCATGTCCAACATCATAGACTTCACTCCCCAACTCATCTTCAAGCACCAAGGACAAGTACCTTATGAATGGCACATGTAGATCCCTTGGTATCTTCAGCACTTGGACCTTGAGCTCATTGAATATTAGCAGTGCAAAGTCTAGATTCCTTGCAAAGAACATGTTGTACAGCAGCTGCATCTCGAACTCATTGACCTGGTCCAGTCCTCCAACCTTGGTCCCTAGTGAATGAATCACTGTAGAAACCATGAATCCCCATCTGGTTGGAAAAGTAGCTTTCTTAATAACACCCTTAGTCTGTGGGTGACCAATTCTAGGTAAAACTGATCTAGCTACTTGTCTTGTCATAGGAGGCTCGAACACATCATTTTGAGGGAGGTGAAGAATCTCCATTAGCCTCTGAACTGTGATTACCACTGTTCTGTCCCCATTCAGTAAGGTGCCTCTGATTTCTCTCCTATCCTTGTCATAGACACATGTATACCAGAATTCCAGTAGGTACTGAGGAACAACGTGAATTGGTGCCTCGGTGAAACTGAATGCCAATGGGCATTTTCGGATGTAGTCCACCCATGCTTCATAACCTCTGCCCCGTTTTTGCTCAGGAATAGCGAGGCAGGCATGTTGATTGTTGATTCTAATCAACGGCAATCCGTTGTTCTTGAATGTCGCACCTTGTACCATTATATCAATGAGATTGAGAATGATTCCGTCCATTGGAAAATGATTAGTTTTGAATTCGATTTACACTAAGTAAAGTCGTATTTCGCACTGAGCGAGGGTTTCTAGTTTGGACGAAGGTTTGATTGCACTTAGCAATTGAGGTGAGTTTGGAAGGTATATTGAGAGTTTCAGAAGTATAAATATGAGAGAAAGGAAGCGTAAACTTTTGAATTTCAGTTACAATCGATATATATACCTTAGTGAGGAGAGAGAAAATTTACCATTGGAAATCCCTTTTTATCCATTACACTAACTAACTTACAGATAGATATAACAGTAATCGAGATGAAACATATCATATCCCAATGGATAAGTTTGTAAAATAACATTCTTGACTTATTAATAACACATAGTAATTAAACCATGGTTTGGGACATACCAATACATAATCGGTATAAAACGTAATTTGAGACTGACTCAAACATAATGCCTCTTGAATTAATAACACATAGTAATTAAACCATGGTTTGGGACATACCAAGTTGAGGAAACTTATTACTCAGCGTGAGTCAAGCACTCAGCTTGACTTTAACACTCAGCTTGAGATTAACACTAAGCTTGAGTGGAGCACACAACTCAGAATCAATGATACTTAGTCATTTTTATTTCAGACTAACTCAAACTGATATTTTAACCACACTTAGTAGTTAAAACATGTTTGGAACAGACCAAACGTGTGAACTTATCACTCAGCTTGACCAAGTGAACAGTTTATGAAGACATATCTATAAACTGTACGTTCAGCTTAAGACACATAGTATTTGTCAAGATGAAACTCAATTTTAGAAACTTATCTGAGGGTTGAGCATACCCAATTTACTTAGCAGATAAGAAAACCGTTTTTCATCAAGAGGTTTTGTAAAGATATCTGCTAATTGATCATCTGTAGAGATAAAATTTATGTCAATTTTACCCTTTTTCCACGATGTCTCTTATGAAGTGATGTCTAATTTCTATATGCTTTGTTCTTGAGTGGAAGACTGGATTATATGTGATGGATATTGCACTTTGGTTATCACAAAAAATAGGAGTTTTCTTGAAATTCATACCAAAGTCTTGAAGCTAATGTTGCATCCACAGGATTTGAGCACAACAGCTTCCTGCAGCAACATACTCAGCTTCAGCAGTTGAAGTAGCCACTGAATTCTGTTTCTTACTTGTCCAGCTTACTAACTTCCCTCCAAGCATTTGACATCCTACAGTTGTATATTTTCTGTCTAATTTGCACCCAGCATAATCAGCATCCGAAAATCCAACTAACTCAAATCCGGAGTCCTTTGGATACTAAAGACCTAGATTTGGTGTACCTTTTAGGTATCTAAAGATCCTTTTCACAGCCTGAAGATGTGATTCCTTAGGATCTGCCTAATATCTTGCACAAACACATGTAGCAAACATTATATCAGGTCTACTAGCTGTCAAATAAAGTAGTGAACCTATCATTCCTCTATTGGTAGACTGACATACAGACTTTTCATCTGAGTTCTTGCTCAGCTTGACAGCTGGTGACATGGGTGTTTTCATGGTTGAACTAGAATCAAAACCATATTTCTTTATCAAATCAAGAACATACTTGCTTTGATTTATGAATATTCCATCAGGCTTTTGTTGAATCTGTAAGCCTAAGAAATATGTCATTTTACCCATCATACTCATCTTGTACCTTTTTAACATAGCTTTGGAGAACCAATCACACAAAGATTCATTTGTAGAACCAAAGATAATGTCATCCACATAGATCTGTACAAGAATCACCTATCCTCTACTCTTTTTAATGAAGAGTGTTTTATCAATACTACCTCTGGCGAAGTCCATTGATCGTAGATATTTGGACAGTGTATCATACCAAGCTCTTGGAGCTTGTTTTAGACCATACAAAGCCTTGTCTAACTTATAGACATGATGTGGATACTTTAAACTTACAAATCCAGGAGGTTGTTTCACATAGACTTCCTCCTGAAGTTTTCCATTTAGGAAAGCACTTTTCACATCCATTCGATAGACTTTGAAGTCTTTGTGTGCTGCAAACTGTTGATCAATTACAACATTGTCATCAAACTGTTGATCACCAAGATCTTCAGTCTGAGTAGTGTTCTCTCCAAAAGGATTAAAGAACTCATCTTCTTTCTCAGCTTGAGAATCTTTTGGAGGTTGTGATGATGTCTTAGATGTACATACATCATCATCACTATCATCATCTATAACATGCATAGGTTTTGACCTCTTGGTTTCCTCAGGCTTTTCAAGCTCACTCAGACTGACTGAATCAGCTTAAACGTTGTCAGCTTGATCAATACTGTCTTCATCAAATGAGACATGAATTGATTCTTTTATTGCCTTTCTCCTTGAGTTATATACTCTGTAAGATTTGGAGATTGAGGAGTAACCAACAAAAATTCCAGGATCAGCTTTAGGTTCCAACTTATGGAGCTGATCTCTTTGATTCAGCACATAGCATTTTAAACCAAAGACATGGAAGTAACCTATATTGGGCTTTCTTTATTTATACATTTCATATGTAGTTTTGCCATTTCGTTTGACTATGATTGAACTATTTTGGGTATAGCATGCTGTACTTACACCTTCATCCTAAAAATAGTGTTTCAATCCTGCCTAACACAGCATTGTTCTAGCAGCCTCAATTAAGGTTCTATTTCTCTTTTCAGCAACTCCATTTTGTTGAGGAGTTCTAACTGAAGAGAAATTTTTTATTATTCCTTTTTGTTCACAAAAGTCTTCTAGGGTTGAGTTTCTAAACTCAGTCCCATGATCACGTCTGAGTTGCTTAACAGACTTACCCTTTTGCAACTCTTCTTGTTTGATAAAACTTATTATCTCCAGGGGAACTTCACTTTTGGCTTTAAGGAATATTACCCAGGTGAATCTAGAGAACTCATCAACTATCACCAGGGTGTACTTCTTGCCACTTAGGCTTGGAGTACTTATGTGTCCAAACAGATCCATGTGCAACATATGCAATGGGTCTGTTATTGAAAAGTTTTGCTTTGACTTAAAGACCCTTTATGATGTTTCCCTTGTTTACAAGCTGAGCATAATTTTTCTTTGACAAATGTGATATTTAGCAATCTAGAGACTAACTCTTTGTTGGATAACATGTTAATATTTTTGAAACTCAGCTTAGGAACAGTTTGAGAATATAAGCAGGTTTCAGTATAGGGATCAACAGAGTTGAGATCAAGTAGATACACATCTCTTTCTCTCTTTGCTATTAGCACTGGCTTACCCTTTGCATTGTATATTGTTCCTGATTTCTTCCTAAAAGTAACAACATTGTCTTCATCACACAATTGACTGATACTTATCAGATTGTGTTTAAGACCTTTAACATATGTAACCTTCTGGAAAGTAACCTTGCCAGCATGCATCTTCTCATATCATTTAGTTCTTCAATGGGAATTATCACCAAATGTTACTTTAGGAGCTTCATCTTCCTGGAATTCACTTAGAAGTCCTTTCCACCCTGTCATGTGCCTTGAACATCTACTGTCCAAGTACCATTTACTTGAACCCTGCACATGAAAAACTAAACATATTAGTTTTGTTTAGGAACCCCCTCTAAAGTGGGTTCAGATGATGAACACTTAGCCGATTCATCTTGTGGAGCGGACTGGTCAGCTTGAGCAGGTGTTCAGTCCTGCATAGGCTAATCAGCTTGTTCCTTTTCAGGCCTTAAAATTTCACTTTCACAGTACTTGGCCTCATGTCCTCTACCTTCACACTTGTAGCACTTCCTTCTACCAATGACTACAGGAGGTAGGTTATCCAATAATCCTTTTGAGAATTTACTCTCAGTTTTAGGATTATAGGTTGTGGATAATTTCTCAACTTTCTTTGCAAGCTGATTCACCTGATGCTTATTGACTTTGGACTTACCTTTGTCATATCTAGGTTTATTATCCTTTTGATCATAAGTTTGACCAACAAACTTCTTTTCATTGACTTTGGACTTACCATTGTCATGTTCTCTGGACTTACCAGTTTCAACAACTTTGGACTTACCATTGTTGTGTTCTCTGGACTTACCAGTTTCAACAACTTTGGACTTACCATTATTGTGTTCTCTGGACTTACCAGTTTCAACAACTTTGGGCTTACCATTGTTGTATTCTCTAGACTTACTAGTTTCAACAACTTTGGACTTACCATTGTTTTGATATGACCTCAGACTTACAGTTGTCTTCCTATTCTTGAAACTTCTCTCTGAACTAGACAAACAATACTGTCTTTTGAAAGGGTTTGGATTCAACCTTTCAATAACAGATGTGCTTTGAACAGGCTGAGTGCCTAATCTATCATGCACAAACTTACTATGTTGTCTAAAAGTTGAACATTCATTCCCATGATCCTTTACCTTTACAAACTTAATGTATTTAAGGCTTTGATCATGTCTCTTTTCTGAGGCTGACTTCTGAGACTTAATCAGTTGTCTATCTTCCTCAGAATCTGTACTTTCTATCTCATCATCATCAGCTGCATAAGCTGTGGATTGATAGTCATCTCGAAGTACAACTTTTACCTGTTTAGGAATCTGCTGGTTGATGCACTTTTCAGCAAGCTTTGATGACTTACACCAGGATTCAGTGACCTTTTGAAGTTGGTCAGCCTTATCCTTAGCTTCCTGAATTTCTTCACGTAGAAGTTTGTTAATGTGTCTTTGACATTCAAGGTCATTCTTAAGCTTAGTTATTTCAGCTTTGAGGTCATCTTGAGTCGTAAGGCTGTTCATAAAATCATTTAACAGATAACCAAATGTAAGACCTTTTTCTTCATCGGTGTAAGAGTTGAAATTACTAACCTTTTACATGGAGGAAGGATCCCAATCACTTAATTTGTTGTTTTCCTCAGCTTCTTTCATGTCAGCTTCAAAAGTTGATTCAGACAGACCATAATCAACTTCATCTATTTCAAACTCTTCATCTTCTTGAGCCATCAGATACTTGTCATCATCATCTGAGGTAGTTGATTCTGTATCCTAAGTTTCAGCATAAAGTCCATTAGTATTGGACTTGTCTTCAGGCTTTCCTTTCTTGAGCTGAGTATATTTCTTCTTATACTTATCAGCTCTGTAAGCATTCTTGTCAGCTACTGAAGCTGTTTCACCCTTCTTCACTCTGCACTCAGCAACAATGTGTACCTTATTCTGACAGTTGAAGCATACAACTTTGTTGGGGTCAAAAGAACTCTTTCCTTTGCCTCTGTCAGATCTTCCTATTGCCCTTTGAACTCTTCTCAATCTTCTGGCAAGCCTAGCCATTTGTTTAGTGATAGTCTGAACATCATCAGTATCACTTGAGTCTGAGTCTGAGTAGTCAGCTTGAGAATCTAACACAGTCTCAGATTTAACTATGAAGGCTTTTGAACTCTTTTTCTTCCTTCTCTTCAACTAATGCAATTTCATGTTTATCAAGAGAGTCCTTCATCTGTTGTTGAGAAGATTTCTTGTGTTCTGTGATCTGTTCATGATTAAGCAAGAACCCATATATAGACTTATTATACATATGTAATGTACCTCCAGCCCTTAGTGCTATGGTCACCTCATTAAATTTCTCTGGTAACACATGCAGAAATTTCAGCACTAGGTCAGCTTAATCCTTTTTAATGCCTACACTTAGCAGGTCATTAATCAAGTAGTGAAACCTTGTAAACACATCAGATAAGGTTTCATAATTCTTAGAAAAGAAGTTTTCATAAGATCTGTTGAGATGATTCTTCTTATGCTGCTTGACCAGATCTGTACCCTCATATGTAATATTCAAAGTATCCCAGATCTCTTTTGCAGATTGACACCCGGTCACAGTATGCAAGATTTCATTGGTCAGGGCATTTACTAGAACACTCTTTGCTTTGTCATCCAGAGAATGTAATTTCGAATCCTCTTCATTCCAGGATGCCAAAGGTTTCTTGACTTCATTTTCTGTCTTGTCAGGAGACTTATCACTTACAACAGCAGGAATCTTGGGGATGATTGGTTCACGAGTTATGACATCATACATTCTGGTGTCAATGGACTTAAGGAAGAGCATGGCTCTGAATTTCCACATAGGATAATCAGATCCATCAAATATGGGACATCCTTTAGCAGCCATCTGAGGAAAGTTAGATGAATTGTTGCTTGTCAACATCTTACTCTATCTCAGGATCTTGATATCTTCAACTTATGAAAGATTTTAGACTGCTCTGATACCAGTTGTTAGTCCTTTGGTGAGATAAACAACAAGCAAGTAATGTGTAGAAGGGGGGTTGAGTACACTTTCTGCGGAAAATTGAACAAATCAATAAAAAGTGTTACACAAATCAAACCACATGAAATCGAATACTTTCATTAATAAGAAGATGATTACAATGACTATCAAGTAAGCAACACTTGATATGTAAACACCTAATATAAATCAAATCTCTCAATCTCTCAAACTAATTGATCAAACTTGCTATCTATAATCAACTAATGATTATAAACACATACTAACTCTCTAAACATGATTTATTTACAGAGTGAATACTTACCAACTTCACAACAGACGTGAAGATCGAACACATGAACTATGTTGGCAATCTGTGAATTTCTTGATAACGTTGAACACACAAACAATGTATCAAGATACGTAACACATATGATGGTGAGGTTAGGTTACCTCTGAACTTATCAAGAGGTTAGTATTTATAATCCTGTTTCTACGAATCCTAACAAACTAGAACTTATCCTAATCTGCTAACAAACTAACGGATAACCCGGAATCTTGAATCTTGAATCTTCTATCTTGAGTTTTCAATCTTTAATCTTGATTCTGGAATCTTCTTATCCGCACCGTAGATATAGAGAATTATAGAATTTAAAAAATATTTAAATTCTCTTAAACTGACTTCTTTTGTCAGGCTGAGTTACTCAGCTTGAAACTCGTCAAGCTGAGTTCATCGAGAACTAACTCGACATTATACATGTACTAACATGTATAAGGACTAACTCATCCTTAGAAATCATAAGAGTTAGCTAGAACTTACTTAGCAACTCTGTTGAGCTGACTCAGCCTACAGGTTGAGTCACTCAGCTTGAAACACATCAAGCTGAATACTCAACCTATACCTTAGGTGACACACACATCTTATCAAACATATTGATAAACTAACTAAGATATAGTCTAAGTTGATCAACTATATGCTCAGCTTATACTCAACTTATGCTCAGTCTGAAACATTACAAGTGCTCAGTCTAATCAAGCTTCATAATTCTGTTTAAGTTATATTCAGAACATATCTTACAGACTTAACTTTGTCTCATCAAATCTTAACTAATAAGATAATTTGACCAACACTCATCCAATCCTTTTCTATTATTGAATGATGTGAATAATGACTCAACGTCATTGGATTCTAATTACATATTAGATATTCCATCATCAGTAGATTTACTTACTGATTTTTCAAATGATGATACCTTAGCTGATCAAACAAAAGTTACATCAGGCCTTCATAACTAAGGATCTTCAACTCCCCAAGTCCAAGTTAATCCCATCATTCCCACAATCCAAAATGCCTTCAAGTACATCAGAGATCATCCTCATGATCTGGTCATAAGAAAGAAAGAGAATCATGTAATAACCAGATCAAAATCTTACAATTTTTGCTTGTATACAGGTTTTGTCTCTATAATTGAACCAAAGCAGGTTGATGAATCCCTCAACGATCCCTACTGGGTAAATGTCCTGCAAGAGGAGCTGTTAGAATTCACTAGGAACAATGTATGGACCTTGGTGTGAAGACCAAAGGACAAATCCATCATTGAAACTAAGTGGATGTTCAGAAATAAAATGGATGAACAAGGGCAGATCACAGGGATACTGTCAAGAAGAAGGAATTGATTTCAATGAGATCTTTGCCCCTGTTGCAAGACTTGAAGCAATTAGACTGTTTCTAGCCTATGCTGCCTTCAAAGACTTCAAATTTCTTCAAAAGGATGTTAAGAGATCCTTCCTCAATGATGAATTGAAGGAAGAGGTGTATGTGAAACAACCGCCTGGTTTTGAGGATGCAAGCTGCCTAGACCATGTTTACTTTCTAAACAAGGCTTTATATGGTCTAAAGCAAGCTCTAGGAGCCTGGTATGATATTTACCACAAAAGGTTTTATTAGAGAAAGTATAGATAGCACTTTTTTATTGGGAAATTCAAGGGTGATGTAATGTGCAAATATATATAGATGACATAATATTTGGGTCTACCAATTTAGATCTTTGCATAAAGTTTTTCCAAACTCATGTCTGATAATTTTCAAATGAGCATGATGGGTGAGGACACTGATGTTAAATCAGTGAACATTATAGCTTATAGAGGCATGATAGGGTCACGTTTATACCTCACTACTAGCAGACCCGGTATGATGTTCTCAACATGTCTCTGTGCAAGATATCAAGCTGATCAGAAAGAATCCCATCTTGCTGCTGTTAAACGTATACTAGCTATCTCAAAGGAACTCTTAATCTAGGTCTTTGGTACCCCAAGGACTCATATTATAAGTTAGTTCGATACACTGATTTTGATTTTGCACGATGCACATTGGATAGAAAGAGTACGTCTGGTGGTTGTCAACTGTTAGGTGTAAGATTAATCAGCTGGTCCAGTAAGAAACAAAATACAGTTTCAACTTCTACTGCAAAAGCATAATACATTGTTGCTTGTGGCTGTTGTGCTCAATTACTGTGGCTACTGAATCAATTGCTTGACTATGAAATATAGTTTGAAACTCACCAATACTTTGTGACAATACTAGTTCCATGTCTATCTCTAACAATCATGTTTTGCATTCAAACACTAAGCACATTGAAATCAGGCATCACCTTCTAAGAGATAATGTGCAAAAAAAGAAAGTTTCCATGCACTACATTAGCACTGATTTTCAATAAGTTGATTTGTTTACAAAACCATTTTATGATTCTAGGTTCAACTTCCTAATATCCATACTTGGCATGCTAAATCTTTAGTTGTTCTTTTGTGTATTGTAAGTAGTTAGTTGTTTTTGTGCAAATAATTTTATTTTGTGCGTGTTCTTGATGTATTACTTATCTAAGCATTTGTGAAAAAGCTAAGTCAATTTGATCAGCTGACACCATCATCTGATGAAATACCTCAACTAATCGTCATCAGCTAAGGACGAAATGCTGAGCTAACTAAATACATCAGCTGATACTTGTTTTCTTTGAAAAGAGTCAGCTGATATGTTTTACACTCCATTAGCTGATGCCTCTCTCCTGGTCAAATATGTGTCCCCACACTTATTTTATTAAATGCACATTCTTCTTTAATGGGTTTCCTAGGTTATTTAATTTTTTTTGTATGTCCTTTAGTTGTCAGTCATTTACTACTTCTGTTAACTTTACCTTTTTGGCAGACGTGACAGTTGCTTTTTGAAAAAGATATCTCAGTGCCAGGATTCGGTTTTCAGAAAGATATTAATGATCACTTGTAATTTTTCAACTTCCCTTTTTCAAAACCCTCAAATATTTTCTCTCTTTAAACGAAAACCTCTCCATTGTCACTGTTCATCCGTCTTCTTCGTTGTGCAAAATTGGTGACCTACAATTCAACTTCATCTTCGAATGTTGTTGCTGGTAAGAACGTCACTCTCAACTCTGTCATCAATATCTCGCACAATAATATTCTGGTAAAAACTGATATCCCTGAATCCAAAGTTAATCAAGGTTTCGAACCTATGGTTGCATTCATCCATGCTCATCCTCTCTTCGCATGCCTTACTGCAAATCCTTTCATCATTTATCCCTAACTTATTGGTGAAATGTGGTACACTACCCGTTATCACCCATCCAAATAAATCATCACCTGTACCCTTACTGTAGATTCACTTCGTAGAGACATCTCTTTCCCCAACCTTGCACCATTCACACCTTTTCCCTCTCATGAGCAAACCTTGGAGGTTCTTCCCCTGATAGGATACAATGAGCCTGTTACTCATGGAAAATTCAAAGTTTCAGTTCTAGGTCATCCATGGAAATATTTGGCTAATGTCATAACCAGATGTTTTGGTCCAAAATCCGGTAGCCATGACCTTCTCAATCAAACACAACTAATGGTGATGCATGTTATGGTGATTGGGCGCCACATTGACTTTACCCAAGTCACTTTCTCTGATATGGTTGATAAGATCACATTAAGCACTATAAAGAAATCCACTAGAACACAGGCACCCTACATCAGATATCTCAGCCCACTTGCAATCAACAATCTTTCTTTGGCCACCTATATGGATTTGCTCAATGCCCTTCAATCAATAGATGCAATTCAAATGGTAAGCAAGGCATTTCATCTTCTCATAGAAAATAGGGGTCCTGAAATTTCCCCTGCCATGCAAGAGCTTATTGATGAGGCCTAACAACAAGTTGATGATGAAGGACAAGGTAACAATGATGGTTCTGATGCTGAATCCCAAACTTCTATGGTGATTGTTTCTGATTTTGAAGATGATGATAATGGTGGTGATCAAGGTGATGGTGGTGGTGATAATGTTAATATTTTTGTTGCTGAAGAGGATGCTGGAAATGATGCTGATAATGATGACTCTGAGTCAATTTATCAACCCTTTACTAGGTTTGGCTCAAGCTATACTCAGGGGTCAGTTCACGCTAATGATTCGGAAGGAGATATGCCTGAATACACCTCTGAAAGTCCAATCATAGGAGGCTACACTGCTCCTACCACAGAACAAGTTAAAACTTTAGTGATTGAGACTGAGGTTGTTGAGATCCCCTATGCAAGTGAATTAGTTCACTTAACCCAGGGTGCTGGTGATGATGAGGAGTACAGAAGTACTAAAGGCTTTGGCCAAGTCAGCTCTATGAGCTTTGGGTCCCCTGTTGCTACTGAAGCTGATAAGGAGGCTGGCACAACCGATGAGGAGGTTGTTTCTTATCAATTATAACAACTCATTAATCATAGCCTTCAGAGACAACCCTCAGGTATACTTACTTCATCCCTTGAGAACACTCATTTGGTACAACCAACTAGTGAGGACTAATCCTCACCACTTGTTTTAATACCCACACAACATCCAAGCTCTAGTGCACCTCCAATGGTCACTTGTTCTACTCCCTCTATTACCCCATGAGTGAAACAAATTTTAAAAGAAAACAAGAGATTTCAGCAACCTAAAAAGTTAGAGTACGAGCCATTGTTCTTCGGATGAAAGTTTGATTGAGAAAAATCAAAAAAATTTCGTGGTTAATGCTATCTCTCAATCGTTTGATTTCTTGGGGGTCGGTTTCAGAGAGCAAAGCTTCTTCGAAAGATTTTAAGAGGATTTCAGAATTTTTGATTCTATTGCGGTACTCTTTAATCCTTCTTCGAAGTTCAGCCGAATAAATACACATAAAAGAAAAATAAAAAAAATGCAATAATAATAAAAAACTAAGCTAAGCTAAATAAAATACAAGAAGTAGAGAATAATTGGGACAAGCTAAGCTAGAAATTGTAACTTGACTAGATAATAGGTCTGTTAAGAATATAATCTAGTGATCATTTTTGCATATTCCCAATACTCAATTTCTCCTAAAATTAACTCAAATTCATCTAAATTGTCTATAGCCAATGCTATTTGTTCAAGATGTTCAATTTCAGTTTCAAAACTTTTTAGACAATCCAGACAGAATTTATACATTAACTTTAGTGTCTGTGAGTAAACACACATGGTAAAAGAAAAGTACAAGAAAGCAAGGAAAACTAAACTATAATTATACTAATAAAAAAAAGTAACAGATAGTGAAAACCAAATCAATAATTATATTTTTACTAATAGTGCCAAAATATCAAAGAGATCCCCGGCAGCGGCGCCAAAAACTTGGTGTGTAGCCCGCGTACGGGTATTTTTAAGATGATTAAAAGCTTTCACTCTGATGTTTTATTTTTATAAAGTGGAATTACAAAATAAATACTACACACGACTCAGGCAAGTATGATCTAGTCAGTAGTAGTATAGATAGGGTAAGACCGAGTATCGAACCACAGGGATAAAAGTGACTTTCTGGCAGCTACTAGAACTCAAAAATCATTATTGTTTGGTGAATTAAAAACATGTGATTTTTAGATTTTTTATTTTAAACTAATGAAATAAACAAGTTACACTATCAAAATAATAACAAGCGATTAGACAATCAGAGAAAAGATCACTTAAGCTTCAGAATCATCCTGGTTAGTTATGGCAATATTTATTTTGGTTTAATTGTTGATGACTTGATAATTTGCATTAAGCTCACAGTATGCTGTTCTATCTAATACTTACAAGTCATATTATCATGTAAATCATCACTCGAGTTATCAAGACTCAGATTTACAATCAATATAGCATGTAAGCATAGAATCAAAAGAAAATCACAGATCCACTTAACCATGTTTAAATCCAGCTACAAGCCATACATTCTTGGTCAAATGATATGTCTCATAGCTCTCAAAACATAAGAAAGGTGTTAAAGTGATTTAAGAATGGTTAGAATAAAAGAAACAAGAAACTGATTCTGGAACAGGGCTTCATGCGATCACATGTTAGGGACATGCGATCACATAGAATGACAGAACCATGCGGTCGCATGCATATGTCATGCAATCGCATAGTATCTAATTACAACGGATTTCATTTTTACCCAAAGATTAAACACAAACAACCTGGACTTTCATCCAAGGTTATAAGTAGACAGTAAATAAACACTATGATGTTATGAACCCAACAAGACTCAAACCACATGCATTGGATTTAAGATGAAGCCTTATGTTATTTATTTTAGATATCATCATGTTACGTACCATTTATAGCACGTAACACATGCAAAGCGTGAAATACATAAGCATGCACATTGAATCAAAAGATCAGACTCTTAATGACATTATGGAATTCATTTCAACGTTAGCATGTTCAAAAACATCTTTTTAGTTCTTTTTATCCTTTTGTAGTATTAATGATCAAATAATATACGTACATAATTAAACTTTCATTTGAGATGTGAAACATGTGAGAAACCAAAATATGATAAACATGGCCAACTTGTTAAGATCTGAAATGATCAAAGACAAGTTCCAAAAATGCTTTTCAAATGACAATCTTGCTTGTTACACCATTTCTAGTGATAATTACACAAGATCTTAAGATTAAACCAACATTCTTGAATATGCATGCAATATAACCTTGAGGTTTTCACACAAAAGGTTATCAAAACATGAACATGAACAAATATATCACATGAATATGATTAAACACATTTACATTAATGATCAAAACAGACTTTTATATCAAATCATCAAGAAAAGGTTTATATTGCCATAACTTGGCCAATAATCATCTTGGCCCAAGTGAAAGGGTTTAGTTACACATGGTTACAAGTAAAACAACAAGATCAATACTTGGATACATATTAAGAATAGATAAGTTTAGATTATACCAAGCTATCCCGAGTTGTATACGTGATCAGAACCTCCACTTAGTTTCTACACCTTTGGAACGGAGTTTGGGGTGTTTAACTACCACCAAAACAAAACCTAAGTGTGAAGACACCTTAGTATGTGTGTTGTGTATGTTACAGAGAGAATTCGTGTGTGTGTATTTCTCTTGCTGCTTTTGATTGTTTCTGTATATTTTGAGCAGAGAATGATCTTCCTTAAATAGGTCTGATTTGGGGGGCTTTGCGATCGCATGGACCCTGCCATGCGATCGAATGGCTTGGTTTTGGGCGGTTGACAAGACAGCCTAGCTTGCATAAGTTGCCAAGTGCCAAAGCTAGATTCTCCCCTATCATGCGATCGTATAGTAGGTGCATGCGATCGCATGACTTTGTCATTTTCACCAATTCTTCGTTTTTCATCTGTTTTGCACTCGTTTGACTTGATATCTTCACTTTAGGTCTTTTTAACCTGCAATGGTGAACATTATGCATTTTAGACAATAATTTGTACAATTCACCTTGATTATGGATTAAATGAGAGGATTTTTGATGCATAAAACATGTATAATTACTGATATATCACTTGTATATCATGGATAGATAAATAAAGCTAAAAATGGAGATATTTAAAATTATTATATTAAACCTTCTATTTCCATCACGCATAAATGTTTAATACATAATTATAAGTCTTAAAATTTAATCCATACATTTAATTAATTACTGAAAAACTAGTTGCAAGGTCCCATGTACTGCATTCCAATAGAACTAGTATGTCTCTCATGCTTATCTCTAGCAAGCGCTTTAGTCAACAGATCAGCCATGCTGTCATCTGTTGGTATCTTGCATATCCTCACATCTCTCTTCCGATGATCTCTCGGATGATGTGATTCTTTCAAAGTACGTGCCTGGTCCACAGGTGATCTCTTGGTTCTTTTGATTGCGCTTTAGCTCCCATGTTATCACATAATATATCAATCGGTCTAGAGATACTGGCGACAACTCTTAGATCTGAGATAAAATTTCTCAGCCAAACCGCTTCCTTTGCCGCGTCATTTGCCGCAATGTACTCAGCCTCTATAGTTGAATCTGCTATCGTATATTGCTTCTGGCTTTTCCAAGATACAACTCCTCCGTTTAGAGTAATGACAAACCCTGCTATGACTTAAAGTCGTCTCTGTGTGTCTGGAAGCTCGGATCTGTGTAACCAATTACACTACTTTCATCCGTGCTTCCTCCAAAGACCAAGAACATATCTATTGTCCTTCTAAAATACTTGAGAATGTTGTTGACAGCCACACAATGGGCTTCACCTTGATTTTGTTGATATCTACTCGTAAGGCTTATGGAGTAAGCAATATCGGGCCTAGTACATAGCATGGCATACATAATTGATCCTAGTGCCGAAGTAAAAGGAACTGATTTCATCCTTTTCTGCTCTTCTAGAGAAGTAGAACATTGAGCCTTGGTAAAAGGTAAACTAGATCTTATTGGAATGAATCTTTTCTTTGAATCTTCCATCAATGTATGTACTTTGACTAAGTCCGATCAGCCGCCTAGATCTATCTCTATAGATCTTTATACCAAGTATGTATGCGGCTTCTTCTAGTTCCTTCATCTGGAAAAATTTACCTAACCAGGATTTTACTCCTTGTAATGCTGGTACATCGTTTCCTATGATCAGTATGTCATCCACAAACAGGACCAGGAAGATTGGTACGCTCCCATTGAACTTCGTGTAAACACAGGACTCAAACTCGCTTTTGGTAAAACCAAACTCTTTGAAGTGATCATCAAAGTGCAAGTTCCAACTCCTAGATGCTTGCTTTAATCCGTCAATGGATTGTAGCAATTTGCATACTTTTCTTGGATTCTTGCAATACTCAAAACCGTCCGGTGGTCCCATATACACATCCTTTGTTAGTTTCTCGTTAAGGAAAGCGGTTTTGACATCCATTTGCCATATCTCATAATTGAAGTATGTAGATATTGCCATAAGAATCCTAATAGACTTAAGCATAGCTACTGGCTAGAAAGTTTCATCATAATCAATACCATGAGTCTGAGTGTAACCTATCGCAACAAGTCTAGCTTTAAAAGTATGCACATTTTCTTCCATGTCCGTATTCTTCTTGAAGACCCACTTGCATCCAACAACTCTACTGTGTTGTGGCAAGTCTACTAACTCCCAAACTTGGTTTTCATACATGGATTACATCTCTGCTTTCATGGCGTATAGCCATTTGTCAGACTCACTGCCCGACATAGTATCCCCGTAAGATGTGGATTCATAAAGATCCCCTTCTTCTTGAGCAATTAGAAATACTAGATATCTATTTGGCTCAGTCCGAATCCTAGTTGACCTGCGAAGGTGTTGTGTTTCCACTTCCTCCTCAACCACAGACTCGGGTTGGGATTCAACAATTCTCTGTTGAATTACTGGTTCCACAAATGGTGGAGGCATACCTTCATTTTCTTCAATTTCTTGAAGATCTATTTCTTTTCTAGCAGTTTCTGAACTTAGAAACTTGTCCTTTAGAAAGGTCCCTGACCGAGCAACAAAACTTTGTTCTCATCAGGATTATATAAATAGTATCCTAAGGTTTCCTTAGGATAACCCACGAAGATACACTTATCTGACTTGGGTATGAGTTTATCCGAGAACGGTCGTTTAACGAACACCTCACAACCCCAAATATTTATGAAAAACAATTTGAGCTTTTTCCCTGTCCATAACTCGAACAGTGTCTTACTTTTCTCCACAGATATTGTTGGAACTCGGTTCAGCATAAAAGCAGCCATTTCGAGTGCATGTCCCCAAAACGACATTGGTAGACTAGTTCGACTCATCATAGAACGAACCATGTCAAGCAAGGTTCTATTCCTCCAATCTGACATACCATTCAACTGTGGCTTATACGGAGATGTGATTTGTGAAACAATCCCACATTCGTTTAGATGATCATCAAACTCTTGACTAAGATATTCACCACCCTCGTCAGACCGAAGCAGTTTTATCCTCTTGTCAAGCTGGTTTTGTACTTCATTCTGAAACTGTTTTTAAGAAATCAAAACTTTCAGACTTGTGTCTCATAAGATACACATAACCATACCCTACTGAAATCGTCAGTAAAGGTAATGAAGTACCGGTATCCTCCTTTGGCTTCTTGACTGAAAGGACCACACACATCTGTGTATATTATTCCTAACAGTTCATTAGACCTTTCATTTAAGCTGTCAAAAGGTTTCTTTGTCATCTTGCCAGACAAACAAGATTCGCAATTGTCAATTGATTCAAGATCAAATGATCCTAGAACTCCATCTTCATGAAGTTGCTCCATGCGTTTCTTATTAATATGTCTTAGCCGACAATGCCAAAGATAAGTTTATTTCAAAGTGTCTTTTGACCTTTTACTTATATGATAGATTTCCTTGTCATCTTGTAGATTTATTGTGTGTAGACCATTTTGTGAACTTGCTTTAAAATAAAATAAGTAATCTTTATAGCACAAAATTGTTTTTTCTACCGACTGATAGGTAAAACCACTGTCTATTAATAAATCATACGAGATTACATTTTTGTTTAATCTAGGAACATAATAACAATCTTTTAGTTCTACGATTAATCCCGACGGTAGTCTGAGACAATAAGTCCTACAACTTCAGCACCAATGATGGAGCTTTCGCATACCCGTAGGTGCATGTCCCCCTTTCTTAGTCTCCTACTTCTCTTGAATCCCTCGAAGTGATTGCAAATTTGATGACCACATCCAGTATTGAGTACCCATGATTCAAAGGAAGTAACTAAGAAATCTATCATAAAGATACATGAGTCGTCGGTAGAACCGACGTCCAGCTGATCAATGTCGAGTGGGCTCGCAAATATCCTTGCTACCGCAAACTGGGCAACAAATGTCTAGTAGCTCATCAATTCAGTCATCTTCTTCCATTGATTCAACTATTGTTGCATCAGGGAACTCTGGTGCATCAGGTCATCAATGCACATTAGAAACTCGTGGGTACCAACTACTGTTGATTCCGGTTCTCCAAAATTATCCACTACCTTTGCCTGATATGTTGGATTATGTACAGAGATAGTTAACAGGCATATTTTATCCAATGTTATAAGAGACTAAAGGGTGACACTGCTACACACCCAATTCAGAACAGTTGGTTTTCACCATAAATCTGTGTGGAAATAATTAATCAGTTAGATTAATTATTAAAGAGAAAAAGGAGATATTTAATCAGTTAGATTAATTAAAGAGATAAACGAATAATTAATCAGTAGTATTAATTATTGAGAGATATATAAATAATTATTCAGTTTGGATTAATTATTAGAAAGGAAATAAATAATAAATAGTTATTATTTAAAGGGAATTAAATATTAAGTTTTAATATTTAACGGACTAAGTTAATTAAATAGTTAACTAGTAAAGTCCAGGGGGTCAATATGAGAAGAGATGAAAGTTTAATTAAAACCAGTTGGGCTTTTAATTAAACGGGCTTAGGTCCATCTAATCCTTATATATATATATATCCTTAAGCCTTAAGGATTAAACATAAGTTAACAAGGATTAAAAGGAGAAAACCCTAGCCGCCACTCTCCCTCTCTCGATCTCGCCCTCCCTCACGGTCGATATCTCTTTCGACCGTAGCTCTCTCTCTCTCCGTCTCTCTCTCACGGTCGATCCTCGGTCGACGCACACACATACACACTCTCGTCTTTGAGTGTTGAAGTCTTGGTGATCCAGGAGCGGTCTAGCAGCCAGTTCAATTGGAGGTACAGTAGTGGTGGACTTTCTTTAGCAATCCTAAAGGTTTTGTTCAGGTATATTTCTTGTAACCTTATCTATGGATTGTTTGTAAAGAAACTATGTTGATCATTTAAAGATTAAAGATCCTAACCCCTTTTTTGGGGTTTAGAGGGTTGTGTTCAATCCAGTTCCGCTTTTAGGATTGAACCAGTGGAATCAAAACCAGGTTTGACCAGTTTGTGTCATAAGTGGTTTGGTCAGGTTCAAAACCCTTTAGTGGTATCAGAGCCTCGGCTCTATGAACCAGAGTTTCTAGTTTTTATCTGTTTTTAGATTAAGGTTTTATTCTTGATCCTCCTTTTGTTCTTGGAAATTTCGAAAATCAAGAAGGTAGCAAAACAGTTTGTTTTGTTATCAGGTTTATCCTATTAATCAGAAAATTCAAACAGTTAGTTTGAATGGTTAAAAGGATCATTTTTGAAATAAGAATAAGATTGAATTAAGATTAAATTAAACAGTTTTTTTAATCGGTTAAACCTAGTTAATCTAATTTGTTGGTTTGTTTAATGGTTATATGATCTACTTCATCTTGTTTCTTTCTCCACAAGTTTTCGAAAACCATAAAGGATAAAAACAAGTTTTCTGTTTTTATCCAGTTCATAAAAGGTTTGATTTTAACCAGCTAGGTTTAAACCAGTTTTGCGTTAAAACGGTTAAAAAGGATAAAACCTTTTATCTAAAACTAGACTTTAACCAGTTTTGAACTTTTTGTTTAAAAAGGTTGAAATCAAGTTTTAGGGTAATTAGTTATTAATAAAACATGTTTTTGTTAATATTAATAATTAATGTTTTTTGGTTTTTGAATTAAATCCAGTTTTTAATCAGTATATTAAAACAGTTAGTTTTAATAGGTTAAAAGGATTTAAAATGTATTAATCCGAAAAACGGGGACCATCACTGTGCCGGGTAGTGGTCGTTAGCGACGCTAAGAGCGAGGTGGGCTTCGGCCCAAGATTTTTCGGCCCAAGACAAGTTCGAGATCCAAGGGCTTTTGGCCCAGGTGGGTCTCGGCCCAAGGAGGATCTCGGACGAGTCGGTTCTCAGCCCAGGTGGGTCTCGGCCCAAGAAGGATCTCGGACGAGTCGGTTCTAGGCCCAGGTGGGTCTCGGCCCAATGGGTTACACGGGTTGACGGGAGATGTTGGCCCAAGATAGTTTTTCCAAATTAATACGAAAGGATTATTAATTTTAAGTTATAAAATTAATAAGATAATATATAAGCTAGTGTTATATATTTTAATTGTTTTATGTTAAAATATATATTTTTAGTTTTTATTTATTATGACTAGTTTAGTTGTTTCAAATAAATTCTAAAAGGGGATAAAGTTTATATAATGGAAAAACAAATAAGATAGTATTTATTTGACCAAAGTTGTCGGTTATAAGTTTTTTGGAAAAACTGGTTAAAGAACACAACAAAAAGCCTTTCATTCAAGTTTTGAATAAAGCCAAGTTTTAGACACATCAGGTTGCGTGCTTAACAGCACAGTTTTTTGTTTACTTTTATTATAACTGCGTGGTTGACTTTTATATATATTGTGCTTATATATAATTGCGTGGTTGTGATAGCTATAGTTTTGCCGACTTAGGACTCGTTTTTCCATTTCTTCTTTTATTTTAGTTTTGGGAAGGCCTGCGTGCCAATTACAATCCCTTTCTTATTTGTAATATTGTACTGGTTCGGGGAGGCCTGCGTGCCACTTACAACCCCATTCAATATTGTATTTGTAATAGACTAGTGTTAGTTTAATCCCTCCACCAAAATGGACTCGACGAAGGCAATCAAGAAGATGGTGTTCTATACGCGAAGCACGGACACTTCGGGGAGGTGTCAAGGCCAGTGGGAGCAACACATCAAGAAAGGCGAATCCAAGTCACTTTGTCCTTAGGTTTGACCTTAGGATTAGTTGGCAAAACTATAGGGCTTTATTTGCTTACTCTTTTTATCTGCGTGGTTGTGATTTATTTACTGCTTTTTCATATATATGTATGGTATGTATATACATGCGTGTGATGGTAAATAAAAAGGGGTTTAATAACAGGTTGTTATTAAACAGTGAAAAACCACGTGTTAATGACAAACTAAGAATACGACTATAGGTTGTTAGTCGTGTTAGTTAAATTTTTATAAATTTAAAGTTTTTGTCAAGGTTATAAGTTTGGAACTTATAAAGGCCGTTTTGTGCACCTAGTTTAGGTACACATATAAATCGTATTTTTAAAACAGTTAGTTTTAAAATGGTTTTTCAAAAACTGGAAAATTAAGTTTTTTTAACTTAATTATAAAACCCAAGAAAAATCTTAGATCAGTGTGCTACCCACCTAATGGTACACCCTAACTGTTAAACGGTACTCGGGTGTCGGAAGTGCCCAAACCTTGGGCATACGGGTTCAAACCATTGCAGGAAGGGGCATGAAAGGTTCTGCGATAATCGTGAGTCCCGACCAGAATTCATGCTGTCTTAGGTGGTGCGATCTATTTTGGTGATAATCGGGAGTCCTGGCCCAAAAAGCACTAGAGTAGAGTTAAACATACTAGACTGGGTCTAAGTGCTCTACGAGGTTCTAGGAGTCGTATCAGTTAGGTACGATTGGTACAGGGTGTTACCTACCAGAAATAGCATGACTTGGCGGGAAGTGCCCAAACCTTGCGTCAAGTATGTGAAATATGGGTCCTAGGTCTAATATATATTATTTATGGGTTTGATGATATATGATTGGAAAGTTTATTTGCAATTACTAATTAAACCGGGTTTTAATTTGTAGATGGCAACCAACGTTACCAATACTAATAACCTCTCACTCCGCTCTATCCTTGAGAAGGATAAGCTCACCGGGTCCAACTTTCTCACATGGGAGAGAAATCTCCGGATCGTGCTGAGGCACGAGAGAAAGTGGTATGTCCTAGAACAACCTTTAGGAAATTCCCCTGCCAGCAATGCCAGGGCAGAGGTCAGGGAGGCTTTTCAGAAGCGCTCCAACGACGCCTTGGATGTTAGCTGCCTCATGCTTGCAACTATGAGTCCAGAGTTGCAATCAAGCATGATAGACACTCCTGCATATGACATGATCCGCTAGCTGAGGGACATGTTCCAGGAGCAAGCCCGCAATGAGCGTTATGATGCCACTAGGGCATTTAACTCGTGCAAGATGGCTAAGGGGACCTCGGTCAGTGACCATGTCATGAAAATGAAAGGTTACATGGACCACCTAGAGAGACTTGGGCACCCAGTACCATTGCAGCTAGCAACGGATACGATACTCAACTCGTTGTCAGATGACTATAAGCCTTTTATAGTCAACTACAACATGAACAACATGGAGAAATCCGTGGCTGAGTTGCACTCAATGCTCAAGACTACTGAGCAGAGTATCAGGACCAAGTCTAAGGACATTCTTATGGTGGGACATGGTGGACGTAAGAAGAGGAAGGGGCGCAACGGAAAGGGAAAGGGCAAGGCCCAGCCCAACCAGAATGCACCCAGAGCTAGTAACGACAACATGGGCAAGAATCCAAAGCTAAACAAGGCAAGGACCGAGAATCGGTGCTTCAGGTGCGGCGAGGCCGGACATTGCAAACGAGATTGTCCGAAGGGTCACGAGGCAGGAGGCAAGTCTGGCTCCTCAGGTATTGCGTGATTAGCTTCTTTGTCACTTTCCTACTTGTAAAGTTTTACAAGTATTCTAACATCTTGCAATCGTTTATTGCAGGAGGAGATGGAAAGTGATGCGGCCCAGCATAAAAAGATCCTACGTGCAGCTCACGGATATTATAATAATTCATATTTCCTAGTTTATTAAACTCCTTTTAAAGTTTTTATGAACATGTTTTATCTTGTTTGGTTTAGTAAAACTTATGGTTTTTAAGTTTATGGATTTTTAATTATTTAGTTATATATCCGTGCACGTATTCTTATGAATCAGGATTAGTCCAGTTGTGACTAAAAGAGAACCAATAAGTCAAGTCTTGACCTGTTTGGTGATTCATCATAATCTTTATGCTATGATTTGTTGTAGTTATATATAAATGCTGGCTCTACTTTTTCAAATGCTTAAATAAACAAGTTTTGTTTATAAGATTAGATAGTTTTTCTAATTCAACAAGTATTTAAGATTTTATGAAAAGTGAATGTTCAAAGTCTTGAACTAAATAGAAATGATACTAATTATTTCTAAGTAAAATAGTTTTTGATAAAACATTTAAGAAAGTATAAAAATGATTATAATAGTTATTATGATCAAGGGAGTTTTATACTAAATGTTTTAAGGAAAGAAATTTAAGATACCATTATGAGTATTTCATACTTGTGATCATGGTAAGTTTAATGAAACCACTTTCCGTAATTGGAAAGATGGATATATGAGAGATCCAAGTTATTGGTTTCATAAAACAAATTTTCTTACAAAAACTAAGTTATTTAAAACTTGTGTTTGGAACACAAGTTTTAGGCATGGTAGTCAAGTTTTGACTAAGACCTAAAAAGGATGTTTTAAAGAAAGCACTTTTTTATAGAAGATAGTGGGAGCACCTGCCTAGTGTATTTATCAGAGTTAATAAAAGGTTATTTTTAACCAGTATGATAAATACAAGATCAAACTTTTAGAATATATAATTATCAGATGTTTTTAGAAGCTATCTAAAACAGTAAGTTCTTGAGAAAGAACTAATCCGAGGGATGCATGATTTATTGAGAGGTACTCGATAAAGATATCATTGCAAGATTTTTGAGTCAAGTTATGACTTAAATAGAAATTATATACGTTCTAAAATGTTCAGTAAGTCAGCTTAATAATATTGTTGGTTGGTTAACGTTAGAGATGATGAAAAAGGATGTTCTCAAATATCTTTAGTAATGGAATTAGATAAGTGTTGGTATACACCGGGAATCTAGTTTCAAGTTTCTTACAAGTAGGTGTAAGAGGATTTATCATTTCAAAAGGAATATAAAATCTAGTAAGATTTATTACATCTACAAATGTAGTTAAAGTTTTGTTTACAGGGAGGTTGTTTTATAAATCAGAAACAAGGAGTTATTTCCAGTTCTCCAAGTTTAAGGAATTTATAAAATAAGTAAGCCTAGAAGTGTTCTTAGGTTGCAAGAATGATTTCTAACCAAACCAAGAAGGAGTACTTCAAAGTACTAGTCTTGTGTTTTAGGGTTTATAACCATATTATTTTCTTTGTAATCCGTAATAAGTTACAATATAAAAATAATAAGTAATTCAGATAAACACCGTGAATCGAGTCAGTGAAATGGTAGAAATTATACATCTTTATTCCAGGGAGGAATATGGAAGGGTGTAGAAATTAGTTTCATTGTTCTTCACAATTTTGTATGTTTTGGTTCATTCAGGAATAAACTAGGTTTATTCAAAAACATTATCCGTGACTACTTATCATGGTGGGAACTATGATAGGGTTATAAAGTCATCGTAATTTTGGGGTAGATTCGATTTTATCGAATATAGCTGCAAACGGTTTTTGCGGACCAAAATTTATAGATATTCGTTAGGGTTACGAATATTGGATTGACCCACCGTGAAAAATACTTCGTGGATTCGTGCCAAAAGTATTTATCACATAGGTTATCCTCAAGCCTGAGGTATTTGGTTTGGGATGCGGTAACTGCTGTCTTCTTAGCGCGTTCTAACGCCACGCCGTAACAGGGTGGTCATAAGGGGCGTGTCTAGATTCAGTGGAAGCCGTGTTGCCAAATGCAAATATGCAAGATGGTAATTGCACCTCTTTTTTAGGAGAGATATTTCTGGGCCCCTTGACTGATTAGAGAAACTGGTAAGTGCACGGTCGTGCCCAAACGAACTGATCTGTTCTTTGTCGTTTATCGCGCAGTTTTGAAATCAAGAATGTCATGAACAAATTCTTGAGTCTCTGAGTTGACTTCCTCCATGCTCATGCTCAAAATTGAAATATCGCGCTGCAAGGGACAAACCTATATATATATATATATATATATGCAAGCTTGTATATATAAAAACGTACCCATTCATAAACAGGGAGTTTATGATAGTTTAGTTTATAAACAGTTAGTTTATAACAGGTTACTTCTAAGCAGGTTGCTTATGAGGTTTTATCATAAGTTGCTTTGGGGTATAAGAGTTCTTATAACCTGGTTATTCTAAGTGTCTGGCTAGGGACCTCCTTAGGCTAACAATGTGCGGTAACTGTTACTTATCTTGCACAAGTGGGAGTCTGTTCGATTATGTGCAGAGATAGTTAACGGGCATATTGTATCAATGTTATAAGAGACTAAAGGGTCACACTACTACACACCCAATTCAGAACAGTTGGTTTTCACCATAAATCTGTGTGGAAATATTTAATCAGTTAGATTAATTATTAAAGAGAAAAAGGAGATATTTAATCAGTTAGATTAATTAAAGAGATAAACGAATAATTAATCAGTAGTATTAATTACTGAGAGATATATAAATAATTATCCAGTTTGGATTAATTATTAGAAAGGAAATAAATAATAAATAGTTATTATTTAAAGGGAATTAAATATTAAGTTTTAATATTTAACGGATTAAGTTAATTAAATAGTTAACTAGTATAGTCCAGGGGGTCAATATGAGAAGAGATGAAAGTTTAATTAAAACCAGTTGCGCTTTTAATTAAACGGGCTTAGGTCCATCTAATCCTTATATATATATATATATATATATATCCTTAAGCCTTAAGGATTAAACATAAGTTAACAAGGATTAAAAGGAGAAAACCCTAGCCGCCACTCTCCCTCTCTCGATCTCGCCCTCCCTCACGGTCGATCTCTCTTTCGACCGTAGCTCTCTCTCTCTATCGGTCTCTCTCTCTCATCGTCGAACAAGAGGAACACCCGAGGGGTGTTTGCGATCCTCGGTCGACGCACACACATACACACTCTCGTCTTCGAGTGTTGAAGTCTTGGTGATCCAAGAGCGGTCTAGTAGCCAGTTCAATCGGAGGTGCAGTAGTGGTGGACTTTCTTTAGCAATCCTAAAGGTTTTGTCCAGGTATATTTCTTGTAACCTTATCTATGGATTGTTTGTCAAGAAACTATGTTGATCATTTAAAGATTAAAGATCCTAGCCCTTTTTTGGGGTTTAGAGGGTTGTGTTCAATCCAGTTCCGCTTTTAGGATTGAACCAGTGGAATCAAACCCAGGTTTGACCAGTTTGTGTCATAAGTGGTTTGGTCAGGTTCAAAACCCTTCATGATTGTGGTCTGTTAGAGATCCGACCAAAAGCATCACAAGTTCATGTTCACTGACTTGTGATTAAAATATCATTAAGCAATCAAACAGCCTTCTTATGTTAATGAGATGATCACTCAAAGACAAGCCTTCTTTCATCCCTTGTGAAAGAATATCCTGCACGAGCAGAAAGCGTCCACAACGCTCACTGTTCTTGAAAGGCTCCTCTAGTTCCTGCACGACCTCAAAGGTAGACTTATTCTTGAGCTCATCCGAGAACTCAGATTCTGTGGAGAGTATCAGAATTGACATGACGTCATATTCATCAGATTGATACTTATAATATGTATCATACTCTTCATCCTGAGTAGAAAAGTTGGGTCGTGCTAGAGGGGGCTTATCAACTGTGTACAACATTCCTTGTGCCCTTAGGATGTTCCTAAAGTGCAACTTCCAAACCATAAAGTTTGGACCTGAAAGCTTCCACTTTTGCATGATGAGAGTAAGAGACTCCTGAGGTGAATAAAACAGTATAACAGATAAAATTGACATCTAAATTAAAAGGCAAGAAATAAACGTTTCATTAATTAATTCCTGTAAAATAATTTATAACGCGTTAAATAAATATATTTTAGAATAAGATCCATATTTCACATGTGCCGGTGCACAGTTTGGGCACGACAACACTGACCCCGTGTTATTTCTGTTGGGTATAAACCATACCGATCGCATTTAATCCAAAACACGACTCTTATAACTTTGGGACATCGAATGAAACATAATTCGTACATATTTAGTCATCCTAAGTGCACTTTGGGCCCGTAACATCAGGGAATCACCAAAATAGACCTCACCATCTAAGAGGGGGTGAACTCTGGCCCATCACATCAGGGAATCGCAAAGTAATTAATAATAATTAATACAACCACGTAATTAATAATAATTAATAAACCAACAACATATAACGCCTTTATGACCATCACGTGAACTTAATTATAAATCAAGTGTGTTCAAACCCTAAGTGGATCATAAACAACACACATGGCATGGAAAGTCTTAATGCTCCCACTGGCTCCAACATTCATGGCATCCTCTCTCCTTGTCTTGCTTATTGTTTTAATCGCCTTCAATATTACATTTACAAATATCAAACTAACCTATTACAATTTTGATAAAACTATTGCCCTATTACATAATAATTCAAAGGCACGCAAGCCCGCTAAAACTAATTTTTTTACAAAATTAAATAGGGGTTGTAAGTGGCACGCAGGCCTCCCCACGCCAGATAAATAATAAACGCAAACCAACCATAGTAAGAAATTAAAACAATCACAAGGTGATCCACTAAGTTTTAGGCATTTGGCTTAATAAACAATAATCATCCAATCACGTACCCAAAAAAATTAAATAATAATAATACACGCATTACAACCATAATACAAGTATATAATTCCGGGATGATTAAAAACTTGAATCTAAACACCAAAACACAACTGGTCTTGTGTTAATCCCAAACATCCAAACTGGGCCTCAAACCTGGGCCTAAACTGGGTCTTTTTGTTATATATCTCAAACTGGATAAAAACAAAAATACCACATAGGTTAAACGTCAATATTATTAAATATATAATAATAAAGCTGGAAACTTGATATAAAATTTTAATATCTTTGAACTTTTAATAACTACAATTTTCAAATAATTTATACATATATATATATATATATATATATATATATATATATATATATATATATAAAACATGTAAACTAGAAACTTTATTTTGGTTAAAAGTAAAAACTTTGACTTTTGGCCAAAAAACAAGTTTCACACACAATATATGTATAAATATTAAAACAGATAAACTGAAAACTTTAATTGGCTAAAAATCAAAACTTTGACTTTTTGCCAAAAACCAAGTTTCACGCAGTTAATATATACAAACATATATAAACCACAAACTGGAAACTTTAAATGGTAAAAAGATCAAAACTTGATCCTAAACCAAAACTAAAAGTTTCACACACACACACACACACACACACACACACACACACACACACACACACACATATATATATATATATATATATATATATATATATATATATATATATATTTGTTGGTCCTGTATTATGATACGGATGAAGCAATGCTTAGAAGATAATCTTGTAGTATGTGTTAGTGTGTGTATTCGGTTTCTAGAGAGAGAGCCAAGAGAGAGTGTTGAGAACACAATAACACAAGTAAGTAATATGCAAAGCTTACTTAGAAATGTGGGGGAAATGCCTTTATATAGCATTTCCCCAACTTTGAGTAATTACATATTACACCCTTCACTTTAATATTTCTAACAATCTTCCCCTAAGTGAGGCGTGTAATCATTCACAACAAATAAATACATTAATCTATTCATAGGCTGATTTGATGCGAATCCCGAATGCCACTTGCCACTTGTGAATTTGCCTTCTGCTTGCCAGTGTCGTTCTCGTCCTTTCTATAGCACGATAGACTTCAACATGTTCTTCATCAGTATAGGCTGCCCGGTTTTCCCAAACTTTCTGATGTATCTTATAATGGAGAATTTTCAAGGTGCCGTCTGAATACGCCATGAGTTCATCAAGTCTGATGAAGATCTTTTCGCCTTTTGTATTCTTTGAGACGACCCCTCGATCACCTTTGAAGTTTGGATGCCCATCATAGATAACTGTCAATTCTTTAAGCTTTTCTAGATCTGGATGGCTCTGGTTAGGCTTTAAGAGATTGACTTTCAGATAGTTGTTTTCAGCTCCGAGTTGCAGATAATGTTCCTCAAAGTATTTCATTAAATTTCTCATGTATTTCATCAGAGCAACCCTTCCGAACTCTTCTTCTGGCCACTTTCCTCTTTTCTGAGAGAAGGTGTCAAAGATGAAGCTGATGTCTTCGATACTTACAAACCTTAAGTCTGCTTCGTTGAGGAAGAATGACAGGTTGTTTGCTCTTCTGACATGAAAGATGACATACTTTTTTCTGCAGGTTGTCTGTGTATAGATATTGATAAGTTCAACTATTGGATACTCTAATTTGATCTCTTCGGGTTTTGTTATGGACTGAGAGAGGATGTGTTCATATCTTCTTCTCTGTTTATCGTCCATGTTCCGCAACTCAGGGGAAATAACCTGTATTAGCTCATTGCTGAATATGTCTGGAATTCTTTCTTCAAGATTAGCAGCATTGACAAAATAAGGTTTCCATATAGGTTGTTAGGCAGCACTTCTTGTGAACATGTTGCCTGCATCAAGTCCTGGATCCCCACGATACACTGGAGGAGCAGGTGGCACAATGAAGCTCCTTGGCAAGGGCCATTCAGATTCTTGTCTTGTTTTCTCAGCTGCCTCTCTTTGTTTGTTTCTTTCAAGTACATCGGCAGCTGATTCTTGAAACCGACCAGGAGAAGGAGGGAAAGTTTCATGAACTTCAACATTAATCCCACTGAGAACCCTGGACACATAGAAGATAGGTTTCTTTTGTTTGGGCTTTCTCCTAGCTTCCCTTCTAGAAATTGCTTCCCTTTCTTTTCTTTTAAGTGCAAGTTCTTTTTCACTGGGAATATCATCAAATTTGTGGACAATTCTAGGAGAATCTGGACGTGCAGCAAACTCGACATATTCATCAATGCCTTTGACTAGTCTTTCCATCTCAGAATCCTCAGTCTCCTCCTCCGGTTGAGCAGAACTACCTTCACCCACATGCCTTGCTGGTGATGTGTGAATAGACTCATATAAATCTTCCACTTGTTCCTCTGAGTCACTAGACCAGTCAAACATCTCAGCATGGGGCTGCTCGTAAGGTATTTCACCTTCTTCAAGATCACTTGGCCTCGGTTCAGATTGTTGCTGAGGTACATAAAGTACAATTTGTTTTTCAGCATCTTCCTTTTGTTGTCGTTCATGAACTTCATCGGCTATTTGTTGTTGTTGTTGACTCCCAGACCCAGCTGAACTTGTACCTGCATATAAGTATGAACTGAATTGAGGAACAGGTACAGTAGCAAAAACGTAGGGAGCAGATATGTATTTTCTCCTTTTCTCCCCCTCAGGTTGATCATCCGGATCCTGATCATCCCGCCTCCTCTTACTCCCCTGTGCCTGAGCCTGACAGGTTGTTTCTAGGCTAGTCAGGCGGTCTGTGACCTTTGAGAGAGAGGTGTAGAAACCTTTGGTGATCCCATCAATCTTTCTGTTTACAACTTCATGAAACTCTTGAAAGTCATCCATGGAGATTCCCGATGGAAGCTGTTCGTTGCGAAGAGTTGTCAGAAGGTCTTGATCATGTGCAGATTCTGGCTTTTACTCCAGAAGTCTAACATATAGCATGCTCTTTAAATCATCTACAGACATTGTGGCAGGATCAGGTTGTGATTGAGGCTCTGGATCTGGAGGACGGGCAGCAAGAAGTGTTTCAATTCGGTTTAGCTGCTCAGCTTGGGCCTTGGAAGCTTGCTCTATCCGATCCAACTTTTGATTTGTCATCTGCAGTTGTTGGTGGATTGGTGACACGGCTTGTTGAATATGATGATGAAGTTCTGCACTGTAACAAACCCGGAATCACGAAGACTTCCGGTTGAAGTACCAGCCACATAGGCGGGACTACCTACTGGAGCAGCAGGGATGTTGGCTCCAGCAGGATTTCCTTCCAATCCTCGAAGTTGAGGAGACTTGTTGAGCCAACAAGCTCAGTGCATCGATTGTTACCCTGTGTTGATCAAGATATGCGGAAATCTGCGGTATGTCAAATCGTGCATCAAAAGGAGTCGAGGACAAGGGAGACGGTCCTCTTTGTTCAATAGGTCCAACACCCAATTGGGGTTGACCCAGTGTATATGCTATAACCCTGTGCAATAAAGACGGAGTTTGTTGAGAGACACCGTAGTGGCTTGGTGGGGCAGAAACTTGCACGGGTGGGATCACCGTGACTTTTTCAATATGAGGCCCAGCAGTGCTAGGCCCCATAGTAGATGTGGCTTCCCGGCTTTCTGGGTTTGGGAACCCTCAGCACTCATTTTTTCTTTTCTCACCTCCTCTCTATCACTCGCACTCCTAACTACAAAACTATCTTCATCATCACCACTACCAGCACTATACCCCGCATATTGATCAGGTTGAATGAGAGAGTCAGGGGTGTCAAAACCAGATTCAACAGATAAGGAAGGACTTGGCGATGTGACTGGAATGTCATGTTCCGGAGCAACTATGACCCTGCGAATGATAGGAATGGTGGTTGCTTGGGCAGTTGAAGTCAAAGGAATGACCAGACCACCAGGTTGTGGAATGACCTGAGTAGTTTGAACGGGGTGAGTCTGGTCGGGAGAGGTAGTATGTGGGTCAGTAAGTTTCATGAATGAGGGTGTGCTTTCTGCTGGTTGTTCGATTGGTTGGTCAGGGGTGCCCACAGGAGATATATCAAGTTCAAAGGAAGGGGCACCGCCTTGATGGGAAGCAGACTTAACTTGAGAAGAACTGGATGACTCAGAATCGTCAAGACCAAGTTTAGTAAGAACAGCTTGGGTTCGGGTAGATTGAGAAAGAGATTGAACAATGGCTTGAATGGTGGCGGGATCATATGCATCCCCTCCCTCTCTAGTCTCAACACCTTCACCCTCTTCTCCACCCCTCTCAACATTTTCTCTCTCCACTCCCCTCTCAGCATCTCCCACAGATGACTGAGGCCTATTCTCTCTATCCTCACTTGGGGCTACTCCTCCTTGGGTAGGTATGGCCGGCTCTGGCACAACCATGGGAGGTATTCCTACATTCTCCCTATAACTATTGACAATATCATTCTGCTCACAAAGATCTAAGAGACATACAGGGAAGGGTCTGGGAATAGGCAGATTGGTCGGGTTAGCAGGTTTAATATGATTGAAGAGTTTTGGAGAAACAGAAGGTAAACCTGTCCGACGAGAGATATCAGCATTCCGATCTATCACATACTGGATGATCATTGGTATGCAGCGATGGTAAGGCAGCATTTTTGCTTCTTTCTGCTTTTGGGAATTCTTCCTTTGCATAGTGGCTTTAATATCCTGGAATAGCAGAAATGCATAATCTATATGCAGATGGTTGGCTGCAGCAACAAAAATCTTGAGTTGATACTCAGTGGGGAATTCATAACCAGAATGCTTTGGGGTGAGACACCTTTGAAGCACAGTCAGCAGGGAGTTGTATTTTAGATGTAAGCTGGTTCTTTTGAGCTGGTTTTTCTTTACTAGCTCACCATCATAGCCCATAGCCTTCACAATGGCTAGACAATCTTCCTCAGTTGGTATGTCATCAAAAGTAGTGACGGGTGGCCTACTGTTAGCTCTTGGAAGTCTGAAGATGCTTCTTAGGCGACTGACAGTAATTTCAACAGTGTACTCATCAACCTCAGCATATATGACTTCTTGGTCCCTGTCATTGGTACGGACCTCACAAGTTTTCCAGAATTGTTGGACATAGAGTTCAGGGACATGTGTGCCAGTGATGGCAGGATTATAGGTTAGAAGGTAGTTCAAAGGGTGGATTTTCAGAATCTCAGTGATGATTGGGTAGTTAGGATTTCGGAGTTTGGTGAGGTCAGTGTAATGGTTGTTCTCATGAGAGTTTGAATTTAAGAACTCAGACCGACGCATGATTTCCTCTGGGTCAACAATAGCTTGAGCCATCTTATCTGCACAGATAGGTAAAAATTTAAGTCGGAGATAAAGAGATATATCAGTTGACCTCACTTATCTTTGAAAGGATTGGAAATGTGATCAAATATAAGTGAAAGAGTCAAGATTGACTGACATTTGATCAAACTTATAAAGTTGACAAAAACTTTGCTAACACCCTAAGTCTGAAAATTCCATTGTGTACACGATGATTTTGTGCATAAAAAAGTTGTTTTGACATTTTCAATATAGCAATTAGATAGTAATAAACAACTTTGTATTACTGAAGCATGGTTAAAAAATCATCCTAACACCTCTTTTCAAGCCAAAAAACAAATTGTATGTGTATGTTCATACCCCCCAAGAACACGAAGAACACTTTTCGAGATTTTTGAAATATTTTTACATCATAGTGTTCCCCATTTGTTCAACATACCCATCGCATATTTTGTTTCATCAAACGAGTTTGATTCGTGTCCCAAAAAGTCCTTAAAAGTCCCGAAACCCACTTTCGCATACAGGTGTTCTAAGGCCACAAATTACCCTTTTAACTCAAAATTTTCAAAATGTAAACCGTAAAAGTTGTTACCTTTGTGATTTGGAGTATTTTGATATAAAGAGTGTAAATTTTGGCAGAGTAACGAGAGGATTCGTATGCTAAAGTAACCAAGAAAGTGAGAGAAAAACTTTAGAAATTTTTGAGTTTTTGAATCGTGTAATGGAAGCTTGGTAACTGATGGGACGGTTATAAGTCAAGACTGGACACGTGTCATGCGTTGATTGGATGGTTAAACGGTAAAAAAACGCGGCTGATAGAAGTTTTGAATTGCATGCGATTAACTCTTTGGTGTGTTAATCGCATGCGAATCAACCTGTTCATCAATCGCATGCGAATCACTCTATGGTTAATAGCATGCGAATCATTTTGTTTATCAATCGCATGCGAATCAACCTATTCATCAATCGCATGCGAATCAACCATTGCATGCGAATCAACCTGTTTATCAATCGCATGTGAATCAACCCTTGCATGCGAATCAACCTTTGTTTATCAATCTCATGCGAATCACCCCGTGCATGCAAATCAACCTTTGTTTATCAATCGCATTCATATTTGCTATCAACTTGTTTGAATCGTATGCGATTGAACCAATACTTGAGAAATTTATGAATGATCAAGATATCTGAATTTTGAGATTTGAAAATTTTCAGATATGATTGATTTGAATGTTTGTTTGACACACTCCCCCTAGACTTTTGCAATTTTGCATCTGTTTATGAAAAAATTCTCAAGATTTAGGAAATGTATCAGTTGTATACTCCTCCCCCTACACATGTGCAGTATGTGTATAATATTTCTCCCCCTACACAGATGATACATGTGTAAAACCAGGATTCAATGGACGACGACCTTGACCTTCCATTGCTAGCTAGCTTTAATGAACCCAATCGATTAATTTTTTCTTAATTTCTTAACACAATGTAGACGAGAGGGGAAGGGAGAGATGAAAGGTTATCCAGGAACAAACTTCCCCCTGATTGGTGCATCATGAAGCTGCACAAAGAACAAACAGTGTAACACCTACACTAAACAAAAAAAGGAAAGAAAGGAAAAAGGGAGCAACAATATGTTATATTGTCAGATTGAGCATGCCTAACTTGGATACCAACGCAGTGAAGCGACTTTCGTCTAATGGTTTGGTAAACAAGTCAGCAAGTTGATTTTCAGTAGGAACATATTGGAGCTCAATAAGACCTTTCTCTACATTATCTTTTATGAAGTGATAATGTATATCAATGTGTTTGGTTTTAGAGTGGTGTACCGGATTGCAAGAGATAGCTATGGCAGACTAGGAATCGCATAGTAATGGAATGTTGTCATACTTAAGGCCAAAGTCTGATAAGCGTATCCAGAGACTTTGTGAACAGCACATTGCAGCAGCAATATACTCAGCTTCAGCTGTAGAAGTGGATACGCAGTTTTGCTTCTTTGAGGCCCAACAGACTAAACGATCACCCAGGAAGTGTGCAGTACCAGAGGTGCTTTTCCTATCTATCTTGCAACCGGCATAGTCAGCATCAGAGTAAGCATGAAGATCCAGATTTGAATCTTTGGGGTACCACAAACCTAGATCTATAGACCCTTTTAGATATCTGAATATCCGCTTAACTGTCAGAAGATGTGACTCCTTAGGATTCGTCTGAAATCTGGCACAGAGACAGGTAGAGAACATGATATCCGGACGACTAGCAGTGAGATACAGTAACGATCCAATTATCCCACGATAGTTTTTCAGATCTACAGGAGAACCATCAAGATTTGCTGAGAGTTGTGCGTTAGCAGCCATGGGTGTGGATATGGGTGTGCAGTTAATCATATCATACTTCGTGAGAAGATCTTTGATGTACTTTGATTGGCAAATAAAGCTGCCATGACTTAACTGCTTCACCTGGAGTCCGAGAAAGAATGACATCTCCCCCATCATACTCATTTGGAATCTGTTTGCCATGGTTTTAGCAAACTCGTCACTGTATTTTGGATTTGTAGATCCAAAAATAATATCGTCCACATATATCTGAACCAAAATCTTATCCCGACCCTTTGTCGTTGTGAAGAGAGTGGTATCAGTCTTCCCTTTGGAGTAGCCTTCACCAATCAAATATTCAGATAAGACGTCGTACCATGCACGCGGAGCTTGCTTTAACCCGTACAAGGCCTTATCTAAGATATAAACATGATTTGGATGTTTTGAGTTGATGAAACCCTCCGGCTGTGATACATAAACTTCTTCTTTAAGTACACCATTAAGAAAAGCTGTCTGCACATCCATTTGAAAGACACGAAAGCTTCTAGAGGCTGCATAAGCAAGAAATAGCCGGATGGCTTCAATTCGAGCAACAGGGGCAACAGTTTCATCATAGTCAATGCCCTCCTGTTGATTGTATCCCTTAGCAACCAACCTAGCTTTGTTACGTATTACCACTCCATCCGAATCCCGTTTGTTCTTGAATACCCATTTAGTTCCGACAACAGATTTGCCATATGGAAGAGGAACTAATCTCCAGACTTTAAGACGATCAAATTGGTGTAATTCTTCCTGTATGGCAATTACCCAATCTGGTCCACTTAATTTCATGTGAAGTAGAAGAGGAAGGAATGAGATCTTGTAAATGGCGTGCTTCTTCTTCATCTTCTGGAGAGAAATGTGGGTCTGAATCAAACACAGGAGGGCTCTCTGGGTCAGGAATCTGAGACGTCACAAGGGGACTAGTGACAGAAACAGAAGTTGAATCCTCAGCGTATAGATCTGCAAATGGATTCGTCTCAGTGACCGTAGGAGCCGTTAGAGTAACACTTGTTTGAACAACTGTGTCGTTCCTGTTGTCAGTTAAAACAGGAGAAGATTCAGGTCTAAAGAAATCATACAAAAAATCAAGATGTATATTTGAACTGGATGGATTGTCTGATTCTTTATTTTGAAGTGCAGGTCCTGAACAGGTATGTTCAGAAGAATTAACTGTTGATTTAGGTGGAAAATCTGTAACATTCAATGTATCATCAAATGTTACGTTGATACTTTCAACAATGCTCTTTGTACGTTTGTTAAAAACTCTGTAGGCTTTAGACGCAGTAGAATAACCTAGGAAAACAGCATCATCCGCTTTGGGAGCAAATTTTCCTAGATTATCCTTGTCATTTAGTACAAAGCACCTATTACCAAATACATGGAAGTATTTGATATTAGGCACTATGCCATTGGCCAATTCATATGGAGTTTTATTAAAGCGTTTGTTAATGAAAGAGCGGTTCTGCGTGTAGCAGGCAGTGCTGATTGCTTCAGCCTAGAAGGAAGGTGGGAGCCCGAATATGAAAGCATTGTTCGGGCAACTTCAACCAAAGTTCTATTTCTTCGTTCCACTACACCATTTTGTTGTGGTGTGTATGCAGTAGAGAACTGGTGGCTGATTCTCATGAGGTCACAGAAGCTCTTCAGAGTACTGTTTTTGAATTCCGTTCCATTGTCTGTCCGGATAGAGACAACACTGTGACTATGCTTGTTCTGCTGTGGTTTGATGAAGGAAATGATTGTGGGAGTGGCTTCATCTTTTGAGCGCAGAAATTTGACCCAAGTATATCTAGAGTAGTCATTCACCATGACTAAAACATACTTCTTCCCATTCTTAGACTGGATTCTTATAGGACCACACAGATCCATGTGCAGGAGTTCCAAAGGCTTCGTAGTGCTAAATACTTGTTTAGATTTATGAGAAGCCTTCTTCATTTTTCCTTTTTCACAATCTGCACACAGATGATCCTTCTTGAACCTTAACTTGGGAATGCCTCTTACCAAGTCACCAGTGACTAATTTGTTAATATTTTGAAAGTTCAGGTGAGAGAGTTTTCTGTGCCATTGCCAAGTCAGATCCGTAGATGCTTCGGACAGTAGATACACAGAGGTAGGAGAGTCATATTTTTCCAAGTCAATGGAATACAGGTTAGAATTTCTGGAACCTGCAAGCAACTCATCTCCATTTTCAGTTAAAACTGAACATTTGTTCTTTTTGAACAAGACCTCTAGGTCTTTATCACAGAACTGTCCAATGCTAGCTTCTTCTCAATGTCTCCGTACCCCATTATTGGTGCAACATTATCGTTCCCAAAACGTCATTCCCGGAGTACTTAGGAACATAATTCTTGAGAAGACTTTTGTTGCCGGTCATATGTTTGGTACAGCTGGAGTCAAGGTACCACAAGTGAGGCACCTGCAAAAAGAGAATAAATCACGTTTAGGTAACCATATCTGAATGGGTCCTTGATTGTTAGTCCCTAGAAGTGATTGAGTGGTGATGTTGTCTGCTTGTGGTGGTGAAACTTCTACTGATCTATTCTTGAGTACCCATGTGGATTTAATCTGTTGTCGTGAAGGAATATATTTGGAAGAAATTGGCTGAGAAGAAAGTTTCTTTACCACTGTTGGTTTGACAGTTGATGGAATCGGAGGTTTTGGATTCGGTAGAGTTGCGGAAGCGTTATGTTTGCGAATCCATGGTTGCGAGGAATTCTTAAGAATTCTCTGTGGCCTCGGTGCATCAACTTGCTATTGCTGAACTGGAGCACTGCGATTAGTAGGTTTTGCTACTCGATGAATGGATGATGGCTTGGGTTTTGAAGGTTTGGAGATTTTGGAAGGGAAATTGCGAGAACACTTTTGATAATGCAAGTGTTTTTCCTGTGCAATCCACGCCCTTTTAAATGCTTCATAGCCCTGCCATCTGTAGACTTCCAGTTCCTTGATCGTGAGCAATCGGTTGGATTTGTTTAAGCGTTTAAGTGCATGAGATTGACGAGTGGTGATCCATTGATTAATGATGTAGCCTTTTGAATTTAAAAATGGAACACAGACTTGATTAGCATAAAAATTAGTCCAATCAGCACATGGTTTAACACCTAAAGACTTTCTCAATTGATCATAACAACAATTAAATTCACAGTGTCCATGAGTACAACCATCACTTATACAAAACATGGTAGAAGCAGTTTTGCCTTGTGAACTGGAATGATTACAAACGTTATCAAACATCAAAACGTTTTCACAAACAGGTTTCAAATTTGAACACCTCCTAGTGGATCTAGGAATAGCTCTTTTCCATGATGTATTTATTTCAAACTTCTTGTTTCCAGCCTTCTTCACATCTGCAGCAGAGGGTAAAAGATTAGAATGAAGTCGTGGTCGACTGGCTGCAGCTCGTGATGATTCAGGTACGTCTAAGTGCACACGAGAACTGTGATTAGAAGTGGAAAGTTGCTTTGGTTTGTAAATCTGTTTAATTTTAAGAGTTGTTACCTCAGTATGATTAACAGATTTTACTAGTTTGACATTTTGAGAAGATGTAGACACATGTTTGGAACCTTCAATTCGTTCATCTAATATGGTTCCCTGTGGTGAGAAGGTAAATGGAGTGGGTGGTTCCAGTGCAGTTTCGATCTCTTTGATTCGTTCAAGCAATTCAAAATTTTCTTTGCACAAGTCGTCAATGATCTTGCCATCAAGATTGAATACTGTTTGGAGACGCTTGTGGAGGATGGAATTTTCTTGAACTAGTGGAGAGGGTTCAGATGTGGTTTCTGATTGGAAGGCTTTGGTAAGATCTTGTTGAACAAGGTGGGTAAAACAAAATTCCTGCAGGGTGTTGAATCTGTTTTGTAATTCTTTGTGAGGAATGTATTCAACAGTGGGCTTTGGTGAAACAGGAGAGTAGAGTTCTTCATCAGAATAGACAGAAGATGAAACATCAGTATCAGATGATGACGTGAGACAGGTGAGGTATGAGTCATTGAGATTACAGTAGTCAAATGGAATTGCAGTTCTGAGATTAAGGGTTCGTTTGATATCTTCTTCAATACGTTCCTCTTCTTGACCAATAAAAACCATCCGTTGGGTAAGGCCTTCGACAAACAAATTAGCATTGCATAATTGTTTGGATGTAATCTGTCTCCATTTGAATCCCAGCCCATCGAAATTCCATCTGGAGAGAGGACGTTCCTTTTCTTTGTATTGAGAGATGGTCTGTTCACATTGATCACGTTTGGACAGAAGATACTCAAGTTCATTGATTCTAGAGTAAAGAGTACTTAGTTCATTCCTAAGTTCATTTTTGAGAATATCTGAATCCTTTTCAGCACATACACATTCTGCTTTAAGATCTAATATGGTGGTATTCATGCTATTAGTTAACTCTAAGAATTCAGATTCTTTAGCAGCTAATTGGATCTTATGGCTAATTAAGTCGTTATCGAACTGCTTAATTATTGTTTGTGCCTCTATACCCTTGTTGTGTGAAAAAGCTTCTAGAACTTGATTTCTAGTGGTTAACTCTATTACCTGATTTTCGAACTCTTTCATTCGGATTAATATGGTTTGTATGTGTTCAAAATTAAAACCCATGTTAGAATTAGAAATAGAGGTTACCTTTCCACTGTCAACGTTCTCCTCCGCAGTATCTGAGAGATCACCATCATATTCCTCTCTACCACTCATTTCACTATTAGCCATGAAACAAAACTGAGCATGATCCTCACCATCTGGATCGCTCTCTGAGTCTGTATCTTCCAGGAACTGGTCCTCTTCCACCATGAGTGCATTCCCAGCCTGTTTTTGTTTTGACAGGCGGTACTTTTGTCGATAGTATTCGGCATCTTTGACTTTCTTCTGTGGACAGTTCCTGATCATGTGTCCCGATCTCCCACAGTTGTAGCATTTGAGATCATTCTTCTTTTCCTCCTTCCTCTCCTCTCTTGGAAACCTAGGCTTGCCAGCAGGAGCAAACCTTTCAGGTCTTCTCGATCCAGAAGTGAACCGTTGTTTGTTGTTAGTCTTGTTGAATCGGTTCTTGAAGTTCTTGTTGGCAACTGTGAGTGCTTGAAATGCAGCCTCTACAGAGTCATCATCATCATCATCATCATGATCAGATTCACTGAGCACCACATGTTTGAGTTTGGTAGACCTTGATGAAGATTCCCTGGGGGTTCTGTCTGCTACAACCAAAGTAAGAGGATCAGCAACTGGTTGTTTAGGGTGAGACTGCAAGATTTCATCTTGATACTGATTTAGGTCTTCAAAGATGTTGTGGAAGGTGACAGAAGTAAGATCTTTGTTGATCTGTTTGTACAGCCTAGCATAGCCCTTCCACTCAGAACCTAATGAATTCAAAAAAACACAGTTCAAATCAAGGTCAGTTCTGACAATTTGATTAGACCTCATTTCATTCTGCAATTTGCGGTATCTGCCATATGTTTCAGATAGAAGCTCATTTTCACGGGCCTTGAAATCATGGTAACTGTTGACCAGTTGAGTACGTTTAATGTATGCTCCCTCCTCAGTGCCTTGGAGCTGCTTCTTGATTTCATCCCAGATTTCTTTGGCAGTACCCAAACTGTCTATTTTCAGATAGATTTCAGATGAGAGACCTTTCTTCAAATAGTACTTGGCCAGTCTCTCAGCATTCTTTGTTTCCTTCTCAGTAGCGGTCAGCTCGTCATTGGTCTTTTCTCTTTCATGTCTGAGAATGGGGGGATTGTTGGTTGAGTCAGCTTCAACGATCCTTGTGAACTTGGAGTTTCCTTTGTTGATGCATTCCATCATCTTATCTCCGTAGAGTTCGTTGTGCTCAAGGAAGTCCATGAACCTTCCTTTCCAAACATTGTATTCCCCCCGAAACAAAACAGGTGGTTTTGTGTCGGAACCAATGGACATCATCTCATTTGTGCTTGACATGATTAGTGATTTTTGTAAGAAATGATCGTTCACTTGTAAGATGGTTTGATTGTTCGAAAGCTTGATTTTAGAAATGACTTGAGAGTTTGATTAAAATTTTGAATTAGATCTTAAAATGATTAAATTCAACTTTGAACTAACTAGACTTGTGGTAATGTAATCCACCTTTGAATTAAATTTGATTTAAATTAAATTAAATTATCAATTAGATTGTTTGATTAAGTCTAGTTGTCTTAAAGTTCTTTAAATCAAGTCCAAAGAGTCAATTACTTGTCCAAGTCTGAGGAATAACTTATTGGAATTTGTCTTATCGAGGCGAATACAGGTCAATCGAATGCGATTAGGTGTCCTTGAAAACAAGCAGAATAAGAACTTAGTATTGATTGTTAATCGAATGCGAATCAATCCTGTTTCATCAAACACTTAGAAAATAAACTGTTAGTACTGTGAATCGCATGCGATTGCCAATTTGCAATGTATAATTGTGATCCAATCAAATGCGATTCCAATAGTAGGCTGAAAGGTAAGTGTTAATCGAATGCGATTCAATCCAATGCGATTCACACGGTATTTAGGCTATCTTATCAACTGCTTCTATAAGCCGCACAGTCCAATCGCATGCGATTCACTGAACCCAGCTTATAGCTATTTGATTAACACTTAGGTGTTCCAACTTGACAAAATTCTATAAGCCGCCCCAAGAGTCAATCGCATTGACCAAGGAACCGGCTGATAGACTCTGATATGTCCTTGTTAAATCAGATTGCCATACCCTGAATAGTGTCTAACTACTTGTACTTGATTAGTATGGCAAGTACTTGATTTTCCTTGTACAACACTTAATCTATTAAAAATTTATAATAAAATAAATTACAAAAATCTGATTTTTTTTGTTCTTCCAGTTGTACTTTCAGACCAAGAACACCATAAATGCTTAAATACCAAGAAAATTTAATGTTGAAAAAGGTGGGTATTTAATGACTTTCTTAACTTAATGTGTATAAAAACGCCCACGGCTTGTGTTTTTCTTTAAAGAATGTTTTATAAACTTTGTAAGAATATAGAAACAACTCAAAGGAAAGTTAAAGAAGATGTAGTTTATACCTTTAATGAGTTCTACCTTTAACATTCGTTTGAGCTTGAGTTTATCTTGAAGAAAACTGACGTTCTTGAGCCTTTGTAAAACCGAGAGCTTTTTCTTCTTGGAAGCTTGAACACTTCGAGCTTTCGTTGTCTTCTTTCGAACAATCACGAGCCAAAAACAAGTTTGGCTCTGATAACAATTGTTGGTCCCGTATTATGATACGGATGAAGCAATGCTTAGAGGATAATCTTGTAGAATGTGTTAGTGTGTGTATTCGGTTTCTAGAGAGAGAGCCGAGAGAGAGTGTTGAGAACACAAGAACACAAGTAAGTAATATGCAAAGATTACTTAGAAATGTGGGGGAAATGCCTTTATATAGCATTTCCCCAACTTTGAGTAATTATATATTACACCCCTCACTTTAATATTTCTAACAATATTAAAGTAGTAAAGCTGGAAACTTTATCAGGTAACAGATCAAAAACTTGATCTTAACCACAATATCAGTTTCACACATATATAAACAATATATATAATCATGATAAACTTGTTCCCCACCGAGCTTAGAAGAAGGCTCCGATACCACCATTGAGATTTACAGGGTACAACAAGCACAGCGGAATAAAATACATATAAATCCCATTGCAAGATCACAACTGGATGAGGTGAGAAAATAGAACAAATCATAATTATAACAGATATAATATATGTCCAGGTTTATAACAGTATTAAAAGGATAAGAGAAAATTTACCCTGAACTACTATAGGGGATACACAGCTATTGCACCTCTTGAACTGGCTGCTAGACCGCCAATACGAACAATACTCGAGAAGAAAAAAACCCGTTTGTGTGTACTCCACCAAAAAGTCGGCGGCTTATTGGTTGCCTTTGACCGCCGCCGAGAAACCCTAGCTGCCGCAAGGGGTGGGGTGTCGGTTAAGGGTCCGATCGCCAAGAGAGGGGGCAGCCAAAGGGGAGCCGCCGTCCGCCAGTCTCCGTACGCCACCGCAAGAACTACCATACGCCACCGCAGGAACTACCGTCAACCACCGCGTAGGGTGGTGGTAGTGTTATCGGCCGAGAACAAGGAGAGAGGGAGAGAGAGTGTGTCTTTGTTTTGCCTTTTGTTAATTGTAATGTAATTTGGTTAAAACAAGGGGTTAATCCATTTAAATAGTAATTTAAATGGACCACGAACCTTGGACTTGAAATCGGGTCCGTTGATCAACAACTTTGATCAATTGATAAAAAAAACCCTCTCGTTTGATTTAAATATTAATTAATTAACTATTCATTAATATATACCAATCAAACTCTATTGATTAAATATTAAATAATATTTAACATCTCCTTTTAATAAATATCTATTTATTATTTCTCTCGATAATTAATTAACTATTAATTATCGCTTGTACACATATAGTATTATTTTCTGGTTCATCAGTTGGGTGTGCAGTTGTGTAACCTTTTAGTGACTCATAGTGTTCATGGATATGATGACACATGTACACTATCCCTGCACACAATCTATCACATACTGTGTCTCTCCCCACATTGAGTTTGCATATTCCCTCAGTGAGCTCACAACAGCTTACTGATGTACAAAGGGATACCCCAGTAAGTGTAACCCAAACTCAACCTCACATGATTGCACCAAATTAGATCAACTCCTATCCCAATCCTCTACTCCTACTCCTATTCCCACTCCCATATTGCCTCAAGCCACCCTTGACAATTTAAACCAAACCATTTCCAACCTCCTACACAACCTTCACAATATCAAACCAACCATTCCTCCCATTTCTGTTTCCATACCACAACCCATCCTTCAGGTTCCTGATTTTCTTAGAAACTTAGATGATAACCTTACCATTCTTTCCTTTCTTACTCAAGAGAAACATACTGAAACCTGAAAAAAATTTCGGTCTCTCTATGACACCATAAATTTTCCTTAAATCTTGCACCTCGACCTTTCAACCTCAATTCTCACCTCAACCAGCCAATATTAGATCCATCGCCACCTCCTTTTACTCAATCTTCCACACTATCTATGCACACCTCCACCTTTCCCACATCTAATCCATTACCTACCCACGCCACACCTCCACTTTACAATCATTCTACATCTACCCCTGCTGCCCCTGCCAAACCAAATTTTCCAGATAGTGATTTTCCCTCTAACCCATTTGCTTATGACAAAAAGGGGGAGAGTTTATTCAACCCAACCAGTCCATCAAGTTCAAAACAGTCCTTCTCTTCTTCTAGCGAAGACAATGCATATTTTAAGAAGCTATGAAGAAGCCCTTCAAAGGCATCAAAGCGCTCAAGCTGAGAAAGTTGCCGAAGAAAAAGAAGAAGAAGAGATCTCTTCTACTCCCAATGAAGCAAAAAAGTCACCTGCTGAGGGGGAGCTAAGGCTAAAAGAATACTCAAACAAAGGGCTAGGAAGAAGAGTGCTAATAAACAGAAGATAAATGAGGCTTGTGCTCCTATTAATATTACATCTGATTCAGAATCTAAAGAAGATGATGACGCGCATATCTCTTCTTTGTTAACAATAAGGAATTAAGGTCATTCTCTCCATGCTCCAAAAGTCCAATTCCCTCCCAAAGTCCAAGAGCAAGAGTAACCCTCAATTTCTAGGTCTGATCCTAAAAGAAAATGCAAAGCAGTGATGACCTCAGTGGAAATTAAGGAGGAAGAAGTAAGAAAGAAGGAGAAAAAGAAAATAGATGATGAAAATAGGAGAGTAAAAGAGCTTGCCGTTGTGTTAGGACTTTCAAAGGAAGAAGTCATGCAAACTAAGGCTAGAGAAGGAGATGTTCAAACTCCTCAACCTCAGGATCTTGCTGCTGCACTAAGGGGTTCCAGTAGAAGAGGTGCTTCAAGCAATGGTTGAAGAAGAGGACCTCCAAACCCCTCAAGCTCCTACTACAATAGTGCAAGCAGCTCCTTCTCCTCCTGTCAAGGAAAGTACAAAGAAGGGTAAATCTCACAGAGAAGCCATTCAAGCCATTCGAGACCTTGACTTCTCATCTTCCAAGGTCTCAAGCTTCACTACAAACAAAGTATAGAAGATGCAAAGCTCCTTAAAAGGAAGAAAGAATTCAAACAATCTCAAGGCTCACTGCATACAAAGGTAACAACGATCCTTACATTAAGATCACAAAGAAAATTGAACCAAGAACCCTTGAAGATGCTCGTTTGGATATCTGTAAATTCTTTGCATTTTCTGAAATGATTGAAATCATTTACCATCTCCTTAAATCCAAAAGCCAAAATTCCACTCCCTTCACTTGAACCTTTGATTATTGGATTAGGCAGTCAGTCTCCAACATAATCTTCTCATACGACCAGTTTGCACAACATGTCAAAGTGGTGGATGTTCTCTTCAAGAAAGGCTCCAAACCATTCATTCCTTTTGAGCAAAGACAGCCTGAAGTAGATCATCCTTACTTCACAGATATTAAAAACCTCAACCCAACGCTTCCTCCCAATACCACACCTAAGATGTATAAGTTCATATCTGAACCTGAAAAAGGGATTATCTTCTTCAATAGAGCTGGTGAGTTGAGATTCTTTAGGTTGGAAGATTTGTATAAAGCAAAGAAAGAATTTATCTTCCATGCCACCACAAGCATAAGAGGTTTAACTGGAAGTGACCACTTTGAACAATTGCTGACTTTTAGAGCTAATGAGTTGATTGTTGCAAATCCAACTTTCAAAATTGTTGAAGTCAAGGAAGAACCTTGGTGGGAAGATACTTCATAACTAGATTAAACTTGCAATTTCAGTTTCATAGTTTAGCTCTGTAACTTAGTTTCATTTCTGTTTGATTGTACAAACTCTTGTATTTGTTGTTATCTTGTAATCAAGCTTGAACTTTGATCATGGACTACTTAGATAATAGCTAGTATAGATGATTCTTAGTAAATAGCTCACCCTGTGTAAATATAGTAAATCGAAAATCCTAAAAACATAAAAAGTATAGAAATGATACTACAAAAACAGAAGTATGGTATTATAAACTAAAAGATTCCCAATAAGAGAACTAAAAGGGAACATATCAAAAGAGTTACCAAAAATAGAGAGCTAGGTAACCAAATTATACTTAAAAGTTTCATCTTTTACCTATTTGAAGTCAAACTGATTCTTTAAATTAATATAAGGTTTTGTCATCATCAAATAGGAGTAGATTGCTGGGTAGATAGTGATATCAAACCATAATCTAACATGTCTTTTAAATTAAATAGGATTTGATGTTAACAAAACCATATATTCAGATTTGGACTTAGAATGTCGAAAAACATGTGTTGTTTTTCAAATGACTTAAATAATTCACTAAGTATGAAAGATCAACTGAGTATCAGTTGAGCACTAAGTATCAGCCAAAGGACCGACTTTAGTATATCAGCCAAAAAGAAAATGACAAGTAAAGAAGTGTTAGAACAATATTATTGTAATAGAATAGGAGTTTATATTTTATGTGAGCGTGCTTATTGTAAATATACTCAGGGGTATATAAGTATATGACTATTATAATAGAGGTAAGGATTGCCACACTTTAGTGAATAAGAACTATGTATTTCTCAAGGTGTAAATGAGATTCTCTTTACCTTTTCTATAGTTCTACATTGCAATCCTTCAATCTACCACTTGTATATTCATAAGAAGCATTAGCTGAGCAACTACAAGAATAAGATGATGATTTACAATCATCAGCTGATGATCAAATTTGATCAGCTGAGCAGTTAAGTGATCAGCTGAGCATACAAACCTTGATCTGAGGACTTTCAACTATCAGTTATGAAATTCCATTTCACTAAGTCTTTCAATATAATATCACTCTGTATGATCAGTTGAACATTCTTGGTCAATTGATCATCTAGGTTAATTAGCTTATGTTCTCTCATTATCTTATGTTTGATCAACTGATCATTTCATGATTAGCTGAGCTTACATTAGTGTTTCATTTTATCCTTTAGCTAAGCAAAATTATATTTTCAGTTTAGTATACTCTATCAGCTGAGTCGAGAATAGTGATAACAGTTAGATGTTTTATTTGTATTTATTCTTTAGTCAAAGACAGAACATGTGTTGTTCTATTATGCCTTTAGATCTGTCTTTGTAAATGTCTTAGCACCTTTTGTATCTGCAAGAGACAAAATAGATTGATCTTGACCCTATGGAAAAGGTGATAGTTACTTTAGAAGAAGAAGATCTCTAAGATTTGTTTCAACAACTAAGTATGGCTGGTAACTCCATACTTGGTAAAGTCAAATATGAAGAAAGCATGATGTTGTTTAAATTACAAGCATGAAAGGAGAAACTTACACATCCAAGGCAAAAGGTAGTGGTTTAATAATATAATAATAGATAGTGGGATGTACTTTTATAGAAAAGTTATAGGATTTGTGTGCATAACCGTCAAATCCTGATGACATGCCCATTGTCATAAGACACTCAAGGGTCACACCTGTGAGGGCACATAATTCAAGAGGTTATACAATCACAGTTTGGAGATGGGTTTTATGACAGTTAGTCATAAACCAGTATAGAGAGTTATAAATAACCAGAGATGATTAATTAACAAGATAATATATATTTATTAGTCAATAAATATATATTGTTAATTACTTAATATCTAAGATTAATACTTTGGATTTTATCTTAAATAATAGGTTATTGCTAATTAATTATTAAAAGAAAAAAACAAAATGTATATATATATATATATATATATATATATATATATATATTCGGCCTAGAATATACATATATATGTGTGGTTAAAATATGTATTTTTTATTTAATAATTATTAGCAATAATAATTAATCAAGGTTTCCTATTTAAGGATAACAAGGATATTATCTACAATTAGGGGATTATACACCTTGATTAGGGTTAACTTTTGATAACACCAAAAACAACTCTCTCCCTCTCTTCTCTCTCTTATTCGGCCAACGACCATCCCAAGGCTAGGGGTGTCGATTTTGGTGTTAGACAACATCAAGGAACAAAGAACAACAAGTGTGATTCAATCCTTCTAGCGGATTCTTGTGGTGCCTCATTACGGGTGGACTTTATGGAGCAATCCAAAGGTATAATCTTCATCTTACATCTTCTTGTTCTTGAATGCTATGATGATCGATAATACGTGTATATATATATATATATATATATATATATATATATATATATATATATATATATATATATATATATATACAAACATGCATGTTTTATATGATGTTCATAAGATAGTGATCTTGATCATTATATGTTTTGGCTAAACTTGAATATGGTGATGACATGTATTTTCGATTTTATATATATGCCATACACACTTGTGGTATAACTAAGATCTTAATCCTTTTAGGGTTTTAAGGATTAATGTTAATATTTTGTTTCCGCTTTATAAATGATAATTGTTTCTGTTGCAATTCCGAGTTGGTTCAAACTAGTTAGATTATTAATCAGTATAATTCAAGTTTGAATTGTGCCCTCTAAAACCCAACAGTGGTATCAGAGCCTCGGCTTAGTGTATCACAGTGTGTTGGATGATCTGTTTTTGTTATATTATGTGTTGTATTTTTCGAAAATCATAAAGGAATAACAAGTTCATGTTAATCCTTTGTTCAAAATCAGTTAGTTTTTTGATAAGATTTGTAGTTTTAAACCTCTAATCAGAAAGGTTAAACCAGTTAGGTTTAACCGGTTTATAAGATTAAAACTATAAACAGTTTGTTGGCCTATATATATATATATATACTTGTTTATATATTCAAAATATAGGGATTGATGTGTGCTATCACAATCTCAGATTTGATATTTAATATTGTATGTTTATAGTTTTTCCAGTTTTTCCAGTTTTTTAATCAGAAAAGTTAAGCCAGTTTGGCTTAACCGGTTAAAAAGGTTAAAACTATAAAAGGTTTATATTTATATATTCTTGTATATGTATCGATTGTTATATACTTGCATAGTAACCAGTTTGAGTTAATATTGTTGTTTTTTAAAGTTTTAATTTAAAACCAATTGTGTTTTGAATTAAAGGATAAACTTAAAAAGTTTCTTGAAATCCTAGTTTATTATCAACAAGTTAATGTTGATGATTAAAAGTTTAGATTATTTATTAAAAAAAGTTTTGTTTTGATAATAATAGGAATAAACTTTAATAAATTAGTGATTTCTGGAATTTAATACATATTAATTGTGTATATTCATTCGCAAATTATACTTTTATTTTGTGACCCGAAAAAAAAGGATACCGGAGACCACCATGAACCATCAAATGGCGGCTCAGCAGCGGTGGCCTGAGGGTGGTAGCCCACGATGGTGGCAGGCCGGCGAAATGGGAGGCCCAGCAGCTGTTGTTGAGACCCGGTCTTGGCTACGGCCCAACTTCATGCGATCCAACATGGTTCACGGCGTGATCAGGAAGATCGCGCCCAAAAATATTTTTTGGCCAAGCCCCAATCCGAGTCCTATTTGCGGCGGCCCGGCAGCCCACGTGGTTTCGGCCCAGTTTAGGGTCGGCCCAGTTAATTCTTTGATGCGTTTTAGATTAAAGCCCAAGTTTTCCTTTTAGTTCTTAAAACTAAATTATTTATAATCATTGTTTCTAGAACCTACATTTTTTATTTTTATAAAATTGGGATTGTAAAAATGTTTTTGAACTTAATAGGCTTCTCTGGCTAGTTAGGGTTAACCGAGAGAGGGGTTTGGTCCATAGGGCTAGCAGTTATAAAATTCCGTTGTAATTTAATGACGTATAATTCGGAATAGATTAATATTACAAGATTTTATATATATATATATATATATATATATATATATATATATATATATATATATATATATATATATATATATATATATATATATATATATATATATATATTAATTTTATGGATTTAAAATTAGTGTATATATATGAATTATGGTTAAAGGTTTATTTTAACTAGTTAAGTTAAAATATAAGTGTTATTATATTTTTGGATTAAAATATAATAATTAACCATAATGGTGTATTATCATTGGAGAATATAAACAAATCTAATTCTTTAATCAATTAAGTGCTTTTGGATTAAAAAACATTTGGTGTAATAGTTATTATACCATTAGTTTATAAATTAAATAAAAAGGGTTTGACAAGTTTTGTCAAATCTTTCTCATCTCAATTAATAGTTAAATTAATTTGAGAGTAAATGAGAAAAGTTATATATATGATGCTTGCATTATTATTAATATATTTAATGCGTGAATGGTTATTTATATTAATATTGTATTGGTTTGACTTGTATACTAATGTCGCATTAGTATTTTTAAGTCGCATTTGTAGTTTTTACATGTCAACTACAAATGTCTGACTTAAACAAGTCAACATTATAGTGTTGATATGGTTGGACATGTAGGTTACAGGTTTTGCCAACTAGACATGTGTTTGTGTTTTTTATTTTCTGTATTTCTTTTTGGTTTTGGTGAGGCCTATGTGCCACTTACAACCCCTTTTTACAATGTAAAAGTATTTCGGGGAGGCCTGCGTGACACTTACAACCCCTTTCTACAATTTAAAAGTAATAGTATAGTTTTAGATTATTGAGCAAAGCCAAAGACAAAAGATTATTCAAGAACGGAGGAACAAAACGGAGTTGCTCGGGTTAAGGCCGGAGGTGTCAAGCCCAGTGGGAGCAAGGAGGTTATTCGTTAGATAGTTAGTCCTTAGTTGACCCCTTAGGACATAGTTGGCAAAACTATAACAGCTTTTTATCTGCGTGGTTGTGCTTTACTTTTATGATTATTATGCGACTATAAAATTAAAGTAGTAGGTTAATAATGGATATTATTAATCAGAGGTAAAACCACAATATATGATAACGAGGGTGCGGTTGCTTTGGAAAGGAAACAAGGTCTCACCGACGCATTAGGCATATTCCGCGGAAATATCATTATATCTGGAACGTGGTCGATAGTGGAGACATTGTTATCAGCAGAGTACACACGGATAGCAATGTGGCGGATCCGTTTACCAAACCACTATCGCAGGCGAAGCACGATGCTCATACACATGCTATTGGGATTAGATTTGCTAGCGATTTGGTTTGATCATTTGTATATTTGGTTATTGTATTTGATGTATTTACCCTTTTGGGAATATTCAGCAGTATTGTATTTATTGTATTTATCGATTATTAAATGGAGATTCAGTAATACGCAAGTTGTGGATATTTCCTTAAATCTTTACTATGTTCCAGCTTAGCATGTTTTATTCTTCCCTGAATGTATTTGTCTTCTAAATGTCCACAGTCGGTAATTCTTCTCGGGAAAGAAGTCTGAATAAAGACTGAGGGAAGTGATTGTTCATGTGTCCAATGGGGATTGGGACACGGGGACGCAATACTTCTCCTGTACTTGAAAAGTTTTCAAGTGACTGGACGACCTACACCTTATTTCACTTTGTGGTACTTGTCATGAGTAAATCAAGATGATAATATCAGTCATCCTTATACTAGATATGCATGTGTCTGCATCACATTGGTCTGCTTTGTTCTAGTTGCTTTCAAACGCACTCCGTAACTGGATGTTATAAAAGGAGTAATTAGGCAGAGTATGGTCACTGTGGTGGGCAATGTAGTCAAAGAAATTTGTTCCTCTGTTTTGAGAGATATCCTTAGGCCCTTTGATGATTGGTCGTTGACACCAAAATGCATGTCCACGCTCAAGTGTGAAATGTTCTTAGTAATTGATTGCAACTTGTATATTTTGGTCACCACCAGTCTCGATCAAGAAACATAATCGTGAACGACGAATAATGACTTAGTACCATGTCTCGTGTTCACTCGGATATCGCGAACAAAAGGATGTTTGATCCCTTATCTATAAAACCATTTCACAGGTTGAAGTTTGGTTTTTGTTTCGAAGAAAAAACCCATACTGACGTGGGGGCAAAGATGTCTTACTAGAGGCCGCTCTTTGTTTGTGATGCTTTGGGTACGGTGCGTCATGTGAAAGTGGGAGTCTATTAGAGTATGCCCACTGACACACGTACGCCATTCGATCACTGCCGCTGACGTATGGGCCTATCGGGTCACACGCCGGGGGTTGACGTTGATAACAACCTAAAAGGGAGGGTCAGAAAGAATAACTAAATGATGGTTGGCAGGCTGGACAGGGTTAGCGGCGCTAACCATATGGTCGCTATCTTGGTCGTGATCGCGGCGCTAACTCTCATAGGTTAGCGGCGCGAACGCCTTAAAGTTAGCGGCGCGAACCCGTCTGACACCATGAAGCGTTATTCTTTTCACCTCCACTCTCCACCAATGCATGTAATATGCAATCATGAACTCTTGGCCGACTTGGGGAAGTTCTGGATGCATGCAAGAGTTTATAAAAGGAACCATTTTGACTCTCATTTACACCGTTTGCATAAGTGAGTACAAACACACTAAGAAAGCTATAGTGCTTGTTCTTGTGAGTTTAAAGAGAGTTCAAAAGAGAGAGTTCCTGGTAGCTTTTTTGGGTGTTGTTCCAGAAGTACATTCAAAAGTTGGATTGTACTCAAGGGGTGCTAGTACACCAAGGTCACGAGAATCTCGGGGTGGACTTGGATAGTCGAACAAGGAGTTCAAGCTTGGATTTTTCATGCACTACAACAACCAGAATCATCTAGGGTATAAACCTCTCTCTTTCTCTTCTTTTAAGCTGCTAAATTAGTTGTAGAGCATAGTAGCACCATTGGGGTTCAAAGTGACTTGTTTTTATGCTTTAAAATTTTGTATTTGTTTCCGTTGTGCTCTACCACGAACCCCAACACTTTTGGAATTTGGAACGCACCTAACGTTACGCCATAACTGGGTAGTCATAACGGGCGTATCTAGTGTCAGCGGAAAGTGTATTGCCAAATGCAAGTATGTGAGAGGCATTCTACAACTCCTCTAAAGGAGAGATGTTTTCGGGCCCCTTAACAGATCTAGACTGTGGAAGTGCATGGCCATGCCCAAACGAACTGATTTGTTCTTTGTCATTTATCACTCAGTCGAAATTGGATAGTCAAGAAATGGTTCTGAGTGTTCAGAGTTGACTCAAACCATGCTCACACTCACAATCGAAACATCAATATGTAGACGGAAAAGACTAATGTATACCCAATCATAAGACAGGGAGTTCTTATGAAGTTTTGCTATAAAACAGTTAGTTTTATAAGTTATAAAACAGTTTGTTTTTGTAAGATTTAATTATCACACCTGGGTATAAGAGTTCTTATTGCATCGTTAACCTAAGGACTTGTGTAGAGGTACCCTTAGGCCAGTATCATCAAGGTACACGGGTTGACGGTAAACACAAGTGGGAATCTGATAGGATTTGTGTGCATAACCGTCAAACCCAAATGAGAGGCCAATGCCATAAGACACTCAAGGGTCACACCTATGAGGGCACGTAATTCAAGAGGTTATACAATCATAGTTTGGAGATGTGTTTTATGACAATTAGTCATAAACTAGTATAGAGAGTTATAAATAACCAGAGCTGATTAATTAACAAAATATATATTTATTAGTCAATAAATATATATTGTTAATTATTTAATATCTAAGATTAATAATTTGAATATTATCTTAAATAATAGGTTATTGCTAATTAATTATTAAAAGAAAAAAAAACAAAATGTATATTTATATATATTCGGCCTAGAATATATATATATATATATATATATATATATATATATATATATATATATATATATATATATATATATATGTGTGTGTGTGTGTGTGTGTGTGTGTGTGTGTGTGTGTGTGTGTGTGTGTGTGTGTGATTAAAATATGTATTTTGTATTTAATAAATAATTGGTAATAATAATTAATCAAGGTTTCCTATTTAAGCATAACAAGGATGTTATCTATAAATAGGGGATTATACACCTTGATTAGGGTTAACTTTTGATAACACCAAAAATAACTCTCTCCCTCTCTTCTCTCCCTTGTTCGGCCAACGACCACCCCAAGGCTAGGGGGTGTCGATTTTGGTGTTAGATAATATCAAGGAATAAAGAACAACAAGTGTGATTCAATCCTTCTAGCGGATTCTTGTGGTGACTCATTACAGGTGGACCTTATTGAGCAATCCAAAGGTATAATCTTCATCTTACATCTTCTTGTTCTTGAATGCTATGATGATCGATAATATATATATATATATATATATATATATATATATATATATATATATATATATATATATATATATATATATATATATATATATATAAATTGGATTAATAAAGAACCATGTGTTAAACAAAGAAACTAAAGAACCAATCTGGACCATTGGATCATCAAAATTAATGGATGAGATTTAACGACGGCAAAACTGTAATTATGATGTATTATATAGGAAGAATAGGGCAAACATGGAAAATCCCCCCTCCAACAACTCACGGTTTTTTAAAAAAACCCATCAAAAACCTTAAATTGTCATAACTTTTTAAGTTTTGTGAATTTAAACAAAAAAATTATACCAATCTTTTAGTTTTTTAATCCTCTTTCAAACAAGATCACTGTTCACATATTTTTCTAAATTTTTTTTTAACATTAAATTTTTGTTTGCATTTTCGGCAGTATGTAGTGTTTTCTACGGATTTTGTATTTTGAGTTTGAATGTGTAATTTTGCATTTTAGACAGCATTTTCATTGAATCGTGTTGGATTTGCATTTTGCATTTTCATAATTTTTGCAATTTGGAAGCATCTAGATGACCTGCATGTTTATATTTTACGTTTTTCGGGTTTGCATTTTTCATTTAGAATGAACCAAGCTAAAAATGCAAACTTCACATTTCAAAAAATAAAGTTTTAGAAATATATCAAGCCTGGTCTTGTTTGAAAGAGGACGAAAAACTGAATCTAACGATATACTTTTTTTGCAAAAATTCTTAAAAACGAATAAGTTATGATCATTTAAAGTTGAGCGGGCTTTTTATTATTTATAAAGTTGATTTTTTCTTTTTCTTTTCTTGTTATTTTTCAATTTTGCCCTTAATTAAAGTGTCACGTGTCATTACCAGGATGGTTCTTTAGGTTTTAGAGGGCACAATTCAAACTTGAGTTATACTGATTCATAACCTAACTGGTTTGAACCAACTCAGAATTGCAACAGAAATAATAATATTAATCCTTAAAACCCTAAAAGGATTAAGATCATAGTTAGACCAGAAGTGTGTATGGCATATATATAAAATCGATACATGTGTATGTGTGTATACATAATCAAAAATACATGTCATCACCAGATTCAAGTTTAAGTAAAACATATAATGATCAACATCACTATCTTATGAATATCATATAAAACACACATGTTTGTATATATATATATATATATATATATATATATATATATATATATATATATATATATATATTATACATTTCTTGTATAAAGTGATTTTCCTTTTCACCCCTAACTTTATCTATTATAATATTATTATTCTAAGTAATTTTGTCTCCTACCTCCTCTCCACCAACCGGACACCATATCTATATATATACTGAAGCATTGAAACATGTTAAGTATGTTGAAATCTCATAAGTTGAGAACTACACAAGAACTTCATTATTTAGTTTTAGAAGCAAGTTCGAAGCTGTTAAGCAAGAACAACCTTTAGAGTTAATACTTTCAGTGTAGATCAAACTTGTTCATGTGTTGAGCATCCTAAACATTAGTTGGTTAGGATTAGCTTTATCTATGTGTTAGACTATTTGTTATCACCTTTATTGAACTTGGATTTTCCGCATCCAGTGTAATTCTTGATATCATCAATAAGAATTATATAAAGTATAACTGTGTGTCTTTAAATTTTTTAAAAGCTAAAGTTTGTATTCAGCCCCCCCCCCCCCTCTTCTACAAACATTTGTTGTTGTAGTATCCAATCGGGACCAACAATTGCCTACAAGGTGAGTCTTCTAGAGTATTACTAGTATTTGCACAGTGCGTGTTATTACAATAGAATACAATCATGTGAAATTCATATGTTTTTATAGCATACTGCTTTGTGTGGTAGTGGTTCAGATTTAGTACATTATTGTAGCTCAGTGTGTTGCCCTGGGTCTAGAACTAGTGGTTGGCATGTTCCTGTTACACGTGTGTTATCTATATGTGATTATATACATGTGTTTATATGATTGACAGTCTGGTAAACTCACTAAGCTCTCGTAGCTTATCAGATATTATGTGTTGTGTTTTTCAGGTAGCAAAGACAAACGCAACGCTCCTGTTTGACATCGGTCTATGTTTCAGTTTTTTTGCTAAAACAACTTAACGACTTATTGTAAATAGCTAGTTTTTGGTACCAACTCGGGTGTATATGTGTAAATATCTTTTGGTCTGAACTTGTTTTTGGAACTTGTATGCTTCCGCTTTAGCTATGTCAGATGTGATTCCTTTCAGAGGTGTTTTTAGTATTAAATTATCAGTTTTACAAATTGGGGCGTTACAACTTGGTATCAGATCTATGGTTGGAGATATTCGGATGTGTATAATGCATAGTCTGGACTTGAACCTTGGTTTTGAGAAAAAAAATTTGTCAAACCGGGGACTTGCAGCTTGGTAAGTATACTGGTGATTTACTCTATTTTATATATCCGAATTTCCCCATGTTTTTCCTGAATTTGTGGTGATAATATATAATTTATCCTTTTAATCACTTGCTATTCATCATGCAGGCATTTATTGACATTTCGGCAACAAACGAGCCGTTCCCGGTTGATATCCAGCAGACCACATGAAAAGAACGAAAAATGGTCCTCCATGACCCTTCACGCCCTCTCACAAGATGTAAAGGCCTTCTGCTACACGAGCCGGATGAGAGTCCCATGACTCATTTAGCCCAAGCCCTTCATGATCCCTCACGACCCATGAGAAGGTCGTGAGAAGCCTTATCAACTGGGCATAGTCCACTAGGCCCACCTGGTCCACCAATATTTCACGACGCCATTCAAGACCCGTGTAAGGTCGTGAAGCCATATGCTTCACGACCCATGTAAGGTCATGAATCTCATATGCTTCACCGCACGTGAAGGCTCTTCATGGTCGTGAACAGTGCCTTGTACGCTTTTAGATATCAGTTCGCAAAACAGAACACGGGTTCGAATTTTTACACACTCTCTTCATAACTCCCGGTCCATAACTCATACCTACACCTCTGAGGAACCCTTGGACCTTTGAAGAAGGCTAGGAGAGTTCATATCAAGCTTGTGGAGCTTCCATCTGTATCTCTTTCATCACCATTGTTTTTTATCTTCATTTTGGGTAAACTCTAATCTAATTTCCAGAATGTTAGGTATGAAATCAGTGGTTTGTATGATTAATATTGTTATGATGGGCTTCAAAACTCATTTGTTCACTTGAATCAAGATGATTCCAATGTAGTTCTTGGTTTTATGTATGCTTTTATGCTTTGATCATATGAATTTCTAGATGTTTATTGATGATGATGATGATGATCTAAGAATGTATGATCAGATGTGTTTGTTAATGATTTTAGTCCATGTGGGTTGTATGATTATGTATGATTGGATTTTCTACATTATTGTTTAATCTATCTTTGAAAATACATATATTCAAACAAGTGTGATCATGTTAGATTCATGCTAGGTATGCATTTTATGCTTGGTATGCATTTTTTGGGCTTCACATTAGGTTAATGGAGGATAGACTGGAATCTTGACTTATGCACCTTGTTGTATTTCCTAGTGGATGAGAAGTTATGCTCATGAAACTTGGCGTGTTCAAACAAATCATTTTGTAAGTTAAGATTTGGGGTTGCAATGGTTTTTGAATCTCGAATTTCTATAAACTTATGAATTGTATGAACACGGGTTGTATAATTTTCATTTATAGCTCTTTATGTGTTGATTTGGTTATTTCGGCATATTTAAAGAAATCCACTTGATCATTGTTATAATGGCGTATGTATATTTGCACTATCCATGACCTATGTTGGTTGATTTGAGATTTAAGTGAACATCTCTTTTTCTAATTGTTATCACCCTGATTGATCAGTTTGATTGTGTGAAAGTTGGCACCTTCGTTAGTTTAATTGTAGTGTTTATTTATCCTCTGATGTTTGATTGATTAAACAATAGTAATGATTGAGTATTGGTAGTTGTCGTTCCCTGAGTTCGATATCCTGTTTTACAAATAGTCTATACCACATATGTGGGTTCTCTGCCAGTGTGTGTCATATCTCTATAGTAATTCCATCTTTAAAACGCCGTGTGAGATAATCTTTTATTGTTAAAAAATAGTATATCCAAGACACACGTCATGTAATGCATTATATGAGAATTATATGACTAATACATGATGTGTTCAGAAGTGACATGAGTTATACGTGTAACTTATACAAGCTGACTAGATATGTGAAAATATCATGAATTGACTTGCTATATGTGTGAATGATTATATGATACGGATATGGTAACCCAAACTTGTGAAGTAGGTGCTGAGTGGTGCGAGTTAAGATTTAGTATGTATAGTGATTTTCAAGTAGTAAGAGGGACCGTACTACTACAAATACACGGTATATGCTATAACTTGATAGAATCATGACAGTATACTGTGTGAACAGCAAGCTAATTGTTTATAGTCATAGAGGGCGAGTTAGTTAGAATTTAGAGAAATATGTGTATTTTTTTGTGAGAGCTACACCTATGTAAACTACAGAATGATGAATACACGAGTCTCACGAGCAATGAATGATCCTAAGGGTGGACCAACTCATAGACCGGAGCACATAGAGACTAGTGTCACTGGTGTCAGAAATCCTACCCGCATACAGAATGCGAGACCAGAGGGGCCACCTGATTTGAACCAAGAGGCTCCAGCACCTACTATGAGGGAAGCTGTTGCTGAGGAGCTCATCAAAGGCATGGAACAAATTATATGCTACATCATCGCAGAGGTGGTGGGGCAACTTCAAGAACAGAATCGGGAGACGATTAGACAAGAAACAGATGCAAGGCTAGTAGCAGGTGGGGAAGGGGTTAATCCCCAACAGGTGGTTATACAGAAAGCCTCCTAGGGCTGTAAATTCACAGACTCCACAGCCTCTTAACCGTTGTTGTTCTACGGGTCAACAGATCCGGTCGTTAGTCATCGGTGGATATCTGAAACTGAGTGTGCATTCAATACGTGATCTTATCTACCTAAAAAGAAAGTCAGATATGTTACCAATCAATTGACAGGTGCCGCTAAGGATTGGTGGGAGATGGAAGTCAAGCAAAGGGGTTATGTACAGATTGAAACAATGTCTTGGGAGACGTTCACAGAGATTGCTTATGAGCAATTTGTACTGCAGTCGAAAGTTGACAGAATTGTGGATGAGTTTCACAAACTCAAGCAGACAACCGAAACGGTGCCAGATATCAACGCGAAGTTTATGGAGAAAGCTCGTTTTTTTTCCTGGACTACGTGGAAAATGAGAAGATGAAAATATATCGGTATATGATGCCTCTCAAACCTAGTATTAGAGAGTTTTTTGATTCTAGTAAGCATTTGACAGTCAAATCAATGATAGATGCCGCCAGTGCAAGAGAATTAGAGTTTGAAAGATAGATATTAGAGAGAAATCCAGCTAAGAAAGATGCACCAGCACCCAAGAAGCAAAAGATAGAAACCCCTGAACAGAAGCCCAGCCAAAAAACCTACCCGGTTTGTCCTACGTGTAAGCGAAATCATCTTGGAGAATGCAGGTTCGGTTCTTCAACATGTTATAAATGTTGAAATCCAGGTCATGTGAGTAAAGATTGCAAGAATCCGATCAAATTCTGCTTCAACTGCTATCAGCCGTGCCATCAGAAAGCTTAGTGCCTAAACCCAGCAGCAGCAACAACATCTACTGGCTCTAAACCTAATCCAGCTTTACCTCCCCTGCGTATTCAGAACCAAAGGACATAAAGAAAGAGAATATTCAGAAACTTAAGGGTAGAGCTTTCTAGCTCACAGCTGAGGAAGCTAGAACAGAACCGGACGTGGTCACAGGTACATACCTCATAAATAATTTGCCGGCTCTTGTGTTATTTGATTCGGTGCAGGTAAATCATTTGTATCTGTTACATTTTGCAAAAATTTCGATCATATGTGTGAAAAGCTAGATTCTCCTCTTGAGGTGGAAATAGCTGATGATACAATCTGTGATTGTATCAGGCGTGTATAAGCATAATGTGATACAAATAGATACCGTTAGATTCCCTATAGAGCTTATTCCTATGACTATGAGGGAATTCCAATTAGTGGTTGGGATGGACTGGTTAGGATGTCATCAGGTTACTATATTATGTGCACAGAAAGTGATACCATTTCATACCCCAAGTGGGGAAGAGCTCGCTATATGTGGTGATACAAAAAGGAGTAAATCATATGTGTGTTCAGTTTCTAAAGCTAGGAAGTATCTTCATCATGGTTACACTGCTTTTTTAGCCTATGTAGTAGACACAGAACTAGAAAAGAGACAGACATGTATTGAAGATGTGAGAGTAGTATGTTAATACCCTGACGTGTTTCCCGAGGATCTGCCTGAGGTGCCGCCAGACAGACAAGTCGAGTTTAGAATTGATCTAGTACCGGGAGCTTCACCACCATAGATGCAAGAATTAATGAAACAACTCCAGGAGTTACTTGACAACGGGTTTATCAGACCCGGTAGTTCTTCGTGGGGCACACCTATCTTATTTGTGAAAAAGAAGGATGGTACTTTTCGTATATGCGTTGATTACCGTGAGCTCAACAAAGTGACCATCAAGAATAAGTATCCGTTACTTAGAATCGATGATTTATTTGATCAATTACATGGGCAAAGTGGTTTTCAAAGATTGACTTGAGATCGAGTTATCACCAGCTCAAGATCAGACCAGATGATATTCCAAAAACCGCGTTCGAAACGAGATATGGGCATTTCGAGTTCGTTGTGATGCCATTCGTCCTTACTAAGCACCAGCGGCATTTATAGATCTGATGAACAGAGTGTGCAGACCTATTTTAGATAGATCAGTGATCGTATTCTTAGACGATTTCCTTATTTATTCCAGAAGTCCAACACATCATGAAAAACATCTCCGCGAGGTTCTAGAGACGCTGAGAAAAGTAAAATTATATGCTAAGTTTTTTAAATGGATACAAGAGGTACAGTTTTTGGGTCATTTAATTAACCAAGAAGGGATAAAAGTGGATCCAGCAAAAGTAGAAGTGGTAATGAAGTGGGAACCGCCAAAGGACCCGATAGAGGTTAGAAGCTTCTTAGGATTGGCAGGTTATTACAGGAGATTCATTAAGAATTTTTCAAAGACTATTGTTCTTTTAACACAGCTTACTAAAAAGAATGTGGAGTTGTTTAGGAAGTGATCAGCACCAGAAATTGTGTTAAGCATCAGTGCTCACGTTAACTGAGGGTATGGAGGACATGGTAGTGTTTTGTGATGCCTCATACCATGGGTTAGGATTTGTTTTGATGTAGAGGGTATATTTATAGCTTTTGCTTCTAGACAATTGAAACCTCATGAAGGTAATTACCCGTCTCATGATTTAGAATTAGCAGCAGTGGTATTTGCACTCAAGATCTAGAGACACTATCTTTATGGGGTGAAGTGTACTGTTTATACCGATCACAAGAGTCTGAAGTACTTTGTGGATCTGAAAAATCTTAACATGAGGCAGAGGCGATGGTTAGAATGGTTAAAAGATTATGATTGTGAAATATTGTATCATTCTGGGAAAGCTAACGTTGTGGCTGATACTTTGAGTAGAAAGTCGGGAACAGTGCTATTACAGAATCAGTCCTTCAAGATGACAGTTCTAACACCTATTATTGATGTGATACGAACATCTCAAATGGAAGAAATTAAGAACGAGAACCAGAATAAAGAGCGAACAAAGGGGCAAGTGGCGAATCTTGTAACAGATAACCATGATGTGTTAACTCGTTACGGCCGTATATGGGTACCTAGCTATAGAACTACGAGGCAGACTTTACTAAATAAAGCTCATAAATCCATATTCTCTATTCACCGAGGGGCTACCAAAATGTACAAAGACCTGAAGGTAGACTATTGGTGTCCAGGTATGAAGCGAGATATATCCAGGCATGTGCAGAAGTGTCTTACATGTTTACAAGTGAAAACCGAACATCAAAAACCACATGGAAAGTTGCAGCCACTAGAAATACTGGTATGGAAATAGGAAAACATTACAATGGACCTGATTACCAAATTACCCGAAACCCCATGAGGTTATGATGCGATATGGGTGATCACAGACAGGTTGACTAAAAGTTCACATTTCATCTCCATAAGAGAAACTTATTCCTCAGAACGATTAGCAGAGGTGTATATGAAAGAGATTGTGTCTCGTCATGGTGTGCCAGTCTCTATCATGTCACCCTCAGACCGACGGTCAAAGTGAAAGAACAATTCAGACATTAGAAGACATGCTACGCACGTGTGTTATTGATTTCGGTGGATGTTGGGATACGTATTTTCCATTGGCGGATTTTTCTTATAATACTAGCTACCGTTCGAGTATTGGAATGCCACCGTATGAAATGTTATTTGGGAGAAAGTGTCGAACACCAATGTGTTGGGGTGAGTGCGTAAGAGAGAGTTGGGTAGTACAGAAGTAGTTCAGTGAACAACAGAACAAATGCATCAGATACGAGAGAGGTTATAGCTGCCCAGAGTAGACAAAAGAGATTTGCAGACAAACGCAGATCTCCAGTTAAGTTTCAAGTGGGGGACTACGTGTTATTAAAAGTGTCACAGTGGAAGGGCGTGATCAGATTCAGAAAGAGGGGGAAGCTTGGTTCGAGATTTATAGTGTTGTTCAGAATTCTCGCATGTGTGGGAAAGGTTTTTTACAGACTAGAGTTTCCAGAAGAGTTGTCTCAGATTCATAACAGCTTCCATGTTTCACACCTCAGAAAGTGTTTGGCAGATGAGTCTGCTATACCATTGGAAGATGTCAGTTTTGATGAGAAATTGAATTATGTGGAGCAACCTATTGCTATTTTAGAGAGGAATGTGAAGACCTTACGTAATAAGCAGATTGGGCTCGTGAAGGTCCAATGGAAACATAGAAAGGGTTCACACTATACGTGGGAGCCGAAATAGGAAATGATGCGTAATTATCCAAAACTCTTCAGCAGTTGATTTTGGGGACGAAATCCTCTCAAGTGGGGAAGAGTTGTAAAACCCAGGTTCGATTACTCCTAATAACATGTTACTTGATATTAAGTGTTTTATGTATATAGGGGTAGTCCGTGTGTGTTGTTAAAAGTACAAGGGCCAGAACTGTCATTATTTGATACTTATTAAGTTGAGGGGCAGTCTTGCAATTTACCAAAAGTTTATGATATACTTTGACTATGTGGAGTCAAAGCCTTCGCTTGCAAGTTCATGCTAACACACCCATACGTGAAACTCTCTGCTCTTTCTTCCTCTTCAGTTTCAAGCAAGTTTAACAGTAAGATTAGCTCTCTTTTAGCACCATTTGATCACTAGAAGTAGCAAGGTATGAGTAGTTCTATTAGAAACTATATTTGAGTGGGTCAAATGATTCCTATTGTGGAGTCATGATGAGAATTATGTTAATTGTTGTTATTTGGATGTTTGAGGAGTTAAAGGGTGTAGAAAAACACCCTCATATGGTTTTGATATGTTTAGAATCATAGTTATGGTGTTTGGTTGGAAAACAGCAAGAACAGTCGGGGAACTATTTTCGTATGTACAGGGGCTCGGGTATACCTATGGTGGGTACAGGCGTGCCTATTAGACCGTGGAAAACCCTAGTTCATAGGTTCCGGGCGTGACATGGCCCATGCCTAGAGGGCCCCTTGTCGTACCTACTAGGAAGGCATGGGCGTGCCTAGCCCCTGCTCAGTTTCTTTAAGTGTAAAATTGAGGTGTTTTTAATACACGTGTTATATATGATTTATGTAGGATCGTGAGTAGAGCACTATACAACTCATAAGCAGTATGATAACAGTGAATTGCTTACAAGGTGAGTCTTCTAGACTATTACTCATATGTGCACATTGTGTGTTATTACAGTAGAATACAATCATGTGACATTCATATATGTTTATAGCATACTGCTTTATGCGGTAGTGGCTCAGATTTAGTACAATACAATAGCTCAGTGTGCTGCCCTTGGTCTAGAACCAGTGGCTGGCATGTTCCTGTTCCACGTGTGTTTCTATATGTATTTATATACATGTGTTTATATGATTGACAGTCAGGTAAACTCACTAAGCTCTCGTAGCTTATTAGATATTATGTGTTATGTTTTTCAGGTAGTAAGGACAAGGGCAAGGCTCATGTTTGAACTCAGTCTATGTTTCAGTTTTTTGCTAAAATAACTTAACGTCTCATTGTAAATAGCTAGTTTTTGGTACCAACTCGGGTGTACATGTGTAAATATCTTTTGGTCAGAACTTGTTTTTGAAACTTGTACGCTTCTGCTTTAGTTATGTCAGACGTACTTTCAGAGGTGTTTTTAGTATTAAATTTGTTAGTTTTACGAATTGGGGCGTTAAAACATATGAATGTGGTCAAAAGTGAATACAATAAGAGGCTTCTAACTTCTATTTATACAACAAACAAATAACACCTCAACTAAATTGTCATCCTCTAAACAAATATTTAGTTCCAGCTTATAACAATCCTTCCCTCTTGAATTAATTCTTGTCCTCAAGAATCATGAAAATTAGGAAATTGTTGCTAAAAATTTTAAAATCTTATGGATTATTTTAAAATATAATTTAACAATAATTTCTTACTGTTACTACATAAAACCTACATTATAAATCATAACATATACATTAATAACCTCATTAGCTCATAAAAACATTGTCTCAATATTCGGATGTCATACTCATAACCTTCTTTTTTGACATGCAAAGCTCTGGCCGGTTAATCATTTACAATTAGTTTGTTTATTAAAATCATCATTGTTTATTAAAAAAAATACCTCATAGAAAAGGATTACTGATTTAGTGATTCATAACGTAAAAATCAATCATAAATATGTTCGCTAGTAAGAGTTTATACAGAAGATAAGCAAGAAAATACCTATTTCCATTTAGAAAGATTAAGAATACATTTTGATTTACATCAAATCATATATGGTAACTCACTTTTCCAGTAGTTATGAAATAAACTTTTTTTATTAATAAAAATTATTATTTTTCAATTCCATGTCGGATTATGGTAAAATTTACTTCAAAACGCAAATGCAAATGAGACGATTATAATAATTATACACTAAAATTATAAAATAAAAACTATAAACATATACAATAAATACATTCATTAGTCCAAATTTAATAGTTTTAATCAAAGTGTAGGAAACGAGAGGTTTTATTGGTTAATTAGATTTTTATTTAAGAAAATATATACTAGCATTACACCCGCGCAATGCGGCAGCGATAACAATAGTTTGTGCTCAATAACATGTTTGATTTAAAAAGTAAGGTATGGTATAAGAAATGCAATATTAGTTAACCTATCCATGTATTTTCTACCTTTTCTGATTTCTTTACTTTATTTTTTACAATCAACCATTTGATTAGTTGTTAAAATAGTTTTTAAAAATCAACTAAAAAATATTATTATTTAATAATTAGAGAATAAGATATTATAGTCTTAAAATTGTATTGATGTAGGTAATTTAGCCATAATGAGTTAAATTAAATAATTTTTGTGATGTTTAATGATTTATTAAAGTAAGAATTGTCTTAAATTAGTTTAGATAATATTGTGTAATATTAAGATAATTGACATTTACTTGATATTTTAAATATTTTCTTATTATGGAAGTTTTATTAACTAAAATGGTATATATGAATTTTATTAGATCCATCTAATAGTTACTTAATTTAACAAATTTCATTTGCTTTGATTTGAAGGTAGTTTAGTAATTTCAATTTACTTAAAAATTAAGAGTTTTGAAAGTTGTAGATGCTTTATAAAGGATTCATATATATATATATATATATATATATATATATATATATATATATATATATATATATATATATATATATATATATATATATATATATATATATATATATATATATATATATATATATATATATATATATATATATATGCGCAAAGCGGCGGCGGCGAATAATTTTGTCTCATAATACGTTTGTTTAGTATTATGTCATGATGCAACTCATATAGAGAGAGAAACGTTGTTTGTTAGCAAGGTATGGTCTTTTGAATGAACTAAATTAGAGATTGTGGTAGTCGACGATGATATCTAATAATAACACCGAGAATAGATGCAGGAATACAAAATCTTAAGAGTTATGAAATGTTTTTTTATAACTTAAAGGCTTGTTAAGAATTTTATAAGATTATAAGTTATTTAAATAATACTACTATCTAAATTAATTTGATGTTATAATTATTAATAGAATTGTAAAACTTCATCATAAAAATATATCATACATATACATTTTATGACTATCTTTCTACGTTCAACATGAATTTTTAATCTATTTCTTTTAAAAGCAATTTGATTGTTCTTTTCAATTGAAAATAATAATGTATTTATAATTTAAATAAGATAATTAAACACCATTCCATTATTATTATGTGAAGAAAGGCACCGGCATTGTATGTAATAAAAACTGATTTTTCATTGTGATTAGGTAATTAATTTAGGAAAATTATTAAGAAATAAAATCTTCACTTTCATTTTGCAATCAAATATTTTGTGTCCATGAAAATTTAATGACTTTCCATTCTTATGTTACCAAAATCGTTAGGTTCAAGGTTCCCTTTTAAGTGTATTTATTTGTGAGATGTTAGAGGTATTATAGTCATTTTAACTTATTTAAAAATTAAAAGATTAAGTATTTGATGTAAATGCTTTATAATATAGTATATATATATATATATATATATATATATATATATATATATATATATATATATATATATATATATATATATATATATATATATATATATATATATATATATATACATACACACTAGCATAGTACCTGCACAATGTAGTGGTTACAAATAATTTCGACTCGGTAACCTGTTTGTTTTTTGTATTCACGAATATGATAATAACAAATAATTTTATTTGGTAACATGTCTATTTTCTTTATCTTTTTTCCATTTTGTATCTTTCTATTCTCAATCAACTCTTTTATTATTTTTAAAATACATTTTGAAAACAATTAATTAAAACAAACAGTCTCTACTTATAAAATATATTAAACTACATGAAAATACACACTACAAGCTAGTGATTATATGAGCTCCTTAAAATAATTAAAATATATGTTTATAAATTCTAATTATATGTTATTCATTTTATTAGCTCTACTTAATTATACACATTTTTTTGATAAATTAGCTAATTTATTTATTAAGTGATTTTTTTTAGTATGGAAGGTTTAGTTATTAAAATAGAATATAAGAATCTTATTAAGTCTATCTTGTAGTTACTTTATATAATAGTTTCTATTTATTTATATGAGGAGTAATTTAGGAATTTTAAAATTTTAAGAGATACAAAAGATATAAATTTTTTATAATATAAAATAGATAGTGCTAATAATATCTAAAGGCAAAGACAAAGACAATATGGAAATGTGTATTGGCGATTTGTATTTATGTGTTATATCCTTAGGGGGCGTTTGGTTCGTGGAATTAAATTGACCGGAATTGGAATTCGTTAAGGAATTGGAATTGGAAGGAATTGGAATTGGAAGGATTCCAACGGAATTCGTTCCTTCGTGTGTTTGGTTCGCGTAATTGAATAAAATTTCAAATTTCAACTTTTGTTTGGTTTGCAAATCAATTGGAATATAATTAACAAACATGAAAAACCTTATGTCCTACCCACCCCCACCCCATACCCTACCCCCTACCCCCTACCCCACCCTCCCTTACCTACCCCACCCTACCTACCCCTATACCACCCCTTACCTACTCACTCACCTTACCCCCACCAACCCTACCCACCCACACCACCCTACCCTACCAATACCCTAACCCTATCATACCCCCTACCTACCCACTCCACACTACCCCATCCCACCCCACCCCACCCTACCCACTACCTACCCATCCACACTACCCTATACCCTATGGTGGTGACGGTGGCGGCGATGGTAGTTGGTGGTGGTCGGCAGAGGTGGTAACAGTGGTGTCACGGTGGTGGCGGTGGCGGGTGGCAGTGGTCAACGGCGGTGGTGACGATGGTGGTGGTTGGTGGTGGTCGCCGGTGGTGGCGGTTGTTGAAGGTCGCCGGCGGTGGTGACGGTGGTGCAGTGGCGGTGGCGATGATGCTCGGCGGTGGCGGTGACGCTGGTAACGGCGGTGGTGGCGGCAATGGCGGCAGCGAAGATGGTCGTGATAGTGTTGGTGGAGGCGGTTAGTCGTGGTCAGTGGCGGTGGGGCGGTGGCGATGGTGGTGGTCGGTGGCGGTTGGTGATGGTCGGCGGCGGTGGTACGGTGGCGGTTCGGTGGCGGTTGGTGGCGGTGGTGATGGTGGTGGCGGTTGGTGGTGGTCGGAGACGGCGGTGGTGCGGTGGCGGTGGCGGTTGGTGGTGGTGGGTGGCGGTGGTGATGTTAGTGACGGTTGATGGAGGTCGGCGGTGGCGGTGACGGTTGTGGTGGTGGCGGTTGGTGGCGGTCGGTGGTGGCGGTAGCGGTTAATGGTGGTCAGCGGCGGTGACGATGGTGGCGGTAACTGTGGTGGCGGTGGCGGTGGCGGTTGGTGGTGGTCGGCGGAGGCGGTAACGTTGGTGGCGGTGGCGGTTTGTAGTGGTCGGCGGCGGTGGTGGCGGTTGCGGTTGGTGGTGGTTGGCGGAGGTGGCGGTGGCGATTAGTGATGGTCGGCGACGGTGGTGGCGGTTTGTAACACCCTCCCTTCCGGCCTAGATTAATAAGGTAATTAATTTAATTAACCTTAGGGTTATGTTTAATTAATTGATTTATGTGATATAATTGTTTTAATTGATTAATATCTATTATTTGTCAATTATATGTTAATTAATTGTGAGTGGGCTTTGAGGTGTCACATTCTAACACTTAACCACCATATGCCACCAACACACACACACATTGCATGCATTAGAAGAAATTGGTTAAGGTGTTTGTGCTTGTGTTCGTGAGCATTCGGCCGAGAGAAGAAGAAGAAGAGAAATTGAAATCGATATTTGGTGATTTTAATTGAGTAATCTGCTAACTGAAGTATTTAGCATCATTAAAGGTTAGATTTCTGAATGATAGTTGTTAATGTTGAACTATCTCGGTTTTATGGATATATGTATATGAATTCCGATAAAATCTTAACATGATGATTTTATGATCTAGGGTGTATGCATGTTAGAGATTGATGTTAGTTTATGATCAATACATGCTTAGAATCATTTCTGGAAACATAGATGTCAATGCATGCTTAAAATCATATTAGAAATTGAAGTTATGCATGGATATGAATTATTCGGAATTCAAGTTATGAATGGATCGGAATTGTTAAGTTGAATATGTCGGAATTGGTTAATTCCGATAAGTATAATCGGAATTGGTTGAAATCCGAGTAAATGCACTGTTTGCCTTAACTTTTATCGGAATTGATATGATCGGAATTGGATTCACTCGGTATTAGACATATCACTCGGAATCCCATTTTATCGGAATTGACTTCTCTCGGATTGTACCTTTTCTCGGAATTGATGTTTTATCTGATTGTGACTCTTCTCGGAATGAACTTTAATATCGGAATTCAATTGACTCGGAATGTGCTTTTCCTCGAAATTGGATATTATCGGAATTGAGTCCTTAGCTCGGAATTGGTTCTATCGGAATTGACCATTGACCGGAATTGAATATAATCGGAATTCTAACACTACCTATGCTCGGAATTTGAGTTTTATGAGGAATCCGATTAAAGATAAACTCCTTGATTACTTGAAGGTAAACATGAGTTTGTGAATCAAGTGTGGCCTTGACATATGAATGGAACTTATGTATTGCCTAAACTAAGGAGTTGAATGAATTCATAGAATTATCGAATGTACAGGGTAATAGTGAATGATGGTATATTAATTTGAATATACATGAAGATGTTATGTACTTGTGATTTTATGTACATGTGCTTTAACAGTAGTATTGTGCTTCTTATGAATTGATTAAGCAAATACTGACTAATAGTTGTTTGCTCAGGTGGAGACAAGACTCAGTAGATAAGATAGCTGAGTAGCTTAAGCTTGTTTGAAGATATCGGTGAGTGGATAAATATCTTTGGATATATGGGATGTAACTCCTGATTGTATTGCTCTTTAAGATGTTATATCTTATTTATCTGTATATATACATGACGTATTCAGAGATCAGCTTGTTTGGTTGGGCTTGTTGCTTGGGGATTTACAGTATCTGATCTTGAGGGGAATTTGTTGCACTCAAGGGTGCTTGTACTGTTATCCATGTTAGCAGGGCTATTGGTAAACCTTGGTTTTGGCCGACCTTGGTTGTAGGTGTTGCAATGCTGCCGATTCTCTTTGACGATTGAGCATTGTGTGTTTGGGCTTTATGCCTTATATGTACTTTGATATCTATTCTCTCACTAGTTTTGTGCTAATCCCCCACTGTTGTTATCTTTTACAGGATACTCCTGGTATGTGGATAAATGGATGTAGAGCTGGAATTTCGGACTGATCATACTCTGATATCGATTTCGTTTTTGTATAGAGCTTGTTTTTAATAGTAACACCGTTGTAGTTTTGTAAAGAAAACAAGTTAAAATTGTATTTACACTATTATATATATGTAATTATGTTATTAGCTTCCGCACGTATTTCAAAGTTTGTTTTAGAAAATACGATGTTACAATTAATGGTATCAGAGCCCTGGTTTGAGGATTTGCATTGGTAATTTCGTGCAATACTCGAACTAAGGCTCTGATCAGTCCAGTATTTCCAGGGTGGGTAATTAGCAATGTAGCTATAGAGAATATGACGTTTGTACTAACGGATTATAATCTGACAACTGGTGAGATGTTGTGTAGAACAGATTATGGCTGATAATAACGAGAGCCTGGTATCTACCCCTCCGTCCCCAAGAAGACGCAACAACAATCTGTCCTCGACTGCAGCAAATGACCCACATAGAGCAGGTACCTCACATAATGGTGAGTCTGATAATCAAGATTATGTGATGTAGCTAGAGGATACTTTGCAGACTCTGAGGGATAGAATACAACAGTTGGAACAACAGCAGAACCAAACCCAATCTTCTCAACCAACTTCTACAATTCAGATGCCCAGGATAACAGCTACGTTTACCCAATATTTGCCGCCACCTGTCTATACCACAGCTCCTGTGAGCACTGTATCAACTCCTTATGGATCTTTTCCATTTGTCACTATACCACAAGGAGTATCTTTTCAACATCAACCCCAGCAACAAAATTTCTTTATTCCGTGGTTTCCGCAACAGGAAGTTAGGCAGAATTGCCAATACAAGGATTTCGTGGCGTGTGGACCACCAGAGTACTCGGGAAGTTCAAACCCGAATGTAACATTGAAATGGCTGATGGAGACCGTGAAAGCATTGGAGGCTTGCAATTGTGAGAGGTCTGAATGGGTAAAGTTTGCCACCAGACGATTAAAAGATCAAGCTCTGACATGGTGGGATTCTTTGACTACGCATCTGCCACGAGAAATTGTTAACTCCATAACCTAGGAGCAATTTCAGGATAAATTCTGTGAGCAGTTCTGTAATGCTTTTGATATCGCTAGAATTCAGCGGGAATTTCTGGATTTAGCACAAACTGATAAGATGTCTGTTGACGAGTTAATCAGCAAATTTCAAGAGACACTGAGATTTGCAAGGCAGTGGGTTCCAGATGAACATTCACAAATTCATCATTTGGTGAAAGCTTTGTTGCCAGAATATCGGGGTAACACCCGTATGGCGACATCGCTTGTACAAGCATTCACATTGGCAAGAGCTGCAGAATCAGACGCCAAAGATCGGGAAAAGATGAATAGAGGATCTTTCAACAAGTTTGGTGGAGGCTCTAGTGGGAATCAAGGTAAGGGTAAGGGGCAGAATTACCATGGTAAAGCTGATCAGAGGTCCAAGAGTTCGGGAGCTTCTCAGGGAAAGCCGTGGTGTGGTAGTTGTAAGTCTCGTCACACCGGACCCTGCACACCGCAAACACGTAGATGTTTGAGGTGTGGTGAGACTGGTCCTGATTTGTGTAACACCCGGCCGGCGCCTACCGGTCTCATACCGGCGCTACCAACTCCGGCGTGTCAGGTCTGCAGCCCAATACACCCCAACCCTTCCCTCTGATATCGTACCAGAGTAGGTTGTTGGTGAGACATGAACCCAAGACCTCACCCTTTAATACCACTCCTACCAGAGTGATATCACCAATTGAGAATTGGTGATATCACTCTGGTAGGAGTGGTATTAAAGGGTGAGGTCTTGGGTTCATGTCTCACCAACAACCTACTCTGGTATGATATCAGAGGGGAGGGTTGGGGTGTATTGGGCTGCAGACCTAACACACCGGAGTTGGTAGCGCCGATAAGAGTTTGGTAGGCGCCGGCCGGGAGTTACAAAAAACTGCACTTTTTTTGTAACACCCCCGGCCAAGGCGCTTACCAATCTCATATCGGCGCTACCACCTACCGGGCATGTCAAGTCTGCAGCCCAATAGACCCCAACCCTTCCCTCTGATCATTATCCAGAGTAGGTTGTTGGTGAGACTTGAATCCAAGACCTCACCCTTTAATACCACTCCTACCAGAGTGATATCACCAATTGAGCTGCACCTCAATTGGCGATATCACTCCGGTAGGAGTGGTATTAAAGGGTGAGGTCTTGGGTTTAAGTCTCACCAACAACCTACTCTGGATAATGATCAGAGGGAAGGGTTGGGGTGTATTGGGCTGCAGACCTGACATGCCCGGTAGGTGGTAGCGCCGGTATGAGATCGGTAAGCGCCTTGGCCAGGGGTGTTACAATTTGACTGCATGTAGGTTCAACACCTATGTGTGCTGGAATTGCAAGGAAGAGGGACACAGAGCCGGAATTTGTCCCAAGTTGAAATCAGCAGGGACCGGGGCAGGGGTAGGAAATACCGGGGGATCGTCTTCTGCAGGTCAAAAGAGAAAAACTACACCTTCTGCGGAAGGTAGGGCTTTCAAGATGACTGCCAAGGAAGCAACAGGCAGTGATGATGTAATTACTGGTATGTTCATAGTTAACTCCATGTCTGCACGTGTTTTTTTTACTCTGGTGCAAATAAATCATCTATTTCTATGACTCTATGTGATAAATTGAAAATACGTGCTTCTGTGAACACTACACCTTTAGAAGTCGAAATAGCTGATGGTAATGTAGTGCAGGTAACTACTTATGTGACTGGAGTACAGATTAATATTAATGGTACTAGTTTCCCTGTAGACTGTTTAGTGATGCCTATACCGGGGTTTGACTTAGTGTTAGGCATGGATTGGTTAAGTCGCCATAGAGCTAGTATCCAGTGTCATAAGAAACTGATTACTATTCCTTTGGTTGACGGGTCGCATGTCGTGGCTCGTGGGGATAGATCTCAATCTTCTCTTCCGTTTATCTCGTACATGAAGGCTAGAAAATCTCTAGCCAAAGGGTGTGCGTCCTTTCTAGCTTATGTTATCGATGTGAAGAAAGAGAAGCGGCCTGTTACTGATGTTCGTGTTGTCTCGGAGTATTCAGAAGTATTTCCAGACGATTTACCGGGGTTGCCGCCGGTCCGCGATGTTGAGTATAAGATTGATTTGATACCTGGTACTACGCCCATTGCGAAAGCTCCGTATCGTTTAGCTCCTTCAGAGATCAGAGAAATGATGACTCAGATACTGGAACTATTAGACAAGGGATTTATTCGTCCTAGCTCTTCACCTTGGGGTGCACCAGTACTATTCGTGAAGAAGAAAGATGGAACTCTGCGTATGTGTATTGATTATAGAGAATTGAATAAGAGGACCACCAAGAACAAGTATCCGTTGCCGAGGATAGATGATTTGTTTGATCAACTTCAGGGAGCTTCGTACTTCTCGAAGATTGATTTGAGGTCGGGATATCATCAGGTAAGAGTAGCAGAAGAAGATATACCTAAAACAGCTTTTCGTACGCGATATGGTCATTATGAATTTCTTATAATGCCATTTGCTTTTGACGAACGCTCCAGCAATATTCATGGATCTGATGAACCGGGTGTGTCGACCATTCTTGGATAAATTCGTCATTGTGTTTATTGATGATATACTGGTGTATTCTAAAACAGAGGACGAGCATGACCAACATCTTCGACAAGTTTTAGAAATTTTAAAGCAACATAAACTGTATGCCAAGTTATCAAAGTGTGAATTTTGGTTGCGCGAAGTTCAATTTCTGGGTCATGTAATTTGTGAAGATGGTGTCAAAGTTGATCCATCAAAGATAGAGGTTGTGATGAATTGGAACGCTCCTAAAACGCCGACAGAGATCAAGAGTTTTCTTGGATTAGCAGGTTATTACAGACTTTTTATTAAAGATTTCTCGAAGGTTGCTAGTCCGTTAACCAAGTTAACCAGAAAAGACGTTAAGTTTCATTGGGGTGAGGCTCAGGAGAATGCTTTTCATACTTTAAAGCAACTTCTATGTCAAGCTCTTGTTCTTGCGTTGCCGGAAGGCTCTGAGGATTTCGTGGTATATTGTGATGCTTCACATGCTGGATTAGGGTGTGTACTGATGCAGAGAGGTAAGGTTATAGCTTATGCTTCTAGACAGTTGAAACCCAATGAAAAGAATTATCCGACTCATTATTTGGAATTAGCAGCGGTAGTTTTTGCTTTAAAAATGTGGAGAAATTACTTGCATGGTAAAAAGTGCACGATTTGTACTGATCACAAGAGTCTGCAGTATGTGTTCACTCATAAGGAATTGAATATGAGACAGCGCCGTTGGTTAGAGCTGATTAAAGATTATGACTGCGATATTCAGTATCATCCGGGGAAAGCTAACGTGGTTGCTGATGCACTTAGTCGGAAGGGATCCACAGATACTATGAAGTTTATGCGATTAGAAATCAAATCTGACTTAATGGATCAGCTAGTGGTTGCTCAATTGGAAGCATTGAAAGAAGAGAACTTGAAAGATGAGTTGATGGTAAAAAGACAACATGAACTGACAATTGATTCACGTGGCTTAAAGATGTATCAGAATCGCATTTGGGTGCCGAAGTTTGGTAATTTACGGGAATTAATATTGACAGAAGCTCATAAGTCCAAGATGTCTGTCCATCCGGGTAGTACTAAGATGTATCAAAGTATGAAAACCTTTTATTGGTGGCCTACTATGAAATTAGATGTTGCTAGATTTGTAGAGTCATGTCATATTTGTGCACAAGTGAAAGCTGAACACCAGAAACCGTATGGATCTTTGAAACAGTTAGCAATACCCGAGTAGAAGTGGGATCACATCACGATAGATTTTGTAACAAAACTTCCACGAACTCAGAAAGGGAACGATATGATTTGGGTTATTGTTGATAGATTAACCAAGAGTGCTCACTTTCTTGCTACTGCTGAAATTGCAACCTTGAGTAAGTTAGCAAAGTTGTATATTGATGAGATAGTATCTAGACATGGAGTTCCTTTATCCATTGTATCGGATCGGGATTCGAGGTATGTGTCTAACTTATGGAACAGACAACAGCAGGAATTGGGGTCCAGAGTGAATCTGAGTACAGCTTATCATCCGCAGATAGATGGCTAATCAGAGAGAACAATACAGACTCTAGAATATATGCTACGGGCATGTGTGTTAGAGTTTGGGGGTTCTTGGGATTCGCATCTACCTTTAGTTGAGTTTGCTTACAACAACTCCTATCACTCCAGTATTAGGATGCCGCCGTATGAAATGTTGTATGGGCTACCGTGCAGAACTCCTACTTGTTGGTTAGAGGCAGGAGAGAAACAGTTTGCTGGGCCGGATATTGTACAGATCACAGTAGATAAAGTAGCCATTGCTCGTGAAAAGTTAAAAACTGCAAGGGATCGATAAAAGATGTATGCAGATCCGCGTCGTCGACCAATGTCTTTTGTCGAGGGTGAACGAGTATATCTAAAAGTTTCTCCATCGAAGGGCATTATACGTTTTGGGAAACGTCGAAGGTTGGCTCCCCGTTACATCGGTCCGTTCAGAATTCGTAGAGTGGTGAATGATCAGACAGTTGCTTTGGATCTTCCTGATGAGTTGGTGGGTATACATGATACCTTCAATGTGTGTTATCTGAGGAAGTGTAACGTAGAAGATCAAACGCAGGTGTTACCAATACAAGATCTCCGAGTAGATTTCAATAAGAGGCTGATTGAGGAACCTGTCGAGTTACTTGATCGTAAGATAACCAAACTGAGGAAAAAACAGATTCCTATGGTTTTGGTGAAATGGAAGCACAGTCTTGGTTCGGATTTGACTTGGGAGACTGAAACAGATATGAGAAGTCGTTATCCTTCCTTGTTTGAGAGCGATGAGATTCCGAGGACGGAATCTTCTTAAGGGGGAAGATTTGTAACACCCTCCCTGCCGGCCTAGATTAATAAGGTAATTAATTTAATTAACCTTAGGGTTATGTTTAGTTAATTGATTTTTTTGATTTAATTGTTTTAATTGATTAATATGTATTATTTATCAATTATATGTTAATTAATTGTGAGTGGGCTTTGAGGTGTCACATTCTAACACTTAACCACCATATGCCACCAACACACACACACATTGCATGCATTAGAAGAAATTGGTTAAGGTGTTTGTGCGTGTGTTCGTGAGCATTCGGCCAAGAGAAGAAGAAGAAGAGAAATTGAAATCGATATTTGGTAATTTTAATTGAGTAATCTGCTAACTGAAGTATTTAGCATCATTAAAGGTTAGATTTCTGAATGATAGTTGTTAATGTTGAATTATCTCGGTTTTATGGATATATGTATATGAATTCCGATAAAATCTTTACATGATGATTTTATGATCTAGGGTTTATGCATGTTAGAGATTGATGTTAGTTTATGATCAATACATGCTTAGAATCATTTCTGAAAACATAGATGTCAATTCATGCTTAAAATCAGATTAGAAATTGAAGTTATGCATGGATATGAATTAATCGGAATTCAAGTTATGAATGGATTGGAATTGTTAAGTTGAATCTGTCGGAATTGGTGAATTCCGATAAGTATAATCGGAATTGGTTGACGTCCGAGTAAATGAACTGTTTGCCTTAACTTTTATCGGAATTGATATGATCGGAATTGGATTCACTCGGTATTAGACATATCACTCAGAATCCCATTTTATCGGAATTGACTTCTCTCGGATTGTATCTTTTCTCGGAATTGATGTTTTATCGGATTGTGACTCTTGTCGGAATGAACTTTAATATCAGAATTCAATTGACTCAGAATGTGCTTTTGCTCGAAATTGGATATTATCGGAATTGAGTCCTTAGCTCGGAATTGGTTCTATCGTAATTGATCATTGACCGGAATTGAATATAATCGGAATTCTAACTCTACCTATGCTCGGAATTTGAGTTTTATGAGGAATCCGATTAAAGATAAACTCCTTGATGACTTGAAGGTAAACATGAGTTTGTGAATCAAGTGTGGCCTTGACATATGAATGGAACTTATGTATTGCCTAAACTAAGGAGTTGAATGAATTCACAGAATTATCGTATGTAAAGGGTAATAGTGAATGATGGTATATTAATTTGAATATACATGAAGATGATATGTACTTGTGATTTTATGTGCATGTGTTTTAACAATAGTATTGTGCTTCTTATGAATTGATTAAGCAAATACTGACTAATAGTTGTTTGCTCAGATGGAGACAAGACTCGGTAGATAAGATAGCTGAGTAGCTTAAGCTTGTTTGAAGATATCGGTGAGTGGATATATATCTTTGGATATATGGGATGTAACTCCTGATTGTATTGCTCTTTAAGATGTTATATCTTATTTATCTGTATATATACATACCGTATTCAGAGATCAGCTTGTTTGGCTGGGCTTGTTGCTTGGGGATTTACAGTATCTGATCTTGAGGGGCATTTGTTGCACTCAAGGGTGCTTATACTGTTATCCATGTTAGCAGGGCTATTGGTAAACCTTGGTTTTGGCCGACCTTGGTTGTAGGTGTTGCAAAGCCGCCGATTCTCTTTGACGATTGAGCATTGTGTGTTTGGGCAAGGCCCAGCCCAGCCAGAGTGCACCCAGGGCTAATAAGGACAACAAGGGCAAGAAGCCGAAGCCGAGCAAAGCAAGAACCGAGAATCGGTGCTTTGAGTGCGGTGAGGTCGGGCACTGGAAAAGAGAATGCCCGAAGGGTCACGAAGCAGGTGGCAAGGCTGGCACCTCAGGTATCGTGTAAACAGCTTCTTTATCACTTTCCACTTGTAAAAGTTTTTACGAGTATTCTAACATCTTGCAATCGTTTATTGCAGGAGGAGATGGAAAGTGATGCGGCCCAGCATGAAAAAGATACCACGAGCAGCTGACAGATATTATTAATTATTTTATTTCCTAGTTTATTAAACTTTTAAGTTTATTTGAACAGTTTTTTATCTTGGTTGTTTATGGAAACTTTTCGGATTAAGTTTTATGGAAATTTAATTTTTTAATTATATATCCGTGCACGTGTTCTTATGAATCAGGATTAGTCCAGTTGTGACTAAAAGAAAACCAATAAGTCAAGTCTTGACTTGTTTGATGGTTCATTATGATCTTTATGCTATGATTTGTTGTAGTCACATAAATGTTGGCTCCACTATTCAAAAATGCTTGAAATAAACAAGTGTTGTTTATAAAATTAGATAGTTTTTCTAATTTAACAAATGTTTAAGTTATTTTTTGTGAAAAGTGAATGTTCAAGGTCTTGAACAAAATGAAATAATAGTGAAAATAGTTTTTGATAAAACATTTAAGAAAGTATAAAAATGATTATGGTAGTTACTGTAATCAAGGGAGTTTTATACTAAATGTTTTTTGGAAAGAAATTTAAAATGCCTTCATAAGTGTTTTGCAATCATGGCAAGTTTAATGAAACCACTTTCTGTAATTATATGAAGATCCAAGTTCTTGGTTTCATAAAATAAATTTCTTACAAAAACTAAGTTTTAAAACATGTGTTTGGAACACAAGTTTTAGGCATGGTAGTCAAGATTGACTAAGGCCTAAAATGATGTTTTAAAGGAATGCACTTTTCCATAAAAGATAGTGGGAGCACCTGACTAATGTATTTATCAGAGTTAATAAAAGGTTGTTTTTAACCAGTATGATAAATACAAGTTTGAACTTTTAGAGTATATAATTATCGGATGATTTTAGAGGTTATCTAAAATAGTGAGTTCTTGAGAAAGAACTAATCCGAGAAATGTATGATTTATTGAGAGGTACTCAATAAAGATATCATTGCGAGACTATAAGTCAAGTTATGACTTAAAACTATACTCATTAAGTTCAGTAAGTCAGCTTAATTCAATGTTGTTGGTTGGTTAACGTTAGAAATGATAAAATAGGATGTTCTTTAACATTCTTAGTAGTGATATTAGATTAGTGTTGGCATACACAGGGAATCTAATTTCAAGGTTCTTACAAGTAGGTGTAAGAAAGTTTTATCGCCTCAAATGAATAATAAAATCTAGTAAGATTTGATATATCTACAAATGTAATTAAAGTTTTAATTACAGAGAGATTATCTTGTAAAATCAGAAACTTTGGAGTTATTTCCAGTTTCTCCAAGTTTAAGGAATTTTATAAAATAAGTAAGTCTAGAACTGTTCTCAGGTTGCAAGAACGATTTCTAGCAAAACAAAGAAAGAGTACTTCAGTTTATAATCATATTATTTTTCTTTGTAATCTGTGATAAGTTACAATATAAAATAATAAGTAATTCAGATAGACACCGTGAATCAAGTCAATGAAATGGTAGAAATTGTGCACCTTTATTCCAGGGTGGAATATGGAAGGGTGTAGAAATTAGTTTCATTATTCTTCACAATTTTGTATGTTTTGGTTTATCCAGGAATAAACTTGGTTTATTCAAATACATTATCCGTGACTACTTATCGTGGTGGGAACTATGATAGGGCTATAAAGTCATCGTAATTTTGGGGTAGATTCGAAAGTATGTCGAATATAGCTGCAAAAGGTTTTGCAGACCAAAATTGACGGATATTCGTTAGGATTACGAATATTGGATTGACCCACTGTGAAAAATAATTCGTGGATTCATGTCAAAAGTATTTATCACAAAGGTTGTCCTTAAGCCTGAGGTATTTGGTTTGGGATGCGGTAACTGTTGTCTTCTTAGCGCGTTTTAACGCCACGCTGTAACAGAGTGGTCATAAGGGGCGTGTCTAGATTCAGTGGGAGCCGTATTTCCAAATGCGAATATGCAAGATGGTAATTGCACCTTCTTTTTAGAAGAGATATTTCGGGGCCTTTTGACTAATTAGAGAAACTGGTAAGTGCACGGCCGTGCCCAAACGAACTGATCTGTTCTTTGTCGTTTATCACGCAGTTTTGAAATCAAGTATGTCATGAACCAATTTTTGAGTCTCTGAGTTGACTTTCTCCATGCTCATGCTCTAAATTGAAATATCGCGATGCAAAGGACAAACATATATATATATATACAAGTTTGTATATATAAAAACGTACCCATTCATAAACAGGGAGTTTATGATAATTCAGTTTATAAACAGTTAGTTTATAACTGGTTTCTTCTAAGCAGGTTGCTTATGAAATTTTATCACAAGTTACTTTGGGGTATAAGAGTTCTTATAACCTGGTTACGCTAAGTGTCTGGCTACGGACCTCCTTAGGCTAACAATGTGCAGTAGCTGTTACTTATCTTGCACAATTGGGAGTCTGTTAGATTATGTGCAGAGATAATTAATGGGCACATTGTATCCAATGTTATAAGAGACTAAAGGGTCACACTGCTACACACCCAATTCAGAACAGTTGGATTTCACCATAAATCTGTGTGGAAATAATTAATCAGTTGGATTAATTATTAAAGAGAAAAAGTAAATAATGAATCAGTATTATTAATTATTGAAAAGAGAGAAATAAATAATTAATCAGTTCGTATTAATTATTAGAAATTAAATAAATAATAAATAGTTATTTATTATTTAAAGTGATTTAAATATTAAGTTTTAATATTTAACTGACTAAGTTAATTAATAGTCAATTAATTAATTAGTAAAGTCCAAGGGGTCAAAGTGAGAAGAGTTGAAAGTTTAATTAAAACCAGTGGGCTTTTAATTAAACGGGCTTAAGGTCCATCTAATCCTTATAAATATCCTTAAGCCTTAAGGATTAAAGAGAACATAAGAGACAAGGGATTAAAACCTAGCCACCACAACTCTCTCTCTCTCCCTCACCCTCTCGATCTATGCTCTCTCTCCCTCGATTTCGATCTCTCTCTCTCGGTTCTCTCCTCTCACGTCGAAACCGAAAGGAAGAAAACACCAAGGTGTTTTCATGATTCTTGATCGACGCACACACACACACACACTCGGTTTTTGAGTGTTGTCGCTTGGTGATCTAGGAGTGGTCTAGCAGCCAGTTCAATCGGAGGTGCAGTAGTGGTGGACTTTCTTTAGCAATCCTAAAGGTTTTGACCAGGTATAATTTTTGTAACCTTATCTGTGGATTGTTTGTTAGAAGCTATGTTTGATCATTAGTTTTAAGATCCTAACCCTTTTTGGGGTTTAGAGGGTTGTGTTCAATCCAGTTCCGCTTTTAGGATTGAACCAATGGAATCAAACCCAGGTTTGACCAGTTTGAGTCATATGGTGATTTGGTCAGGTTCAAAACCCTTCAATCATTTACAGGGATTCAAGAGAAGTAAATAGCTGAGACAAGGAGATATGGACCTGCGGGTAGGCGAATGCTCCATGGTTGGTGCCGAAGCTGTAGGAACATATTGTCTTAGTTTGCCCTAGGGCATGGTCTTAGAACTAGAACCTTGTTATTATGTTCCTAGACTTATTAAAAATGTTATCTCGTTTAATTTGCTTATAGACTGTGGATTTGCTTATGTTTTGAATGAAAAGGTTATTTCATGTTTTAAAAATGATATTTTCTTTTTCAAAGCTACTCCAGAAAACGGTCTATATACGCTAAATTTAGATAACAATGAAATCTATCATATAAGTAAGAGATCCAAAAGTAACTTGAATCAAACTTACCTCTGGCATTGTCGTTTAGGACATATAAATGAGAAACGCATAGAGAAACTCTGAGATGACGGAATTCTAGAACCATTTGACTTGGAGTCATATGATATTTGAGAATCTTGTTTGTCTGGTAAAATGACAAAGCCGCCTTTTAACAGTGAGAATGAAAAGGCCAGCGAGTTATTAGGGATTATACACACAGATGTGTGCGGACCCTTTACTCCGGAGGCTAGAGGAGGATACCGGTATTTCATACCCTTTACTGACGACTTCAGTATGTTCGGTTATATCTACCTCATGAGACTTAAATCTGAAAGTTTTGACAAGTTCAAACAGTTTCAGAATGAGGTACAAAATCAGCTGGACAAGAAGATAAAGTTTCTTCGATCGGATCGAGGTGGCGAGTATCTGAGTCAAGAATTCGACGATCATTTAAAGAAATGTGGGATTGTTTCACAACTCACATCTCTGTATACACCTCAGATGAATGGTGTATTAGAAAGGAGGAATCGTACACTGCTTGACATGGTACGATCAATGATGAGTCGAAGTTCACTACCATTGTCGTTTTGGGGACACGCACTCGAGACAGCAGCGTTCATGCTGAACCGGGTTCCAACCAAATCGGTTGAAAAGACACCGTTCGAGGTATGGACGGGGAAAAAGCCCAAAATGTCTTTTCTCAAGGTTTGGGGATGTGAGGTGTATGTTAAGCGAACATTCACGGATAAACTCAATCCCAAATCAGATAAGTGTATCTTCGTGGGTTATCCCAAGGAAACCATGGGATACTATTTCTACAACCCAGATGAGAACAAAGTTTTTGTTGCTCGTAAAGGGGTGTTCTTGGAGGAGAAGTTTCTTAACTCAGAAACTCCAAGAAAAGAAATAGAGCTTCAAGAAATTGAAGAGGAGGAGATTACACCGCCACCGATAATTGAACTTGTGGTTCAACAGAGAATTGTTGAATCCCAACCCGAGTCTGTGGTTGAGGAAGAGGTGCAAACACAAGACCTTCGCAGGTCTAGTAGGCCTCGTAATGAGCCAGATAGGTATCTGGGATTCCTAGTTGCTCAAGATGAAGGGGATCTTTTAGAACTCACTACCTACCAAGACGCTGCCTCAGGTTTAGAATCTGAGAAATGGCTAGAAGCCATGAAGGCAGAGATGCAATTCATGTATGACAACCAAGTTTGGGAGTTAGTAGATTTGCCTCAACACAGTAAAGCTGTTGGGTGCAAATGGGTCTTCAAGAAGAAGACAGAATGGATGGAAAGGTGCATACTTTTAAAGCAAGGCTAGTGGCAAAAGGTTTCACGCAAACTCATGGTGTTGACTATGATGAAACTTTTTCCCCAGTGGCAATGCTTAAGACTATTAGGATCCTTATGACCATATCAGCATATTTTGATTATGAGATATGGCAAATGGATGTCAAAACCGCTTTCCTTAACGGGAAATTGACAGAGGATGTATATATGATACAGCCGGATGGTTTTGCGGATACAAAGAATCCTAATAAAGTATGCAAGTTGCTTAAATCCATCTGTGGACTGAAGCAAGCATCTAGAAGCTGGAACTTACACTTTGATGAACGTATCAAAGAGTTTGGTTTTACCAAAAGTGAGTTTGAGTTGTGTGTTTACACTAAATTCAGTGGGAACGCGGTAACCTTCCTAGTCTTGTATGTAGACGACATACTGTTAATAGGAAACAATATACCAGTATTACAAGGAGTAAAATCCTAGTTAGGTAAATGTTTCCAGATGAAATACTTGGGAGAATCTGCTTATATACTGGGTATAAGAATCTATAGGAATAGATCTAAGCGGCTTATCGGACTTAGTCAAAGTACATATATTGACAAAGTCGTGAAAAGATTCAAGATGGATGAATCCAAGAAAGGATTTATTCCTATGCAATCCAGCGCGATTTTGAGGAAGGCTCAGTGTCCTGTGTCTAGTCAAGATCAGGACAAGATGAAATTGATACCATATGCCTCGGCAGTTGGTTCAATCATGTATGTCTTGCTGTGTACTAGACCCGATGTTGCCTACTCTATCAGTGTCACGAGTAGATATCAGCAAAATCCTGGTGAAGCTCATTGGGTAGCCGTCAAGAATATTCTCAAGTACCTGAGAAGAACGAAAGACATATTCCTAGTTTATGGAGGTTCGATGGATGAGCTAAGTGTAACTGGTTACACTGATGCTAGTTTTCAGACCGACAGAGACGACTTCAGGTCACAGTCAGGATTTGTCTTTACCCTAAACGGAGGAGCCATATCTTGGAAGAGTCAGAAGCAAGATACAATAGCAGATTCTACTACAAAGGCAGAGTATATTGCGGTAAGTGATGCGGCAAAGGAAGCTGTTTGGCTGAAGAATTTTATCTCGGATCTTAGAGTTATTGCTAGTATCTCTAGACCGATCGATATATTCTGTGACAACTCAGGGGCTGTGGTGCAAGCTAAAGAGCCTAGAGATTATCAGCGGACTAGGCACGTACTCAGGAAATATCACCTCATCCGAGAGATCATTGGAAGAGATGATATTAGATTGCAAAAGATACCGACGGACAACAACGTTGCTGACCCATTGACGAAGCCGCTAGCTAGGGCTAAGCATGAGAGGCATGCGAGTTCTATAGGAATGCAGTACTTAGAACATAGCAGCTAGTTTGTGTTTTTGATTATTACTATAGATGTAACTTGAGACTCTTTTATTATGTAATTACATTTCATGGGATTGAAATAGGAGGTTTTTACATAATTGTTTCTAGTTGTCTATTTTTAGCATGTTTAAACCTATCCATGACAAGTCAAGTGATGAATTGTCTAAATGCCCGTAGCTACTTAATGTAGTTGGAGCTACATTAGGGAGGTAACGCTATTATGGATATTTGATGATTTATTCGGGTATGAATAAAAGCACAAGGTTGTGACCAAATATTCATAGATATTTATCAGGGGATAAATATTGGAATGATCCGCATTGAGTTTACTTCATGGAGCGTTAACATAAGTAAACTTGATAGGTTGTCCTTAGACCTGAAATATTTGGTTTGGGGCGTGGTAACTTCTGTACTTTAGCATGTTCTAACGTCACGCCGTAACAGGGTGATTATAAGGGGCTTGTCTAGGTGCAGCGGAAGCCATGTGCTCAAATTGCAAATAGTCAAGATGGGATTTGCCCCTCCTTTTTAGGAGAGATATTTTCTGAGCTCCTCGACGATTAAGACTACTGAAAATGCGTGGCCGCGCTCGGTTAGAATGATAGTTTTTCTCATTCGGTAAACCGTAACTGTAGAGTGTCGAAATCAGAGTCGAGAAAATCTGAGTATTTAATAAGATCCCTGCTCCATGTCAAATACTCACATTATGGAATATCGCGATGCAAAAGGAAAAGCCTAGATAATCCAAGGCGTGGATTATGTCTCTAGATATAAGAGATCTCATAGTCTGGTTAACCTAAGTGTCTGGCTATGGACCTACTTAGGCCAACGATGTACAAGGAGTGTTACTTATCTTGCACAAGTGGGAGTCTGTTAGATTATGTGCAGAGATAGATAACGTGTACTATCGTGTCCAATACTATGTGACACTAAAGGATCACACTGCTACACACCCAATTAGAACCTTTTGGATTTTACCTGTTTGTGTATGACAATAATTAATAGTTTAATTAATTATTGAGAAAGAAGAAAATAATAATAGTTATTTATTATTTAAAGGAGAGATGTTAATATTTAGCTTAAATATTAACGGGACCAGTTAATTAATAGTTATTAATTAATTAGAAAGGTCAAGGGGTACTTTATGTAATTGATTAATAGTTTAATTAAAGCTGGACTTTAATTAAACGGGCTTAGGCCTAATAAGGGTTTATTATATATAAACCTTATTAAGCCTCATTAATCACATAACTCAATTAAAAGAAAAGAGATTACCCTAATCCCTCTCTCTCTCTCTCCCTCATCGACGGCGGCGCAGAAAGAAAACCGAACCACCATCGGCGGTGGTCGGCGGCGACGGTAGACACACACAATGGTCATCGTTTTTTATCCAAGGTTTAATCCTTAGGCGGTCTAGCAGCCAGTTCGAGGTGGTGCAGTAGCGGTGGATAACCTGCAGCTGTCTAGAGGTTTAAAGAAAAAGTCTTTGGGTTTGCTCAAGGTATAACTTTTTAACCCTCTTCCTCTTTTAGTTTCTGTACGAGTTAGATGAGATCACTGGAGGGGGTTTTATTCCGCTGTGCATGTTATAATATGTTTTTATACCCTGCTAAACCCTTCAATTGAGCATTGTGTGTTTGGGCTTTATTCCTTATATGTACTTTGATATCTATTCTCTCACTAGCTTTGTGTTAATCCCCCACTGTTGTTATCTTTTACAGGATACTCCTGGTATGTGGATAAATGGATGTAGAGCTGGAATTTTAATAGTAACACTGTTGTAGTTTTGTAAAGAAAACAAGGTAAAATTGTATTTACACTATTATATATATGTAATTATGTTATTAGCTTCCGCGCGTATTTCAAAGTTTGTTTTAGAAAATACGGTGTTACACGGTTGGTGGTGGTCGGCGGCGGGGGTGCGGTGGCGGTTGGTGGTGGTCGGTGGCGGTTGGTGATGGTCGTCGACGGTGGCGGCGGCGGCGGTGGTGACGATGGTGCGGTTGCGGTGGCGATTGGTGGTCGGCGGCGGTTGGTGGTCGGCGGCGGTTGGTGTTGTCGGCGGCGGGGTGACGGTGGTGGTCGGCGGAGGCGGTAACGGTGATGGCGGTGGCGGTTGGTTGTGGTCGGTGGCGGTGGCCGTCGCGGTTAGTGATGGTCGGCGACGGTGGTAGCGGTTGATGGTAGTCGGCGGCGGTGGTGCGGTGGCGGTTGGTGGTGGTCGGTGGCGGTTGGTGATGGTCGGCTGCGGCGGCGGTGGTGACGGTGGTTCGGTTGCGGTGGCGGTTGGTGGTCGGCGGCGGTTGATGGTCGGCGGCGGCGGCGATGACGGTGGTGGCGTTTGGAAGTGTCGGCAGTCGTGAAGCGTAATAGCGTATAGTGAGCGTATAATTCGAATTCCCGAAGATTGTGTTAAATTCCATAGGATTAATGATGGAATTACAATTCCTTAAACATGGGAATTTGGAGGAATTCAAATTCCAATTCCTATAATTCCTTGAACCAAACACAAGTTAGGATTTGAAATCTCCAATTCCAATTCCGGACAATCCGGACAATTCCGACGAAACAAACGGCCCCTTAGTAAAAAAAAAACTAAAGAATAATCAATTTACATATATATATAAGGGGAGAATTAATATAAGATTGTTACACATCTAAACTTATATGCAAAACCATTGAAACTACTATCATTTTACCCTAAAATTAAACCTAAATCCATCCTTTTCCAATTTTTTTAGAAAGCTATTAACGAGACACTAAAACTATGGCGTCTTGAATTTTCTAAGAGATATATTGAGATCATTGGTGGATTTGAAAAAAAGTGACCTATAATTCCATGAATTTCTTATCCTCGATTTTGATCATGAAACCTTTTTTTCTATTTGATTTTTTAATATCATTCTGAAATCTATCTTTTCCAATTTAATTTTTATGCATGACCTCATCATTATTGGAATTAGATAAAACTAATCATGGTTAGTTGTTTAAACTTGATCAATAAGATCAGGTAGTTTGATGATTTCGCAATTATTTTAGGTATGTGACAATTTTATATTCACTTCTCCTTAAATATAGATATGTATATATAGTTACTAGTTTATCATCTCGTGTATGAATACGGGAGATGTTTAAATAAAATACAATTTGATGGTGTGAAATTGTTAGGGTTATAGTGAAATAACTGTAAAATATGTCTCTTTAGAGATGATGAAAAATGTTGTTTATTCTCCATAATTGATATCTAAGAGATGAAAAAGATGACAATTGTAGGAACTTTGATGTCAAAGTGAAAAAAATCAAAAATAAGTTTAAACATGTAATCGTAAGTAATATATAAGTGATTATAACATATTTTATAACTAAACCATACAAATAAAGATAAGATTCAAATATTGTTTTTATATTTAATATAACAAATCTATTCACCTAAAGATATGAAATTTGAAAGATAATAGAAAAACTCATGTATGTTTAGGTAAAATTTGGATAATTTATAACAAATATTAATATGAACTTAAATAAATAATCTCACGAGGTACCTAAAATAAAGATAACATTATATATTTATATATATATTATAAAATAGGATCAATAAAGTCCCTATGCTTAAACAAAGCCGCTAAAATCCAAATCTGGATAATTAGATATTAAATCAATGGTTATGATCTAATAATGATATCATTGTAATTAAGTAAACATTTATAAGATTTAACTATAAAGGGAAGGGTATTATGAGAATCATCCACTCCTTAATACAAGCACCTTCTATTTTTTTTCCTCCAGCAACTGAAAATGGTAACTCTCAGCCGAAAATGATAACTTTATTCTAGCAGCCGAAAATGATAACATTATTCCAGCAGCCAAAGATGATAACTTTCTTCCACAGCCGAAGATATATCTTCCGGCAGCCGAAAATGATAACTTTCTTTCAGCAGCCAAAAATGATAACTTTCTTTCAGCAGCCGAAAATGATAACTTTCTTTAGCAGCCGAAAATGATAACTTTCTTCTAGTAGCCGAAAATGATAACTTCCAACCGAAATGATAACTTTCAAAATAAAATTATCAGAAATATAGGAAGAGTGGTCATGTTTGAAACATGATTAATAAATGAGTAGATTGGTATGATTTTTTTGCTTAAGTTCTCAAAACTAAAATATTTATGGCCATTTAAAGATTTAAGGGGTAAAAGAATATACAAAAAAGAAATTTTGAGAGAGTTACAAGATGTGCGCGTGAGTTTTCTTATATGTTTACAATTCCTATTTTGCCCTTTTAAATGAGTGGCTGAAAATTGACTTTTGAGTTCTTTATTTAAGGGTGGAGCTTTATTGATCCTTACCCCATATATTATTTTATATAGAATGTTGGGATTAAGGATTGTGAGATCATATTTGTTTGTAATCGTAATTTTTTTTTTAAGAAAAGACTCTTATTGGTTAAATTATATTATAAAAAAGAAAGTTTTTCTTAAGAGCCTATTCTTTTAATAATATAGTTAGATAAGAGTTAAATACAATTTGTCTTTATGGTTTGTTAGAAATCATAGATCAATAGATTTGATCTATGAGATCGATTGTTTACGGATTTATTTCCTCCAACCCTATTTTTTGCACTTTGGATCCTTCTATAAAATGATCTAAGTTTTTAATTCTATTTGTATCATGATACCATGTTTCTTCCTTCACGTGTGACCTTAACTTCACATCAACGTTTCCATGACAAGTCTGGCTGTTGACATCATCTTTCGCAGTTTCTTTTGTGGTTTATAATAACTTAATACACCTTTATTAATATTTTATATTTATCATTCTGTTAAATTACCCTTATTTCACAGATATTCTAATCTAGTCATTATTATATATCACTTACTTACAATTAAATTAAAAAATTAATAAGTTGGAAGAATAAGGGTACTTTGATAATTTCAAACTGAAGAAAGTTCAAAAAAAAAAAAAAGAAGATAGCACGGAAAAGAGAATAAACCCGTAAAAGAAATCAAAACGACATGTTAAACAAAAACATAATTAATTCTAATTATTATATGTCAACTGATACATATATAACAAAATTTATTCATATATAATAAATACAAATATTTTTACAACACATACTATAAGTCGATGATAATATAAGCAATACAAAAGTAGATTTATTATAAACTCTCTCGTTTCGTTTCCGGTAAAACCCTAAAACCCTAAACCCAATCGCCGCCGCCGCCCTCTCTCCTCCGGCCGTCTGCGTTAGCCGGCGGCGCCGACGGCCCGGAGAACCCCTTCTTCCTCTCTCGTTTCGTTTTCCCTTTTCTTGTTCGAAATCACGGTCGAGATTGTTTATGTTCAGTTCAAAGGTTGGCCGAGAAAGCTCCCCTTTCAAGTTTCAAAGTTTCGAAGGTATTTCAGAGCGAGTTGTTGTTGCCCGTTCAAGTCTCGCGTTCGAAGTTTTCAGATCGAGTTTAGTTCAAGTTTTCAGATGTCGCCATTTCCCGTTCGAGTTTACAGATCGGGTTTTACAGATCGGAGGTTTAAGTCTCACGCTCATGTGATGTTGCCGTTATTGGCTCGTGGTTCGTGGTTCGTGGTCTGTGCTTCGTGGTTCGTGGTTCAGTGTGGTTCGTGGTTCGTGTGCCGTTGCCCCCTCCAGTTCGTGGTTCGTGTGTCGTTGCCCCCTTCAGTTCGAGATTTTAGATCGGAAGGTTGCTCTTTCAAGTCCAGTGTGGTTCGTGGTTCGTGTGATGTTATTGGCTCGTGGTTCGTGGTTCGTGCTTCAGTGTGGTTCGTTGGTTGGTTCGAGGTTCCTTGTTTCTTTCAAGTTGGTGTGCTCTGTTGGTTCGTTGGTTCGCGTGGTTCGTGGTTCGTGGTTCGTGCGTTGTTATTGGTTCGTGTGGTTCATTGTCCTTTCAAGTCCAGTTCAAGATTTAAGTTCGTTTGCTTTGGTCGAGTGTTCAGATCAAGTTCAGATCTTGTGGTTGGTTCAGATCGTGGTTGGTTCGAGGTTAGTTCGTGTTTCAGATCTCGTTGTCATGGTTAGTTCGTGTGGTTCGTAGTTAGTTCGTGGTTTTGTGGTTCGTGGGTTCGTGGTTAGTTCGTGTTTAGATCTTGTTATTGTTTTAGATACTGGTTAGTTCGTGTGGTTCGTGGTTAGTTCGTAGTTCATGTGGATCGTGGTTAGTTCGATGCTGGATAATAGTAGTTTTAGGGGGTTAGATCACAAGTAGAATGATTATTTATTTGGTACCATGTTTGTTTTTAGGTGCTGCTATGTAATGCTTTTGAATCTTGCAAAAGCAATAAAACTCTATAATTATTTGTTTGCTTTGGTATGGTATCGTATTTGATTTTTAAAAATAAAATTTGTAATATATAATATATTTTTAGTTTTTTACTATGCAAGGCCGGCGTATCCGTTGTCACATATAAATGCCGACCCGCAAGGCATTAATGTGTACAACCTCACAATTGGTACTTTGGTAGGAACCAGGAAACCACCAAACCTTTATATAATATTACAACACACTATTACCATTATATTTATATATAATTTTGTTTAATTTATTAAAATATATTTAACTTATACGGTTTGCTACTATATGTATTGTATTTTAGGATTTTCTATTATGTATATCAAACTTATACTATTTTCTTATATTTTATATATAAAAAATACATAAAATAGTAAAAAATTAAAAGTTTATACTCACAATAAAAACTTTTAGAATTGGATACACACAATAGTAAAATAAAACAAGTTAAATAAATTTTAATTAACTAAACCCTATTTAATTCTATAAAAAAAATTATTTTCATTTACTATTTCGTCATACTTTAGACCTGTTGCATCGGTAGAAGACCAACACTGTTGGGCTCCTCTACACAAGTAGGTTCACAACCAACCCTGTCCATCTAGCCACGGGTTCCATTTTTTATCCGTTTTTCTTTTCTCTTTCTTTATTAATAGACATTTTTTATTAATATATAATTCGGATAAATGTGGGTTAGATGTGCAAGTTTGTAAGTTAAAGAGAGTTGAAATAGAAGATGATGTGCAGCTAATGTGATATGATAGTGGATTAAAGAAGATAAGATAGATTGGATGTTGATAGTCTTATCATCATACTAGCTTAATTAACAGGTATAATGTTGTAATTCTCTTTTCCTTAATAAGACAAGTACAACAAAAATTAAAAAGATATAATCCCTCTCTAGTTCTATAATAACAAAGTGGCAAAGTAAATAGAGATTAAAAAACACATTAATATGCCACCATAACTAAACTTAACCATAAGATCACGTTTTTGTTTTTTACTTTTTAACCATTCCTTCTTCTCCCTTTTAATCTCCTTTAACTCATGGAAACTTCTAGATCTCTGTTCATCTGTTACAACTTTCCTTCTCACATTGTTTTCTTCCATAATTGCCCCTTGTGTAATTACCAAAAAGTCCTTCCCGTTAACGCCGTTAGAATCCAAGTCCGTTAACTTTAACGTCACGTGCTTCACGTGCAACCCCACTCCTCCTTCACCCACGCCCAGTACTACCAGTATTCTACATTGAACGATTTCACCCGGGTGATACCCGGGTAAAACGGTGACGTATCGGAGTCGGGTTTCGTTAGTTACCCAGTCTTGCCTTGCACTAACGGGTTTGATACTGGATAGGTTACCCGCCCGTTTCCGGGTCGGGTCGATTAATATCCAGTTTAGTTGAAGTGATTCTTGAAGATGTTTTAATGTCGCTTTATCAGCTCCGGCAATCTCGTCGACGATCAAATCGATGGTTTGAGATGTTTGGGGTACTTGTTTGGATCCGGATCCGGGTCCGGATTCATTGTTTAGATCGATTCGTAAAGCGGAGGATAGGAAATCAGATGTAGCGTCTGTGACATGGACTGTGGAGTAAACGACATCGTTTTTGTAGCGTATATCGACGGCGGAGATGAGTTGAGATGAGGTATCGAGATGGGAATAGGAACGCTCTAGTTTGGAGGTAGTCCAGGCGGAGCGGCGGTTGTTAGGGTGGTTGAGATCGGTGACTAGAGAAGGAAATGAGTCTTGAAAGAAAGAGCGGTGGCCGGCGGGGAAGGTGGAGATGATGTCGTCGAGAAGTGGGTGGGTGATTGAGGGCCAAGTGGATTTGGAGATCTGAGACCAGAGGCTGTCGTCGGAACAGAGGGATTGTAGATAGGATGATGCGGTGGCGGTGGTGGAGAGAGATGGGCCGTCGAGGCGTGGTAAGATGTGGGTTTGGATAATGTGAGGGTGGACGTCTGAGAGAGAGGTGGCCTGTGCCATGGCCGTACCAAAGAAACGTTATGGATTTTGTTGGGGGTGGATGAAGTTGCTGGGAAGTAAGAGATGTATTTATAAAGGAGCAAGAGAGGGTTTATCATTTATAAATTTAATTTAAAAAAATATAAAATTAATTATGTTTAATTAAGGAAACATAAATACTAATTGTGCTAGGGTGTGAAACATGGTCTTTGTTTGTCTCATTATACCTTCGTGTAAACATATACCACTTATTTTTATAATAATCACTTTCTATTATATCAAATAATAAAATCAATTTATTACGTGTTACAAAAAAAATAAAAAGAGGAAACGAATTTGGCATCAAAACTAAGGCCGACAATTTTGGTTGGGTTCGTGTCGTTTGGGTTCGGGTCAGTTTTGTGTAGACCCAATTTCGACCCATTTATTTTCATGTCAGGTTCGATTCGTGTCACTTATTTTCGTGTCGGGTTCGGGTCGTGTTTCGTGTCAACCTATTTCGGTCAAAAGTATTGACTAGTATTTTTTTATTTTCGATTATGGTTTTCGAATACGGGTTTCGGGTACGGTTTTCAATTACGGTTTTCGATTATGGATTTCAAATTCGGTTTTCGATTACGGTTTTCAAATTTGGTTTTCAAGTACGGTTTTCGTCATAAAATTTTCGAATTCCTTGTCTATTTCCAATTTTCTCTACTAACTAGTGATTAAAATATCGAATATCAATACAATTTAATAGCTTTAATACAAAAGTAGTAGCTAGTGAACAAATCATGAACTAAAATAACGTAAAGAAAATTATCCAATTTCAAAAAGCAAGTCTTTTTTCTTCTTTACCGTTAAATTCTTATAAGGAATATCGAGTTAAGTGGGTTTCAAAGGGTCTTGATTTAAATCATCATCCCTATGATATTATTTATGTTTAAATCTTACCAAGTTAACAAACCTCAAAATACCAAAAGTCTAAAACAATATAGTCAAAATAACAAATAGCAAAATGATGTAATATTGTTTAATTTTAAATCTTTTATCGTTTATTTAAGTTTTTAGCTTTTCAAGATTTTGTACTTTTGTTTTCGTATTTTATTGCCTAAGATGTCACTCACTCATTTGAATTGACAATCTCCATTTTGAAATTTTAATTTTAAGTATTAAAGAAAATTTTATAATTTTTAGTTTTACCCTTATGCAGGTCACTTTCGGGGTTGTCGGGTTGACCCTAACCCGACCCATTTATTTCGTGTCAACTTCGTGTAACTTTCAAGGCTTTCACTCTTGCTCTTGATCTTGATTTTGATCTTGAAGATGATATATATTTGTATGAAATATAAGCTCACAAGATCTAGTATAAGTTTTGTGTATTTCAAATGTCAAGAGTTCGTGAATCACAATTGAGTTAGTTTAAATAAGGAAAAAGGTGCAAGCTCAAAAAGTGTCCAGGTTGTTCATGGTCAATCCACGGTTGATCTACGGTCGATCCACGGTTGACCGTCGCATCTTCCGTCAGCATGCTTGAACTTTTTGAGCCTTGAATATAAAGACGTTGGCCTTTTACCAAAACCACACACAACCTATTTTTACCATAAAAATGTGCTGAAAAGGAACCTTGAAAAAGTTGGTTTGATGCAATACATCTTATGACTTTATCATGTTTTATTGATGCTATTTTATTTGCTCTGAAAGAAGTTTCGACTAACCCAACTTCATTATCAGAGTTAGTGATTTCCATTCGGGGTGACAACAATGATCGAAAATGATTTGTCAACATAAATTAGTCAGGGAGTGTCTGGACTATCATACCTTAAACTTGTGGATGCGAATAAAAGATGATAGGTTGGTAAGGGCATAAAAATCATGATTATTGTGTATGACTATTTTATGTTATATACAAATCATCTCCTAATAATGATTTGTCGTTTCCAATTTGATGATTTAGGAGGACGTGTGACGTAAATATGTATTTTTTCATTGTAATCTTGATCGACTTGATAAATTTTTAAAAAGTTCCTAAAAACTAATAAAACTCCGGTAAAATTGCTCATTTTCCACCATTAATATTAAATGATGAATTGATATGTTCATTTGGGCAAAGGGGGTATTGTGGTAATACTTTCTCTTTTTGCTACTATTTGCCTCTTCTTCCTCTTATATATCAGATATATTATATAAATCAAATTATAATTTTCAATACATAGTATACATGTATATACGTCATATTAACGACGTAAAATTACACCTTCAAGGTCTTAATGATTTTACCCTTATTCTTCTTGCCTCTTCAAACGTGCTAAGCAATAGCGACACTACAATCTACACATAGGATAAACAGTACATTTAATGGTAGACAAAATAATATAATAAGAATTAATAATTAATTAATTAATTAATAGATATCTTTCTTCAGCGACTTCCTGAGGCCTCAGTTTTGAGGTGTGCACGACGGCCAAGGTTCTTGGACTAGTATTGAATGAAGATCATGTCGATTAACTCCGATATATCAAAAAGAGTTATTAATAAATTCAAGCTGCGTTATTTACATGGTTAAAATATAGGGGTAATTGTAATTTGTTTGTTTGGGAATTGTGGTGTAATAATCCATTGTCTATTTTGTAGTATTATGTATTTTTCTACCGCCTTGCTAGTGGTATTTTAATAAAATTTGGATTTGCTGAGTCGGGGTGATGGCAATACCGAAGCTCTAGCTTGGTAAATCTATTGGTTGTTCAAAAAAATAAAATAATAAATACCCACTTTTCTCTAGTTATGAGTAAATAGTTCTACTATCATTAATTATGTTTGTGTTTGAGTATTTATTTTTGTATATATATGGTTTTATAAAAATGTTATACCTATGATTTAGAAATTTATATATAAAAAAGTTTATATGAATACTATTCAAGTACTTAATGTCTAGGCCAGTTGCTCGATATACCTCAATTGGGCTTATCGAGTACAGTCTAGTGAGTTTTACAATATTTATAATGATAATAAGAAAGAATCTAGCAACACGCAACTTCCTCCAATTAGTTATGGATTATTTGTCTCTACAAACACTCAACAACTATAGCCTACTTTGTTAGTAAATTCCTTGTTGTCTAGTATCTCTATGTCCTAATATCCATTGAGCATAAGGCATGATATATCATTCTCATATTTGCTTGAGTGTTTCGTTTTTCCATTAAGAACTTGAATAATGTCGACTAACTAGAATTGAAGAACATCCAGATAAGCTAGGTATGGTCATACACCGACGTCTATTAAATTCAGCGACATACTTGAAATATGATATGAAGCTTTAAGTAAGTAGAGGAGCACGTTCCATTTTGACTATCTACGATTCATACCATATTTAGTAGCCTTTTTAACTGCATTTAGCTATATCAAGGCATTGTGATCCTTACAACTCAAAGTTTACTTGCATCTCAGGTTAAAGTATACAAAGACACGATAATTATCAAGATTCATGAATGACGAAGAATTCACCCCTTATGAAACATGTGAATTACCTCTTAGCAAGACCTATATCCATCAACAATGAATGATACCAATAACCACATTAGTCTTAATTTACTGTTAATCCCATTACATGATTGACTATGATGTTTTAGAATAAAAAAATTTATTCATGTAATGTTAAACATGCCAATATAGGATATAATTCAATTAATGCACATAGTTGTAGTTAATACGTGTTTATCGCCATAAGCCAACACCGCATCATATGAAATTAGTGCTGATTCGCGTTTCAAATTTCTAAATACTAAATTAATAACCACATTGACTTACTATTAAGTTAGTAAATCTTGTTGTAAAAACTCATTTAGGATTTCGGGCAACATCATTGTCAATGTGGGAAACCACCATCTATGGCTTCCTTTCCTTTAAACCTTTCTCTTTGATAGTATGTACCGAAGTGATTGGCGAATCTAGGATCTAAATTTAATATGGCCAGTATAATTTATGTTTCAAGATTAATAGGTCGGAAGGATTAGATAACGGGTTTAAAATATTATGGGTCGGAGCGGTGATAATATGGTATGGATCAAAAGCATTATGAATAACTACAAAAAACTAAACATATATTCAAAACACATAACTTAAAGTTGTTACACTTGAAGAGTTTTTAGTAATTGTCTTTAGTAGAAAAACGAATAGAAAAGTTGATTAAACATTATCTAATAGAATAATAAAAAATATAACATAACCAATATTTAAGGAAAAAAAAACTTAATTAATAGTCTAGCAAACTTAATTATATAAGAGAAATGATATAATCTCCTACATTTTTTTCTACTTGTTCTCTTACTCACTTAATAAAGACAAGTGTCAAAATCAATAGATGATATAAGAAAATACAATGACTCAATTAGTGTCTTACACATGTTAAAACTTGAGTAGGCAAGAGGATGAAGTATCAACAAAAATGTAGAGGGTATTTCATTTCTCATTATATGATTGTACTTTGTACAACATTTCAAACATAATACCAAATACAGCAGGATCTGAATTAAAATGTTTAAATGAAAACTTAATATTATTATCTAGTCAATAGACTCTATGACCCTCTCTAGACAAAAGTGTTTAACCGTTGAAAATTGAAACACACAAACTCTCTCTCTCTCTCTCTCTCTCTCTCTCTTGTCCAAAATTGGGTGGAGTCCGTTTTATAATTTTAGATTGGTCTTATTAAAATTTATATATATAGTTATAAGAAATTATTTTCTTAATAAGATAAAAAAACACTCCATTTATTAATAAAGAGAAACCCCTCTGTAAGTGGCACACTCGTTTTAGTAGAGCTTGCATGCAACTTCGATGTAGATTTCTCCCTCTCTTATTGTAACACCCTCCTTACCGGCCTAGATTAATTAAGGTAATTAAGTAGGATTATCTTTAATTAATTTGTTGATTAATTAATTATATGAAATAATTAATTTAACTATGTGTTTAATTGTTTTTGTGTTAAGCAATTGATTAAATATTAATAAATTATTAGTGGGGCGGTCGGGGGTTTAGGTGGCCGAGAGAAGGATGGTTAGTCATCACCCTAGTCTCTAGGTGTGCCACTAACCCCATTTGTGTGTGTGTGATAACCGAATGAGAGTATCCAACACTCTCATTCTTGCATGCAAAAGTTGAGAGTATTTGTGTGTGTTGTGTGTGTTTACTCTCGGAAGTAGAAGAACAAAGAAGAACCGATTGTTCTTCAAGAACTCGTTTGAGTTTAGAGATTATTAATCAAGCATCACAAGGTTAGATCTTATGATCCTCGCATGATTAAATTGTTGTTTAAATCGATTCTTTGTATTACATGCTACTTTGATGAGAACTTGTTGAACATAGGATGCATGTAGAAGAATCTATGTTAGAATGAATATGTTTATGCCATTTCTGTGTTTTAAATGATTTTAGAACATGCATGATAGAAATGGTATAAATCTGGATTGAAAATGGAAGTTTGGATAAAAAGCTTGAATAAATCGGAATTCAAGAATGAAATAATCGGAATTCCAGTTTTATTGGTTTAATCGCATGGACTGTTATGGATATGATCACATAGAACATATATATTTAGTGCCTTTGCTGGATTTGGATCGTATGGAATTTGAACTATACTTGATGTTAATCGCATGCGAATAATAGTGGAATGAATAACCTTGGATCGCATTCGATTAAGTCGAATCGCATTGGATGGAATTGGATGTAATTTCCTTAACTCTTTGGATCGCATATGGTCTGAATCGTATTGGATTTAATTCGTATTCGATTGAATCATAGTGGATTTGACTTAGAAAGTTATTGGTATTTCAATCGCATGGAAATATACAGAGTCAATCGCATGCGAATGATATGAACCAATCGCATGCAATCCGCATGGATTGAATCGCATGCGATTCACAGTGGAAAGATATTTAATTTGAATGAGTTGCATTTGATTGAATGGAAAGGTAATAATACATTTCATTAATGCTGGAAGTGAATCGTATTGGATTGGATTTCATTGGGTTTGACTAAGTGTTTGAGTCGCATGTAAATGTTAGTGTTGATCGCATCCGATTCGCATGAATCAATCGCATGCGATTCACAAAGGATGTTTGGTTTGAATTCGATTTACAGTGGAAATCGCACGCGATTCACAAAGGGGATCACATTCGATTCATATGAGGATTATATTGAAATATCAAACTCATTGATGAAATGAAGATAAACATGAACTTGTAGCCTTTGCTTATGGAAGGTTGTATGAAGTGCCTAAGCTAAGGAGTTGGATGAATTCACAGGATTACAGTAAGTAAAGGGTAATCGTGAATTATGGTGTATTGTTGCATACACACGAATTGATATGTACTTGTGGATTTATATGTACATATATGTTTGATTTTAGTATTTTTCTTATTGTTTGTTGATTAAGCAAATACTGATTGTTGATTATTTGTTCAGGTGGTAGCAAGACTCAGTAGTAGAAAAGAACTGAGTTTCCCTGAGCATTGAAGATATCGGTGAGTGGATATATATCTTGGATGTATAAGATATATCACCTGATTGTTGCTCCTTTCTGTATATATACATGTTGTTGTGAGATCAGCTTGGCGGTTGTTATTCAGCTGGGCCTATGTTTAGAGATATACAGTATTAGTATTTGTCTTGATAAGCATTTGTTGTAATCAAGAAGTACTATTATTGTTGTCTGTTGTAACTTGGCTATCGGTAAACCTATGCTTTGGCCGGCATTTGGTTGTAGGTGTTGCAACACCGCCGGTTCTCTTGTTTGTTTGAGCATTGTTGGTTTGGGCTTGATGCCTTGTATGTTTGTGGTATCTATTCTCTCACTTAGCTTTGTGCTAATTCCCCACTGTTGATTTCTTTTCAGGAGAATCCAGGTAGATGGATTAAAGAGCTAAACTGGGATTTTGGGACTGATCTAACTCTGATATCTGATGTTTTTGGAAAGAGCCTGTTTTATAGTAACACTGTAAATGATTTGTAAAGTAAAACTTGTTTAGTTGTGTTTGATCAAATATATATTATATTATATTTTGTTAATTAAGCTTCCGCGCGTGTTTGAAATAGTGATAGTAAGAACAGTGTTACACTTATACTACACAATGAAATAATCACATGTCTTACAGTCGTATACAGTAAGTTCACAATGATCTATAATTTCACTAAAAAGAAGAATGTAACACCGGTTTTTCCGAGCTTAAAATTAGGGATAATTTAAACTTTTAAACATATTTATCAAAAGCAGGCAGCGGAAGTATCCACCGTTTTACAAAAGGATTAGCATTGTTATCTGACTTGGCCAAGTCCAAACCAACAAGTGTTACCTAACTACCGAACGACCATCGGATCACATGCATATTTACAACGTGTTCCTCAAAAGGTATATACATAATTACCAACGAGTACCCACCTCACCATGCATACTAATCCTGAAGGGTTTTGACCATACCAAACCACCCTAAGACACAGACTGGTCAAACCTGGGTTTGATACTACTGATTCAATCCTAAAGCGGAACTGGATTGAACACAACCCCCTAAAACCTAAAAAGGGTTAGGATCTTTCTAATGATCATATCAGTTTCTCATCAACAATCCAGATAAAGGTTAAGAAAAACAATACCTCTTGTGATCTTGGGATTGCTAAAGATAGTCCACCACTACTGCACCACCAACGAACTAGCTGCTAGACCGCTGCTGGAATTACCCGAAAAATACACAAACCTCGTGTATGTGTGTGTATGCGTGGACACAATGTACCCATTAATTATATCTGCACATAATCTAACAGACTCCCACTTGTGCAAGATAAGTAATAGTTACTGTACATTGTTAGCCAAAGGAAGTCCCTAGCCAGACACTTAGGATAACCAGGTCATAAGAACTCTTATACCCCAAAGTAACGTGTGATAATGTAAACTCTCATAAAACAACTCTTTATGAGCAATCTATCATAAACTAACTGTTCATGAACCAACTATCATAAACTACTTGTTTATGAATGGGTACTGTTATTATAGGTTTGTCCCTTGCAGCACGATATTTCAATTTTGAGCATGAGCATGGAGAGTGTCAACTCAAAATCTCAAGAATTATTTCATGATATACTTGATTTCAAAACTGCGTCATAAACGACAAAGAACATATCAGTTCGTTTGGGCACGGCCGTGCACTTACCAGTTTTTCTAATCAGTCAAGGGGCCCAGAAATATCTCTCCTAAAAAAGATGTGCAAATACCTTCTGGCATATTTGCATTTGGCAATACGGCTCCCACTGAATCTAGATACGCCCCTTATAGCCACCCTGTTATGGCGTGGCGTTAGTACGCACTAAGGAGACAACAGTTACCGCATCCCAAACCAAATACCTCAGGTTTAAGGATAACCTATGTGATAAAATACTTTTGACACGAATCCATGAAGTATTTTTCATGGTGGGTCAATCCAATATTCGTAACCCTAACTAATATCCGTCAATTTTGGTCCGCAAAAACCTTTTGCAGCTATATTCAATATACCATCGAATCTACCCAAAAATTACGATGAATTTACAACCCTATCAAGGTTCCCACCAAGATAAGTAGTCATGGATGATGTTTTTAATAAACCAAGTTTATTCCTAAATGGTCTAAAACATACAAAATGGTGAAGAACAATGCAACTAATTTCTGCACCATCCATATTCCACCCTGGAATAAAGGTGCATAATTTCTACCATTTCATTAACTCAATTCACAGTGTTTATCTGAATTACTTATTATTTTACATTGTACCTTATCACGGATTACAAAGAAAATAATATGCCTATAAACCCAAAAAACTCAAGACTAGTACCTTGAAGCACTCCTTCTTGGTTTTGCTAGAAATCGTTTTCACAACCTAAAAACAATTCTAGACTTACTTATTTTATAAATTCCTTAAACTTGGAGAACCGGAAATAACTCAAAAGTTTCTGAGTTTATAAAATAATCCCCTTGTAATTAAAACTTTAATTACACTTGTAGATGTATTAAATCTTACTAGATTCATACCCCTTTTTAAATGATAAATCCATTTACACATACTTGTAAACTTGAGATTAGATCCCCAGTGTATACTAACACTTATCTAATTTCATTACTAAGGATATCAAAAATATCCTATTTTATCATCTCTAACGTTAATCAACTACCAACATTAATTTATTTTGACCTTTTGAACCCCTCTTTAATAATATATAATTCTTTTTAAGTCATAACTTGACTTAAGAAAAAACCTGCAATAACATCCTTATTGAGAACCTTTCAATAAGTCATGTGTTCCTTGGATTAGTTCCCTTTCAAGAACCTTTTATTTCTAGACTACTTCTAAAAAACATCCGACAATTATATACTTTAAGAGTTCATACTCGTATTTATCATACTAGTTAGATCAACCTTGATAACTTGATAAATACACTAGTCAAGTGCTCCCACTATCTTTTATGAAAAAGTGCATTACCTTAAAACACCCTTTTAGACTCAGTCAATCATTGACTAATATGCCTAAAACTTATGTTTTAAACACTTGCTCTTAAAAACAGTTTTTGTGAGAAATTTAAACGTTTTATGAAACCAGAACTTGGATTTCTCATATATCCACCTTTCCAATTATGGAAAACGGTTTCATTAAACCCAAAACACGATTACAAGTATGAAACACTTGTAAAGGTATTTTAAATTTCTTTGCTTAAAACATTTAGTATAAAAAAACCTTGATCATAATAACTATTATAATCACCTTTATACTTTCTTAAATGTTTTATCCAAAAACTTTCATCTAGAAATAATAACTATTATTTCTTATCCGATAATGTTCAATATTTTGAACATTTATCTTTCATAAAATCCTTAAATACTTGTAAATTAGAAAATTTTCTAATTTCATAAACACAACTTGTTTATCTAAGTATTTATATAGTGAGATTTAACGTAACTATAACAAGTTCTGCATAAGATCATTATGAATCATCTATTAAGTCAAAACTTGACTTATTAGTAACCTTTAGTCACAACTGGACTAACTTGATTCATTTATAACATACGTGCACGGATATTAGTCAAATAATTCAAATTTCCAAAACTTAAACCATAAAGTCAACCAATATTTTGAAAAACAAACCAATCAAATCCAAAAACTTTAAAAAGTTTAACAACTAAGAAAAAAATTTATTAAATATCCGGATAAAGCACGTAGGATCTTGAATGCTGGGCCGATTCACTTTCCATCACCTTCTGCAATAAACTATTGCAAGATATTAGAAAACTCGTAAGAAACTTTACAAGTGGAAAGTGACAAAGAAGCTAGTCACACAATACCTGAGGAGCCAGACTTGCCTCCTGCTTCGTGAGCTTCCGGACAATCTCTTTTCCAGTGTCCGGTCTCGCCGCACCTGAAGCATCGATTCTTAGTTCTTGCCTTGTTTGGCTTTGGCTTCTTGCCCTTGTTGTTATCATTAGCCCTGGGTGCATTCTGGCTGGGCCGGGTCCTACCATTTCCCTTTCCGTTGCGCCCCTTCCTCTTCTTATTACCACCATTGCCCATCATGAGAACGTCCTTAGACTTGGTCCCGATACTCAGCTCCGCAGTATTAAGCATAGAATGCAGCTCTGCCACGGATTTCTCCATTTTTTTCATGTTGTAGTTGACTATAAAAGGCTTATAGTCATCTAACAACGAGTTGAGTATCGTATTTGTTGCTAGCTGCAACGGTACTTGGTGCCCAAGCCTCTCTAGGTTGTCCATATACCCTTTCATTTTCATGACATGTGTACTGACCGATGTCCCCTTCACCATCTTGCACGAGTTAAATGCCCTAGAGGCATCATAACGCTCCGTGCGGGCTTGCTCCTGGAACATGTCCCTCAACTGGTGGATCATGCCGTAAGTAGGAGTTTCCATCATGCTTGACTGCAACTCAGGACTCATCGTTGCAATCATGAGGCAACTAACATCCGGGGCGTCATTGAAGCGCTTCTGATAAGCCTCCCTGACGTCTGCCCTAGCATTGTTGGCAGGGGGATTTCCCAGAGGTTGTTCTAGGACGTACCACTTTCTCTCGTGCCTTAGCACGATCCGGAGATTGCTCTCCCATGTGAGAAAGTTTGGTTCGGTGAGCTTATCTTTCTCTAGGATAAAGCGAAGAGAGAGGTTGTCAGTGTTGGTAACGTTGATTGCCATCTACAAATTAAAACTCGGTTTAATTAGTAATTGCAAATAAACTTTTCTAACATATATCATCAAACCCTTAAATAATATATATTAGACCTAGGACCCATATTTCACATACTTGACGCAAGGTTTGGTCACTTCCCGTCAAATCATGCTATTTTTTGTAGGTACCACCCTGTACCAATCGTACCTAGCTGATACGACTCCTAGAACCTCGTAGAGAACTTAGACCCAGTCTAGTATGTTTAACTCTACTCTAGTGCATTTTAGGCCGGGACTCCCGATTATCACCAAAAATAGATCGCACCACCTAAGACAGTATGAATTCTGGCCGGGACTCCCGATTATCATAGAACCTTTCATACCCATTGCCGCAATGGTTTGAACCCAGATGCCCAAGGTTTGGGCACTTCCGACACCCGAGTATCGTTTAACAGCAAAGGTGTACCATTTGATAGGCAATTATCGAGTACCATGAAACATATATAAACAACATATATATATATATATATATATATATATATATATATATATATATATATATATATATATATATATATATATGCAACAACCAAGCAGTTATATATACGATATAAAAGCGGTAAACACAAAAACTGATTCGTTTAACTATTCTCATCTACCCTTTTTGACTAATAACTATTAATAAAAAATGAGAAATATAATCATCTAAGTTATTTAAATTAATTTGATCAAAATAGTTTTTCAACAAACTTTGAAGAACATAACTTTATTCAAAAACTTGAATAAACCTTATGTCGAGTTCGTACTAGTTTTACCAAAAACCCAAACACGACAAAATTTGATCACCATTTAAATAACAACATCTTGTTTCGCCTTCCCTTCATATAAACTTACCTTTTAGAGTTTATTTATAACGTCTCAACTGATCGTGATTAATAAACGTCCAAAAACTATATATATTTTAACTAAAGCAGTTAAAATATATAAATTACTAGTTTATATAAAAACTTATTAATTTTAACGCTTAAAATTAACAATCTTGTTCTTAATCGGAAAAACTGTTTTTGCTCGATAAACACCTAGGCTGGTTGCCCTCATGGGCCGAGTGCCCTCTCGGCTGAAACCCACCTTGGGCCATAGCCCTCTTGGGCCGAGTGCCCTCTGGGCCGAAAACCTCCTTGGGCCGTAGACCACCTGGGCCGAAGCCCACTTGGGCCGAAACCCACTTGGGCCGAGACCCACCTGGGTCGAAAAACCCGCAGTCAGGCCAGTTGGGCCATGAATCCTAGGCCGAAGCCAGTCACACCACCGACCACCTGGCCATGCCGCCGACTGACCGCCGCCAGCCGTTCGCTGCCAAGGGCTGCTATTGGCCTGTGACCGACGCCGCCGGGCTATCACCGCCGTCGCCACGGGCGCTGGTGTTGGTCTCGGTTTTTCTGATCAAAACAAAATTTTTAACCTTTTAAATCCCAATCCTTTTAATCTATCAAAAACTAACAAGTTTTTAATATTCTGATTAAAAAAACTGGATTTAATCAAAAACCAAAAGTTTTAATTATTAATGTGACCAAAAACTTTGTTTCACTAATAATTAATAATCCTAAAAACCAGATTTTAACCTTTAAACAAAACTTGTTTAAATTTCTGATTAAGATTAGGTATATAAATTGAATCAATATAGATCCCTCCTTAAACAAAGATCCCAAAGTCCAAATCTTAACCATTAGATTAATCAAATCAATGGTTAAGATCTATAATGGCATGATTGTAATTAAGTAAACAGTTATATGACTTAATTTTAGAAGGAAGGGTATTATGGTAAAAACCCTCTTTTTTAATTTTTTTTACCCCTTAAATCTTTAAATGACCATAACTATTTCAATTTTTTGAGTTTGAGCAAAAAAATTATACCAATCTTCTCATTTTTTTAATCCTCTTTCAAACGAGACCACTCTTCCTATATTTCTGGAAAAAAAAATTCGACGAAAATGACGAAATTCATCATTTCGTCACCTGTTGTTGCTGTTACTTGAAAACAGGTGACGAAAATGATAAAAATTCGACATTTTCATCATTTTCGTGCCCCCTGTATGTCACGTAAAAGCGGGTGACGAAAATGATAAAAATTCGTCGTTTTCATCATTTTTTCGTGCCCCCTGTATGTAACGTAAAAGCAGGTGACGAAAATGATAAAAATTCGTCATTTTCATCATTTTCGTAAAAATAAAGGTGAACAGGTGTTCGAAAATGATGAAAACTGTTATGTGTTTATGGGTATGAAGGTGATGGACGAAAATGATTAAACTGGTAGGTGTTACTCTTTTCCAACAGCCGAAAATGATTATTTTCGTCATTTATATCATTTTCGTCAAATTTTTTTTCCAAAAAATATAAGAAGAGTGGTCTCGTTTGAAAGAGGATTAAAAAACGAGAAGATTGGTATAATTTTTTTGCTCAAACTCAAAAAATTGAAAAACTTATGATCATTTGAAGATTTAAGGGGTAAAAAAAACTAAATCTGGAAATTTTGTTAGAGTTTTTAAAAGTTGTTTTAATTCCAATTTTACCCTTTTAAATGAGTGGCTGAGATTGAGACTTTGAGATCTATGTTTAAGAAGGGGCTATGTTGAACCTCACCCTATATATATATATATATATATATATATATATATATATATATATATATATATATATATATATATATATATATATATAAATATATATACAACAACCAAGCAGTTATATATACGATATAAAAGCGGTAAACACAAAAACTGATTCGTTTAACTATTCTCATCTACCCTTTTTGACTAATAACTATTAATAAAAAATGAGAATTATAATCATCTAAGTTATTTAAATTAATTTGATCAAAATAGTTTTTCAACAAACTTTGAAGAACATAACTTTATTCAAAAACTTGAATAAACCTTATGTCGAGTTCGTACTAGTTTTACCAAAAACCCAAACACGACAAAATTTGATCACCATTTAAATAACAACATCTTGTTTCGCCTTCCCTTCATATAAACTTACCTTTTAGAGTTTATTTATAACGTCTCAACTGGTCGTGATTAATAAACGTCCAAAAACTATATATATTTTAACTAAAGCAGTTAAAATATATAAATTACTAGTTTATATAAAAACTTATTAATTTTAACGCTTAAAATTAACAATGTTGTTCTTAATCGGAAAAACTGTTTTTGCCGGATAAACACCTAGGCTGGTTGCCCTCATGGGCCGAGTGCCCTCTGGGCCGAAACCCACCTTCGGCCATAGCCCTCTTGGGCCGAGTGCCCTCTGGGCGGAAAACCTCCTTGGGCCGTAGACCACCTGGGCGGAAGCCCACTTGGGCCGAAACCTACTTGGGTCGAGACCCACCTGGGTCGAAAAACCCGCAGGCAGGCCAGTTGGGCCATGAATCCTAGGCCGAAGCTAGTCACACCACCGACCACCTGGCCATGCCGCCGACTGACCGCCGCCGCCGGGCTATGACCGCCGTCGCCACGGGCGCTGGTGGTGGTCTCGGTTTTTCTGATCAAAACAAAATTTTTAACCTTTGAAATCCCAATCCTTTTAATCTATCAAAAACTAACAAGTTTTTAATATTCTGATTAAAAAAACTGGATTTAATCAAAAACCAAAAGTTTTAATTATTAATGTGACCCAAAAACTTTGTTTCACTAATAATTAATAATCCAAAAAACCAGATTTTAACCTTTAAACAAAACTTGTTTAAATTTCTGATTAAGATTAGGTATATAAATTGGATCAATATAGATCCCTCCTTAAACAAAGATCTCAAAGTCCAAATCTTAACTATTAGATTAATCAAATCAATGGTTAAGATCTATAATGGCATGATTGTAATTAAGTAAACAGTTATATGACATAATTTTAGAAGGAAGGGTATTATGGTAAAAACACTCTTTTTTTAATTTTTTTTACCCCCTTAAATCTTTAAATGACCATAACTATTTCAATTTTTTGAGTTTGAGCAAAAAAATTATACCAATCTTCTCATTTTTTAATCCTCTTTCAAACGAGACCACTCTTCCTATATTTCTGGAAAAAAAAATTCGACGAAAATGACGAAATTCATCATTTCGTCACCTGTTGTTGCTGTTACTTGAAAACAGGTGACGAAAATGATAAAAATTCGACATTTTCATCATTTTCGTGCCCCCTGTATGTCACGTAAAAGTAGGTGACGAAAATGATAAAAATTCGTCATTTTCATCATTTTTTCGTGCCCCCTGTATGTAACGTAAAAGCAGGTGACGAAAATGATAAAAATTCGTCATTTTCATCATTTTCGTAAAAAAAAAAGGTGAACAGGTGTCGAAAATGATGAAAACTGTTATGTGTTTATGGGTATGAAGGTGATGGACGAAAATGATTAAACTGGTAGGTGTTACTCTTTTCCAACAGCCGAAAATGATTATTTTCGTCATTCATATAATTTTCGTCATATTTTTTTTCCCAAAAATATAGAAAGTGTTGTCTCGTTTGAAAGAGGATTAAAAAACGAGAAGATTGGTATAATTTTTTTGCTCAAACTCAAAAAATTGAAAAAGTTATGATCATTTGAAGATTTAAATGGTAAAAAAAACAAAATCTGGAAATTTTGTTAGAGTTTTTAAAAGTTGTTTTAATTCCAATTTTACCCTTTTAAATGAGTGGCTGAGATTGGGACTTTGAGATCTATGTTTAAGAAGGGGCTAGGTTGAACCTCACCCTATATATATATATATATATATATATATATATATATATATATATATATATATATATATATATACAACAACCAAGCAGTTATATATACGATATAAAAGCGGTAAACACAAAAACTGATTCGTTTAACTATTCTCATCTACCCTTTTTGACTAATAACTATTAATAAAAAATGAGAATTATAATCATCTAAGTTATTTAAATTAATTTGATCAAAATAGTTTTTCAACAAACTTTGAAGAACATAACTTTATTCAAAAACTTGAATAAACCTTTTGTCGAGTTCGTACTAGTTTTACCAAAAACCCAAACACGACAAAATTTGATCACCATTTAAATAACAACATCTTGTTTCGCCTTCCCTTCATATAAACTTACCTTTTAGAGTTTATTTATAACGTCTCAACTGGTCGTGGTTAATAAACGTCCAAAAACTATATATATTTTAACTAAAGCAGTTAAAATATATAAATTACTAGTTTATATAAAAACTTATTAATTTTAACGCTTAAAATTAACAATGTTGTTCTTAATCGGAAAAACTGTTTTTGCCGGATAAACACCTAGGCTGGTTGCCCTCATGGGCCGAGTGCCCTCTGGGCCGAAACCCACCTTCGGCCATAGCCCTCTTGGGCCGAGTGCCCTCTGGGCGGAAAACCTCCTTGGGCCGTAGACCACCTGGGCCGAAGCCCACTTGGGCCGAAACCTACTTGGGTCGAGACCCACCTGGGTCGAAAAACCCGCAGGCAGGCCAGTTGGGCCATGAATCCTAGGCCGAAGCTAGTCACACCACCGACCACCTGGCCATGCCGCCGACTGACCGCCGCCGCCGGGCTATGACCGCCGTCGCCACGGGCGCTGGTGGTGGTCTCGGTTTTTCTGATCAAAACAAAATTTTTAACCTTTGAAATCCCAATCCTTTTAATCTATCAAAAACTAACAAGTTTTTAATATTCTGATTAAAAAAACTGGATTTAATCAAAAACCAAAAGTTTTAATTATTAATGTGACCCAAAAACTTTGTTTCACTAATAATTAATAAACCTTAAAACCAGATTTTAACCTTTAAACAAAACTTGTTTAAATTTCTGATTAAGATTAGGTATATAAATTGGATCAATATAGATCCCTCCTTAAACAAAGATCTCAAAGTCCAAATCTTAACCATTAGATTAATCAAATCAATGGTTAAGATCTATAATGGCATGATTGTAATTAAGTAAACAGTTATATGACTTAATTTTAGAAGGAAGGGTATTATGGTAAAAACCCTCTTTTTTTAATTTTTTTTACCCTTTAAATCTTTAAATGACCATAACTATTTCAATTTTTTGAGTTTGAGCAAAAAAATTATACCAATCTTCTCATTTTTTAATCCTCTTTCAAACGAGACCACTCTTCCTATATTTCTGGAAAAAAAAATTCGACGAAAATGACGAAATTCATCATTTCGTCACCTGTTGTTTCTGTTACTTGAAAACAGGTGACGAAAATGATAAAAATTCGACATTTTCATCATTTTCGTGCCCCCTGTATGTAACGTAAAAGCAGGTGACGAATATGATAAAAATTCGTCATTTTCATCATTTTTTCGTGCCCCCTGTATGTAACGTAAAAGCAGGTGACGAATATGATAAAAATTCGTTATTTTCATCTGTAGGACCGGCTGGGGGACGGGGTTCTAAACTAAACTAAAACACCCTAATGCTAGGACTGATCTAGGATGAGAAATAGCGCGGAATTCTATTTCCCAAACCTCCTAAGGATTCTAAGATCTGCTTAGGTGTCCGGCACACAGTGACTCACACAGAAAGGTAGAAGAACAAACACACAGTACCACACAGAGATGCTTTGGCTGCCTTGGAATTCGAGAATTATCACTTGGTTCGCGAGTTTCAAGGGTATATGTACGATTACGAAGGCTCACGAAGTGTCCTGGACGATTGTTTTTCGTTAATGAGGGGTTAATCACTATTTATAGTGAGTTTTACGCGTTTTCGAATGACACAGTTCACTTCGCGCGAACTGACATTCACTTCGTGCGAAGTGACATCCACTTCTTGCGAAGTGACTGATGACCTCACTTCGCGCTAAGTGACTTTCACTTCTTGCGAAGTGACTTTCACTTCTTGCGAAGTGACTTTCACTTCTTGTGAAGTGAATTTCCTTATGACTAAACTTCCAAATACAAACCAAACCATGATTAAATACTTGTAAGCTTTTCATAAACACATAGTATCACTTAGAATGTATAAACATGCAAACCATTAATCAAAACACATTTAATTAATACCACATGAATATACTTTATTGATACGAACTAGGGATTCATAAAATATGCACCAACATACTCCCCCTAAGACCTAGTTCTATCAATAACCATTGCACTAAGCAAAAATTCCACAAAGTAAAATGCACAAAGCAAAATGCACACAGCAGAATTCGTACAGCAGAATTTTAAACGAATACCTTTCGTCATGCAAGCCTTACCTGCACTACGCACGATGTGAGCTGTAACTCGTGCTTAGTGGGGTTCCATCTCGCATGTAATGAGTTTCTCATCTGTGAACCTTAATTACTGTTAGTACTGCACTCAGCAATAAACGGTCAGTAACTTCAAGATCACTTATAAACATTTAAGCAAAACACATCAAAGTAAGATGAAGGAAATGTAAACAGAACAAACTCCCCCTAATCAAAACACTAAGAATGATTAATAACATACTAGAACTCTTTTTGTATTTTTCTGATAAAAAGGAAAATGAAAATGTAGAAATAAACTATTAACGAATTAAATCCTAAAGAACATAATTTAAAATACTAAGAAAATTGCAGGAATAAAATTACTGAAATTAAATCTTTTTGTGAGAAGGTTCCAGGATGGAATCAGTACCAGCACATCTATACTTAGTAGTCATTCATTTCAGAACCTTGGACATAAACATATTCTCTCAAACTCTGTCTGTCAACCTAACTTTCCTCAGATAATGACAGATTTTGTTTCAACATTTTCTGATTATCTAGACTGGTTACACGGTTAAGACTATCTCTTTCAAAGTCTCACAGTATTTTGATTCACTTAGTAGTTTGCACAACTTGGTTACCCAACCACCATGCTTATGTGCTTTGTGATTTTGTCAACGCATTTTATGCTCTTTGACATGGAGGTCAATTTTTCACCTCTTCCGATAATTTTGTTGAGCTTTTGTCACTGCATTTTATGCTCTTTGACAATTCAACACTAATAGATCAATGTAGCTTTTGTCACTGCATTTTATGCTCTTTAACAATTTAACATTGATAGATCCTTGACATCTCAGATTGGGGTCAATTTTTCACCCTCTTTTACATTTTGCTCATTGTCATCTAAGCACATTTGGCATGGTAACAGGTGTGTGCATCAAACTAAGTTAGTCTCAACTGATATTGACTTGTAGACTTGGAATATCTCGATAGCTTAAATCTATGATTGATTTTCACATGCATAACCATTTATCAGTCTAGACTTTCCTTATATGTCTTACACACTATCTGTTTCTTATCTGATTCAATTAGATCTTCAGACATTTTTCTCAAGAATATGTACATGCCTTCAGTCCTAATTTTACTAGACGTACTTTGTATTGAAAGCCAGTGTACCATCATTTTCCATTTGAGTTGGATCAACTTCTCATTTTTGTTTTTCTGATTTTTTTGTATTTTCTAAGTTTTCTGATTTTTTTTTTTGTATTTTCTAAGTTTTCTGATTTTTTTGTATTTTCTAAGTTTTCTGATTTTTTTTTTTTTTAAGTTTTCTGATTTTTTTTTTTTTTTTTGAACTAAAACTAACTATCTCCCCCTAAAATACTAAACAAACTAGAAACTAAGAAAATAGAAATGCAACGACACAGACAATAAGCACAAAGAAAATAAAATGATAAAGACACACAGTCATAGAAACCTTAACCTGGACTATTTCGGTTGACACCCTTCACTTAGAAGAATGAGTTAGACAACATTAGGAACCCAAGCCCGGATGGTCATGGGTTTCCCGTCTTCTCCAACCACTGGAAGTTTCATCCATGTTCCAGTCTTGATGATCCTGTCACTTGATTCCTTGGACATTTGAACACACAGTTTGTTAGTCCACTTAGGAATCCTTTGATGCTGAACAGGAAGAGTTGAGTTTTGATGGTTTTTAAGAAACGTTTTATTTTCTTGCAAAATCGCAACTTTCTTGTTACAGCTTTGATGTGTCTTCTGATCACACTTGTAACTGAGGTGACCAGGTCTCCTGCACACATAGCAGACCCTTTCTGGGTATTGCTTCACAGAGCCTGTCGTTACCTTTTGAGGCCGATACCCTAACCCTTGATGTTTGGGTAGTTGTTTGACCTCTTGGTATGGACGGATATCAGGAGACTTTACACCCTCATTTTCAAATTTCCGAAGTGCATTATGGATACGATGCATCAACGGTCCTTGCACATAGGAACTGTCCAACAGTTCTCTAATGCCTGGTTCAGCCTTTTTGGTAACCTCTTGCTGAACCTCATTCTTCTGAGGCTTACCCACATCCTCATGTAACGTTAAATCCTCATTTGAGGTTGATGCAGAAGATTCATCAACCTTTGTGAGTAGTGGGTCAGCTTCAGAATGGACATCATCGTTCACCAGTTGATTTAACACTGGTGGTGGACATTTTGAATATACGTTTTTGTCCTTTTCTGAATCGGTACTTTGACCTCTCTGATCGATTATGTACTCAAAAAGATAAGAAGACGTGGAATAGCTTTTGAGTTTTTGACTCAGAGTCTCATAATCGACCTTTGAGGTAGCAAGGTCCTGTTTCAGCTTATCGATTTCGTTTATGTAAAACACGATAGCATCTTGTTTATTTAATAGAGCCACACCTAGTTCATTAACCTGTTTACCTAGACTTTGATTCTTTTCTTTTAATTGATTTTCTCTTCCTTTGATCAACAGGTTATTATCTAACTTAGATGTGAGATCTGAAATAGTAGACTTTAAGAACACTATCTGTTTTACATATTCATCACACGAACCACAAGGTAATCCAAAGGTACATACCTGATCCGCAGACGGTTGACCACAGCTGCACACCTTTTGATTTGACACTTTGGCACGGACATTCACTGGTGTCTCTTCTGCAGCTGGTGTCGAGGCTGGTTCATCATCATTGCTGGCACCTGATTCTTCTTCACTGGAATAGCTTTCGGTCTCGGATGAAGAATCTTCGTTCAACACATGAACGTTCGCCAAGTTGATGTCAGCATCAGCATTCCCGAACTGTACAGACCAATCCACTCCCTCATCTCTTTGAATAACTGCCATAGCCTTAGTCGGTGTTGGAGTTGCTTCAGATTTTATGGTTGTGGAGGTAGATGATCTGCTGCCAGAACCAGTTTTGAATGGATACCTCGGTCCCGAATTCTTCGGCTTTTCACATTCACGCGCGAAGTGACCCTTTTCACCACAGTTATAGCAGGTCACAGCAGATTTATCAAAACCGAGTTTGGTATCCTTGGTTGCTGATATTGACTTTCCCGTTCTTCGCTCATAAGCTTTTGCCCTTCTCACTAAGTTGGCATACGACCAGAGGATATCTTGTCTCTCCATCTCATCCTCGTCGATCTGGTCATAGTCCTCTTGAGTCATATGAGCATTACCAATCTTCCCCTTCAGTAGATCATCATAAGAGGAGACTAGTGCACTTAGCATGCCCATATGTGTCTTAACCTCATCTGTATTCCCATACTTGAAGTGTTCGACATTAAGTCCGGAGGAAGATGTAGTATAAGATGACCCAGAGGATGAAGCATCAGAGGTAGATCTGCCCGATTCATTCACGTTGGTCACATAGGCAGACTGTAGGAGGGCATGTGAAGAGGTGGATGACGAGACAGGTGTTCCGGAGTAGTAGAGTGAGGGGTTCTGTTGATAACTAGACATTGAATCCAGGTTGAGTTCCTCCTACTCCTGCTCCTTTAACTTGGTGATGAAATCATTAAGGTCCATCCCGTCAAAACCGTTACCATTCTTGAGTATCATGATGAATGGCCGCCAGCTCTTGGGCAAAGCATTCGCCAAGATCTCTACTTGCTGCTTCTCTGGAACAGTAACACACAGACTGTCCAGTTCACTTAGAAGGTGGTTGTATCTTGTAATAAGGGAATGAATCTTCTCATCTCTTGTAGCCGTGAAATGGTCTAATTCCTTCCTTAATTGACTTGCTTTAAGTTCTTTCAGAGCAGCGTTTCCCTCATTCCTCTTCTCAAGAGCTCTCCATAGACTGTAGGAAGTTCGATACCTCCTAAACTGGTGGAAGATGTCGTTGGGGATGGCCTGAATCAGTTGAGCATAGGCCTTCTTTTCAGCATTGTAACTGGTCTGCTGTTCGACCGTCATTTTATCGTAAGGGGTTGCGATATTTCCCTCCCCTTTTGGAACCATATACTCAACATTCATGGCTCTCCGCAATCTACAATCGACCCCATCTAGAAAAATTTCGAATCTGGGCTTCCACATAGGATAGTCCTCCATGGTTAGCAATTTCGGCACTTTGTTGATACTGCCCATTTCTGTTTCTAGTAGAAGCTTGTTTAAGGCAGTGGTTTGTTTAGAGGCCATTTGAATTGATGTAATGAACCAAGGCAGCAAGCACACAGATTCGGATTGGATTTGAAAAGCACACAGGAAAACACGGAGTAAAATTTGATAGAAAAAGGTCACACAGAACTGCACAGAAAAGCACAGCGCACGAAGACGGAAATAAAATGCCTTTTTTTTTTTTTTTTTTTTTTTTTTTTTTTTTTTGTTCACAGTACAGTACGTGCGAACTGGCTTTACCACGCACGTACTGGAGAACACACCACGCACGGACAGACGGACTGACAAACTACGCGCGGACCGACTCACTACGCGCGGACTGATTCACCACGCGCGAACTGACGGACCACTACGCGCGAGGCAGAAACTAACAAACGAAGGATCTAGAACACACAGGCACAGTTCGTGCGAACTGAGGTCAGTACGCACGAGGTGGGGTTTCACTACGCACGGTCGAAACTCAAAGAGCCTAAACGTAAAAACTTGACCTTTTTAACGCAAAAGGACCTATTTTCCGACCTATTTTCGGTAAAAAGTGACGCAAGGGGGCACACACAGGCCTAAAGGAACACCTAGATCGACTTAATCCTAAGGAAAAGTGATCAATCAAAGCACAAGGCTCTGATACCACTTTGTAGGACCGGCTGGGGGACGGGGTTCTAAACTAAACTAAAACACCCTAATGCTAGGACTGATCTAGGATGAGAAATAGCGCGGAATTCTATTTCCCAAACCTCCTAAGGATTCTAAGATCTGCTTAGGTGTCCGGCACACAGTGACTCACACAGAAAGGTAGAAGAACAAACACACAGTACCACACAGAGATGCTTTGGCTGCCTTGGAATTCGAGAATTATCACTTGGTTCGCGAGTTTCAAGGGTATATGTACGATTACGAAGGCTCACGAAGTGTCCTGGACGATTGTTTTTCGTTAATGAGGGGTTAATCACTATTTATAGTGAGTTTTACGCGTTTTCGAATGACACAGTTCACTTCGCGCGAACTGACATTCACTTCGTGCGAAGTGACATCCACTTCTTGCGAAGTGACTGATGACCTCACTTCGCGCTAAGTGACTTTCACTTCTTGCGAAGTGACTTTCACTTCTTGCGAAGTGACTTTCACTTCTTGTGAAGTGAATTTCCTTATGACTAAACTTCCAAATACAAACCAAACCATGATTAAATACTTGTAAGCTTTTCATAAACACATAGTATCACTTAGAATGTATAAACATGCAAACCATTAATCAAAACACATTTAATTAATACCACATGAATATACTTTATTGATACGAACTAGGGATTCATAAAATATGCACCAACATACTCCCCCTAAGACCTAGTTCTATCAATAACCATTGCACTAAGCAAAAATTCCACAAAGTAAAATGCACAAAGCAAAATGCACACAGCAGAATTCGTACAGCAGAATTTTAAACGAATACCTTTCGTTATGCAAGCCTTACCTGCACTACGCACGATGTGAGCTGTAACTCGTGCTTAGTGGGGTTCCATCTCGCATGTAATGAGTTTCTCATCTGTGAACCTTAATTACTGTTAGTACTGCACTCAGCAATAAACGGTCAGTAACTTCAAGATCACTTATAAACATTTAAGCAAAACACATCAAAGTAAGATGAAGGAAATGTAAACAGAACAAACTCCCCCTAATCAAAACACTAAGAATGATTAATAACATACTAGAACTCTTTTTGTATTTTTCTGATAAAAAGGAAAATGAAAATGTAGAAATAAACTATTAACGAATTAAATCCTAAAGAACATAATTTAAAATACTAAGAAAATTGCAGGAATAAAATTACTGAAATTAAATCTTTTTGTGAGAAGGTTCCAGGATGGAATCAGTACCAGCACATCTATACTTAGTAGTCATTCATTTCAGAACCTTGGACATAAACATATTCTCTCAAACTCTGTCTGTCAACCTAACTTTCCTCAGATAATGACAGATTTTGTTTCAACATTTTCTGATTATCTAGACTGGTTACACGGTTAAGACTATCTCTTTCAAAGTCTCACAGTATTTTGATTCACTTAGTAGTTTGCACAACTTGGTTACCCAACCACCATGCTTATGTGCTTTGTGATTTTGTCAACGCATTTTATGCTCTTTGACATGGAGGTCAATTTTTCACCTCTTCCGATAATTTTGTTGAGCTTTTGTCACTGCATTTTATGCTCTTTGACAATTCAACACTAATAGATCAATGTAGCTTTTGTCACTGCATTTTATGCTCTTTAACAATTTAACATTGATAGATCCTTGACATCTCAGATTGGGGTCAATTTTTCACCCTCTTTTACATTTTGCTCATTGTCATCTAAGCACATTTGGCATGGTAACAGGTGTGTGCATCAAACTAAGTTAGTCTCAACTGATATTGACTTGTAGACTTGGAATATCTCGATAGCTTAAATCTATGATTGATTTTCACATGCATAACCATTTATCAGTCTAGACTTTCCTTATATGTCTTACACACTATCTGTTTCTTATCTGATTCAATTAGATCTTCAGACATTTTTCTCAAGAATATGTACATGCCTTCAGTCCTAATTTTACTAGACGTACTTTGTATTGAAAGCCAGTGTACCATCATTTTCCATTTGAGTTGGATCAACTTCTCATTTTTGTTTTTCTGATTTTTTTGTATTTTCTAAGTTTTCTGATTTTTTTTTTTTGTATTTTCTAAGTTTTCTGATTTTTTTGTATTTTCTAAGTTTTCTGATTTTTTTTTTTTTTAAGTTTTCTGATTTTTTTTTTTTTTTTTGAACTAAAACTAACTATCTCCCCCTAAAATACTAAACAAACTAGAAACTAAGAAAATAGAAATGCAACGACACAGACAATAAGCACAAAGAAAATAAAATGATAAAGACACACAGTCATAGAAACCTTAACCTGGACTATTTCGGTTGACACCCTTCACTTAGAAGAATGAGTTAGACAACATTAGGAACCCAAGCCCGGATGGTCATGGGTTTCCCGTCTTCTCCAACCACTGGAAGTTTCATCCATGTTCCAGTCTTGATGATCCTGTCACTTGATTCCTTGGACATTTGAACACACAGTTTGTTAGTCCACTTAGGAATCCTTTGATGCTGAACAGGAAGAGTTGAGTTTTGATGGTTTTTAAGAAACGTTTTATTTTCTTGCAAAATCGCAACTTTCTTGTTACAGCTTTGATGTGTCTTCTGATCACACTTGTAACTGAGGTGACCAGGTCTCCTGCACACATAGCAGACCCTTTCTGGGTATTGCTTCACAGAGCCTGTCGTTACCTTTTGAGGCCGATACCCTAACCCTTGATGTTTGGGTAGTTGTTTGACCTCTTGGTATGGACGGATATCAGGAGACTTTACACCCTCATTTTCAAATTTCCGAAGTGCATTATGGATACGATGCATCAACGGTCCTTGCACATAGGAACTGTCCAACAGTTCTCTAATGCCTGGTTCAGCCTTTTTGGTAACCTCTTGCTGAACCTCATTCTTCTGAGGCTTACCCACATCCTCATGTAACGTTAAATCCTCATTTGAGGTTGATGCAGAAGATTCATCAACCTTTGTGAGTAGTGGGTCAGCTTCAGAATGGACATCATCGTTCACCAGTTGATTTAACACTGGTGGTGGACATTTTGAATATACGTTTTTGTCCTTTTCTGAATCGGTACTTTGACCTCTCTGATCGATTATGTACTTAAAAAGATAAGAAGACGTGGAATAGCTTTTGAGTTTTTGACTCAGAGTCTCATAATCGACCTTTGAGGTAGCAAGGTCCTGTTTCAGCTTATCGATTTCGTTTATGTAAAACACGATAGCATCTTGTTTATTTAATAGAGCCACACCTAGTTCATTAACCTGTTTACCTAGACTTTGATTCTTTTCTTTTAATTGATTTTCTCTTCCTTTGATCAACAGGTTATTATCTAACTTAGATGTGAGATCTGAAATAGTAGACTTTAAGAACACTATCTGTTTTACATATTCATCACACGAACCACAAGGTAATCCAAAGGTACATACCTGATCCGCAGACGGTTGACCACAGCTGCACACCTTTTGATTTGACACTTTGGCACGGACATTCACTGGTGTCTCTTCTGCAGCTGGTGTCGAGGCTGGTTCATCATCATTGCTGGCACCTGATTCTTCTTCACTGGAATAGCTTTCGGTCTCGGATGAAGAATCTTCGTTCAACACATGAACGTTCGCCAAGTTGATGTCAGCATCAGCATTCCCGAACTGTACAGACCAATCCACTCCCTCATCTATTTGAATAACTGCCATAGCCTTAGTCGGTGTTGGAGTTGCTTCAGATTTTATGGTTGTGGAGGTAGATGATCTGCTGCCAGAACCAGTTTTGAATGGATACCTCGGTCCCGAATTCTTCGGCTTTTCACATTCACGCGCGAAGTGACCCTTTTCACCACAGTTATAGCAGGTCACAGCAGATTTATCAAAACCGAGTTTGGTATCCTTGGTTGCTGATATTGACTTTCCCGTTCTTCGCTCATAAGCTTTTGCCCTTCTCACTAAGTTGGCATACGACCAGAGGATATCTTGTCTCTCCATCTCATCCTCGTCGATCTGGTCATAGTCCTCTTGAGTCATATGAGCATTACCAATCTTCCCCTTCAGTAGATCATCATAAGAGGAGACTAGTGCACTTAGCATGCCCATATGTGTCTTAACCTCATCTGTATTCCCATACTTGAAGTGTTCGACATTAAGTCCGGAGGAAGATGTAGTATAAGATGACCCAGAGGATGAAGCATCTACCCTTTTTGACTGATTCGTTTAACTATTCTCATCTACCCTTTTTGACTAATAACTATTAATAAAAAATGAGAATTATAATCATCTAAGTTATTTAAATTAATTTGATCAAAATAGTTTTTCAACAAACTTTGAAGAACATAACTTTATTCAAAAACTTGAATAAACCTTATGTCGAGTTCGTACTAGTTTTACCAAAAACCCAAACACGACAAAATTTGATCACCATTTAAATAACAACATCTTGTTTCGCCTTCCCTTCATATAAACTTACCTTTTAGAGTTTATTTATAACGTCTCAACTGGTCGTGATTAATAAACGTCCAAAAACTATATATATTTTAACTAAAGCAGTTAAAATATATAAATTACTAGTTTATATAAAAACTTATTAATTTTAACGCTTAAAATTAACAATGTTGTTCTTAATCGGAAAAACTGTTTTTGCCCGATAAACACCAACGCTGGTTGCCCTCATGGGCCGAGTGCCCTCTGGGCCGAAACCCACCTTGGGCCATAGCCCTCTTGGGCCGAGTGCCCTCTGGGCCGAAAACCTCCTTGGGCCGTAGACCACCTGGGCCGAAGCCCACTTGGGTCGAGACCCACCTGGGTCGAAAAACCCGCAGGCAGGCCAGTTGGGCCATGAATCCTAGGCCGAAGCTAGTCACACCACCGACCACCTGGCCATACCGCCGACTGACCGCCGCCAGCCGATCGCTGCCAAGGGCTGCTGTTGGCCTGCGACCGCCGCCGCCGGGCTATCACCGCCGTCGCCACGGGCGCTGGTGGTGGTCTCGGTTTTTCTGATCAAAACAAAATTTTTAACCTTTGAAATCCCAATCCTTTTAATCTATCAAAAACTAACAAGTTTTTAATATTCTGATTAAAAAAACTGGATTTAATCAAAAACCTAAAGTTTTAATTATTAATGTGACCCATAAACTTTGTTTCACTAATAATTAATAATCCTAAAAACCAGATTTTAACCTTTAAACAAAACTTGTTTAAATTTCTGATTAAGATTAGGTATATAAATTGGATCAATATACCCTCCTTAAACAAAGATCTCAAAGTCTAAATCTTAAACATTAGATTAATCAAATCAATGGTTAAGATTTATAATGACATGATTGTAATTAAGTAAACAGTTATATGACTTAATTTTAGAAGGAAGGGTATTATGGTAAAAACCCTCTTTTTTTAATTTTTTTTACCCCTTAAATCTTTAAATGACCATAACTATTTCAATTTTTTGAGTTTGAGCAAAAAAATTATACCAATCTTCTCATTTTTTAATCCTCTTTCAAACGAGACTACTCTTCCTATATTTCTGGAAAAAAAAATTCGACGAAAATGACGAAATTCATCATTTCGTTACCTGTTGTTGCTGTTACTTGAAAACAGGTGACGAAAATGATAAAAATTCGACATTTTCGTGCCCCCTGTATGTCACGTAAAAGCAGGTGACGAAAATGATAAAAATTCGTCATTTTCATCATTTTTTCGTGCCCCCTGTATGTAACGTAAAAGCAGGTGACGAAAATGATAAAAAATCGTCATTTTCATCATTTTCGTAAAAAAAAAGGTGATCAGGTGTTCGAAAATGATGAAAACTGTTATGTGTTTATGGGTATGAAGGTGATGGACGAAAATGATTAAACTGGTAGGTGTTACTCTTTTCAAATAGGCGAAAATGATTATTTTCGTCATTCATATCATTTTCGTCATATTTTTTTTTTCCCAAAAATATAGGAAGAGTGGTCTCGTTTGAAAGAGGATTAAAAAACGAGAAGATTGTTATAATTTTTTTGCTCAAACTCAAAAAATTGAAAAACTTATTATCATTTGAAGATTTAAGGGGTAAAAAAAAACTAAATCTGAAAAGTTTGTTAGAGTTTTTAAAAGTTGTTTTAATTCCAATTTTACCCTTTTAAATAAGTGGCTGAGATTGAGACTTTGAGATCTATGATAAAGAAGGGGCTATGTTGAACCTCACACTATATATATATATATATATATATATATATATATATATATATATATATATATATATATATATATATATATATATATATATATATATATATATATATATATATATATGCAACAACCAAGCAATTATATATACGATATAAAAGCGGTAAACACAAAAACTGATTCGTTTAACTATTCTCATCTACCTTTTTTGACTAATAACTATTAATAAAAAATGAGAATTATAATCATCTAAGTTATTTAAATTAATTTGATCAAAATAGTTTTTCAACAAACTTTGAAGAACATAACTTTATTCAAAAACTTGAATAAACCTTTTGTCGAGTTCGTACTAGTTTTACCAAAAACCCAAACACGACAAAATTTGATCACCATTTAAATAACAACATCTTGTTTCGCCTTCCCTTCATATAAACTTACCTTTTAGAGTTTATTTATAACGTCTCAACTGGTCGTGATTAATAAACGTCCAAAAACTATATATATTTTAACTAAAGCAGTTAAAATATATAAATTACTAGTTTATGTAAAAACTTATTAATTTTAACGCTTAAAATTAACAATGTTGTTCTTAATCGGAAAAACTGTTTTTGCCCGATAAACACCTAGGCTGGTTGCCCTCATGGGCCGAGTGCCCTCTGGGCCGAAACCCACCTTGGGCCATAGCCCTCTTGGGCCGAGTGCCCTGTGGGCCGAAAACCTCCTTGGGCCGTAGACCACCTGGGCTGAAGCCCACTTGGGCAGAAACCCACTTGGGCCGAGACCCACCTGGGTCGAAAAACCCGCAGTCAGGCCAGTTGGGCCATGAATCCTAGGCCGAAGCCAGTCACACCACCGACCATCTGGCCATGCCGCCGACTGACCGCCGCCAGCCGATCGCTGCCAAGCGCTGCTGTTGGCCTACGACCGCCGCCGCTGGGCTATCACCGCCGTCGCCACGGGCGATGGTGGTGGTCTCGGTTTTTCTGATCAAAACAAAATTTTTAACCTTTGAAATCCCAATCCTTTTAATCTATCAAAAACTAACAAGTTTTTAATATTCTGATTAAAAAAACTAGATTTAATCAAAAACCAAAAGTTTTAATTATTAATGTGACCCAAAAACTTTGTTTCACTAATAATTAATAATCCTAAAAACCAGATTTTAACCTTTAAACAAAACTTGTTTAAATTTCTGATTAAGATTAGGTTTTAATAAAAAGACTTATCTTTTAACCGTTTAAACAGAAACTTGTTTAAACCTTTCTGATTAAAATAAAGACTTTTATATTCTAGATGAAAAACAAAAACTTGTTTTGATCATCTCTTTGGTTTTCGATTTTATCATAGAGAAACAAGATGAAGCAGAATATAATAAAATTTAAACGAATCAACCAACTAGATTAACTAGGTTTATCAATTAAACAAACTGTTTAATTTTCTTGATCAAACTTGTTTTTACCAAAAATTATAATCCTTTTAACCGTTCAAACTAACTGTTTAAACTTTCTAATTAGTATGATTAAATCTTTTATCAACCGGATAAAAAAAACAAACTGTTTTGTTGCCCTTCTTGATTTTCGAAAAATACAAAGAACAAGTAGGAGATCAAGAACAAACCTTAAATCTAAAAACAGAATAAACTAGAAACTATAGATCATAGAGCCGAGGCTATGATACCACTGAAGGGTTTTGACCATACCAAACCACCCTAAGACACAGACTGGTCAAACCTGGGTTTGATACTACTGATTCAATCCTAAAGCGGAACTGGATTGAACACAACCCCCTAAACCCTAAAAAGGGTTAGGATCTTTCTAATGATCATATCAGTTTCTCATCAACAATCCAGATAAAGGTTAAAAAAAACAATACCTCTTGTGATCTTGGGATTGCTAAAGATAGTCCACCACTACTGCACCACCAACGAACTAGCTGCTAGACCGCTGCTGGAATTACCCGAAAAATACACAAAACTCATGTATGTGCGTGCATGCGTGGATCGCAAAAAACCGAAAGGGTTTTTGCCTATTGTGCCGCCCACGCAGAAGCCAAAAACGAACACCGTTGGGTGTTGGGTTTATGTTCGACACAGAGAGAGAGAGTAGGGAGGGAGGCCAGGGATTTTCCTTGTTGCAATTTAGAATAACTTATGGATAAATGAGTTTTTTCTACGTTTAAATACTTAAACCTTATCCAAGCCCAAATCCTTTCAATTAAAGGCCATGACTTTAATTAAAGTTTCATTCCTTGCACTTTGACCCGTTGGACTGGTCCGTTAAATATTAAACTTAATATTTAATTTTCCTTTAAATAATAAATAACTATTTATTATTTATTTCTTTTCTCAAATAATTAATTCCGCTGATTAATTATTTCCACACAGATATTGGTAAATTCCAAACTGTTCTAATTGGGTGTGTAGCAGTGTAACTCTTTAGTCTCTTATAACATTGGATACAATGTACCCATTAATTATCTCTGCACATAATCTAACAAATCTGTACCTGCGTAAAGGGAAATCATGCACATTAGCTATAACTAGCTAGTGAGCACATATTACACATAAGCATCAATAAGCATGCTAACACAACATAGGAACAACACACAATGCTATCCTATCACATCGCGGCGCACCAATCATGTCAGCAAAAGTCATATCTCGCAGGGTAATCAGTCCTGCTCAACGACCCTAACTGGGGAATCACCCATAACCAACCTCGTTAAGGAACAGCGACCTGCAGAGCTATAACCCAAGCGTATACACTCGGATCCCGTCTATCCCCCATTTCCCAGCCCAATGGGCCCCAGGGTTCCAGCCACAGCTGATCTCAACCATGCCAGGAACTGTTAAACAGTCCCCCCGAGTGTCCGGACATAACAATAACACATAGCCGATCCAATCAGGATCCAATAGCACGCATACATAACATAACAACAACTTCTGCTCATACTTGATGAGCAGAACATGCAAATACAACTTAATCGTAACATACATTTATCAAATAGTTTATCTTATCGCATTCGTCTACTATCATTGCAACTTCAATCATCATAACCTCCTAGCATGGCATATCAATTCACAACATACCTCGCATACATATGTACACATGTGAATACAACAGTAGCACATTCCAACAAACGACTGTTAGCCCTACTTACTGAGTCTCATGGGAAACCGGTACTTACCTCACAGTCAAAGAAGACAGATGTAATGCCCGGAGTCCTCGGATCTCTCCGAATGACCTAACACAATCATGTGCAGGTTTAATTAACACTCAATAGTTACACGTTCGGTTCTACTTAGTACATAACAACAAATGAGAACCAAGTATTTTGATCCACAGACTTACGCCCGCAAGTAGCTCTGCTTACGGCCCAAGGCTTCTCAAAACCTCTACCTTACTTCCGCAAGGGATCCCCTTGCGCCCGTAAGGGTCCTTTCCAACCAACCATGGTTTTTTGGCCATAAGCAACCCTTTACGCCCGCAATTCTGGTTCTTTGGGTGCTTACGGTTGTAAGCTATGTGCCTACACTCGCGAAGCTATTTCCTTCGTCCTTAGACGGTAAACCATGACACAAATGCTTACGGCCGCAATACCCTTTGCTTACGGCCGTAATGGATATTTATACCTGCTTGCGCCCGCAAGGATCTCCCCTTACGACCGCAAGCATGATCGTTACAGTGAGCTTCAGCTCTGTTTTCCGACAACAACTGTTCTTCATGTTTTTGACACCAAAATCGACTTAAACTCAGATTCAACGGTTCATATAGTTTCTTTAACATCAATACAAGCTTACCTATGTATATAACACTTCAAACCACACTTAGAAGTCAGTTTAAACCCACCAAATGGATATTTCTACCATAAACCCATAACTAGGTTTTCACTTCAAGAATACTTACAATTAAATGGAGAAGATGACCAAAGCACAGGTTTGCAAGCTTGATTCCACAGCTAAAACCCAACACAAATCAATCTCTCTTGATTTCTTTCTTGAAAAGCAACAAGTTGTGGAGCATGTATATGTTTGTACATATGTTAGTGTGTGTAAGTTTGTGTTTGTGAAGTTTCCAGGATAAGAACCGCCTCATGGTGGTCAAATTATGAAACGTGGGTATGTTTTTCCCCTATCCAACTTACAACATAAGCCTCGTTTACCCGTTCAATTAACGAGGATATATTTGAAACCATTATCTAAAAACCGTTCAACATTCTATTAAGTCTATCTATTTCCCACATTATCACTTAACCACATTAATCCACATAACCACATTAAGTCGACAATTAACACCAATTAGCAACTAGGTCACTTTGACTAAAGTCAAGGTACAACTACTTAAACACAAGGTACAACTAGGCCCTACTTCAGGATGTTACAAAGGACAAAAATAAAACAAAAGCTTCAACACTACTGAACTTTAACATGCTTGAAACGAATATAACTGAAGCAGAATAGTGGTTTCCAGTGAAGTGGAGCTCTTCCTGTAGCGATTAGACCATGAGCTGATGGGAGAAACCGATAAACAATAAACGAATATGCCGACATGACCTGGGTTACAAAAGGGTGTGGGTTTATTTACAATCGTGAGGGGACACCTTTATTATTGTTGATTTCTTAACTTTCTAGATGTTGAATATCATAAAATGGAGAGAGGTTCGTTGATAGTATGGTTCACTATTTACATGGTTAGAGATCACCTCTCGATCTCCGATGCCGGTGGGGTTATCAAGTGAGCAACTTTTAGACACTTGTTGTTGAGGGAAATGGGAATAAAAAAAGGGAAAAGGAAACAATTCCATGTTTGTTTAGTAGGGAGAATTATGAATGAAAAATAAGGTAATTGTCATTCTCTTTTCATTTCTCCATATGATGGAGAGAAAAGGAAAGATTTCAAAACCCTATCTAAATGCATTAAAAACACAACATCAGAGAGTTCATCCACCAAAGCATAATCCCACCAAACCTTCTCCTCTTTGCGGTGCTGTAACAACTCGTCGTCCCACATAGAAAGATGAAAGAAACTTGAAGCACCTTATAAGTGGTATCAGAGCCATGGCTTTGAACTGCAGGGCGATACAAGTGGTATTAGAGCCTTTACCCCTAAGGTTATAGTGAATGCGGAACTCATGCATCTCCTGGGGTTTGGATTTTGGGTTTGTCGGCTTGACGCCTGACGAGGAAGTCCGGTGTTTAAGTTACGGAGTTTGTAACAACTCATCGTCCCACATACAAAGATGAAAGACACTTGAAGAACCTTATAAGTTCAAAGTTATGGCCTACTAATAAATTCCACCATGGTTTTTAGTTTATTTCGAAGTTATTGGGTTATCTCATGGTTTTGAACTACAGAGTGTTACATGTGCTACATTTGTTCATTTCTCTGGCGGTGACGAGCGACCGGCGTTGAGGTATGTCTCCCCCTCTCTCTATATATCTCGCTCTCTATATCTTTTAGTCACCCATTTCAGGTTCTCTTCGTATCCAGCAGTAGCAAGCGACTTACGGAAGCTCTGGAAGCCCCGTTTATTCTCTAATGAGGTACTTCTCTTTGCCTTTGCTCTCTGTATATCTCTCTCTCAGCCCTCTTCGAGTCTCCCTCTCCGGCGAGCGGCTGCGACAAGCGACCGGTGGCATATTCGGTTATTCTCAGGTACATCTCTCTCTACATATTTAATTACTTTTTTTGCTTACTGAGTTCTAAAAATCAAATAAATATTTGAGTGTTTTTTTAAAAAGTGTTTATGTGTATCTGGTTATTCTAGATGCAATCATATGTGTTAAGAAAATAATAGATATAAATGATCAAGTTCGTAGGATTCTTTATTGAATTTCATATTGAACCAAACAAGAAAAATGATTCTATATTATATTTCTCTACTGAAATCAATGTGTTACCAAACAGAAGAGTTAACTCTCATTGGACTATTTATCTTTCTCTACAATTCCATTCTTTGTTATTATTTCTTTGTAATTCCATTCTTTATACCAAACACACCCTTATATCTACCACGGTGAAGGTAGTGTCACTTGTCACCTGTCGAGATAGTTAATTTCGAGAGTGATGTCACCAAGACAACATATGTGATTTTTTTTTTTTGAAAGGCATTGAGTTTTATATATGTATCAAAAGATGGTGCTGTACAATATGATTAGTTCACACATACAAGATGTATGTGCAGGAGGAAAATGGATGATTGTTAATTTTGTAAATGGGTCGATGTAGACACCAATTATAAAGTTAACAACCTCCGAACACATATAAACTAAATTGTTTTCTACCGATACATTATGTCGACTACCATAATCTGTGGATGTTTCTTGGGTCCTGAAGCCAAACTTCCTACTTCAGAGAACCGCCGTTCTTTGATCTGTTCTTGAGCCATTGAAACGTTATGATCTGGATTTCGAAGAAGACCTGCTGTGGAATAAAGTTAGTAGCAGTAAATACACATTTGTTTCTGTTTCTCCAAATGTAGTATGCAACCGTTCTAACTATCAGCTCCCAAACTTGAACAAACCATGAGGAAAGGGTATTTCTATCCTTGTTTACCAACTCTACGAATGATGATCCCCCTGAATACTGAAGCCCCCACCATGTATGCGCCGCTTCCCAGATTCCTCTAATTTTGTTGCATGTGAAGATGGCGTGGTTGACCGTTTCAATTGAGTTATTGCATCTTGGACATAAAATTGTATCCAAATCGATACCTTTTTCATCCAACTTTGTAAGAACCGGCAATCTTTGTCTATCTACTCTCCAAGCGAAAATAGATAATTTCTTTGGTACTCTTTTTGACCAAAAGGTGTGATTAATCGTTTGAGCCCCGATCTTCAGTTTTTCATCCAGCAACTCTCGTACCCATTTGACCACGTAGACACCGTTGTTTGATCCAGAGCTCGACTAGCAGTCCCTTTTTGATTTTTGAAGCGTTAACGGTTGCAGTTGTTGTAGCAATTGGTGAAGTTCTGTTGCTGCTCTTCCTGCAAGTCTATGACCCGACCCAATGTTCCAACTCCACGTATCCTCTTCCCAAAGCCCTGCTTGACTAACCTGTAAATCGAGACTTCCAAATTTTTTAAAGATTCTTGGATATGTGTCTGCTAAGCGTGTGTTGCCCAGCCAAACATCATTCCAAAAATTGGTATTTTCCCCGTTTCCGATTTCAACTTTCATAATGGAGTTTAGTGTTAACCCTTTGTTGTTTAGATCCCGACCCACCCTTATTATTCCTTGCCATATTCCGGCACCTTTTTTAAAACGATCAGTATTTTGTCCCCCTAAAGGTCCATAAATACTTCTTATAATTTTAGCCCAAAAAGAATTAGATTCAACTTTAAATCTCCACCACCATTTTAACAATAAAGCCATGTTAAACGTGTTTAGATCCCCAATCGCTAGCCCGCCCGATTCCCTTTTGAGAATAACGTTCTCCCATTTAACCCAACATATCTTTTTCTTAGAATTACCCCCCGCCCAGAAAAAGTGTTTTCTAATTCTATCAAAGGATACAAGAGTAGACTGTGGAGCTCGGAACACAGATAAGAAGTGACCCCGCTGTTCTTAGATTGGATTTAATAAGTGTAAGTCGACCCCCAAACGAAAGCAATTTTCCTTTCCAAGATGAGAGTTTGGCCTCCATTTTGTTTAAAACTCTTTCCCAGTGTGAATGATTTTTCATGTTTGTATTAATTGGCACCCCAAGGTAGTAGAATGCCCCCGTCCCCTGCTTGCAACCAATAAAATTTGCATATATGCTTTCTTCGTCACTTGTGACTCCAAACCCTCTAACACAGCTCTTGTTCCAGTTAACTTTTAAACCCGACACATCTTGCCAACATTTGAGAAGTGACCCCGCCGTTCTTAGATTGGATTTGCTCCAATCTCCAAAGATGATTGTGTCGTCTGCGTATTGTAAGTGAGAGACCACGATTCCTTCTTTACCCACCTTCAGACCTTGAAAAATATTTTTTTCTACCGCTTCTTGGAACACTAGATTCAGACCCTCTGCGACAATTAGGAAGAGATAAGGAGCCAGTGGGTCTCCTTGTCTCACCCCTTTCTCCACTTTAAATTCCTTGGATGGTGATCCATTAATTAAAACAGATAAAAAAGCCGAACTTAGACATCCCATGATCCAGTTTATCCATGTTGACCCAAACCCCATTTGTACCATAGACTCCTTCAGAAACACCCAATCTATGTGATTAGAAGTAGGAGAGAGTGAGTGACAAATAGTGAGAATTGAAAACATATGAATAATTGATTTACATATAAATATAGATATGTATATATAGTTATAAGAGTTAATTATATTTTCTGTTTTCATGATTTATTAGAAATTACAGAGTTGGTCTCTAGGTACAATAGTTTACGATTTGGTCTCGCTAACATGATTTTCTTGCACTTTTGGCCCCTTCTTAACATAAAATGACCAAATTTTTAATTCTCACCAACCTTCAATTTGGGTTTTGATGATTTAGTGTTGAAAAAGGGGTATCGTCCAGAACTAGCTTCTGCTTTGACCTGGACGAAGGTGCCTACAAAACAACCACCGGTTAGTCTCGCCACAAGCCCAGCTCGTGACCAAATTCCGGCGTGAGGATAAGTATATGAGAGAGAATTTAAGAGAGCAGTAAATATAGAGAGAAAGGGAGTTTAAGGAGAATAACATGCATTTACTCACATCTGATTGGGGTATTTATAGCCATCTTAGCTCATGATTAGTGATTAATAGCCTGTGGTTATTCCTTCTCTAGTGCAGACATGCTCTGACCTGCATTAATTGCTTGCATGATGTGTGACAGAGCTCATTAAATGCAGATCTTGTGATCTGCTATGCCGATGGAGCCTAATATCTTGTTTGCTTGTATTTTGTCTTTTTTGGGAGCTGATACACTATATATTTATGTGATTTAGAGACTAACTTTGTTATTATGTGATGTCCGGAGCTTCCTCCGGTCTGGCCATAATATGGAACATAGGTCATCATTTAGCGTTACTGATATTTTTTGAAATGTTTGGCTAATTTTAGTGATTTATGTTCAACTCTAGTTAAATATGTATCCGATGTGTTTTCTTTTTCAAAGCCGAGATATTGACCGGAGACTACAGCAATAGCCGGAGATAAGAATGGTGTCGAAAGACAGTGGCAACGGTCACAAAAGTTGAAGATGAAATGGTTAATGAAATTAATTAATTAACCACGATTAAATAATTACTTATCATTTAAATAAAAATATATAAAAAATTAATAAATTAGTAGGATAAAAACACTTTGGCAATTTCAAATTGAAAAGTATTTAGAATACAAAAGATTCGAATTAAAAGAGACAAGCACTGTAAATTGTTAAAACGACGCGTTAAACAAACACATAATTAACTCTAAGTTATAATAAAAGCTGATTAATTTATTTATTCATATATAATAAAACCAAAGGGTTATGGCATAGCGATATTAATGTTTAGAAATGGTGCTCCCAATTTTATAGTTATGGGTAGAAGTCCTGGTGTGAACATATGATATGAAGTTGAGTAGATGTGTGTTTATATTCAACTCTGTTAAAGGTTGCAACAAAGATTCCGGCGAGCCAAAAAATCAATATTTATTTCTAATATATCTCTTAGATTTAAGAAAGTATATAACTTAACACACAACATATCAATTCGGCATTGCAATAAACTATATACACATCGATTGGCTGAGCATAATATGAAGAATACAAACCCACATATTGTAATTGATTTAGCAAAATATACACATCCGAGTTCGAAATTCTATATAATCATAAAAAAATAATCGCAAGGCATTTCTGTTTCATTTACCATTTGACGGTAATCAATTTAGAAATTAAATTGTGGCGGTGTAATGAGGAGGTGTCAAAGACCATTGCGACATCGAAATTGTTAAGGGGTCGAAGAGAGAACCGCTTGAAGGTAATCGATCTGGAAATCAGATCGTGGAAACCGACAGTGAAACGAGGGAGAATCGGTGGAGGAATAAGACATCGATGTTTCAGATAAGAGAAAGACTTCCTCAGGTGAGTTTTCTATTTTGTGAAAAAGAAAGAAATGACTTCCATGGTGGGGTAAGTCAAGCGCTTCTCTCTCCTGACGGGTTATACGTAGAATTGATAAGAAGGATGAAGTGGTAAAAACATATTAAAATCCTGTGGGTGAAATAAAATACACAGTGGAAGTATCACTGCCCTATACTATAGCATTTAGCAGGAGAATGAACAGTAATTTTCCTACAAACATAAGTGTAGCTACATTTATTGAACAAACATAAGTTTGGATGGACCGGTAAGGCGGTTGTTTTTGTTACAATAGATCTTGGTTTCCATTCTGCATTTTGTCTTTATTTTTTTTCCTTGTCCACCTAAGCGCCTTTCACAATTTCATTAATCCTCTTTTCGTTTTCCTCACTTTCAATGCACAAAATACAAACGGACAACGGTGAGACAACACATAAATATTTAACCAATTGATTGTTACTTTTATTATAAATATTATTAATATTTAAATAGTTAATTTTACATCATATATGATTTTATCTTATGATTTTTGATATAAAATATTCGACATAAATATAAATATATTTTTGTAATTGTCAAAAGTTATATTTCACAAAGCATTATAATAAAAATATAAATAAATATATTGGATACAAATTGTGTTACTTTCTTACTAACCTATATATCAATTTGCATACAAAAGTAGTCTTTTCTCACGATATATTGAGGGGCAAAAGCGTCAAAGTATATTTTCACGCGATATATGGGAATCGATTAATTTCTCCCCTCTTTCTTTTCTTCTCGAATAAGTGAATTGGGTGACGATCTCATTTCCGACCACTTCTATCTCCACTATCGCCGCCGCTGTCTCTACACATTTCATGGTTACTTTTGGATTTCAAGGAGGTCAATTGGGTGATGATTGTAGGTCAACTGGTGGTGGATTTGGGAAGATGGTGAGCGAAATCCGGTGGAAAACGGTGTTTGAATCGGTTGGGATTCAACACCGACGAAGCCCCTAATTTTCAGACGAACGGAAGTGAAGGGGTTTTGAAGAACTTGCGATATTTATCTCAAATCCATCGTCCCAATTGTGTGGTCTGCATTCGTTGAGGATTGCTGAAGCCCCATCTTATTCGCTATGATTGAGGTTACTAAGGGACTGCACTTCAAATCTTCACTAAGCGTATAGATGATAGGTAAGCCCTTTTCAACTGTAAATTTTAAGTCTTCCCAACTGAGTGTTTGGGGTTTTTTTTAATTTTCAGATTATGTTATGGCACTAAGAAATTGAGGTATTAGTAGGTTATGATTTTGTATTTAATAACACACATAATTCTTCAAAATTCCAATCAACTCATATGCTCTCCTTCATTTTTTTACTTACCCATTGGTAGACTAGGGTTGCTTCTGGATCACTGGATGTGTGGTTGAACGTGTCATGTGAAGTTAATTTGGTAATTTTTTGAACAAATATGATTTTGATGGATGGTTTCTTTTTCCTCATTTATCTGATGAAGCCTACTTCTTCAACTTATGATTTTAATGGAAATTTCAATATGTTGGACAAATAATATTGTTTCTCATAAAACAAAGTAAGAATAGTGTTTCACATCTCATGAATTGATAATTGTTTATATGAAAAGTGTAAGTATGTTATTCAATCTAGAATATAAACAATATATGATTGAATACATTAGAACAATGAACAAGATGAGTTAACTAAAGGAGAAACATGTGATGTTGAAGGATTATCGTTCTTACATCAGATTTTGTTAACTACAAAAATGTGTTTCAAATTGAAAGTTTATTGATTGTCCTGCAGCAACTCATGTTATATTGCATGGATTATGAGACTTCATTTTCTTCAGATGTTAATTTCTTAGTCCAAGTGAAAATGGGTTAGAGAAAGTAAAAAAAAAAATCTTCTTTTATGGCATTCATCCTAAAACTAATTGATCACTCATTGTTACAAATTACTATTATTTTAAAATCCCAGGAAACTTTTAGGACTCTATGTAAATGGCTTATGATGCATCCGACAATGTTGGACAAAAAAAAATCAAAGATGCAAATATATTCTACAGCAGATGATGAAGTCACCCCCTTTCAAAAGGGTATCTCTCTTGCAAGCTCACATATTCAATCTGCAAGTGCAGAGGTAGAGGACATTAGGCCAAGGACCGTGAAATTAAAATCTTAAGGCCTGAAAAGGAACAAGCTGACCAGCCTACATAGGACTCAGCACCTGCTCAAGCTGCCAGTCAGTTCCACAAGATGAAGCTGCTAAGTGCTCATCATCTGAACCCACTATGAAGTGGGTTCCCAAACAAAACTAATGTGTTTACTTGGATATTGGATGTTCAAGACACATGACTGGGTGGAAAGGACTTCTTAGTGATTTCCAGGAAGTTAAAGGTCCTAAAGTAAAATTTGGTGATAACTCCCATCGAAGAACCAAAGGATATGGGAAGATGCATGCTGGCAAGGTGACTTTCCATAAAGTTGCATATGTTAAAGGTCTTAAACACAATCTGATAAGTATCAGCCAATTGTGTGATGAAGACAATATTGTTACTTTTAGGAAGAAAGCAGGGACTATATATAATGCTAAGGGTAAGTCTGTATTTATAGAAAAAAGAGAAAGAGATGCGTATCTACTTGATCTTAATTCTGCTGATCCCTATATACTGAAACCTGCTTATATTCTCAATCTGTTCCTAAGCTGGGTTGGTTGTGGAATAAAAGATTATCACATTAAAATTTCAAGAATATAAATATGCTATCCAATAAAGAGTTAGTCTATGGATTACCAAAGATCACATTTGTCAAGGACAAATTGTGTTCAGCTTGTGAACAGGAGAAACATCATAAAGGGTCCTTCAAATCAAAGCACAATTTTTCAATAACAGACCCAATGCATATGTTGCATATGGATAAGTTTGGACCTATAAGTACTCCAAGTCTATGTGGCAAGAAGTACACTCTGGTGTTAGTAGACGAGTTCTCACGATTCACCTGGTAATATTCCTTAAAGCCAAAAATGAAGCTGCTCTGGAGATAATAAGTTTTATCAAACAAGAAGAGTTGCAAAAAGGTAAGTCTGTAAAGCAACTCAGAAGTGATCATGAGACTGAGTTCAGAAACTCAACCCTAGAAGGCTTTTGTAAACAGAAAGGAATATTACAAAATTTCTCCTCAGTCAGAACTCCTCAACAAAATGGAGTGGCATAGAGGAGAAACAAAACCTTAATTGAGGCTGCTAGAACAATGCTATGTGAGGCAGGATTGAAACTCTATTTCTGGGATGAAGCTGTAAGTACAGCATGCTATTACCAGAATAGATCAATCATTGTCAAAAGTAATGGCAAAACTACATATGAGATGTATAAATCTAGAAAGCCCTATATAGGTTACTTCCATGTCTTTGGTTTAAGATGCTATGTGCTGAATCAAAGAGTTCAGCTTCATAAGTTGGAACGTAAAGCTGATCTTGGAATCTTTGTTGGTTATTCCTCAATCTCCAAGTCTTACAGAGTGTATAACACCAGGAGACAGGCTACAGAAGAATCAATTCATGTCTCAATTGATGAAGACAGTTTTGATCTAGTTGATAAAAGACAAGCTGACTTGGTGCGTCTGAGTGAGCTTGAAAAGCCCGAGGAAACCAAAATGTCAAATCCCATGTATGTCATGGATGATGACAGTGATGATGATGTGTGTCCATCAAAGAAATCATCACAAGCTTCAAAGGACTCTCAAGCTGAGAAAGATGATGAATTCATCAATCCCTTTGGAGCTAATGTTACTCAGAATGAAGATCTTAGTGATCAACAGTTTGATAACAATGCTGCAATTGAGACTGAAGATGTAAGTTCACCTCAGAGTCCTCAATATCACTCAGATCCAGAACCACATTCTCCTACTAGAACATTTAAATTCCTCAAATATCATCCTCAAGATCAAATAATTGGTAATGTTCAAGAAAGAGTAATGACAATATCAAAGGCAACAACAAACTATGCTGCCTACTTTGGATTCCTATCTCAAATTGAACCAAAGAAGACTGAAGAAGCCTTAGAGGATGAGGACTGGATTGAAGCTATGAAAGAGAAATTAAATGAGTTCGAGAGAATCAAATTTTGGAGTCTTGTCCCAGCCCCCAAAAATCATACAATTATAGGCACTACGTGGGTCTATAGAAACAAAATGGACAAGGATTGAGTGATTGTGAGGAACAAAGCCAGGCTGGTAGCACAAGGGTATAAACAAGAAGAAGGAATCGATTATGATGAGACTTTTGCCCCTGTTGCTAGAATTGAAGCCATCATGTTGTTCATAGCTTATGCAGCATATAAAGACTTCAAAGTCTATCAAATGGATGTGAAGAGTGCTTTCTTAAATGAAAAACTTCAGGAGGAAGTCTATGTGAAACAACCTCCTGGCTTTGTTAGTTCAAAGTTTCCACATCATGTTTATAAGTTAGACAATGCTTTGTATTGTCTTAGACAAGCTCCAAGAGCTTGGTATGATACCCTGTCCAACTATCTACTATCAATGGACTTCACCAGAGGTAGTATAGATAAGACACACTTTATTAAAAAGAGTAAAAGACAGGTGATTCTTGTACAAATCTATGTGGATGACATTATTTTTGGTTCTACAAATGAATCTCTATGTGAATGGTTCTCCAAAATTATGCCAAAAAGGTACAAGATGAGTATGATGGGTGAAATGACATATTTCCTAGGCTTGCAAATTCAACAAAAGCCTGATTGAATATTCAATACCAAAGCAAGTATGTTCTTGATTTGATAAAGAAATATGGTTTTGATTCAAGTTCAACCATGAAAACACCCATGTCACCAGCTGTCAAGCTGAGTAAAGACTCAGATGGTAAGTCTGTATGTCAGTCTACCTATTAAAAATGATAGGTTCACCACTCTATTTGACAGCTAGTAGACCTGATATCATGTTTGCTACATGTGTTTGTGCAAGATATCAGACAGATCCTAAGGAGTCACATCTTCAAGTTATGAAAAGGATCTTTAGGTACCTTAAAGGTACACTAAATCTAGGCCTTTGGTATCCAAAGGACTCTGGATTTGAGTTAGTTGGTTTTTCAGATGCTGACTATGCTGGGTGCAAGTTAGATAGAAAATCAACAACAAGAGGATGTCAAATGCGTGGAGGGAAGTTAGTAAGCTGGACTAGTAAGAAACAGAACTCAGTGGTTACTTCAACTGCTGAGGCTGAGTATGTTGCAGCAGGAAGCTGTTGTGCTCAAATCCTGGGGATGCAACATCAGCTTCAAGACTTTGGTATGAATTTTAAGAAAACACCTATCTTCTGTGATAACCTTAGTGCTTTAGGCATCACTTACAATCCAGTCTTCCACTCAAGAACCAAGCATATTGAAATTAGACATCACTTCATCAAGGACATCATGGAAAAAGGTAAAGTTGATATCAAATTTATCTCCACTGATGACCAATTGGCAGATATCTTTACAAAACCACTTGATGAAAAGAGGTTTATGTATCTGCTGAGTGAATTAGGTATGCTCAACCCTTAGCTAAGTGTCTAGAATTTGAGTTTCAGTTTGACAAAGACTAAGTGTCCTAAGCTGAGTGCACAGTTTATAAATAAGTTTTCATAAACTGAATATATTGTCAAGCTGAATAATGAGTTCACATGTTTGGTAAGTCCCAAACATGTTTTAACTACTCAGTGTAGTTAAAATATAAGTTTGAGTCAGTCTTAAACATAAATGACTACGTGTCATTGATTCTGAGCTGTGTTCTCTACTCAAGCTGAGTATCAATCTCAAGCTGAGTGATCAAATCAAGCTGAGTGCTTGACTTATGCTGAGTCATACGTTTACTCAGCTTGGTGTGTCCAAACTATGATTTAATTACTATGTGTTATTAATTCATGAGTCATTGTGTATTTGAGTCTGTCTCAAATCACGTTTTATACGGATTGCGTATTGGTGTAATACAACAGTGTAAATAATATTGTTGTAAGTCAATAATATTATTTTACAAAGTTAACCGTTGGGAGATGATAAGTTTCATCTCGATTACTGTTACATTGCGCCGTAAATTTGTTACGTGTAACGGATAAAAAAGGATTTCCATCGGTAACTTTTCTCTCTTATCAGAAAGGTATATATAACGCCCATAACCGATTTTTAGAAGTTTACGCTTACAATTCTCACTTCTCAAACTTCTCATACACTCAAATACATTTCACGAACACCTCTCTTGCTCAGTGCATTAAACCGTTCGGATTCAAAACCCTAATCGCTCAGTCCGAATGCGATTAACTCAGTGTAAATCCTTAATCAGGTTCAACATGGACAGAACCATTCTTATTCTCAGTGATCGAATGGTTAGAGGTGCTCAGATGAAGAACAATGGTGTGCCGTTGATTCGAATCAACAATCAACGTGCCTGTCTCACAATTCCAGAGAGGAAACGAGGCAGAGGATACGAAGTATGGGTGGACTACATTCGAAAATGCCCCTTGGCATTCGTTTTTTCAGGAGCACCACTCCACATCGTTCCATAACACCTGTTGGAGTTCTGGTATACTTGTACTTACAACCAGAACAGGGGAGATATCACTGGCACTGTTCTAAATAGGGATAGAACAGTTGTCATTACTGTGCAGCGGCTAAGGGACGTTGTTCAACTCCCTGCAAATGGTGTGTTCGAAGCTGCTGTAACAAGACAAGTGGCAAGGTCTGTCCTACCCAATATGGGTCACCCGCAAACAAAGGGTGTGATAAAGAAAGCCACTTTTCCAACTGGATGGGGCTTCATGGTGTCCACTATGATACGTTCACTTGGCACTAAGATTGGAGCTTGGATCAAGTCAATGAGTTCGAGATGCAGCTGCTCTACAACATGTATCATGACAGAAATCTGGACTATGCACTGCTTATCTTCAACGAGCTCAAAGCCCAAGTTGTGAAGACACCAAGGGATCTCCATGTACCATTCATACGGTACTTATCCTTGGTGGTGGAAGATGAGTTGGGAGAACAACATTATGAAGCTGGACAGGATGTGTTCCCTGCTCCAGCACTCAGCTCAAAGATGTTCAACAATGACATCTTTCCAGAGCAGGAAGGTCTGAGTGACCCAATGCGATGGATAGCTAAGAAAGCTTCATCTGCAAGTGAAGCTGAGGAGTCGTATCAAGGGGGAGCATCTAGAGCTGAACCAGATCATCGAGCTGAGCAGCCTACTCAAGCTGAGCATTCTTCTGAAGCTGATGGTGCTTCATCCTCCTCTTGTTCTAAGTCATCTTCAGAGTCTGCATTCGATGAAAGACTCAGACCAGGTATCACTCCTCCTCTCTCAACTTCTTCTCACTTTTCTCCATCATCTTTTGGAGATAAGACTGCGGTAGACCCAACCCAGTCTAACCCATATCCTCCACCTTCCATTCAACTCCACTCTGAAGCCACCCCTAGTATACCCACTGCTATTAGGGAGAATATCCAAACCTATACACGAAAAACTGCCAAAGGTGGTGCCACTTCTAATGGCATCACTGGAGCTGAGATCACATTGATCCCTCCCCAGGCAGGAGTTGAGGGGGAGATGCCTACTCTTAAGGTGTCAACCTCGAGGCTTATTTCAACCCTACATCCTTATCTGGGTGTGGTGTCTACTAAGCCCACACTCTCCAGAGCCATGGGAGAGCCCACTGCTGTGCCTGAGCATACACACTCAGGTTACATTGAAAAATTGACCAATCCCCAGGGTCAATCACCCCCTCCAACCCACTAAGCCAACCACCTACCCATACACATCACGTGTTGAGCCCTATTACTTCTCTTCACTTCTCACACCCACTAGCACGAACTGTCAATGTTTCATCTATATACCAAGGTGAATCATAGGGTCCAAACTCTGGTGCACATGATTTTGAGTATATACACCAATCCTTGGATGATGCACCCAAACACTCACCACTAAATGTTATTGACTCTTTCAATTCACAAGATAAATATTTTGAGTTTAAGAACAGGAGTCAGTCTCCTCCAAATGAATCTGCCTCCTCCGGCATCCAACAATTGAAACAATATTTAGCAGCTCAGTTTGGTTTGTTCCATCTCAAGCAGAAGAAGAACAAACGCCAAATTTATTAGAGACTTGAGATGCTAACTAATGACGTTAAAGAGATTGCCTATGCGGTTGCTGCCCTATCCCAAAAATAGACTTCGACCCCTATTGATGATGACAAAAAGGGGGAGAAGGTTCCAGCTAAAGCTGACGCTTAGTGAGTTCAAGCGGAAGCTCTACTGGCACTAGCAAAAGGAGCAGAGAGGCAAGCTCAGTTTGAGGGGGAGCTGGAGTTTGAAAAAGAGGAACCTGTAGCTAAGAGACAAAAAGTGATAGAATCTGAATCTGAAGCTGATAGTGTTTCTGCTGAGGAAGAAAAAGCCACAAGGCTTATGATTGAAATGCTAGAACAAGAGGAAGCTACTGAGTTAGGCATATCACTTGATGAGCTGAGAAAAAGGAAAGAGAAGGAGGCAAAGGACCAAGAAAGAGAAAGAGAAAGAAAAGCTTTGGCTCAAGCTGAAGCTGATTACACTGGTCCAAGACCTGATCCTATTCCATATACAGACGCAGACATTCAAGAGTGCTATTTCAGAAGGAGCATAAGCGAAGAGATCAGAGGCATGACATTGAGCAGAGTAAATGGAGCCATCATTCTCAACTTAGAATTTGATGATAAATCTACAATGGGAATGGACCTGAGATTTGTTCACAGGATGGGCTACATAGAATGGAAAAGAATAATAATGATGCTCAAGAAGTTCAAAAGAAGTCAAATCAAGCAAGAGATCTTTTCTGAAGTTTCTAAACTGATCAATAGAGCTGAGGAGCTGAGATATGTTCCAGTTCCTGGTCTGCAATAGGAGAAACTATTAGAGGTACCTGAAGGTGTGGAGTTCAAAGTGAATCAAGGTATTCATGCACCTGTTCAGGGATTTATGTTTAAGGATCAGGCAGGAAAACTTAGCTTCATCAAGCTAAATGAGATCTCTATCTAAAAGCTAGGGATGCCTTACACATAAGAAGTTGCTGTGGTGATGATATCTCAAATCACTTTGTGAGATACAAGCTGAATAAAATCATCAGAGTACAACAGAAGGAATTCAGAGAGAATGTAGAAGCTGAGAGGTTGCTAGACGAAATCAACAAAGAAATCATTAATTGGGAACTTCTACATCTTGAGTTCAAAATATAAATTTTATAATAGATTAGTTCTATTGTATATATTAGATTAGTTCTAATTTTTGTAAGCACTAAGTGTGCATGATCTAAGTGATCAAAATTTTTGTATTTAGATATGTTCAATGAATACAAATACTTGTTTGATATGTTCAACTGGTTTATGATGTGTTCATAATTATTATTCTGATTAGTTCAGTTTGAATGAATAATTAATTAGTTTTTATTCATTAATATGATTGGTTGGTTTGTTCAACTTAAAATTGATAAGTTCAATTAATATTTGATTAGTTCAAATATAAAATCTTAATAAGTTTAAGATCTAAAACATAATTCTGTTCAACAAACTTAAGAACTGTTTAATGGTTTTGTCATCATCAAATAAGGGGAGTTTGTTGGGAATATGATCTCATCAATTAAGATTTGATGAGATAAAGTTAAGTTTGTAGGATATGTTCTAAATACAACTTAAATAGAATTATGAGGCTTGATCAGACTGAGCACTTATAGTGTTTCAGACTGAGCATAAACTTAATATAACCTGAGCATATATTCGATCAGCTTAGACTATATCTTAGTAAGATTATCAATGTGTTTGATAAGCTGTGTATGTCACCTAATATATAGGTTGAGTATTCAGCTTGATGTGTTTTGAGCTGAGTGACTCAGCGTATAGACTGAGTCAGCTCAACAGAGTTATTAAGTAAGTTCTAGCTAACTCTTAGGACTTCTAAGGATGAGTTAATCATTATACGTGTTAGTACATGTTTGTTTTCGGGTTTGTTCTCGAAGAACTCAGCTTGATGAGTTTCAAGCTGAGTAACTCAGTCCGACTAAAGAAGTCAGTTGAAGAGAATTTAAATATGTTTTAAATTCCTTTTATCTCTCTATATCTACGGCATGGATAAGAAGATTCCAGAATCAAGATTTAAGATTGAAGACTCAAGATAGAAGATTCAAGATTCAAGATTCCGGGTTATCCGTTAGTTTGTTAGCAGATTAGGATTAGTTCTAGTATGTTAGGATCCGTAGGAACATGATTATAAATACTTATCTCCTGATAAGTTTTGAGGTACGACTATTATTCAACGAGTTATAGAGCCAAACTCAGTTCACCTCAACATTAATCATATGTGTAACGAATCTTGATTCACTGTTTGTAAGTCCAACGTGATCAAGAGAACTCACAGATTGCCAATTTGTTCATGTGTTTGAATCTTCACATCTGTTGTGAAGTTGGTAAGTATTTAATCTGTGATTAAATCCTGTTTAGAGAGTCGTCCTGTATCTATAATCATAAGTTGATTATAGATAGCAATGTTTGAGAGATTGAGAGATTTGATTTACATTAGGTGTTTACATATCAAGTGTTGCTTACTTGATTATGTCTGTAATCATGTTCTTATTAGTGAAAAGCAAAGCAATCGATTGTTTGTGGTTTGATGTGTGTTAACACTTTTTATTGATTTGTTCAATTTTCCGCAGAAAGTGTATTCAACCCCCCTTCTACACATTACTTGCTTGTTAATACTCTCACCAAGGGACCAACATTATAACAGTAGCATGATCTCGATTAAACCATTATAAGGTCCAACAACGCCAACACCATTTCCATCCTTGTACCTGCTGTGTTTAGCAGATTCTTATTCAAGTTAAGTTTTTTTTAATTTAACCATGCGTATACACATACACACATATATATATATATATATATATACGTAGATGAAATATGAGATGGTTAAGGGGATGAATGTGAAGTTAGAATGATAAGAGTGAGATGCAGGGGAATGAAAGAGAGAAATGATGTGATGTTCATTTTGCAAGAGGAAGAAGAGAAATATATGCCATGTTCTAAACCTAATGGTACCTAGTGTTTAGATGGCATTAGGAGTTTATTTTCTTTTTCCTATAATAACATTAATAGAGATAAAGATAAAAAATAAAAAGATACAAAAGTCTCTAAGAGTAACGAAGTGGCAATATAAAGAGAGATTAAAAAACACATTAATATGCCACCATAACTAAACTTAACAAAAATATCACGTTTTTGTTTCTTCCTTTTTAACGACTCCTTCTTCTCCCTTTTAATCCCCTTTAACTCATGAAAATTTCTAGATTGTTTGTCCCAAGTGATTCAGATATCAATCATAACATGAAGATCAATGTAACATAATCAAGAAATCTAGAGAGAGAATCAAGAACACCATGTAAACACACACTTAAGCTTTGTGGTTATGTCAAAGACCTTACTAATGACAATCAGTCATTAGTATATATACCCCTAGGATATTTACAATATTAACCCTCTAGTTTGTATATTTAATACAAACTTCAACTAAAATATAATCTTCTATTCTATACAATATTTATAACCTAACAATCTCCCCCTTTGTATAGAAATAGAAGATGTTTGTCTTTACAGCTTCATACGAACTCTAACAATCTCCTCTTACAAATATGCAGATTTCTTGCTGCATTCTTTAACGCTTTAGGAGACAAGACTTGAACGATTTCTTTTTGAATCCTCAGTCTTTGATTGGATGTCTTTAGAATATCTTCTCATCTGGAAAAATGGACTCTTCAATTTTAAGAATAGTCTTCACTTTAAAATTCTTGATGAGAACTTGATTCTTGAAAGTACACGAGAACATCCTTTTTCTTCTAATTTTTGGATTTGCACCAGTAACCTAAGGATTTTCAACCTTTGGTTGTATGAGCAGTTTAGCTTGAAGTGGTTTTCAGCATACGCGATCTTGAGCATTTAAACAGTATGATTTAGGAAGAATATTTGTTCTCTCCCCCTATTTGGTTTATTTCTTCAGAACTGATTTACATTTTCAGTTACACACTTTCACTGTTCTGAACTTGATATATTTTCTCTTTTGTTCTTTTCTTTGCTCCTCCTTGACTTGACATGTATGATCTTTTACTTTAGTTCTCTTTGTCTCCCCCTCAACACATGAATCTCTTCTCTTGATCGATAAGCTCAAAATCAACTGAATGAGTATCAAAATTTTCTCCCCCTCATGATGATCAGGATTCTTCATGAACATCATGTACATGAATTCTACATCCGGCTTGATTTTGACACGAAGATATGAACATTTGAAACTTAGAATCCGCATCATGAGATTCAGTTGAAGAATGGTGTCACCACAATAATATGGCAATGAGAGTATCCAAGACAGTATTTAGGGCACCGTCTCAAAGTTCCCTTAGGTAACACCGAGATCACATAGATTGCTCGTTAACACAACAGGTTAAAAGAAACGGTGTGACCTACATTAAGAACTGTCATAACGTTGATTCTGGTAGGATTTCCATCTAATCATCGTGAATATCACAAAAGATAACACTCCAAGATGTTCCAGTAGTTACGAAAACTAGATACACTTAATATTTCTACCATGTGTCCTACGAAATGAAATTTATATTCAAATAAGATCTAGACTCGATAAATGCATTAAAGAAGTCCGGGACCGGAGTAGCTGTCCTCCTTGTTTCAATATGAACAATTTCCAAATGAGATGTCAATAGAAATGTGCTAATTCTCCGTGTGAAGTTGAAACAACTATTTGTTAAGAGATAATTGAGTAGCTGGGTGGGGTTAGTGCATTGCATCACTGGGTCCATGATGTCTATTTCAATACCAAATCTCAACGAATGAGATCCAGTAGCAGATGTGGCTACCCAGATGTATACTATTTGGTAATGATCTTTCTTTTCTTTTGATCCTGTCTCACCCACAACTCACTAACTATTTTTCAACTTCTCCCTCAAACTCTCTTTCTGAATTTATGTATGTATCTCTGTTTGTTGGATACATATGGACACTTGTTATTATTCGTAACCGTATGAGAAATTATGTGATATACAACAAGAACGATTTTCAAGAAATTCGATGTTGAGAAGGTTTGTCAAGGATGATTTGAACAATCAGAGAATTTGAACAATAGGGATATTTGAACAAAATGATGTCACAGTATGATTTTCAAGAAATTCGATATTGAGAAAGATTGTCAAGTATGATTTGAACAATCAGAGAATTTGAACAATTAGGGAATAGGGACTAAGAACGTCACAAAATGATTTAACAGTAAGCTCAAGATATATTGTTGATCAGATGCACCCCCATCTCCTGTTCCATCCCTCTCTATTTAATTGTACCTCTGCACACCAATCAGTATTACGTGATAACTGATTCTGCTCACCTAAATGACCTAGTAAGTAACCCTTACTATCTCTTTCTAGAATATGGAGAGCTCCTGGGGCAGGTCCTTCTGGTTCTGGATTGACCATAGGAGTATAAATTGCCTACACTCCCTCACCCATGGTGCTTTTTCGATCAATTGAATAGTAACTATCATGAATGCGATTTCCAGAAAGAATGTAACATTTGAGAACGAAGGAATGAATGATTTGAGATGGAAACGCGGAAATGAAAGGCGATCTTTCAAAAGATCAACAAAATGTGAATCAAGAAAGGTATCAGAATGAACAACGAATGAATACCCTCTTGAACAAATTACAGCAAATGAAAACCAAATATATTTTTGAATTTTGAAGTTTTATAATGTTTTTGGATTTTCGATATTTGAATGTTTTTGATTTTTCTAAAAAGATATAAAGCAGTAAAAACAAACTCCCCCTAAATTTATGCTTGAAAATCGTTTTTCATCAATTAGGTGAAGATACATAGTTTTCCTTCCCCTGCAAATAACAATCCATTAGAAAGCAAGTTATATCATGAAATGATAAAACTGTAAAAAAGCATCTCAGGTCATTAGACTCGGGCTAATGCTGAACAAAATGAAATTGAATTGAATTGCAGGGAAACTCCGTCATTTTTGAAAGATAATGAGTATTAAACCACTTCAGCATACTGAACACAATGATCTTCACTGCAGACTGAATGATCTTCATTGTGCTCCAACAATGTCTCTTTTTGTTTACCTGCAAAACGGAGCAACAAAAATTGGTACCCATTCTCTTTTGGGTCCAGATTTGTTAGTAGTAGGTTTTGGCATCCATTTTTGTGAATTTGCAGTAATAACAGGTTTATGGACCTTTTTGTTAGTGATATTGCCAGAAATATACATAAAATATATATCTGATATCTGACAATATCTGGTTTTTATTAAGAAAATATAGCCAAAATAAGCTTTAAATGTTTTCTTATTTTATTCAAGGCTATTTCAGGTAGACAAAACGGAAAAATGGATAAAACTAGTCGAAACGAGAAAACACCACTCAAAAGACGAAGATTTTCTGAAAAAGCAGATTACGCGCCGCGTACCCTATTCTCATTACGCGACGCGGAAGAATCGAATTCTGTTACAACAGAATGCAGCTGTCAAGGAATCTTGTCAGGGAAACTTGTCAGGCATCTTTAAGCGGCGCGGAACCAACTATTTACGCGGCGCGTAAATCAGTTTTCACGCCTATAAATAGCAAGCCAAGCCTCATTCGACAAACACATCTTCTACAACCCTTATACACTTCCACACACCACTCCAGCCGAACTTAGGCGACTCCAGGGGGCCTTCGGGCTGCTCTGGAGGTTTCCTCGCCTCCTATCCATGTAAATACGTAGTTTATAGCGTAGATTTGTAGCTTTCTTAGTTGTAGTTGTTTTTCTGTCTTCGGAAACGAGTTCCAGCAAGTTTGTATGAGTCAGGATGCTGTCCAGATGTATTTCTACCTTGTATAATACGAACTAGTATTCTCTTTTCTTTATTTTCGCTTCGTTACAATGAATCCAAATTGATATAAATATGTAGTTGTTATGCGTAGGATTATAATATGATGATTTTACTTAAGACTTGGTATTTCTGAAATAATGAAACGTATATTTGGTTATTTTATAATACTATCATTTCATGCGGGTATTCGGCATCGTAAGTGTTGAAAAACCATTTGCTTAGGATATCTGTATCTTTATACATATATATATATATTTAAACAGACTCATATTTATATGCATTTGCTCATAGACCCACTTGAGGTGTACGATACGTATAAGTCTGGTATGTGTATACAAGGATTTGCTCATAGACCCACCTGATGTACGATACGTACATAAGGTACCAGGGCAGGTGATGATGGTGACGATCATGATAACGATGACATGACTTGATATTCTTTTTATTATTTATTTTGTTTGTACTGACACTGGAACGTGTGTATTATATTTCCTTTTATTATTATGATGTGTTTGATTGATGGTGTTTGCTTTGAGTTTTCTCTACCTTCAGAATAGATATTATTGCTTGAGAAACCATATGCTGGCATATCCAAAGGGAATTCCAATCGTAAAAAAAAAGGGAGTTTTCTCTACTTCACTTGCTTTAATTCATGTTTTAAAATTCATTGAAGACAATGTATGTTTTAAGTGTGGGGTAGAGACGTACGTTATTATCCAAAATATTTTTCAAATTGTTAGAAAACGCATAAAAGAGCAAAATTTTCAAAATTCTCAATGCTTTGTCTGTAAATTAATCTTAATTCAAATCAGAAATTTTTTTAAATTTGTAATTATTGTTTGAAATTCCAGCAAAATTTTCATGATCTCAAGATTACATAAAAAGGAAAATTATTCATTTCACGACTTAGCATAAATACAGCCCGTACTTAAATTGAGTATTTGAGCCTATCAGTTATTATCATTAAACACTGAATTCTTTTGCTGTGAGAATGTCTAAATTGCATATATTTCAGAACTTGTTACTGAATTCTTTTCGAAATCACCAAAATGAGAATTAGACTATTGCACTGATAGATGACGTATTTCTTTTTAAAACCCGTTATTATAAGCCTTTTTCTTTCAAACATAAATAATCTCAATTTTAGATTATTTAATTTATTTTATTTTTAACCCTTTTTCAGTGTAATGCTCATTTTTAGCATTCGATACCCTAGTTAATTATTTTGAGCCTTAACCTTTCGTTTCATCAACCATGTTTATCCCATTTTTAGTCCATTTTATTTTTAGTTTCCAAAATCAGTTAAATCCAATTTTTGCTGCTTAGTTCCATATGGTGTTCCTATATCCTTCAGTTGTTTATGCACCGCTCAGCGGGACATGAAAAGTCGATATTCCTTGGTCTATCTGTTGCAGACAGCTGAGCCCAAAATTAAAAAAAAACAAAAAAAAAAAATAACTATTATTAGAAAATCAGAAAAATGAGAAACTTCAGTTGCTTGATATGCTTTTTCTTGGATGTTTTATTTCTAGCTTGCATACATTGAGTGGAGATTTTTTGTCAGATTCTTCTAGATGTCGTCCATCATTTGGATGGTTCTGATTCCATTCTTCTCAGTGAACTGTGATCTCAACAAAAATATTGTGATATTCCTGTTCGATAGTTCAATAAAAGCAGTTTAGTCAGTTTTTAATTTAATTTTTGGAATCTTATTTTTAGCCACTTTTAAAAATCCATTTTTCCTACCGTTAACCCATAGCCTTTTACATTTTAACCCCAAAAGCCCTCTTGACAGTTGTATACTCTCTAGTGGTGCAGATACGATTTGGATACAAGCATATGGTAATATTGCATTTTATGACATTGTGTGATTCACTAAACTGATATAAACCTTATACACTTGAGTGAGAGTGAACCACCTGGTGAGAATGCAAAAAGTCGTGTTAAATTCTGAATACTTTTCCAGTGCTTATGCCAATATCTGAATCATGTTAGATAGAGCTGGATTTCTAACATAATTATACTTTTCAAATTTTGAAGATTTGTTTTTCATTATATTTACAGTTATGCTTGAGGATAAGCATATCCTAACTGTGGGGTAATTGATATTGCCAGAAATATACATAAAATATATATCTGATATCTGACAATATCTGGTTTTTATTAAGAAAATATAGCCAAAATAAGCTTTAAATGTTTTCTTATTTTATTCAAGGCTATTTCAGGTAGATAAAACGGAAAAATGGATAAAACTAGTCGAAACGAGAAAACACCACTCAAAAAGCGAAGATTTTCTGAAAAAGCACATTACGCGCCGCGTACCCTATCCTCATTACGCGACGCGGAAGAATCGAATTCTGTTACAACAGAATGCAGCTGTCAAGGAATCTTGTCAGGCATCTTTACGCGGCGCGGAATCAATTATTTACGCGGCGCGTAAATCAGTTTTCACGCCTATAAATAGCAAGCCAAGCCTCATTCGACAAACACACCTTCTCCAACCCTTATACACTTCCACACACCACTCCAGCAGAACTTAGGCGGCTCCAGGGGGCCTTCGGGCTACTCTGGAGGATTCCTTGCCTCCTATCCATGTAAATACGTAGTTTATAGCGTAGATTTGTAGTTTTCTTAGTTGTAGTTGTTTTTCTGTCTTCGGAAACGAGTTCCAGCAAGTTTGTACGAGTCAGGATGCTGTCCAGATGTATTTCTACCTTGTATAATACGAATTGGTATTCTCTTTTCTTTATTTTCGCTTCGTTACAATGAATCCAAATTGATATAAATATGTAGTTGTTATGCGTAGGATTATAATATGATGATTTTACTTAAGACTTGGTATTTCTGAAATAATGAAACGTATATTTGGTTATTTTATAATACTATCATTTCATGCGGGTATTCGGCATCGTAAGTGTTGAAAAACCATTTGCTTAGGATATCTGTATCTTTATACATATATATATTCAAACAGACTCATATTTATATGCATTTGCTCATAGACCCACTTGAGGTGTACGATACGTATAAGTCTGGTATGTGTATACAAGGACATTTGCTCATAGACCCATTTGAGGTGTTGAACTGATATATTATCTTAATACCTAAATATATATCTTCTTACCGGAAGTTAACAGACAATGGTATTTACATTGTCTATTATTTCATTAGGAGATAAATACTGACCTTTTAAGTAAAACGGGATAACACCCGGGAAGCGAGGTTTTATCTAACCGGTGTTTTAATAATACAGAGATTAAATCATGATTACCTTAAGATTTTTTTGTACTGATAAAAGATTGGTACCAAATCTACTTTAGAAATCATCTTAATAATTTCATTCATTTTATAATCGGATTAGCTAACGCTACTATTAATATTGATTTGGAGGATTCATAACTTGGCAGTTTCTTTTGTTTCCTACTTTATTTATTTTTCCTGCCTAGTATTTAGTTTTATCCTCACCTTTCTATCTAACTAGACAGCAGTTTGGAATTGAGAGTAGCAATAGCTATCAGCTTACCCGTGTTCGATATAAATCATCGGTCTTACCAGCGCACTCTACTACACGCGATGGGTCCTTTGCCCAGACGCGCCGTGTGCACTCGTACCGTTGTGAAATCCGGTCCGCAAGTAAACGACCACACCAGTTAGTAGTATGAATTTCTCTGTTCATTTGTTACAACTTTTCTTCTCACATTGTTTTCTTTCATTAGGTTTAATTTCCCAATATCTAAACTTGGGATGCTTAATTTGTAGTTTAGTTATTTGTTTGTGTGTTTTGGTTAATTGTTAGCTTGACTGCGTGTGTGATTTGATGCATTACTTATCTAATCATCTCCAAGCCTTTTTGTGTGTGTGAAAAAGCTAAGTCTTTTTGCTCAGCTGATCAAATCACTCAGTTGATCACCCTCAGGTAGGGAGGAAATGCACAGCTAAGTAAAACCATCAACTGATGCTTTTGAGTCTCTGATTGTCTTTTGATTAGTTGATGCTTTTCATCTATCAGCCGATGACTCCTCAGCTGATACGTTTTGCTAGGTCAGCTGATGTCCCACACTTGTCATATTTAAAAGCTTTATTCCTTATTTAATGCTTTTAAACCTAGGTATTTACTCAGTTTGTCCATTTTCTATTTGTTAACATTTAATATGTTTTTCATTAGTATTTTGTCTTATTCGACACTTACTTTTCTGAAAAGCTTTAAGTATTGTATTTCCCTCTTTCACTCTTTCAAATTTCCAAAATTTTCTTCTCACAAACTCGCTCTCTACAACATGCAAATTTTCATCATCTTTTTCATAATGACAACTTACATCCTAACTCCTCAAGCAATCCCTAGTGAGAATGTTGCACCTAACTCAGGTATGAACATCACTCCAAATAACAATATCCTAGTTTGCACCAGCATCTCAGCTTCCCGTGAAAACCAAGGTTATAAAACTATGGTAGTTTTTCTCACTTCTATCCCAACCTTTACACCCTATAGACCATCCTTTCTACCTTTAATCCCTTTGACCAACCCCACAGGCCATCTACTTCTAAACACACACCTCAAACTTAACCTTCTAGATCTAGTATACCCTCTACTTCTCAACCTACCCAACCATACCTTCACCATATCAATCTATCTTTACCTTGCTCCTAATGCTCCAACCAAACCTTCTAGGCCTTCTGGTGAATCCCCCCATTCTTTAACGATGATAAAAAAGGGGGAGAACTCTCAAAGCTCACCTAGCTCCTCTTATACTCCTACCTCTAATTCCATAAATGAAGCCTACATGTCGACCTTTAGAAACTTACAAAAGGCTGAGGAGGAAGCTGCAAAAGAAAGGAAGAAAGCTACCACCTCTCCCAATAAAGCTATCAAAACCTCACCTGAACCAAAGAAAGCAACAGCTGAGGGGGAGCAAAAGACCTTCAAAAGAAAGAAATCTTTTCGTAGAAAGGAGCTGCAAAGAAGAAGAAGGTTACTGAAAACTGCACTCCAACTATAAATAATCCCTCAAGTTCTGATTCCGATAAAGATGATACTTATAATATGTATCTACTCTTCATCCTGAGTAGAAAAAAAGGGTCGTATTAGAGGTGTTTATCAACTGTATGCCTTCCCTGTGCCCTAAGGATATTCCTAAAGTGGACTTCCAAACTGAAAAATTTGGTCATGAAAGCTTCCACTTTTGCATGATGAGACTTTAAGACTCCTCAGGTGAATAAAACTGTATAACAGATAAAAGTGACATCTACAGTAAAAAGCAAGAAAAAATATGTCAGCAATTAATTCCTCTAAAATAAATTATAATCCTTCAAATAAATTTATTTTAGAATAGGATCCATATTTCTCATGTGACGGTGCACGGTTTGGGCACGACAACACCGACCCCGTGCTATTGTTGGTGGGTATAAACTATACCGATCGTATTTAATCCAAAATAGACTCCAATATCTTTGGGACATTGAATGAAACATAATTCGTACTTATTAAGTCCTCCTAAGTTCACTTTGGGCCCGTCACATCGGGGAATTAACAAAATAGACCTCACAATCTAAGACGGGGTGAACTCTGGCCCGTCACATCAGGGAATCGCAAAGTCTTTTACCCCCTCCCCACATCGGTTTGAACCCCGGTGTGCACTTGGGTGATACAACACACCAAGGGACCGCGAGCAGGAAAGGTGTACCATTAGATGGGTAGCATGTTGGGGAAATAGCAATATCAAACCATAATTAAACCAATCTATTGTTTAAAATATGATTTGATGTTTATAAAACCATAATCTTAGTTTTGAGTTCAGATGAAAAACATGTGTTGTTTTTCAAAATAGACTTAAAGAATTTTCTAAGTATGAAGCATCAGCTGATAAGTTAAAACATCAGCTGAACTCTAAGTATCAGAAGATGAATCAGCTTCAAAGGATCAGACGAGAAGAAAAGAGCATCAGCTGAGGATTTACGAAGTATCAACTGATTGTTTACAAAACATCAGATGAGGATCAAAAGCATCAGCTGACACCTCTAAAGCATCAGCTAGTGACACAAAGCATCAGCTGAAGACTTCTCCAGTTCAGATAAGCAGTTTACATTTTATTAAAGTAACTTTTATAAGTTTATCACTCTACATGATCAGCAGAACATGATTGGTCTACTGATCATATGGTTTGATTAACTTATTCTCTTTAGTCCTTATTTATTTAATCAGCTGAGCAAAAGTATTATTGCATTTTAGAGTTTAGTTTCATCAGCTGGCAAGTGTTAAATATAAACACTTGTCTGTTTTTATTCTTAAGTTAAGGCAGAACATGTGTTGTTCTATTTTGCCTTTAGGATTTCCTTTGTAAAAGTCTTAGCACTTTTTGAATCTGTAAAGAGACAAAAAGGATAGAGTTTGAACCTCTGGAAAAAGTGAAAGCTACTTTATAAAAGGAAGATCTCGAAGATTTGTTTCAACAACTAAGTATGGCTGGCAACTCCATACTTGGTAAAGTCAAATCTGAATAAACCATGGTGTTTATAAAGTACAAGCATGGAAATAGTAACTTGCACTTCCAAGGCAAAAGGTACGGGTTTAATAATATAATAATAGATTGTGGGTTTGAGTTTATCAGCTAATGCATGCACTTTATACTTTTTGTGTATAAAGTAAATCTACTTTTTACACACTAACTTTATCTATTATAATATTATTATTCTTATACTTTATTGTCTCCTTCTCTTGCCACCATCCAGACACCAAGCTTCTATATATTCAGGCATTTCCCATGCTTGAAAATATTGGTTGAACACTGTAAAATCTCATCAGTTGAGATTTAGAAGAGTTAGCAAAATATTTCACAGTTTATACAAACTTGTTCATATGTTGAACATTCTAAGCATTAGTTGGTTAGAATTAGCTATTTTATGTGTTAGGCTAAAACTGTTGCCACCTTTGTTGCACTTAGATTTTCCGCATCTAGTTCATGTAATTCTTGATTAACATCAATAAGAATTATATAAAGTACATCCGTATGTTTTAATTTTTAATTAGCTAAAGTTTGTATTCAACCCCCCTTTTACAAACATTTGTTGTTGTAGTATCCATTCAGGACCAACAACTGGTATCAGAGCAGGTTAGATAATTAATATCTAAGATCTGCTTTGCTTACTCTTCAACTACTTCTATCCCACACTATCAAATGGCTACTCCTGCTGCTGCTTCTAACGGTTTCTCAAATAATGGCTCACTCACAAGCTGCCTAATGTTTGATGGGGAAAACCTTTCCCTCTGGAAGAGTAGGGTTCTTCTCTACATGTCCAGCCTTAATGATGTGATGCTCAAGACTTTTTTTAAAGGTCCCTATGTTCCTTCCTCCACTGTTGAAGTCACTACTGCCACTGATACTGATCCTGCTGTACAAAGATATGTTGTCAAAGCCTTGCATCAATGGTTTGATGAGGAAAAAAGGTTGGTTAATCTTGATGTCAAAGCAAGAACAACCTTAGTCTTAGCTTTACCAAATGAAGTCTATCATCAAGTACTCAACTGCAAATCTGCAAAAGAGATGTTAGACACTTTGACTGTTTCATATGAAGGCACTAAAGAAGTGAAGGAGAAGAAGAAGCTCATTCTTGTTAGAGAGTATGAGTTCTTCTTTGCTCATAAAGGTGAAAGTCTTACTCAGCCCTATACCAGGTTTAACTGCTTTATTAATGACTTAAGAAGGGCAGATGTTCCCAAGAGCAACAAGGAGCTTGTAAACAAGTTTCTAGACTCTCTCCCAGAATCTTGGGATCACTTTATCACTGTGTTAAAGCATGGTGAGAAGATCAAGGGTCTTTCACTGGTTGGTTTGTTTGGAAACCTCATGAACCATGAATAATCAGTGAAACAAAGGAAGCTCTCTACCAAGGATATGAAGGAGGCTGCAAAAGCTCCATCAACTGTTCTTGTGTCTAAGGATACAAGATCCAGGAGTTTTGCTACAGTGGTGGATGAGTCCAGTGATGATGAGGAAGAGGTGGAGACTTCTGAAGATGAAGAGTTGGTGGCTGGTGAGGATGAAGAAAGTTTGGAGGACATGGACAGCATTGAAGCTGCTGTTGAGCAGGATGCCATGTTGGTTAAGAGGTTCAAACCTTTCCTTAAAGGAAAGGGTGTCAAGAAGTTCGGGAAGAGACCTTTCAAAGGTGACAGGTACAAAACAATGTCTTCTGAAGGATGTTTCTCTTGAGGCAAACCTGGTCACTATGCCAGTGAATGTAAGTCCAGAGGAAACACAAACTTCAAGGCTCCTTCCGGATTAGACAGCAAGATAGACTATGAAGACAAGTATAAGAAGCTTCTTGCTGCTGTTTTTGACAAGAAAAACAAGAAGAAGTCCCAAGCAAAGGTGTTAGTGGCTGAGGAAGAGGATTGGGCTGAGGAAGATATCTCAAGTGATGAAGATGATGTCCTCACTGCTTAGCTCAGCTTGATGGCAAGCACTAGTAGTTCAAGCTCCTTGGATGAAGATATGAAAAGGGCTGCTAAAGCTTGTACGTCTCCTAACTGGGATCCCTCTTTGTTGGGAAGATAATCTCATTAGTTTAGATTTGATGAGACAAAGTTAAGTTTGTAAAATGTGTTCTACATACAACTTAAATAGAATTATGAAGCTTAGTCAGACTGAACATTTATAGTGATCCAGACTAAGTATAAGCAGAATATAAGCTGATCATATGTTCGATCAGCTTAGACTATATCTTAGTAAGATTATCAAAATGTTTGATAAGCTGTGTGCGTAAACTAAGATATACATATTGAGTTTCAGCTTGATGAGTTTCAAGCTGAGCGACTCAGCGTGAAGACTGAGTCAGCTCAATAGAGTTACTAAATATGTTTTAGTTAATTCTTTAGACTTCTAAGGATGAGTTAATAATTATACATGTTAGTCCATGTTTGAATTCGGGTTTGTTCTCGAAGAACTCAGCTTGATGAGTTTCAAGCTGAGTAACTTAGCCTGACTAAAGAAGTCAGTTTAAAAGAATTTAAATATGTTTTAAATTATATTTTAACTCTCTATATCTACGGGAAGGATAAGAAGACTTCAGAATCAAGATTGAAGATTGAAGACTCAAGATAAGAATATTCAAGATTCAAGAGTCCGAGTTATCCGATAGTTAGTTAGCAAATTAGGATTTGTCAAGTCTGTTAGGAACCGTAGCAACATGATTATAAATACTTATCTCCTGATAAGTTTAGAGGTACGACTACGACTCAGAAACGAAAAACAACTAAGTGTTGCAGAGCCAAAAACCTCACCTCACCGTATGTGTTACGATTCTTGAATCATTGTTTGTCAGTTCAACGTGATCAAGAAACTCACAGATTGCCAAGCTATTCGTGTGTTCGAAAAATCACATTAGTTGTGATATTGGTAAGTTATCAATCTGTGTAAATCCTGTTTAGAGAGTCGTCAGTATCTATAATCATAAGTTGATTATAGATAGCTAAGTTTGAAAGATTGAGAGATTTATATTAGGTGTTTACATATCTAGATTTGCTTACTTGATAGTTGTTGTAATCATCTTCTTATTTAAAGCTTTGTAATCATCGTCTTAATAAAAGCATTCAATTGATTGTGGTTTGATTTACTTTGTGTAACACTTTTATTTGATTTGTTCAATTTCCGCAGAAAGTGTATTCAACCCCCCTTCTACACACCTGTTTCTTGTTGTTATTCTCACCAAGGGAAAAGAACACCGTGTTTGATTATTTATGTGTTGAGTTTCAATCTTATATTCAAAGGGAAAAGAAGCTAAAAACAAAAATAGAATCACTTAAGAATAAATTAATTCTTAAAGATGAGGAACTTAAGCAAATGATAGTTCGGAAAGATGATCTAGCCAATCAAAAGATATGAAATCAGATCTTAATAAAAGAAACCAGTGAAGCAACTCAAAATCTTAATGACCTTCAAAAAGTAGTTAAGTCTTAGTGTGTTTCTGCTGAAAAGACCACTCAGTGTGTCAACAAGCAGATTCCCGAACAAGTTCAAGCTATTATTGGTGGAAATTACTCCCATGCAGCTAACTGTGTTGATTTTACTGAGAACCTTAATGTCTTAGAAAAGGATGACATTCTGCCACTAACTTTTCTTAAAGTTGTCAAAGGCAAGAGTGTAATCACCAATAGATTTGTTAAAAGTCAAAACTCTCATCTGAAAGAGTTAATTACTTCCAAAAGAGATTTAACTTCTGTTGTCTTGTTAGAAATTGAAAGTTAAGTTAAAATCAAAGGATGTAAGTAAAGGGAAAGAGTCATATGTTGATTCCAACATGACATTATGTTGTCAGACCTTGAAAACAGATGATCTATCTTTAAGTACCCAACTGACTGACATTTCCTTAGAAAATGATTCCAGCTGAACACTTCAAATAGCTAATGATAAATGCTCAGCTGATAGCTTGTCAGCTAATCATGGATCATCATCTAAATATTCAACTGATCAAGAATCTTCTATTTCTCCTTTAATAAAAGAAACTATGAGAAAAGGAAATAATGATTGCATTAAATCCAAACCTGCCACATGCAAAGTTGACCAAAAACTCTTTATTTCTAAGGGTCAACCTAAGATGCTTGTAAACAAAGACCTTTTAAGTTTACAAGGTTAGCTGCAATAGCTGAATGGTAAAGTTAATCAGCTGATGACCCATAGTCATCAAAAGACTTACAAGGTTACTCATAAGTAGTCATCAAAACATGTTCAATGCTCCAAGAATAAAAAATGTTATAAATGTGGTAGCAAAGAACATAAGGCACACGACTGTTCCCAAGAAGGTAACTCAAGACAGCGGACTAATACTGATAATATGACTGTTTCTTTCATTCACAAACAACCTGAAATGAAGTGGATAGCTAGGTGCAATCGAAAGAGGTCCATTTAATTGTGGATACCCTAAGTCTTACTAATCCTTCTTTAATTCTTAACTGTGCAGAGTCTTAGCACATGGTATCTAGACAGTGGTTGTTCAAGAACCATGATAGGTTGCAAATATCTGCTCAGCAACTACTTGAAGGAAAAAGGTCCAAGAGTGACTTTTGGTGACAACAACTTTGGGCAAACAAAAGGCTACGGTGAACTTCATAATGGGAACCTTAATCTGTCTATAGTTTCATATGTTAAAGGACTTAAGTATAATCTCATTAGCATCAGTTAGCCTTGTGATGATGATAATGTGGTTTACTTCACTAAGACAGGAGGTTCCATCATAGACAAAGAATGTAAAATAGTTATTTGTGCCAAGAGAACCAAGGATGTTTATACTCTAGACATGTCTTCTGGTGATCCATCAAAGCTAACCTGTTTGTACTCAAAGTCAGTATCTGACACAAACTGTTTATGGCACAAGAGGCTTTCCCACTTAAACTTCAAAAATATCAACAAGCTAAGCAAGGGTGATCTAGTGTCTGGACTGCCTTCACTGACTTATGTAAAGCCTAAACCTTGTTCAGCTTGTGAGAAGGGAAAGCAACACATGACATCTTTTCCATCCAAGCAAGCTTTCTCCATTACTAAACCATTCTACATGTTGCCCATGGATCTGTTTGGTCCTGTTGCTACTGCAAGTATTGGTGGAAGTAAGTATGCAATAGTTATGGTTGATGAGTTCTCAAGGTATACTTGGGTCATTTTCCTCGAAGCTAAGAGTGAGGCTGTTGAATAAATAATTAGCTTTATAAAAAAGATGGAAGTGCTAAACGGCAATTTGGTGAGGATGCTTAGAAGTGATCATGGAACTGAGTTTAGAAATCAAACTCTAGATGGTTTCTGTGATGAGAAAGGGATATCTCAAAACTTTTCTGCTCCAAGAACTCCACAACAAAATGGTGTAGCTAAAAGGAGAAACAGAACCATAATAGAAGCTGCAAGGACCATGCTGTGTGAAAGTGGGTTAGGATTCACTTTCTGGGTTAAGGCTGTCAGCTGTGCTTGTTTTACACAGATCAAGAGGCACAATAAGACTCCTTATGAAGTGCTCAAGGGAAGGAAGCCGAACATCAACTTTCTGCGTATCTTTGGATGTCAATGCTTCATTGTGACAACTGTCACCAAATCATAAAAAGGTTTGTCCTATATACCTTGAATTTGAATTCAATAAGATTTCGATAAATTAGAATTACCCTTCGTACTTTCGTAGCTTAAGTAAATAAATAAAAGTCCTAGTTCTTGCAAAAATTCCGATGTCTCACCTAGAAATCCTATTACATGTATAAATGTCCATTATAATTACGTAAAATTAATAAGTAGCAAGTACATTCTTATGTACATTATAAAAAAAATGTGTGTAATGTAATAATAAACATATTAAAAATGTTTATCTTACATTATATTAATAATAATAATAATAACAACAATAATAATAATAATAATAATAATAATAATAATAATAATAATAATAATAATAATAATAATAATAATAATAATAATAATAATAATAATAATAATAATAATAATAATAATAATAATAATAATAATATTAATATAATGTTTGAAGTCAACACCATCATTTTAGCCATTCTTACACACAACCACCACAATGATCACCATCACACCCTCACCACCTCACCCCCCCCCCCCCCTCTCTCATCTTCGGCCGTACCCCCCGCCCCTCTTCTCCTTCTTTTCTTCTATAAATACCACACCAATCTTCCTCATTTCTCCATCCTATCTCACTTACTAGAACTCTCTCCCACTATCTCTAAAATTTTCTCTTCAAGTATTCTCAAGAAGATCAAGAAGAAGAAGCCATTTCTTTTCTTCAAGTAAGAGAGCTATCTTGAAAGAAAGGGTGCGTTGGCAAGTTAAGGAACTAATAGGACTAGCAACTATTTGCAAGCTACAACACAAGGTGAGTGTTCACAACCCCTTTTTAAATATATTTACTCAAATATTTGGGGTGAAAGCATGAATATAAATGTTTTATTGTTTTATTGCCATCATAAATATTTAAATTACGCGAAATGGTAAATTATACTTGATGTACTTGAGTTCTTAATAATAAAAGTCCCTCAACTAGACATTATCCATTAACCTCATTAAAGGGGCCTATGGTACTTGTAGGTAGTGCTATTTGGGGTCGACATCCCCCACTTATGGTTGACGAACTATAGGTGTACTTTACCATCTACTAACGTCATTTAACATAGGCGTTGGGTTAAAAAAAATAATATTCGGGCACAATATGTCGATAGGATTGGAAATGACTCAAATTTAGTAAAACGTCATTGTATACTCAAAAACCATGCGTACCAAATAAAGGCAATAAACTGCAGTCATACTAAACATTTAAATTTTGGTTGGACTAAAGTTTCCATCCTTACAAAATTTGTTGAGCCCAAAGCCCCAACACTATATTTTATTATTGTTGCTTTAAAGCTTTATTTTGTGTATATAAAACCTGTGTCCTCACCAACTCTCGTAGTGGACCTTTCTTTGTTCATGCCTTTCAGGTAACCCTCGATAGGTCTTAGAGCACATAAGAGCATGTCATGTGTGGACATCATGAAACAAATTTCTAATCAATTGTTTTTATTTTCATGTCAAAAACAATATTTAATTTCTGTATTGTATTTGGATTATTGTAACTTGATCTTAATTTAAGTTATCTGTTATGGTTGATAATTTTCTATTACCTTGTGCTATGAGACCTTTTGCTGTAACACCTCGTGTTTCCGCTTTAGCGGGGTGTGACCGAATTGGTACCAGAGCCGAAGGTTATAGAGAATGTAGTTTTCCTTATGGGGGGAAAACTCAAACTATAACCTGATCTTTTCAAAAGATAAAATTTTCCTAAGGTAAATTTTTTACTTAAATCATTTTACTAATGTAACTAAGTTGAGTTTTCCATTATCTTACTTTAATTAAACAAAGCTTGATCACGTATGTTTAATTCAAGTAAGTATGATGAAATACTCAAGTTAGTTGTAATATGACTATGCTTGAATAAAATTTTCTTTCATTAAGCATGATTGTGTGTGTGTGGGTGTGTACTATGCATAACCTTCATTAGACACTCACAATAGTACACTAGTAACTAAGTAGATCATTATCGCAGATCAGTATGTCGACCGAGTACACCCCTGGACCAGAGTATGACAGTGAGTCGGAACCCACCGAACACACTCAAAGTACAACAAGGGATGGTAAGAAGCATTCATCATCTGATGAGGAACCAGAGATGTCTAGCGGACGGAGTTTACCAAATCCCTGTGCACTACCACCTGGCTTTTTAGAACCCAAAAATAAGCCACCAGTCCCACGTACCAGACTTACTGATCGAAAGACAACCGGATTACCCCCGCGCATTACACCTCCGCAGACAGTATCGGCTACTGGTGACTCATCCACCGTCAGAAGAGTAGCGGAGGGCACCCCGGTGTTACCGGTATACCGGCCATCACACCTGGAATGATGGAAGCGCAAACCCGACATCTGAGGCGGTTTACCTCCCAGTTCGATTATCTTGATGGACGGTTAGATTGACAGCGCCACTCAATTGGTTCTCTTACAGAAATGGCGGAGGCTCAGTACCAGCACACATCAAGGGTGGAGGCTAATGCACAGGAGGGCATACGAAGGATTTATGAACGTGTGAAGGCCATAACAGTGCTGACATTGGTGGTCGGAGTCATGATAGGAGTGATGTTGGGAAGGAACCTTTGAGATGACCATTTCCTGATCTCTAAATATGCTACTATTAACCTAGGAAATACCAATTAGGACTTACATAAAATATCGCTATGTACGATTGGGAAATTTTGATAATAGTATGTAAACCCAATCAAAACAATTTATGTATTGCCATATTTTGGGAATTTTTAATCAATATATGTACCCAAATTTATCAATGGTAATTATAATATTTTAAAAGATTTCCTGTCCTGATAGTGTTATCTAGTGCTTGAAAAATGTTGCATGATCTTACTTAGCCTCATTAAGAATTAAACTTGACAAGGATCATCTTATCTTCACATCTTAGAACCATGATTCCAAGAAGAGAAAACGACATAAACCAAATGGTGATGGATCGGGTGATAGCTACACTACCCAACATCGTTAGCCAAGTGCAGCAGGCTTACAAGCTGGACTAAATGCGAATGCAACAAACAGAGACTGCAACTACAAAACCTTTAGGGGCTGCAACCCTAAGGAGTTTTATGGCACTGAGGGAGCTGTAGGATTGCTAAACTGGATTGAGAGTGTAGAATCGGTTCTTAGTATCAGCAAGTGCACGGAAGCCAATAAGGTGGAATTCGCTGCTTGCTTGCTACAAGGTCGAGCCTTGTCATGGTGGAACATCTACGTGCAGACCCGAGGAAGGGAAGTCGCTCATCAACTCACATGGGCAGAATTTGTAAAATTGCTGAGAGAAGAGTTCTGCTCCAAGAGTGAAACACAGAAGCTAGAAGCTGAGTTGTGGAACCATGAGATGATGGGAAGTGACATCAACACTTACACTACCCGCTTCCATGAGCTGTCTAAACTAGTCCCATACTTGGTAACCCCTGATGAAAACCGTATAGATAGATATATCTGGGGTCTAGCTCCTGAGATACGAGCGAATATCACCTCGGCAAACCCTACCACATTCCAGAACGCCGTGAATTTGGCCACCAGTCTCACCAACAATGCCATACGATCTGGAATGTTTGCCAGTGACAAGAATAAAGGAAAAAGGAAGATGGAGGAACCTTCGAGGAAGTAATTGGATGAGAGGTTTGGAAGGAGCCAGAAGGTTAGCAGGAACTATGGAGTTCAGGTACAGACGACAGGAGGCAGAAGGACCTATCCTAGGTGTAACAAGTGCGGTAAGTTTCACGAGGGGAAGTGCATCATTTGTCTTAAGTGCAAAAGAGGAGGCCATTAAGCCAATGATTGTAAGGCACGACCATGCAACAAATGTTGAAGTTTGGAGCATCATCCACGTGTATGCCCCCGTCCCAATCAGGGGCAGGATGCTAATTAGAACCGCCAAGTGAACCCGTAGTCAAGAGGCCAAGCTCGAGGATAAGTGTTTGAGATTGGAATGGATGAAGCTAGGCAGAATGCGGATGTTGTCGCAGGTACTTTCCTTCTAAATGATAATTATGCATCAGTGTTATTTGATTTGGGAGCAGATAGGAGTTTTGTGTCATTGGAGTTTAGGACAACACTTAACTTAAAAACTGAAAAGATGAAAAAAGCATATACCATAGAGTTTGCTAATGGTCAGGAAGCTGGGGTTAAGGATATAATTATTGGTTGTATATTGAACTTAGCTGGTAAGATATTTAGTATAGACTTAATCCCAATTAAGTTAGGAAGCTTCGATGTAATTATCGGCATGGATTGTCTTACTAAATATCGAGCGGAGATATGTTGCTTCGAGAAAATCATACGCATCCCTATGCCTAGAGGCGAAAAACTCGTCATATACTGACATAAGTCGGCAAGAAATTTGAAAATAGTATCTTACATGAAGATGCAGAAATACTTGAGAAAGGGAAATGAGGCATTCTTAGCTCACGTCACTAATAAGGATACAAAAGAGCAGCGCATCCAGGAAATCCCCGTAGTTCGAGATTACACTGAGGTTTTCCCCGAGGAATTACCAGGGTTACCTCCGAACCGTCAAGTCGAATTTCATATCGACTTAGTTCCTGGAGCAGCGCCAGTGGCTAAGGCACCTTATCGACTAGCGCCATCAGAAATGCAAGAATTGTCAGCACAACTTCCAGAATTGCTTGACAAAGGGCTCATTCGACCAAGCTCGTCCCCTTGGGGAGCTCTAGTCCTTTTCGATAAAAAGAAGGACGGTCATTACGGATGTGCATAGATTATAGGGAACTTAATAAGTTGACAATTAAAAATCGATATCCACTTCCCATGATTGATGATTTGTTTGATCAACTTCAAGGAGCCACATATTTTTCAAAGATCGATCTACGTTCGGGATATCATCAGTTTCGAGTATGTAAGACAGATATTCATAAAACAACATTTAGGACCCGTTAGAGACACTACGAGTTCTTAGTTATGCCTTTTGAGTTGACAAATGCTCCAGCTATCTTCATGGATTTAATGAATAGGGTCTGTAGACCATATTTGGATAAATTTGTTATCGTATTCATCGACGATATACTCATTTATTCCAAAGAAAGGAAGACCACGAACGGCATTTGAAGTTGGTGTTAACACTACTTAAGGACCAAAAGTTGTACGCAAAATTCTCTAAGTGCGAATTCTGGTTTCTCAAAGTGCACTTTCTTGGTCATGTGGTTAACAAGAATGGGATTCAAGTAGATCCGGCAAAGATCGAGGCAATTAAGCAATGGGAAGCACCAAAAACACCAACCGAAGTACGCCAATTTCTTGGGTTGGCAGGTTACTACAGGCGATTCATAGCAAACTTTTCAAAGATTGCACAGCCGCTAACCACACTAACCCTAAAAGATATGAAATTTATCTGGGGAGAGAAACAGGAAGAAGCATTTCAAACTCTCAAGCACAAATTGTGTAATGCACCTGTCTTAACTCTACCTGAAGTAACAGATAACTTCGTGGTTTACTGCGATGCTTCACATCAAGGACTTGGGTGTGTATTGATGCAGAAAGTTAAGGTCATCGCTAATGCGTCAAGACAACTAAAGATTCACGAGAAGAACTACACTACCCATGACTTGGAACTTGGAGCAGTGGTGTTTGCTCTTAAGATTTGGAGACACTACTTGTATGGCACTAAGTGTACCATCTACACTGACCATAAAAGTCTTCAACACATTCTAGATCAGAAAATGCTCAATATGAGGCAAAGGAGATGGGTTGAGCTACTCAATGATTATGATTGCGAAATCAAATACCATCCTTGTAAAGCAAATGTGGCAGCAGATGCGTTAAGTATGAAGGGAAGACTTAAGCCTTCTAGGGCTAGAGTTATGGGAGCATTGGTCCAAACCAGTTTAAAGAGTCCAATTATGGAGAGTCAGGAAAAGGCGTTACAAGAAGAGAATCTAAAGGATGAAGCTTTATACCACTTAGAATATAGATTCGTAACTAAGACTGATGGAGTGCGTTATTTCGAGAACAGAGTATGGATCCCGAAATACAACAACACAAGGCTGACTATTCTGGATGAAGCACATCAGTCAAAATACTCCATACTATTAGATTATGTGCAGAGATAGATAACATGTATCATCGTGTCCAATACTATGTGACAATAAAGGATCACACTGCTACACACCACCCAATTAGAACCTTTTTGGATTTTACCTAGTTATGTATCAAAATAATTAATAGTTTAATTAATTATTAAGAAAGAAAAATAATAATAGTTATTTATTATTTGAAGAGGAGAAGTTAATATTTAGTTTTAATATTAACAGGACCAGTTAATTAATAGTTATTAATTAATTAGAAAGGTCAAGGGGTATTTTCTGTAATTGATTAATAGTTTAATTAAAGTTAAGCTTTAATTAAACGGGCTTGAGCCTAATAAGGGTTTATTATATATAAACCTTATTTAGCTTTAAATCATATCATAAGTTAATTACAAGGAAAAGAAGATAACCCTAAGTCCTCCCTCTCTCTCTCTTTCGAAATCGGCGAAGCCGAAACCACCAAGGTGGTGGCCGACGGTGACGGCGGCGATACACACACACACGGGTCGCGTTTTTGATCCGAGGTTTAATCCTTAGGCGGTCTAGCAGCCAGTTCGAGGTGGTGCAGTAGCGGTGGATAACCTGCAGCAATCTAGAGTTGAAGTTAAAAGTTCTTTTGGTTTGCTCAAAGGTATATCTTTTAATCCTCTACTTGTTTTAGTTTCTGTACGAGTTAGATGAGATCACTGGAGGGGTTTTTTATTCCGCTATGCATGTTTGTAATATGTTTTTATACCCTACAAATCCCTTCAGTGGTATTAGAGCCACTTCTAACCTCGTAGGGAACTAGGTAGGTTTCTTTTTATTCTGATGAAATATGGTTCCTTTTATCCAGAAAAAAGCTTTTTGATTATCCAAGTAAATAGGAATCAAGTTTTGTTTTCTATTGGATCAATTAATTAGTTTTGGATAAAAGATTGTTAGATTTAATTTTTTAGTTAAATCTGTTTTTTTATTGTTGTTATTTTGCGAAAAGAAGAAAAAGGAAAAAGGAGAAACCGACCACCACCTTCGCCGGCGGTGGTCTTCGGCGGAGCTCGGTGGTGGTAGCGGCAAGGTTAGCGGCGCTAAAGGCCGGTAGGCCTCGGCCCAGTTTTTCGTTTCTCGGCCTGTTTCCAACTCTTGACCCAGTTTTTTATATGTGGTCCAACTGATAGTTCGGGTACCCATGTTTTATATTTGAGTTAAAATATGGTTGTTATTTTTTTTCAAGTTTAAAATATTGTTTTAAGTTTTTGATTTAAATATCAAGTATGAAACTTAAAATATGTATTTTATTGCAAATAACAGAAAAACAATATAGGGATTTTAACAGGTTGTTAAGATCAGTATTTTTCATCAAGATGAATAATTAGAAATCAGTTATTGTTTTTCTTTCATGTAGTAGTTTAGTACATGTTTGGATGCCATAGCCAAGCCCTAGACCTTGTGGATTGTTTATTTTCTGCACATGTAGTTGTGATTGGTTTTATTATTCTATGGTGTGGGGAGACCTGCGTGCCACTTTCAACCCCTATTTTATTTTTGTAAAAGTATTAGATTAGCGGGCCTGCGTGCCTTTGAACATCTTGTAATTTTTATATTTGTAGTTTTTTAATGATAGAATAGAATAGTACAATTAGAATATATATCTGGACCAAGGAGCAAGGAGCAGAGAAACGGATTGGATGCTGGAGCCAGTGGCAGCTTTAGAATGCTATGCCATGTGTGTTGTGTTTTTTAATTTCCACATAATTTTTGATAGTCGGAATTTTTCATGTGGCTCACGAAACCGGCATTAGTTAAGGGCAAGGCTAAGGCATAGTAGTTTGTGGTTGTTTTATTTCTTTACATATTCTATATGCGTGGTTGTGATTCTCACGATGAAATAAATCAAGGGTTTTAATAATAGATAATTATTAAACAGACGTTTTAAAAGAAAACTGGCACTAATGTTTTTCCTCGTCAAAATCTTTGAATTCCTTTTTAGAGAAATCTTAGATCAGTGTGCTACCCACCTAATGGTACACCTTTCCTGTTAAACGGTACCCGGGTGTCGGAAGTGACCAAACTTTGGGCATTCGGGTTCAAACCATTGCGGGGAAGGGTGTGAAAGACTCTGCGATAATCGGGAGTCCCGGCCAGAGTTAACACTGTCTTAGGTGGTGCGATCTATTTTGGTGATAATCGCGAGTCCCAGCCCAAAATGCACTAGAGGGACTAAACATGCATGGTTCTTGTAACCGATGTCCCGCGGATCTAGGAGTCGTGTCCAGGTAGGATACGACTGGTATAGGTTTACCTACCAGAAATAGCATTGTCCCAGTGGGAAGTGCCCAAACCTTGCATCGGGAAATGTGAAATATGGATCCTAGTCTAATAATTTATTGTTTAAAAGGTAATAATTATTAGAAGATGTAATCAATACTGAATCGGTTTTATTCTTTTTCTTTTTTCTGTAGATGTCTTTTATATTTGTTATTCCGTTTTATTCACCAAAAGAATCTCGAAGCCTCATCATCGGCAAGTGGAGGCTTTCAGGTCCAAACTTTGCTGTTTGGAAGATGCATCTGAAAAATGTTTTGGACGCACAGGGAAAGCGTCACATTATAGAGACATTACCTCCAGAGCGACCAGGGATAGATGCCCAGGATAGTGAGTATGACACTTACTATCAGTATATGGCTGACAAGTCTGATGTCATGTCGATTCTCATTCTCACAGCATCATCCAAGTTTACGGATGATCTCCGTGAGAAGTCATCTTATGAGGTTGTTAAGGAACTGGAGCGTAAGTTCAAGTATAATGAACGGATATGTCGTATGCTGCTGATGAAGGAAATTATTTCAGCAAAAATGAAAGAAGGCCAGCCCATTAGCGATCATCTCATTAATATGAGAAGACTTTTAGATTGCTACGAAAGTTTTGGGTCAAAATCAAAACCACATGAGCTAGTTATGCTCTTGTTCGGTTCTTTGTCAGACTATTACCAGAAAAGGGTAATGTATGTCCTAGGTGATTTCGAGATGATTGTCGCAGGGTTGCAAGAAATCCTTATGTGCATCAGCGATGAGTTGAATCCAAAGCAGCTAGAGTCAACAGTTGTGGACCCTATGCAGGAGGATGACTGGCTGGAAGAACTTGGAGAGATTTGTTGCCCAGACTGTGGCAGCAAGGATTCATACGAGCACTCACTCGACATAGATCAGCTGGACATTGGTTCACCCAATGACCCATGTATCTTTATGATAGATTGTCTTATTACTTCTTATGAATCATGGGTATTGGATACCGGATGTGGTCATTACATATGCAATCATTTGCAAGGATTCAAGAGAAGTAAGAAGCTGAGACAAGGAGATATGGACCTGCGGGTAGGCGAAGGCTCCATGGTTGGTGCTGAAGCTGTAGGAACATATTGTCTTAGTTTGCCCTCGGGCATGGTCTTAGAACTAGAACCTTGTTATTATCTTCCTAGACTTATTAAAAATGTTATCTCGTTTGATTTGCTTATAGACTATGGTTTTAGTTACGTTTTGAATGAAAAAGTTATTTCATGTTTCAAAAATGATATTTTCTTTTTTAAAGCTACTCCAGAAAATGGCCTATATACGCTAAATCTAGATAACAATGACATCTATCAAATAAGTAAGAGATCCAAGAGTAACTTGAATCAAACTTACCTCTGGCATTGTCGTTTAGGACATATAAACGAGAAACGCATAGAGAAACTCCGAGATGACGGAATTCAAGTACCATTTGACTTAGAGTCATATGATATTTGCGAATCTTGTTTGTATGGTAAAATGACAAAGCAGCCCTTCAACAGTGAATATGAAAGGGCCAGTGAGTTATTAGGGATTATACACACAGATGTGTGTGGACCCTTTACTCTAGAAGCTAGAGGAGGATACCGGTATTTCATAACCTTTACTAGACGAATTCAGTAGGTTCGGTTATGTCTACCTCATGAGACTAAAATCTGAAAGTTTTGACAAGTTCAAACAGGTTCAGAATGAGATACAAAATTAGCTGGACAAGAAGATAAAGTCGCTTCGGTCGGATCGAGGTGGCGAATTTCTGAGTCAGGAATTCGACGATCATTTGAAGGAATGTGAGATTGTTTCACAACTCACACCTCCGTATACACCTCAGATGAATGGTGTATCAGAAAGAAGGAATCGTACACTGCTTGACATGGTATGATCAATGATGAGTCGAAGTTCACTACCATTGTCGTTTTGGGGGCACGCACTCGAGATAGCAGCGTTCATGCTGAACCGGGTTCCGACCAAATCGGTTGAAAAGACACCGTTCGAGGTATGGACGGGGAAAAAGCCCAAAATGTCTTTTCTCAAGGTTTGGGGATGTGAGGTGTATGTTAAGCGATCATTCACAGATAAACTCAATCCCAAATCAGATAAGTATATCTTCGTAGGTTATCCCAAGGAAACCATGGGATACTATTTGTATAACCCAGATGAGAACAAAGTTTTTGTTGCTCGAAAAGGGGTGTTCTTGGAGGAGAACTTCTTAACTCAGAAATTCCAAGAAAAGAAATAGAGCTTCAAGAAATTGAAGAGGAAGAGATTACACCACCACCGATAATTGAACCTGTGGTTCAATAGAGAATTGTTGAATCCCAACCCGAGTCCGTGGTTGAGGAAGAGGTGCAAACACAAGGCCTTCACAGGTCTAGTAGGCCTCGTTATGAGCCAGTTAGGTATATGAGATTCCTAGTTGCTCAAGACGAAGGGGATCTTTTAGAACCCACTACCTACCAAGATGCTGCCTCAGGTTTAGAATCTGAGAAATGGCTAGAAGCCATGAAGGCAGAGATGCAATCCATGTATGTCAACCAGGTCTGGGAGTTAGTAGATTTGCCTCAACACAATAAAGTTGTTGGATGCAAATGGGTCTTCAAGAAGAAGACATACATGGATGGAAAAGTGCATACTTTTAAAGCAAGGCTAGTGGCAAAATGTTTCACGTAAACTCATGGCGTTGACTATGATGAAACTTTTTCCCCAGTAGCAATGCTTAAGACTATTAGGATCCTTATGGCCATATCAACATATTTTCACTATGAGATATGGCATATGGATGTCAAAACCGCTTTCTTTAACGGGAAACTAACAGAGGATGTATATATGATACAACCGGATGGTTTTACAGATCCAAAGAACCCTAATAAAGTATGCAAGTTACTTAAATCCATTTATGGATTAAAACAAGCATCTAGGAGCTGGAACTTACACTTTGATGAGCGTATCAAAGAATTTGGTTTCACTAAAAGTGAGTTCGAGTCGTGTGTTTACACTAAATTCAGTGGGAGCGCAGTAACCTTCCTAGTCTTGTATGTAGACGACATACTATTAATAGGAAACAATATACCAGTATTACAAGAAGTAAAATCATGGTTAGGTAAATGTTTCCAGATGAAAGACTTGGGAGAAGCTGCTTATATACTGGGTATAAAGATCTACAGGAACAGATCTAAGCAGCTTATCGGACTTAGTCAAAGTACGTATATTGACAAAGTCGTGAAAAGATTCAAAATGGATGAATCCAAGAAAGGATTATTCCCATGCAATCTGGCGCGATTTTGAGCAAGGCTCAGTGTCCTGTGTCTAGTCAAGATCAGGACAAGATGAAATTGATATCATATGCCTTGGCAGTTGGTTCAATAATGTATGCCATGCTGTATACTAGACCCGATGTTGCCTATTCTATTAGTTTCAAGAGTAGATATCAGCAAAATCCTGGTGAAGCCCATTGGGTAGCCGTCAAGAATATTCTCAAGTACCTGAGAAGGACGAAAGACATATTCCTAGTTTATGGAGATTCGATCGATGAGCTCAGTGTAACTGGTTACACTGATGCTAGTTTCCAAACCGACAGGGATGACTTTCGGTCACAGTCAGGATTTGTCTTTACCCTAAACAGAGGAGCCATATCTTGGAAAAGTCAGAAGCAAGATACAATAGCATATTCTACTACAGAAGCAGAGTATATTGTAGCAAGTGATGCGTCAAAGGAAGCTGTTTGGCTGAAGAATTTTATCTCAGATCTTAGAGTTATTGCTTGTATCTCTAGACCGATCGATATATTCTGTGACAACTCAGGGGCTGTGCCGCAAGCTAAAGAGCCTAGAGATCATCAGCGGACTAGGCCCGTACTCAGGAAATATCACCTCATCCGAGAGATCATTGCAAGAGACGATATTAGATTGCAAAAGATACCGACGGACAACAACGTTGCTGACCCTTTGACAAAGCCGCTAGCTAGGGCTAAGCATGAGAGGCATGCAAGTTCTATAGGAATGCAGTACTTAGAACATAGCAGCTAGTTCATGTTTTTGATTATTACTATAGATGTAACTTGAAACTCTTTTATTATGTAATTACATTTCATGGGATTGAAATATGAGGTATTTGCATAATTGTTTCTAGTTGTCTATTTTTAACATGTTTAAACCTATCCATGACAACTCAAGTGATGAATTGTCTAAATACCCGTAGCTACTTAATGTAGTGGGAGCTACATCAGGGAGATAACGTTATTATGGATATTTGATGATTTATTCGGATACGAATAAAAGCACAAGGTTGTGACCAAATATTCATAGATATTTATCAGGGGATAAATATTGGGGTGATCCGATTCAAGTTTACTTCATGGAGCGTTAACATAAGTAAACTTGATAGGTTGTCCTTAGACCTGAGATATTTGGTTTGGGGCGTGGTAACTTCTGTACTTTAGCATGTTCTAACGTCACGCCGTAACAGGGTGATCATAAGGGGCATGTCTAGGTGCAGCGGAAGCCTTGTGCTCAAATTGCAAATAGTCAAGATGGAATTTGCACCTCCTTTTTAGGAGAGATATTTTCTGAGCTCCTCGACGATTAAGACTACTGAAAATGTGTGGCCGCGCTAGGTTAGAATGATAGTTTTTCATTCGGCAAACCGTAACTGCAAAGTGTCGAGATCAGAGTCGAGAAAATCTGAGTATTTAATAAGATCCCTGCTCCATGTCAAATACTCACATTACGGAATATCGTGATGCTAAAGGAAAAGCCTAGATAATCCAAGGCGTGAATTATGTCTCTAGATATAAGAGATCTCATAGTCTGGTTAACCTAAGCGTCTGGCTAGGGACCACCTTAGGCCAACGATGTACAAGGAGTGTTACTTATCTTGCACAAGTGGGAGTCTGTTAGATTATGTGCAGAGATAGATAACATGTATCATCGTGTCCAATAGTATGTGAAATTAAAGGATCACACTGCTACACACCCAATTAGAACCTTTTTGGATTTTACCTAGTTATGTATCAAAATAATTAATAGTTTAATTAATTATTAAGAAAGAAAAATAATAATTGTTATTTATTATTTGAAGAGGAGAAGTTAATATTTAGTTTTAATATTAACAGGACCGGTTAATTAACAGTTATTAATTAATTAGAAAGGTCAAGGGGTATTTTCTGTAATTGATTAATAGTTTAACTAAAGCTAGGCTTTAATTAAACGGGCTTGGGCCTAATATGGGTTTATTATATATAAACCTTATTTAGCTTTAAATCATATCATAAGTTAATTACAAGGAAAAGAAGATAACCCTAAGTCCTCCCTCTCTCTCTCTTTCGAAATCGGCGAAGCCGAAACCACCAAGGTGATGGTCGACGGTGATGGTGGCGATACACACACACGGGTCGCGTTTTTTATCGGAGGTTTAATCCTTAGGCGGTCTAGCAGCCAGTTCGAGATGGTGCAGTAGCGGTGGATAACCTGCAGCAATCTAGAGTTGAAGTTAAAAGTTCTTTTGGTTTGCTCAAAGGTATATCTTTTAATCCTCTACTTGTTTTAGTTTCTGTACGAGTTAGATGAGATCACTGGAGGGGGTTTTTATTCCGCTGTGCATGTTTATAATATGTTTTTATACCCTACAAAACCCTTCACATACACCCCAGATCTGACAAGATGTACAAGGATCTTAAGGAGTACTATTGGTGGCCGGGTATGAAAAAGGACATCGCCTTGTACGTAGGAAAGTGTTTAACATGTGCAAGGGTAAAGGCAGAACACCAAAAACCGTCTGGGTTACTACAACAACCCGAAATCCCTCAATGGAAATGGGAACAAATCACAATGGACTTTATCACCAAACTGCCAAGGACGACAAGAGCTCACGATGCCATATGGGTCATAGTAGATAGACTCACTAAGTCTGCACATTTTCTCCCAATAAGGGAAGATTACAAGATGGGAAAGCTTGCCCAAATATATGTCAATGAGATTATGGCACGTCATGGTGTGCCTATTTCAATTATTTCAGATAGGGATAGTCGGTTTACATCACGATTCTGGCAATTATTTCAAAAAGCATTAGGTACACGAATCGACCTAAGTACAGCTTACCACCCACAAACCGACGGGCAAACAGAAAGAACAATACAAACCCTTGAGAACATGTTACGGGCATGTGTGATAGACTTTGGAGGGAGTTGGGATACTCACCTACCCTTGGTGGAGTTCTCATACAATAACAACTATCACACCAGTATACAGTGCGTCCCGTATGAAGCACTGTATGGGCGTAAGTGCCGATCACCTTTGAGCTGGGTAGAAGTTGGTGATCGACAACTAATCAAACCCAATATTATTCAGGAACCACCGATAAGATCTCTATCATCAAAGAAAAACTCAAAATGGCAAGAGATCGCCAGAAGAGTTATGCGGATAATAGGAGAAAACTCTTAGAGTTTCAAGTTGGGGACAAAGTGCTTTTGAAAGTATCCCCATGGAAAGGCATTATTCGCTTTGGGAAGAAAGGAAAATTGATTCCTTGATATATTGGACCCTTTGAAATTACTGAGAAGGTTGGTCCTGTAGCATATAAACTCAATCTACCATCGGAGTTGAGCGCTATTCATAATACCTTCCACATATCATACCTTAAGAAATGCCTGTCCGACAACTCATCGGTCGTACCATTAGAAGAAATTCAAGTAACCGAGCAATTGCGCTTCACGGAGGAACGAATCGAGATCTTAGACCGAAAAGTCAAACAACTCAGACGAAGTAAGATTCCCATTTTAAAGGTCCGGTGGAATTCGAGACACGGACCCGAATATACTTGGGAACGTGAGGATTAAATGAGACATAAGTATCCCCACCTCTTTAATGACGGTAGCGCCAAGTAAATTTCGGGACGAAATTTCTTTAACTAGGGGAGACTGTGACAACTGTCACCAAATCATAAAAAGGTTTGTCCTATATACCTTGAATTTGAATTCAATAAGATTTCGATAAATTAGAATTACCCTTCGTAGCTTAAGTAAATAAATAAAAGTCCTAGTTCTTGCAAAAATTCCGATGTCTCACCTACAAATCCTATTACATGTATAAATGTCCATTATAATTACGTAAAATTAGTAAGTAACAAGTACATTCTTATGTACATTATAAAAAAATGTGTGTAATGTAATAATAAACATATTAAAAATGTTTATTTTACATTATATTAATAATAATAACAATAATAATAATAATAATAATAATATTATTATTATTATTATTAATATAATGTTAGAAGTCAAAACCATCATTTTAGCCATTCTTATACACAACCACCACAATCATCACCATCACACCCTCACCACCTCACCCCCCCCCCCCTCTCTCATCTTCGGCCGTACCCCCCCACCCCCCCCCCCTCTTCTCCTTCTTTTTTTCTATAAACACCACACCAATTTTTCTCATTTCTCCATCCTATCTCACTTACTAGAACTCTCTCCCACTCTCTCTAAATTTTTCTCTTCAAGTATTCTCAACAAGATCAAGAAGAAGAAGCCATTTCTTTTCTTCAAGTAAGAGAGCTATCTTGAAGGAAATGGTGCGTCGGCAAGTTAAGGAACTAATAGGACTAACAACTATTTGCAAGCTACAACACAAGGTTAGTGTTCACAACCCCTTTTTAAATATATTTTCTCAAATATTTGGGGTGAAAACATGAATATAAATGTTTTATTGTTTTATTGCCATCGTAAATATTTAAATTACGCAAAATGGTAAATTATACTTGATGTACTTGAGTTCTTATTAATAAAAGTCACTCAACTAGACATTATCCATTAACATCATTAAAGGGGCCTTTGGTACTTGTAGGTAGCGCTATTTGGGGTCGACATCCCCCACTTATGGTTGACGAACTATAGGTTTACTTTACCATCTACTAACGTCATTTAACATAGGCGTTGGGTTAAAAAAAAAAATATTCGGGCACAGTATGTCGATAGGATTGGAAATGGCTCAAGCTTAGTAAAACGTCATTGTATACTCAAAAACCATGCGTACCAAATAAAGGCATTAAACTGCAGTCATACGAAACATTTAAATTTTGGTTGGACTAATGTTTCCATCCCTACAAAATTTTTTGGGCCTAAAGCCCCAACAATATATTTTATTATTGTTGCATTTAAGCTTTATTTTGTGCATATAAAACCTGTGTCGTCACCAACTCTCGTAGTTGACCTTTCTTTGTTCATGCCTTTCAGGTAACCCTCGATAGGTCTTAGAGCACATAAGAGCATGTCATGTGTGGACATCATGAAACAAATTTCCAATCATTTGTTTTTATTTTCATGTCAAAGACAATATTTACTTTCTGTATTGTATTCGGATGATTGTAACTTGATCTTAATTTAAATTATCTGTTATGGTTGGAAATTTTCAATTACCTTGTGCTATGAGACCTTTTGATGTAACACCTCGTGTTTCCGCTTTAGCGTGGTGTGACATTCATCCTGAATCAAAAAGATCAATTGCAGAATTTCACACCTAAAGCTGATGAAGGTGTGTTTGTTGGATACTCTGTGATCTCCAAAGCTTACAGAGTCTACAACATCAGAACAAAGGTTATAGAAGAATCAATCAATGTAAGTTTTAATGAAAATGACTTTGTTGCTTCCTGTTCTACTAATCAATCTACAGGTGAGGAATTTAATGATCTACTGCACACTGAAGACAACATTCCAGTGTTAGCTGATCCACTCACACCAGCTGATGTAGAGGACTTAGATGAACCGGTTCCTATTCCATATGAACCCAATGCATAGCCTACCTCAAATCAACCCACACTTTTACTGAATGATGTGGATTATGACTCAACATCAATGAACTCTAATTCCATATCAAATATCCCTTCATCAGTAGAAGTACCCACAGATTGCAACCTTGAAATTCTATCAGCTGATCAACCAGAAATCTCATCAGCTGATCCCAACCAAGGAATTTCAACTCCCCAAATCCAAAATAATCCAAACTCTATCACAATCCAAAATTCCTACAAGAACCATAGAGATCATCCAAAAGATCAGGTCATAGGTAATATAGAAGCACCTGTACTAACAAGATCAAAATCTTGTAATTTCTGTTTGTACACAGGTTTTGTTTCTATGATTGAACCAAAGAAGGTAGATGAAGCTCTTAATTATCCCCACTGGATTAATGCCAAGCAAGAGGAGCTGACAAAATTCACAAGGAACAATGTATGGACTTTGGTGCCAAGACCAAAGGACAAATCCATCATTGGTACTAAGTGGGTGTTCAGAAATAAAATGGATGAACAAGGGAAAATCATCAGAAACAAAGCACAGCTAGTTGCACAGGGTTATTGTCAAGAAGAAGGAATTGACTTTGATGAAATCTTTGCTCCTGTTGCTAGACTTGAGGCAATCAGACTGTTTCTAGCATATGCTGCCTTCAAAGACTTTAAAGTGTTTCAAATGGATGTTAAGAGTGTTTTCCTCAATGGTGAATTGAAGGAAGAGGTGTATGTTAAAAAACCTCCTGCTTTTGAGGATGCAAGCTGTCCAGATCATGTTTACTTCTTAAACAAAGCTTTATATGGTCTAAAGCAAGCTCCAAGAGCCTGGTATGATACCCTCTCTTCTTTTCTAATCAATAAAGGTTTTACAAGAGGATGCATTGATAGCACTTTGTTCATAAGAAAATTCAAAGGTGATGTAATACTTGTGCAGATATATGTAGATGACCTAATATTTGGGTCTACAAATTTGGATCTTTGTAAAAAGTTTTCTAAACTCATGTCTGATAATTATCAAATGACCATGATGGGTGAATTAAACTATTTTCTTGGACTTCAAATTATACAAGTGGTTGATGGAAGTTTCCTTCTTCAAACAAAGTATGTAAATGACTAACTTAAGAAATTTGAGTTTGAAAATTGTTCTTCAATGAAAACACATATGTCAACTGCTCTTAAGCTAGGAAAAAGACACTGATGGTAAATCAGTGAGCATTACTGCTTATAGAGGCATGATAGGTTCTCTTTTATACCTCACTACAAGTAGAACGGATATAATGTTTTCAACATGTCTCTGTGAAAGATACCAAGTTGATCCTAAAGAATCTCATCTTGCTACCGTGAAAAGAATATTCAGGTATCTCAAAGGAACTCCTAATCAAGGTCTTTGGTACCCCAAGGACTCAGACTTTGAGTTAGTTGGATACACTGATTCTGATTTTTCAGGATGCACATTGGACATAAAGAGTACTTCTGATTGTTGTCAACTTCTAGGTGGAAGGTTGATAAGTTGGTCAAGTAAGAAACAAAATTCCGTGTCAACTTCTACTGCAGAGGCAGAATACATTGCTGCTGGTAGCTGTTGTGCACAATTACTTTGGCTGCAAAATAAACTCCTGGATTATGATGTGAAGTTTGAAGACACTCCCATACTCTGTGATAATACTAGTGATATCTCTATTTCTAACAATCTAGTTTTGCACTAAAAAACAAAACACATTGAAATCAGACATAATTTCTTAAGATATAATGTGCAGAAAAAGAAAGTTTCCATGCATTACATTAGCATAGATTTTCAATTAGCTGATTTGTTTACAAAACCACTTGTTGAGTCTAGGTTTAACTTCTTAATATCCAAACTTAGCATGCTCAATATGTAATATATTCCTTTGTGTGTTGTAACTAGTTAGTTATGTGTGAAATCAATTTAATTTAGTGTGTGAATTTGATAAATTACTTATTTTAACATTTCCATGTCTTAATGAAAGTAAAAAGCCTTGATTAACTGATTAGCTGATGCTTATCAACTCATGGTTTTTCTCAGCAGATCACTGTCAGCTAAGAAAGAAATGCTCTAATAAGTGACTTTATCAGCTGATGCCTATTTTCTTGTAAAGATCAGCTGACACTTTTAATTCGTCAGCTGATGTATCTTTCCTAGTCAGCACTGTGTCCCCACACTTATTTAATTAATTTCTGCACTCGTATTTAATAAGTTTCCTAGGTTTAATTTAATGTCATTTAATTTTATCTGTTTACTCTCCATCTATTACTACTTTCCGTTAATTTTTGCTTTTTCAGATGTGACAGTTGCTTTTCTACAAAGATATTACAGTGTCAGAGCGGTTTCTCAAGAGGATATCAATGATGTCTCGGTGGTTATTAAATACTAAAATTCAAAACCCCCATTTTTCAAATCATTTCATCTTTCCCTCTTTCAAAGAAACCTCTCTCAAAAGGAAACCTATCTAAAACTGTCTACTTTCTTCTCCATCTGAAAATCAATCATGGCGCATACCTTCAATCCCAACATCACTCGCAATGCTATTGCAGGAGACAATGTCAACAATGTTGAAATCATGAACATCTCCTTAAACAATCACATAGTCTGCACTGATCTTCCTCAAAGGAACATCAATCAAGGGTATGAGCCCTTCATAAACATCATAACTACTCATCCCCTATTCCCTTGTCTCTCAGCAGACCCAGTTCTAATTTACCCTCGTATTATTGGGGAAATGTGGTATACTGCAAAATACCATTCCAATGAGAATGTCATTACCTGCTCTATGCTTAATGGTACTATAAATCTTGCCCTAAACACTCAATCCATTCGCAGATCCCTATCCATCCCTGACAGAGCACCCTATGCCCCTTTCCCAGCTCATAACCAAACCCTTGAAGTTCTACCCAGAACTGGTTATCATGAAGCTGTTGCTCATGGAAAATACAAGGTAGGTTCTAGGTCATCCATTGAATTACCTTGTAAACATCATCACAAGGTGCTTTGGTCCTAAGTATGGAAGCCATGACCAAATGAATCACTCAAAATTGATGGTGATGCATTCCTTTGTCACTGGTAGAAACATTGATTATGCACAAGTGGTGTTTGCTGAACTTGTTTACAGAATCACTCTAGGATCACAAAAGAAAGTATCCAGATCTCAGGTTCCTTACATCAGATTTCTGAGCTTAATTGCTATGGAGCACCTCACATGTGAGACTTATGTTGGTTTCACAGATAGAGGTCCTAAGGTGTTCTCTACAATTAAAGCTGATAGAGGTCCTGACATTTCACCTGCTATGCAAGTGGTTATCAATGAAGCTGTACAAATCTAGCAACAACAGCAACAAGAACCTACTGTTGAAGCTGAGGAAGGTGAAGGTGAAAATGAGTCAGAGGATTCTGAGGGTGATGATCAAGGTGATGATAATGATGATGATGATGATGATGATGATGTTGATGGTGGTGATCAAGGTGATCAAGGAGAACAGAAGGTGATTGTTATTGAAAGTGATGAATCTGGTGACGAATTTGTATTTAAGGTTCCAAGTAGTGGAAGATTACCCAACATTCAAGTTGTTGGAGCTAGTGTAGCTGATGTAGCTAGTGATGCTGGTGGTGCTGTTGGTGAAACACCCCAGGTTGGAGCTGAACAGCGAAAGGAAGTAACTGCTGAGTTTGAGCATGGTGGCTTACTTGGTGGATTTGAAGAGGGAGTTGGTTCTTTCCATTTTGATACAACCTCAGTTGCTCCCACTTCACCCATAGAGGTCACACTGGTGGTCTCAACTTAAGCTAGTAAAACTCCCTGTCCCACAGAGAGTGTTCACTTGAGTGAAGGAGGTGATGATGATGATGATGATGATGATGCCTACCACATCACTGATGCTGTAAGTCAAAAGGATGCTGCTGCTACCGATGTGGAAGTTTCAGATGAGATTGAACAGATGATTGAAAGCAGCATGGATACACAATCTTCAGGTATGGTACTCTCAACCTTTGAAGACACGTAGCTGGTAGACCCAACCTCTGAGATCCAATCCTCACTTCTTGAAATAGTTACTCAATAGCCAAACTCAAGTGCACCTCCAGTGGTCACTTGTTCTATGCCTGCTGATAGCCCAATAGGTCCAAGGTCATATGAGATAGTGAAACTTTCACTATTTCTAATGGATTGTTTCTCCCAACCACAGACCTCAATCCTATTAACTACCTCTCATGTTGAGTGGACGTTTCTAAAGATTTAGTACCCCAAAATCCAGTAGGTTTACCCTCCCAACAGGGTGTTCCTGTACAAATAGGACTCCCATCATCTGGGTCACCCTCCCAACAGGGTGATACCATTGAAAGACAGACCTTCTCCCAGGGTCACACTGTGTCTATACCCCACTGTGAGTCAGCCTATGCCTTTATCAAGCTCACAACAGCTTGTTGATGTACTCAGGGGAATTCATTTGAGTTTAGCACAACTCAACCTCACTTTATTGTTCCTACTGTTGATTCTATTCTTACACAATCTACTGCATTACCTGTCAATGCTGGTGATATAAGCCAATCACCAGTATATGGCACAACATCTGTTCCCAGTGATCCTAGGCTCTTACACCAGAGTGTAAGTGAGGGACCAATCACCATTCCTGATATTGGCACTTCAACTCAATCTATTCCAGTTTTTACTACCATTCCACCTACCACTGAACCCAGCCCCTTAATGCTTCAGACCTTTCTATCCATCTCTCAAAAGATGGATAGTCTTCAAGCTTCCTTTTCCCAATTCCAATCCCACACAGAAACTCAACTTCAACACTTACACCAAGAGGTCGAGTACCTTAAAGCCAATCAATCCCAACCCCAACCCACCCCTCCTCCCGTTGATCTTACTCCCATTCTCAATAGACTAGATCAACTTCTTTCCAAATCTTCTCAACCCATTCCTACCCCCCTCCCATCCTTCCTACTCAAACCCTCAACACTTAAAACCAAACCATCACAAACCTTCTCAACAACATAAAAAACATAAGACCAGAGTCCTCTCCAGTCTATGTTAACATTCCTGGCCCCATTTTTCAAGTCCCCTTTACCCTACAAAAGCTTGACACGAACCTAACCAACCTTTCCCATCTTACCCAAGAGAAGCATGTTGACAATCTCAAATAGTTCAACCTTCTTCTCTCTACCATCACTACCCTTAGACCTTCCAATTCCACTTCCCAACCATTTTTCTCACCCATTCCCTCTCATATCAGACCTACCTCTCCACCCTTTACCCAACCTTCTATTCCAACCATGACACCCTCCACTTCCACCATCCCTGCCTTTACCCTCTCTCAACCTACCCAAACCACTCCTGCACCTTTCAAACCATCCTCTTCTACTCCTGCTGCCTCTGCCATACCAACTGTTCCTTTTCCCTCTCCACCCTCCAGTGGTGATGATGACAAAAAGGGGGAGAAGTCAACACCCTCATCTAGCTCTGAGGAACCTGCAAGGGAACCTTCCCCAAACACTGTAAGGGCTACTATAGATGCTTGGGCTAATGAGATCAAGGCACATAGGGAAGCAGAAGCCCTCAGTGAAGCAGAAAATCAAAGGAAATTATCTGCTAAGGGGGAGCAACCTGCTCAAGAGGAGCAGAGGCCAAAGAGAAGACTGAAACAAATGGCCAGAAGGAGGAGTGCTAAAAAGCATAAGAGAGATGATCCCTATACTCCCTCTAAGAGTCCATCACCAATGGACTCAGATGATGATGACTTTGATGATAATGTAGTACTCTCTGTGCTGCTCAACTTAAAGAAGAAAACTCCTACCCCTCAAGCAACTCCTGCCCGCAACTCCTCAAGTCCAAGAAAAGCCTCTCTCTCCAAGATCATCCTCTAAAAGAAAGGGCAAGAAGAGCATGTTAGCTAAAGAAATTGAGGTAGAAGAAAGAAGAGAGATGGAGTATGAAAGAATGGAAAGAGAGTCAAGCAACAAGTAGAAACTGAACAAGACCATGAATACTTTGCTTCACTCCTTGGGGAATCTGCAGAGCAACTGGCCAAAGCTCAACAAATTCAGAGTGAGTTCTTATCAGCCTAAGGGATAGCAAGTATTTTACGAATGACTGAAGAAGAGATTGAATAGCTGAAACAACAAGAATAGATGATGCTCTCATAGCAACATCAAGTTCAACCTTCAGCCCCTGCCCCTGCTGCTGGCAACAAAGACAAGAGTGGACTGTCTCACGGAAATCCATTGAGACTCTTAAATCTGGATTTCTCTTTCATTCCTGTTTTGACAAAGGAGAGACAAAGGGAGTTTGACAACATAAGAGCTGATCTAGTAGTCAGAAACTATCTTGAGACTATCACAAATGCCAACTTATACAGAAGCGATGGTGAGAAGTACATGTAGATCACAAGAAAGGAGGTGTTAAAGAACTGTTTTCTGCAACAATTTCAACTTATGGTTTCACAGAGATCATTGAGATGCTCTACCTGCTGATGAAATCAAAGAGCAAGCTAGCTGAAAGCTTCAGAGCAGAATGCAAATACTGGATCAGATATCAGTAAGAAGCAGACTCTTCTCTCATGATCTTTATGTTCAACATGTGAATCTCCTAGCTCAAAAATTCATCAAGTCTTCCAAGACCTTTGTCCCCTTTGAACAAAGAGAACAACAACCTAGTCATATCTTCTTTACTGACTTTGCAAACCTTAACACTACTCTACCACCAAATTCCAATCCTGAAGACCTAAGATACATTGATCATCGTGAAAGAGGAATGTTCTTTAGAGACAGAGCTGGGATTTGGAGATTCTTCAAGTTAGCACAGTTAAGACTGGCCTCTCTTAGCTTCCTCAGACAATTATGTCTAGACATCAAAGGAAAAACTGGAAGTGAATACTTTGAGATGCTAGTGGATTCAAGGTTTGCAGAACTTGCCCCTCTAGATCCTGTTTATGAAGCCTATCAAGTTAAGCAAGAAGAACCTGACTAGGATGCACCTTCATAAATGTTTAAACTAGTTGTAATCTCAATTTCCTAGTTAATAGATGTTTCTGTTTCCTAGTTGTTAACGCTGTACAAACCTAGTTGTAACTTCAAATTTTCTGTAATCAAGTTTGAAACTTTGATCATGGACTACTTAGCTTAATGCTAGTATAGATGAATCTTAGTAGATAGCTCACTTAGTGTAAATATAGAAAATCAAAAATCCTAAAAACAGAAAAAAGATAAAAAAGATACCACAAAAACAAAACAATGGTACTTCATAACTAAAAGATTCCCAAAAATAGAACATTAAGGGAACATACTTAAAGAGTTACCAAAAAGAGATAGCTAGGTAACCGAAAATGCACTTCAAAGTTACATCTTAATTGATTCTGAGTCAAACAGTGTCTTTGATATAAGATAAGGTTTTGTCATCATCAAATAGGGGGAGTTTGTTGGAGAAATAGCAACATCAAACCACAATTAAACCTATCTATTATTTAAAATAGGTTTTGATGTTTATAAAACCATAATCTTAGTTTTAAGTTCAAAAAGTTGAAAAACATGTGTAAGTTAAAACATCAGCTGAACTCTAAGTATCAGAAGATGAATCAGCTTCAAAGGATCAGACGAGAAAAAAAGAGCATCAGCTGAGGATTTACAAAGTATTAGCTGATGGTTTACAAAACATCAGCTGAGGATCAAAAGCATCAGCTGACACCTCTAAAGCATCAGCTAGTGACACAAAGCATCAGCTTAAGACTTCTCCAGTTCAGATAAGCAGTTTACTTTTTATTAAAGTAACTTTTATAAGTTTATCACTCTACATGATCAGCAGAACATGATTGGTCTACTGATCATATGGTTTGATTAACTTATTCTCTTTAGTCCTTATTTATTTCATCAGCTGAGCAAAAGTATTATTGCATTTTAGAGTTTAGTTTCATCAGCTGGACGTGTTAAATATAAATACTTGTCTGAGTTTATTCTTAAGTCAAGGCAGAACATGTGTTGTTCTATTTTTCCTTTAGGATTTCCTTTGTAAAAGTCTTAGCACTTTTTGAATCTGTAAAGAGACAAAAAGGATAGAGTTTGACCCTCTGAAAAAGGTGAAAGCTACTTTACAAAAGGAAGATCTCGAAGATTTGTTTCAATAACTAAGTATGGCTGGCAACTCCATACTTGGTAAAGTCAAATATGAAGAAAGCATGGTGTTGTATAAAGTACAAGCATGGAAAGAGTAACTTGCACTTCCAAGACAAAAGGTATGGGTTGAATAATATAATAATAGATAGTGGGTTTCACTTTATCAGATAGTACATGCACTTTATAATTTTCGTGTATAAAATAAATCTACTTTCCACCCACTAACTTTATCTATTATAATATTATTATTATTATACTTTATTGTCTCCTTCTTTTGCCACTATCCGAACAACAAGCTTCTATATATATTCAGGCATTTCCCATGCTTGAAAATATTGGTTGAACACTGTAAAATCTCATCAGTTGAGATTTAGAAGAGTTAGCAAAATATTTCACAGTGTATACAAAATTGTTCATGTGTTGAACATTCTAAGCATTAGTTGCTTAGAATTAGCTAGTCTTTGTGTGAGACTAAAACTGTTGCCACCTTTGTTGAACTTAGATTTTCCGCATCTAATTCATGTAATTCTTTATTAACATCAATAATAATTATATAAAGTACATCCGTGTGTTTTAATTTTTGATTATATAAAGTTTGTATTCAACTCCCCCCCCTATTTTACAAGCATTTGTTGTTGTAGTATCCATTCTGGACCAACATAGCACTACTGGTCTAAGATTTTAAAAAGAGTTTATGTCAGGATCGGATATAGATTATATCAAATAACAAGAACTAACTTTTAAATAATAAATCAGAGTAAAATAAAAGTTAATCTTTAACTATGATCACAATCAACTAAGAAGTTGCGGAATCACACTTAATTGATTAAAGAAGATTTTAAACACAGATCAATTCAATCAAACAGTAGTTTTATTAACCAACCAGAATGATTACAAAAGAAAACTTCACCTCCAATCTAACTTATTATGTTAGACGAAGAACACAGATTGTTCTTAGGTTTCAACAAGAAACTTCGAGGCTTAGCACTATTCAGAAAGCAAATTACAATTTTAAGAACGAATGCAAAATATAATCAATGAGTAAGTGCGTACAAATTATGAATTCTAATCTATTATATATACTCCTTGATCTTCCTTGATTTGCTGACAGTTAGGTAATCTTCTATCTTCTGAGATAATCTTGATGATCTTCAAAATATTTCGAGATATCTTCAAAGATAGAATTCTTCCATATATAGCTCAACAGAAACTGTTTAATGAATACAACAGTTCTTGATTCTTCTAACAGTCTTCAGCTTCAAGGTCTTTAAACAGTTGTAGACATTTACACTAACAGTTCTCAACTGTTTTCATATTTTCAACAAACAGTTTTAAACTGTTTCACCAACCTTCATCAAACAGTTATCATCTTTATGTTCAATAACTTAGATTATTTCCCAACAATCTCCCCCTAACTTAAAGTATTGAACAATACATTTAAGTTGTTGGTTCGATCATAGATAAAATAATATAAGTAATGAGTCACATTTCTTCTAACCTCCTTTTGAATCTGTTCAGTAAGTCTTCCTTCTGTTTTGAGTCCCCATGGAATTTAGCTTTAATCAAAAACTCCAGCTTAGTCTTGTGATGCTCAATAAAGTTCAAATCAAACCACTCATGCATTGTATTTCCCATCACCATGTAGTATGTCCTTGATTTTGCATATACCTTCACTGCCTTTATGGGAAAAGTTTCCTCTGTTGTCAGTTTGGGCATAATATTTAATGGGTTACAAATGCTGGTAAGATATTCCATCAGAATCTTGATTCCTTCATTTGAGTCACTAAAGTGCTTAATTCCATATGTATACAATTCTTGTACATCTTTTGGTGATATTCTTGTCATCATTTGTACAAAATTGTCATATACCTTAACAGATCCATCTTCCCTTGCAATAGTAATGCAATGTTTGTCACTTGCTTTTTCTTCAAACTTCCATTCAACAACATGAGACTTTTCACCCAATTCTTTTTCCAATTGGTCAATCCCTTGCTGAATGTCTACTGTCAGTTTATCTTTCAGAATTTTGTGAACCACAGCAGCTTTGTTTGAAGTGGGAAGTGTCTTGGTTGGCTTGACTGTAGATGCTTTACCTTTTATTACTCTTTTTCTTTTCACACCTTTCTGAGATCTTTCCTCCTCATCAATTTCAGCTGTGATTTTCTCACCTAGCTGAAGAGCCATAGCAAAATCTTTTTCTTCTTGTTCTTTCTTCTTGGCAGCAAGCAATTCTTGATCCCTTTCTTCAGCTGCCAGCCTCCGAGCCAACTGATAATCATCTTCAAGTTGTTGAGGCTGTTTAAGAACTTTAGTAGGAAGAACAGCAACTTCCTTTCCTTTTCCTGAACCAGAAGGCATTTGATCAGCAATTCTTTCTTCCTGAATTGCAATGCCTTTGAATCCTTTCTTTGGTGGTAATGGTTTCAGCTCCTTCATACCTTTGAATTTACCTTCCAACCAACCATCCTCAATACTTTGTGCCATCCTCTTGGTGTTAAATCCAGTAGTTTGAGCACATAGGTCAATCAAGTAAGTTTGTTTAACCTTGGACCATGACTTGAAGACTTCAGTAGTTGGATAGCCAGCAGTAACAGCCATCTTGTTTATCATCATCCTATCCTCAGCTGACAAAGTTTCTTCATCTTCAGTAACAGCTGTTGGGTCAATGGTTGCAACTGTTTGTTCAGTTGTAGTAACAACTGTTTGTTGATCCTGTGGAACTGTTTGTTGAACTCCTTCCTGCTTGGATTTTCTTCTTCCTTTAGCTTGAGCAGTTGAAGAGTTTCTCACCAAATATTTGGGTTTAAGCAGCATCTCATGAGTATGAAGAACATTGGTTGCCTTCTTCAGATTCTCATCAAGAAAGTTCAGCTGCTTATCTTGCCTTATAAGCACCTCATTGTGAATTGCTACTACCTTGAGTACTTCAGTTGCCTTCTCCAACTTTTCAGTCAGTTCTTTTATCTTCTCATATTGAGTAACTATCCTTTTGTTTTGAAGGGCAATCCTTTTCTTTAGGTGTAGATGAGCAGCAAGATAAGGTGCAAAGTTAGGATCCGTCAATGCATGTTGTTTCAGTCTAGTCTCAACGTCAGTTAGTGTTTCCACTGTGACCATATCATTGACAGTTTCCACTGGTGGTTGACTCCCTTGAGTCTCACCATCAGTACCCCCTCTGTTCTTGGTTCTGGGGATTACCAGAAACTGTTTTACCAGTCTCTGTTGCCATGGTTGAGGTCTTAGCTATGTTAACACTGTCCTGGTTATCCCTTACGGATAAAACAGTAGTGTCAGCCTCAAAAACCATATGATCACCCTCAAAAGGAGTGATCACCTCCTCAATGTGCCTGGGAGACAGCACAAGGGATTCCCTTTGGATATTCTGCACAGGTGAATGCACGTGTTCAGGGCTAACAGTTTCAGTTTCAAGAACTGTAGTGGAAGGAGCACCAACAGTTCGTTTCCTCTTCATGAGCTGTGGGTTCCAGAGGTGGTGGTGTAGCAATAAGTTGGACTTCATGCTCACCCCTGGCAGCTCTGTTTCTTGAAAGAAACTCCACCATTTCAGAGAGTGGAGGAGTTATGGCACCAGAAAAACTCTTGCCATTAACCAACAGTTTGCTCAAAGTGGAAGCCACATGAGCAGAGGGAATAATGACCCTCTTGTGTATTTTAAGGTTTGGAATCAAAAAGTTTAAACAAGTTTGCACAAACCGTGGATATATCAAAAATAGACTGTACTTGGTCCCCAGATGTTTTACCATACCATTAAATATCAATTTTGAAAAATTAAAACATCTGTTGTTGGCTAGACAGATGAGTGCGAGAGCAATGTTGCTTCCAAACTCATTCCAGCCCGTTCTCTTAGGGCTTATGCACTGCTGGAGAGTATGGATAATGAACTTCCAGTGTGCGCAAAACTGCCCTTTGTAGAAGGTACCCTTACCCCCAGGGCCCTCATACCCAAGTTTTAGTAACTCAGTGTGTAGATATTCTAATGCAACCGAATCAGAATACTCACCATTAAGATCATTCAGTTGTAGTGCATGGCGAATAGTGTCTTCGGTTATAGAAACCTCCATATCATCAACAGTTGTAGAAATCTGTTGCACTCCATCAACTTCTTGGACTTTGGCATTATTCCAGAAGTTCTCAATATGTGAGGAATAGATTGTGGGGTTGGCAGTTAGAGCATAATGAATGTTTGATACCATGAGATAATCAATCATGACGTGGAAAGCATCAAGATTATCTGGTTTTTCAAGATAAGCGATCACATTGTGCTCTTTGACAAATGGAAGAGGAGACATTTTGATTTTGATCTCTGAGAGTTGTTGAGAGTTAGGGTTTGTTTCTGATCGAAGTTCGTTTTTGGACGTGTGAGTTGCTTGATAAGGAGGGAATTGCCTTATATATGTTTCGAATGTTGAATGCAATTCAAAGTTTCCAAAATTCTGCAAAGACCAAAACGCCCTTTAATAGCTTAATAGTTGACGGACAGAATAAACTAACAGTTTTAAAGCTGTTTTCATAAAAAGTGACAACTGTTATTCAAAAGTTTAACTCCCTTTTGTTTGATCATTTATTTGGATTAACAGTTGTTTAGTGTTTACAACTGTTCTCATATCTCCCCCTTAGTTGACGAATTTCTCCCCCTCAGTTGCACATGGACTTTGCCTAACAGTTGTGGAAGCCATATACTAACAGTTGAAAACTGTTGGTATTGATTGAAACAGAATTGTGCAACTGTCAAACAAACTTTAGCTCATATAAGTCAAATGCTGAAGCAACAATAACAAATCATTAGTGAACACAGGCATCAACATAAGATGTATTTTATTCAAGATAATCACAATTGAGCTACAATAATTTTGAGAAAAAAACACTGTCTTTTGCTATAGATCTAAACACAGCTTATAAGAACTGTCTTAACTCCAAGATCTACATGTGACAAATTATCGTTAACATTTTGTATCATCAAATCTGAACTTTAAGGGAAGACAATCATCATCACATTCTTGCTCGAGAATGTCTTCATTATTTAAGAATCGAGTTCAGAATAGCCTCTACAGTGCCGCCATATCCTTACTGAGAAGCCTGTCTTCAAAGAATGGTAATGTAATGCATAAGCCATTGTTAGTACTGCTTATCTAATTGTGCAAGGCCGTCTCGTAGGTGTGGGAGAACAATGATCTACACCGTAAGTGTAGACAACTTTCTCCGTGAACAGTTGAAATGCCTTAAACAATTTTCAAAACATACAACCCACCAATGGGTGTGCAGTAGACCTTCTCATCATATGTACCACAAGAGATGATTGTCATAATTTGCCTCTTGGGAAGATGGTGAATGATACCAATTCAACATCAGTGGAACTAGTCATCTATTACAATGACTTCCACTGCATCATCATCCGAGGCCCTCTGGTGGTTATGAGTATTATATCTTCGAACATTGAACCACACTACGGAGTTTGTAGTGCCTGCCAGGTTCAAGACGAAACTTATACAACATGGTGTAGGCAATTCATGGAAGAGAGTGAAATTTTCAAAATCACCTCTTATACGAATATGATCAATTGGTTTATTTGGCCTACGTGGATCTGGATGCTGTGTCAAGGTGAACCTATCGCGATCATCATGCATCTCAAGAACACATGATGAGTATTGCCAAAGCTCATGCATTCTTACAAATGGGACAGGGATGGTTACATAACTTTGTCTAACATTAATTTCTTTGAAGTTTATGAGAAATAAGTTAGTAGCCATTTGCAGAGAGAAGTGTGTGCAAATGTAGGTGTGATTTGTGAAGTATGGGTGCAAGGCTATTTATAGAGAAACTGGGAGGCATTAATGTCCATTAATAGTCATTAATGACCATTAATGTCCAGTAATTTCCATTAATAGCATGCAGTGACTTGTCATATCAAATTCACTATATTACAAGCAAAATGACTTACCTTTATCAGTCTAGAACTGTTGTTTCAATAAAGTGAATTTACCTTTACCTCTTAACAAGGACAGTCACGGATGTGAAATTGTTTGAGAGACAGGTAAGCAGATATGGCCAAAACTGATGTGTGAAATTGCATTTCCTTCTCTGAATACTCAAAGATAACAGTTGTTAGAAAACGTAACTAACAGTTGCAAACTGTTAGTGTGAAAAATATGGAATAATAAACAACTGTTAGTCCAAGTTAATCATTCCAATGTTGGAAATCAAAAAGTTGAATCTGCTCACATCAAAAGCTTTAGTGAACAAATCAGCTAATTGATCATCAGTATGAATTTTCATAACTTGGATTAATCTCTTTTCATTGCAGTCTCTTATGAAGTGAAATCTGATTTCAATGTGCTTGGTTTTAGAATGCTTCACTGGATTATTAACTATGCTAATAGCACTAGTGTTATCAACATAAATAGGGGTATTTAAGAAAGACAAACCATAATCCAGAAGCTGATTTTGGATCCATAACACTTGTGAACAGCAGCTTGATGCAGCAATATATTCAGCCTCAGCTGTTGAAGTTGAAACTGTTGTTTGTTTCTTGCATTGCCATGAAACCAACCTTGATCCAAAGAATTGACATCGTCCAGAGGTTGATTTTCTATCCACATTGGCTCCACCATAGTCACTATCAGAATATGCCATCAAATCAAAAGGTGAATCTTTAGGATACCAAAGTCCCAATTTTGGTTGGCCTTTTACAGCAAACAGGTGTGACATCTTTGGACTGCATTGAAACCTGGCACAGACACAAACAGCAAACATTATATCAGGTCTAGAAGTAGTTAAGTACATTAATGAACCAATCATTGACCTATAGAGGTGTATATCAACATCCTCCCCCTCAGAATCTGCTCCCAACTGTTTATGTGTCTCCATTAGAGTACTTGCCAGCTTCACATCTTGATAGCCAAACTTGTCCAATATGTCCTTGACATACTTAGATTGGCTTAGAAAAATACCAGTGGGCTTCTGTTTGACTTGTAATCCCAAGAAAAATGTGAGTTCACCCATTGAACTCATCTGAAACCTTTTGTGCATAATGACTTCAAATTCTTTCCATAAGCTGTCATTAGTGGATCCAAAGATTATATCATCAACATAGATTTGAACAAGCAAAATCTTTGTTTTAACAATCTTTGTAAACAATGTTTTGTCAATTGTGCCTCTCTTAAAACCATTCTCAAGGAGATAGGATGATAATGTCTCATACCAAGCTCTAGGAGCTTGATGTAGACCATATAGGGCTTTATCCAACCTATATACCTTGTCAGGGTACTTTGAGTCGTCAAAGCCAGGGGGTTGACACACATATACCTCCTCATCAATAGTTCCATAGAGAAAAGCAGACTTGACATCCATTTGATACACCTTAAATCCTTTGAAGCTTGCAAAAGCAAGAAATAGTCTAATGGCTTCAATCCTTGCAACAGGTGCAAAAACATCATCATAGTCTATTCCTTCCTCTTGTGTGTAGCCTTGTACAACCAGTCTTGCCTTATTCTTGATTACAATCCCTCTTTCATCTTTCTTGTTTCTGAACACCCACTTTGTGCCAATTACTCTTTTGCCTCTTGGAAGCTCAACCAACTTCCAAACTTGCTGAATTTGAAATTGTAAGAGCTCTTCTTGCATTGCTTCCACCCATGAAGAGTCTTTCAATGCCTCAATTGCTTTCTTTGGTTCTATTTGAGATAGAAAGCAAGCATTCACATCAAATTGGGCAAGATCTACACCACTGTTTTCATTTGCAGCATATTCCTTGTTCTGATAGGAGTGGTTGGATCACCAATTATTTGTGATATTGGATGAATCTTGTGAACTCTTGATTTAGGAATGTTTTCTTCAGTCAGTTCATTCCCTAGATTAGACAGATCAAACTCACATTCACTTGAATTTTCTGCATTATCACACACTTGATCAGCAACTGTTTTGGATGCAGAGTCAATGTGTTGTTGAGGAGCATGAGATTCCATGTCATTTGAAGATTCAGCATCAATCAATGGATCAACAGCATTGGAGAACTCTTGTTGAAGCATAGGAATCACAACAAAGTCTTCAGTAACTTTGTTTGAACCAACAGTTGTTGGTTTCGAGCTAACAGTGTCAAAACTGTTCGGGTTGGTGGAAGCTGTTTGATGATTTTCACCAGGAGTTGTTGGGGTACCTGTAGCTGTTTCAGTAGGGTACTCAAAAGAAAGAGATTTAGACAATGCATCAATATCAAATAACCAATCAGGTCCATGACCTGCAATATTGATCCTATTCTCATTGAAAGAGACATTCATACTCTCTTCTATGATTCTAGTGACATTGTTAAAAACTCTGTAAGCTTTACTTTGAGTGGAGTATCCTACAAAGAAACCTTCTTCAGCCTTACTCTCAAACTTGCCAAATTGTGATTTGGTATTAAGGATAGTGCAAGGACACCCAAATGGTTTGAAGAAGTTGATTAAAGGTTTTCTCTTGAGGAACAACTCATAAGGAGTTTTCCCTTTGGACTTGACTACTTGTACTCTATTGTGAACATAGCAGGCAGTGTTCACTGCTTCTGCCCAGAATGTCATTGGAAGCCTAGAATCAGCTAACATGGATCTAGCAGCCTCTATCAAAGTCCTATTCCTTCTCTCAGCAACTCCATTCTGTTGGGGAGTCCTAGGGGCACTAAACTGTCTTTCAACACATTTACTTTCACAAAAACTGTTTAGCTCATAGTTCTTAAATTCAGAACCATTGTCAGATCTAATGACTTTCACCTTCAAATCAGATTGATTTTCAATTTTAAGAATAAGAGACTTAACTAACTCAGCAGTTTCATCCTTAGTTCTAAGAAATTGAACCCATGTGAACCTGGTAAAGTCATCAACTATGACTAAACAATACGCTTTCTTTCCTATACTCACCACAGATGTAGGACCAAAAAGATCCATGTGTAACAATTTTAAAGGTGCAGTAATAGAAGAAACTTCTTTGGTCTTATAAGAAGTTTTATGTTCCTTGCCTTTGAGACAGGCTACACAATGATCATCACATGAGAATTCTTTTTAAGGCAAACCTCTTACCAAACTGTTTTTAGCTAACAAGTTCATGGTTTTAAAATTCATGTGACACATCCTTCTATGCCAAATGGCAGACTCATCATGAGATGCCTTTGAGAGTAAGCAGCTTAACACATTCTGTTTAGCAATCTTTTGTGTATCAAGACAGTATACATTATCTTTTCTAGGTGTTCTTAAAAGAACATCCTTCTCATTTAGTTTAAAATCTTTTGAAAGAATAATGCATTCTGAATCTGTAAACAAAACTTTGTTTCCATTGTCACAGATTTGAGATACACTTAACAGATTGTACTTAAGCTGTTCAACAAAGAAAACATCATTAAATGTAAGTGTACCTGCCTCAACAGCTCCTTTACCTGAGATTTTTCCTCCCTTAGCATTTCCTCCAAATGCTACAAATCCACCATTGATGTTTCCGAAATCCTTCAAACAGTGTGGATTTCCAGTCATGTGCCTTGAGCATCCACTATCCACATGCCAGATAGATCCATGATTGGCCCTATGAATGCTCTGCACAAATAAAATCAGTTAGTAGCAGGAAGTACCCAGGCCATGCAGGTCTTGGGTACACCATTCAAGTCATAATACTTAAACAGAGTTTTGTTCTTTTTGATTTCATCCAAATTAGATTTCTCTAATTTGTGTGAAGAATACTTTGTAAGAACATGTGGTTTCCAACTGTTGTGATTAACAGTGGACACCTTTGAACAAACAGCTGGTGGAGTTGGTAAAACAGATGAATCAACTTGTGATTCCTTTTGATTTTCAGTTTGAAGAACAATTTTACTTTCTCCAGAATCAGTTTGTTTTTGAATTTTCATCCAAGCCAAACCAGCAGTTTTTGGTTTTGTTAAAACAGTTTTGGAACTGTTAGTTGGTTTGGATGTAACAGCTGTAGAACTGTTTGCCAGTTTTGGCTTAGCAGTCTTAGAACTGTTGATCTGCTTTGACTTAACAGTTTTAGAACTGTTATTTTGTCTTTTGGGACTTTTGTTTTGAGTGCCATTGGTCTGTGGGTTATAGTAACAATCCTGAACTAAATGATTAGATCTCCCACAAATGTAGCACTTTTTGGTTTTCACAATAGGTAAACCAGTTCTTTGTGACCAGAATTGGTTTTGATTTCTTTGATTTCCTCTAACAGCTGCAGATTTAGGAAACTTTTGGACACCATGTTTTTGGCATGTGCATGCAGGCATTTCAGTATGCCTTTTCTTAGGCTTGGGTTTAGCCTGAGATTTTGGAGCTTCCATCTTCTTCTTTTCATACACAACCTCACCAACTTTCTCCTTTCCTTTGGCTTTTGTACTAACAGTTGGGCTTTTTAGCTTAGAACTGTTTGGGTTCTTGAGAGAACTGTTAGTGTAAAGATGGGGATTATTGGCAACAGTTGTGGAGCTTTCTATGGAATGGATTGCTTTTGAAGGTGTTGACTCAGGGAGGAGGGATTCTATGGAAGCTTTTACAAACACCACAGGCTTGAAAGATGGTTTTGTGGAAATGGGTTCACAACAGATGTGATTTTCATATGGAATCACTTCATCTTTCTTCACAACTATCTCAATATCTTCAACACTTACTACAGACAGAACTTCATCTTCATAACTCTCAAACTTTGGATCAGCTGACTTTAATTCATCTGCCAAAGGTTCATTGACATATCTATCAGCTGCCTCAGACAAGGGTGTTATGTATGTATGATTGTATGGAGGTGGGGTTTCCTTATATCCAAGTCCAGTTTTCACCTTGTCACTCACTTGAGATTGTAGCAGAGTCTCAAGCTTAAGGTTTGCAGCCTTGAACATTCCAAGATCAATGTCCACACCCTCCAATTTCTTTGTGAGTTCATCCACCTTGCTTTCTTTTTCAACCAATTTCTTTTTCAGACTATCAATCTCATCTTGAAACTGCTCTTTCTCCCACTTATGATATTTTCTATCATAGTCCATTTGCAGTTCATTAGCCTGATAGTCTTTAATTTTCTTTTCAAGATCTTCTATCACAGCAGTATACTCATACCTTCTCTCCTCCATTTTACTTAGAGCAGCACATACTTTCTTATTGTGCTCTCTAAACCTCTTAACAATAGCTCTACATTCACCAGGACATAGTTTAGAAGATACCTGTATGTCCTCAGATTCTGGAGAATCCATCTTGATGGAGGAGTCAGTCAATGCCATCAAAGCTTTGTTGCTGGTAGCCTCCTCTGCTTGATCACTCCAATCAAATCCATGGCCTTCTTGTGAAACCAATGCTGAGGAGGTATGATTCTGAGTTGGCCTCTGACCTTGATTCTAAACTTGTCCACCAGATCTGCATTCTCTTGCAAAGTGGCCAAGTTGTTGACATTTGAAGCATCTCACCTTTGACTTGTCAAATCCAGCCTTGCCATCAGCTCTGAAATTCATGTTTTGCCTTCCAGTCCTTTTAATGAACCTCTTGGCTCTAACAGTAAGCATGGCCATCTGCCATTTGAGATCCATCTCCTCAAGATCATCAGGGTGCACTTGTTCAAGATCCTCATTGGTGAGAGTTGAATGTGCATGGCTGGCAAGAAAAGCTTCAAGAACAGCATCTGGAGTGTTCATATCTAGTCCAACAGCAGAACTAGTACCTGTACAACTATCAATAGAGTTAGTTAATGAATGGTTTGGATCCATACCTGAGGAAGACAGGAGAGCAGCATTGTGGCTAGGGATAACAGTTTTTCTTTTTCCTTCTATCTCTCCCTCAAACACTATCAAACTATTATAGAGGTCATCTAACTCTATGTCTTCAAGAGAATCCTTGGTTCTCCATTGTGCAGCAAACACAATCCATTCATCGCCTAGAGACCTAAGAAACTTTCTATTTATCTCATCTTGATCAAGCCTAACCTTAGCACTCTCCAGTTGACTCACCAGTTTGTAAAACCTATCAAAGATTTGGGTGATACTCTCATTCTTCCCACTGGTGAAGTTCTCATAGGCTTGTTTAAGGAGATCTCTTTGGTTTCTCTTAGAACTAGCATTCCCAGCAAACCTCTTCTCCAGAGCATTCCAAAGTTCATAAGCATCATCAAATTTCTTGAATTGATGTTGATACTCATTGGGAATTGCAATCTGGAGGATGCTGAGGGCTTTCATCTCAATCATTCTATCCTTCTTTTCAGCATCTGTCTTTGGTGGTGGTTTCTTCTTTGGTTTTCCATTCTCATCCAGTTCAATGGGATTAGTAGGAACAGTTTCAATGATTTGCCAAACAGCATAGTCCATTAGTTGGACATGCTATTTAATTCTTAGTTTCCACATCTCAAAATCAGATGGTTTGAGCATGGGAACACGAATGCTGGACCCTGACCCACTGTTATCTGAAGAACCTCCCGAATCCATTGAAACAAATTGATTAAAAACAATTTTGAAAAATAAAGCAAGGTAATGCAAAAACCTTCAACTGGTGATCAAAGGAACCTTAATGATAAGGCTCTGATACCACTTGTCAGGATCGGATATAGATTATATCAAATAACAAGAACTAACTTTTAAATAATAAATCAGAGTAAAATAAAAGTTAATCTTTAACTATGATCACAATCAACTAAGAAGTTGCGGAATCACACTTAATTGATTAAAGAAGATTTTAAACACAGATCAATTCAATCAAACAGTAGTTTTATTAACCAACCAGAATGATTACAAAAGCAAACTTCACCTCCAATCTAACTTATTATGTTAGACGAAGAACACAGATTGTTCTTAGGTTTCAACAAGAAACTTCGAGGCTTAGCACTATTCAGAAAGCAAATTACAATTTTAAGAACGAATGCAAAATATAATCAATGAGTAAGTGCGTACAAATTATGAATTCTAATCTAGCATTTATATACTCCTTGATCTTCCTTGATTTGCTGACAGTTAGGTAATCTTCTATCTTCTGAGATAATCTTGATGATCTTCAAAATATTTCGAGATATCTTCAAAGATAGAATTCTTCCATATATAGCTCAACAGAAACTGTTTAATGAATACAACAGTTCTTGATTCTTCTAACAGTCTTCAGCTTCAAGGTCTTTAAACAGTTGTAGACATTTACACTAACAGTTCTCAACTGTTTTTATATTTTCAACAAACAGTTTTAAACTGTTTCACCAACCATCATCAAACAGTTCTCATCTTTATGTTCAATAACTTAGATTATTTCCCAACAGTTTATTTGTTTCAAAAACTTTTGCCAGTTTTACCGTTTTATAAAACTTGTAAAACAATTATCCTTTTAAGTGAAAAAAAATTTCAACTTAAAATGTACATTATATATGTATATGGTTTTAATGACAAGCGTGCACTATATAAGTAATTATAAACACAACCACACAATTAATTATAATAATAAGCCAAAACACATAACACGTTTTTCACCAACACTGGTACTGGATTAAAAATCAAGCACCCCTGTAGTTAAACCCTAAGTGGATCACAAACAACACACATGGAAAGAAAAACTTGACGCTCCCACTGGCTCCAGCATCTATGGCATCCTCTCCCTTTGTCTTGCTTGATTGTCTCCAATAATATTACATTTACAAATATCAAACTAACGTATACAATTTTGGTAAAACTAGTGCCCTATTACATAATAATTCAAAGACATTCATGCCCGCTAAAACTAATACTTTTACAAAATTGAATATGGGTTGTAAGTGGCACGCAAGCCTCCCCAAAATGGATAAATAATAAATGTAATCAACCACAACAAGAAATAAAAACAACACAAAGTGATCCACTAGGTTTTAGGCGTTTGGCTTAATCAACTATCAGGATCGGATATAGATTATATCAAATAACAAGAACTAACTTTTGAATAACAAATCAGAATTTAATAAAAAGTTAATCTTTACCTATGATCACAATCAACTAAGAAGCTGTGGAATCACACTTAATTGATTAAAGAAGGTTTTAAACACAAAGCAATTCAATCAAACAGTAGTTTTATTGATCAACCAGAATGATTACAATGGCAAACTTCACCTCCAATCTAACTTATTATGTTAGACGAAGAACACAGATTGTTCTTAGGTTTCAACGAGAAACTTAGAGGCTTAGCACTATTCTGAAAGCAAATTACAATTTTAAGAATGAATGCAAAAACTTAATCAATGAGTACGTACATATTATAAATTCTAATCTAGCATTTATATACTCCTTGATCTTCCTTGATTTGCTGACAGTTAGGTAATCTTCTATCTTTTGAGATAATCTTGATGATCTTTCAAATATTTCGAGATATCTTCAAAGATAGGGTTTTCCATATTTAGCTCAACCGAAACTGTTCATTGGATGCAACAGTTCTGGTTCTTCTAACAGTCTTCGGCTTCAAGGTCTTAAAACAGTTGTAGTAGTTTGTACTAACAGTTCTGAACTTTATATAACAGCTTTGAAGTTCACAGCAACTGTTGGTTACAACTGTTTTCACAATCTTCACTAACAGTCTTAACAGTTTTGCTTTTTGCATGTATAACAGTTTCAATGACTTAACTAATTTCCCAACAATCTCCCCCTAACTTAAAGTATTGAACAATACAATTAAGTTATTTGTTTTAAGGGTTCAATCATAGACAAATTAACATAAGTAAAGAACATATTTATCATTGTATGCAAAATCAAACTGTTACAATAAAAAATTCAAGAGATAGAAAAATTACATTTTCTTTGACTGTATAAGCTCCTATCTCTTCTTCAATCTCTTCATCAGATCTTCCTTCACTTGTGCAGGGCCATAAAACCTTGCTTTCAACATATACATTAGTTTTGGTTTACTATGCTCGATGAACTCAAGATCAAACCACTGAGTTTGAGCATTTCCCATCACCATGTGATACACCTTTGATCTTTCATATACTTTCACAATAATGATTGGAAATCTTTCATCACTTATCAACATGGGTATCACTCCCAGTAGATTACATATACTAGATAAGTGCATCATCAAGACTTTTATTTCAACCTCAGCTGCCCCTCCATAGTGACTTACTCCATATGCATACATCTCCTGTATGTCACTCCTTGTCACACAATCCATCATATGTAAGAAACTGGAATAACTTTCAATTGGTTCCAGTTCCCTGACAATAGTAAATCCTTGCTTTCCAGTCTCTACCCTCAAAAATTCAAATCTCCACTCAGTAATGTGGGATTTTTGACCAAGCTGCTCTTTTTCAAAATTTTCAATTCTTTCTGCAATCTCCACACTTAGTCTGTCTTGAAGAATGGTTTGAACCTTTTCAACTTTAGCTTTTTCTTCAGACTTTTGGAATGTTTGGGGCTTTTTCTTTTCAACTGGCTTTTTCTTTTCAACTACTGGCTTGGGAGGTGGAACTGTTTTCTTCTTTACAACTCTTTTTCTTTTTACTCCCTTACCAGCCTTCTTCTCCCTTTCTTCTTCATTCAACTCTTGTGTAAATTCAGCAGCTAGTTGTTGAGCTAGATCATGATCTTTCTTTTCTTGCTGTACAAGCTCAGCATTCAACCTTTGTGCTAATTCCCTATCATGCTCTTCTTGTTGTTCTTTTGTGAGCTTGAGCTTGGGAATATCAACCACCACTTCCTTTCCCTTACCTAGCACAGGGGGCATCCTTTCATCTTTCTTTCCTTCAATAATTGCAATGCCTTTAAACCCTGGCTTAGGTGCAAGTCGTTTGAGTTTTGACACTTTTCCATCCAACCATCCATCATCAATCTTTTGTGCCATCTTGAATGTGCTGATATTCAGAGTTTGAGCACCTATTTCAATCAAATGATTTTGTTTAACTTTAGACCATGTTTTAAAAACCTCAGTTGTTGGATAGTCTCCTGTCATGATCATCTTGTTAATCAACACTCTATCCGCAGCTGACAACCTTTCTTCCTCTTCTTCCACTTGTTGAACACTTGCAACTGTTTGTTAAATTGGTGCAACTGTTGTGCCTTCAGCTGCAACTGTTTGTGTATTAGATGCAACTGTTAGTTCAACTGGTGCAACTGTTTCAGCAACTATTTTTGGCTTTAAAGATTTCTCCCCCTTATTGATTGGAACTGTTTGAGAGGAGGGTCTGGCACGAGTAGAAGATTTTTGGAGCATTTGATCATGTGCGTGAAGGACATCAGTAGCCTTCTTCAAAGAAGCTGACAAAAATTTGATTTGTTGATCCTGCTTGATAATTAGCTCATTATGCTTTGTCAGAAGCTTGTCATATTGGAAATTCCTCTTTTTGAGATAGAGGAAAGCAGCAACAAATGGTACAAGATCAGGATTCGTCAATGCTTTAAGTTTCATACTTGCCTCAATGTCAGCGAGTGTTGCCACTGTGAACATATCATCGGCAGATAGAACTGGTGGTTCACTTCTAGAAGATCCCTCAGCAGTACCCCTCTGTTCTTGGTACTGGGGATTTCCAGAAACTGTTTGACCAGCCTCTGTTGCCGTGGCTGAGGTCTTAGTTATATTAACCCTGTCCTGTTCATCCTTTGCAGATAAAACAGTAGTGTCAGCCTCAAAAACCACATGATCACCCTCTAATGGAGTGATCACCTCCTCATTGTGCCTGGGAGATAGCACGAATGGTTCCCTTTCAATATTCTGCACAGGTGAATGCACCTGTGCAATGCTAACAGTTTCAGTTTCATGAACTATGGTGGAAGGAGCACCAACATTTCTTTTCCTCTTCTTTTGAAATAATTTTAGTGCAGGGGCTTGTGTTGTAGCTCTTTCAAAGGTAGCAGAGGGGATTATTTGAGTATCGTGAGCTGTGGGTTCCAGAGGTGGTGGTGTAGCAGTAAGTTGGGCTTCATGCTCACACCTGGCAGCTCTGTTTCTTGAAAGAAACTCCACCATTGCAGAGAGTGGAGGAGTTATGGCACCAGAAAAAATCTTGCCATTAATCAACAATTTGCTCAATGTGGAAGCCATATGAGCAGAGGGAATAATGACCCTCTTGTGTATTTTAAGGTTTGACATCAAAAAGTATAAGAAAATTTGCACAAACCTTGGGTACATCAAAAATAGACCATATTTGGTCCTGAGATGCTTTACCATTCCATTAAAGATTAATTTTGAAAAATTGAAGCATCTATTGTTTGCTAGACAGATGAGTGCGAGAGCAATGTTGCTCCCAAACTCATTCCAGCCTGTTCTCTTAGGGCTAATGCACTGCTGGAGAGTATGGATCATGAACTTCCAGTGTGCGCAAAACTGCCCTTTGTAGAAGGTACCCTTTCCCCTAGGGCTCTCATATCCCAATTTAACTAACTCAGTGTATAAATATGCAAGAGAAACTGAGTCAGAATACTCACCATCGCGATCATGAAGTTGAAGAAGTTGGCGGATGGAGTCCTCAGAGATTGAAACATTCAAACCATCAACAGTGGAATCAATCCATTGCACTTCATCAGTTGTTCGAAGGGTAGCATGTTTCCAAAACTTTACCACACATCAAGAACATTCACGGGTTTGAAAACTGTTTGTGGGACAGGCAACCAGATAAGTCCAAAACTGGTGTGGGATTTGAACTTTTACTCTTCCCTGAACACTTAAAATCAACAGTTGTTAGATAACAATACTAACAGTTGCAAACTGTTAGTGTGAAAAACATTGAGTAATGAACAACTGTTAGTCCAAGTTAATCATTCCAATGTTTGAGATCAAAAAGTTGAATCTGCTCACATCAAATGCTTTAGTGAACAGATCAGCTAATTGATCATCAGTATGGATTTTCATAACTTGGATTAATTTCTTTTCATTGCAATCTCTTATGAAATGAAATCTGATTTCAATGTGCTTGGTTTTAGAATGCTTCACTGGATTATTAACTATGCTAATAGCACTGGTGTTATCAACATAAATAGGTGTATGCAAGAAAGACAAACCATAATCCAGAAGCTGATTTTGAATCCACAACACTTGTGAACAGCAGCTTGATGCAGCAATATATTCAGCCTCAGCTGTTGAACTTGAAACTGTTGTTTGTTTCTTGCATTGCCATGAAACCAGCCTTGATCCAAAGAATTGAGATCCTCCAGAGGTTGATTTTCTGTCCACATTGGCTCCACCATAGTCACTATCAGAACATGCTACCAAATCAAAAGGTGAATCTTTAGGATACCAAAGTCCCAATTTTGGTTGGCCTTTGAGGTATCTAAAGATCCTCTTCACAGCAAACAAGTGTGACATCTTCGGACTGCATTGAAATCTGGCACAAACACACACATCAAACATTATATCACGTCTAGAAGCGGTTAAATACATTAATGAACCTATCATTGACCTATATAGATGTATGTCTACATCCTCCCTCTCAGAGTCTGCTCCCAACTGTTTGTGTGTTTCCATAGGAGTGCTTGCCAGTTTCACATCTTGATAGCCAAACTTATCCAATATGTATTTGACATACTTAGATTGGCTTAGAAAGATTCCAGAGGGCTTCTGTTTCACTTGTAATCCCAAGAAAAATGTGAGTTCACCCATGGAACTCATCTGAAATCTTTTGTGCATAATGACTTCAAATCTTTGCATAGGCTGTCATTAGTGGATCCAAAGATTATATCATCAACATAGATTTGCACAAGCAAAATCTCTGTTTTAACAATCTTTGTAAACAATGTTTTGTCAATTGTGCCTCTCTTAAAACCATTCTCAAGAAGGTAGGATGATAATGTCTCATACCAAGCTCTAGGAGCTTGATGTAGTCCATATAGAGCTTTATCCAACCTATATACCCTGTCAGGGTACTTTGAGTCTTCAAAGCTAGGGGGTTGACACACATATACCTCCTCATCAATAGTTCCATAAATAAATGCAGACTTGACATCCATTTGATACACCTTAAATCCTTTGAAGCTTGCAAAGGCAAGAAATAGTCTAATGGCTTCAATCCTTGCAACAGGTGCAAAGACATCATCATAGTCTATTCCTTCATCTTGTGTATAGCCCTGTGCAACCAGTCTTGCCTTATTATTGATTACAATTCCTCTTTCATCTTTCTTGTTTCTGAACACCCACTTGGTGCCAATTACTCTTTTGCCTCTTGGAAGCTCAACCAACTTCCAAACTTGCTGAATTTGAAATTATAAGAGCTCCTCTTGCATTGCTTCCACCCATGAAGGGTCTTTCAATGCTTTAATTGCTTTCTTTGGTTCTATTTGAGATAGAAAGCAGGCATTCACATCAAATTGGGCAAGATCCACACCACTGTTTTCATTTTGCAGCATATTCCTTGTTCTGATAGGAGTGGTTGGATCACCAATTATTTTTGATATTGGATGATTCTTGTGAACTCTTGATGTAGGAATGTTTTCTTCAGTCAGTTCATTCCCTAGATTAGACAGATCAAACTCACATTCACTTGAATTTTCAGCAGTATCACACACTTGATCAGCAACTGTTTGGGGGTGCAGATTCAGTGTGTTGTTGAGGATCATGAGATTCCATGTCCTTTGAAGATTCAGCATCAATCAATGGATCAACAGCATTGGAGAACTCTTGTTGAAGCATAGGAATCACAACAAAGTCTTCAGTAACTTTGTTTGAACCAACAGTTGTTGGTTTTGAGCTAACAGTTTCAAAACTGTTTGAACTAACAGTTTCAAAACTGTTTGGGCTGTTGGAAACTGTTTGTTGATTTTTACCAATAGTTGTTGAGGTACCTGCAGCTGTTTCAGTAGAATACTCAAAAGAAAGAGATTTAGACAATGCATCATTATCAAATAACCAATCAGGCCCATTAACTGCAATATTGATCCTATTCTCATTGAAAGAGACATTCATACTCTCTTCTATGATTCTAGTGACATTGTTAAAAACTCTATAAGCTTTACTTTGAGTGGAGTATCCTACAAAGAAACCTTCTTCAGCCTTACTCTCAAACTTGCCTAATTGTGATTTGGTATTAAGGATAGTGCAAGGACAACCAAATGGTTTGAAGAAGTTGATTAAAGGTTTTCTCTTGAGGAACAACTCATAAGGAGTTTTCCCTTTGGACTTAACTACTTGTACTCTATTCTGAACATAGCAGGCAGTGTTCACTGCTTCTACCCAGAATGTCATTGGAAGCCTAGAATCAGCTAACATGGATCTAGCAGCCTCTATCAAAGTCTTATTCCTTCTCTCAGCAACTCCATTCTGTTGGGGAGTCCTAGGGGCACTAAACTGTCTTTCAATACCTTTACTTTCACAAAAACTGTTTAGCTCATAGTTCTTAAATTCAGAACCATTGTCAGATCTAATGACTTTCACCTTCAAATCAGATTGATTCTCAATCCTAAGAATAAGAGACTTAACTAACTCAGCAGTTTCATCTTTAGTTCTAAGAAATTGAACCCATATAAATCTGGTGAAATCATCAACTACAACTAAACAGTAGTCTTTCTTACCTATGCTGATCACAGATGTTGGACCAAAAAGATCCATATGCAAAAGTTGTAAAGGTGCAGCAATGGAAGAAACTTCTTTGGTCTTATAAGAAGTTTTGTGTTGCTTGCCTTTGAGACAAGCCACACAATGATCATCACATGAGAACTCTTTTTGGGGCAAACCTCTTACCAAACTGTTTTTAGTTAACAAGTTCATGGTTTTAAAATTCATGTGACACATCCTTCTATGCCAAATGGCAGACTCATCATGAGATGCCTTTGAGAGTAAACAACTTAACACATTTTGTTTAGCAATCTTTTGTGTATCTAGACAGTATACATTATCCTTTCTAGGTGTTCTCAAAAGAACATCCTTCTCATTTAGTTTTAAATCTTTTGATAGGATAATGCATTCTGAATCTGTAAACAAAACTTTGTTTCCATTGTCACAGATTTGAGATACACTTAACAGATTGTACTTAAGTTGTTCAACAAAGAAAACATCATTAAATGTAAGTGTACATGCCTCAACAGCTCCTTTACCTGTGATTTTTCCTCCCTTAGCATTTCCTCCAAATGTTACAAATCCACCATTGATGCTTCTGAAATCCGTCAAACAATGTGGATTTGCAGTCATGTGCCTTGAGCATCCACTATCCACATGCCAGATAGATCCATGATTGGCCCTATGAATGCTCTACACAAATAAAATCAGTTAGTAGCAGGAAGTACCCAGGCCATGCAGGTCTTGGGTACACCATTCAAGTCATAATACATAAACAGAGTTTGGTTCTTTTTGATTTCATCCAAATTAGATTTCTCTAATTTGTGTGAGGAATACTTTGTAAGAACATGTGGTTCCCAATTGTTGTGATTAACATTTGAGACCTTTGAACAAACAGTTGTTGTAGATGGTAAAACAGTTGAGTCATCATGTGACTTATTCTGGTTTGCAATTTGAGTACCAGTTTTACCCTCTTCAGAAACTGTTTGTTTCTGCAGTTTCACCCAAGCCAGACCAACAGTTTTTGGTTTTGATAAAACAGTTGTGGAACTGTTAGTTGGTTTGGATGTAACAGTTGTAGAACTGTTAGCCTGTTTTGGCTTAGCAGTTTTACAACTATTAATCTGCTTTGACTTAACAGTTTTAGAACTGTTATTTTGCCTTTTGAAACTTGGTTTTTTGGTGCTACACAGCTGTGGGTTATAATAACAGTCTTGAGCCAATTGATTGGATCTCCCACATGTATAGCACGTTTTAGCTTTCACAATAGGCAAACCAGTTCTTTGTGACCGGAACTGGTTCCTATTTCTTTGATCTACTCTAACGGGCGCAGACTGAGGTAAATTTTGTACACCATGGTTTTGACAAGTGCATGTAGGCATTTCAGTATGCCTTTTTACAGATCTGGGTTTAGTCTGTGCTTTTGCAGCCTCCTTCTTGGGCTTTCCAACTACAACTTCACCAACTTTCTCTTTTCCTTTGGTCTTGGTACTAACAGTTGAGCTGTTTGGGTTCTTTTTGGAACTGTTAGTGTAGAGATGGGAACTGTTGGCTAGAGTTGTGAAACTTTTTATGGAGTTAACAGCTTTTGAAGGTTTTGGTTCATTGGTGAGGGGTTCAGTGGATGCTTTTACAAACACCACAGGTTGTAAAGATGATTTTGTGGGAATGGGCTCACAACAGATGTGATTTTCATATGGAATAACTTCATCCTTCTTCACAACTCCCTCATTCTTATCATCACTCACTGCATACACAACTCCTTCCTCATCACTTTCAAATTGTGGATTAGCTGACTTCAGTTCCTCTGGTAATGATTCATTAACATACCTATCAGCTACATCAGACATGGGAGTTATGTAGTTGTGATTGTATGGAGGTGGGGTCTGCTTATATCCTAAACTAGTTTTCACCTTGTCTCTGATTTGTGATTGTAACAAGGTGTCAAGTTTAAGATTTGTTGCCTTGAACATGCTCATATCAATATCAACACCCTCCAACTTCTTGGTTAACTCATCAACCTTACTTTCCTTCTCACTTAGCTTTTTTTTCAGAATATCAATCTCCTCTTGAAGCTGCTCTTTTTCCCACTTATGATATTTTCTATCATAATCCATTTGCAGTTCATTCGCTTGACAATCTTTTATTTTCTTTTCAAAGCTTTCAATGACTGATCTTGATTCATATCTCCTCTCCTCCATTTTGCTTAGAGCAGCACACATTTTCTTATTGTGCTCTCTAAACCTTTTAACAATAGCTCTACATTCACCAGGACATAGTTTAGAAGATATCTGAATGTCCTCAGATGCTGGTGAATCTAACTTGATGGAGGAGTCAGTCAATGCCATCAAAGCTTTTTTGTTTGTAGCCTCTTCTGCTTGATCACTCCAATCAAACCCATGGCCTTCTTGTGAGACCAATGCTGAGGAGGTTTGATTCTGAGTTGGCCTCTGACCTTGATTCTGGACTTGTCCACCAGATCTGCACTCTCTTGCAAAGTGGCCAAGCTGTTGACATTTGAAGCATCTCACCTTTGACTTGTCAAATCCAGCCTTGCCATCAGCTCTGAAATTCATGTTTTGCCTTCCAGTCCTTTTGATGAACCTCTTGGCTCTAACAGTAAGCATGGCCATCTGGCATTAGAGATCCATCTCCTCAAGATCATCAGGGTGCACTTGTTCAAGATCCTCATTGGTAATGGTTGAATGTGCATGACTGGCAAGAAAAACTTCAAGTATAGCATCTAGAGTGTTCACATCTAGTCCAATAGCAGAACTAGTACCTGCACAACTATCAAAAGAGTTAGTTAATGAATGGTTTGATTCCATACCTGAGGATGACAGGAGAGCAGCATTGTGGCTAGGGACAACAGTTTTTCTTTTTCCCTCTATCTCTCCCTCAAACACTATCAAACTATTATAGAGGTCATCTAACTCTATGTCTTCAAGAGAATCCTTAGTCCTCCATTGTGCAGCAAACACAGTCCATTAATCACCTAGAGACCTAAGAAACTTTCTATTTATCTCATCTTGATCAAGCCTAACCTTAGCACTCTCTAGTTGGCTTACCAGCTTGTAAAACCTATCAAAGATTTGGGTGATGCTCTCATTCTTTCCACTGGTGAAGTTCTCATAGGCTTGTTTAAGGAGATCTCTTTGGTTTCTCCTAGAGCTAGCATTCCCAGCAAACCTCTTTTCCAGAGCATTCCAAAGTTCATGAGCATCATCAAATTTCTTGAATTGATGTTGATACTCATTGGGAATTGCAATCTGGAGGATGCTGAGAGCTTTCATCTCAATCACTCTCTCCTTCTTTTCCGCATCTATTTTTGGTGGTGGCTTCTTCATTGGTTTTCCAGTCTCATCCAGATCAACAGGGGTAGTGGGAACAGTTTCAATGATTTCCCAAATAGCATAGTCCATTAATTAGACATGTTGCTTGATTCTCAGTTTCCACATCTCAAAATCAGTTGGTTTGAGCATGGGAACACGAATGTTTGACCCAGAGCCATTGTTATCAGAAGATCCACCAGAATCCATTGAAACAAAGTGATTTGAAAACAGTTTTAAAGAACAAAGCAAGATTGAAGCAAAACCTTCAACTGGTGATCAAATGAACCTTAATAATAAGGCCCTGATACCACTTGTCAGGATCGGATATAGATTATATCAAATAACAAGAACTAACTTTTGAATAACAAATCAGAGTTTAATAAAAAGTTAATCTTTACCTATGATCACAATCAACTAAGAAGTTGCGGAATCACACTTAATTGATTAAAGAAGGTTTTGAACACAAAGCAATTCAATCAAACAGTAGTTTTATTGATCAACCAGAATGATTACAATGGCAAACTTCACCTCCAATCTAACTTATTATGTTAGACGAAGAACACAGATTGTTATTAGGTTTCAACGAGAAACTTAGAGGCTTAGCACTATTCTGAAAGCAAATTACAATTTTAAGAATGAATGCAAAAACTTAATCAATGAGTACATACATATTATAAATTCTAATCTAGCATTTATATACTCCTTGATCTTCCTTGATTTGCTGACAGTTAGGTAATCTTCTATCTTCTGAGATAATCATGATGATCTTCCAAATATTTTGAGATATCTTCAAAGATAGGTTTTTCCATATTTAGCTCAACCGAACTGTTCATTGGATGCAACAGTACTGGTTCTTCTAACAGTCTTCGGCTTCAAGGTCTTAAAACAGTTGTAGTAGTTTGTACTAACAGTTCTGAACTCTATATAACAGCTTTGAAGTTCACAGCAACTGTTGGTTACAACTGTTTTCACAATCTTCACTAACAGTCTTAACAGTTTTGATTTTTGCATGTATAACAGTTGTTGGTGCATAATTGTAAATCCCTAGTTCTTATCAATACCATACGTACATGTTTACTTGAAATGTTAATTCAAATGTGTTTTGATTAATGGTTTGCATGTTTATACATTCTAAGGGGTTACTTATGTTTGTCTTAAGCTTACAAGTACTTAATCATGTGTTGATATGTGTTTGGAAGTTTAAGTATGAGTGAAGGTCATCACGTGCGTGATGAGCTCACTACGTGCGTAGTGGAGCTCACTACGTGCGTGGTGAGGTGGTCGATTAATGTTTAATTAATTATTATTAATACAACTGGTACGTGCGTACTGTACTCGCTACGTGCGCAGTGCCATACATTACGTGTGTAGTGAAATTAATTACACTATAAATACTCATTAACCGCGTATTAGCGGGGAAGATCGGGAAATCGAGTAATCAACGGGTAATCGTGAGGTAATCGTCCGTAACCGCATTTAACTACCGGAAATCGACCTTAAGACTTAGTGAGCCTTCGTAATCGTATTTTAACCTCGGTAATCACGAACTTAGTGTTAATCTCGAATCCAAGGGCAGCCTTAAGCATTCTGTGTGAGTTCTTCGAGTTGTTCTTCGTCCTACTCTGTGTGTTCTTCGTGTTAACTGTGTGCCGGACACCTAAGCAGATCTTAGAATCCTTAGGAGGTTTGGGAAATAGATATTCCGCACTATTTCTCATCCTAGATCAGTCCTAGCATTAGGGTGTTTTAGTTTAGAACCCCCACGGTCCTACAAAGTGGTATCAGAGCCTTGTGCTTTGATTGATCACTTTTCCTTAGGTTTCGTGATCTAGGTGTCATTTTGGTCATTTAGGTGCTTTCGTTTTGTCGTTTTCTAAGTGTTTCTTCGTGCGTATTATCGTCAACAGGTCATTTTTGCGTTAAAAAGGTTTGTTTTTACGTAAATCAATCTTAATGGTTGCAGTTTAAACGTGCGAAGTGCCTTTCATTGCATGCGTATTGATTTTCAGTGCGTGCGTAGTAGGTGGTTGGTCCTCTAGAATCTTCAGTAGCCTGTGTGTCTGCGCGTGCGTAGTGGTTCATCAACACGTGCGTAGTGATTATCACTTCGTACGTAGTGAGTCTGTGTGTCAAATATTTTCTTAAAAAGCAATTTACTTGTTTCGTACGTAGTCAAGTCACTTCGTGCGTACTAGGTCCCCATTCCGTCCGTACGTAAGACTGTGTGATCTTTTGTCAGTCCATACGTAGTACAGTTTACTACGTGCGTAGTGAGTTCACTTCTTGCGAACCAATCTCACTTCGTGCGTAGTGTTTACGTTTGTTTTAGGCTTTAATCATAATGTCTGACATGAGTGCTATGGCTGCCAAACAAACCATAACTGCCCTAAGTAACTTAATTATGGATAATGAACAAGGAGGTATTAACAAAGTGCCTAGATTGTTAACCATGGAAGACTACCCATTCTGGAAACCACGTTTTGAAATATTTATCGATGGGGTTGATCCACGGTTGCACCGGGCCATTTCTGCTGATTATGTCATGCCTAAAGGTGAAGGGAATATCGAAGTTCCCTATGATCAGATGAGTGACGATCAGAGGAAGGCTTATGATGCTGAGAAGAAAGCCTACTCTTATTTGATCCAAGCCATTCCTAATGAGATCTTCCACCAGTTCCGACGGTATAGAACGTCACGTTCCTTGTGGAATGCGCTACAAAAGAGGAACGAGGGGAATGCATCTCTGAAAGAGCTTAAGGCCTCACAGTTGAGAAAGGAGTTTGACCATTTCACTTCATACGTAAATGAAAAGCTTCCAGATCTGATCAACAGATACAACCATCTTCTCAGTGAAATGGATAGTTTAGGGGTGCAGATCTCAGAAAGACAACAAGTAGAGACTTTGTCCAAGGCACTACCCAAAAGCCGAGGCCGTTCATTATGATTCTTAAAAATGGTGAAGGTTTTGAGGGCATGGATCTGAATGGCTTTATTACTAAGCTGAAAGAGCATGAACAGGAGGAGCAAAATCTGGACAGATTGAGCAGCTATGTGCAAAATCCCTCATTATACTGTACTGGACCCATTGCTTCTCCAGTCACTTCATCAAATGCTCCATTGCAGACAGCTTTTACATCTAACGTTTGTTCTTCAAGCAAGTCTGCTCCTGAAACTACAAGTGGCCACCATATTCTGCTCCTTCAAGCAAAACGTCTATGCCTGCCTTAAACACTGAGCATTTCAAGCATGGCAGCACTGAAGAAGTAAAGGAGAATATGGGGATGCTTAGTGCTTTGGTCACATCATATGATGATCTGCTAAAGGGTAAAATCGAAAATGCCTACCTGACTCAGGAAGATTATGACCAGATAGACAACGATGAAATGGAAAGACAGGACATTCTATGGTCCTATGCTAATCTGGTAAGGACAACAAAGGCCTTGGTCAAGAGAACTGGGATGCAGATTACAGCAACTAAGGATACAAAGCTGGGCTTCGACAAATCAGCTGTAACATGCTACAACTGTGGAGAAAATGGTCATTTTGCAAGAGAATGTGAAAAGCCAAAGAACTCAGGACCCAAGTATCCATTCAGGACATCTCCTGGAAAATCATCAACTTCAACTACCCCAAAGAAAGCTGAAACATCTCATGAGGGATCATCTAAGGCAATGGTAGTTGTTCAGAAAGATGAGGGGATAGACTGGTCAGTACACTTTCAAGATAATGATGCTTTCGAATTTGCTAAGACCAACCTGGCCAGTGTTCAAGATCTGAATGATGATCCACAATCTGAAGCAGATAGTGTGCAGGAAGCTGATGATGAATTCGTTGTCAGTAAGGAAGACTCAGTGATGCATATTGATGAGCACAATGTCAAACCAGCTTCAGTGCCAGCTGCCGAACCAACGCCAGTGATTGTTCAAACTAAATCAGAAGATCTTAAGGCGTGCATGACTGGCAAACCTGCTGATTCAAAGGTAAGTAACAATTCTGGCATTCCTTGTGCTTCGTGCAATGACTATGTGCAAAATATTTTATCTTTGAAATCTCAAGTAAGTGATCTTACCTCTAAATTGCAAGAAAATTCAATCATTAAAGGTAGGGAAAAGACACTAAAAGATAAAATTGAAAGCCAGAACAAACAGATTAGAGAACTAGAGGTAGCATTGCTAAACAAACAGGATGCCATAGTTTTCTACATCAATCAGATAGATACACTGAAGCGAGAACTTGCTAGTTCTAAGGTAGATTATGAGACTCTCAATCAGAAACTAAAAAGTTATTCAACTTCATCTTATCTATTTGAGCACATAATCGACCGGAGACCTCAAGGTTCCGATTCAGAGAAAGACAAAAAGGCATACACTAAATGTCCACCACCTGTTTTGAACCAATTGGTGAAAACAGATGTCTTTTCTGAAGCTGACCAACTTCCTCCTAAGGTTGATCAATTTGTTGCATCAACCTCAACATCTGAGTTAAAGTTAAAAGGGAAAGTTGGTGAGCCTCAGAAGAAAGAAGTCAAACAAGAAGAAAAGCCTGAATCTGGTATGAGAAAACTTCTAGGTAATTCTTCTGGACAAGGCACGTTAATGAAAAATGTGCAAGCAGCACTCCGAACCATAGAAAAGGAGGGTGCAAAGTCTCCTGCAACCCGTCCTTATGAAGAAGTTAAAATTTTTCCAAAACAATGTGGTTTAGGAGTAGAATCAAAATGTCAAGTTGAGCAAAAAGTGCCACATAATCCTGCAAAACATCAATCAACCAGGATTTGTTATGTGTGCAGGAGACCTGGTCACCTCAGTTATGAGTGTGATCAGCAACAACAGAGCTGCAAGGGGAAAGTTGATTTTTTCTGAAAATTTTCAGAAAAATAAAACGTTTAATCAAAATAATCAAAAATCAACTGGCCCTCATCAGCTCAAAAGGACTGTTGGGGAAACTTCTAGTAAACCCAAAAGTTTCGAGGTTAGTCAGATGGGGAAGGAACCACTTCATAAGGTGATCAATGCTTCTAGTGTTTATCACAAGGCTACTCCCCATCAAGACTTAAAATGGATCAATAAACCCGAATCTAAAATGTCAAATAGTCCAGATACCAATGCAAACTTCAAAGCTACCGGTATTTGGATTAACATGCCAATTGTTGGAGAAAATGGGAAACCCATGACCATTCGGGCTTGGGTTCTTAATGCTAAGTAACTTTTTACTCTTTGTGCAGGGTGCCCAGGTTTTTGTTCTTAGTGAATGAAAACGGGATGAAAACCAAGTGTGAGGGCGTCTCTGATGATGCAACTTAATGCATTTCTCGTATATGTGTCTGTGTGTCTATTATCTGTGTGTTTATTTTCTGTGTCTGTGTGACTTCAGTTTATTTAATATGTGTATTTGCGTTTCTATTTTCTTAGTTTTTAGTTTCTTTAGTATTTTAGGGGGAGATAGGTGCAACATAGAAAATACAAAAAAAAAACAGAAAAACATAGAAAATACAAAAAAATCAGAAAACATAGAAAATACAAAAAAATCAGAAAACATAAAGAATACAAAAAAATCAGAAAACATAGAAAATAAAAAAAAAATTCGAAAACATAGAAAATACAAAAAAATCAGAAGAACATAGAAAATACAAAAAAAAAATATCAGAAAAACATAGAAAATACAAAAAAAAAATGAGAAAAACTATAATGAGAAGTTGATCCAACTCAAGTGGAAAATGATGGTACACTGGCTTTCAATACAAAGTATGTCTAGTAAAATTAGGATTGAAGGCATGTACATATTTTTGAGAAAACTGTCTGAAAATTTAAGTCAAATCAGATAAGAAACAGATGGCGTGTAAGACATATGATGAGAGTCTAGGCTGATAAGTGGTTATGCATGTGGAAATCCATCAAAGATTCTAACTATCGAGACATTCCAAGTCTACAAGTCAATAATAGTTGAGACTAACTTAGTCTGGTGCACACACCTGTTACCATGCCAAATGTGGTAGATGACAATGAGCAAAATGTAAAAAGAGGGTGAAAAATTGACCCCAATCTGAGATGTCAAAAGAAATAGATACATAGATCTATTAGTGTTGAATTGTCAAAGAGCATAAAATGCAGTGACAAAAGCTCAACAGATAGATATATTAGTTTTGATTGTCAAAGAGCATAAAATGCAGTGACAAAAGCTCAACAGAAATTATCGGAAGAGGTGAAAAATTGACCTCCATGTCAAAGAGCATAAAATGCGTTGACAAAATCACAAAGCACATAAGCATGGTGGTTGGGTATTCAAGTTGTGCATCCTACTGAGTGAGTCAAAACACTGTGAGATTTTAAAAGAGATGGTCTTAACCATGTACTCAGTTCTAGATAATCAGAAAATGTTGAAATCAAATCTTTCATTATCTGAGGAATGTTAGATTGACAGACAGAAATTGAGAGAGTATGTTTGTGTGTAAGATTCTGAAATGAATGATAACTAAGTATAGATGTGCTGGTACTGATTCCATCTTGGAACCTTCTCACAAAAAGATTTAATTTCAGTAATTTACCTTTTGCAAATCTTTAGTGTTTTCATTTCTGTCTCTTAGTTTTTAGAATTTAATTTGTTAACAGTCTGCATTTTCATTTTCTTTATAATCAGAAAAATACAAAAAGATTTTTTGTGTGTTTATTTCTTTTATTCTAGTTTCTTGTGTTTTCGTGTGCTTAAAAGTTTTTTTTATTTGCATTGAAGTTACTAACCGTTGTGTGCTGAGTACAGGATCGTCAAGGAAATTTCAATTTTTTATATGAGAAACTCAATTCGCACGAATTGTAGAACCTCGCACGAACTGGATAACACAACGTGCGTTGTCTAGTCATATTTCGCGGTCAAAGATCAAGAGACGAAATGAAGCCCAATTCGCACGAGATGAGAGGCATCATGCACGAAGTGAAATCACTTCGCACGAAGTGAAAGGGAGTATATAAGCTTGTTTCGTGCGTATTCCTCATTACGCGTTCATAGTTTCTACAGTACATCTTCACTTCTCTCTCGATTTTGATTTTGATTTTCGTGTTGAAAGAGTTTTTCGTTCTATCTGTGTGATTCGCCTTTGTGTCGTGATCAATTTGGTATGCTTTTTGCTTCAATCCAACGGTTGGATCTAAAGTTATGGTCTTGAAGTTACTGACTGTTTATTGCTGAGTGCAGTACTAACAGTATCAAGGTTCACAGATGAGGAACTCATCACATGCAAAATGGAGCCACTACGCATGAGCTACAACTCAACACGTGCGTAGTGCAGGTAAGGGCATAACGAAAGGTATTCTTATATTTGTTTGCTTTGTGCATTTTGCTTTGTGCATTTTGCTTTGTGTATTTTGCTTAGTGCAATGTTTGTTGATAGAACTAGGTCTTAGGGGGAGTTTGTTGGTGCCTAATTGTAAATCCCTAGTTCTTATCAATACGATACGTACATGTTTACTTGAAATGTTAATTCAAATGTGTTTTGATTAATGGTTTGCATGTTTATACATTCTAAGGGGTTACTTATGTTTGTCTTAAGCTTACAAGTACTTAATCATGTGTTGATATGTGTTTGGAAGTTTAAGTATGAGTGAAGGTCATCACGTGCGTGATGAGCTCACTACATGCGTAGTGGAGCTCACTACGTGCGTGGTGAGGTGGTCGATTAATGTTTAATTAATTATTATTAATACAACTGGTACGTGCGTACTGGACTCGCTACGTGCGCAGTGCGATACATTACGTGCGTAGTGAAATTAATTACACTATAAATACTCATTAACCGCGTATTAGCGGGGAAGATCGGGAAATCGAGTAATCAACGGGTAATCGTGAGGTAATCGTCCGCAACCGCATATAACTACCGGAAATAGACCTTAAGCCTTAGTGAGCCTTCGTAATCGTACGTTTAACCTCGGTAATCGCGAACTTAGTGTTAATCTCGAATCCAAGGGCAGCCTTAAGCATTCTGTGTGAGTTCTTCGAGTTGTTCTTCGTCCTACTCTGTGTGTTCTTCGTGTTAACTGTGTGCCGGACACCTAAGCAGATCTTAGAATCCTTAGGAGGTTTGGGAAATAGATATTCTGCACTATTTCTCATTCTAGATCAGTCCTAGCATTAGGGTGTTTTAGTTTAGAACCCCCACGGTCCTACAACAGTTTCAATAACTTAGCTAATTTCCCAACATCAACAATAATAAATATTTCAATCACGTCACGGAAAATTAAATAAATAGTACAAACATTATAACCATACATCATACATATATATAATCCCGGGATGATTCAAAACTTGAATCTAAACATCAAAACACAACTAGTCTTGTGTCAATCCCAAAAATTTAACCTGGGCCTCAAACCTGGGCCTAAACTAGGTTTTTTGTTAAATATCTCAAACTGTATAAAAGTCAAAAATCCACACAGGTTAAACGTCAACATTATTAAATATATAATAATAAAGTTGGAAACTTAATTAAAAATTCAAAATCTTTGAACTTTTGCCAAAATTAATCTTCACACAATTTATACAAATATATATAAAAGCATGTAAACTGGAAACTTTATTTGGTTAAAAATCAAAACTTTGACATTTGACGAAAACCCAAGTTTCACACATAATATATGTATAAATAAAAAAACAGATAAACTGGAAACTTTATTTGACAAAAATCAAGACTTTGACTTTTTGGCCAAAAACCAAGTTTCACGCATATAATATATATAAACAGTAAACTAGAAACTTTAATTGGTAAAAATATCAAAACTTGATCCTATACGATAAATTAAGTTTCACACATATATGCGATATATATTTAAGCAGTAAAGCTGGAAACTTTATCAGGTATTAGATCAGAAACTTGATCTTAACCACAGTATAAGTTTCACACACACATATATAAACAATATATCATGATTAAACTTGTTCCCCACCGAGCCTAGAAGAGGCTATGATACCACTTTTGGTATTTATAGGGTACAACAAGCAGAACGGAATAATAATATAAATCTCATCCCAAGATCACAACTGGATCTAGTAAGGAAACAGAACAGATAATCACACCATAACAGAGTTAATATATATATATATATATATATATATATATATATATATATATATATATATATATATATATATATATATATATAAGGTATTAAAAAGGATAAGGAATTATACCCTGAACTGCTATAGAGGGATACACAACTACTACACCTCATAAACTGGCTGCTTGACCACCAACCCTAAATAATACCCAGAACATCGATCCCGTATGTGTGTACTACCAAAAAGTTGTTGGGATTTACAGGGTACAAGAAGCACAGTAGAATAGTATTAACATAAATCCCATCCCAAGATCACAACTGGATCAGGTGGGGAAACATAACAAACAATCATAATTTTTACAGATGTAATATGTATGCAAGTCCATAACAGTATTAAACTTAGGATAAGAATATACCCTAAACTGCTAGAGGGGGATACACAGCTACTAGACCACGTGAACAGGCTGCTAGACCGCCTACAAGAAATAATACCCTAGAAAAGATCCCACGTGTGTGTACACCACCAAAAGACGCCGGCTTTGGTGTGTGTGTTGATCGTCGCCGAGAACCCTTGCCGCAAAGGGAGGGTTCGGCCGTGGAGCTTGATCGCCGGAAAAGAGGACCGCCGCCGCATGGCGCCGCCTTTGACCACTTACTGCCACTGCAGGGCACTGCCGTCGACCATCGTATGTAGTGGTGGTGGTGCCGTCGGCCGAGAAAGCATGGAGAGAGAGAGAGAGATAGGGGTTCTTTGTTTTTGTCAATTGTTTATTAATGATTGATTAGGTTAAAAAACAAGGGATTAATCCATTTAAATAGTAATTTAAATGGATCAAGGCCCTTGGACCCAAAGCGCGGTCCGTTGACCAACAACTTTGGTCAAATGACAAAACAAACCCTCTAGTTTGATCAAATATTAATATATTAACTATTAATTAATACGTTCAATGAAACATTTATAATTAAATATTAACTAATAGTTAGTCTCTCCTTTTAATAATAAACGTCCATTTATTATTTCTCTCGATAATTAATTATCTGTTGTACACACATAATATTGTTTCCTGGTTCAACAGTTGGGTGTGCAGCTGTGTGACCATTTAGTGACTTATACTGTTGATGGATATGATGACACGTGTACATTATCACTGCACACAATCTATCAGACTCCCACTTATTCATATGATGACACGTGTACACTATCGTGATGACACGATAGTTACACTCCCTTGTTCATCATGGGCCTAATGAGGCCACCAGCCATACACTTAGGTTAATCATGACTATAAGTTCTCATATGTCCAGAGATTCTGTAATCATCTTCTTTGATTACCCGGCTTTTCCTTTTGCATTGCGATATTCCGTAATGTGGATTTCAGACATTGAGCAAGTGTTTTATTCTGAAAATTCCAGATTATATTTCTTGACTTTTGATCTCGAATAATTGCAGTTATGGAGTTACTAAATGATGTCCATCTTTTTTTCCGAGTGCGGCCACGCATTTCATTTAGTCTTAAACGTCAAGGGGCCCTGTATATCTTCTCTCTTTAAGAGAAAGTGCAAATCCCATCTTGACTGCTTGTATTTGAGCACACGCATTTCGCTGAACCCAGATGCGCCCGTTATAGCTACCCTGTTACGGCGTAATGTTAGAACGTTACAAAGTACAAAAGTCCTAGTGCCCCAAAGCAAACATATCAGGTCTAAGGATAACTAATCAGCTAACTCATGTCAAAAAGCTCTATAAAGTTAGTCTGATGCGGATCACATCCAATATTTGTACCTTTGAAAAATATCTATAAACACTTGATAAAAAAACTTGTGTTGTTATTCTCTACACGAATAATCCATCAAGTATTTATAATAGCATTAGTATCTCCTTGATGTGGCTTCCACCGCATCAAGTAGCTATGGAGTGATTTTGATATAGCAAGACTTGTATATCACGGATAGATAAATATGCTAATAACTGGAGAAAATTTAAAAAGATTATATTAAACCTCCTATTTCCATCACGTAGAAATGTTTAATACATAATCAAAAGACTTAAAATTCAATCCATACAATTTAATCAATTACTGAAAACCTAGCTGGTAGGTCCCATGTACTGCATTCCAATAGAACTAGCATGTCTCTCATGCTTATCTCTAGCAAGCGCTTTAGTCAACGGATCTGCCACGTTGTCATTGGTTGGTATCTTGCATATTCTCACATCTCCCCTTCCGATTATCTATCGGATGATGTGATACTTTCTAAGTACGTTCCTGGTCCGCTAGTGATCTCTTGGTTCTTTTGCTTGCGCAAAGCTCTCATGTTATTACAGAATATATCTATCGGTCTAGAGATACTGACAATAACTCTAAGATCCAAGATAAAATTCCTCAGCCAAACCTCTTCCTTTGCTGCATCATTTTCCGCAATGTACTCAGCCTCTGTAGTTGAATCTGCAATTGTATCTTACTTCTGGCTATTCCAGGATACAGCTCCTCCGTTAAGGGTAAAGACAAACCCTGACTGTGACTTAAAGTCGTCTTTGTCCGACTGGAAGCTCGCATCTGTGTAACCAGTTACTCCGATTTCATCCGTGCTTCCTCCAAAGACCAAGAACATTTCTTTTGTCCTTCTCAAATACTTGAGAATGTTCTTGACAGCCACCCAATAGGCTTCACCTGGATTTTGCTGATATCTACTCGTAAGGCTTATGGAGTAAGAAAAAGTGGGCCTAATACATAACTTGGCATACATAATCGATCCTAATGCCGAAGCATAAGGAACCGATTTCATCCTTTTCTGCTCTTCTTGAGAAGTAGGACATTGAGCCTTACTCAACGGTATACCAGATCTCACTGGAATGAATCCTTTATTGGATTCTTACATCTTAGAGCGTTTTAACACTTTATCAATGTATGTACTCTGACTAAGTCTGATAAGCCGCCTAGATCCATCTATATAGATCTTTATACCAAGTATATATGCGGCTTCTCCTAGATTCTTCATCTGGAAACATTTACCTAACAAGGATTTTACTCCTTGTAATGCTGGTATATCATTTCCTATGATCAGTATGTCATCCACATACAGGACCAGGAAGATTGCTACGCTCCGACTAAACTTCGTGTAAACACTTGACTCGAACTCGCTTATGGTAAAACCAAATTCTTTGATACGCTTATCAAAGTGCAAGTTCTAGCTTCTAGATGTTTGCTTTAATCTATAAATGGATTTTAGTAACTTGCATACTTTGCTGGATTCTTGGAATCCTCAAAACCGTCCGGTTGTGCCATATACACATCCTTTATTAGTTTCCCATTAAGGAAAGCTGTTTTGACATCTATTTGTCATATCTCATAATTGAAGTTTGCAGATATTTCTATAAGAATCCTAATAGACTTAAGCATAGCTACTAGTAAAAAAATTTCATCATAGTCAATGCTATGAGCCTGAGTGTAACCTTTTGCAACAAGCCTAGCTTTAAAAGTATTCACATTTCCTTCCATGTCCTTCTTATTGAAGACCCACTTGCATCCAACAGCTCTACTGTGTTGTGGCAAGTTTACTAACTCCCAAACATGGTTGTCATACATGGATTGCATCTCCGCCTTCATGGTATCTAGCCATTTGTCAGACTCACTGCCTGAACAGTGTCCTCGTAGGATGTGGGTTCATAAAGATCCCCTTATTCCTGGGCAATTAGAAATCCAAGATATCTTATTTGGCTCAGTCCGAATCCTACTGCACCTCCAAAGGTCTTGTGTTTCCACTTCCTCCTCAACCACAAACTCGGGTTGAGATTCAACAATTTCTTGTTGAGTTACTGGTTCCACAAAAGGTGGAGGCATACCTTCATCTTCTTCAATTTCTTGAAGATCTATTTCTTTTCTAGCAGTTTCTGAACTTAGAAACTTGTTTTCTAGAAAAGTCCCTGACCGAGCAACAAATACTTTGTTCTCATCGGGATTATAGAAATAGTACCGGTTTTCTTAGGATAACCCAAGAAGATACACTCTACTGATTTGGGTTTGAGTTTATCCGAGAACGGTCATTTAATGAACGCCTCATAATCCCAAATCTTCATGAAAGATGGTTTGGGCTTTTCCCCGTCCATAACTCGAACTGTGTCTTTCTTTTCTCCACAAATTTTGTTGGAACTTAGTTTAGCATAAAAGCATCCGTTTTGAGTGCGTGTCCCCAGAACGACATCGGTAAACTAGTCCGACTTATTATAGAACGAACCATGTCAAGCAAGGTTATGTTCCTCCTTTCTTATACACCATTCCACTGTGGCGTATACGGAGGTGTGAGTTGTGAAACAATCCCACATTCTTTTAGCTTATCGTCAAACTCCTGTTTTAGATATTTACCACCTCATTCAGACCGAAGCAACTTTTTCTTCTTGTCAAGCTGGTTTTGTACTTCATTCTGAAACTATTTAAAGAAATCAAAACTTTCAGACTTGTGTCTCATAAGATACACATAACCATACCTACTGAAACTTTTAGTAAAGGTAATGAAGTACCGGTATCCTGCTCTCGCTTCTTGACAGTAAGGACCAAACACATCTCTGTTTATAATTCCCAGCAGTTGCTTTGACCTTTCATTTATATTGTCAAAAGGTTTCTTTGTCATTTTTCCGGACAAACTAGATTCGCAATTGTAAATTGATTCGAGATCAAATGATCCTAGAACTCCATCTTCATGGAGTTTCTTTATGCGTTTCTTATTAATATGCTCAAGCCAACAATGCCATATGTAAGTTTGTTTCAAAGTGTCCTATGAGCTTTTACTTATATGATAGATTTCCTTGTCATCTTGTAGATTTATTGTGAATAAACCATTTTGTGAACTTGCTTTAAAATAAAATAATCATCTTTAAAGCACAAAATTGATTTTCCTACCGTCTGATAGGTAAAACCATTGTCTATTAATAAATCATACGAGATTACATTTTTTATTAATCTAGGAACATAATAACAATCCTCTAGTTCTATGATAAATCCTGAAGGTAGTCTGAGACAATATCTTCCTACAGCTTCAACACCAATGATGGAGCCTTCGCCTACCCGTAGGTCCATGTCCCCCTTCGTTAGTTTCCTACTCCTCTTGAATCCCTGCAAGTGATTGCAAATGTGATGACCACATCCGGTATCGAGTACCCATGATTCAAAAGAAGTAACTAAGCAATCAATCATAAAGATACCTGACTCGTTGGTAGAACCGACGTCCAACTGATCAATGTCGCGTGAGTGCTCGCAAAAAACCTTGCTACCGCAAACTGGGCAACAAATGTCTAGTAGCTCATCAATCCAGTTATCTTCTTCCATTGATTCAACTTCTGTTGCATTCGGGAAGTCTGGGTGCATCTGGTCATCCTTTCACATTAGTAACTCGTGTATACCAACTACTGTTGATTCCTGTTCTCCGATCTTATACTACCTTTGCCTGATAGTGATCTATCAGAGACACTCCCAAAAACATCACAAGTTCTTGTTCATTGACTTTTGATCCCAAAATCATTAAGCAATCAAACAACCTTCTCATGTTAATGAGATGATCACTCAAAGACTGGCCTTCTTTCATCCCCTGTGAAAGAATGTCTTTCATAAGAAGAAAACCTCCACAGTGCTCACTGCTCTTGAAACGCTCCTCTAGACCTTGCACGACTTCAAAAGTTGACTTACTTTTGAGTTCATCCGAAAACTCAAATTCTGTGGAGAGTATCCAAATTGACATGACGTCAGATTCATCAGAAAAATACTTATAATATGTATCATACTCTTCATCCTGAGCAGAATAATTAAGTCATGCTAGAGGTGGCTTATCGACTGTGTATAACCTTCCCTGTGCCTTTAGGATATTCCTAAAGTGCAACTTCCAAACTGCAAAGTTCTGAAAGCTTCTACTTTTGCATGCTGAGACTAAGAGACTCCTCAGGGGAATAAAACGGTATAACAGATAAAATTACATCTACAGTAAAAATCAAGAAAAAAACTTTTTAGTAATTAATTCCTCAAAAATAATTTTTAACCCTTTAAATAAATTTATTTTATACCAGGATCCATATTTCACACGTGCCGGTGCACGATTTGGGCATGACAACACGAACCCCGTGCTATTTCTGGTGGGTATAAACCATACCGATCGTATTTAATCCAAAACACGACTCCTATATCTTTGGGACATCAAATGAAACATAATTTGTACATATTTAGTCTTCTAAATTCACTTTGGGCCCGTCACATTAGGGAATCACCAAAATAGACCTCACCATCTAAGACGGGGTGAACTCAGGCCCGTCACATCAGGGAATAACAAAGTCTTTCACCCCCTCCCCACATCGGTTTTAACCCGGGTGTGCATGGTTTGCGCACGACAACACCCCAAAGTACCGGGAGCAGGAAAGGTGTACCATTAGATGGGTAGCACTACTTTCCTAAGATTTTTAAAAAGGTTGATTTGTTTCAAAAATATTTTACCAATTTTAACCGTTTTACAAAACTTATAAAACTATTACCCTTTTTAGTGAAAAGCTGAAAGTCAAATATGAGTGTATAGTGTATGAATTCGAATATGAAGGTAGAGAGAGTATGCCAAATACACCTTAATGTGTGTGTTTTTCTATTTCATATATCAAAATGTTACATTGTGTCATTGATTACAAACTATATATATACTAAGTACATACAATGTACTATTTACACAAAATATAGACTAGATCTAATCTTAAATTTTAGATCTAACAATCTCTCCCTTGATTCGATCTAGTCTATGTTACGTTCACCTAAGATCCTTTGCCTGATGAAGACCATATAACGATTTATTCAGCAAGTACACTTTGTCGGGATGAATCGGATCAACAAACCCCGGAGGTTGGTTCACATAGACTGTTTCTTGAATTTCGCCATACAAGAACGCACTTTTAACATCCATCTGATAGACTTTAAAGCGTTTGTGCGAGGCAAAGGCGAGAAATATGCGGATTGCTTCCAGTCGAGCGACTGGAGCAAACACATCAGTGTAGTCGATGTCAGGAATTTGTCTGAACCCCTGAACAACGAGCCTTGCCTTGTTCCTGACAATCACCCCCTGATCATCTCTTTTGCACTTCAGAACCCATCTGCAGCCAAAAGATTTAGCTCCCTTGGGTTTGTTTACTAAGCGCCATACATTCAACTTCTGAAATTGAAGCAACTCTTCTTGCATAGCATTAATCCAAGAGTCATCCTTGAGAGCTTCAAGATGATCCTTTGGTTCAATCTGGGAGAGAAATCCCGAACATAGACATTGTGTGAAATCCACAGACTGAACCAAATTTGCACCCAGATCCGAGAAGTCTTGCATCAGCTTTAATCCCGGTGATTCTGAAGATTGAGAACCTGATAGCGTTGCCACTTGCCTCCTGGTTTGAACATGAGAATTCGGATCGCCAATAATTTGTGCAGGAGGATGATTTCTATCAACTCTACTTGATTTCTGCAACTGAGCCTCTACATTAGTTTCCAGATTGGTAACCACGGGTGTCTCTTCAAATGTTAACGTTTGATCATTGGAGGAACTTTCACCCTGCGACCCGTTGTCTGGTGGAGTATGCGGCTCATCTTCAGAATCAGAATCAACATCACTTAGAATAGGTATAGCAGTACTTGAGGGCAGGTTTGATGGGGCACCGTCAGAAGAGTTGTGAAGATCATATAACATTTGTATTGCAATATCTTCTTCTAAGGCTACTGGTGGCAGGTTGAATGAGTCAAATAGATTATCATAATCAAACAGCCAAGCATCACCAGTTTTTGTCGGAGGAGAAGAATTTCTCTGCACATCCACTTCAAACCACTCTTCCACACAGTTAGACGTTAAGTTATAGACCCTATTGTTCGGAATGCTGTATCCCAAGAAGAACCCTTTTTCTACCTTGGAACTGAGCTTTCCCTCTGCTTCTCGTTTTAGCATAGTGCACGGAGCGCCAAACGGTTCAAGATGGCTAAGATTCGGTTTCCGGTTATTCAACAGCTCATAACATGTCTTTCCTAATCGTTTGACCACTAAGACCCGGTTAAGTGTGTAACAAGCATTTGCGACAGCTTCGTTCCAAAACCTTACGGGCAAAGCAGAGTCAGCAAGCATGGTGCGTGCTGCCTCTATTAAGGTCCGATTCTTCCTCTCAGCCACTCCATTCATTTGAGGAGTGTATGCGGCGATGAACTGATGTTGGATACCTTTTTCGTTACACAGCTTTTCCATCTTCTGGTTCTTGAACTCGGTTCCATTATCTGAGCGAAGCTTCCTGATCTTCAACTTATAGATAGTCTCTAACTTGTTGATCATGACCTCTAAGGTCTCGAATGTCTCAGACTTCTCTTTTAAGAAGAAAACCCAGGAAAACCGCGAGTAGTCATCAGTCACTACCAGACAGTATCTATCTCCATGAATGCTCTTGTACCGCACAGGACCAAATAAATCCATGTGAAGTAGTTCAAGCGGAATTGAGATGGAGTGATACTTCTTCAACTTGTGGGGCTTCTTCGTCTGCTTCCCCATTTTACATGATACGCACTTGTCTGGTAGATGGAAACTCTTCAAGTTGACTCCCGTGACCAGCTCATGATGCACCAAGTGGTTCATCTTTCTCAGGCTTAAATGACACATCCTCTTATGCCATAACACTGAATCCTTCTCAGTGGCCTTTGTGAGAAAGGATTGGTGTTCTACATCTTTCACCGAAGCATTGGACATATCCAAAACATAAAGGTCATTTTGTCTTGGAGTTGACATTAAGATCATGTCTTCGGGAATTTGGTACTCCTTCTTTAGCACATAGCATTGTTTGTCATCAAACATCACCTTAAACTCTTTATCACATATCTGAGAGACTGACAGCAAGTTGTTTGCTAGCTGCTCGACATAATTGACTTTGTCAAAGCTCACTCTCCCATTTGACAAGAAACCTTGAGCTGTAATGTGACCTCCCTTATCACCAGCGAAACTGACATACCCTCCTTTTATTTTTCTGACATTTGTAATAAGGCTCAGATCGCCTGTCATGTGCCTGGATGCTCCACTATCAACAATCCACGTGTTATACCGGCGAGCACCCTGCACAAACAAGTAAAGGGTTAGTTAGCATTGGGAACCCAAGCCCGAATGGTCATGGGTTTCCCATCTTCTCCAACAACTTGCATATTAATCCACACACCAGTAGCTTTGGAGTCTACACTGGTATCTGGACTACTGGATGGTTTAGGTTCAGATTTTGTTGTCCATCGCAAGTCTGAACGGAGAGGAGTCTTATGATAAGCACTGGAAGTGTTAATGACTTTATGTATAGGCTCCTTCCCTTTCACACGTACCTCAGGACTCTTGGGTTTAAACGAAGTTTCCCCAATTGTCCTTTTGAGCTGAGGGGGTCAGTTGATTTCTGATTAACTTGATGAAAAGTTTTGTGTTTTTGAATTTTTTCAGGTGAATCAACTTTCCCCCTCGAGCTCTGAGGTTACTGATCACACTTGTAACTGAGATGACCAGGTCTCCTACACACATAACAAACTCTGTTAGAATAAGATTTGGCAGGGGTATGTGGCTCCTTCGGTTCAACTTTACTCTTGGGCTGCATTCCTAAACCACTTTGTTTAGGCAAAATTTTAACTTTCTCATAAGGACGGGTTGCAGGAGACTGTGCACCCTCCTTCTCAATGGTTCGAAGTGCAGCTTGAACATTTTGCATTAGAGAACCATGACCAGAAGAACTGCCCAGAAGTTTTCGCATACCAGGTTCTGGTTTTTCTTCTGGTTTAGACTCTTTCCTCTGAGGCTCACCAACTTTCCCTTTCATTTTTAAATCAGGTTTTGAGGTTGAAGCAGAAGGTGCATCAACCTTGGAAGGAAGTTGGTCAGCTTCAGCGAAGACATCTGATTGCACCAGTTGGTTTAAGACTGGTGGTGGACATTTTGAATAGGTCTTCGTGTCTTTCTCCTGAACAGAACCTTGTGGTGTTCGGTCGATTATGTGTTCAAACAAATATGATGAAGTTGAGTAACTTTTTAATTTCTGATTTAAAGTATCATAATCAACCTTGGAGCTAGCAAGTTCCCGTTTTAGAGTATCAATCTGATTAATGTAGAAAACAATAGCATCCTGCTTGTTTAATAAAGCAACCTCTAGTTCTCTAATCTGTTTGTTTTGACTTTCAATTTTATCTTTTAAAGTCTTTTCTCTACCCTTAATGATAGAGTTTTCATGCAATTTAGAGGTTAACTCAGTGACTTGAGATTTCAAGGATACTATGGTCTTCACATAATCGTTACAGGACACACAAGGAAGACCAGAAATGATCTTTACTTTGGCATCAGATTGTCTAGTCATGCACGCCTTTGGATTTTCTGGTTCAGGTTGAACAGGCACTGGCGTTGGTTCGGCAGCTGGCACAGAAGTTGATGCGTCGTTTTGCTCATCAGTAGGCAGCTCAGACTCATTATCACTGACATCGTGGACACTATCTGCTTCAGACTGTGAGTCATCATTCAGGTCTTGAACACTGGCCAGGTTGGTCTCAGCAACTTCGGAAGCATCAGTATCTTGAAAATGCACTGACCAGTCTATCCCCTCATCTTTCTGAACAACCACCATTGCCTTGGATGATCCCTCATGAGGTGACTCAGCCTTCTTAGGTGTGGTGGTATTTGACGTTTTGCCCGAAGAGGTTCTGAAGGGATACTTGGGTCCTGAATTCTTTGGCTTTTCACATTCACGTGCAAAATGACCCTTTTCACCACAGTTGTAGCAGGTTACAGCTGACTTGTCAAAACCTAGCTTCGTATCTTTGGTTGTTGTAATCTGTATCCCCGTTCTCTTCACTAAAGCTTTGGCTCTTCTTACCAGGTTGGCATATGACCATAAGATATCTTGACGTTCCATCTCATCGTTGTCAATTTGGTTATAGTCTTCCTGGGTCAGATAGGCGTTCCCAATCTTTCCCTTGAGCAGATCATCGTATGAGGTGACCAATGCACTAAGCATCCCCATATGCTCCTTAACTTCTTCAGTGCTGCCATGTTTGAAATGCTCAGTGTTTAAGGCAGGCATTGACGTTTTGCTTGAAGGAGCAGAATAAGGTGGTCCACTTGGAGTTTCAGAAGCAGACTTGCTTGAAGAACTGACATTAGAAGTAAAAGTTGTCTGCAACGGAGCATTGGATGAGGTGGCTGGAGAAGCAATGGGTCCAGAACAGTATAGCGATGAATTCTGCACATAGCTGCTTAGTCTGTCTAGATTTTGCTCTTCTTGTTCATGCTCTTTAAGTTTGGTGATGAAGTCATTTAAATCCATTCCTTCAAATCCCTCACCATTCTTCAAGATCATGATAAAAGGCCTCCAGCTCTTCGGTAGTGCCTTAGACAAAGTCTCCACTTGTTGGCGTTCGGAAATCTGCACCCCCAGACTATCCATTTCACTTAGAAGGTGGTTATATCTGTTGATGAGATCTGGAAGTTTCTCATTTACGTATGACGTGAAGTGATCAAACTCCTTCCTTAACAGAGATGCCTTGAGCTCCTTCAGAGATGCATTCCCCTCATTCCTCTTTTGTAAAGCGTTCCATAGGGAACGTGACGTTCTGTATCGTCGGAATTGATGAAAGATCTCATTCGGAATAGCTTGAATGAGGTAGGAATAAGCTTTCTTCTCCGCATCATACGCCTTACGTTGATCATCACTCATTTGATCATAGGGAACTTCGATGTTCCCTTCTCCCTTTGGCACCACATAGTCAGCGGAGATTGCTCGATGCAACCTTGGATCTACCCCATCAATAAAAATTTCAAACCTAGGCTTCCAGAATGGGTAGTCTTCCATGGTTAGTAGTCTGGGTACTTTATTAATACCACCCTGTTCGTTGTCCATTATTAGATTACTTAAGGCGGTTATAGTTTGTTTGGCAGCCATTGCACTCATATCAGACATTTTAGAAAGAGACTGAAAACAAACTGACACACTACGTACGGAGGTGGTATGACTACGCACGGACTGACAAACGGTCACACAGACGCTATTACGCACGAACTGGGAATCTACCACGCACGGACCTAAACGACTACGCACGAACGATTTAAAGTAATTTTCAAAGACAAAACTAACACACAGACTCAACTCGCACGAAGTGCAGACAATACGCACGTGTTGGGTACCTACTACGCACGGAATGGACACACAGCCTATCGAAGATTCTAGAGGATCAACGACTCACTACGCACGCACTAGGGTCACAACGCACGCACTGGGACTCACTTCGCACGGGTAAAATGCAAACAGATTAACGTAAAAACAAACCCTTTTTAACGCAAAACGACCTATTTTCGACCAACTAACCGATTAAAAACAACGAAAAGGACAAACACACAGGCCTAATCGACACCTAGATCACGAGATCCTAAAGGAAAAGTGATCAATCAAAGCACAAGGCTCTGATACCACTTTGTAGGACCGGCTGGGGGATCGGGGTTCTAAACTAGACTAAAACACCCTAATGCTAGGACTGATCTAGGATGAGAAATAGTGCGGAATTTCTATTTCCCAAACCTTCTAAGGATTCTAAGATCTGCTTAAGGCTGCCCTTGGTTTTCGTATTTATCACTAACATTACAATTAATGAGGTCAAAGTCGCGATTTTGTAGGCTTAAGGTCGATTACAAAAGCTCCCGGTTGATTACTCGATTTGTTCGTAGGTTACCTGCTTGATTCGTCAAATCCCCGTGCTAATGCGGGGTTAAGCTCTATTTATAGAGTAATTAATTCACTACGCACGTAATGTATCACACTTCGTACGAAGTGTGTCCAGTACGCACGTACTGGTTAGTTTAATAATAATTAATTTCATTTTAACCTATCTAATCTCTACGTGCGTAGTGAGCTCCACTACGCACGTAGTGAGCCTGACTACGCACGAGGTGATTTCTCACACAGACTTAAACTTCCAAACACACATCAACACATGATTAAGTACTTGTAAGCTTAAGATCATCACAAAGAATCACTAAGAATGTATAAACATGCAAACAATTAATCAAAACACATTTGAATTAATAAACATGAATATATTTTATTGATACGAACTAGGGATTCACAAATATGCACCAACAAAACCTCAAATGGTCATATCTTCAAATCTGTTGTTTGTAATTATCAGAACCCAATCAACGAATGTTTTGTAGATAATATCCTTTCCAAAGAACTACAAATCAGCAATTTTAATCCATCAGAACTCCAAATTCAAAATTAAGGCCGTAGGTATCAAAGTTCTTCAAAAATGACTGAAATCCGATCAAATTTTCACCAAATTGATGTTGTTCTTGCACAAAATCCTTCAGAAACCAATCAGAGTTTGCTCTGATACCAATTGAAAGTCAAATATGAGTGTATAGTGTATGAATCCGAATATGAAAGTAGAGAGAGTATGCCAAATACATCTTAATGTGTGTGTTTTTCTATTTCATATATCAAAAGGTTACATTGTGTCATTGATTACATACTATATATATACTAAGTACATACAATGTACTATTTACACAAAATATAGACTAGATCTAATCATAAATTCTAGATCTAACAAAAGCTTTTCAACTTAAAAATATATATATGTATGGTTTTAATGATGAGCGTGCACTAAATAAATAACTAGAAGACAACCACACAATTAATAATAATAAGTTAAAAATATATAGCCTTTGACCATCACTGATACTTGATTAAAAATCAAGCACCCCTGTGGTCAAACACTAAGTGGATCACAAACAGCACACATGACATGGAAAACTTGATGCTCCTACTGGCTGCAGCATCCATGGCATCCTCTCTCTTCGTCCTGCTTCTTGTCTTGCTTGATCGCCTCCAATAATATTACATTTACAAATTTCTAACTAACCTATACAAATTTTATAAAACTAGTGTCCTATTACAAAATAATTCAAAGGCATACAAGCCCGCTAAAACTAATACTTTTACAAAATTGAATAGGGGTTGTAAGTGGCACACAGGCCTCCAACACCAGATAAATAGTAAATGTAAACAACCACAACAAGAAATTAAAACAACCACTAGGTGATCCACTAGGCTTTAGGCGTTTAGCTTCAATAAACAATAATAAATATCAAATCACGTACCGAAAAGTTAAATAAATAATACACGCATTATAACCATACATCATACATATGTATAACCCGGGGATGATTCAAAACATGAATCTAAACACCAAAACATAACTAGTCTTGTGTCAATCCCAACAATTTAACCTGGGCCTCAAACCTGGTCCTAAACTGTGCCTTTTATTAAATATCTCAAACTGGATAAAAACAAAAAACACCGCTTAGGTTATACATGAACATTATTAAATATATAATAATAAAGCTTGTGTTGGTCAAATGATCTCATCAGTTGAAATTTGATCAGACAAAGTTATGTTTGTAAAATGTGTTCTGAATATAACTTAAACAGAATTATGAAGCTTGATCAGACTGAGCCCTTATAGTGTTTCAGACTGAGCATAAGCTAAATATAAGCCGAGTGTATGTTTGATCAGCTTAGACTATATCTTAGTAAGATTATCGATGTATTTGATAAGCTGTGTGTGTCAACTAAGATATAGGTTAAGTATTCAGCTTTATGCGTTTCGAGCTGAGTGACTCAGCTTATAGACTGAGTCACCTCAACAGAGTTGCTAAGTAAGTTCTAGCTAACTCTTATGATTTCTAAGGATAAGTTAGTCATTATACGTGTTAGTACATGTTTGATTTCAGGTTTGTTCTCGAAGAACTCATCTTGATGAGTTTCAAGCTGAGTAACTCAGTCCGACTAAAGAAGTCAGTTTAAGAGAATTTAAATATGTTTTAAATTCCTTTTTATCTCTCTACATCTACGGCGTGGATATGAAGATTGAAGACTCAAGATAGAAGATTCAAGATTCAAGATTCCGGGTTATCCGTTAGTTTGTTAGCAGATTAGGATAAGTTCTAGTTTGTTAGGATACGTAGGAACATGATTATAAATACTTATCTCCTGATAAGTTTAGAGGTACCGAACCAGACTCAAATCACCTCAACCTATTGATCGTATGTGTTACGAATCTTGATACACAGTTTGTAAATTCAACGTGTTCAAGAAATTCACAAATTGCCAATTGTTCGTGTGTTCGAATCTTCACGTCTGTTGTGAAGTTGGTAAGTATTCAATCTATGAATAAATCCTGTTTAGAGAGTCGTTCTGTATCTATAATCATAAGTTGATTATAGATAGCAAAGTTTGAGAGATTGAGAGATTTGATTTACATTAGGTGTTTACATATCAACTGTTGCTTACTTGGTTGTTACTGTAATCATCTTCTTATTAATGAAAGCAAAGCATTCGATTGTTTGTGGTTTGATGTTTGTTAACATTTTTTATTGATTTGTTCAATTTTTCGCAGAAAGTGTATTCAACCCCCTTTCTACACATTACTTGCTTGTTGATCTTCTCACCAAGGGACCAACAACTGGTATCAGAGCAGGCTGAACGATTTCATAAGTTGAAAGTTCAAGATTCTGAGAAAAGTATACAATGTCGACAAGAAACAATTCATCAAACTTTCCTCAGATGTCTGCTAAGGGTAGTCCCAAATTCGATGGATCTGATTATCCTCTGTGGAAATTCAGAACCATGCTTTTCCTCAAGTCCATTGACAATCGTATGTACGATGTCATCACTAAAGGACCAATCATCCCCAAGATTCCTGATGTTGTCAGTGATACGTCTACTGACAAAACTGAAAAGGATGTGAAGAAGCCTGTTGCATCCTGGACTGAAGAAGATTGGAAACTATATTCTCTGGATGACAAGGAAAAGAGTGTTCTGGCAAATGCCCTGACTAAGAAGATCTTGCATACTGTAACTGGGTGTCAATCTGCAAAAGAGATCTGGGATACTCTGAGTATTACATATGAGGGGACAGATCTGGTCAAGCAGCAAAAGAAGAATCATTTGAACAGATCTTATGAAAACTTCTTCTCTAAGAAGAATGAAACCATGGCTATATGTTTACCAAGTTTCACTGCTTGATTAATGACCTGATATGTGTAGGCATTAAAAAGAATGAAACTGAACTTGTGCTGAAATTTCTGGATGTGTTAGGAGAAAAGTTCAATGAAGTAACTACAGCACTAAGGGATGGAGGAACATTACATACGTATAACCTATAGTCCTTATATGGGTTCTTGCTCAATAATGAACATATCACAGAACACAAGAGAACTTCTCAACAACAATTGAAGGATTCTTTTGATAAAACTGATGTTGCATTAGTTGCACAGAAAAAGAAGAAAAGTTCAAAAGTCTTAGTTGTTGAATCTGAGACTAAGTTAGACTCTCAAACTGACCACTAAGACTTAGACTCAGACTCAAGTGATGCTGATGATGTTCAGACAATCACTGAGCAAATGGTCATGCTAGCCAGACGTTTGAGAAGAGCTCAAAGGGGAAGAGGAAGATCTGACAGGGGCAAAGGAAAAAGTTCTTTTGATCCCAAAAAAGATGCGTGCTTCAATTATCAGAGGAAGGGACATATTGCTGCTGAGTGCAGATCAAAGAAGGATGAATCAACTTCAGTAGCTGATAAGAATGCTTACAGAGCTGATAAGTATAAGAAGAAATATACTCAACTCAAGAAAGGAAAGCCTGAAGACAAGCCCAATGCTAAAGGACTCTATGCTGAAACCTGGGATACAGAATCATCTACCTTAGATGATGATGTTAAATGTCTGATGGCTCAAAAAGATGAAGAGTTTGTGTTAGTCTCATATAACAAGTGATTCAAGTAATATGTAGGATAGATAAAGGATTGCATATGTAGAACTAGAGAGAATGTATAAAAACACCATGAAAACACATAGTTCTTTATTTCATTGTGTGCAAAACCTTAGCTATTACAATAGCCATATCCCTATATATACTCCATGAGTATATTTAGGCCTGGCAATTCGGGTTGTGCTCGTGTTAAATGGTTCAGGTCGTGTTCGTGTCAGCCATTTCCGTGTCATTTTCGTGTCGACCCATTTCTGACCCAGTTTAGTTTCGTGTCGTGTTCGGTTCGTGTCATCTAATTCGTGTTCGGTTCGGGTCGTGGTTTCGTGTCGACCCATTTTTTGGAAGAAAAACAAGTTATGTTTTCGGTTAAATAAATTGATTTTCATATCGGATTATTTTTTATAAAAAATGTTGCATGTATAAATTTCTTAAATCAAGTTTACTAAGCTTTTGTTATGTATTTTAATTCTTTATTTGTTAAACTTAGCAAGCATCAAAAATCAAATCACATATAGAAAATCTAGATAAAACTGTATACAACATACATAAGAAGCAAATCATAAGTAACAAAATCATTATGTAATCAATTTACTAAATTAGTACTCAAATTGCTAAAGATAAGAAACAAATCATGCAAGTGTAGTCAAAGTAGCAAACTAATTAATGTCTACAGCCACTTAAAAAAACAGCCCTTAATGTTCAAGAACATCAGATTAATCACAATAATAAATCCTAATTTGTAACATTAACCAAGTATTTGTCATTTAGTAATCAATAATAAATATAACAATCTAAGTGTAAGTGTGTAATTGTGTCACTTAACAAATCTCAAAAGCCTATTAAAAAACCAGTACCTTCTTCCAGTCGAGAAGATCAGATTAACCACAAGGTCCACAAGCTTCAAAAATGGTTTAACAATGTTGAAATTAAAATAGAAGTATGCAATATAAAGCTTCATACAATAAGTAAGTTCAAGGTAAAGCTTCAAAAATCATTTACCTTATGCAATCCTGTTCCCGTCGAGAAAGTAAGAAAATGGAGCAGAAAAAAAAAGATGAAGGAACTGGTTGTTTACTTGGTGATGAATGAATTGAGCAGCAAATGGAAGATGAAGAAATTAATTCACGATTTTAGCATCAATCGGCCATGATTTTTGTGCCTTTTCTTCGAATTGGAGCAAGAAAGTAAGGGGGCGGCAGAATTTATGGGTCAAAATGGAAGAGAAAGCAAGAATTTATGGGTCACTGATAAAAGTATGGAGGCTAGGTTTCTGAACTTCTGATTTTCCCACTTCTATTTGCATCGCGATATTTCGTAATGTGAGTATTTGACATGGAGCAGGGATCTCATCTAATACTCAGATTTTCTCGACTCTGATTTCGACAATCTGTAGTTACGGTTTTCCTGAATGAATAACTATCATTCTAACCGAGCGCGGCCACGTATTTTCAGTAGTCTTAATCGTCGAGGAGCTCAGAAAATATCTCTCCTAAAAAGGAGGTGCAAATTCCATCTTGACTATTTGCAATTTGAGCACATGGCTTCCGCTGCACCTAGACAAGCCCCTTATGATCACCCTGTTACGGCGTGACGTTAGAACATGCTAAAGTACAGAAGTTACCATGCCACAAACCAAATATCTCAGGTCTAAGGACAACCTATCAAGTTTACTTATGTTAACGCTCCATGAAGTAAACTTGATGCGTATCACCCCAATATTTATCCCCTGATAAATATCTATGAATACTTGGTCACAACCTTGTGCTTTTATTCATACCCGAACAAATCATCAAATATCCATAATAGTGTTACCTCCCTAATGTAGCTCCCACTACATTAAGTAGCTACGGGCATTTAGACAATTCATAACTTGACTTGTAATGGATAGGTTAAACATGCTAAAAATGGATAACTACGAAACATTATGCAAATACCTCCTATTTCAATCCCATGAAATGTAAATACATAATAAAAGGTTTCAAGTTACATCCATAGTAATAATCAAAAACACAAACTAGCTGCTATGTTCCAAGTACTGCATTCCTATAGAACTCGCATGCCTCTCATGCTTAGCCCTAGCTAGCGGTTTCGTCAACGGGTCAGCAACGTTGTCGTCCGTCGGTATCTTTTGCAATCTAATATCATCTCTTCCAATTATCTCTCGGATGAGGTGATATTTCCTGAGTACGTGCCTAGTCCGCTGATGATCTCTAGGCTCTTTAGTTTGCGCTATAGCCCCTGAGTTGTCACAGAATATATCGATCGGTCTAGAGATACTGGCAACAACTCTAAGATCCGAGATAAAATTCTTCAGGCAGACAGCTTCCTTTGCCGCATCACTTGCCGCAATATACTCTGCCTCTGTAGTAGAATCTGCTATTGTATCTTGCTTCTGACTCTTCCAAGATATGGCTCCTCCGTTTAGGGTAAAGACAAATCCTGACTGCGACCTGAAGTCGTCTCTGTCAGTCTCGAAACTAGCATCAGTGTAACCAGTTACACTGAGCTCATCCATCGAACCTCCATATACTAGGAAAATGTCTTTCGTCCTTCTCAGATACTTGAAAATATTCTTGACGGCCACCCAAAGAGCTTCACCAGGATTTTGCTGATATCTACTTGTGACACTGATAGAATAGGCAACATCGGGTCTAGTACATAGCATGGCATACATAATCGAACCAACTGCCGAGGCATATGGTATTAATTTCATCTTGTCCTGATCTTGACTAGACACTGGACATTGAGCCTTGCTCAAAATCGCGCCAGATTGCATAGGAATAAATCTTTTCTTGGATCCATCCATCTTGAATCTTTTCACGACTTTGTCAATATAAGTACTTTGACTAAGTCCTATAAGCCGCTTAGATCTATTCCTATAGATCTTTATACCCAGTATATAAGCAGCTTCTCCCAAGTCTTTCATCTGGAAACATTTACCTAACCTGGATTTTACTCCTTGTAATATTGGTATGTTGTTTCCTATTAACAGTATGTCGTCTACATACAAGACTAGGAAGGTTACCGCGCTCCCACTGAATTTATTGTAAACACACGACTCGAACTCACTTTTGGTAAAACCAAACTCTTTGATGCGCTCATCAAAGTGTAAGTTCCAGCTCCTAGATGCTTGCTTTAGTCCATAAATGGATTTAAGCAACTTGCATACTTTATTAGGGTTCTTTGGATCTGCAAAACCATCCGGTTGTATCATATATACATCCTCTGTCAGTTTCCCTTTAAGGAAAGCGGTTTTGACATCCATCTGCCATATCTCATAGTCAAAATATGCTGATATGGGCATAAGAATCCTAATAGTCTTAACCATTGCCACTGGGGAAAAAGTTACATCATAGTCAACGCCATGAGTTTGCGTGAAACCTTTTGCCACTAGCCTTGCTTTGAAAGTATGCACCTTTCCATCCATGTTTGTCTTCTTTTTGAAGACCCATTTGCACCCAACAGTTTTACTACGTTGAGGCAAATCCACTAACTCTTAAACTTGGTTGTCATAAATGGATTGCATCTCTACCTTCATGGCTTCTAGCCATTTCTCAGATTCTAAACCTGAGGCAGCGTCTTGGTAGGTGGTGGGTTCTAAAAGATCCCCTTCATCTTGAGCAACTAGGAATACTAGATACTTATCTGGCTCAATACGAGGCCTACTAGACCTGCGAAGGTCTTGTGTTTGCACCTCTTCCTCAACCACAGACTCGGGTTGAGGTTCAACAATTCTCTGTTGAACTACAGGTTCAACTATCGGTGGTGGTGTAATCTCCTCCTCTTCAATTTCTTGAAGTTCTATTTATTTTCTTGGAGTTCCTGAGTTAAGAAACTTCTCCTCCAAGAATACCCCTTTACGAGCAACAAAAACTTTGTTCTCGTCTGGGTTGTAGAAATAGTATCCCATGGTTTCCTTGGGATAGCCCACGAAGATACACTTATCTGATTTGGAATTGAGTTTATCCGTGAATGTTCTCTTAACATACACCTCACATCCCCAAACCTTTAGAAAAGACATTTTGGGCTTTTTCCCCGTCCATACCTCGAACGGTGACTTTTCAACCGATTTGGTTGGAACCCGGTTCAGCATGAATGCTGCTGTCTCGAGTGCGTGTCCCCAAAACGACAATGGTAGTGAACTTCGACTCATCATTGATCGTACCATGTCAAGCAGTGTATGATTCCTCCTTTCTGATACACCATTCATCTGAGGTGTATACGGAGGTGTGAGTTGTGAAACAATCCCACATTCCTTCAAATGATCGTCGAATTCCTGACTCAGATATTCGCCACCTCGATCCGACCGAAGTGACTTTATCTTCTTGTCCAGTTGATTTTGTACCTCATTCCGAAACTGTTTGAACTTGTCAAAACTTTCAGATTTAAGTATCATGAGGTAGACATAACCGAACCTACTGAAGTCGTCCGTAAAGGTTATGAAATACCGGTATCCTCCTCTAGCCTCCGGAGTAAAGGGTCCGCACACATCTGTGTGTATAATCCCTAATAACTCGCTGGCCCTTTCGTTCTCACTGTTGAAAGGCTGCTTTGTCATTTTACCAGACAAACAAGATTCGCAAACATCATATGACTCCAAGTCAAATGGTTCTAGAATTCCGTCATCTCGGAGCTTCTCTATGCGTTTCTTGTTTATGTGACCTAAACGACAATGCCAGAAGTAAGTTTGATTTAAGTTACTCTTGGATCTCTTACTTATATGATAGATGTCATTGTTATCTAAATTTAGCGTATATAGACCATTTTCTGGAGTAGCTTTGAAATAGAAAACATCATTTTTAAAACAAGAAATAGACTTTTCATTTAAAACATAAACAAATCCACAGTCTATTAGCAAATTGAACGAGATAACATTTTTAATTAGTCTTGGAACATAATAACAAGGTTCTAGTTCTAAGACCATGCCCGAGGGCATACTAAGACAATATGTCCCTACAGCTTCCGCACCAACCATGGAGCCTTCGCCTACCCGCAGGTCCATATCTCCTTGTCTCAGTTTCTTACTTCTCTTGAATCCCTGCAAATGATTGCATATGTGATAACCACATCCGGTATCCAATACCCATGATTCATAAGAAGTAATAAGACAATCTATCATAAAGATACATGTATCATTGGGCGAACCAATGTCCAGCTGATCTATGTCGAGTGAGTGCTCGCATGAATCCTTGCTACCACAGTCTGGGCAACAAATTTCTCCAAGATCTTCCAGCCAGTCATCTTCCTGCATAGGATCCACAACTGGTGACTCTAGCTTCTTTGGGTTCAACTCGTCGCTAATGCACATAAGGATTTCGTGCAACCCTGCGACAGTCATCTCAGAATCACCGAGGACATACATTACTCTTTTCTGGAAGTAGTCCGACAAGGAACCGAACAAGAGCATAACTAGCTCATGTGGTTTTGATTTTGACCCCAAGCTCTCATAGCAATCCAAGAGCCTTCTCATATTAATGAGATTATCGCTAATAGGCTGACTTTCTTTCATCTTGGCTGAAAGGATTTCCCTCATTAATAGCATATGACATATCCGTTCACTAAACTTGAACTTCTGCTCCAGTCCTTGAACAACTTCATAAGATGACTTCTCACGGAGATCGTCCGTAAACTCGGATGATGCGGTGAGAACGATAATCGACATAACATCAGATTCGTCAGCCAGATATTGATAGTAAGTGTCATACTCACTATCCTGGGCATCTACTCCTGGTCGTTCTGGAGGCAATGTCTCAATGATATGAAGCTTTCCCTGTGCATCCAAAACATTTTTCAGATGCATCTTCCAAACAACAAAGTTTGGACCCGAAAGCTTCCACTTGCTAGTGATGAGACATAGAGATTCTCTTGGTGAATAAAACGGAATAACATATATAATAGACATCTAAAGAAAAAGAAAAAGATAAAATCGATTCAGTATTGATTATACCTTCTAATAACTATTAACTTTTAACAAAAATTATTAGACTAGGATCCATATTTCACATTTCCTGATGCAAGGTTTGGGCACTTCCCACCGGGACAATGCTATTTCTGGTAGGTAAAAACTATACCAATCGTATCCTAGCTGGACACGACTCCTAGATCCGCGGGACATCGATTACGAGAACCGTGCATGTTTAGTCCCTCTAGTGCATTTTGGGCCGGGACTCCCGATTATCACCAAAATAGATCGCACCACCTAAGACATCATGAATTCTGGCCAGGACTCCCGATTATCGCAGAATCTTTCATGCCCCTTCCCACAATGGTTTGAACCCGGATGCCCAAGGTTTGGGCACTTCCGACACCCGAGTACCGTTTAACAGCAAGGGTATACCATTAGGTGGGTAGCACACTGATCTAAGATTTTTCTAAAAAGGATTTCCAAGTTTTTTACGAGAAAAACTTTAATGCCAGATTTCTTTTTAAAACATCTGTTTAATAATTAACTATTATTAAAACCCTTGTTTTATTTCATCGTGTTAATCACAACCACGCATATATATAATATGTAAAGAAATAAAACAACCACAAACAACTATGCCTTAGCCTTGCCCTTAACTAATGTCGGTTTCGTGAGCCACACGAAAAACCCGACGGTCAAAACCTAAGTGGAAATACACAACACACATGGCATAGCGTTCTGAAGCTCCCACCGGCTCCAGCATCCAATCCTGCTCCCTGCTCCTTGGTTCTTTGTTCTTGTATCAGCTTCATATTTATTCTAATAATCTATTCTATTCTAAAAACTAAAAAAATATAAAATTACAAGATGATCAAAGGCACGCAGGCCCGCTAATTCTAGTACTTTTACAAAATAGAATAGGGGTTGTAAGTGGCACGCAGACCTCCCCACACCATAGAATAAAAAAAACAAACACAACCACAGGTGCGAGAAAATTAAACAATCCACAAGGTCTAGGGCTCGGCTATGACATCCCAAACATGTACTAAGCAAATACATGAAAGTAAAGCAACTGATTTCTAATTATTCATCTTGATGAAAATTACTGATTTTAACAACCTGTTAAAACCCCTATATTGTTTTTCCTTTATTTGCAATAAATATATATTTCAAGTTTTATACTTTGATAATCAAACAAAAACTTAAATATAATATTAAATTAAAATAACAACTGTATTTCAATTTAATATTGACCACAAATATCTGAACCGCGAGCTGGGCCAAAAATTTAAACTTGGTCATTGATTGTAATCGTACCGGGAAACAAAAACTGGGCCGAGGCCCAAAAGAGCCTTTAGCGCCGCTAACCCTAGCCGCTAAACCCAAACTGGGCCGCAAGCCTCCTGGGCCATGGTTCTCTAGGCCGAAGCCCACCACACAGTTAGCGCCGCTAACTGGGCTGCTAACCGCATCGCTAATGCGTCACTCTCCGCGCCGCGTACCCCCACAACCACCGCTGATCGCAGCTAACACCGCCGGTCACAACCACCAACACCAACTGTGAACCGCCGAATACTGGCAGCCGGCGACTGCCGTCCCAGACTGAGACCGCCGCCGATCATGGTGATGTTCTCGATTATCACAAATAATAACAATATAAAAAAATAGATTTAATTAATATTTAAATCTAACAATCTATTTATCCAAAACTAATTAATCTAATCCAATAGAAAACATAAACTTGAATTCTATTTACTTGGATGATCAAAAAGCTTTTTTCTGGATAAAAATATAATCATATTTCATCAGAATAAAAGAAACCTACCTAGTCTCCTACGAGGTTAGAAGTGGCTCTGATACCACTGAAGGGTTTTGTAGGGTATAAAAACATGCACAACAGAATAAAACCCCCTCTAGTGATCTCATCTAACTCGTACATAAACTAAAAGAGGAAGAGAGTTAGAAAGTTATACCTTTGATGACAAAACAAAAACTTTCTTAAAGCCTCTACACAGCTGCAGGTTATCCACCGCTACTACACCACCTCGAACTGGCTGCTAGACCGCCTAAGGATTAAACCTTGGATCAAAATCGAGATCCACGTGCGTGTGTGTATGCGTCGCCGCCGGCCACCGCCCTCGGTGGTTCGGCTTTGCTTCTTGCGCCGCCACCGAGAAAGAGAGAGTGAGAGGGAAGGAGAGTTTAGGGTTATCTTTTCTAAATTGTGATTAACCTTATGATTAATAAGGCTTAAATAAGGTTTATATATAACAAACCTTTAATAGGCCCAAGCCCGTTTAATTAAAGCCCAACTTTAATTAAACTATTAATCAATTACAGAAAATACCCTTGACCTTTCTAATTAATTAATAACTATTAATTAATTGGTCCCGTTAATATTTAAAACTAAATATCAACTTCTCCTTTTAAATAATAAATAACTTTTATTATTTTTCTCTTTTCTCAATAATTAATTAAACTAATTAATTATTCTTTTACACACAAACATGTATAATCCAAAAGGTTCTAATTGGGTGTGCAGCGGTGTGATCCTTTAGTGTCACATAGTATTGGACACGATGATACATATTATCTATCTCTGCACATAATCTAACACTTAAACTTCAAGAATATAAATATGTTATCCAATAAAGAGTTAGTCTCTGGATTGCCAAAGATCACATTTGTCAAGGACAAATTGTGCTCAGCTTGTGAATAAGGGAAACATCATAAAGGGTCCTTCAAGTCAAAGCAAAATTTTCAATAACAGACCCACTGCATATGTTGCATATGGATCTGTTTGGACCCATAAGTACTCCAAGCCTATGTGGCAAGAAGTACACTCTGGTGATAGTAGATGAGTTCTCACAATTCACCTGGGTAATATTCCTTAAAGCCAAAAGTGAAGCTGCCCTGGAGATAATAAGTTTTATCAAACATGAAGAGTTGCAAAAAGGCAAGTCTGTTAAGCAACTCAGAAGTGATCATGGGATTGAGTTCAGAAACTTAACCCTAAAAGGTTTTTGTGAACATGGAGTAGGGATCTTATTGTGAATACTCAGATTTTCTCGACTCTGACCTCGACACTCTGCAGTTACGGTTTACCGAATGAAACCTATCATTCTAAACGAGCACGGCCACGCATTTTCAGTAGTCTCAATCATCGAGGGGCCCTAAAATATCTCTCCTAAAAAGGAGGTGCAAATCCCATCTTGACTATTTGCAATTTATTTGCAATTTGAGCACATAGCTTCCACTGCACCTACAAATGCCCCTTATAATCACCCTATTACTGCGTGACGTTAGAACGCGCTAAAGTACAGAAGTTAGTATGCCCAAAACCAAATATCTCAGGTCTAAGGACAACCTATCAAGTTTACTTATGCTGATGCTCCATGAAGTAAACTCGATGCGGATCACTCCAAGTATTTATCCCTCCTGATAAATATCTATGAATATTTGGTCACAACCTTGTGCTTTTATTCAACCCCGAATAAATCATCAAATATTCATAATAGCATTATCTCCTTAATGTAGCTCCCACTACATTAAGTAGCTACGGGCATTTAGAGCATTCCTAACTTGAAATCGTCATGGATAAATGAAAACATGCTAAAAAATAGACAACAAGAAACAATTATGTAAATACCTCATATTTCAATCCCATGAAATGTAAATACATAATAAAAGAGTTTCAAGTTACATCTATAGTAATAATCAAAAACATGAACTAGCTGCTATATTCCAGGTACTGCATCCCTATAGAATTCGCATGGCTCTCATGCTTAGCTCTAGCTAGCGGCTTCGTCAACGGGTCAGCAACGTTGTCGTCCGTCGGTATCTTTTGCAGTCTAATATCCCCTCTTCCAATAATCTCTAGGATTAGGTGATATTTTTTAGTACATGCCTAGTCCGCTGATGATCTCTTGGCTCTTTAGCTTGCGCCACAGCCCCTGAGTTATCACAGAATATATCTATCGGTCTAGAGATACTTGCAACAACTCTAAGATCCGAGATAAAATTCTTCAGCCAGACAGCTTCCTTTGCCACAACACTTGCTGCAATATACTCTGCCTCTGTAGTCGAATCTGCTATTGTATCTTGCTTCTGAGTTTTCCAAGATATAGATCCTCAGTTTAGGGTAAAGACAAATCCTGACTACGACCTAAAGTCGTCTCTGTCGGTTTGGAAACTAGCATCAGTGTAACCAGTTACACTAAGCTCGTCCATTGAACCTCCATAAACTAGGCACATGTCTTTTGTCCTTCTCAGATACTTGAGAATGTTCTTGACAGCTACCCAATGAGCTTCACCCGGATTTTGCTGGTATCTACTCGTGACACTTATGGAATAGGCAACGTCGGGCCTAGTACATAGCATGGCATACTTAATTGATCCAATTGCCGAGTCATATGGAATCAATTTGATCTTGTTCTGATCTTGACTAGACACAGAACACTGAGCCTTGCTCAAAACCGTGCTAGATTGCATTGGAATAAACCCTTTCTTGGATTCATCCATCTTGAATCATTTCATGACTTTGTCGATATATGTACTTTAACTAAGTCCGATAAGCCACTTAGATCTATTCCTATAGATCTTAATACCAAATATGTAAGCAGCTTCTCCCAAGTCTTTCATCTGGAAATATTTACCTAATATTGTTTCCTATTAACAGTATGTCATCTACATACAAGACTAGGAAGGTTACCGCGCTTCCACTGAATTTAGTGTAAATACATGACTCGAACTCACTTTTGGTAAAACCAAACTCTTTGATGCGCTCATCAAAGTGTAAGTTCCAGCTCCTAGATGCCTGCTTCAACCCATAAATGGATTTTAGAAACTTGCATACTTTATTAGGATTCATTGGATCCGCAAAACCATCAGGTTGTATCATATATACGTCCTCTGTCAACTTCCCGTTAAGTAAGGCGGTTTTGACATCCATCTGCCATATCTCATAGTCAAAATATGCTGATATGGCTATAAGAATTCTAATGGTCTTAAGCATTGCCACTGGGGAAAAAGTTTCATCATAGTCAAAACCATGAGTTTGCGTGAAACCTTTTGCCACTAGCCTAGCTCTAAAGGTATGCATCTTTCCATCCATGTGTTGAGGCAAATCCACTAACTTCTAAATTTGGTTGTCATACATGGATTGCATCTCTGCCTTCATGGCTTCTAGCCATTTCTCAGATTCTAAACCTGAAGCAACATCTTGGTAGGATGTGGGTTCTGAAAGATCCCCTTCATCTTGAGCAACTAGGAATCCTAGATACTTGTCTGGCTCATGACCAGGCCTACTAGACCTGCGAAGGTCTTGTGTTTGCACTTCTTCCTCAACCACAGACTCGGGTTGAGATTCAACAATTCTCTGTTGACTTACGGGTTCAATTATCAGTGGTGGTGCTATCTCTTCCTCTTCAATTTCTTGAAGCTCTATTTCCTTTCTTGGAATCTCTGAGTTTAGAAAATTCTCTTCCAAGAACACCCCCTTACGAGCAACAAAAACTTTGTTCTCATCTGGGTTATAGAAATAGTATCCAATGGTTTCCTTGGGATAACCCATATAGATACACTTATCTGATTTGGGGTTGAGTTTATCCATGAATGTTCGCTTAACATACACCTTACATCCCCAAACCCTGAGAAAAGACATTTTAGGCTTTTTCCCCGTCCATACCTCGAACGGTGTCTTTTTCACCAATTTTGTCGGAACCCGGTTCAGCATGAACGTCGCTGTCTCGAGTGCATGCCCCTAAAACGACAATGGCAATGAACTTCGACTCATCATTGTTCGTACATTGATCGTACCATGTCAAGCGGTGTACGATTTCTCCTTTCTGATACACCGTTCATCTGAGGTGTATACGGAGGTGTGAGTTATGAAACAATCCCACATTCCATCAAATGATCGTCAAATTCTTGACTCAGATACTCACCACCTCGGTCAGACCGAAGCAGCTTTATCTTCTTGTCCAGCTGATTTTGTATTTCATTCTGAAACTGTTTGAACTTGTCAAAACTTTCAGATTTAAGTCTCATAAGATAGACATAACCGAACCTACTAAAGTCATCAGTAAAGGTAATGAAGTACAGGTATCCTCGTCTAGCCTCTGGAGTAAAGGGTCCATACACATCTGTGTGTATTATCCCTAGTAGCTCACTAGCCCTTTCATTCTAACTGTTGAAAGGCTGCTTTGCCATTTTACCAAACAAACAAGATTCGCAAATATCATATGACTCCAAGTCAAATGGTTCTAGAATTCCGTCATCTTGGAGTTTCTCTATGCGTTTCTCATTTATGTGTCCTAAACAACAATGCTAGAGGTAAGTCTGATTCAAGTTACTCTTGGATCTCTTACTTATATGATATATGTCTTTGTCATCGTCATCTAGATTTAGTGTGTATAGACCATTTTGAGGAATAGCTTTAAAATAGAAAACATCATTTTTGAAACAAGAAATAATTTTGCTATTTAAAACATACTTGAAACCACAGTCTATAAGCAAATCAAACGAGATAACGTTCTTGATAAGTCTAGGAACATAGTAACAAGGTTCTAGTTGTAAGACCATGCCCGAAGGCAAACTAAGACAATATGTCCCTACAGCTTCAGCACCAACCATGGAGCCTTCGCCTACCCGCAGGTCCATATCTCCTTGTTTTAGCTTCCTACTTCTATTGAATCCCTAAAAATGATTGGAAATATGATGACCATATCCGATATCCAATACCCATGATTCATAAGAAGTAATAAGACAATCTATCATAAAGATTCCTGAGTCTTTGGGTGAACCAATGTTCAGCTGATCTATGTCGAGTGAGTGCTTGCATGAATCCTTGCTACCACAGTCTGGGCAACAAATTTCTCCAAGCTCTTCCAACCATTCATCCTCTAGCATAGGGTCTACCACTGTCGACTCTAACTTCTTTGGATCTAGATTGTCACTAATGCACATGAGGATCTCGTGCAGACTCGCAACAGTCATATCAAAGCCTCCTATAATACCCATTACCTTATACTGATAATGGCCAGATAGGGAACCGAACAAGAGCATGACTAGCTCATGTTGCTTTGATCCTGATCCAAGGGTCACATAGCAATCAAGGAGCCTTCTCATATTGATGAGATGATCACTAATAGGTTGGTTTTCTTTCATCTTCTGCGAAAGAATTTCCTTCATTAGCAAGAAACGACATGCCCGTTCACTATTCTTGAACCTTTCCTCTAATGCTTGAACAACCTCAAAAGATTACTTCTCCCGGAGATCATACGTAAACTCGGATGAAACTGAGAGAATGAGATCTGACATAACATCAGATTCATCAGCCAGATACTGATAGTAAGCATCATACTCACTATCCTGGGCATCTACCCCTGGTCATCCTAGAGGCAAAATCTCTATGACGTATAGCTTTCCCTGTGCATCTAGTACATTCTTAAGATGTATCTTCCAAACAACAATGTTTGGACCTGAAAGCTTCCACTTGCTAACGATAAGGCTTAGAGATTCCTTGGGTGAGTAAAATGGAATAACAGATAAAATAGACATCTACAGAAAAAGAAAAGATAAAACTGATTCAGTAATATGACTATATCCTCTAATAATTATTACCTTTTAAAATAGATTATTAGACTAGGATTCATATTTCACATTTCCCGATGCAAGGTTTGGGCACTTCCCACCGGGACAATGCTATTTCTGGTAGGTAAACCTATCGTATCCGACCTGGACACGACTCCTAGATCCGTGGGACATTGGCTACAAGAACCGTGCATGCTTTAGTCCCTCTAGTGCATATTGGGCCGGGACTCACCATTATCACCAAAATAGATCGCACCACCTAAGACAGTGTGAACTCTGGCCGGGACTCCCGATTATCGCAGAGTTTTTCACACCCTTCCCCGCAATGGTTTCAACCCGAATGCCCAAGGTTTGGACACTTCCGACACCCGAGTACCGTTTAACAGAAAAGGTGTACAATTAGGTGGGTAGCACACTAATCTAAGATTTTTCGAAAAACACTGTTTAATAATGACTATTATTAAAACCCTGTTTTATTTCATCGTGAGAATCACAACCACGCATATATAATATGTAAAGAAATAAAACAACCACAACAACTATACCTTAGCCTTGCCCTTACCTAATGTCGGTTTCGTGAGCCACACGAAAAACCCGACAGTCTAAAATCTAAGTGGAAAACAACACACATGGCATGAAACTCTGAAGCTCTCACTGGCTCCTGCATCCAATCATGCTCCTTGCTCCTTAGTCCTTGTATAGCTTTAAGTCTATTCTATCTATTCTATTCTAAAAACTAAAAACTAGAAATAAATATTACTAGATAATCAAAGGCAGGTAGGCACGCTAATCTAGTACTTTTACAAAATAGAATACGGGTTGTAAGTGGCACGCAGGCCTCCCCACACCATAGAATAGAAAAACCAATCACAACCACAAGTGCAGAAAAATAAAAGCAATCCACAAGGTCTAGGGCTCGGCTATGCTATCCTAAACATGTACTAAACTAATACATCCAAAAACTGAGTTCTATTTATCATAACCTAATGATTTACCTTGACTTTAACAACCTGTTAAAATCACCTGGTTTAACAACAATTGTTATATATATTAATCATTGTTATGCGATTAAAGAATACTAAAAATAATTAATTTTAACCAATACTTGATTATTATTAAAATAATCATAATTAAAATTAAATATTTTAACCATAAGTTTTATAAAAAAAACTAATAGTAATCTTTTAGATTTAATCATGTTTGGTGTTACCCAAAACTAAACCTAAAACATATTGGGCCACAAAACTGGGCCGTAGATAAACCGGTGGACCGACCACCTAACTGGCCCGATCGAACTTGAGCTGCAAGTGCAGACCGCCGCTGGGTCGCCCCCACGTCCCACATCCACGGCCACCGGTAGGCCAGCCGCACATGGCAGCCGCCGTAGGACCTCAGCCGAAAACCACCACCTCGCCGCCGACCACGCTGGTGGCAACGAGAGCAGCCGGCACCGACAACCGGCCGGAGACAATCGCCGACGCCGGCGATGATCTTGACGCCGTGAAAGACGCCACCGACTAAAGTGGCTTTAATGCCGCGGGCAACCAAATCGCAAAACAAAGAACAATAATAACAACAATTTTAAAAAGTAAACCTTAACCTCCTTTTTATCATAACCAATCATTATCTATTTTAAAATCAAAACTTGATTTCAAAAATACTTGGATAAACCAAAAAAAGGTTAAACCTTGATAAAAAGAAACCTATTCATCATGATAAAAAAAACCTACCTAGTTCCCAATGAGACTAGAAGTGGCTCTAATACCACTGAAGGGTTTTGTAGGGTATAAAAACAGATAATAATCATACGCAGCGGAAACACACAAAAAAACCCCCTCCAGTGATCTCATCTAGTTCGTACAGGAACTAAACATGAGTAGAGGATTAAAGATTATACCTTTCAGCAAAATCTTCAAACTTTAGTCCAAATAGCTAAAGGTAGAACACCGCTACTGCACCACCATGAACTGACTGCTAGACCGCCACAAGATATCACCAAAAATGATCACACCAAAAATCCGTGTGTGTGTGTGTTGTGCGACGAGGCCAAGAACCCCCCGGGGTTGCCTTGAGTTCGACGCAGAGAGAGGGAGAAGGAGAGGCTAAGGTTTCTTTTTGCAATTTTATAATAATCCTTTATGTGATTCCAGGGCTTATAAAGTTATTTATATTATAAACCTTATTAAGGCCCAAGCCCGTTTAATTAAAGCCAAGCTTTAATTAAACTATTACTTAATTACATAAAATAGCCTTGACCTTTCTAATTAATTAATAACTATTAATTAATTGGTCCAATTAATATTTAAACTTAAATATTAATTTCCCCTTTAAAATAATAAATAACTATTACTATTTTTCTTTCTCAATAATTAATTAACTAATTAATTATTCTTACACACAACTTGGTAAAATCCAAATGGTTCTAATTGGGTATGTAGCAGTGTGATCCTTTAGTGTCTAATAACATTGGACATGATGACACGTGTTAACTATCTTTGCACATAATCTAACATATACTTGGTATAAAGATCTATAGAGATAGATCTAGGTGGCTAATCGGACTTAGTCAAAGTACATACATCAATAAAGTGTTAAAACACTTTAAGATGGAAGAATCCAAGAAAGGATTCATTCCAATGAGATCTGGTATACCATTGAGCAAGGCTCAATGTCCTACTTCTCCAGCAGAGCAGAAGAGGATGAAATTGGTTCCCTATGATTCAGCTGTAGGATCCATTATGTATGTCATGTTATATACTAGGCCCGATGTTGCTTACTCCATAATCCTTACGAGTAGATATTAGCAAAATCCAGGTGAAGCCCATTGGGTGGTTGTCAAGAACTGATAGGATTTGTGTGCCTAACCGTCGAACCCTGATGCCACGTCCAATGCCATAAGGCACTTAAGGGTCACACCTTTGAGGGAATGTTATCCGAGAAGTGATACAACCACAATCGAGAGAACGGTTATGCAACTAGTTAGTTATAAACCAGTGTTAGTAAGTTATGGTTTTAACTTACTGAGAGGATTAATGACCAAGTTATTAATTGACAAGGAAATATATATTTATTTATTATATATATATATATATATATATATATATATATATATATATATATATATATATATATATATATATATATATATATATATATATATATATATATATATATATATATATATATATATATATATATATATATATATTGTTAATTAATAAGATTAATAATTTAAGTTTGAAATTATTAAAGGTTTAAATATTATTATTATTAATTAATTAATAAAGAGAATATATATATATATATATATATATATATATATATATATATATATATATATATATATATTAATTTAATTATTATTAATAATAACTTGGTGAGTAAGGTTCCTAATTCAAATTAAGGAAATATCTTAATAGTTTTCTAATATAATCCTATAATCTATTCTTATAAATAGATGATTAGTATTTGAATTTTAGGTTAATAATTCTAAGTCATTGAAAAAGAAAAACTCCTCTCCTCTCTCTTCCATGGGGTCGGCCAAACACCCCAAAAAAAACCGAGAGTCGGTTTTTGTCGATCATCAGTTTGGTGTGATCGTGAAGCGTGGTTTGCAACCTTTCTAGCAGGATCTTGTCTTGCCTCATTACGGGTGGACTATTTCTTGGGTAACCCTAGGTAAGAAAAAAGGTATAATCTATATCATCTTCTTCTTGTTCTTGTTTGATGATCGAGTATATATATATATATATATATATATATATATATATATATATATATATATATATGTATGTATATATATATAAGTTTGTATATTGTTCTTGAATATTAATATGAATTTTATCTTGTGTTTAATATTATTCGTATTATTACATGTACATACATACAAATCTATATATATCATTGTGATAAACAAAGATCCTAACCCTTTAGGGTTTTTGGGTTGTTTATTATTCAAGTTATGCTTTATGAATAATAATTGTTTTGTTTTCATCCTTGTGTCGGTCTAAACCATGTTGAGTTTAGATCAGGATGACATGGGGAGGTGCCATAAAACCCAACAGTGGTATCATAGCATCGGCTCAGTTTATCACAATATGTATATTGTTTGATCTATTTTTTGTTCTTGTTCTTATATATATACATGTATGTTCGAAAAAAAAGGATTAACAAGTTTATTAATCTCAGTTTATTCAAACAATTATTTTTTGAAAATTAATAGTTTTGTTGTTATTTAATCTTTAATCAGAAAGGTTAAATCAGTTAGGTTTAACCTGTTAAATAATTAAAAATATAAACAACTTTAGTCTTTCATTCATATATATACATATGTTTTAATATATATGTTTATTCGGAAAATGTAGGGATTAACAAGTTTTGTTAATCTCAGTTTATAAGTTTTGATATTCGAACAGTTAGATTTGAATATTGAAAGATTTTATAGCTTTTAATTTTTTAATTAGAAAGATTAAATCAGTTAGGTTTAACCGGTTAAAGAATAAAAAACTATAAAGGTATATTTTTCGTTCATGTATATATGTTTGTGTGTGTATGTGTGTGTATATATATATATATATACATATATATATATATATATATATATATATATATATATATATATATATATATATATATATACTATCATAGTACCCGCGCAATGCAGCGACAATAAATAATTCTCACTCGATAACATGTCTATTTTTTATAAAGTATTAGTATCATATTCACGCAGTATGATAATATTGAATAGTTTTCATCCGTAACGTCTATATTTTTTTCTTCTTTTCAATTTTCTTATTGCTTTAAGTATTTATTAATTTTTATTTAATTTGTTATAATATCTTAAAGGTTACAAATTAATTTATGTTTACTTGACTTTTAAAAATATTATTTATTATGGAATATATAGTTATTATAATGGTAATTAAGAATATAATTAAGTCCATTTAGTTGTTTCCTTTTAGGTTTAAATTGAGAGTATATTAGTAATTTCATCTTACTTATTTTTTAAGAGTTTAAGCAAAAGCGTTAAATGATTTACAATATAGTATATATATATATATACACATATCGATTTTATATGATACAAATATTAATCAGTTTGGTTAATATTAACTTTAAAGTTTTTAATCTAAACTAGTTTAGTTTTAGATTAAAAGATAAGCTTTAAAAGTTTTGAACTTTAAGTATATTAAGGATTTCTAGATTAAATTTCGATGTATACATGTAATTGTTCATATTTTTATTCCGTTTTTTTTTATTATTTTTTACTTGAAATCGTCACCGGCGACCACCGCGTGACTGCCGGCGGCGGCCCAGTTACGGTGTTGGTCCCTTAGTGAAAATGTCAACAAGCAAGTAATGTGTACAAGGGGGGTTTAATACACTTTCTGCGGAAAATTGAACAAATCAATAAAAAGTGTTAACACACATCAAACCACAACAATCGAATGATTTGCTTTATATTAATAAGAAGATGATTACAGACTCTATCAAGTAAGCAACACTTGATATGTAAACACCTAATGTAAATCTCTCAATCTCTCAAACTTTGCTATATATAATCAACTTATGATTATAGATACTGGACGACTCTCTAAACAAGATTTAATCAAAGATTGAAAACTTACCAATTTCACAAATAATGTGAATATTCGAACACACGAATAACTTTGCAATCTGTGAGTATCTTGATCACGTTGAACTGACAAACAATGAATCAAGATTCGTAACATAAACGGTTTGAGGTGAAACTGAGTTATGGCTCTGTAACTCTTTTCAATAACAATCGTAGTCATCGTACCTCAAAACTTATCATCAGATAAGTATTTATAATCCTCTTCCTACTGATCCTAACAAACTAGAACTAATCCTAATTTGCTAACTAACTAACGGATAACCCGGAAACTAGAACTAATCCCGTAGTTATATAGAGAGATAAAAAATAAATTTGAAACATATTTAAATTCTCTTTAAACTGACTTCTTGCTCGGACTGAGTTAATCAGCTTGAAACTCATCAAGCTGAGTTCTTCGAGAACAAACTCGAAAACAAACATGAACTAACATGTATAATAATTAACTCATCCTTAGAAGTCCTAAGAGTTAGCTAGAACTTATTTAGCAACTCTATTGAGCTGATTCAGTATATACGTTGAGTCACTCAGCTTGAAACACATCAGGCTAAATACTCAACCTACATCTTAGGTGACACACACAGCTTATCAAACACATTGATAATCTTGCGAAAATATAGTCTAAGCTGATCAAACATATGCTCAGCTTATATTCAGCTTATGCTCAGTCGGAAACACTATAAGCGTTCAGTCTGATCAAGCCTCATAATTTTGTTTAAGTTATCTTTAGAACACATCTTACAAACTTAACTTTGTCTCATTAAATATTAACTGATGAGATCATTTTCCTAATAAACTCCCCCTATTTGACGATGACAAAACCATCAAACAGTTCTTAAGTTTGTCTAACAGAATTATGTTTTAAATCTCAAACTTATTAAGATTTTACATTTGAACTAATCAAATATTAATTGAACATATCAATTTTAATGTTGAACAAACCAACTAAACACATTAATGAATAAGAACTAATCAGTTATTCATTCAAGCTGAACTTATCAGACTAATAATTATGAACATATCATAACACAGTTGAACATATCAAACTCATACTTGTATTAATTGAACATATCAAAATACAAAGGTTTTGATCACTCAAATCATGCACACTTAGTGCTTTCAAAATTAGAACTAATCTAATTTATACAATAGAACTAATTTATTCAGGATGCAGCTTTTCAAACTCCTTGATCTCCTTGTTGATATCTTCAAGGATTTCTTGCAAATTAGGCAAGTGTTCAAGCTGATATTTCTGTGATCTTATTGCTCTGTTAATTCTGTATCTGAACCTTAAGATACCCCACATGTATAGATACTTGCATCAGACTGGAAGCATTGTACACCATTTCTGTCCAAGTACATGAATCCTTTCTGAGGCTTTTCCACATAGGTATTTTCTTTGAATTTCATGCCTTCAGGAAGGTTGAGACTGTACTTATCTGTATTTGCTAATCCAGCTGGCTTTGTTCGCTTCTTCTTTCCAACTTTATGAAAAGAAGTCAGTAGGGTAGCTATCTCAGATCTGGGTATGATTTGCATCGAATCAGCTCTTGCAAGTAGCCTTAAGATTTCATCTTTAACTTGATTCCTAGCAGAAGAATTTTCCATCTGCTTAATAATTATAGCCACTTGCTTCCACTCTTCATATCCCAGTTTATGAAGTTGATTTAGCTCCAGAGAAGATGTTTCACCATTTCTAAAGACAAACTCCATGATGATGATACCTTGAACTGAACTCAACTTGAGTGAATCAATTTGAGAAGAGAAATAATTTCTTGTATAACACTGATTTATATTCTCCTCCTCTTGTTGATCCTGAACAGGAGGTTCTTCTACCTCTTCCTCCTTGGGCAAAATAGGCAGTCTGAGTTTTGCTAGTTCGTTATTCTGCTTTCTGATTTGCTCAGCACATGCCTGTTCTCTTACTTCTTTCTCATCAGCTAACACAGCTTGAACATCCATTTGTCTTCTTCTTAACTCATTGATTGACATCCCAAGCTGGTCAGCATCTTCTTGTTCCATCCTCCTTACTGCCAATAGAGAAGCTCTTTCTTGTAATGTCATTTTGTCAGCAGAGTCTTCACCTGAGGTTGATTGACTGAGAATCATCTTTCTTCTTTTCTGCTGAGGGGGTTCAGACTCATCTAAGCTGACCACTACTAGTCTCTTGCCTTTAGCTTTTTCTGTCAGCTCAACTTCTATCTCCATTTCTTTCTCCTCCTCAATCTGATCTGCTCCCTTTGCCAATAGTAATAAAGCTTTAGCTTGAACAGACTCAGCTTCAGCCTTTTGAACATTCTCCCCCTTTTTGTCTTCATCAACAGGGGTCGAAGTCTTTCGTTGTTGAAGGGCAGCGACAACAGATTTCAAATGTAGCACATCCTCATCCAGAGAATGCAGAATCATCAACATATCCTTCTTAGTTTGCTTTCTCTTGAGGTGCAATTTATCAAATAGACTTTTAAAAAAATTCATCAAATCGTCCAAGTCAGCTTGAGAGGTTTGGAACTTGGGTGCATCATCTAAGGGTTGGTTTATACCCTCAAACTCACTTGCACCAGAGTTTGGACCCTGTGAATCACCTTGGTATGTAGATAAAACATTGACAGGTCGTGCATGGGGTTGTGAGAAGTGAAGAGAAGTTTTAGGGCTCAAAAGGTGAAGTGTATGGGTAGGTGGTTGGCTTATTGGTTTGAAGGGGGTGATTGACCCTCGGGATTGGTCATTCTTTCAATGTCACTTGAGTATGTCTGCTTAGGCACAGTAACAGGCTCTCCCATGGCTCTAGATAGTGTGGGCTGAGTAGACACCACACCCGGTTTAGGCTTTAGGGTTGAAATGAGCCTCGAGGTTGACACCTTAAGAGTAGGCGTCTCCCCCTCAACTCCTGCCTGGGGAGGAATCAGTGTAATCTCAGCTCCAGTGATGCCTGTAGGAGTGGCACCACATTTGGCAGTTTTACGAGTATAGGTTTGGATTTTCTCACTAGTAGCAGTGGACACACTAGGGGTGGCTGTAGAGTGGGATTTATGATGGAATGAAGGTGGAGGAGATGGGTTAGACTGACTTGAGTTTACCACAGTCTTATCTCCAAAGGTGGATGGAGAATAGTGAGAAATAGAAGAAAGTGGAGAGACCTTGCCAATAGCAGGTTCAATAATTGCTGGCTCAGCCTGAGCAGGGTGCTCAGCGTGAACCTCTGGATCAGCTTGGGCTGCTCCCCCTTGATTCGATACCTCTGCTTCACTCTCTAAAGAAGCTCCCTCAGCTATCAAAAGCATGGGATCACTAAGACCCTCCTGCTCTGGAAAGATATCATTATTAAACATCTTTAAGCTGAGTGTGGGTGACAGGAACACATCCTGATCAGCTTCGTATAGTGCTGTCCCCAGCTCGGCATCAAATGCCAAGGACAGGTATCTTATGAATGGTCCATGAAGATCCCTTGTGGTCTTCATCACTTGGACCTTGAGTTCATTGAAGATGATCTGAGCATAATCTAAGTTTCTTGCATACTACATGTTGTAGAGCAGCTACATCTCGAACTCATTGACCTGGTTCAGTCCTCCAACCTTGGTACCAAGTGAACGAATCACTGTGGACACCATGAAACCCCAACCGGTTGGAAAGGTAGCCTTTTTTATAACCCCCTCTGTTTGTGGGTGACCCATCCTGGGTAGGACTGACCTAGCTACCAACCTCGTCACAGCAGGCTCAAACTGATCGAATTAAGGGAGTTGAAGAACCTCCCATAGCCTGTGCACTGTGAGAGCAATGGTCCTCTCTCCATTCAGCACCGTGCCCCGAATTTTATCGTTGTTTTGGTCGTAGACACACGTATACCAAAACTCCAGTAGATGCTGAGGAACCACATGAATAGGTGCTCCAGTAAAAACGTATGCCAATGGGCATTTGCGGATGTAATCCACCCATGGTTTGTATCCCTTGTTACGCTTGCGTCCAGGGATTGCAAGGCACGCATGTTGATTATTTATTTTGATCACGGGCAATCCATTGTTTTTTAACGCAACACCCCTTACCATTCTATCACCCATATTGAGAATGGTAACGTCCATCGTTGAGTTAGGAAGATTACACTGAGTAACTATTGAATTTGCACACAGCAAAACGAAATTCGCACTGAGCGTTTGAGGAATCGCACTGAGAAATTTAGGGTTTTGAATGTGAACGGTTGATTGCACGTAGCAAATATGTGGTAGTATAAGGTATAGAGAGAATAACAGAAGTTTAGTAAGCGTAAACCTGTGTAAGTCGGTTATGGTCGATATATATACCTTTCCGAGGAGAGAGAAAAGTTACTGTTGGAATCCCTTTTTATCCGTTACGCTGGAGAAATTACGGCTTGATGTAACAGTAATAGGGTAAAAACACAACATCTTCCAACGGATACATGTGTAAAATAATATTATTTACTTACAAAAATATTATAAACACTGATGTGTTATACCAATACAGAATTGGTATAAACTACGATTTGAGATTGACTCAAATACACAACGACTTATGAAGTAAGAACAAATAGTAATTAAATCATGGGTTTTGACACACCAATCTGAGTAACCATATCACTCAGCCTAAGTCAAGCACGCAACTTGAATTGCTCACTCAGCTTGAGATTGAGACTCAGCTTGAGTAGAGCACACAGCTCAGAATCAATGACACTTAGTCATTTTCGTTTGAGACTGACTCAAACTTACATTTTAACTACACTGAGTAGTTAATGTATGTTTGGAAATCACCAAACGTGTGAACCAATCACACAGCTTGAGTTAAGCACATAGCTCAGACTCAATGACATTTAGTCATTTCTGTTTAAGACTAACTCAAACATGTGAACTCATTATTCAGCTTGACAAGTTATTTCGTTTATGAAAACTTATTTATAAACTGTGCACTCAGCTTAAGACACTTAGTATTTGTCAAACTAAAACTCAATTTCTAGACACACAGCTAGGGGTTGAGCATACTCAATTCACTTAGCAGATACATAAACCTCTTTTCATCAAGTGGTTTTGTAAAGATATCTGCCAATTGATCATCAGTGGAGAAAAATTTGATGTCAACTTTACCTTTTTCCACGATGTCCCGGATGAAGTGATGTCTAATTTCAATGTGCTTGGTTCTTGAGTGGAAGACTAGATTGTAAGTGATGGCTATAGCACTTTGATTATCACAAAAGATATGAGTTTTCTTGAAACTCATACCAAAGTCCTGAAGCTGATGTTGCATCCACAGGATTTCAGCACAACAGCTTCCTGCTGCAACATACTCAGCTTCAGCAGTTGAAGTAGCCACTGAGTTCTGTTTCTTACTAGTCCAACTTACTAACATCCCTCCAAACATTTGACATCCTCCGGTTGTTGATTTTCTATTTAACTTGCACCCAGCATAGTCAGCATCTAAAAAACCAACTAACTCAAATCCAGAGTCCTTTGGATACCAAAGACCTAGATTTGGTGTACCTTTAAGGTACCTAAAGATCCTTTTCACAGCTTGAAGATGTGATTCTTTAGGATCTGACTGATATCTAACACAAACACATGTAGCAAACATGATATCAGGTCTACTAGCTGTCAAATAGAGTAGTGAACCAATCATTCCTCTATAGGTAGTCTGACATACAGACTTACCATATAAGTCTTTACTCAGCTTGGCAGCTGGTCACATGAGTGTTTTCATGGTTGAACTTGAATCAAAACCATATTTCTTTATCAAATCAAGAACATACTTGCTTTGATTGATGAATATTCCATCATGCTTTTGTTGAATTTGTAAGCCTAGGAAGTATGTCATCTCACCCATCATGCTCATCTTGTACTTTTGTGACATTATTTTGGAGAACCATTCACACAGAGATTCATTAGTAGAACCAAAAATAATGTCATCCACATAGATTTGTACAAGAATCACCTGTCCTTTACTCTTTTTAATAAAAAGTGTTTTATCTATACTACCTCTGGTGAAATCCATTGACAGTAGATTGTTGGACAGTGTATCATACCAAGTTCTTGGAGCTTGTTTAAGACCATACAAAGCCTTGTCTAACTTACATACATGGTGTGGAAACATTGAACTAACAAAGCCAGGATGTTATTTCACATAGACTTCCTCCTAAAGTTTTCAATTTAGGAAAGCACTATTCACATCCATTTGATAGATTTTGAAGTCTTTATATGCTGCATAAGCTAGGAACAGTCTTATGGCTTCAATTCTAGCAACACGAGCAAAGGTCTCATCATAATCAATTCCTTCTTCTTTCTTATACCCTTCTGCTACCAGCCTTGCTTTGTTCCTAACTATCACTCCATCCTTGTCCATTTTGTTTCTATAGAACCACTTAGTGCCTATAATTGTGTGGTCTTTGGGGGCAGGGACATGACTCCAGACTTTGTTTCTCTCAAACTTATTTAATTCCTCTTGCATAGCTTCAATCCAATCCTCATCCTCTAAGGCTTCTTCAGTCTTCTTTGCTTCCATTTAAGATAGGAAACCAAAGTAAGCAGCATAGTTTGTTGTAGCCTTTGATCTTGTCATAACTCTGTCTTGGACATTTCCAATGATTTGATCTTGAGGATGATCTTTGAGGAATTTAAATGTTGTAGTTGGAGAATCTGGTTTTGGATCTGAGTGATGTTGAGAACTCTGAGATGAACTAACATCCTCAGTCTCAATAGTAGCATTGTCAACAAACTGATGATCACTAAGATCTTCAGTTTGAGTGACTTCAGCTCCAAAGGGATTGACGACCTCATCATCCTTCTCAGCTTGAGAGTCCCTTGGAGCTTGTGATGAATTATGTGATGGACACACATCATCATCACTATCATATGCCATAACATACATAGGATTTGATAGACTGGGTTCCTCAGGCTTTTCAAGCTCACTCAGACTAACCAAGTCAGCTTGTCTTTTCTCAGCTTGATCAAAACTGTCTTCATCAAATGAGACATGAATTGATTCTTCTATGGCCTTTCTCCATGTATTATACACTCTGCAAGACTTGGAGATTGAGGAATAACCAACAAATATTCCAGGATCAGCTTTAGATTCCAACTTATGGAGTTGATCTCTTTGATTCAGCACATAGCATTTTGAACCAAAGACATGGGAATAACCTATATTGGGCTTTCTAGATTTATATATCTCATATGTTGTTTTGCCATGTCTTTTGACAATGATTGACCTATTTTGGGTATAACAGGCTGTACTGATAGCTTCATCCCAAAAATAAAGTTTCAATCCTGCCTCACATAGCATTGTTCTAGCAACCCCAATTAAGGTTCTATTTCTCCTTTCAGACACTCCATTTTGTTGAGGAGTTCTGACTGAGGAGAAATTTTGTAATATTCCCTTTTGTGCACAAAAGCCTTCTAGGGTAGAGTTCCTGAACTCAGTCCCATGATCACTTCTGAGTTTCTTTACACACTTACCTTTCTACAACTCTTCCTATTTGATAAAACTTATTATCTCCAGGGCAGCTTCACTTTTGGCTTTAAGGAATATTACCCAGGTGAATCGTGAGAACTCATCTACTATCACCAGTGTGTACTTCTTGCCACTTAGGCTGGGAGTACTTATGGGTCCAAACAGATCCATATGCAACATATGCAGTGGGTCTGTTATTGAAAATTTTTGCTTTGATTTAAAGGACCCTTTATGGTGTTTCCCTTGTTCACAAGCTGAAGATAATTTGTCCTTGACAAAAGTGATCTTTGGTAATCCAGAGACTAACTCTTTATTGGATAGCATATTTATATTTTTGAAATTTAAATGCGATAACCTTTTATGCCACAACCACCTCAGCTTAGGAACAGATTGGGAATATACAAGCAGGTTTCAGTATAGGGATCAGCAAAATTCAGATCAAGTAGATACACATCTCTTTCTCTTTTAGCTATTAATACAGGCTTACCCTTAGCATTATATATAGTTCCTGCTTTCTTCCTAAAAGTAACTATATTGTCTTCATCACACAACTGGCTGATACTGATCAGATTGTGTTTAAGACCCTTGACATATGCAACCTTCTGGAAAGTAACCTTGCCAGCAGGCATTTTCCCATAGCCTTTAGTTCTTTCATGGGAGTCGTCACCAAAAGTTACTTTAGGACCTTCATCTTCCTGGAAATCACAGAGAAGTCCTTTCCACCCAGTCATGTGCCTTGAACATCCACTATCCAAGTACCATTTACTTGAACCCTGCACATGATATGAAAAGTAAACATATTAGTTTTGTTTGGGAACCCACTTCTTGGTGGGTTCAGATGATGAGCACTTAGCATCTTTATCTTATTGAACTGACTATTCAGCTAGAGCAGGAGCTGAGTCCTGTGTAGCCTGATCAGCCTGTTCTTGTTCAGGCCTTGAGATTTCAATGTCACGGTCCTTGGCGTCATGACCTCTACTTCTGCACTTGTAGCATCTCCTTCTTCCAATGATTACAGGAGGTAGAGTGTCTAATAATCCTTGTGAGAACTTACTCTCAGTCTTAGGATTATATGTGGTGAATAACTTTTCAACTTTCTTTGCAAGTTGATTCACTTGATGCTCAATGACTATGGACTTACCTTTGTCAGATCTTTGTTTGTTATCCTTTTGATTAGAAGCTTGACCAACAAACTTCTTTTCCATGACTTTGGACTTACCTTTGTCATGCTTTCTAGACTCACTAGTTTCAACAGGTTTGGACTTACCACTGTTGATCTCCTTGGACTTACCAAGGTCCACAACTTTGGACTTACCATTGTTGTCATTTGACCTCTGACTTACAGTGGTCTTCCTATTCTTGTAACTTCTCTCTGAGCCAGATAGAGAATGTTGTCTTTTGAAAGGATTTGGATTAAGCCTTTCTATGACTGAAGTTCTTTGAATAGTCTGAGTGCCTAATCTGTCCAGCACAGACTTACCATGCTGTTTGGATGTTGAGCACTCATTACCATGATCTTTGGCCTTTACAAACATATTGTATTTAAGGTTTTGACCATGTTTCTTCTCTAAGGCTGACTTCTGAAACTCAATCAGTTGTCTATCCTCCTCAGAGTATGTATTTGCTATTTCATCCTCATCAGCTGCATAGGCTGCGAATTTATAGTCACCTCCAAGTACAGCTTGTAACTATTTAGGAATTTGTTGGTTGATGGACTTTTCAGCAAGCCTTGATGACTTACACCAAGATTCAGTGACCTTTTGAAGTTGGTCAGCTTTATCTTTGGCTTCCTGAAGTTCTTTATTTAGAAGTTTATTGATGTCTTTGACATTCAAGATCACACTGTGCTTTCTTACCAACATCAATGAGAGATTGATTTTCCTTAATCTCATTCTTCAGTTTAGCTATCTCAGCTTTGAGGTCTTTTTGAGACTTAAGGTCGGTCTTGAAATCATTTAACAAATAGTCGAAGGCAAGACCCTTTTCTTCATCGGTGTAAGAGTTGAAATTACTAACCTTGTACATGGAAGCAGGATCCTAATCACTAAGCTTGTTGTTTTCCTCAGCTTCCTTCATGTCAGCTTCAAAAGTTGTCTAGGACAAACCATAATCAACTTCATCAATTTCAAACTCTTCATCTTCTTGAGCCATTAGACAAATATCGTCATCATCTGAGGTAGATGATTCTGTATCCCAGGTTTCAGCGTAGAGTCCTTTGTCTTCTGGCTTTGCTTTCTTGAGCTGAGTATATTTCTTTTTATACTTATCAGCTCTATAAGCATTCTTATCAGCAACTGATACTGATTCTTCCTTCTTTAATCTGCACTCAGCAGCAATATGTCCCTTCTTCTGACAGTTGAAGCACACAACCATCTTGGGATCAAAGGAACTCTTCCCTTTGCCCGTGTAAGATCTTCCTCTTCCCCGTTGAGCTCTTCTCAAACGTCTGGCTAACATGGCCATCTGCTCAGTGATAGTCTGAACATCATCAGTATTACCAGAGTCTGAGTCTGAGTGGTCAGCTTGAGATTCTGACTCAGTCTCAGATTGAACAACCAAGGACTTGGAACCTTTCTTCTTTTTCTGTGCAACTAATGCAATATCGGCTTGATCTATAAAATCCTTAAGTTGTTGTTGAGAAGTTCACTTGTGCTCTATGATCTGTTCATGGTTAAGCAAGAACACATAGATGGACTGTAGGTTAAACATATGTAATGTTCCTCCAGCCCTCAGTGCCGTGGTTACTTCATTGAACCATTCTAGTAACACATCCAGAAATTTTAACACCAGTTCAGCTTCATCTTTCTTAACACCTACACTTCGCAAGTCATTTATAAAGCAGTGAAACCTTGTGAATAAATTAGGCAAGGTTTCATTCTTCTTTGAAAAGAAGTTTTCATAAGATCTGTTCAAGTGACTCTTCTTTTGCTGCTTGACCAGATCAGTGCCCTCATATGTAATACTTAGCGTATCCCAGATCTCTTTTGCAGTTTGACACCCAGTCACTGTATGCAAGATCTCGTTGGTCAGGGCATTTTCCAGAACACTCTTTGCCTTGTAATCCAGATTGAACAGTTTCCAGTCTTCATCTGTCCAGGATGCAATAGGCTTCCTTACTTCTTTTTCACTTCTGTATGTTTTGTCAGTGGACGTATCACTGACAACAGCAGAAATCTTGGGGATGATTGGTCCTTTAGTGATGACATCGGACATACGATTGTCAATGGACTTGAGGAAAAGCATGGCTCTGAATTTCCACATAGGATAGTCAGATCCATGAAAGATGGGACAACCCTTGGCAGACATCTGAGGAAAGTTTGATGAATTGTTGCTTGTAGACATTGCGAACTTTCTCAGAATCTTAAACTTTCAACGTATGAGATTGTTCAGCCTGCTCTGATACCAGTTGTTGGTCCCTTAGTGAGAAGGTCAACAAGCAAGTAATGTGTAGAGGGGGGGTTGAATACACTTTCTGCTGAAAATTGAACAAATCAATAAAAAGTGTTAACACACATCAAACCACAACAATCGAATGTTTTGCTTTATATTAATAAGAAGATGATTACAGACTCTATCAAGTAAGCAACACTTTATATGTAAACACCTAATGTAAATCTCTCAATCTCTCAAACTTTGCTATCTATAATCAGCTTATGATTATAGATACCGGACGACTCTCTAAATAGGATTTAATCACAGATTGAAAACTTACCAATTTCACAACTAATGTGAATATTCGAACACACGAATAACTTGCCAATCGGTGAGTATCTTGATCACGTTGAACTGACAAACAATGAATCAAGATTCGTAACACATACGGTTTGAGGTGAAACTGAGTTATGGCTCTGTAACTCTTTTATATAGCAGTCGTAGTCATCGTACCTCAAAACTTATCAGGAGATAAGTATTTATAATCCTGTTCCTATGGATCCTAACAAACTAGAACTAATCATAATTTGCTAATTAACTAACGATTAACCCGGAATCTTGAATCTTCTTATCTTGAGTCTTCAATCTTCAATCTTGATTCTGGAATCTTCTTATCCTTCCCTTAGTTATATAGAGAGATAAAAGATAAATTTAAAACATATTTAAATTCTCTTTAAACTGACTTCTTGCTCGGACTGAGTTACTCAGCTTGAAACTCATCAAGCTGAGTTCTTCGAGAACAAACTCGAAAACAAACATGAACTAACATGTATAATAATTAACTCATCCTTAGAAGTCCTAAGAGTTAGCTAGAACTTATTTAGCAACCCTGTTGAGCTGACTCAGTATATACGCTGAGTCACTCAGCTGGAAACACATCAGGCTGAATACTCAACCTACATCTTAGGTGACACACACAGCTTAACAAACACATTGATAATCTTACTAAGATATAGTCTAAGCTGATCAAACATATGCTCAGCTTATATTCACCGTATGCTCAGTCTGAAACACTATAAGCATTCAGTCTGATCAAGCCTCAATTCTGTTTAAGTTATCTTTAGAACACATCTTACAAACTTAACTTTGTCTCATCAAATCTTAATTGATGAGATCATTTTCCCAACATACGGCGGCCCAGTGCGGCGGCAATCTCGGCCCAGATGAGGCAGCCGGTGGTGGTGATGAATCGGCGGTTATGGCCCAAATGGGGGCAGCCCAGTTGAGGATAGTCCTCGGCCCAAACAGTGATGGCCCAAAAGGCTAAAACCAGATGGAGATCGCGGCCCAAGCCCAGTCGTGGCCCAGGGTCTCTTCGGCCCAGTAGTGGCTAAAGCCAAAGCCCGGACCCCTTTGCGGCGATCCGGCAGCCCAGTAAGGCTTGGCCTAGTTTGGGGTCAGCCCAGTATCTATTTTATCCGATTTTTAGACTAAGGCCCAAATAGAAAAGGTTTTATCAGTGATAGTTCTTAAAACTAAGATTATTTATAATTGTTGTTCTGCGGACTTAAATTATTTTTAAATTGTTTGGGCTTATAAAATTCGTTTTTGAACTTAATGGGCTTCTCGACCCAGTTAGGGTTAAACCGAGAATGGGCTCTTGGATTAAAGAATTATTTTAACTAGTTAAGTTAAAATAAATGATTATTTAATTTTTGGATTAAAATATAATATTTAACCGTAATAGTGTATTATTATTGAACAAAGTTAACAAGGACATTTTTTAATCAATTAAGTGTACTTGAATTAAAACACATTTGGTATAAAAGTATTTATGACAATAGTTTATATAATTGGTTAAAAAGTTTTGACAAAGTTTTTGTCAAGTTTTCTCGTCTCGATTAAATAGTTTAATTAATTGGGAGGTCAAGAAAAAATTAATAGATCGTGTATGTATGTATGTTGTTTGCATTATTTATTGTTTATATTTAATGTGTGGTTGGTTATTTATATATTATTTATATATAAATGTTAAATGGGTTTGACTTGTATACTAAGTCGCATTAGTATCGTTAAGTCGCGTTTGTAGTTTCTACATGTCAACTACAAATGCTTGACTTAAACAAGTCAACGGTATATTTTTGCTATGATTGGACATGTAGGTTATAGCTTTTGCCAACTTAGACATGTGGTTGTGTATTTGTCTTATTTCTTTAATATGGTTTTGGGGAGGCCTGCGTGCCACTTACAACCCCTTTTATAATGTAAAAGTAATAGAATAGGATTTCATGTATTCTAGTTTAGTTTGTTGTAACCAAAACCAAAGACGAAGATCTATCAAGATGGAGTTTTTCAAATATGGAGGAACAAGATGGAATTGCTCGAGTCAAGGCCAGTGGGAGCAAGGAGACTAAACACAAGATCAAGCCACGAGATCAAGCTTAGTCTAGTTTGTCCTTAGTTGACCCCTTAGGACATAATTGGCAAAACTATAACAGTTTATTATCTGCGTGTTTGTGCTTTACTTTGATGATTATTATGCAACTATAAAATTAAAGTAGAAGGTTAATAATAGGTTTATTAATCAGAGGTAAAACCACGGTATATGATAAAATTGGAATACGACAACAGTTTTATAAAATTAAATATTTTATGATTGTCGTATCAGCATTTTAAAAACAGTTTGTTTTTCAAAATGATTTTATCATAAGACGTATTGTGTACCTAGTTCAAGGTATACTAAGATATAAGGATTATAAAACAGATAGTTTTAAAATGGTTTTACAAAACTGGAATTCAAGTTTTTCAAACTTGGATAAAACCCACTAAAATCTTAGACCAGTAGTGCTACCCATCTAGTGGTCACCTTTCCTGCTCCCGGTACCTTGGTGTGTTGTCGTGCCAAAACCGTGCACACTGGGGTTCAAACCGATATGGGGAGGGGGTGAAAGACTTTGCGATTCCCTGATGTGATGGGCCAGAGTTCACCCCGTCCTAGGTGGTGCGGTCTACTTTGGTGGTTCCCTGATGTGACGTACCCAAAATGCACTTATTGTAGAGATAAACATACTTAGATTATTTATCTAAAAATCTCTACAAGGTCTAGGAGTTGTATCAAGTTAAATACGATTAACCTACATACCTAACATAGCACGGGGATGGTGTTGTCGTGCCCAAACCGTGCACCAACACGTGTGAAATAAGGATCCTAGGGCTACTACTTATCATTTAAGGGTTTTTATCGATTTGTATTTAGCAAAGTCTATTATGTGTTACTAATTGAAATATATAATTAAAATTGTAAGATGGCAAACGTATCCAACACTAATAACCTCTCACTTAGTTCTATCCTTGAGAAGGGTAAGCTCACGGGACCTAACTTTCTCAACTGGGAGCGCAATCTTCGGATTGTGCTCAGGCATGAGAGAAAGTGGTATGTCCTGGAGGAGCCATTGGGAAATGCCCCATCCAATGGTGCACGAGCATGATAGAAACCTTGGCTTATGACATGATCTGCCCAGTTGAGGGACATGTTTCAGGAGCAGGCTCGTACAGAACGGTACGATGTCATGAAGGCTCTTAACTATTGCAAGATGGCTAGGGGTACTTCGGTTACTACTCATGTAATGAAAATGAAAGGGTACATGGACCACGTGGAAAGCCTAGGACACCTAGTACCGTTGCAGCTAGCAACAGATATGATACTCAACTTGTTGTTGTCTGATGACTATAATCCATTCATAGTCAACTAGAACATGAATAACATGGAGAAATCCATAGTTGAGCATCATTCGATGCTCAAGTCAGCTGAGTCCAATATGGGTACTAAGTCCAAAGATATTCTCATAATAGATAACGGTAGTGGTAAAAAGAGGAAGAGGCGTAGTGGAAGGGGCAAGGGTAAAACCGAGCCAGGACCATCTACACCCAGGGCCAAGGTAAATGGAAATGGCCAGGGCAAGGGAAAGAGATTCAAACCGAACAAAGCAAAGACCGAGAACCGGTGCTTTAAGTGCGGTGAGATTGGCCGTTACAAGGCCAACTGCCCGAAGCGTCACGAATGTGGTGTTTAGTCTAACACCACAAGTAACTTCGGTGACTAACTTCAGTATTTTCTTTCAACTTATTTTTATAAGTAGTGTTTGACATTTGTAATCGTTTATTGCAATAGGTCAATGAAAGCGAAAGGTTTTAAGAATGCAAGGATCCCACGTGAAGAAACAAGGATATTAATAATTCATAGTTTTTAGTTTTAAAATGCTTTTCGATTTCAATTTGCAAGAAATTTTTGAAATTATGGTTTTAAAATATTAGTGAATTATTTAGTGACATATCCTTGCACGTGGTTTGTGATTATATCTAGTCAAGTTTAACTAGAGGTTAACTAACAAGTCAAAGTTTTTGACTTATTAGTTGTTGACCCTATGTATTAATTATTGCCATTGAGATATATTAATATTAATTGCTCGACTAAACTTATGAAATTACTTGAATCAACACGATTGATGTTGTTGATTAGAAGGTTTATCTAATCGAGTAATTATAAGTATTTATCAAAATAATTTCAAGGTTTGAACTAGTATTAAACACTTGAAATAATAGTTATTATTTCTGGGAACGTGTTTAAGGATAAAACATTTATGAGTATGATTATAATATATATTGTAATCAAGAGAACTCACATGTTTTAAATAACAATCTATACAAGTGTGTTATACTTGTAGTAATGTAAAGTTTCGAGAAACCAATTTCCGTAATAGGAAATAATGGATTTGTGGAAATCCAAGTCTAAGGTTTCGTCGACTTTAAGATTCTTATTCGAAATTTAAGTTTTAGATTTATACTTAAAAACAGTATTTTGACTTTTGTGTCAAGTTTGACGAAGTCAATAAGGTATTTTAATTAATGTTATGTTTTCATAATAGTCAGTGGGAGTAATTGACCTATGCAGAGGTATTTATCAAGTTTTGATAAATTAAAATATATATATTTGCGTAGAAGCTAATAAGTGTTTTGGATAAACACAGTGATTATTAGCTTGTTGAATTTCAAGAACGTATATAATTTTAATGACGGATTTTTTTGAGGATTCAAAATGGTCTAGGTGTTAGGACTAGTCCCAGGATGTCATAATTATATATTAAAATTTGATGTCACCAATATTAATATATAAAAGAATTAAGTGTTGGAAATAATAAACATCATATTAGATAAGTGTTTATACTTTATACACTGAGTATCTTTTGTTTGCGGGTTAGTGTAAACAAAAGGTTTATTATTTTAGTCTATTTTTTGGAATAGAAAACTATTTATACATCTTCAATATAACCAAGTATGGTTATGGAATAATTTTATGTATATTCAGAAACAAGGAGTTAATCCAGTTATCCGAGTTTAGGAAATATAATAATAATAAAAAGACTAGACTTGTTTTCAAGCTTTGCGGAAAACAAACTATCTAGCAAAATGATTGGGAGCACTAGTTAGTGCATACTCATTTTTAGTTCATAGTATTGTTGTGGTTTCAAGTAGTGATCCGTGATAAGTCCACTTGAACCAACATCGTAACGCAATTAGACGCTGTGAATTGAGACGGTGAACTAGTATTAATTTTGTACTATATTCAAGGAAGGTGAATATGGAAAGTACATTATTAATCTCATTACTCTTCATAGATTTTGTATGTTTTGGTAATATCCATGAATAGAAGGATTATTATTCAAGAATCTTGTCCGTGACTACCTATCTTGGTAAGAACCTCGATTAGAGAGATAATAACGTCATTTTAATCCTTGGTGGAGATTCATAGTGATTAAATATAGCTACCAAGAGTGTAGGCCAAGGATGTACGAGTATTCACCAGGGGTGTGAATAGTGGATAGTGACATCGTGAAGAATTCCGCGTGTTTAACGAGTCAAGGGTATTCATCACATAGGTTGTCCTCAAGCCTAAGATATATGGTTTGGGATGCGTACACTTCTGGCATTTGGGTCGCACCTAACGCCACGTCGAAACTGGGTAGCAATAATAGGCGTATCTGGTGTCAGCGGAAAGCGTGTTGCCAAATGCAAGTATGCGAAAGGCATTCTGCACATCCTTTTAAGGAGAGATATTTCCGGGCCCCTTGACTGATGTAGACTGTAAAGTGCATGGCCATGCCCAAACGAATTGATTTGTTCTTTGTCGTTTATCACTCAGTCGAAATCGGATAGTCGAGAAATGGTTCTGAGTGTTCAGAGTTGACTCACACCATGCTCACACTCACAATCGAAACATCGTGATGCAGAGGGAAAAGCCTAAAGTATACCCGATCATAAGACAAGGAGTTCTTATGACGCTTTGTTATAAAACCATTCGTTTTATAAATTATAAAACAGTTTGTTTTATAAATTATAAAACAGTTTGTTTTATAAGGACTAATTATCACACCTGGGTATAGGAGTTCTTATCGCTTGGTTAACCTAAGGACTTGTCTAGAGGTATTCTTAAGCCAATGTCATCAAGGTACCCTCGTTGACGGTAAGCACAAGTGGGAGTCTGATAGGATTTGTGTGCCTAGCCGTCGAACCATGATGTCACGTCTAATGTCATAAGGCACTCAAGGGTCAAACCTCTGAAGGCATGTAATCCGAGAAGTGATACAACCACAATCGAGAGAACGGTTATTCAACTAGTTAGTTATAAACCAGTGTTAGTAACTTATGGTTTTAACTTACGGAGAGGATTAATGACCAAGTTATTAATTGACAAGGAAATATATATTTATTTGTTAAATAAATATATATTGTTAATTAATAAGATTAATAATTTAAGTTTGAAATTATTAAAGGTTTAAATATTATTATTATTTATTAATTAATAAAGATATATATATATATATATATATTATTAATTTAATTAATATTAATAATAATAACTTGGTGAGTAAGGTTCCTAATTCAAAATTTAAGAAAATATCTTAATAATTTCCTAATATAATCCTAGAATCTATTCTTATAAATAGAGGATTAGTATTTAAATTTTAGGTTATTCATTCTAAGTCATTGAAAAAGAAAAACTCCTCTCCTCTCTCTCCCATGGGGGTCGGCCGAAAACCCCAAGAAAAACCGAGAGTCAGTTTTTGTTGGTGTGATTGTGAAGTTTGGTATGCAACCTTTCTAGCGGGATCTCGTCTTGCCTCATTACGGGTGGACTATTTCTTGAGCAACCCTAGGTAAGAAAAAATGTATAAACTATATCATATTCTTCTTGTTCTTGTTTGATGATCTAGTATATATATATATATATATATATATATATATATATATATATATATATATATATATATATATATATATGTATGTATATATATATATATCATTGTGATAAATAAATATCCTAACCCTTTAGGGTTTTTGGGTTGTTTATTATTAAAGTTCCGCTTTATGAATAATAACTGTTTTGTTTTCATCCTTGTGTCGATCTAAACCAGGTTGAGTTTAGATCAGGATGACACGCGGAGGTGCCATAAAACCCAACAAGAACATTCTCAGGTATTTGAGAAAGACAAAGGAAATGTTCTTGGTCTTTGGAGGAAGCACGGATGGAATCATTATAACTGGTTAGACAGATGCGAGATTCGAGACAGACAAAGACGACTTTAAGTCACAGTCAGGGTTTGTTTTTACCCTAAACGGAGGAGCTGTATCTTGGAAAAGCCAGAAGCAACATACAATAGCATAATCAACTATAGAGGCTGAGTACATTGCGGAAAATGAGGCAGTAAAGGAAGAGGTTTGGCTAAAGAATTTTATCTCGGATCTAAGAGTTGTTGTCAGTATCTCTAGACCGATTGATATATTCTGTGATAATATGGGAGCTTTAGCACAAGCAAAAGAACCAAGAGATCACTAGCGAACCAGGCACGTACTTAGAAAATATCACATCATCCGAGAGATTATCGAAAGGGGAGATGTGAGGATCTGCAAGATACCCACAGATGACAACGTAGTTGATCCATTGACTAAGGCGCCTGCTAGAGAAAAGCATGAGAGACATGCTAGTTCTATTGGAATGTAGTACATTGTACCTAGAAGCTAATTTCAATGATTGATTATATGTATGGATTGAATTTTAAAACTTATGATTATGTACTAAACATTTCTGCATGATAGAAATAGGAGGTTTAATATAATCGTTTTAAATTTCTCCATTTTTAGCACATTTACTTATCCATGATATGCAAGTGTCATTATATCAAAATTACTCCATAGCTACTTGATGCGGTGGGAGCAACATCTGGGAGATACTAACGCTATTATAAATAATTGATGGATTATTCATGAAGAGATAATATCACAAGTTTTGGTACCAAGTATTTATAGATTTTTCAGAGGTAAAAATATTGGAGATGATCCGCATCAGACTAACTTCATAGAGCCTTTTGACATGAGTTAGATGATTGGTTGTCCTTAGACCTGAGATATTTGGTTAGGGGAACGAGGACCTCTGTACTTTGGAACGCTCTAACGTTACGCCCTAACATGGTAACTATAAGGGCGTATCTGGGTGTAGCGGAAGATGTGTACTCAAATGAAAACAATCAAGATGGGACTTGCACCTTCTCTTAAAGAGATAAGATATTCTATGGCCCCTTGACGGTTAAGACTAAGTGAAATGCGTATCCGCGCCCGGATAGAATGATTGATATGATTTAGTAACTCCGCAACTGCAGTTAGTCGAGATCAGAAGTCAAGAAATATAATCTGGATTTTTTCGGAATAAATCACATGCTGCATGTCTGAAATCCACATTACGGAATATCGCGATGCAAAAGGAAAAGTCTGGTAATCGAAGAAGACGATTACAGAATCTCTGGACATAAGAGAACTTATAGTCATGGTTAACCTAAATGTCTGGCTTAGGACCTCCTTAGGCTCATGATGTACAAGGGAGTGTATATTGTGCACAAGTGGGAGTCTAATGGATTGTGTGCAGGGATAGTGTACACGTGTCATCATATCCATGAACACTATAAGTCACTAAAGGGTCACACAGCTACACACCCAACTATTATACCAGGAAATAATACAATGTGTGTATAACGATAATAAAGAGTTAATTAATTATCAGAAAAAATAATAAATGGAAGTTTATTATTTAAGGAAAATTTAAATATCAGTTGTATATTTAATTATAATATTTTATTGGAAAAATATTAATTAATAGTTGATTAATTAATATTTTATTGGAAATAATACCGGGCTTTAAGGTCCAAAGGCCTTAATCCACTTAAATATACATGGGTGGTAGGGGGCATGTGATGAATTCATGGGTAGGCAATGACATTGAAGGAGGGGGAATTAGACAGCTCAGATTGGTTCTCGCAGTTCTCGTACGAAAAACAGTTCTTGTTTAAACTTTTGCCTATATATATATTTATATATATATATATATATATATATACATCATATTTGACTTATCTACACTCTTAGTAGCCTTTGTGAAACAAAAGCAAACTTGTATGTTAGGAAAATTATTTTCTTTCAATTGGACTAGTCTTCACTGCTTAGAAATTGGGATTACAAAGAGTTGGAATGCATTTGCTGAACTTAACCCATAATTTGATTTATTTTATAAAACTTCTTTTATATGCATTTATAACATGTGTAATTATTAATGACTGTGTATAATTTGGTATAAACCAAAATATCATAAAGTAAATTTGTGTAACTTGAATTTCTGTCAACACTAAGACATTTTTGGAAGTGCTTATTAGAATTGTTTATATACATAGATTATTAAAAAGGACATTTTGTATGAAAATGTATTCAATTTATATGTAACACTATTGTACTATATATATATATATATATATATATATATATATATATATATATATATATATATATATATATATATATATATATATATATATGTGGTTAGGTTCAACACATACCCCCCTTTAAACAAAGACCTCAAGGGTTTAATCTCAGACTCTCATCTAAAAGGGCAAAATAGGAATTGTTATAAAAGTCACGCGCCTAACCATTCTTCTAGCCATATCAAATACCATTTCTATTTTATTATTTTTTTATTTTTTTACCCCTTAAATCTTTAAATGACCATAACTATTTCAATTTTTTAAATTTGAGAAAAAAATTATAACAATCTACTCATTTTTAATCATCTTTCAAACGAGACCACTCTTCCTATATTTATGAAATTTTTTATTTACGAAAATGATAAATTTCGTCATTTTCATCATTTTTGTGTCCCCTTATATATCACGTAAACAGCAGGTCCCGAAAATGATGAAAATGACGAAATTTATCATTTTCGTCACCTGCTGTTACGTGATATACAAGGGGCACGAAAATGATGAAAATGACGAAATTAATTATTTTCGTCAACCCCTTATATATCACGTGATAGCAGGTCCCGAAAATGATAAATTTCGTCATTTTCATCATTTTCATCATTTTCGTGCCCCTTGTATATCACATAAACAACATGTGACGAAAATGATAAATTTCGTGATTTTCATCATTTCCGTGCCCCTTACATATCACGTAACAGGAGGTCCTGAAAATGATAGATTTCGTCATTTTGATCATTTTCGTGTCCCTTATATATCATGTAACAGTAGGTGATGAAAATGACGAAATCTATCATTTTCGGGACCTGTTGTTACGTGATATATAAGGGTCACGAAAATGATGAAAATGACGAAATTTATCATTTTCGGCTGCCCCTTATATATCACGTAACAGCAGGTCCCGAAAATGATAAATTTCGTCATTTTCGTCGAATTTTGTTTTTTCAGAAATATAGGAAAAGTGGTATCGTTTGAAAGAGGATTAAAAAATGAGTAGATTGGTATAATTCTTTTGCTCAAATTCAAAAAATTGAAATAGTTATGGTAATTTAAAGATCTAAGAGGTAAAAAAATAAAAAAGGGGGGTTTTCATCATAATACCCTTTCTTCTAGAATTAAATCTTATAATTGTGTACTTAATTACAATAATGTCATTATAGATCTTGACTATTGATTTGATGAATCTAATGACTGAGATTAAGACTTTAGGGTCTTTGTTTAAGGGGAGGACTTTGTTGATCCAATTTATATATATATATATATATATATATATATATATATATATATATATATATATATATATATATATATATATATATATATATATATATATATCAAACTTTTGATTTATTAATATATATTGTGTGCATTAAACTTATATTTTTTCTATTGCATGTATTAAATTACATACATAGAATATATTCTATAAATTCGATACATATAGTAGAATTAAACTAATATTTTTTTCTATTACATGTATCTAAATAACATATAATAGAATATATTTTAAAAATTCGATACATATAGTAGGAAATTTTAATATTCAATACGTATAATTGGAATTAATGCAAAGCTAAAAAAATATTTTTATGATTATAAACAACTCTAAAAAGTTAAAAAAATATTTATCTAGAAATGTTAATGCTAAAAAAGTATATAAAAAGTTATAAACGATGTCGAAACACCCCAAAATCAAGTTGCATATGGTGTTGGAACATGGGAGAGTTAACAAATAAAGAAAGTATTGTGATGGGGATGGGATTATTATTATAGAAGAAGAATGTTTGTGTGAGCTTCTTTTTGGCACAGATCATATCGACGTATACAAAATAGATTACATAGTGATGATGTATTAACTTCTAGAAAGAGGTGATCTGGATATTCCACCAACCGATAATTATTATTTTTATGAAGTTACACATAATAGTTAGTCTTAATTCAAAATAAAAAATAAAGGATTTAGTATCGTTAATATATATCTAAGCATTACATATTTTGTTATTAAATTATTTGTAACATCATTAATAACTTATTTATAGAGATATTGTGACCATTCATATATTTACCCACAAGTGAAATTACATTTAGGTGAGTTGTCATTAATTTACGTGACTTGGTTATTCAAATTAACCCTTATTAATGCGTTATCAATGAATTACTATAGAGTCACCACAAAAATTCTTAGTCATTGATTAGTATTAATCAAGTGATAAGATTGGTTCTCGTACGAAAAATTGTTATCATTTTAATTATCTCATATATATAGGGGAGGTTTCAAAAGATAACTGTTTTTAATATGAGAACTGTGAGAACCAATCTTAGTCATTGATTAAAATTAATCAATAACTAATATTTTCTAGCGGCTCGTTAATGACTCATTAATAACTTATTAATGACGCATAAATAAGAGTTGTTTTGGGAAAATCAAGTCTCGCAAATTAATGACGGCTCACCCGGACGCAATTCACGGTTGGGTAAATATTTAAATTATCAAAATGCCCATGTTAATGAATTATTAATGGTGTTAAAAACAATTCTCGCAGTTGTCGTACGGAAAATAATTCTCGTTTAAACTTTTGCATATATATATATATATATATATATATATATATATATATATATATATATATATATATATGTGTGTGTGTGTGTGTGTGTGTGTGTGTGTGTGTGTAGTGAAAAGTTCTGTTGGAAAAATAGGAGTAAAATTTATATCCTCTTTTGTTAATTAAAAATTTTATATAATTGTATCTATTAACATTAACATATGTGCACATATACATCTATATATATATATATATATATATATATATATATATATATATATATATATATATATATATATATATATAATCAAGCAAATAAATATTTATATTTATTTGTTACAAATTGTGTTTATACAAATCGTCAAAAATCCAATCGTCCAAGATCATCGTCATCAACACTCAAGATCAAGTCTTCACCGAAGATACCTACATGAATAAATTCGAATTATATGAGCTTACAAATAAAATAATTAAATAAGTTTAAGTTTTTATAAAATTATTTTTATAAAAAATTTTATAAAAATGGACAAATTTTTTATAAACTTATTGGTTTTGGTTGATTAAATCTAAGAGCTTCCCATTTTAGCAAATACCAAACACAATCTCACTTTAAAACAATACACAATCATATTTGGAAAAGCAATATCCCAAAGAAGTAAAATTCTAATATGCTTTGTGTATTGGTTTCCAAACTTTCAATTTTGTGTTTGAATTCAAACATTAGAAGTATGAGTTCAACCAACCTTTTAAAAATCCACTTTTCAGATGATTTTTATGGTAAAAATGAGTTGAGTGTGGTTTTAAATAAAGTCGAACGTCTATATTGCAAAGAACGAGAATTTCCAGCAGACCGACGGCCGAAGCCACGGTCGACCGTGGATCGACCGTGGGAAGTCTGGACAATTTTGAGACTTGCACCTTTTTCTTTATTTAAACCAACTCAAACCTCATTCATTACTCACCTCTTGCAAACATAAAAAACCAGAATACTCTCTAATACTTGTGAGCTCATATTTCTTGATAATTCATTCAACTCTCAAGATCAAGATTCAAGCAAGACTCAAAGCTTTTAAAGCTTAAACACTACTTCTACATTTCATATCATTTGTAATAGTGTGAGGATCAACTCTAGCCTATAGAATTAGAGTGAAGTAAGGTTATCTTTACCTTACTTGCAAGTTTGAAGTGTTAATTCTTGCAAATGAAAAAGAGATGTGTAAAAGGTTTATCTCTACCTTCAAAGAGAGAAGATAGTGGAGCAAACTCTTGGTGGGTGAGGCCAAGGAGTGAATGTAGTGCATGTTTGTTAACACTTGCATGAACCACTATAAATCATTGTGTCCAACTTGCGATTGGTGATATCTTTCTAACTCTATCTCTTTTATATTATTGCAAGAACTTGTAAAAACTTCAAAAATTGGATATATAACCTATTCACCCCCCTCTAGGTTCTAACAATTGGTATCAGAGCAAGTTGCTCTTGATAAATTTTGAAAACTTGCTTTGAGTATTTTAAAACATTTTTCAAAAATTCTTTGAGTTGAAAATGGGACAAAACATTGTAGAGGGGAATTCTATGGTTAGACCTCCACTTCTTGAAGAAGAAGGTTTTTTCTTTTGGGAACAAATGTTTATGACATATGTTAAAGCCAAAAATGTTGATCTTTGGGAAATCATAGAGGATGGTGATCATGTGCCAAAAACCTTTGATTCCAAAACCGATGCATATATACCAACTCATAAGGACAAATGGGATCAAGATGACAAGAAGATGATTTCTAAAATTTTTGAAGCAAAACTCTTTTTATATAATGCACTACCTAGAAAAGAGTATGAAAGAGTTTTTATGTTAGATAGTGCAAATGAAATTTGGAAATCTCTTGTCACTACCCATCAAGGAAATGCTCAAGTCCTAGACAACAAGGTTGAGTTGCTTGTACAGCAATATGAGCAATTTCATATTCTTGATGAAATGAGCATTGATGAAGCTTTCTCTAAGTTTAATACTATTGTTACTAGTCTCAAGTCACTTGGGACTATTTATTCTAACAAGAAAATCGTGAGAAAGTTTCTTAGGGCTCTTTCACCAAAATGGAGAGCTAAGGTGACAGCTATTGAGGAGTCAAAGGACTTAAATGTACTCCAAATGGACGAGCTTATTGGAAACCTCAAGGTGTATGAGGTTATCATGCAAAAAGATGATGAAATAGCCAAATTAAAGAAGGAGAAGTCCAAATCAATTGCTCTCAAATCCAAGCATGTTAAAGAATCTTCAAGTGATGAAGAAGATGATGGCAATAGTGATGACGATGAAGAATATGCTATGATGGTGAGAAACTTCAAGAAATTCTTTAAGAGAAAGGTTAAGCATGTAAAGGCTCCCTTTGACCCAAAGAAGTACAAGAAAAGCATTGATGCAAAGAAAGACAAGATAACATCAAGAGAGTGCTATGGTTGTGGTGATTCTTCACACCTCATTGGTGATTGTCCAAAAGTTGCATCAAAGAAGAGAGAAAACCACAAGGAATTCCTAGGAGGAGCATGGAGTGATAGTGGTGATGAAAATCAAGATAACACCAAGGAGGAAACATGTCTCATGGTCTTTGAGACAAGTGAGGTACAATCCGATTCAAGCTATTATAGTGATAAGGACCAATACGATCAATTGTGTGACTTTAGCTCAAAAATTCTTGCAAAAACTGAGGAACTAAAGATTGAAAACAAAAGTTTAAAAAAGGAGATTGAAAAGTTAAACTTGAATATTAAAGATTTACAAAGTCAAGTTGTTTCTCATCCATCTCCAAGCTTAATAAGTTTGGAGAATAAGCTAAAGACAAACTTTGACAACTCCACCTTGTCAAATTTTGAATAGAGTACACATAAGTTGGATGAATTGCTTAAAGTCCAAAAATCATCAAATGATAAGGGTGGTCTTGGTTTTTCAAGTCTTTCAAACACCATGCCTATGAGCCATGTGACAAAAATGAAATTTGTGAAGGAAAAAGGAAAATAAAAAATTCAGGAGACCCACGGTCGATACCGTGCATCGACCGTCGGCCCACTGGAATTTTTCAAAGTTTCAAAACTTGTCACTTGGTTCTAGTTCTTCCACTTGTAGACCAAAAGTTGCAAGTGATGAACAAATAGAAAGGTTTTACACTCCAACCATAAGGCATGGACTTGGATTCAAGAAACCTAAGTCAAATGTGGTTGTTCAAAGACCAAAGCATTTCATCAAACCTATTAACTCTTTGAACACATGGTATCATAAAGGTTTCAAGATTACTCAAAGGTGGATTAGAGTAGGAGTTTTTTATGCTAACCATCCCGGACCCATGAAACATTGGGTACCAAAAGCTTAAATGATTATTCCATGTGTGTAGGCTTGCAACAAAAATGAGATTATGTCTCATGAATGGATACTTGATAGTGGTTGCTCAAAACACATGTCTGGAAATAGAGAACTCTTCACTTCATACAAATAGTATGATGGAGGACATGTGGTGTTTGGGAGAAACCTAAGAAGAAAGGTGGTTGGTAGAGGTAACATTCTTCATGACAATATTAAATTTACAAATGTTGAGCATGTTAATGGTCTAGCTTACAACTTGATAAGTGTTGGTCAATTGTGTGTAGGACTTGAATGTTAGATTTTCCAAGCATGAAAGTGTGCTATGCAAAGATTATCATGTGCTAGTAAAAGGTGTTAGGAGGAATGGACTCTATACATGTAAACTTGGTGACAATCATAACACTCAAGTATGTCTTGCATCTATTATTGATAATTCAACTTTGTGGCAGAGAAGACAAGGACATGCTAATATGAGATTATTGCATAAATTGTCTAGTAGTGAACTTGTTAGAGACATGCCTATTGTGAAATTTGATAATCATTTTTGTGATGCATGTAAGATAGGTAAGCAAGTGCATTCATCTCATAAATTTAAAAATGTCATATCTTCTAAGAGATGTCTTGAGCTTTTGCATATGGATCTTTTTGGACCTTCATCAATCCAAAGTTATGGAGGAAACTTCTACACACTAGTTGTTGTAGATGATTTCTCTAGATATACATGGACATCCTTTTTAAAAACCAATTCGGTTGTATGATTATTTTAATACGTACCGACCATGGTAGAGAATTTGACAATGAAGTGCAATTTGGAGCATTTAGTGATAAACATGGAGTTTCTCATAAATTTTCGGCTCCTCGTACTCCTCAATCAAATGGGGTAGTTGAGAGTAAAAATAGGACTTTACAAGAGATGAGTAGGACTATGCTTAATGAACAATCCAAACCCCAAAAGTTTTGGTGTGATGCGGTCTCAACGACCACATACATACTCAATAGAGTTTTGATTAGACCAATGATAGGTAAAACACCCTATGAGATTATCAAATGAAGGAAACCTTTCTTAAGTCACCTTAGAGTATTTGGAAGTAAGTGTTTTATCATTAACACCAAAGACTATTTGACCAAGTTTGACCCAAAATCCTATGAGGGTATCTTCTTAGGATATTCTCTAAATAGCAAAGCCTATAGAGTACTAAACAAATCCACTATGGTTGTGGAGGAATCCCTTAATGTCACATTTAATGAATCTCCACCGCCTAAGACTCAACCTCTAGTAGATGATGACAAACTAGAAGAAGAAGCCATTGAAACACAATTCTCTAGACTTGACTTAGATAAACCTAGTGACCAAAATCCTGTGGTAGATGATAAGATCACTAGTGAACAAAATTAGGTTAGGGAAAATAGGAATCATCCAATAACCCAAGTTATAGGAGACCTAAGCTAAAGACTCACTAGATCCCAAAGCTCAAAACCTTAGTACATCCTTCGCCTTTGTGTCTCACATAGAACCCAAGAACATTAAAGAAGCAATTAAGGATGAAAGTTGGGTGATGGCAATGCAAGAGGAGTTAAACCAATTCACTAGAAACCAAGTGTGGGATTTAGTACCTTTGCCTAGTGGTCATACCATAATAGGAACCAAATGGGTGTTTAGAAACAAAGTGGATGAAAATGGAGTCATTACTAGGAATAAGGCTAGATTAGTTGCCCAAGGATACAATCAACAAGAAGGGATAGATTATGATGAAATATTTGCTCCGGTTGCTAGATTGGAATCCATTAGGATTCTACATGCTTATGCATGTGCAGATGATTTTAAACTATATCAAATGGATGTCAAAAGTGCTTTTCTAAATGGTTTTATAAAAGAGGAAGTCTATGTATGTCAACCTCCCGGATTTGAAGATCCAATTAATCCATCTCATGTATACAAACTTAGAAAAACATTGTATGGCCTTAAGCAAGCACCTAGAGCATGGTATGATAGATTAAGATCATTCTTGTTGAAAAATGATTATGTAATGGGAAAAGTTGACAACACTTTATTTACCAAGAAGAGAAAGCATGATATATTATTTGTGCAAATTTATGTGGATGATATTATCTTTGGATCAACATGTCAAGACTTATGTGATGAATTTTCAACTCTTATGCATAATGAATTTGAAATGAGCATGATGGGTGAATTGAATTACTTTCTTCGTCTTCAAATAAAGCAATATGAAGATGGTACATTCATTAGCCAATCTAAGTACATCAAGGATATGCTTAATAAGTTTGATCTTGAGAATGTCAAACCTATAAGTACACCTATGGCAACAAACACACACTTGACACTTGATGAAGAAGGTGAAGTATTTAATAGTACTAGATATCGTGGTTTAATCGGGATCTTGCTTTATCTAACGGCAAGTCGCCCCGATATTATGTATAGTGTTTGTGTTTGTGCACGTTTTCAGGAAAATCCAAAGAAATCACACTATGAGGCCATTAAATGAATATTCTTGTATATAAAGGGAACAATCAACTTAGGATTGTGGTATCCAAAGATGGTTGGACTTGATATCATGTGTTATGCGGATTCGGATCTTGGAGGATGTTACTTGGATAGAAAGAGTACAAGTGGAGTATGTGCATTCATTGGATATTGCCTTACTTCATGGTTTTCAAAGAAGCAAACATCCGTGGCACTATCAACAACTGAGGCCGAATATGTAGCCGCAGGAAAAGCATGCGCACAAGCATTGTGGATGCAAAAATCCTTATTGGACTATGAAGTACATTTAAGTGATATTCCTATTATGTGTGATAATAAAAGTGCTATTGATTTAAGTAAAAATCCGATTTTGCACTCTAGAACTAAGCATATTGATATTAGACATCATTCCTTACGTGACAATGTGCAAAAAGGTAACATTAGCTTAGAAAAGGTTGATTCGTGTGAAATTATTGCGGACATATTTACTAAACCACTTAAGAGAGAAACATTTGATCTATTGAGACTTGGTTTAGGAATGATGGAGAATGTGCCTTAGAAAATTATGCATGATTGTATGAAAAATGCCAAAAATTGATTTCCAGAGGGTTCACGGTCGAACCACTGTCGAAGCCATGTATCGACAGTGGAGTCACGGTCCATAAGAGGCCAATTTAAAAAAGGACACACGGTCGATGTCACGGTCAACCGTGCATCGACCGTCGGGTTCCTAACGAAAACAACCCTATTTTAGCCCACTTTCTCTTTCCTCTCTTCACTTTAGCACTTCCATTTTCTCTCTCTCAAACCCTAGCCGCCATAGCCATTCTTGAAGCTCAAAATTCGATTTTTTTTCTTCAAAAATTCACAAAAAAATTAAGGATTTCCTTACGGTTGAAGATACGGTCGAACCCACGAAGCTATTCTCGGAAGATCTATGGTAAAAAGTTGCGGTTTCTAATTTCTTTTCGATTTTCTCTCGGGTCCTTGTCACCTTCACGAAATCTTCATCACTAAAGGTATATTTTTCACCATTCTTGCTTTCTTCCTCATTAGCATTTCGTTTTTGCACCAAAAATCATGTGATTTTAGGTTTTGTTTATTTATTTTGGGGTTTTGGTGAAAACTTGAAGTATTTTGGTGTGGGTGTGGGTTTAGTTTAAAGTTGGGGATTATGAGAAAATTATGTTTAAAGTAAAGATCTGTGGTGTATTAAAATAGATAAAAGTTATGTCAAAAAGTAAAATTTCGAACATGTCTACTACGGTCGAGGTACGGTCGACCGTGTGAAAAACCGTCGATGTACTAGATTTCTTAAGACTGAGCAGCAGGTTCACGGTCGAACCACGACTGAAACCGTGGTAAAACCGTGAGCTTGGTGGAATTTTTTTATTTTTTTTAATTTTTTATTTTTTGACATTTAATTCTCAACTTAATCTTATTTAGGCTTATTATAGTATAACTAAGACTAGTATTCACATGATTCACTATTTTCATAAAATCTTCTTACATTTAGAACACGCACACACAATGTATGAACATATTACCATAGAGTTCGTTTTATTAATTGACTATACTCTCTAAATATGTTTTATATATATTGAATTATCATCCTCTTGTCATAATTTTGCAAAACAAAATATCTTTTATAATTTTAGTGTCATGACAAGTTTGGATGAACATTGGTTGCACCATAGACACACAGTAGGCTTACTCTTATCTATTGCACTTATTATGATTTGTGCATAATATACGAATTATTGCATTAATAGATAATCATGCCGCTCCAAAAGACATCCTCCTCTCGTTCTGCCACTCCCTCTCAAAGGGACATCATGACTAACCTAAACAAGCACCCAATTAATGAAGGACGCTTGGTCATGCCTGCCCATTTGCAACAATTTAACTTGCAAGCCACTTTTGACCGAATGAATTGGTCAACTTTTCTTCGTCTTCCGAGCAACATTTTCCCTAGACGCATTCGAGAGTTCCACGTATCTTATGCGTATAACGAGGATGACGATTTAATCACCTTCAAAATCGCCACCCAAGAATTCGCCTTCTGTTGGTCCCGAATGGATACTACTACAACAAATGTTTATAGAAGGGGGGGGGGGTTGAATACAAACTTTAGCAAATTAAAATTTAAGAGACACACGGTTTACTTTTATATAATTCTTATTGATGTAAATCAAGAATTACATGAACTATAAGCGTAAAATATAAGTTCAATAAAAGGTGGCAACTAAATTTGTCTAACACATAGACTAAGCTAATCTTAAACAACTTATGTCTAAGATGTTCAACACATGAACAAGTTTGTTACACTGAAAGTAAAATGCTAACTCTTCTAATTCTCAACGGATGAGATTTCAGTGTTCAACTATCTATTCGCATACTTAGCATGTTTCCATGCATGAGTATATATAAGCCATATGGTGTCCGGGTTGATGGAGTGGAAAAGGAGACAAAGGTACTTAGTTTAATAATATTATAATAGATAAAGTTAGTGGGTGAAAAGTAAGTTCACTTTATACACAAAGTGTGTAAAGTGAATGTACTATCTGGTAAAGTATAAACCCACTATCTATTATTATATTATTAAAGTACTAGCTTTATGTCTTGGGAGAGTAAACTTCTCTTTCCATGCTTATACTTTTATCAATACCATGCTTTTTGAAGACTTGACTTAACCAAGTATAGAGTTGCCAGCCATACTTAGTTGTTGAAGCATATCTTCGAGATCTTCTCTTCTAAAGTATCTTTCTCCTTTTCCAGAGGATAAAGATATATCCTTTTTCTCTCTTTGCAGATACAAAAAGTGCTAAGTACTTTTAGAAAGAAAGATCTAAGGCATAATAAGAACAACACATGTTCTGCCTTTGACTAAAGAAAATATTACAATGAAAAACTATTAACTGAGATATCGTGTAAAGACTCAGTTAACAGACACTGAACTGCAAACATAATTTTGCTCAGCTAAGGATAAATGTGAAAGACTCAGCTACTCAGATTTGCTCAGTTGATCGAATTGCTAAACTAATATTACAAATCAGAGTACACCTAATAAACTGATTATACTAAACTATCAGCTGATCCCAAGGCTCAACTAATCATTTGAGTATGATGAGCTTATAAAGAAAAGATTGGATAAGTAACAAATACCTTATCTAACAGATGGGAGGCATCAGCTGATTAATGTGATTGTGTCAGCTGATCCTTGACTGCTCAGTAGATCTTGAATCTTTCCTTAGCTGGATGTTTTGGATCATCAGCTGATCCAATGTAGATGCTCAGTTGATGCTTCTTGACTGATCTTTTCCTCTTAGCTGATCTTCCTGAAACTGGTCCTTAGGCTGATACTCAGTGTTCAGCTGACACTTCTTACTTACAAATTTCTTTAAGTCTAATATGAAAAATAACACATGTTTTTCATTAATCTAAGTCCAAAACTGAATATGTGGTTTTGTTAACATCAAATCCTATTTTAATTAATATACAGGTTTGATTTATGTTTGATATTGTTATCTCCCCAACAATCTCCCCCTATTTGATGATGAAAAAACCTTATCTTGTTTAAGAAGAATCAGTTTGACTCGGATTTGTAAAGATAAAACTTTTAAGTGAATTTTGGTTACCTAGCTATCTGTTTTTGGTAACTCTTTAAAATATGTTCCCTGATATTCTGTTTTGGGAATCTTTTCATTTATGAAGTACCATTGTTCTGTTTTTGTGGTATATTTTCTATCCTTTTTCTGTTTTTAGGATTTTTGATTTTCTATATTTACACTAGGTGAGCTATCTACTAAGAATCATCTATACTAGCAGTTTAGCTAAGTAGTCCATGATCAAAGTTTCAAGCTTGATTACAAAACAAGTGATTACAGCAGAGTTTGTACAGAGTGAACAGACTAAGAGTTTAAACTAAGTACATAAGTTGAACTATTCTAGGAATTGAAATTACAACTAGTCTAGTTATGAAGTATCAGTTGTCTTCCCACCATAGTTCTTCTTTGACTTCAGAAGTTCTTATCTGTGGATTTTCAGCTAGAAGTTGATCAGCTCTTGATTTTATCAATTGTTCAAAGTGCTTACTTCCAGTCAAATCTCTTATAGCTATCACAACATGAAATATAAGTTCCTTTTGAGCTTTACCTATCTCAGATTCTCTTAGAAATCTCCAATTACCAGCTCTGTTCATGAAGAACATTCCTCTTTTAGGTTCAGTTATGTACCTGAACATTTCAGGATGAGTATTGGGAGGAAGAGCAGTGTTTAGATTTTCATAAGCAGGAAGATAGGGATGATCAGGATTGAGAATGATTTGTTCAGCAGCAACAAAAGCTTTTGAAGTCTTCTTGAAGGCATCTTCAATCAAGTTGATGTGTTCTATGAACTTATCATGTGTGAAGAGCATGTGGCATACTGACATTCGGATCTAGTATTCAAACTTTCCCATGAACCTTTGAACAATCTCACTTTTGGACTTTAGGAGATGGTACAGGATCTCAATCATCTCAAAGAAGGAGAGCAGTTTGCAGCGATGTAGATAAGTATCTTCATAAGTGTTTCATTCATCTCTTCTAACTACTCTGAGATAAGGACCTTCATCTGTACCTCTATAAGGAGTGACCCTTGAAATGATATCTGCACATCTTTTATTTACCAAGTTTTCCTTGTTATCCCAGAACTCCTTGGATTGCCTTTCAGTTTGCTGAGCAATGCTTCCAAAGTTGAAGTTAAGCAAAGCTTGAATGGCTTCCTTGTGAGTTTTTCCTCTTTTAAGAGCTTTCTTGGCAGAAGGGTCATCTTGTTGTTGTGCAGCTTGTACTTGATGTGTCTGAGAGGACAACATGATATATTCTTCTTCTTGTATCTCTCTCAGCTCATCATCAGTAGCACCAATGATTGCAGCAAGATCTTCAGGAGTAGTGAAATCCTGATGCCTTTCCTTGGCTTTTAAAACTTCTTCAATAGAGGTGCCAAGTGCAGCAGCTAAGTCACTTAACTCTCTAAGACTCTCATCTTCTTGTTGAAGTTCTTCCTCTCTTCTTTCTTCTGCTTCAATCTCCTCAGCAGACATTATTTTCTTTCCTTTTCTCTTCGATGTACTGTTGGGAGATGGTTGACTTGGTTGAAATGGAGAGGAAGCTTGGACTGTTGGAGCTGTTTTAGAGAAACTCTGCTTTTTCAAGTTGAGCAGAGAGGACATAGGCAAGTCATCTTCATCATCATCATCAGAGTCTTCTGATGGTACTTCGATTGGGGCACAGGATTCACCTTGCCTAGACTTTTTGGCACTCTTTCTTCTGGCCTTTTGTTTTAGCCTTCTTTTAGGCCTCTGCTCATCTTGAGCAGGTTGCTCTCCCTTAAATGGATTCTCCCCCTCAACAGATGATTGGTTTTGAACTTCTGCTTCATTAAAGGCTGATGCTTCTGCTGCTCTGTCTGCTGCTTGTAGAGCTTCAACCTGAGCAGTATATAAATCACATGCTGCTCTGATAGAGGCTGGAGATAAAGAGCTTGAAGAGCTTGAAGAACCTGACTTCTTGCCCTTTTTGGCATCATCAAAGGTAGGGAAGACAGTAGGCTTAGCAGGAGCACCAGGGGTGAAAAAGGAATAAGGAGATGGAGAAGGTGTAGAGGTAGAGGGTGGAATGGTTGAGGGTGAAGGAGAGGCAGTAGGTATAGGAGGCTGAGTGAAAGGTGAAGATGGGGCTTGTTGATGAGATGGAATAGGTGAGAAGGAAGGAATAAAGGTAGAGGTGAGAGGTCTAAGCCTAGTGATAGCATCAGTCACATTGGTAAACTCTTTAAAAGTTTCTATGTGCTTTTGCCTAGAATAAAGGTTTAATTTGGTGACCTCATCATCTATGGTTTTAAAAAGGAAAGGAACTCTAAGAATAGAGTCAGGAATGGAGACAGAGATGTTGGGAGGGGAAGGTTTTAGAGTTTGAAGTTGGGTAAGAAGGTTTGAAATGGTTTGGTTTAGAGAAGTAAATGTTTGGTTTGAAATGGTAGGAGGTGAGGTAGGAACAGAAGGAGAGGATTGGGATGACAGTTGATCCAATTTGGTAAGAATTGGAGAAGTCAACTGGGGCAGGGGTGGGTTGGGGTTGAGATTGGTTAGCTTTGAGTAACTCAACCTCTTGGGTTAGAAAAGAGAGTTGAGATTCTGTTTTGGTTTGGAAAGAGGTGAAGGAGGCTTGAAGACTATCCATCTTTTGAGAGATAGATAGTAGGTTTTGAAGTATTTGGGGGGAAGGTTCAGAAGAGGTAGAGGGAATGGGTTGTACAGGGGTAGATTGAGATGTGGTGCCAATAATAGGAATGGATTAGGGTCCCTCACTTAGACCTTGGTGTGTAGGCCTAAGATCACTGGGAACAGAAGGTGTGCCCTATGCTAATGGTTGATTAATACCACTAGTATTGACAGGCAGTGTATAAGTATGTGTAAGAATAGAATCAATAGGTTGTACAAGAATGTGAGATTGAGTTGGGGTTAAACTCACTTGGGTTCCCCTTATTACATCAATAAGCTGTTGTGAGCTTATTGAGGGTATCAGCTTACTCAGTATAGGTAAAGACACAGTGTGATCTTGGGAGGAGGTCTGTCTTTCAATGGCATCACCCTGTTGGGAGGGTGACCCAGATTGCAAGAGTCCCATTTTTACAAATGTAACTTGTTGTGAAGATACATCCACTGGCTGAAGGGTTAAAACAACATCTATAAGCTCCCCCTCAACATAAGAGGTAGCTATAGGAGTTGAGGTCAGAGGTGCAATGAGCATTTCCTCTGAGATAAGTGCAGTGTGCACTATCTTTATTGACCTTGATTCTATATGGGTGACAGAGGGAGTAGAACTAGTGACTATTGGAAGTACACTAGAGCTTGGCAATTGTGGGGGTGTTTCAACTGGAACAGAGGATTGGTTCTCGCTGGTTGGGACTACCAAGTGAGTATTCTCAGGGAGTGACAGAGGTATACCTGAGATGTTCTTTGCTTTGCTGATCTCAATGAGTTCAATCAGCCTGTCAGAGACTACATCATCCTCAGCAACATCCCTCAATGGCAGCTTCAACATCACCAACTTGTGCTCTATGTACAGAGGCACTTGATCCTTGAGAATGATCAGGAGATGGATAAGCAACATGCCCTCCAAGAGTTCTACTAGGGGAGTCATCAACAGACTCATCTTCCCTAGCAGGAGTGCTAAGAGGCCCTGATCTCCTTGAAGTAGATGAACTTACAGGAAATTCAGTCAAGGGCATCATAATGGGTGTGGATGTGGTGGATGTAGAAATGTGAGTGCCATGTTCAATAAGCATACCACCAGCATCACCATCAGGTTCATGATCATTATCATTATCATCAGTAGAATCAGCACCACCATCACCTTCATCAACATCCTCAGCATCAGGATTAACAGGCTCATCCTGGGTTGGTTCATCAAACACATCTTCATTAAACATCATCTCTTGATCACCAGTACCCATCAAATCTTCATCCATCCTTTCTTCTTCAACCATGGCTTCATCTTGAGCATGAGTCACAGACTCTTCAGAATGCTCAGTGATTATATCAGGAGATTCAGAATCATTAGCCACTTCAACCTCAAGATTTTCAACAACCACTTCCTCTTCATTCTCATTCTCCTCAGCAGCAACATCAATCAACTCTTGCATTTGTGCAGTTATGGCAGGACCTTGGACTTCCCTTATCAAATGGAATATCTTCTGTCCCATTTGAGTAATGGTCATTATGTGCAAGTGTGCAGCTAACCCAACATAGTGTTCCCACTGAATATCTCTAAGTGCAATCAAACTGAGATACATGATGTAGGGAACATGGGTTCTGGTGGATTTATTTGATGTGCCCAGAGTAATCTTATACACCATTTCAGAGAATATGACTTGTGCAAAGTCAATATTCCTCCCTGTGACCAGAGCATGAAGAACCATCAACTCAGACTGGTTTATTTGGTCATGGCTGCCAGACTTGTAACCAAAGCATCTAATGATCACACTGGCTAAATACTTCCATGGGTGTCCCAGTACATACAACTTATACTGACCATGGGTCAGAGGCAGAACCTCTAGGACTTCATCCATTGTAGCAAAAGGTTGAAATGGGGCCAAGTTGGGTATGGAAATTGCTTGTCTAAGAGAATTTACAGTGATGGGAATGTTGATGGTGTTGTTGAGACAGGAACAGGTTATAAGTTCCTCAGCAGGGTGATACCTTGCAGTATACCACATCTCTCCACAATGTATGGAAAGATGAATAGAGGATGAGCAAAAAGACACGCAAACAGGGATGGGAAGTGATAAAAGCCACCATAGGTTCATATCCCTGGTTTGCTTTGCTCGAAGGGATGTCAGTGTTTATGAGGTAATTGTTGGGTCGAATGGTAATTTCTGAGTTGAAAGTAATGTTCTCACCACGAATAGCATGAGGAGTCGCAACAGGGTTGAAAATCACCTTGATTGCAGGATGGAGATATTGTAAGTACTGTGAGAATAGGGTTTGTAATTTCGGGAAGAAGAAGAGTGTTTGGGAATTTTTGAAAGCTTAGAAAATGGAAAACCGCTCAAACATCATTTATATCTTCCTTGGAAACCTAAATTGTCACAGAAAAATCTTTTTCAAAAAGTAACTGCCACGTCTGCAAAAAGGTAATAAACGGAGAAGTTAATAGATACACAGACAACTAACGGAAAATTTAAAAGAAATTAAATACTACCTAGTAACACATTAAACTACAAATGAGAAATTAATAAAGTATTTGTGTGGACACAAGTTTGACTCTGTGGGCCATCAGCTGAAGAAATGAAATGTATCAGCGGAAGGGATTAAGGGTATCAACTAATGGAGTTAAGTGTATCAGCTGATCAGTTAAGGAAGAGCAACAAGCATTAGCTGATGAATTTACTTAGTTGAGCTTCTAGTCATCAGCTGAAGGTTGATCAGCTGAGGGATTGTATCAGTGGATAGGCATCAGCTGACAGAATTCCCTTAGCTGATTCAATATCAGTAAGAAAAAGGGAAGCTTAGATAAGTATGTCATGCAGCAAACACACAAAAGATGAATTTATTTTCTCACACAAGCTAACTACCTAGGAAAGGAATATTTTACAAATTTAACATGCTAAGTTTGGATATTAGGAAGTTGAACCGAGACTCATCCAAAGGTTTTGTAAAAAGATCAGCTAATTGAAAATCAATGCTAATGTAGTGCATGGATACTTTCTTTTTCTGCACATTATCTCTTAAAAAGTGACGTCTGATTTCAATGTGCTTTGTTTTGGAATGTAAAACTGGATTGTTAGAGATGGAAATGGCACTAGTGTTGTCACACAGGATTGGGGAGTTTTTAAACTGTATGTCATAATCAAGTAGTTGGTTTTGCAGCCACAGTAGTTGAGCACAGCAGCTTCGAGCAGCAATGTATTCTGCCTCAGTTATAGATGTTGAAACAGAGTTCTGTTTCTTACTTGACCAACTGACTAACCTTCCACCTAATAACTGACAACCACCAGATGTACTCTTTCTGTCTAGTGTGCAACCTGCAAAATCAGAATCAGTGTATCCAGCCTCAGTTATATAATATATATTTGATCAAACACAACTTAACAGGTTTTCTTTACAAATAATTTACAGTGTTACTACAAAACAGGCTCTTTACAAAAACATCAGATATCAGAGTTAGATCAGTCCTAAAATTCCAGTTTAGCTCTTTAATCCATCTACCTGGATTCTCCTGAAAAGAAATCAACAGTGGGGAATCAGCACAAAGCTAAGTGAGAGAATATATACCACAAACGTACAAGGCATAAAGCCCAAACAAACAATGCTCAAACAAACAAGAGAACCGGCGGTCTTGCGGACCTTCAACCAAATGCCGGCCAAAGCAAAGGTTTACCGATAGCCTAGTTACCACAGACAACAATAATAACACTTCTTGATTACAACAAATGCTTATCAAGACAAATACTAATATTGTATATCTCTAAACATAGGCCCAGCTGAATAACAACCGCCAAGCTGATCTCACAATAACGTCATGTATATATACATAAAAGAGCAACAATCAGGTGATATATCTTATACATCCAAGATATATATCCACTCACCGATATCTTCAATGCTCAGGGAACTCAGCCTTTCCTACTACTGAGTCTTTCCACCACCTGAACAAACAACTAACAATTAGTATTTGATTAATCAACAAACAATAAGCATAATACTGAAATCAAACATACATGTACATATAAAACCACAAGTACATATATCAACTCATGTATATACAACCAATATACCACAATTCACGATTACCCTTTACTTACTGTAATCCTGTGAATTCGTCCAACTCCTTAGCTTAGGCAATACATTCATTCCTTTCACAAACCAAGGGAACAAGTTCATGTTCTAAACTTGATCTTTCATAACACAATATTCATCAATTCCGAGCATGGGCAAGACTGGAATCCGATTGTGTTCAATTCCGACAAGATCAAATCCGATTAGACCAAATCCGATAGAATCAATTCCGAGAAAAGGCAATCCGATAAAACATGAAACCGATCAACTAAATCCGAACAAGGGCCAATTCAGATACATTCCACAATCCGATAAAGGTCAATTCCGATTAGGTATACAATCCGATCAAATCAACAATTCCGACTAAACTTGGAATCCGATAAAATCAACAATCCGATAAAATGAATTCCGATAATCATCAATCCGATAACTTCAAATCCGATTATCATACAATCCGACAAATCAGTCGGTTTCCGAACAAAGGGACATTCCGATAAAAGTGTTAGGCATTAACCATTCTGATTTCATACTTAAATCATGCATTCCGATCAATCCAATTCCGATAAAAATAATCGGAATCCGAGTAAGGCCATCAATCCGATAGAAGCTAAGGCAAACAGTTCTAATGTTCTCGGATTTCCACCAAACCCGATCAGTTTAATCGGATTTCAACAATCCGATTGCTTCAAACATAAATTCCGATCATTTCATACTTATGAAATCCGATAAACTCAACAATCATACAAATTTCAACTTTTGATCTGATTTTATGCATGCAATCACATATATATTTACAGAATTTAATTCTAAACATATATTAATCATACTAACATCCATTACTAACAAATATGCATCCTAGATCATCAATTCATCACACTTTGCATTCAATTGGTTTTCATATAAAAACCATATAAATCCGAAATTAAACAATTACTAACACTTGATTCAGTTAATCTAACCTCTTGATGATGTAGAACACTTCAGTATTTCAGATTCACAATCAAGATCAATAATTGAATCAATTCTTTCTTCTTTTCTTATGCTCTCGGCCGTAGGTTCACACACACACAACACTTAGCTTAATTTGCATGCAATGAGAGAAATGGTGGCAATGTGGTGGGTTTAGGTGTCCCAAAACCGATACCTCATCAACCCCACTAACAATCACAATTAATTAACAATTAATCAAAGTTTAATTAAATTCAATTAATTAAACACATAATCAAAAAAATCAACCAATTAATTAAAGTAATCCTACTTAATTACCTTAATCCTACTAGGCCGGTAAGGAGGGTGTTACAAATCTTCCCCCCTTAAGAAGATTCTGTCCTCGGAATCTAATCGCACTCAAACAAGGTTGGGTAACGACTCCTCATGTCATCTTCAGTTTCCCAAGTCAAGTATGAACCCAAACTGTGTTTCCACTTCACCAAAACCATAGGAATCTGCTTATTTCTCAACTTTGTTACCTTACGATCAAGTACTTCAACAGGTTCCTCAATCAACCTCTTGTTAGAATCCACACGCAGATCTTGTATCGGCAAAACCTGTGTCTAATCCTCTACATTGCACTTTCTCAGATAGCATACATTGAACGTATCATGAATACCTGCCAATTCATCAGGAAGATTCAAAACCACTGTCTGATCATTTACTACCTTTCTGATTTTGAATGGACCAATATATCTAGGACACAACTTCCCTCGTTTTCCAAAGCGTATCACGCCCTTCCATGGAGAAACCTTTAAGTAGACTCGCTCACCTTCAACAAAAGTCATTGGTCGACGACGTGGATCAGCATACATCTTCTGTCGATCTCTTGCTGCTTTCAACTTTTCTCGAGCCACTGCCACTTTATCTGCTGTGATCTGTACAATGTATGCCCAGCAAACTGTTTCTCTCCTGCCTCTAACCAACAAGTAGGAGTTCTGCACGGTCGCCGATATAACATCTCATACGGCGGCATTCCGATACTGGTGTGATAAGAATTGTTGTAAGCAAACTCAACCAGCGGTAGATGCGAATCCCAAGAACCCCCAAACTCTAACGCACATGCCCGAAGCATATCTTCTAAAGTCTGAACCATTCTCTCTGATTGGCCATCTGTCTGTGGATGATAGGCTGTACTCAGATTCACTCTAGATCCCAACTCTTGTTGTAGTCTGTTCCAGAAATTCGATACAAACCTCGAATCCCGATCTGACACAATCGACAAAGGCACTCCGTGTCTAGAAACAATTTCATCAATGTACAATTTGGCTAACTTACCTAAATTTGCAGTTTCTGCAGTTGCTAGAAAATGTGCACTCTTGGTCAATCTATCAACGATAACCCAAATCATATCATTGCCTTTCTGAGTTCTCGGAAGTTTCGTTACAAAATCCATCGTGATGTGATCCCACTTCCATTCAGGTATTTTCAACTGAGTCAGAGTTTCATACGGCTTCTGATGTTCGGATTTCACTTGTGAACATGTATGACATGATTCCACAAAACGTGCAACATCAACCTTCATATTAGGCCACCAGTAGAAGGCTTTCATACTGAGGTACATTTTGGTGCTACCCGGGTGAACAGTCATCTTAGACTTGTGTGCTTCAGTCAAAATCAATTCCCGCAAATTACCAAACTTCGGCACCCAAACATGGTTCTGATACATCTTTAATCCATGAGAATCAGTAGTCAACTCATGTTGTCTCTTAATCATCAGTTCATCTTTCAAGTTCTCGGTTTTCAGTGCTTCTATCTGTGTAGCCATCAATTGATCTATCAAATCTGACTTAATCTCTAACCTCATAAACTTTACTGTTTCTGCAGAACCTTTCCGACTGAGTGCATCAGCTACTACGTTAGCTTTCACGGGGTGATACTGGATATCACAGTCGTAATCTTTAATAAACTCTAACCATCGACGCTGTCTCATATTCAATTCCTTCTGTGTAAACACATACTGCAGACTCTTGTGATCAGTGCAAATCGTGCACTTTGTACCATACAGGTAATGTCTCCACAGCTTCAAAGCAAACACCACTGCTGCTAACTCCAAATCATAGGTCGGATAATTCTTTTCATTGGGTTTCAACTGTCTGGAAGCATAAGCTATCACCTTACCTCTCTGCATCAGTACACACCCTAACCCAGCATGTGAAGCATCACAATAAACCACGAAATCTTCAGATCCTTCAGGCAACGCAAGAACAGGAGCCTGACACAGAAGTTGCTTCAAAATCTGAAAAGCATTCTCCTGAGCCTCACTCCATTGAAACTGAACATCCTTTCTGGTTAACTTGGTTAATGGGCCCGCAAGCTTCGAAAAATCTTTAATGAACCTTCTATAATAACCTGCCAATCCAAGAAAACTCGTGATCTCTGTCTGTGTCTTTGGAGCATCCCAATTCATCATAGCCTCTATCTTTGACGGATCCACTTTTCATACCGTCTTCACAAATTACATGACCCAAAAACTTGACTTCACGCAACCAAAATTCGCACTTAGACAACTTGGCATACAGTGTGTGTTGTTTGTGTTGGTCTTCCATCTAGTCGTCGGGATCTTCCATATGGAAGACTTCTTACCCTTCTCTTTCAACAACTTCCAAACCTTCCTGCTCTCAACCCTACTCCGGGCACTTCCTTGCCAATCGATCTTGCTACCTTACGCAAGATGGATTCTCACTCCCAAAAAGGGAAGAAAAGGGTACATTCTTCATCTCATGACATGGAGGAGGATATTGAGAGACTCTTTGAAGGAGATGATGAAGGAGATGCGGAGGTGGAAAGTACACTTGCACCGGATTATGGATTGGGTGAAGGCTCTACGGATGAAAGGATTGCGGCTCTCAATCACAATATTAACGAATTGAGCAATGAGCAAGGGTCCATACGCAAGGAGGTAAAGGGCATAAAGGGGATGTTGAGGGCGATAATGAATGCTCTCAAATGCAATACCGGCACAAATGCAGGAGAGCCTTCTCATCATTGATCACTTATTTGTGTTGATTATGGTATGCTTAAAAACAATTTCAATTTGGTTTGTATATTTCAAAACAATTTATATTTGGGTTGTTAGTCTTGAAAACAATTTACTATGCTTTCCTAGGTTTATTGCAAACATTATTATGGATTTGGTGATGCATGAACAATTTTAAATTTTGGTTATGTATGACTTATGATTCTATCTATCCTTGCTTGTGATCATGCATGGTTTATTTTTTTGTGGTGATATGAATGATTAATATATTGGATTGACATGATTGAATATATTGTATTCTAATTGGATAGTTTATATATATATATATTATGCACTCACCCTCCTTGGCAAGTCCTTGGTAGTATCTCCATCCATTTTTATAGATTTCAAGAAGTGGAGTTCTACAATCAAGGGGGAGCACAAGTCAAGGGGGAGTCCTTTTTGTTAAAACAAAAAAGGGGAGAAGGTGTATATATATATATATATAGGGGAGGGTTCATGCGAGAACCGTTGTTAGTGCGAGAACCGCGAGAACCAATCTCAGCCGTTCCTTGGATATGAGAAGTATCATGGATGGAGAGCGTGGAGGGATAGGGTGTGGCAGGGTGCATGTGAGGAATTCATGGGTGGGCAATGACATTGAAGAAGGGAAAATTGGACAGCTTAGATTGGTTCTTAAGGTTCTCGCGCTCACAACGGTTCTCGCATGAACTTTTGTCTATATATATATATATATATATATATATATATATATATATATATATATATATATATATATATATATATATATATATATATGTATGTATATATATATATATATGTATGTATGTATGTATGTATAAATGCACATGTTAACATGTTAAAGTAATTTATACAATTTGTTCACAAATTGTAAATTTTTGTCTTTAACAAAAAGGGGGAGATTGTTGGAAAAATAGGAGTAAAATTTATATCCTCTTTTGTTAATTAAAAAATATACAATTTGTTTTTATAATTATATCCATTAACATTAACATATGTGCACATATACATCTATATATATATATATATATATATATATATATATATATATATATATATATATATATATATATATATATATATATATATATATATATATATATATATATATATATATATATATAATCAAGCAAATAAATATTTATATTTATTTGTTACAAATTGTGTTTATACAAATCGTCAAAAAGTCCAATCGTCCAAGATCATCGTTATCAACGCTCAAGATCAAGTTTTCACCGAAGATACCTACATGAATAAATTCGAATTATATGAGCTTACAAATAAAATAATTAAATAAGTTTAAGTTTTTATAAAATTATTTTTATAAAAACTTTTATTAAAATGGACAATTTTTTTTTTAACTTATTGCTGTTGGTTGATTAAATCTAAGAGCTTCCCATTTTAGCAAATACCAAACACAATCCCACTTTGAAACAATACACAACCATATTTGGAAAATGAATCCCCCAAAGAAGTAAAATTTCAAGATACTTTGTGTATTGGTTTCCAAACTTCCATTTTTGTGTATGAATTCAAACATTCGAAGTATGAGATCAACCAACCTTTTAAAAATCCACTTTTCAGTTGATTTTTATGGTAAAAATGAGTTGAGTGTGGTTTTAAATAAAGTCCAACGTCTATATTGCAAAGAACAAGAATTTCCAGCAGACCGACGACCGAAGTGACGGTCGACGGTGGATCGACCGTGGGAAGTCTGGACAGTTTTGAGACTTGCACTTTTTTCTTTATTTAAACCAACTCAAACCTCATTCATTACTCACCTCTTGCAAACATAAAAATCCAGAATACTCTCTAATACTTGTGAACTCATATTTGTTGATAATTCATTCAACTCTCAAGATCAAGATTCAAGCAAGAGTCAAAGCTTTTAAAGCTTAAACACTACTTCTACATTTCATATCATTTGTAATAGTGTGAGGATCAACTCTAGCCTTTCAAATTAGAGTGAAGCGAGGATCAACTCTAGCCAATAGAATTAGAGTGAAGTAAGGTTATCTTTACCTTACTTGCAAGTTTGAAGTGTTAATTCTTGCAAGTGAAAAAGAGAAGTGTAAAAGGTTTATCTCTACCTTCAAAGAGAGAAGATAGTGGAGCAAACTCTTGGTGGGTGCAGCCAAGGAGTGGATGTAGAGCAAGTTTGTTAACACTTGCATGAACCACTATAAATCATTGTGTCTAACTTGTGATTGGTGATATCTTTCTAACTCTATCTCTTTTATATTATTGCAAGAACTTGTAAAAACATTAAAAATTGGATATATAACCTCTTCACCCCCCCCCCCCCCCTCTCGGTTCTAACAAGTTCATTCGAGAATTGTTGTTAGCGCGAGAAATGCGAGAACCAATCTGAGCTGTTTAATTCCCCCTACTTCAATGTCATTGCTCACCCATAAATTCCTCACATGCACACTGCCATACTCTATCCCTCCACGCTCTCCATCCATGATCTTCCCATATCAAAGAAACGGCTGAGATTGGTTATAGCGGTTTTCGCCCTAACAAAGGTTCTCGAATAAACTCTCCCTATGTGTGTATGTGTGTGTGTGAAAGAGAGAAAGAGAGAGAGAGAGAGAGAGAGAGAGAGAGAGAGAGATGATTTAATGTATTACACTATCGAAGCTTTTATTTTTTAATATTATTTAACCTTCAAATATTATGATCCTACTTTAATATTTTGCTAATTTGTATATTTAAATTTTGGAGTTGTGTTAAATAAATTCCATATAAAGAACATAGTATTGAAATTTTAATATTCAATCACATGTGATTCAGATATAATCACATGTGATTGTAAAAACATTACATGTTAATTATGAAAATGTCACTCCGTCCAAAATTTTAAAATTCAATGTAGACCATTGATGGGGCTGATTCAAAGGTTAAAAGTTAGATAACTTTTTTAAAATGTCAGATGTTAATTACGAAAATTTCACTCCGCTCTTTACATTAAAATATATGTTTAAAAGTTAGATATATATACAAAAGCAAAACGTATATAATTAAATATATGTTTGTTAACTAAACCAAAATAAATTAGGTTTACTTATTAGTCCAGCTGTAGAACCCAAAGGGTTCTCCATTCACTTTTGCCATATCAACGTACATCATGTTTCTCTTGCCAACTTAAAAGTTAGTATATCACCCGCCAATCTTATCTCATTTTCATTTATTTTATAATATATATATATATTACTCTTTTATAAAGCATTTACAATTTTGAAAACTTTTAATTTTTAAGTAAATTGAAAGTACTAAACTACCCTCAAATCAAAGTAAATGAAAATTGTTAAATAAAGTAACTATTAGATAGATTTAATAAGATTCATATATACCATTTTAGTGAACAAACATTCAATAATAAGAAAAATATTTAAAACATCGAGTCAATGCCAATTAACGTAATTATTAATAAAAGTTTTAACAACTAAATATTTCATCATAAATATTATATCACATAATTAATAGTTGAACTTAATTATTATAAAATGTGTATAAACAGATTCATGAATTTGAATAACATATAACTTAAATTCATAAACATTTATGAAATTTAAATTACTCGATAATTAAAAAGGACAAGTTGCTGAGCAAAACTATTCATCGCCGCCGCATTGGCGCGGGTACTATGCTAGTAAGTATATATATATATATATATATATATATATATATATATATATATATATATATAGACACACCCACTAAGAGAGAGAAAGAGCGAAAGGGGAAGAGAGGGGAGAGGGGAGAGGGGGTGGGGGGGGGGGGAACTATCGGCTTGGTAGGTGATGAATGAGAGCCAGTTGGGTTAGGCGTTAGGGGGTGCGTAGCGGTTTTCCTATCTCATCCGAGCTACCGGATGGATTTCTCTTCTCTTGCCGGCCGACTGCTATGGAAAACCTTAAAATAAAAAATAAATTATAAGGTCTATCGAAAAGGTTCTATAAAAGAGTTCGTTCATTTATCCTTCTATTACGAGAAAAACTGAAAAATAACTGTTTGTTTAAAAAAACTTCAAAGTTTAAAGGCTTTTTATTACTTATAAAAGAAGACTTAACATAAGAATAACTTTTTTTTTAATTTTTCTAGATACATTAATTATGTGCCCTAATTAACATCTCTAGCATCTTGATTTCTCCCTCCCTCTTTTCTCCTTTCTTTACCAGCACCTCATTTGTTGGTGTCAAAGATATTCTCAGTTACACAAGAAAAAAGAATGCGATACAACCTCTTCTTCAGTAAATACTATAAACATGGTTATAAAAATGATGAAAGAGATAGGTGATGTTTGTTTTTTCAAAACAGGTCTGTTTTCCTCTGATGTCAGACATCCAGACATTTAAAGAACAGACTGTTTGTTTTTATAATCAGAAAAGAGATTTGCAGATCTTTTTACATCTATATCCAGTAGAGGTGTATCATCCTCTGTTTTAAATAAAAATTCTCACATGTATATTTGTTACACATTCTTGTCCTTGTTCTAACTCTATAATCATATTATTATATAATACGGACATTTAGTTGATTATGTGTGATGAACGGACCACTATTCGACCACCGGTCAACCCGGTTGTACACACACATACATATACATACATAAATAAATACGTAATACATACATACACAAATATACATACATACATACACACATTCACATTCATACATAAAAATATATATACACATACATATATATATATATATATATATATATATATATATATATATATATATACATACATACATACATGTATATATATATATACACACACACACATACCTACAATCATACATACATATATATATATATCTATTTTTATATAATATATACACAAGATAAACACCCACCCGCACACATACACACGCGCGCACACACACACACAAGAAACAACACCGTAGTCTTAGTCACGTAAAATTCTATCAAATTGGATATAATGTTATTTCATTGAGACCATAAAAAATTATCCACCAAACATACTACCACTTTCGACCATCGCCGCTGTCACCGCCAACCGGCCAGCACCGCTAATCCCACTTTCACCCACCACCATCATCTTCACCCCACTTACCATTACCACCGCCCACGACCCCCTTCGTGTTGTCTCAATTATCGTCAATGACACCAACGTCACTATAACCTATTGTAAGGCTGACAAATTTTGGGTCGAACCCGTCACGAAAATAGTAACACGACCCACAACGAATAAAAAGCGGGTTGACAAGAAATCGATACGAAAATAAATTAATCGGGTTAGGGTAGATCTGACAACCCGAAGTGACCCGTATAACCCGTTTAAAGGAAAAAATTTAATATTATAAAATTTTCTTTAATGCTTAAAGTTTTAAATTTCAAAAGAAAATTGTGAATTCAAATAAGAATGGACATCTTAAGGCAACAAAGTTCATAAACTTTTAAAACTTAAAATAAACAATAAAAGATTTACTGTTAAAACAATAATACATCATTCTGGTATTTGTTATTTTGACTATATGATTTTGGTACTATGACATTTGATTACGGTAATTTGGGATGTGATTATGTCACACCCCGCTAAAGCGGAAACACGAGGCGTTACAGCAAAAGGTCTCATAGCACGAGGTAATATATAATTTCCAACCATAACAGATAATTTAAATTCAGATAAGGTTACAATCATCCGAATACAACACAGAAATTAAATTTGTCTTTGACATGAAATAAAAACAGATGATTAGAAATTCGTTTTAAGATGTCCACACGCGACATGCTTCTTATGTGCTCTAAGACCTATCAATGATTACCTGAAAGGCATGAATAAAGAAGGGTCAATTACGAGAGTTGGTGAGGACACATATTTTATATAAAATAAAACTCTATTATCATAGAAATAGTGTTGGAAGCTTTGGGTCCAAAAAATTTTGTAAGGATGGAAACTTTAAGTCCAACCGAAATTTTTAGTATGACTACAGTTTATTGCCCAAATTTGATACACATGGTTTTTGAGTATACAATGATGTTTTATTAAGCTTGAGTCATTTCCAATCCTATCGACATACTGTGCCCGAATATAACCTAACGCCTATATTAAATGACGTTAGTAAATAGTAAAGTACACATAGGTTCGTCAACCATAAGTGGGGATGTCGACCCCAAATAGCGCTACTTACAAGTATCATAGGCCCCTTTAGTGAGGTTAATGGATAATGTCTAGTTGAGGGACTTTTATTAATAAGAACTCAAGTATATCAAGTTTAATATACCATAAGTGTGTAATTTAAATATTTACGATATTTGTCATGGCAATAAAACAATAAAAAATTTGTATTCATGCTTTCTCCCCAATATTTAAAAAAATGTATTTAAAAAGGGGGTTGTGAAAACTCACCTTGCATTGTAGCTTTGCAAGTAGTTGTTAGTCCTATTAGTTCCTTAACTCGCCGACGGACCTTTTCCTATTACGTATAATGTCCACCGTAAGGTCCTTATAATTCTCGTTTTTATGTCATGTATTTCCTTTTTATAACCGTATATAGTTATTATTATTAATTTCTTTTCTTTTTATTTTTATTTTTATTTTTATACAAATAGGTAACGTATTTATGAAAATATATAGTTGTTTTTAAACAAGTAAACACACACATATGTATACATATATATATATATATATATATATATATATATATATATATATATATATATATATATATATATATCTTGAAATTCTCATATTTTAAATTAGGATTTACTAACTTTATCATTTTTGAATAGAAGATCAAGATAGGTTTATGCATGATTATGTACTTTTAATCTTTGTATATTTGCAAGTCCTTGGTTATTACCCATCATTTTCACCAATCTTTTTTATTAAGAAAAGTAAAGATAACCACATGCATGCTTCTTGTCATACAGCATTTGGTAGGATCAATTTTATACTTCAAATGGTAGGATAAAGTCCTTTAATCGGATTGTTACATGCATGTGTTTATAAGCTTATCTTCTTGAGTTTTTTATTCTTGTATTCAAGAAGATAATAAGAGAAAAAGATGATGAAGATGGTGGATTTTTGCAAGGAATAACAAGTGTACAAGAACTAGTATTAAAGGTTGGTGATTTTACCTTCAAGATAGCTCTCACTTGAAGAAAAGAGAATGGTTCCTCCTTGAACTTCTTGATTTGTTTTGAAAATGGTTTTAGAGAGAATATATGGTAGTAAGTAAGGATGGATGCAAATGTGGAGGAGATGATGGTGGTATTTATAGGCAAAAAGGAAAAGGAAGGGGGGTACGGCCGAAGGGGGGGGGGAGGTTGAGGTGGTGATGATTAGGGGGATGGTGTTTAAGTTTGGTAAAAATGATGTAGGTTTGACTTCTATTATTATATTTATTATTATTATTATTACTATAATGTAAGATAAACATATTTTCTATGTTTATTATTACATTACATTTTTTATAGATAAATATAATGTACACATAAAAATGTACTTTGTTACTTATTTGAATTTTGCGTATATAAAATATTTCGGACATTTTTACGCGTAATAGGATTTCTAGGTGAGACGTCGGAATTTTTGCAAGGACTAGGACTTTTATTTATTTAATTAAGCTACGAAAACTATTTTTAAATTATCGAAATTTTATCGAATTCTAATTTAAAGTTTTTAAGGCAAACCTTTTATGATTTTTAGTGACAGTTGTCACAGTCTCCCTTAGTTAGAGAAATTTCGTCCCGAAATTTACTTTGCGCCATTGTCATTAAAGAGATGTGGATACTTACGTCTCATGTAATTCTCGCATTCCCAAGTATATTTCGGTCCGTGTCTTGAATTCCACCGGACCTTTAGAATGGGAATCTTGCTTTGTCTGAGTTGTTTGACTTTTCGGTCTATAATCTCGATTGGTTCCTCCGTGAAGCGCAATTCCTCAGTTACTTGAACTTCTTCTAATGGTACAACTGATTAGTTGTCGGACAGGCATTTCTTGAGGTTTGGTACGTGGAACGTATTATGAATAGCGCTCAACTCCGATGGTAGATTGAGTTTATATGCTACGGGACCAACCTTCTCAGTAATTTCAAAGGGTATAATAAATCGAGGACTCAATTTTCCTTTCTTCCCAAAGCGAATAATGCCTTTCCATGGGGATACTTTCAAAAGCACTTTGTCCCCAACTTGAAACTCTAAGGGCTTTCTCCTATTATCCGCATAACTCTTCTTGCGATCTCTTGCCGTTTTGAGTTTTTCTTTGATGATAGAGATCTTATCGGTGGTTTCCTAAATAATATCGGGTTTGATTAATTGTCGATCACCAACTTCCACCCAGCTCAAAGGAGATCGGCATTTACGCCCATACAAAGCTTCATACGGAGTGCACTGTATGCTAGTGTGATAACTGTTATTGTACGAAAAATCGACCAATGGTAGGTGAGTATCCCAACTCCCTCCAAAGTCTATCACACAAGCACGTAGCATGTCCTCTAAAGTTTGTATGGTTCTTTCTGTTTGCCCGTCGGTTTGTAGGTGTTAAGCTGTACTTAGATCGATTCGAGTACTTAATGCTTTTTGCAATGATTGCCAGAATCGTGATGTAAACCGACTGTCCCTATCTGAAATAATCGAAATAGGCACACCATGACGTGCCACAATCTCATTGACATATATTTGGGCAAGCTTTTCCATTTTATTATCTTCCCGGATGGGGAGAAAATGTGCTGACTTTGTGAGTGTATCTACTATGACCCATATGGCATCTTGAGCTCTTGCCGTTCTTGGCAGCTTGGTGATAAAATCCATTGTGATTTGTTCCCATTTCCATTATGGGATTTTGGGCTGTTGCAATAACCTAGAAGGTTTCTGGTGTTCTGCCTTTACTCTTGCACATGTTAAACACTTTCCTACGTACAGGGCGATGTCCTTTTTTCATACCCGGCCACCAATAGTACTCCTTAAGATCCTTGTACATCTTGTCAGCTCCGGGGTGTATGGAGTATTTTGACTGATGTGCTTCATCCAGAATAATCAACCTTGTATTGTTGTATTTTGGGACCCATACTCTGTTCTCGAAATAGCGCACTCCATCAGTCTTAGTTACAAATCTGGACTCCAAGTGGTATAAAGCTTCGTCCTTTAGATTCTCTTTTTGTAACGCCTTTTCCTAGCTTTCCATAATCCGATTCTTCAAACTGGTTTGAACCAATGCTCCCATAGCTCTAGCCCTAGAAGGCTTCACTCTTTCCTTCCTACTTAACGCATCTGCTACCATATTTGCTTTACCAGGGTGGTATTTGATTTCGCAGTCATAATCATTAAGTAGCTCGCTCAACCCATCTCCTTTGCCTCATATTGAGCATTTTCTGATCTAGAATGTGTTGAAGACTTTTATGGTCAGTGTAGATGGTACACTTAGTTCCATACAAGTACTGCCTCCAGATCTTAAGAGCAAACACCACTGCTCCAAGTTCCAAGTCATGGGTAGTGTATTTCTTCTCGTGAACTTTTAGTTGTCTTGATGCATAAGCGATGACCTTATCTTTATGCATCAATACACACCCCAGTCCTTGATGTGAAACATCGCAGTAAACCACGAAGTTATTTGTTCCTTTAGGTAGAGTTAAGATAGGTGCATTACACAATTTGTGTTTGAGAGTTTGAAATGCTTCTTCCTGTTTCTCTCCCCAGATAAATTTCTTATCTTTTTGGGTTAGTGTGGTTAGTGGTTGTGCAATCTTTGAAAAGTTTGCTATGAATCGCCTGTAGTAACCTGCCAACCCAAGAAATTGGCGAACTTCGGTTGGTGTGTATGGTGCTTCCCACTGCTTGATTGCCTCGATCTTTGCCGGATCTACGTGAATCCCATTCTTGTTAACCACATGACCGAGAAAGTGTACTTCGGGAATCCAGAATTCGCACTTAGAGAATTTCGCGTACAACTTTTGGTCCTTAAGTTGTTAGTCCCATATAACAAGTGATTCAAGTATAATGTAGGATAGATGAAGGTTTGCATATGTAAACTAGAGAGAATATGGTTTACACCTTGGAAAACACCTAGTTTATTATTGCATTATGAGCAAAACCTTACACATTACAACATGTCATATCCCTATATATACTCCATGAGTATATTACATAGAAACTCCTATTTCTATACAATATATGAATTTACATTCTCCCCCTTAGTATTGAAATAGGAGTGAACACGCCAGTAACCTAAGTTTTCCTTAGATTATATAAGTAGTTTTGCGCCAGTAATCTAAGTTTTCCTTGGATTATATAAGCAGTTTTGGATTTAGCGTCCCACCAAATACATCAGTCTGGAACAATGTTTAATCTTGAGCATCTGACAGCGGAAGCATAAACACTTTTGATGTGTTGGGAAGAATCTTCTTTTTGTCTCCCCCTAGAATGTAGATCAGATTGTTCCCATGTCTTCATACGATAAATCTTTACTCCCCCTAGATATGACATAGACTGATGATCTCTTCCCCATGAGTAAACACAATGATTTTATCAATAAGCTTCAAACTCCCCCTCAACAACTGAATCAACAATGTAAAATTTCTTCACTTTTTATTCTCCCCCTCATGATTATTATAAGACTTTATGAGCATCATGCAGAAAAGACATCACCATGAGATTCAATTGCAAAAACATGGAAGAGGGGTGGGGAGGATCCTGCACTTCAAGTCAAAATAATCTTCAAACAGTCCCTGACTTGAATAGATACTTGAACCACTCTTGATCGTTGAGGAGTGGTAATGATTTGATCTTAATTCTTGAAGATTTATAACTCTGTGTTGGATGTAATTTGATATTGGAGAATGATGTTGTCGAGTAAGTATCCCAATACCGTGTAATCAACCTTCACCAGATCACAACAAGTGGAAAAAAAATTCTGAAAGACATACGGATGCAAACAAACTTGGGTACACATAAGAGAATATTTGACTTTGAACTGTAATAAGATCAGGGAGTCGGATACATCCTTATTTGAGAGCACACGAATGAACTTACAAGATCTTAAAAAAACTGATGAAACCTGGTGTTGGTTAATCCTTCAAACAATTTCACCAACACTGTGATATGGGACATCGGAGATGACTGATAAAAGATAACCAAGATTCAAAAGAAACAAGGGATGGTTGGCCAAAATCTGGTTTTAAGACCAAAAATTGGTGACACTAAAAAAGAAGACTCAAAAATCAGTTGAGAAAGAGCCGGATGACTAGACATAAGTGACTAGACATTCCAAAACATGGTATCAATGACCGTCACTCAAGTAATGCCCGAATCTAGAAACATCAGAAAGATAACTGAAACTTTGAGAACTTCTGACTCAGCCAAAAAATCCAAACACTTGACTTGGGAATCAAGGTGACAAGATAATTCAGTCACAACAACGACGACGAGGGTTCGGGGGCAGCGCCCCTGTTAGCGGAGTCCAAGGGGTGGCAACCCCTGGCGGGGTCCAAGGGGCAGAGCCCCTGGCTGGGGTCGAGCTGCTAGGTCAGCTTGAAATTTTTTTTGAGAATGAAGAATAATGCTGTGGCAAAAATGATCAAAAATCTTAAAATTTTGAAAAATGAGTGTAAATCCGGGTGATCTTGAATTCCGATAAAATAGGCAATTCCGAGCACAGAGAGAATTCCGAGAAAATAAGGAATTCCGAGAAAAAAGAAAATCCGAGAAAATATAGAATTCTGAGTAAATTAGGAATCCGAGAAAACAAAGAATCCGAGGAAATCAAGAAATCCGATTAGAACTACGGAATCAGATAAAAGTCTCGGAATCCGATCAAAAGTCTCGGAATCCGATCAAATTGTCTTGCAATCCGACAAAAGCTTAGAATCCGATCAAAATTCTCGGAATCCGATCAAAATTCTCGGAATCTGATCAAAATTCTCGGAATCCGACAAATCCGACCAAAATATTCTTGGAATTCAGCAATTCCGACTGATTCAAAGGGTAATTCTAACCCCTTCAAACCTGGAATTCCGAGAGCTTCAAGATCATCCCGCTCAGATTCAAAAATTTCGAATTTTTGCCCAAATCTAATGATTTCTTGTCCAGATCACTTTGCCTACCCCCGATTTACATTTCTCTATCAACAATTATCACAAACATCGATCAAATAAGTCAAATCGATCAAATTTCTTCAAGAACTTCCAAAACTCAAAAACTCAAAAATCTTCAATTTGGCCACTGATTTGTTATCCAATTGCTATGAAATCAAATGTCGAATGTTTCATTATGCTTTGCGATCTTAATCCAATCAATTAACACTTAAAAATTCATTTGATCTAGACTTTGATCTCAAACCCGACAATACCCCTTTTTCTTCAAAGATCTTCAAAAATTCGACTTTTGTTTGTTGAATTCAGATCTAATCATCACTCCTTTGGCTCTGATACCACTTGTTAGTCCATTATAACAAGTGATTCAAGTATAATGTAGGATAGATGAAGGTTTGCATATGTAAACTAGAGAGAATATGGTTTACACCTTGGAAAACACCTAGTTTATTATTGCATTATAAGCAAAACCTTACACATTACAACATGTCATATCCCTATATATACTCCATGAGTATATTACATAGAAACTCCTATTTCTATACAATATATGAATTTACATAAGTAGTGTTAACACCAACTTCAGGTGCTGTTCGTGATCTTCCTTGCTTTGTGAATAAATGAGTATGTCGTCGATAAATACGATAACAAATTTATCCAAATATGGTCTGCAGACCCTATTCATCAAATCCATGAAGATAGCTGGAGCATTTGTCAACCTAAAAGGCATAACTAAGAACTCGTAGTGTCCGTAACGAGTCCTAAATGCTGTTTTAGGAACATCCGCCTCACATACTCGTAACTGGTGATATCCCGACCGAAGATCGATCTTTGAAAAATATGTGGCTCCTTGAAGTTGATCAAACAAATCATCAATCCTGGGAAGTGGATATCGATTTTTGATTGTCAACTTATTAAGTTCCTAATAATCTATGCACATACGTAATGATCGGTCCTTCTTTTTAACAAAAAGGACCGGAGCTCCCCAAGGGGATGAGCTTGGTCGGATGAGCCCTTTATCAAACAATTCTTGGAGTTGCGTTGACAATTCTTGCATTTCTGCCGGCGCTAATCGATATGGCGCCTTAGCCACAGGTGCTGCTCCAGGAACTAAGTCGATATGAAACTCGACTTGACGATTCGGAGGTAACACTGGTAATTCCTCGGGGAAAACCTCAGGGTAATTTCAAACTACGGGGATATCCTGGATACGCTTCTCTTCTGTATTCTTATTAGTGACGTGAGCTAAGAACGACTCATTTCCCCTTTTCAAGTATTTTTGCATCTTCATGCAGTATACTATTCTCAAATTCTTTCCCGACTTCTCTCCGTATATGACGAGCTTTTCGCCTCTAGGCATAGGGATACATATGTACTTCTCTAAACAACATATTTCCACTCGATATTTAGTAAGCCAATCCATGCCAATAATTACGTCGAAGCTTCCTAACTTAATTGGGATTAAGTCTATACTAAATATCTTACCAGCTAAGTTCAATGTACAACCAATAATTATATCCTTAACCTTAGCTTCCTGGCCATTAGCAAACTCTATGGTATATGCTTCTTTCATCTTTTTTATTTTTAAGTTAAGTGTTGTCCTAAACCCCAATGACACAAAACTCCTATCTGCTCCTGAATCAAATAACACTCATGCATAGTTACCATTTAGAAGGAAAGTACCTATGACAACATCCGTATTCTGTCTTGCTTCATTCATTCCGATCTCGAACACTCGTCCTCGAGCCTGGCCTCCTTGACCCTGCTGGTTCACCTGGCGGTTCTGATTAGCATCATGTACCTGGTCGGGACGTGGGCATATACGTGGATGATGTTCCAAACTTCCACATTTGTTGCATGGTTGTGCCTTAAAATCCTTGGCATAATGGCCTCCTCTTTTACATCTAAGACAGATGATGCACTTGCCCTCATGAAGCTTACCGCACTTGTCACACCTAGGATAGGTCCTTCTTCCTCTTGTCGTCTGTGCCTGAACTCCATAGTTCCTGCTAACCTTCTGGTTTTTCCCAAACCTCTCATTCGATTGCTTCTTTGAAGGTTCCTCCATCTTCCTCTTTCCTTTACCCATATCACTGGCAAACATTCCAGATCGTATGGCATTGTTGGTGAGACTGGTGGCCAAATTCACTGCGTTCTAGAGTGTGGTGGGGTTTGCTGAGGTGACATTCGTCCGTATCTCAGGAGCTAGACTGATATACCTATCTATACGGTTTTCCTCAGGGGTTACCAAGTGTGGGACCAGTTCGGACAGCTCATGGAAGCGGGTAGTGTAAATGCTGATGTCACTTCCCACCATTTCGTGGTTCCACAGCTCGGCTTCTAGTTTTTGTGTTTCACTCTTGGAGCAGAACTCTTATCTCAGCGATTTTACGAATTCTGCCCAGGTGAGTTGATGAGAGGCTTCCCTTCCTCGGGTCTGCACTTGGATGTTCCACCATGACAAAGCTCAACCTTGTAACAAGCAAGCAGCGAATTCCACCTTGTTAGCTTCCGTGCACTTGCTGATACTAAGAACCGATTCTACACTCTTAATCCAATTTAGCAACCCTACAGCTCCCTTAGTGCCATAAAACTCCTTAGGGTTGCAGGCCATAAAGGTTTTGTAGTTGCAGTCTCGGTTTGCTGTATTCGCATTTTGTCCCGCTTGTAAGCCTGCTGCCACTTGGCTAACGATGTTGGTCAGTGTAGCTATCACTCGTTCTATCACCAGTTGGTTTATGTCATTTTCTCTTCTTGGAGGCATGGTTCTAAGATGTGAAGATAAGACGATCCTTGTCAAATTTAATTCTTAATGAGGCTAAGTATGATCATGCAATATAGGCTCTAAATAACATTATAAGGATAGGAAATTTCTTAAAATATTATAAATACCATTGATAAAATTGGGTACATATGTTAAAGCCAAAATTTCCCAATACATGGCAATACATAAATAATTTGATTGGGTATACATATCGTTATCAAAATTTCCCAATCGTACATAGCAAAAAAAAATTTTATACCCTAATTAGTAGTTCCTAGGTTAATAGTAGCATATTAGAAATCAGGAAATGATCGTCTCAGAGGTTCCTTCCTAACATTACTCCCATCATGACTCCGACCACCAATGTCAGCACTGCTATGGCATTCACTTGCTCATAGATCCTCCGCATGCCCTCCTGTGCATTAGCCTCCACCCTTGATGTGTGCTGATACTGAGCCTCCGCCATTTTTGAGAAAGCATCAATTGAGTGGCGCTGGTAATCTAACCGTCCATCAAGAAAATCGATTTGGGAGGTAAGCTGCCTCAGGTGTCGTGTTTGTGCTTCCATCCTTTGTAATATGACAGGTATACCTGGCAGAACCGGGGCGCCCTCCACTATTCTTCTGCAGGTAGACGAGTCATCAGTAGTCGATACTGTCTGTGGAGGTGCAATGCGCGGGGGTAACCCGGTTGTCTTCCTAGCAGTAAGTCTGGTGCGCAGGCCTTGCGGCTTTTTCTAGGGTTCTAAAGAGCCGGATGGTATGTCCTTGGATTGTTGAGCCTCCAGATGTCGACTTGATCCTAATGGTGCATAGGGAATCGGTGAGCTTCTTCCATTAGACATCTCTGGTTCCTCATCAGATGATGAATGCTTCCTACCATCCCGTGACGCACTCTGGGTATACTCGGTTGGTTTAGACTCGGTCGACATTCTTATCTGCGACGACAATCTACTTAGTTACTAGTGTACTATTGTGAGTGTCGAGTGAAGGTTATGCATGGTACACACACAATCATGCTTACTTTAAAATGGAAAATATATATATATATATATATATATATATATATATATATATATATATATATATATATATATATATATATATATATATTACAAGCATAGTCCTATTACAAATAACTCGAGTATTCCGTCACACTTACTTGAATTAAACATAGGTGATCAAGCTTTGTTGAATTAAAGTAAGATAATGGAAAACTCAACTTAGTCATATTAGTAAAATGCTTCAAGTTTAAAATTTATTTTAGGAAAATTTTATCTTTTGAAAACCTTTGGTTATAGTTTGAGTTTTCCCCCCATAAGGAAAACTACATTCTCTATAACCTTCGGCTCTGATACCAATTTTGTCACACCCCGCTAAAGCGGAAACACGAGGCGTTACAGCAAAAGGTCTCATAGCACGAGGTAATAGACAATTTCCAACCATAATAGATAATTTAAATTCATATAAGGTTACAATCATCCGAATACAACACAGAAATTAAATTTGTCTTTGACAAGAAATAAAAACAGATGATCGGAAATTTGTTTTAAGATGTCCACACGCGACATGCTTGTTACGTGCTCTAAGACCTATCAATGATTACCTGAAAGGCATGAATAAAAGAGTTGGTGAGGACACATATTTTATATAAAATAAAACTCTATTGTCATAGAAATAGTGTTGGAAGCTTTGGGTCCAACAAATTTTGTAAGGATGGAAACTTTAATTCCAACCGAAATTTTTAGTATGACTACAGTTTATTGCCCAAATTTGATACACATGGTTTTTAAGTATACAATGATGTTTTACTAAGCTTGAGCCATTTCCAATCCTATCAATATACTGTGCCCGAATATAACCTAACGCCTATATTAAATGACGTTAGTAAATGGTAAAGTACACCTAGGTTCATCAACCATAAGTGGGGGATGTCGACCCCAGATAGCGCTACATACAAGTACCATAGGCTCCTTTAGTAAGGTTAATGGATAATGTCTAGTTGAGGGACTTTTATTAATAAGGACTCAAGTACATATAGGTAATGTATTTATGAAAATATATAGTTGTTTTTAAACAAGTAAACACACACATATGTATATACATACATATATATATATATATATATATATATATATATATATATATATATATATATATATATATATATATATATATATCTTTTCATACATATAGTAGGTAGATAATTGCATGCATGTTTAATAATGTTTAAAAAATATATATATATATTACATCTTACCCATCTTATACTTTTTTACATCTTATTTGATCCTAATCCTATATATATATATATATATATATATATATATATATCCACCTTATTTAAATATTTAGAATATTCTTTTATTACACCATCCTTTCTTTTGTATTTATATACATATATATATATATATATATATATATATATATATATATATATATATATATCTTGAAATTCCCATATTTTAAATTAGGATTTACTAACTTCATCATTTTTTAATAGAAGATCAAGATAGGTTTATGCAGGATTATGTACTTTTAATCTTTGTACATTTGCAAGTCCTTGGTTATTACCCATCATTTTCACCAATCTTTTTCATTAAGAAAAGTAAAGATAACCACATGCATGCTTCTTGTCATACAACATTTGGTAGGATCAAATCTATACTTCAAATGGTAGGATAAAGTCTTTTAATCGGATTGTTACATGCATGTGTTTATAAGCTTATCTTCTTGAGTTTTTGATTCTTGTATTCAAGAGGATAATAAGAGAAAAAGATGATGAAGATGGTGGATTTTTGCAAGGAATAACAAGTGTACAAGAACTAGTATTAAAGATTGGTGATTTTATCTTCAAGATAGCTCTCACTTGAAGAAAAGAGAATGGTTCCTCTTTGAACTTCTTGATTTGTTTTGAAAATGGTTTTAGAGAGAATGTGTGGTAGTAAGTAAGGATGGATGTAAATGTAGAGGAGATGATGGTGGTATTTATAGGCAAAAAGGAAAGGAGGGGGGGGCGGTACGGCCGAAGGGGGGGGGGGGGTTGAGGTGGTGAGGTGGTGATGATTAGGGGGATGGTGTGTAAGTTTGGTAAAAATGATGTAGGTTTGACTTCTATTATTTTATTATTATTATTATTATTATTACTATAATGTGAGATATACATATTTTCTATGTTTATTATTACATTACATTTTTTTAAATATAAATATAATGTACACATAAAAATATACTTTGTTACTTATTTGAATTTTGCGTATATAAAATATTTCGGACATTTTCACGCGTAATAGGATTTCTAGGTGAGACGTTGGAATTTTTGCAAGGACAGACTTTTATTTATTTTATTAAGCTACGAAAAGTATTTTTAAATTATCGAAATTTTATCGAATTCTAATTTAAAGTTTTCAAGGCAAACCTTTTATGATTTTTAGTGACAGTTGTCACAGATTCGTACACAACAAAATTGGTCATACACAACAAATTTATGCATTATCAAGTTGTACCATATGTATAAATGCATGTACCTTGTTGTGTACGGCTACAATTTATTATGTACGGATCAACTCCCAATTTGGTATTATGAATTCAATTCATAATTCTATTTAATGGTGAATCATTTTAAATTATTCAATTGTTTAATGAAATTATACATTGATAGCTGATAGGATAGTACTACATCACATTTTTATTATTTTCTCATAATTTGTAAAAAGAGTAAAATCAAAATTTGAATCAAACTAAAACAAACACCGAATTTAAAATTTCAAAACAATCGAAACGTACATTTAATATTAAAGTTAGAAACTTAGAATACAGACGAAAATGATTATCGAAATTCGTAGTGAAAAGTTGAAAAACAAACATGAAATTTAAAAACTAATAAAGAAAATTGTGGTTTAAACGAAAAATTGTATTAAAAAAATTGTACTAAAAACCGAAAAAAATAATGAAACACTTTAGTTGGTTTCTGTTAAAAATTGTGAATTTGAAAGGTATTTATATACGACTAAAAAGTATAAATTTTAAATAGTTTTAAATATTGGCTCAAAAAATAATCTTCGTTAAATTAATTGGATAATTATAACTGAAGTTGTATGACGGTTAGTGGAGTGGAATACTCATGTTTTAAAGTTACCGACTCTAGGATTGGCCTCCCATTTTATTCCTTAATCATCGTTTTTTTTTTTTTTTTTTGAAAAGCTATTCCTTGATCATCTTTTTCATTAGACTTTTGTTATCTAAATATTATACTCACTAAGCACGGGTGATAGTCATGTTATAACTCATATGTCTACTATACTCTTTTGTTATTAAAAAAAAAATTACATAATTAAATTATAAAGTGTTAAAAACGAACCATATACTAAGATGCATATATACTTACACACACTTTAATCATTCAAGTCATAAACATATTATATCACATCAAATAATCAATAAACGTTTTTATTTGTTACTATTACTCAAAGATTAATAATTGTAACCCATAATCTTAAATAATGACACACTTAGACAATTTAATATTACTAGATTAAAGGTACTTTGATGCGACTTTTCTAGAATTGTTTTTGTGATTCCCTTGTCTTTATGATTTTGATTATTCTTAATCTATTTCATTAGTAATTTTTTTTAACGGTAAAATGTTGCGCACGGGGTGCTTTGGCATTGCCATCACACAACCGCGATTATTCTTAATCTATTTCATTAGTAATTGATATATTATTTAACAAACCTAACTTTAGTGATACTATAGCTGTAACATATACGGATTCAATATAAGAATTTAACTCGTTATATACCTTTTTCTCGGAAAGGAATTCGATATATACGTTATTATTAATTATTTTTTTATTATCATTTGTCATTATTTTTTGTTAGAAGTATATGTTTGTGAGAATCATTTATAATGATATAACACTACATGTAGCTTTATATTATTGAAATATTTTTTCTTATGGATGTATTACTGTTCTAAAATTGTTTTTATTTTATACAATAAGTTATTCATTTTGTAGTATAGCCGACTAAATTTTTGTTAACCATCTAGTAGTATGATATAGATCTAACACACTAACCTGCATAAATTATCAACTCTTTATTTTTTATTGATATCATTTAGTTTATATTTTATTTTATTTAATGTTTATTATTTGAATTATTGTTATTGTCATACATGTTTATTTTCATTAGAAATCATATTCAAGATGGATTATATATTTAACAGGATCTTCACCACACTGGAGATATTATATAAAATTTCTAGCAATTGATACTCAGAAAGTTAGTGATCTTTACAATACTCGAGATAAACACGATATTCGGTATTGTACTAGGATAAACATGTACACGATATGTCTTTACCATTTCTAAAATGAACGATATTTCTGAAAATCTATAATTTCCATCATACATTACATCTTGTAGATTCCTTATATTAGGATAAAAGATTTACACAAATGGATGCAGACAAAAATATTTAATACATTATTTTAACAAAAATGTTGTTTGTAAATATGTGTTCTTAAATGTTGTTTGTTTAATTGATTTTTGATGTTCATGTTAATCGGCTTTGCTTTTTCCAGATTTCAAGTACATCCATCTTCATAATGATAAAAGTAAATATTATTTAGGGTTTAAAATATAATGTAGCATTAATTATTGGCATGGCAGCTGATGTGGAAATTAAGTGCCAAAAAGACATTGAAAATAATAATATCAAGGGTAACCTGATTCCTTCCTGAGTAAGCTCATATATTAAAATGGTAATTAACTTGTAGAGGTTTGATATATTAAATGAATAGTTTCGAATTATGTACTTCTTTCTTTTTAACCTTAAAGACAACGTTTTAGGTAAACTACCTTTAACTCCGGTCGTTGCCACATGAAAACTACCATGAATCACAACCCAAACGACTTGATTCTGTAAGAAAAAACAAGATTGATGTTACCATTGTTGTCTATATCCGGGAACCAATCCTAAAACTAGCACCAACACCGTTTACAGATAACAATGTTATTTCTGACCCAACCATCTATACAAATCATTCAACAATGAAGAACACATACCGACTTAAACAAAAATGTCAGCGATCGACTAAACACTCTAGAGAGATATATACCACCAAAACCAATATCCTAAATTAATTTCAATTAGGGCTTTGTAAGAGTTCAAACACCCCATATCGATTTTCATAGTTCGGAAACCACTAAACACCCGTTATCAGAGTTTATCAACCACTAAACAAACACTCTAGAAAGATCTGTACTAGGAGGGCTTCGAATGATCACCACATATCATAAAATTGCCAACTACAATATGCAATGGAGGCACTGGTCGGCAGACTCCGTAATATCGATCTTTTGAGAAGTATGGCAACGATGGTGATGAGCTATGTTGGAGAAAGTAACATAGGGGGATTAGGAGAAATTGGAGGTTTATATAGCAGATATTTTCAATTTCTTTCTATTTTAAAATAAGCTTAAACATTATTTTAATATTAGAAAACACTAACAATTCAACAATATAAATAAATAAATAAGATAGGGGCATTTTTATTATTTTAATTGAGGAGGGACTAATAATGTAACATATTCGGGTCGCCGAGGGTAAAAACCGTAAAATTTTCGTAAACTGGTGAACCCCATAATTTTGACCAAAACAAAAAAATAAAAAAAATGTAATTAAGTTAAAATAAGCCAATCTCTATAAGTGGTGGTAATCTTCTAATATATATTAAAGACTAATATAATAAAATTTTATTAGACGATGTGAGCCATTTATTTAAATGAATGTATAATCTTGATTATTAATTTATTTAAATTTAAAATATCAATTATGACTTTTTAGAGTCAAATTCATGAGAGATAACTTCATATATGCCCTTATTAAATCATATAATCGTATTTGTCTATCTTAATTTACAAATATCATATTTACCCATTATAATATTTCAAAATATCATATTTAATCAAATTCTTAGTTTTATCATTCTAAAATATTTTATAATCATTTTAATTTCTTTTTAATCATAACCAATAATGTTTAACCTTATTACTCTTAATTGTAAGAATAATGATTGATGATTTATTTAAGAGATACAATCAAATCTCTTCATATCATGCTACCATATTTCTGCCATGAAGTTTGCCCTCCTGCTCGTGTCGATGTTTCCAACGCTGATTAGAGTGTTGATGTAGTACGTCGTCATTTTTTTAATTTTTATTTAATTCGCGTTTTATTGTTATTTAATATATTTTATTAATGTTTAATATTTATTATCTTTTAAACCAACCCATGTATTATACGGATACTTAGTCTAGTAAATAACATATGATCTATTGTTTGAAATTTTTTCAAATTTAATGCATTTACATATTACATGTCTTATAAATTATAGTTAAAAAATAAGCCGATATTAATTTATTAATGTGTCATTACTAATAGGAATAATTTAGACGATTTAACATAAAGGACATTAAGTTATCAATTTAAGTTGATACATCGTATGACAACTGAAAATGAAAAAGCAAAAAGATAAAATTATGTAACTCAGACCCATTTCATTGGTGGGAAGCTTATATAAGATTGTTATCAAAGTCTTGGCAAGGCGGTTGAGTGTTGTGAGTTCGGAGGTGGTTGGGGATCATCAGTTTGCTTTTACGAAAGGCAAACAAATTCTGGATTGTGTGATGATTATGGAGGAGATTATACATTCAATGAAATCTAAGGGTTCTAGTGGCGTGTTGCTAAATCTAGATTTTGAAAAAGCCTATGATTCGATTGAATGGGATTGTCTCAAAGGGGTGATGGGAGAAATGAACTTTGGGGAGAGATGGATTTCTTGGGTTATGGGTTGTTTAGTGAATGGGTCACCTACAAGGAGGTTACCTATAAGTAGAGGCATTAAACAAGGAGACCCATTCTCACCATTACTGTTTAATGTTGCGGCTGAAGGAATTAATGTTCTATTCAATAAGGAGGTTGAGTTAGGTCTTTTTGATGGGGTTAGGATAGAAGGGGAATGTTCTATGATGGTTTCGCATATCCAATTTGCTGACGATACGATGTTGGTTAACAAAATGGAATTGGATAAGCTTAGGAATATGTGTGGCGTTCTTAGGAAGTTTTACCTGATGTCTGGCATGAAACTAAACATGAATAAGTGTGTGGTATATGGGATCAATGTGGGGGAAAGTGATTTGGCGAAAGTAGGTAAATTGTTAGGCTGCCAGGTAGGTAAACTACCTTGTACGTACCTTGGTTTACCTATTGGGGGAAACCCTAGGAGTAGGTCCTTTTTTGGGACCCGGTGGTGCAGAAGGTCAAGAGGAGATTGATGTGAAAAACGAAATTCTTGTCGAAAGCATGAAATATTACATTAATCAAATCAGTGATTAATAATCTGCCTTTTTTACTATTTGTCTATGTTTAGAATTCTTGTTGGAGTTTATAAGGAACTGGAGAAGATAAGAAGGAGATTTATGTGGTCAAAAGGGAATGAGAATAGTGGATTGTACATGGTGAAATGGTAGATAATTCAAAAACCAAAAAGGTCGGGTGGCCTTGGGGTAGGTGACTTATATCAAAAGAATAAGGCTCTACTCTCGAAATGGGTTTGGAGGTACTGGGATGGGAGTGAAGCTATCTGGAAGAATATAGAGAAATGTAAGTATGGGGATATGGCATTGGGGGTTATAGACTGGTGTGTGAATCAAGCAAAACTGTCTAAGTCTTGGGGTAGCATTTATGCAATGGTGAAGTCGGATGAGGAGATATCAAAGGTGCTTGATGAAGGTTTAGTCGCCAAGGTTGGAGATGGGAGTTTTGTGGATTTCTGGAATGATAAATGGGCAGGTGACACCCTTCTGAAAAAGAGGTTTCCTAGAATCCTTGCATTAGCCTATAGGAAAGAGGGTAAGGTGATCATCTTTGGAGCTTGGAAGGATACGGGGTGGGTGTGGGAGGTCAGTCTAAGAAGAAGAGTATTTGACTGGGAAGTTGGAGTGCATGAGGAATTCTTGGCTACCTTAAACTCTGAAGTACTGCAACAAGGTAAGAAAGATAAGGTGGGATGGAAGTACGAAAGAGATGGTAGGTTCACGGTCAAAAGTTTATTAGAGGTCCTAAATAAGAGTGGTAGTAGGCATGAGATTACGTCAGTATGGAAATTTTGGGGACCACCAAAGGTGAGATTGCTTGTATGGCAAGCTGCTTGGAATAAACTTCCTACCAGAGTGGAGTTAGGTAAGAGGGGGGTAGTGAGTATGAATAACATTATGTGCCCATTTTGTAACTGTGATAGTGAAACAGTGGACCACCTGTTGGTACTCTGTCCAAAATCATGGGAGATTTGGTCGAGTGTACTCAAAGCAGTGGGTATCAGCTAGGTAGTGCCTAAAAGTTTTAAAGACTTGTTGGGTATATGGCCTAAGTTAGGTGATGCTGGGTGTATCAAGAAGATCTGGGTTAGGTTATGTTTGGGATTTTTGTGGACTTTATGGACAGCAAGTAATGACCGAATTTTTAGTAGTAGGCAGGTGGGGATGGAGAGGTTAGTAGATCTAATGTGGTTAAGGGTGGGACAGTGGAGTTTTGCAAATTGGACAGGTTTGGTTGGATCAACCTTGAGTATGAGTATCAATCCGGTACAAGTGCTTAATGGGGAGTTATGGTCGAACCTAGTAACTATAGTGAGGGGTGGGAAGAGGAACTATTGTATTATACACTGATGGTGCAGTAAGAGAGGATATGGGTAGGGCAGGGATTGGAGGTGTCTACAAGGACTTATCGACCGGGGGTCAGATAGGGGCTTTCTCAAAAGCCATAGTATTGTGCTCCCCATTGGTTGCTGAGTTAGAGGCACTGTACTTTGGACTCCTCGTTTTAAGAAATAACAAAGCATTGTGCGATAAGACTGTAAAAGTGTGCATGGACTCAAAGATAGCAGTAGATTTAGTAAATGGGTTTCCTGGGATACATGTAGGTTTAAGTGATGTGTTGGGTTGGATTAATTCTTTAAAGAACTCATTTCAAGAGGTAGTGGTCACAGATATTCCTAGGGAGCTTAACTTTGAGGCAGATTCTTTGGCAAAGAAGGGAGTCTTCCATCAAGATGCTTGGATTGGATGGGCCTAGTTTGTAGCTTGTAGGGGGTAGGCTAGGTGTGGATTTTGTAGTAGGGTGGGTGTTTTAGGGGCATGTTGTTCTGTGTTCAGGGTTGGGTGGATAGTTAAATGATATTGTTATGATTTGGTTTGTGCACACTATGATATTATCTATATATGGCATTTTATAATGTACTAACACACATGTGAGATATGGTTGTATAAATTGTTTGATACAGGTACGGTTCTGGAGCCATCAAGTTTTTGATCTGAAACCTCTACGGGTTCTGGTGGTAGAGTTTGTAGATTATGGGAGCTTGAGTTGATGAATCTAGGCATGGGGTTGGGGCGGTGTTAAGGGGGTGTCGGTAGGTCTAGAGGCTGTGGCTATTTTCATTGATTTGGCGTCATAGGGTGGCACTATCCCATTGCACACACTCACTTTGTTCTCCATACATCTCGTAGCCATGGTCATAGGCTAGTTGTGGGTGTACATCTTTGTACAGGAGGTTGTACGTTGTTAATACCTAGGAGTTATAAGGGGGGCAATTCAATCCTATTGATTTGCTAGGCCATCTTTTCCTTAGCCGATGCAAATCCATCTTTCAAGCTCCAGAATTTTTGGATTCCTTGGGATTTCTATAAGAGGCCTACGTGTAGTAGGAATGATTATGATCTTTGGGTGGGTTTGGTTGGGTTGGTGTGTAGGGGTTCTGGTAGAGGCCAGGTGTTAGGAGGGCCATCCTAGGTGATTGGAGGAACAAGGGGTGTGGAGGTGTGTATCCGGTGTATGGAGGTTTGGAGGTTAGCTGGGTGCCTGATCGAGTTTCCCTTACCTTATATTAACCTCTGAACCCTAGAGTTTTTCTCAATATCAGTGGAAATGTGCTCGTTTGGTTCTAGGTTGAGTGTAGGGTAAGATTATCTCTTCTTCTCTTTGTTCTTTAGGCCACCCTGTTGTGCCTCAGAATTTTTTTTCGGTCAGTGTGCTTGCATATCCCCAGATCATTTTGAGTGAGTTTAATATGCAACCCTGACCTCCGGTTGCAACACATTATACATATTTGACACTCTCTGTTTTGAGTTTGATGTATTATTGAGTTAGGGTGAATATGTCGTATGGTGTTTCTGTCTTGGCCCTGCTGGATGCGTTAGAGCCGTGCACAATAAGGAACACCATTCTGTTATCGCCGTGACACTGATTATTGCTTTGTAATTCTTTATGAGATTGTTGTTCCGATGTTGGTGTGTGTCCATTATGTCTGCTGCTATGCTACTGAGAGCACTTTGATGCTGTTTTGTCGCGCAAGAAGGTCTATATGAGTCCTTCATGCTGATCCGAGAGTTGTTAGTCTGTTGCCTCCTGATGTGCTAGGGAATACAAAAATGAAAATGTGATGTACTAAGTCGTTTGATTTGCTTTAATGTTGTTGTGTTATTATTTGTGTATTGGAGTTTAATTCTCCTGTGTATCGGAGTTTAATGCTCCTGTGTGTATGTGTTGGATTATGTGAACAGATAATTAATGAGTACATTGTGTCCAATGTTATGAGAGACTAAAGGGTCACACGGCTACACACCCAATTAGAATAGTTTGGAATTTACCAGTATTTGTGTGGAAATAATTAATCAGTTGAATTAAATATTTGAGAGAAATAAATAATAAATAATTATTTATTATTTAAAGGAAATTAAATATTAAGCTTTAATATTTAACGGATCAGTTAATTAATAGTTTTTTTTAGCGGCTCCTAAATCTACACTAATTTTACCCTTAACAGGATTTGAACACATGACCTTTGATCAATGGGGCACCACACCAAAACACTTAATGCTTACCACTAGGCTACAACCTAAGTGGCTAGTTAATAAATAGTTAATTAATTAACTAGTAAGGTTCAGGGGGTCAAAGTGCAAAGAATGAAAATTCAATTAAAGACATGGGCATTAATTGAACGGGCTTGGGCTTAGATAAGGTTTAAAGTATTTAAACCTAGAAAAAGCTCATTATCCATAACAGATAACATTTTGCAAAGAAGAAAAACCCTAGTCTCCTCCCTTCTCTCCCTCTGCGTCGACGGCAACAAGAGGCAAAGAGCCTCTCGGATTTTTTGCGTTTTACGTACACACACAGAGCTTTCGTGTGTTATCCGGGTTATTCCTATCGCGGTCTAGCAGCAGTTCGTTTGTGGTGCAGTAGCTGTGGACTAACTTTAGCAATCCCAAGATCAAAGAGGTAATCCCTTAAACTTCTGTTCTTGATCGTTCTTAAGAAACTGATTAGATCATTAGTAAGATCCTAACCCTTTCAGGGTTAGACCAGTTTGTATCTTAGGGTGGTTAGGTCAGATAAAAAAAACCTTCAGTGGTATCAGAGCCTCAGCTCTATGATCTGTAGTTTCTTCTTTATCTGTCTTTAGTTTTAAGGTTTGTTCTTGATCTCCTACTATTTTCTTGTTAAAATCGAAAATAAAGAGAGGGATGATAAAACAATTTGTTTTGGCTATCCAGTTATTAAAAGCTTTAATCCTATTGATCAGAAAGTTTAAACAGTCAGTTTGAACGATTAAAGGATTACAACTTTTAGTGAAACAAGTTTTTAATCAAGAAAATTAAACAGTTTGTTTAGTTGATAAAAACTTTGTTAAAACAAGTTAGTTGATTCGTTTAATTTGTTTTTGTTCTTGTTACCTCCATCGAAAATTTCAACATAACGTTTGACAAGTTTGTTAATTGAATTAAGGTTGGAAACTTTAATCAGGATATTCAAAAAGTTTTGCTTTTTGAATGGTTAAAGGATAAAACTTTAAACTTTAAAATTTTGTTGATTAATCAGAAAGATCGAACAGCTGTTTTCGATTGGTTGATCATCAAAGTTTCAAAGTTTTTTCTTTGAAATTTTCGATTGTATATGTATGTATGTGTAAATCGAAATTTTTTGTTTTAAGATAGAATTAACAAGTTTGTTTATATTATCTAGTTTTTAAAGTTATAATCAAAACAATTTGTTTTTGGTTAGTTTTTAAAAACTGTAAAGGATATAAAATCAAGATTAATCCATGTTTTCTAGATAGTTAATAGGATTAATTTTTTATTTTAGGATTAAACTAAAATTTTTGATTATACATATTAATCCCGAAGGTCGGCCACGGCAGTTTGCTAGTGACGGCAATGGCGGCGGCGGTTAATTGTCGCCAGCGTTGGCGGTTGGCGGTGATCGCCGGATGGCCACAGTGGCGGTAGTCGATAGCGATGTCGGCTACGGCCCAGGTGGCCCTATCCAATGCAGCCCACGGTCTAAGTGGGATTCGGCCCAGGACAGGTTTTCGGCCCAAAGGGCTCCTCGGCCCTATAGGGTTTCGGCCCAACAAGTTTTTTGTTCCTAGTTTTAGTTTTAAACTTGTGTTAAACGAATAAACTAGTTTTTCGGGATTGGATGATAATAATACACATATTAATTTTTAGTTTTTAAATTGATATAAGTTGTGGTTGAAAGTTATTTATTTTAGCTAGCTAAGTTAAAATAAAAGGTTTATTATGGCTAGTTAAGTCATGATAAGGAATTTAATCACATAGGAAGTATTATTGGTTAACAAGTGAGAACCAGAAAGTTTTAATCAATTTAGTGTTTTAGGATTACAACACAGATGTAATGTATCAAGAAAAAGATATTGATTTTATTATCTTAGTTACGCTATCAGCTTTAATTGATTAAAAATGGTTTATATCCTCGGCTTGATTGATAGTTATTAATTGAGAGGTGACATGATTAATAACGGATCTAGATGGTTTTAATCGCTTTTATTATCGTTTATATATACTTGTGTGGTTGTTGATATAATTATATATATATATATATATATATATATATATATATATATATATATATATATATATATATATATATATATATGTGTGTGTGTGTGTGTGTGTGTGTGTGTGTGTGTGTGTGTATGTATGCATATATGTATGTGTGTGTGTGTGTGTGTATATATATATATATATATATATAGCATTGTTAACTCGGACATTCTAGTTTGGAATATTGGTCGAGTTAACCAGTTGTGCTAGATAGTTTTTCTTATATTCTTTTGCCAACTAGACCCGTGGTTGTGTTTTTATTTCTTTATTTTTTTTTTGGTTTTGGGGAGGCCTGCGTGCCACTTACAACCCCTTTTCTGTTATGTAATTGTAATAAGAATAGGTTTTTTATTTATTGCTTTTGAGAAGACCCAAAAGACAAGAAGACCAAGAACACGGAGTTGGAAGTTTTCTACAAAACCGGAGACGTCAAATCCAGTGGGAGATTTGAAGATGGTCATCAAGACGAAATAGGATAGTTTTGTCCTTAGATTGACCATTAGGTTTCCGTTGGCAAACACTATACCTCTTTTATTATCTGTGTGGTTGTGTTCATTTATTTATTGCTTACTCTTATATGTGTGATGCTAAATAAATATGTTTAATAATAGGAAATTATTAAACAGAGAAAAACCACGATTTATGACAAACTAGAGTACGACTTCAGTTTGTTAGTCGTATTAGTTAAATTTTTGTAAATTTAAAGTTTTGTCAAGAGTATAAGTTTTAAACTTATAAAGCCGTTTTGTGCACCTAGTATAGATACACATACAAATCATATTTTTATAACAGACGGTTTTATTTGCAATTACTAATTAAACCGAGTTTTAATTTGTAGATGGCAACTAATGTTACCAACACTAACAACCTCTCACTTCGCTCTATCCTAGAGAAGGATAAGCTCACCGTACCAAACTCTCTCACATGGGAGCGAAATCTCCGGATCGTGCTAAGGCACGAGAGAAAGTACTACGTCCTAGAACAACCTCTAGGAAATCCTCCTGCTAACAACGCTAGGGCAAATGTCAGGGAGGCTTATCAGAAGCGTTCCAATGACGCATTTGATGTTAGTTGCCTCATGCTTGCAACAATGAGTTCAGAGTTACAAACAAGCATGATGGATACTCCTACTTATGACATGATCCGCCAATTAAGGGATATGTTCCAGGAGTGAGCCCACACAGAGCGTTATGATGTCACTAGGGCGTTTAATTCGTGCAAGATGGCAAAGGGAACGTAGGTCAGTACCCATGTCATGAAAATAAAAGGGTATATGGACCACCTAGAGAGACTTGGGCACCCAGTACCGCTGTAGCTAGCAACGGATACGATACTCAACTCGTTGTCAGATGACTATAAGCCTTTTATAGCCAACTACAACATGAACAACATGGAGAAATCCATGGCAGAGCTGCATTCTATGCTTAAGACTGCGGAGCAGAGTATCGGGACCAAGTCTAAGGACGTTCTCCTAGTGGGCAATGGTGGAGGTAAGAAGAGAAAGGGGCGCAACGAAAAGCGAAAGGATAAAACCGAGCCCAGCCAGAATGCACCCAGGGCTAGTGACAACAACAAGGGCAATAAGTCAAAGCCAAACAAAGCAAGGACCGAGAATTGGTGCTTCAAGTGTGGCGAGATCGGACACTGGAAGAAAGATTGTCCGAAGGTTCACCAAGTAGGAGGCAAGACTGGCTCCTTAGGTATCATGTGATTAACTTCTTTGTCACTTTCCACTTGTAAAGTTATTACGAGTATTCTAATATCTTGCAATCGTTTATTGTAGGAAGTAATGCAAAGAGAAGCAGTCCGGCATTAGAGATCCCACGTGTTTTTTGGATATTTAATAATTCATGTTTTTAGCTATTAAACTTTTTTATTTAAAGTTTTGGATATATTAGGCATGTTTTTCAACATTTGGTTGACTTTATGGTTTAAATTTTAAAATTTGAATTATTTTAGCTTATATCCGTGCACGTATGTTTGTTGAAGAATCATATTAGTCTAGTTGTTTACTAAAGGTTACTAATAAATCAAGTTTTGGCTTAATAGGTGATTCATGGTGATCTTATGCAATAATTGTTGTAGTTACATAAATCTCACTATATATAAATACTTAGACAAGCAAGTCGTGAAATTAGAAAATTTTTCTAATTGTATTTTATGAAAAATTATGTTCAAAGTTTTGAACATGTTAAAATAAGAAATAATAGTTATTATTTCTAGGTAAAAGTTTTTGGATAAAACATTTAAGAAAGTATAAAATGATTATAATAGTTATTATGATCGAGACCCTTTTATACTAAATGTTTTAGGTAAAGAATTTAAAATACTTTTACAAGTGTTTTATACTTGTAATCGTGTTAGGTTTAGTGAAACCACATTTCGTAACTGGAAAGATGGATATATGAGAAATCCAAGTTTTGGTTTCATAAAACAATTAAATTTCATACGAAAACTAAGTTTAAGAGCAAATATTTAAAACACAAGTTTTAGCCATATTAGTCAAGGATTAACTAAGTCAAAAGGGTGTTTTAAAGTGATGCGCATTTTTCATAAAAGATAGTGGGAGCGTCTGACTAGTACATTTATCAAGTTATCAAGTTTTGATCTAACTAGTATGATAATTATAAGAATGAACTTTTAAGGTATATAATTATCGGATGATTTTAGAAATTTTCTAAAATAGTAAGTTCTTGAAAAAGGATGAATCCGAGGAACGCGTGACTTATTGAGAGGTACTCAATAAAGATCTCATTGCAGGATTTTAAGTCAAGTTATGACTTAAATAAAATTATATATGTTTGAAAGGGTTCAAAAGTCAGAATAATTAATATTGATAGTTGATTAACGTTAGAAATGATAAAAATATGATATTTGATATCCTTAGTAATGAAATTGGATTAGTGTTATTATACACTAGGAATCTAATCTCAAGTTTACAAGTGTGTGTAAATAGTTTTATCATTTCAAAGTGTGAATCAAGTAAGATTTAATACATCTACAAATGTAATTAAAGTTTTAGTTACAAAGAGATTATTTTATAAACTCAGAAACTAAGGAGTTATTTCCGGTTCTCCAAGTTTAAGGAATTTATAAAATAAGAAAGTTTAGAATTGTTTTTAGGTTGCAAAAACAATTTCTAGCAAAACCAAGAAAGAGTGCTTCATGGTACTAGTCTTGAGTTTTTAGGTTTATAATCATATTATTTTTTCTTGTAATCCGTGATAAGTTACAATATAAAATAATAAATAACTCAGATAAACACTGTGAATCGAGTCAATGAAATGATAGAAATTATGCATCTTTATTCAAGGGTGGAATATGGAGGATGCAGAAATTAGTTTCATTGTTCTTCACCATTTTGTATGTTTTGGTTCATCCAATAATAAACTTGGTTTAATCAAAACATTATCCGTGACTACTTATCTTGGTGGGAACCTTGATAGGGTTGTAAAGTCATCGTAATTTTGGGGTAGATTCAAAGGTATATCGAATATAGCTGCAAAAGTATTTTGTGGACCAAAATTGACGGATATTCGTTAGAGTTACGAATATTGGATTAACCCACCGTGTAAAATACTTCGTAGACTCGTGTAAAAAGTATTTATCACATAGGTTATCCTCAAACCTGAGGTATTTGGTTTGGGATGCGCTAACCATTGTCTTCTTAGTGCGTTTTAACGCCACGCCATAACAGGGTGGTCATAAGGGGCGTATCTAGGTTCAGTGGGAGTCGTATTGCCAAATGCAAATATGCAAGAAGGTATTTGCACCTCCTTTTTAGGAGAGATATTTCTAAGCCCTTTAACTGATTAAAAACTTGTAAGTGCATGGCCGTGCCCAAACGAACTGATATGTTCTTTGTCGTTTATCACGCAGTTTTGAAATCAAGGATGTCATGAAATAATTCTCGAGTTTATGAGATGACACTCTCCTTGCTCATGCTTAAAATTGAAATATCGCGCTGCAAAGGGAAAAGCCTAATAATCATACCCATTCATAAACAGGTAGTTTATGATAGTTAATTCATGAACAGTTAGTTTATGATAGTTTACTCATAAAAAGTTGACTTATGAGAGTTTACTTTATCACTCGTTACTTTGGGGTATAAGAGTTCTTATGACCTGGTTATCCTAAGCGTCTGGCTAGAGACCTCCTTAGGCTAGCAATGTACGGTAACTATTACTTATCTTGCATAAGTGGGAGTCTGTTGGATTATGTGCACAGATAATTAATGGGTACATTGTGTCCAATGTTATGAGAGACTAAAGGGTCACACGCCTACACACCCAATTAGAACAGTTTGGAATATACCGGTATTTGTATGGAAATAATTAATCAGTTGAATTAATTATTTGAAAGAAATAAATAATAAATAGTTATTTATAATTTAAAGGAAATTAAATATTAAGCATTAATATTTAACGGTTCAGTTAATTAATAGTTAATTAACTAGTAAGGTTCAGGGGGTCAAAGTGCAAAGAATGAAAGTTCAATTAAAGACATGGGCTTTAATTGAACGGGCTTGGGCTTAGATAAGGTTTAAAGTATTAAAACCTAGAAAAAGCTCATTATTCACATAAGATAACATTTTGCAAAGAAGAAAAACCATAGTCTCCTCCCTTCTCTCCCTCTGCGTCGACGGCAACAAGGGCAAAGAGCCTCTCGGCTTTTTTGCGTTTTACGCACACACACAACTTTCGTGTGTTATCCGGGTTATTCCTATCGCGGTCTAGCAGCAGTTTGTTGGTGGTGCAGTAGCTGTGGACTAACTTTAGCAATCCCAAGATCAAAGAGGTAATCCCTTAAACTTCTGTTCTTGATCGTTCTTAAGAAACTGATTAGATCATTAGTAAAATCCTAACCCTCTCAGGGTTAGACCAGTTTGTGTCTTAGGGTGGTTTGGTCAGATAAAAAAAAGAGTAAATTACACCAATGGTCCCTGTGGTTTGCCCCAAATTACACCAGACGTCTCTGAGGTTTACATTTTGTCACGCCCATGGTCCCTGGCCCAAGTAAAATGACTAAACTACCCCTAACCATTTTTTAATTGTTTTTCTTGATTTTAAATTGATATTAATTACTTTTAATATTTAAAAATAATATATTAATAAACAAACAAACACCCATTTGAACCTTTTGAAGTGCAATGAAAATTTTGTTGTTAAAAAAATGTAACTCACGTAATAAAAAATGTAACTTTTTGATATAAATAATAAGTTAATTTTCTAATAATAATAATATTGATTCTTATTATTATTATTATTATTATTATTATTATTATACATATAAAAATAGTGTTTAGTATCAAAAAGTGTATCGAACTTGTCACTTTTTGTTATTGTGTATATCCAACTTTTAAAACTACCATTTACTATATCAAATCTCAACAACTACGAATTAGTGCGTTGAAACCTGTTCGTCAGGTTACATGTAATTTTTTTCAATTTCCTATTATTTATAATTCCACAACGGTAAATAATTGCTACATTTTTTTTATCCTTAAAATATCATATGACCAAATTCAAAATGATGAAGGTTTGAAGATCTGGGTTCATAGAATTTAATATCACATCCCCAAAATCCTAATAGATGAACAATCAAATAAAAGAATCGGAAACATAACAAATGAATCAAACCTATTTGAATGAAGAACTCCATAGAAACAACTGAATAACCCAAAAACATACTAAAGTCGTAGATCGATTAATCGATTAATAGAAACCTATAGATCTGTGATAATTGGCTAACATACCTTCGTAAGAAACCCATAAATTGAATTACAACTCATATTATAAACTCGTAAACTGATTAATCAACAAATGAAACCCTGGATAAATCGAATTACATGAAGAACACCAACCAGATCAACAAATGAAACCCGCTATAAATCGAATAACATGAAGAAGACCCAACCAGATCTGTTTAAGAAGGTGAAACCCTCGATTTTAAACATGAAATCGTAAAGCAAGCATGGACTATACTTCCCCTCTGTTAGTGAGGCTTCATAATCGGAAGCACAAGCAGAAGCAAATCGGAAGCTGATGATGAAGATGAAGCAACACTCGACAACATATTATGAAGAAACCTAGATCGAAGGTAGACTTGGTAGTTCACCGGAAATCCCCAAATCGGAGCCCCGGAATCCCCAGATCAAAGGTGTTCTTCAACAGAATGGTGGCGATGGAGTTCAAGGGCGATGGTGGTGATGGAGTTTAACAGACCGAAGGCGGTCCCATTTCGAAGATGAAGATGCAAGCTTGTCTCGAAGATGATATTATTATTATTCATTATTATTATTATTATTATTATTATTATTATTATTATTATTATTATTATTATTATTATTACTATTATTATTATTATTATTATTTTCAAATATTTTAAAACAAATAAATAACATGTCACCATCAAACTCAGCCGCCATGTCATCAAAACTGGCTCCACATTAGCGGGTGACCTGATATACCAAGTTGAATACATTAAATGGTAGGGTTTTGAGAGTTCGGTATACTAAATGGTAGTTTTAAAAAAATGGGTATACACAATAACAAAAAGTGACAAGTTAATACTAAGAGAGAGATGAAAGATTTGAGAGATGGGTATACCCATTCCATTCTCAAGGCCATGTGAAGTAGGCAGTTTATGACAATGGTATTGCTAATTACATAAAAGGCGCTACCGGCTCAATGCACCACCTTCATTGTTGAAGTACCATATATATGGATGCTTCTCAACAATTCTTTACCCGAAGAGAGAGATGATATATGAGAGAGAGTGAAGAAAGATCGAGAAAGAGAGAAAACTAGGATAGAGGAGAGAATGTGATTTTTTTATCTTAAGGTGTATAAAGTATGAGAATTTATGAGTATTTTTTAGGTTGAAGTGTTAAAAATTAAAACTGAATTAAAGTGAGATGAAGTATTTGAAGAATGGAATAGGTACTTCGCCATTCTCTAATAGTACGTCTATGTAGTACACTTTATCTATTTTGCATCCATACTCTAATATATACTCAAGTAATTAAGGTCATCCGCTACCATCCTGGGGGTAAGGGATAGGTCCCAATCCAAGTTCCTATCTCTCATATTTCTTCTCTTTCTTTATATATCTCTAATATCTCCTCTCATATATATTTAATTTAAAAATATAAAAATAATAGAGGTTTGAGAGTAATGGTAGTAGACCGAGAAAGATGAAAAAAGAGAATGTGGAGCTAATATGCAAGAAAGATGGAAGTATTGAGATGGAGAGATGGACAATAGTGAATACTGAATAGCTTAACCATTGGTGGTTACTGTTACATTTTCTATTGTTTATGTGATTGACTAAATTTGATTGAATAAGCTATAGTAGGGAATTAGTAGAATAAGAGATATAAAGTAACACCTCGTCCGTAATTAGTTAACTACACAAAAAAGACAAACAAATACAATTTAAAGAATAGTTAGTTGATTATATATGTAGCATAGAAGGGGTTTTCCCACTATCAAACAACTTAACACAGATAATTTAACATAAGATACATTAGAAGTGTTAGCAGATAATATTGATGTTAGCACATTATGTTCATTTTTGTTAGTTTAAGGTCCTATTTTGTACTTTCATTATTCTTAAGGTAAGTTATTTGTATTTTCCTTTTGGTTGCTTCCTTTTTCTTCTTGTTTCTCGATGTATAGAAAGGATGCAGATAGGTTTTACTTCACTGAAGAATTCTATGAAATCAAGTTTAGTTTGATCATGTCTAATACATTTACATGGTATCAGAGCACTAGGTGCTCCATTTTCTGGTTCTTCATATTTGATTTCTGACTAGAGCTATACCTTCAATTTCTGGTCCAAGGGTTTGCAATCGATAGAGCTATACCTGCAATTTCTGGTCCAAGGGTTCGAAGACCTCTTGAAATCGCTTGTTACTTCTCGTTCATGGTAAGGTCGATTCTGATTCTACTTCTTCCATATCCTTCATCGATATATGTTTCGTGCCCTTTTTATTTACCTGCGATTTTAGTATATTAACCTCATCAGCTCTTCCCCCTCTTCATCTGTAATTCTGTCATGACCTATTGAAGTTGAGTTTTTTTTTCTCACTATCTGATATATATATTCTTCTGTTGTTGGTGCTCTCAAAATTGAACAATTTGTTTTTGTTCTTCTTGATATCACAATTATGATAAAGCTCAGATCACATTGTAGCAACCCTTTCATGTCGTGTACTTTAAATGCAACAAATTCCTTCAATCTTATCGAACTCCTAAAGAGAAATCAAGAGATAATACACTGACTACTTCTAACATCTACTGAGCCATACATGCCATTCACTTCCAAACTTAGAGAATTGTCACAACAAAATCAAGACTCAATTGAACAACTCATGATAGGTACTATGAGTACTCGTGAACCTTCATCATCTTCGGGTAGTTCCTGGCTATTTGATTCGGGTTGTTGCAATCATATGACACCACAAAATGACTTATTTATCACCAAACAGTCACAAAAGTCACTCCCCTCAGTTTGCACAGCAGATGGCACTCGATTACCTGTAACTGTTAGTGGACATGTCTCTACTTCTCACTTGTCATTACCTAATACGCTTCATGTTCCCAATCTATCTCTTAGTCTTGTCTCGGTTGGACAATTATGTCATTTAGGTTTATGTCAGGATCGGATATAGATTATATCAAATAACAAGAACTAACTTTTGAATAACAAATAAGAGTTGGATAAAAGTTAATCTTTAACTATGATCACAATCAACTAAGAAGTTGCGGAATCACACTTAATTGATTAAAGAAGATTTTGAACACAAAAAGATTCAATCAAATAGTACTTTTATTAATCAACGAGAATGATTACAATAGCAAACTTCACCCCCAATCTAACTTATTATGTTAGACGAAGAACACAGATTGTTCTTAGGTTTCAATAAGAAACTTAGAGGCTTAGCACTATTTAGAAAGCATATTACAACTTGAAGAATGAATGCAAAAACTTAATCAATGAGTACGTCCAAATTATAAATTCTAATCTATCATTTATATACTCCTTGATCTTCCTTGATTTGCTGACAGTTAGGTAATCTTCTATCTTCTGAGATAATGTTGATGATCTTCAAAGTATTTTGAGATATCTTCAAAGATAGAGTTTTTCCATATTTAGCTCAACCGAAACTGTTTAATGAATACAACAGTTCATGGTTCTTCTAACAATCTTCAGCTTCAAGGTCTTCAAACAGTTGTAGTAGTTTGTACTAACAGTTCTGAACTCTATATAACAGCTTTAAAGTTCACAGCAACTGTTGGTTACAACTGTCTTCACAATTTCCACTAACAGTTCTAAACTGTTTATTCAACACTTCTTCTAACAGTTTTGAACTGTTTTCCATTAACAATTTTGATATTTGCATGTATAACAGTTTCAATGACTTAGCCAATTTCCCAACAATCTCCCCCTAACTTAAAGTATTGAACAATACGCTTAAGTTGTTTGTTTTAAGGGTTCAATCATAGACAAATTAACATAAGTAAAGAACATATTTATCATTCAATGCAAAATCAAACCGTTATAATCAAAAATTCAAAAGATAGAAAAATTACTTTTTCTTTGATCTCAGGGATTCAAGTCTATCTTTGAATTTCTGAAATAGCTCATCCCTTACTTTAGCTGGACCATAGAACTTGGGTTTCAATAAGTATTGGAGCTTGATCTGACCATGTTCGATGAAATCCATGTCAAACCATTCAGTAATTGCATTTTCCATTACCATGGAGTATACCCTTGGCTTAACATACACTTTAACAGATTGAATTGGAAAAGTTTCATCAGCCATCAGTATTGACATTATTTTCTTTGGGTTGCAAATACTTGTCAAATGTCTCATCAATAACTTAATTAGAGGTTGTTCAGATCCTCCATAATGCCTTGTTCCATACTCATACAATTCTTGTATGTCCCGCCTAGTAATACTATCCATCATTTGTAAGAAGCCTGTAAACTGTTCGAACTGATCATTCTCCCTTACAATGATTATACCTTCCTTCCCAGTATCAAACCTGACAACATCAAACTTCCATTCTTTAATGTGAGATTTCTGGCCAAAATGCTCTTTTACAAACTTGTTAACACCTTCTTCAACATCGACCAAGAGCCTATCTTGAATGATAGTTTTAACCATTTTAGCTTTGGTGGTTTGATCTGTTTTGGTTGGTTGGACAGCTTTGGACTTTTGGGATTTGGATTGTTGAGGTTGAGACTTCTTCTCAGTTACTGACTTAGGAAGTTGAGGTTGTTTCTTTTTCACAATTCTTTTTCTTTTAACTCCCTTTGCAGCCTTTTCTTGTTTTTCCTCCTCATCAATCTGAGCTGTGATCTCATCAGCTAGCTTCTTTGCTACTTCAAAATCTTTCAATTCTTGTTTCCTTTGCTCAGCTGCTAGCCTTAATGCAAATTCATGATCACGCTCTTCTTGTTGTTGTTTTGAAAGCTTGAGCTTAGGACAAACAACAACAACTTCCTTACCTTTGCCTAGAACAGGGGTCAACTTGGATTCTTTCTTTCCTTCCAGGATGACTATGCCTTTAAACCCTTTTTTTGGTGGTAAAGATTCTAACTTAGCAACCTTTCCATCAAGCCATCCATCATCTATTTTCTGTGCCATTCTAGAAGAACTTATTCCCAGATATTGAGCACTAATATCAACCAAGTAGTTCTACTTAACTTTTGACCAAGATTTGAAAATCTCAGTGCTTGGAACATTTGCAGTTGACACCATCCTGTTGATTAGTACCCTATCAACACTTGAGAGCTGTTCTTCTTCTTCTTTATTAACAGTTTGGACACTTGCAACTGTTTGTTCAATTGGTGCAACTGTTGTACCTTCAGCTGCAACAGTTTGTGTACTAGATGCAACTGTTAGTTCATCCACTGCAGCTGTTTGTTCTGGCGCTTCAGCAACTGTTGGTAATGAACTCTCCCCCTCTTTGATTGGAACAGTTGAAGGAGGTCTTGCAGCAACTGTCAACTGTTGTAGTACTTGATCATGCAGCTTTAGCATCTCATTAACATGCTTCAAACTGTTGGTCAAAACCTTAATTTGCTGATCTTGTTGAAGAATCCTTTTGTTTTGTAAGGCAATCTTCTTTTTGAGTTGTATATATGCAGCAAAGAAGGGTGCAAATTTGAAATCCGTCATTGCTTGATGTTGCATTCTAGCCTCAATGTCAGCCAGTGTTGCCACTGTTAACATATCATTGACAGATAAAACTGGTGGTTCACTCAATTGAGATTCCACACCAGTACCCCTCTTTTCTTGGTACTGGGGATTTCCAGAAACTGTTTGACCAGCCTCTGTTGCCGTGGCTGAGGTCTTAGTTATGTTAACACTGTCCTGTTTATCCCTTGCGAATAAAACAATAGTGTCAGCCTCAACAACCACATGATCACCCTCTAATGGAGTGATCACCTCCTCATTGTGCCTGGGAGACAGCACAAGGGGTTCCCTTTCGATATTCTGCATAGGTGAATGCACCTGTGCAGGGTTAACAGTTTCAGTTTCATGAACTTTGGTAGAAGGAGCACCAACAGTTCTTTTCCTCTTCTTTTGAAATATTTTTAGTGCAGGGGCTTGTGTTGTAGCTCTTTCAAAGGAAGCAGAAGGGATTATTTGAGTATCGTGAGCTGTGGGTTCCAGAGGTGGTGGTGTAGCAATAAGTTGGGCTTCATGCTCACCCCTGGCAGCTCTGTTTCTTGAAAGAAACTCTACCATTGCAGAGAGTGGTGGAGTTATGGCACCTGAGAAATTCTTCCCATTAACCATCAACTTGCTCAATGTGGAGGCCACATAAGCAGAGGGAATTAGGACCCTCTTGTGTGCTTTAAGATTTGGCATAAAAAAGTTTAACAAAACTTGCACAAATCGCGGGTACATAAAAAAGAGACCATATTTGGTTTCTAGATGCTTTACCATTCCATTAAAGATCATTTTTGAGAAATTAAAAGCTCTGTTGTTGGCTAAACAAATGAGTGCAAGAGCAATGTTGCTCCCAAAATCATTCCAGCCAGTTCTCTTAGGGCTCATGCACTGCTGGAGAGTATGGATAATGTACTTCCAGTGCGAGCAAAATTGCCCTTTGTAGAAGGTGCCCTTTCCCCTAGGGCCCTCATATCCCAACTTTACGAGTTCAGCATAAATAAACTCAAGTGATACAGAATCAGAATACTCACCATCCTGATCATTCAGTTGTAGTTGTTGGCTTATTATGCTTTCAGAGATGGAGACAGTGATATCATCCACCATAGAGTCCATCCATTTCACTCCATTTTCTTCCCTTAATGAGGCATTTTTCTAGAACTGATCAATATGAGAGAGGTAAATGGTGGGGTTGACCGTAAGAGCATGGTGGAGTGTGGAGAGTGAGAGGTAGTCAATCACATCATGGAAAGCACCAAGATGATCGGGTTTGGACAAATATGTGAGCATGTTGTGTTCCTTTACGAATGGAAGCGGAGACATTTTGATTTCGATCGCTGAGAGTTGTTGAGAGATTAGGGTTTGTTTCTGATCGAAGTTCGTTTTGGACATGTGAGTTGCTTGGTAAGGAGGGAATTGCCTTATACATGTTTCGAATGTTGAATGCAATTCAAAGTTTCCAAAATTCTGCAAAGACCAAAACACCCTTTAATAGCTTAACAGTTGCCGGACAAAATGAACTAACTGTTGAAGAACTGTTTTCATAAGATGTAACAACTGTTATTTAAAAGTTAACTCCCTTTTGTTTGATCATTTATTTGGATTAACAGTTGTTTAGTGTTTACAACTGTTCTCATTTCTCCCCCTTAGTTGACGAATTTCTCCCCCTCAGTTGCACATGGACTTTGCCTAACAGTTGTGGAAGCCATATACTAACAGTTGAAAACTGTTAGTATTTATTGAAACAGAATTGTGCAACTGTCAAACAAACTTTAGCTCATATATATCAAATGATGAAGAAACAATATCAAACCATTAGTGAACACAGTCATCAACATAAGATGTATTTTTACCAAACTGTTTTTAGCTAACAAGTTCATGGTTTTAAAATTCATGTGACACATCCTTCAATGCCAAATGGCAGACTCATCATGAGATGCCTTTGAGAGTAAACAGCTTAACACATTCTATTTAGCAATCTTGTGTGTATCTAGACAGTAGACATTATCTTTTCTAGGTGTTCTCAAAAGAACATCCTTCTCATTTAGTTTAAAATCTTTTGAAAGAATAATGCATTCTGAATCTGTAAACAAAACTTTGTTTCCATTGTCATAGATTTGAGATATACTTAACAGATTGTACTTAAGCTGTTCAATAAAGAAAACATCATTAAATGTAAGTGTACCTGCCTCAACAGCTCCTTTACCTGTGATTTTTCCTCCCTTAGCATTTCCTCCAAATGCTACAAATCCACCATTGATGCTTCTGAAATCCTTCAAACATTGTGGATTTCCAGTCATGTGCCTTGAGCATCCACTATACACATGCCAGATAGATCTATGATTGGCCCTATGAATGCTCTGCACAAATAAAATCAGTTAGTAGCAGGAAGTACCCAAGCCATGCAGGTCTTGGGTATACCATTCAAGTCATAATACTTAAACAGAGTTTGGTTCTTTTTGATTTCATCCAAATTAGATTTCTCTAATTTGTGTGAGGAATACTTTGTAAGAACATGTGGTTCCCAACTGTTGTGATTAACAGTGGATACCTTTGAACAAACAGCTGGTGGAGTTGGTAAAACAGATGAATCAACTTGTGATTCCTTTTGATTTTTAGTTTGAAGAACAGTTTTACCCTCTCCAGAATCAGTTTGCTTTTGAATTTTCATCCGAGCCAAACCAACAGTTTTTGGTTTTGTTAAAACAGTTTTGAAACTATTAGTTGGTTTGGATGTAACAGTTGTAGAACTGTTTTCCTGTTTTAGTTTAACAGTTTTAGAACTGCTATTTTGCTTTGACTTAACAGTTTTAGTACTGTTATTTTGTCTTTTAGGACTTTTGTTTTGAGTGCCATTGGTCTGTGGGTTATAGTAACAATCTTGAACTAAATGATTAGATCTCCCACAGATGTAGCACTTTTTGGTTTTCACAATAGGTAAATCAGTTCTTTGTGACCAGAATTGGTTCCTATTTCTTTGATTTCCTCTAACAGCTGCAGATTGAGGAAACTTTTGGACACCATGCTTTTGGCATGTGCATGCAGACATTTCAGTATGCCTGTTCTTAGACTTGGGTTTAGCCTGAGATTTTGGAGCTTCCATCTTCTTCTTTGCATACACAACCTCACCAACTTTCTCCTTTCCTTTGGCTTTTGTACTAACAGTTGGGCTTTTTGGCTTAGAACTGTTTGGGTTCTTGTTAGAACTGTTAGTGTAAAGATGGGGATTATTGGCAACAGTTGTGAAACTTTTTATGGTTTGGATAGCTTTTGAAGGTGTTGACTCAGTGGTGAGGGGTTCTGTGGATGCTTTTACAAACACCACAGGCTTGAAAGATGGTTTAGTGGGTATGGGTTCACAACAAATGTGATTTTCATATGGAATCACCTCATCTTTCTTCACAACTCCCTCATCATCACTTACTTCCTCCACAAATCCCTCTTCTTCAAACTTTGGATCAGCTGATTTTAATTCATCTTCCAAAGGTTCATTGACATATCTATCAGCTGCCTCAGACAAGGGTGTTATGTATGTGTGATTGTATGGAGGTGGGGTTTCCTTATATCCAAGTCCAGTTTTCACCTTGTCTCTCACTTGAGATTGTAGCAGAGTCTCAAGCTTAAGGTCTGCAGCCTTGAACATTCCAAGATCAATGTCCACACCCTCCAATTTCTTTGTGAGTTCATCCACCTTGCTTTCTTTTTCAACCAATTTCTTTTTCAGACTATCAATCTCATCTTGAAACTGCTCTTTCTCCCACTTATGATATTTTCTATCATAGTCCATTTGCAGTTCATTAGCCTGATAGTCTTTAATTTTCTTTTCAAGATCTTCTATCACAGCAGTATACTCATACCTTCTCTCCTCCATTCTACCCAGAGCAGCACATACTTTCTTATTGTGCTCTCTAAACCTTTTAACAATAGCTCTACATTCACCAGGACATAGTTTGGAAGATACCTGTATGTCCTCAGATTCTGGTGAATCCATCTTGATGGAGGAGTTAGTCAATGCCATCAAAGCTTTGTTGTTTGTAGCCTCCTCTGCTTGATCACTCCAATCAAACCCATGGCCTTCTTGTGAGACCAATGCTGAGGAGGTTTGATTTTGAGTTGGCCTCTGACCTTGATCCTAGACTTGTCCACCAGATCTGCACTCTCTTGCAAAGTGGCCAAGCTGTTGACATTTGAAGCATCTCACCTTTGACTTGTTAAATCCAGCCTTGCCATCAGCTCTGAAATTCATGTTTTGCCTTCCAGTCTTTTTGATGAACCTCTTGGCTCTAACAGTAAGCATGGCCATCTTCCATTTGAGATCCATCTCCTCAAGATCATCAGGGTGACCTTGTTCAAGATCCTCATTTGTGAGGGTTGAATGTGCATGGCTGGCAAGAAAAGCTTCAAGAACAGCATCTGGAGTGTTCACATCTAGTCCAACAGCAGAACTAGTACCTGCACAATTTTCAAAAGAGTTAGTTAAAGAATGGTTTGATTCCATACCTGAGGATGACAGGAGAGCAGCATTGTGGCTAGGAACAACAGTTTTTCGTTTTCCCTCTATCTCTCCCTCAAACACTATCAAACTATTATAGAGATCATCTAACTCTATGTCTTTAAGGGAATCCTTAGTCCTCCATTGTGCAGCAAACACAGTCCATTCATCACCTAGAGACCTAAGAAACTTTCTATTTATCTCATCTTGATCAAGCCTAACCTTAGCACTTTCTACTTGGCTCACCAGCTTGTAAAACCTATCAAAGATTTGGGTGATACTCTCATTCTTTCCACTGGTGAAGTTCTCATAGGCTTGTTTAAGAAGATCTCTTTGGTTTCTCTTAGAACTAGCATTCCCAGCAAACCTCTTCTCCAGAGCATTCCAAAGTTCATGAGCATCATCAAATTTCTTGAATTGATGTTGATACTCATTGGGAATAGCAATCTGGAGGATGCTGAGAGCTTTCATCTCAATCATTCTGTCCTTCTTTTCAGCATCTGTCTTTGGTGGTGGCTTCTTCTTTGGTTTTCCATTCTCATCTAGATCAATGGGGTTAGTGGGAACAGTTTCAATGATTTGCCAAACAGCATAGTCCATTAGTTGGACATGCTGCTTGATTCTTAGTTTCCACATCTCAAAATCAGATGATTTGAGCATGGGAACACGAATGTTGGACCCAGATCCATTGTTATCAGAAGAACCTCCCGAATCCATTGAAACAAATTGATTGAAAAATAGTTTTGAAAAATAAAGCAAAGTGATGCAAAAACCTTCAACTGGTGATCAAAGGAACCTTAATGATAAGGCTCTGATACCACTTGTCAGGATCGGATATAGATTATATCAAATAACAAGAACTAACTTTTGAATAACAAATAAGAGTTGGATAAAAGTTAATCTTTAACTATGATCACAATCAACTAAGAAGTTGCGGAATCACACTTAATTGATTAAAGAAGATTTTGAACACAAAAAGATTCAATCAAACAGTACTTTTATTAATCAACGAGAATGATTACAATAGCAAACTTCACCCCCAATCTAACTTATTATGTTAGACGAACACAGATTGTTCTTAGGTTTCAATAAGAAACTTAGAGGCTTAGCACTATTCAGAAAGCAAATTACAACTTGAAGAATGAATGCAAAAACTTAATCAATGAGTACGTCCAAATTATAAATTCTAATCTATCATTTATATACTCCTTGATCTTCCTTGATTTGCTGACAGTTAGGTAATCTTCTATCTTCTGAGATAATCTTGATGATCTTCAAAGTATTTTGAGATATCTTCAAAGATAGAGTTTTTCCATATTTAGCTCAACCGAAACTGTTTAATGAATACAACAGTTCATGGTTCTTCTAACAGTCTTCAGCTTCAAGGTCTTCAAATAGTTGTAGTAGTTTGTACTAACAGTTCTGAACTCTATATAACAGCTTTAAAGTTCACAGCAACTGTTGGTTACAACTGTCTTCACAATTTCCACTAACAGTTCTAAACTGTTTATTCAACACTTCTTCTAACAGTTTTGAACTGTTTTCCATTAACAATTTTGATATTTGCATGTATAACAGTTTCAATGACTTAGCCAATTTCCCAACAGTTTACATGTTCTTTTCACCCCCTTCTGGTTGTCTTGTGCAAGATCGAATGACAAAAGAGATTCATGGAATAGGTCGTAGAGTTGGCAGTATGTTTGAAGTTGTTTACCTTCGTCTCCCTGAATCATCCTCACATGTTGTTGCCTCTACAACAAGTCTTTCATCCTTTGACATGTGACATGCTCGCCTAGGTCACATCTCTATCTCTCGACTTAAACTTCTTGCTCAGTCCGGTTCACTTGGTTATGTTAAATCAGAAACACTTTCTTGTTTGTCGTGTCAACTTGGTAAACATCTCTCTTTACCTTTCACTACAAATGATTTTACTTCTTCATCAACATTTGACATAGTTCATTCAGATGTTTGGGGACCTGCTCCTCACCCTACTATGGGAGGTGCTAGGTATTTTGATATCTTTGTTGATGATTGCACTCGTTTTACATGGATTTAATTATCTTATGCATAACCGGTCAGAGTTACCCAAGATTTATATCACTTTCGGACGAATGATTCAAACTCAATCTTCAAAATCTATTAAAGTTTTTCGTGCTGGTAATGCCATGGAATACAAGGAGTCCTCTCTCCTATCGTACTTGCGTGAACAAGGCACAATGCCTCAATACTCGTGTCCCGGCACGTCTCAACAAAATGGTCGTGCTGAACGAAAGCATCGACACATCTTAGACAATGTTCGTACTTTGCTCATCTCATCTCAGGTTCCAGAACGATTTTGGGGAGAAGCAGCACTCACCGCTGTCTACACCATAAACCGCCATCCTACACCTACACTTAAAAACAAGTCACCATATGAACTCCTACATGGCATGTCACCTTCAAATGAACTTCTTATAGTTTGGGGTTGTGCATGCTTTGTTCAGTTACAATCTCATGAGCATTCAAAACTTGAGCCCCGTTCTCGTTTGTGTTATTTTCTTGGCTACGGAATTGAACACAAAGGATACTGATGTTGGGATCCAATTTCGAAACATCTTCGTATCTCTCGTCATGTTACTTTCTGGGAACACAAAACATTCTCCTCTCTCTCTCTCTCTCTCTCTCTCTCTCTCAGTTTCAGGTTCAATCTCCCACTACCTCTCTTTACCTTACAGATGCTTCAGTCTCCGTAGATTCTTTCCCGTCTAGCCATACTTCAGACACTATTGACTTTGTTAGATTATGTGCAGAGATAGATAACATGTACTATCGTGTCCAATACTATGTGACACTAAAGGATCACACCGCTGCACACCCAATTAGAACCTGTTGGATTTTACATGTTTGTGTATCACAATAATTAATAGTATGATTAGTTATTGAGAAAGAGAAAATAATAATAGTTATTTATTATTTAGGAGAAGTTAATATTTAGTTTAAATATTAACGGAACAAATTAATTAATAGTTATTAATTAATTAGAAAGGTCGAGGGTACTTTATGTAATTGATTAATAGTTTAATTAAAGTTGGGCTTTAATTAAACGGGCTTGGCCTAATATGGATTATATATATAAACCTTATTATAAGCCTCATTTAATCATAAGTTAATCACAAGGAAAAGATTACCCTAATCCCTTCCTCACACTCTCTCTTTCTCGGCCGGCTCTCTCTCCCTCTCTTGGGATCGCCGGCGGCGAAGCAACCGAGAACCAACCACCAAGCGGCGGTGGTCGGCGGCGGCTATACACACACGCATTGCGATCGAGTTTTTTTATCCGGCCTTAATCCTTAGGCGGTCTAGCAGCCAGTTCGAGGTGGTGCAGTAGCGGTGGATAACCTGCAGCTGTCTAGGGGCATAAAGAAAGTTTTGGTTTTACAACAAAGGTATAACTTTCTAACCTTCTTCCTCTTTTAGTTTATGTACGAGTTAGATGAGATCACTGGAGGGGGTTTTATTCCGTTGTGCATGTTATTATATGTTTTTATACCCTACAAAACCCTTCAGTGGTATCAGAGCCACTTCTAACCTCGTAGGAGACTAGGTAGGTTTCTTTTATTCTGATGAAAAAGGTTTATCTTTTATCAAGAAAGAGGTTTTAAATTATCCAGAATGATAAAAATCAAGTTTTTTTTATTGGATAAACCTTTTATAAAAGGATTATAAGATTTAAAATTTTAAATTAAATCTGTTTTTATTATTATTATTGTTATTATTTGCGATAACCAAGAAAACCGAGACCATCATTATCGGCGGCGGCCTCAGGTGGTGGCTGTGGTCAGGTCGGCGGCATCCCAGTCGTGGGCGTCGGCTGGTCGACGGCAGTCCCGAGGAGAGGCGGCAAGCCGGCTGTGATCGGCGGCGGTTTTACGGCGGTCGACCGTGGAACCCCGCCTTAGCGGCGCTAAAGCAGCCCAGTTAGCGGCACTAGAAGCGTGGTGGGCTTCGGCCCAGAGAACCACGGCCCAGGAGGCCTGCGGCCCAGTTTGGGTTTAGCGGCTAGGGTTAGCGGCGCTAAAGCTATTTTGGGCCTCGGCCCAGTTTTTGGTTTCCCGGCCCGTTTTCCGATCAATGACCCAGTTTAAATTTTTGGCCCAGCTCGCGGTTCAGATATTTTGTGGTCAATATTAAATTGAAATACAGTTATTATTTTAATTTAAGGTTTAAATATTATTTTGAGTTTTTTGATTAATTATCAAAGTATAAAACTTGAAATATATATTCATTGCAAATAAAGGAAAAACAATATAGGGATTTTAACAGGTTGTTAAAATCAGTAATTTTTCATCAAGATGAATAATTTAGAAATCAGTTGCTTTACTTTCATGTATTAGTTTAGCCCATGTTTGGGATGTCATAGCCGAGCCCTAGACCTTGTGGATTGTTTTTAAATTTCCTGTACTTGTGGTTGTTTTGGATTTATTATTCTATGGTGTGGGGAGACCTGCATGCCATTTACAACCCCTATTTTATATTGTAAAAGTTTTAGATTAGCGGGCCTGCGTGCTTTGATCATCTTGTACTTTTATATTTCTAGTTTTTTAGAAAATAGAATAGAATAGTTTTATAGATTATATATATCTGGACCAAGATGCAAGGAGCAAGGAGCAAGAAGGAGGATTTGATACTGGAGCCAGTGGGAGCTTCAGAATGCCATGCCATGTGTGTTGTGTTTTTCCACTTAGGTTTTGACCGTCGGGTTTTTCGTGTGGCTCACAAAACCGACAATAGTTAAGGGCAAGGCTAAGGCATAGTTGTTTGTGGTTGTTTTATTTCTTTACATATTTTATATATGCGTGGTTGTGATTAACACGATGAAATAAAACAAGGATTTTAATAATAGTTAATTACTGAAACATATGTTTTTTAAGGAAAACTGGCATTAAAGTTTTTCTCGTTAAAAACTTGGAAATCCTAGATCAGTGTGCTACCCACCTAATGGTACACCCTTTCTGTTAAACGGTACTCGGGTGTCGGAAGTGCCCAAACCTTGGGCATCCGGGTTCAAACCATTGCGGGAAGGAGCATGAAAGGTTCTGCGATAATCGGGAGTCCCGGCCAGAATTCATGCTGTCTTAGGTGGTGCGATCTATTTTGGTGATAATCGGGAGTCCCGGCCCAAAATGCACTAGAGGGACTAAACATGCACGGTTCTTGTAACCGATGTCCCGCGGATCTAGGAGTCGTGTCCAGTTAGGATACGATTGGTATAGTTTTTTTACCTACCAGAAATAGCATTGTCCCGGTGGGAAGTGCCCAAACCTTGCATCAGGAAATGTGAAATATGGATCCTAGTATAATAATTTATTGTATAAAAGGTAATAATTATTAGAAGATGTAATTAATACTGAATCGGTTTTATCTTTTTCTTTTTCTATAGATGTCTTATTTATCTGTTATTCCGTTTTATTCACCAAGAGAGTCTCTAAGTCTCATCACCGGCAAGTGGAAGCTTTCAGGTCCAAACTTTGCTGTTTGAAAGTTGCATCTTAAAAAAATATTTTGGATGCACAGGGGAAGCTTCACATTATTGAGACATTGCCTCCAGAGTGACCAGGAGTAGATGCCCAGGATAGTGAGTATGACACTTACTATCAGTATCTAGATGATGAGTCTGACGTTATGTCGATTCTCATTCTCACAGCATCATCCGAGTTTACAGATGATCTCCGTGAGAAGTCGTCTTATGAGGTTGTTCAGGGATTGGACCAAAAGTTCAAGTTTAGAGAACGGATATGTCGTATGCTACTGATGAGGGAAATTCTTTCAGCCAAGATGAAAGAAAGTCAGCCTATTAGCGATCATCTAATTAATATGAGAAGACTCTTGGATTGCTATGAGAGCTTGGGGTCAAAATCAAAACCACATGAGCTAGTTATGCTCTTGTTTGGTTCCTTGTCGGACAATTACCAGAAAAGAGTAATGTATGTCCTTGGTGATTTTGAGATGACTGTCGCAGGGTTGCATGATATCCTCATGTGCATTAGCGACGAGTTGAACCCGAAGCAGCTAGAGTCACCAGTTGTGGACCCTATGCAGGAGGATGACTGGCTGGAAGAACTTGGAGAAATTTGTTGCCCAGACTGTGGTAGCAAGGATTCATGCGAGCACTCACTCGACATAGATCAGCTGGACATTGGTTCGCCAAATGATACATGTATCTTTATGATAGATTGTCTTGTTACTTCTTATGAATCATGGGTATTGGATACCGGATGTGGTAATCACATATGCAATCATTTGCAGGGATTCAAGAGAAGTAAGAAGCTGAGACAAGGAGATATGGACCTGCGGGTAGGCGAAGGCTCCATGGTTGGTGCCGAAGCTGTAGGGACATATTGTCTTAGTTTGCTCTCGGGCATGGTCTTAGAACTAGAACCTTGTTATTATGTTCCTAGACTAATTCAAAATGTTATCTCGTTCAATTTGCTGATAGACTGTGGTTTTGCTTATTTTTTTAATAAAAAGGTTATTTCATGTTTTAGAAACAATGTTTTCTTTTTCAAAGCCACTCCAGAAAACGGTCTATATGCGCTAAATTTAGATAACAATGACATCTATCATATAAGTAAAAGATCCAAGAGTAACTTGAATCAAACTTACCTCTGGCATTGTCGTTTAGGACACATAAACGAGAAACGCATAGAGAAGCTCCGAGATGACGGAATTCTAGAATCATTTGACTTGGAGTCATATGATGTTTGCGAATCTTGTTTGTCTGGTAAAATGACAAAGCAGCCTTTCAACAGTGAGAATGAAAGAGCCAGCGAGTTATTAGGGATTATACACACGGATGTGTGCGAACCCTTTACTCCGGAGGCTAGAGGAGGATACCGGTATTTCATAACCTTTACTGACGACTTCAGTAGGTTCGGTTATGTCTACCTCATGAGACTTAAATCTGAAAGTTTTGACAAGTTCAAATAGTTTCAGAATGAGGTGCAAAATCAGCTGGACAAGAAGATAAAGTCGCTTCGATCAGATCGAGGTGGCGAGTATCTGAGTCAGGAATTCACCGATCATTTGAAGGAATGTGGGATTGTTTCACAACTCACACCTCCGTATACACCTCAGATGAATTGTGTATCAGAAAGGAGGAATCGTACACTGCTTGACATGGTATGATCAATGATGAGTCGAAGTTCCTTACCATTGTCATTTTGGGGACACGCACTCGAGACAGCAGCGTTCATGCTGAACCGGGTTCCAACTAAATCGATTGAAAATACACCGTTCGAGATATGGACGGGGAAAAAGCCCAAAATGTCTTTTCTAAAGGTTTGGGGATGTGAGGTGTATGTTAAGCGAACATTCATGGATAAACTCAATCCCAAATCAGATAAGTGTATATTTGTGGGCTATCCCAAGGAAACCATGGGATACTATTTCTACAACCCAGATGAGAACAAAGTTTTTGTTGCTCGTAAAGGGGTGTTCTTGGAGGAGAAGTTTCTAAACTCAGAGACTCCAAGAAAAGAAATAGAGCTTCAAGAAATTGAAGAGGAGGAGATTACACCACCACCGATAGTTGAACCTGTAGTTCAACAGAGAATTGTTGAACCTCAACCTGAGTCTGTGGTTGAGGAAGAGGTGCAAACACAAGACCTTCGCAGGTCAAGTAGGCCTCATAATGAGCCAGATAGGTATCTGGGATTCCTAGTTGCTCAAGACGAAGGGGATCTTTTAGAACCCACTACCTACCAAGACGCTGCCTCAGGTTTAGAATCTGAGAAATGGCTAGAAGCCATGAAGGCACAGATGCAATCCATGTATGACAACCAAGTTTGGGAGTTAGTAGATTTTCCTCAACACAGTAAAGCTATTGGGTGTAAATGGGTCTTCAAGAAGAAGACATACATGGATATAAAAGGTGCATACCTTTAAAGCAAGGCTAGTGGCAAAAGGTTTCACGCAAACTCATGGTGTTGACTATGATGAAACTTTTTCCCCAGTGGCAATGCTTAAGACTATTAGGATCCTTACGGCCATATCAGAATATTTTGACTATGAGATATGGCAAATGGATGTCAAAACCGCTTTCCTTAACGGGAAATTGACAGAGGATGTATATATGATACAGTCGGATGGTTTTGCGGATACAAAGAATCCTAATAAAGTATGCAAGTTGCTTAAATCCATTTATGGACTAAAGCAAGCATCTAGGAGCTGGAACTTACACTTTGATGAGCGTATCAAAGAATTTGGTTTTACCAAAAGTGAGTTCGAGTCATGTGTTTACACTAAATTCAGTGGGAGCGCGGTAACCTTCCTAGTCTTGTATTTAGATGACATACTGTTAATAGGAAACAATATACCAGTATTACAAGGAGTAAAATCTTGGTTAGGTAAATGTTTCCAGATGAAAGACTTGGGAGAAGCTGCTTATATACTAGGTATAAAGATCTATAGGAATAGATCTAAGCGGCTTATCGGACTTAGTCAAAGTACTTATATTGACAAAGTTGTGAAAAGATTCAAGATGGATGGATCCAAGAAAGGATTTATTCCTATGCAATCTGGCGCGATTTTGAGCAAGGCTCAGTGTCCTGTGTCTAGTCAAGATCAGGACAAGGTGAAATTGATACCATATGCCTCGGAAGTTGGTTCAATTATGTATGCCATGCTATGTACTAGACCCGATGTTGCCTATTCTATCAGTGTCACGAGTAGATATCAGCAAAATCCTGGTGAAGCCCATTGGGTAGCCGTCAAGAATATTCTCAAGTATCTGAGAAGGACGAAAGACATATTCCTAGTATATGGAGGTTCGATGGATGAGCTCAGTGTAACTGGTTACACTGATGCTAGTTTCCAGACCGATAGAGACGACTTCAGATCGCAGTCAGGATTTGTCTTTACCCTAAACGGAGGAGCCATATCTTGGAAGAGTCAGAAGCAAGATACAATAGCAGATTCTACTACAGAGGCAGAGTATATTGCGGCAAGTGATGCAGCAAAGGAAGCTGTCTGGCTGAAGAATTTATCTCGGATCTTAGAGTTGTTGCCAGTATCTCTAGACCGATCGATATATTCTGTGATAACTCAGGGGCTGTTGCGCAAGCTAAAGAGCCTAGAGATCATCAGCGGACTAGGCACGTACTCAGGAAATATCACCTCTGTTAGATATATTAAAGTGAGGGTGTAATATGTAATTATACCAAAGTTGGGGAAATGCTATATAAAGGCATTTCCCCCACATTTCAATACTAAGCTTTGCATTCTAAAGATACTTGTGTTTATGTTTTGCTCTCAATCTCTCGGCTCTCTCTCTCTCTCTCTAACCGATTACACACACAAACACACACTAAGAAGATAATCATCTAGCATTGCTTCATCCGTATCATAATACGGGACCATCAATTGGTATCAGAGCCAAACTTGTTTTTGGCTCGTGATTGTTCGAAAGAAGACAACAAAATCTCGAAGTGTTCAAGCTTCCAAGAAGAAAAAGCTCTCGGTTTTGCAAAGGTCCAAGAACGTCAGTTTTCTTCAAGATAAACTCAAGCTCAAACGACTTTTAAAGGTAGAACTCATTAAAGGTATAAATTACATCTTCCTTAACTTTCCTTTGAGTTGTTTCGATAGTCTTACAAAGGTTACAAAACATTCTTTGAAGAAAAACACAAACCGTGGGGTTTTGTTATAAGTATTAAGTCAAGAAGGTCATTAAATATCCACTTTTTCAACATTAAATTTTCTGGGTATTTAAGCATTTATGGTGTTCTTGATCTGAAAGTACAACTGGAAAAAGAAGAAATTCGAATTGTATAATTTATTTAATTATAAATTCATAATAGATTAAGTGTTGTACAAGGAAAATCAAGTACTTGCCATACCAATCAAGTATAAGTGGTTAGATACTATTCAGGGTATGGCAATCTGATTTAACAAGGACACATCAGAGTCTATCAGCCGGTTCCTTGGTCAATGCGATTGACTCTTGGGGCGGCTTATAGAATTTTGTCAAATTAGAACACCTAAGTGTTAATCAAATAGCTATAAGCCAAGTTCAGTGAATCGCATGCGATTAGACTGTGCGGCTTATAGCAGTTGATAAGTTTACCTGAATCGCATGCGATTAACACTTACATCTATCAGCCGGCTCATAAAGGGAATCGCACTCGATTTATACTTAAGCATTTCTATAAGCCGGCTCCAACTCTTTAATCGCACGCGATTGAAAAGTTTCAAGTTACTTGTTGATTCGCACTCGATTGAAAGTTTCCTATTTGATTCGCATGCGATTAACTCCATATTTATGTGCTATTCAGACTACTCTATTGGCAATCGCATTTGATTGTCAGGACTAACCGCTTTATTTCCCAAGTGTTTGATGCAACAGGATTGGATCGCATTCGATTGGTTACTGTATTAATCGATACTAAGTCATTACTCTGCCCATTTGTTTTCAAGGAATTCTCACTCAAATCGCACTCTATTGGATCAATCGTATTCGATAAGACAAACTCAGTAATTCCTTTTACTTGGACAAGTGATTGACCCATCTGGACTTGACTTAGAAAACTCTTGAACATTTGAACTTAATCAAAACAATCTAATTCATAATTGAATTTAATCTAAATCAGATCTAATTCAAAGGTGAATTAAATTACCTTAAGTCTATCTAGTTCAAAGTTGAATTTAATCTTCTTAAGATCTAATTCAAAATTGAAATTCATAAGACTTAGTCCCTTAGTCAATCTTCAAAGACACTCTGTAATCAAGATTGGACCGTAACACTTTTTAAGTGAATCTTTCGAACAATCAAACCATCTTGCAAGTGAACGATCATTCTTCAAACATCACTAATCATGTCAAGTACAAATGAGATGATGTCCATTGGTACAGAAAGCGAGAAGGTATATTCTAACTCTAACTTTAATATGGGTATTAATCATAAACACATTCAAACCATATTAAATCGCATAAAAGAGTTAGAATGTCAGGCACTAGATTTAACCACAAGAAATCAAGCTCTAGAAGATGTTTCACACACTCAAAAATTAGAGGCACAAACAGTAATTAAGAAGTTAGATAACGACTTAATCAGCCTTAGGAACCAATTAGCTGCAAAAGAATCTGAGCTTTTAGAATTCACCAGTAGGACTAATAACACCATATTAGATCTCAAAGCAGAATGTAAGTGTGCTGAAAAGGATTCAGAAATTCTCAAAAATGAACTTAGGAAAGAACGAAGTACTCTTTACTCTAGAATCAATGAACTTGAGTACCTTCTGTCCAAACGTGATCAAAGTGAACATACCATCTCTCAATACAAAGAAAAGGAACGTCCTTTCTCCAGATGGAATTTAGATGGGCTTGGCTTCAAATTGAAAAGGATTACGTCCAAACAATTATATAATGCTGATTTGTTTGGGTTAGGACTTACCCAAAGGATGGTCTTTGTTGGCCAAGAAGAGACACAAATAGAGGAAGATTTCAAACGAACTCTTAATGTCAAAACTGAAATTCCGTTTGATTATTCTAATTTGAATGACTCATACCTTGCCAATCTCTCTTCGTCGTCCGATTCTGATGTTTCATCGTCTGTCTATTCTGATGAAGAACTCTACTCCCCTGTTTCACCAAAGCCCACTGTTGAATACATTCCCCACAAGGAATTACAGCAAAGGTTTCAAACCTTACAGGAGTTTTGCTTCACTCATCTAGTTCAAGATGACCTTACCATAGCCTTCCAATCAGAAACCAAATCTGAACCCTCTCCACTAGTTCAAGAAAACGCCATCCTCCACAAGCGTCTCCAAACAGTATTTAATCTTGATGGCAAGATCATTGACGACTTGTGCAAAGAAAATTTTGAATTGCTTGAACGAATCAAAGAGGTCGAAACTGTACTGGAACCACCCACTCTATTTACCTTCTCACCACAGGGAACCATATTCGATGAACGAATTGAAGGTTCCAAACATGTGTCTACATCTTCTCAAAATGTCAAAACTGAGATAAAATCTGTTAATAAGTCATCCATGATAAATCTTAAGCTTAAACAGATTTACAAACCAAAGCAAATGTCCACTTCCAATCCCCTTTCTCATGTACACTTAGACGTACCTGAATCATCACGATCTGCAGCCTGTCGACCACGACTTCATTCTAATCTTTTACCCTCTGCTGCAGATGTGAAGAAGGCTGGAAACAAGAAGTGTGAAATAAATACATCATGGAAAAGAGCAATTCCTAGATCCACTAGGAGGTGTTCAAATTTGAAACCTGTCTGTGAAAACGTTTTGATGTTTGAGTCTGTTTGTAATCATTCCGGTTCACAAGACAAAACTGCTTCTACCATGTTTTGTATGAGTGATGGTTGTACTCATGGACACTGTGAATTTAATTGTTGTTATGATCAATTGCGAAAATCTTTAGGCATTAAGCCATGTGCTGATTGGACTGATTTTTATGCTAATCAAGTCTGTGTCCCGTTTTTAAACTCAAAAGGACACATCATTCATCAGTGGATCACCACTCGTCAATCACATGCACTTAAACGTCTAAACAAATCCAAACGATTGCTCACGATCAAGGAACTAGAAGTCTACCGATGGCAGGGCTATGAAGCATTTAAAAGGGCTTGGATTGCACAGGAAAAACACTTGCATTCTCAAAAGCGTTCTTGCAATTCCCCCTCTAAAATCTCCAAACCTTCAAAACCCAAGCCATCATCCATCCAACGAATCGCAAAACCTACTAATCGCAGTGCTCTAGTTCAGCAAAAGCAAGTTGATGCACCGAGGCCACAGAGAATTCTTAAGAATTCCTCGCAACCATGGATTCGCAAACATAACGCTTCCGCAAATCTACCGAATCCAAAACCTCCGATTCCATCAACTGTCAAACCAACAGTGGTAAAGAAACTTTCTTCTCAACCAATTTCTTCCAAATCTATTCCTTCACGCCAAAAGCTTAAATCCATTTGGGTACCAAAGAATAGATCATTAGAAGTTTCATCATCATCAGAACCCACAGTTGTTACTCAACTCAACTTAGAGACTAACAATCGAGGACCCATTTCTATATGGGGACCTAAACGTGATTTATTCTCTTTTTGTAGGTGCCTCACTTGTGGTACCTTGACTCCGGCTATACCAAACATATGACCGGCAACAAATGTCTTCTCAAGATTTATGTTCCTAAGTACTCCGGGAATGTACGTTTTGGGAACGACAATGTTGCACCAATAATGGGGTACGGAGACATTGATAAGAAGCACATCAAGTTCAAAAAGGTCTCCTATGTTGAAGGATTGGGTCATTACCTATTTAGCATCGGACGTCCCATTGCTAGCCGGGAGAGATGAAAGCTTCATGATGCAACACTTAAGGGGGAGTGATTTCTGATGACACACATGTATCATATGTGTAGGGGGAGAAAAATTATACACATACTGCACATGTGTAGGGGGAGGAGTATACAACTGATACATTTCATAAATCTTGAGAATTTTTCACAAACAGATGCAAAAGTGTAGGGGGAGTGTGTCAGACAAACATTCAAATCAACCATATCTGGAGAATTCAATTTTTCAAATATCAAAATTCAGATATCTTGATTTGTTCAGAAAATTTTCCAAGTGTTGGTGTTGGTATTGGGTTCTGTTTCAACCAATCGCATAGAATCACTTGAAACCCAACAAAATAAAATTTTCAAGTAATGGTTCAATCGCATGGGAAGTCAATTGCATGCCTTAGAAAATGAAATGAATTCAGAGTCAATCGCATGCGATTGGAATAAAAAAAAATAACAACAATCAATCGCACGGGATTAAACAATTTCAAGTATTGTTTTAATCGCATGCGATTCAAATAAGTTGATAGCAAGTCTAAAAGCTTAATCGCATGCGATTGATAAACAAAGGGTGAATAGCATGCTATTGAAAATGGGTGATTCGCATGCAATTGAATAAGGTTGAATCGCATGCGATTCGGTTTAAGATAGTATGAATCGCACGCGATTAAGCTTACAGTATGAATCGCACGCGATTAAGCTTACAGTATGAATCAAATGCGATTCGGTCATAGGCTGAATCGCACGCGATTGATTCAGATAGTGAGATTCGCACGCGATTCAGATGCACATGGTTCTAACACCCAAGCTGAATCGCATGCGATTAACACTCCACAGTGTGAATCGCATGCGATTGAGAAACTTCTATCAGCCGCATTTTTTACCGTTGTAACAACAAATCAGGGCTCAACACGTGTCCGTTTTACATCGATATACGTTACCCAACGGTTACAATCTTCATTCACAAGCTTCAAACTTACGAAATTTTTTTTTTCTAAGTGTTCTCTCGAGTTTGATATCTCTCACACACAAATCATCTCGTTACTCTGCCAAAATTTACCTTTATAGATTCAAAATACTCATAATCACAAAGGTAACAACTTGTACGGTTTACTTTTTGGAAATTTTGAGTAAAAAATGAACTTTTTGGCCTTTGAACACCCGTATGCGAATGAAGGTTTCGGGACTTTAGATGGATTTTTGGGATATCAAACTAACTTGTTTGATCTATCCATGTTTGCGATGGGTTTCTAGAACACTTGGGGAACACTTTGATGTAAAAATCTTTCAAAAATCTCAAAAAGTGTTCTTCGTGTTCTTCAGTACTACAAATGTGTTTATTATTGTTCATTTAATGAAATAAGATGTCAACAATAACTTTTCAACACATCAATTTGATATCTTCACACTGAAGTCCTCCAGAGTTAGACAATTTTTCTGTCTAACACTTGACACTTGAAATTCTTGGGCCAATGCAATCTCCAATCTTATCATTGTCATTATGTCTTAATATTTCTTTCTATCTGTACAGATAAGATGGCACAAGCTATTCGTGACCCAGAGGAGATCATGCCTCAAGCTGAGTTCCTTAGCACCAGGACTCATCCAAATAACCACTATATTGACCTTACCAAATTCACGACTCCCACTCACCCCATTGTTACCGAAATTCTTAAAGTCCACCCTCTGAATCACCTCCTAACCTATAATCCTGCAACAACCGGCACACATGTCCCTGAACTTTATGTTCAACAATTCTGGCAGACATGTGACGTACGAATCAAAGAAAGAGGTCTAGAAGTTATCCATGCTGAGGTGGATGAGTTTGATGTAGACATACATGTTCACCGTCTACGTTCAATTTTCCGGTTACCAAGAGCCAATAGTAGACCCTCTGCATCGGATTTTGAGGAAATTCCCAATGAGGAAACATGTCTGGCAGCAATAAGACTGTTGGGCTATGCTGGAGAGCTCACAACTAAGAATCAATTCAAACGCACTGGTCTTCACCCAAAGTATAACATCTTTATGACCGTGCTGCAAAGGTGCCTCACCCCAAAACACTCGGGGTATGAGTTTCCAACGGAGAACCAGCTAAAAATCTTCGTTGCTGCTGCCACACATATGCATGTGGATTACGCATTCCTTCTCTTCCAGGACATAAAAGCTACCATGCAAAGGAAGAATTCCCAGAAGAAGAAGGAGGCCAACCTGCTGCCTTACCATCACTTCCTTCCGATGATCATACAATATGTGATGGATAGGAATGCTGACATTCCACGACGGGCAGGTTTACCCTTTGTAACACCCAAACTCTTCCAATCAATTAAACCTGCTACTCCTACTAATATGCCCATTCCTAAACCATTCCCTGAGTCTCTACTGGATCTGTGTGAGCAAAATGATGTAGTGAGAACATATAGGGAGAGTGTAGGGATACCCTCTATGGCTGTGCCAGAGCCGGCCATGCCTACCCAGGGGGGAGTAGCACCTGGTGAGGAGGTAGAAATAAGGACTCAACCATCTGTGGGAGATGCTGAGAGGGATGTGATGAGGGAAAATCTTGAGAGGGGTGGTGAAGAAGGTGAAGGTGGTGTGAGTAGAGAGGGAGGAGACACATATGATCCAGCAACCGTTCAGGCAATTGTCCAATCTCTTTCCCGATCCACCCGCACCCAAGCCGTACTAACCGAACTTGGTCTTGACGTATCTGAGTCATCCAGTTCTTCTCATGAAGGGTCTGCTTTCCTTCCTGGTAGTGCCCCTACCCCTGACACAGCTATATCACCATTGGGCACCCCAGAGCACCATATTGACCAACCCACAGAAAGGACCCCTTCATTCATGAAACTTACTGACCCACATACTACCTCTCCCGACCAGACTCACCCCGTTCAAACTACTCAGGTCATTCCACAACCTGGGGGTCTGGTCCTTCCTTTGACTTCAACTGCTCAAACAACCACCATTCCTATCATTCGCAGGGCCATTATAGCCCCAGAGCATGACATTTCACTCACTTCTCCAACTCTTAGCCTATCCGTTGAAACTAGTTCTGTCACCCCTGACTCTCTCATTCAACCTGATCAATATGCGGGGTATGGTGCTGGTGGTAGTGATGATGAAGGTAGTTTTGTTGCTAGGAGTGTGAGTGATAGAGAGGAGGTGAGAAAAGAAAAAATGAGTGCTGAGGGTTCCCCAAACCCAGAAAGCCGGGAAGCCACATCTACTATGAGGCCTAGCATTGCTGAGCCTCATATTGGAGAAGTCGCGGTGATCCCACCCGTGCAAGTTTCTGCCCCACCAAGCCACTACGGTGTCTCTCAACAGACTCCGTCTTTATTGCACAGGGTTATAGCACACAATCTAGGCCAACCCCAATTGGGTGTTGGACCTATTGAAAACAGAGGACTGCCTCCCTCGTCCTCGACTCCTCTTCGTGCACGATTTGATTTGCCGCGGATATCCGCATATCTTGAACAACACAAGGTAACTATAGATGCACTGAGCTTGTTGACTCAACAAGTCTCCGCAACTTCCGTAGGTGGTACCTCTCAAGGTGCCATTCGAGGATCGGAAGGAAATCCTGCTGGAGCCAACATCCCTGCTGCTCCAGTAGGTGGTCCTGCCTCTGTGGTAGGTACCTCAACCGGAAGTCTTAGTGATTCCGGGTTTGTTACACGTGCAGATCTTAACAATGCTATCAACCAAGCCGTGTCTCCAATCCGCCAACAACTGCAGGAGACAAATCTAAAGTTGGATCGGATCGAAAGGGATTCCAGGGAACAGACTGAGCAGCTGTCGCGTATTGAAAATCTACTTGCAGCTCGTCTTCCAGCAACGGTCCCTCAATCTCAACCGGATGTCACTTCACTATCGGTCGACGCCTTAAAAAGCATCCTCTATGCTAAACTGATTGAACAAAGGCCAGACTCTGCTTATAATCAAGAGTTTCATGAAGATGTAAACAACAAGATTGATGGGGTGACAAGAGGGTTCTATACTTCCCTGCAAAAAGTTACTGACCGGCTGACGGTACTTGAACAAACCTGTCAGGCCCAGGCTCAGGGGTCAAAAAGGAGGCGGGATGATCAAGATCCTGATGATCGTCCCGAGGGGGAGAAAAGAAGAAGATATATCACAACCCCCTCCGTCGCAACTGTACCAGTACCATCATTGAGCAGATACTTATCTACAGGTACAGGTTCTGCTGGATCTGGAAGCCAGACGGGTCAACAACATAGATCCGAATGATTAACGGCCGATGAAGTTTATGAATTACAACAGAAAGAGAATGCTGACAAACAGATTGTACTATATGTACCCCAGCAACAAACTGAACCGAGGCCAAGTGATCTTGAAGAAGGTGAGATACCTTCGGAGCAGCCCCATACCGAGATGTTTGAATGGTCAAGCGACTCAGAAGAAGAAATGAAAGATTTATATGAGTCCATACACACATCACCTGCAAGGCATATGGGAGAAAGCAGTTCTGCTCAACCAGAGGAGGAAGCTGAGGATCCTGAGATGGAAAATCTATTCAAGGGTATTGATGAATACGTCGAGATTGCTGCACATCCAGATTCTCCTAGAATTGTCCAAAGATTTGATGATATTCTCAGTGAAAGAGAACTTGCACTAAAAAGAAAAGAAAGGGAAGCAATTTCTAGAAGGGACGCTAGGAGAAAGCCTAAACAAAAGAAATCAATCTTCGACGTATCCAGGGTTCTCAGTGGGATTAATATTGAAGTTCATGAAACTTTCCCTCCTCCTCCTGGTCGGTTTCAAGAATCAGCTGCTGACGTACTTGAAAGAAACAAACAAAGAGAGGCAGCTGAAAAGTTAAGACAAGAATCTGAATGGCCCTTGCCAAGGAGCTTCACTGTGCCACCTGCTCCTCCAGTGTACCGTGGGGATCCAGGACTTGATGCAGGCAACATGTTCACAAGAAGTGCTGCCCAACAACCGATATGGAAACCGTATTTTGTCAATGCTGCTAATCTTGAAGAAAGAATTCCAGATATATTCAGCAATGAACTAATACAGGTTATTTCCCCTGAGTTGCGGAACATGGACGATAAACAGAGAAGAAGATATGAACACATCCTCTCTCAGTCCATGACTAAACCCGAAGAGATCAAATCAGAGTATCCAATAGTTGAACTTATCAATATCTATACTCAGACAACCTTCAGAATTAAGTATGCCATCTTTCATGTCAGAAGAGCAAACAACCTGTCATTCTTCCTCAACGAAGCAGACTTAAGGTTTGTAAGTATTGAAGACATCAGCTTCATATTTGACATCCTCTCACAGAAAAGAGGAAAGTGGCCAGAAGAAGAGTTCGGAAGGGTTGCTCTAATGAAATACATGAGAAATCTAATGGAATACTTTGAGGAACATGATCTGCAACTCGGAGCTGAAAACAACTATCTGAAAGTCAATCTTCTTAAGCCTAATCAGAATCATCCAGATCTAGAACAGCTTGAAGAGTTGACAGTTATCTATGATGGACATCCAAACTTCAAAGGTGATCGAGGGGTCGTCTCAAAGAATACAAAAGGCGAAAAGATCTTCATCAGATTTGATGAACTAATGGCGTATTCAGACGGCACCTTGAAAATTCTCCATCATAAGATACATCAGAAAGTTTGGGAAAACCGGGCAGCCTATACTGATGAAGAACATACTGAAGCCTATCGTGCTATAGAAAGGATAAAAACGACACTGGCAAGCAGAAGGCAAATTCGCAAGTGGCAAGTGGCATTTGGCATTCGCAACAAATCTGCTTATGAATAGCTTTATGTATTTATTTGTTGTGAATGATTACACACCTCACTTAGGGGGAGATTGTTAGATATATTAAAGTGAGGGTGTAATATGTAATTATACCAAAGTTGGGGAAATGCTATATAAAGGCATTTCCCCCACATTTCAATACTAAGCTTTGCATTCTAAAGATACTTGTGTTTATGTTTTGCTCTCAATCTCTCGGCTCTCTCTCTCTCTCTCTAACCGATTACACACAGAAACACACACTAAGAAGATAATCATCTAGCATTGCTTCATCCGTATCATAATACGGGACCATCAACCTCATCCGAGAGATTATTGGAAGAGATGATATTAGACTGCAAAAGATACCGACGGACGACAACGTTGCTGACCCGTTGACGAAGCCGCTAGCTAGAGCTAAGCATGAGAGGCATGCGAGTTCCATAGGAATGCAGTACTTGGAACATAGCAGCTAGTTCGTGTTTTTGATTATTACTATAGATGTAACTTGAAACTCCTTTTTTATGTAATTACATTTCATGGGATTGAAATAGGATGTTTTTACATAATTGTGTCTAGTTGTCTATTTTTAGCATGTTTAACCTATCCATGACAAGTCAAGTTATGAATTGTCTAAATGCCCGTAGCTACTTAATGTAGTGGGAGCTACATTAGGGAGGTAACGCTATTATGGATACTTGATGATTTATTCAGGTATGAATAAAAGCACAAGGTTGTGACCAAATGTTCATAGATATTTATCAGGGGATAAATATTGGGGTGATCCGCATCGAGTTTACTTCATGGAGTATAAACATAAGTAAACTTGATAGGTTGTCCTTACACCTGAGATATTTGGTTTGGGGCTTGCTAACTTCTGTACTTTAGCATGTTCTAACGTCACGCCGTAACAGGGTGATCATAAGGGGTTTGTCTAGGTGCAGCGGAAGCCATGTGCTCAAATTGCAAATAGTCAAGATGGGATTTGCACCTCCTTTTTAGGAGAGATATTTTCTGAGCTCCTCGACGATTAAGACTACTGAAAATACGTGGCCGCGCTCTGTTAGAATGATAGTTCTTCATTCGGTAAACCGTAACTGCAGAGTGTCGAAATCAGAGTCGAGAAAATCTGAGTATTTAATAAGATCCCTGCTCCATGTAAAATACTCACATTATAAAATATCGCGATGCAAAAGGAAAAGCCTAGATAATCCAAGGCGTGGATTATGTCTCTAGATATAAGAGATCTCATAGTCTGGTAAACCTAAGCGTCTGGCTAGGGACCTCCTTAGGCCAACGATGTACAAGGAGTGTTACTTATCTTGCACAAGTGGGAGTCTTTTAGATTATGTGCAGAGATAGATATCATGTACTATCGTGTCCAATACTATGTGACACTAAAGGATCACACCGCTGCACACCCAATTAGAACCTGTTGGATTTTACATGTTTGTGTATCACAATAATTAATAGTATGATTAATTATTGAGAAAGAGAAAATAATAATAGTTATTTATTATTTAGGAGAAGTTAATATTTAGTTTAAATATTAACGGGACCAATTAATTAATAGTTATTAATTAATTAGAAAGGTCGAGGGTACTTTATGTAATTGATTAATAGTTTAATTAAAGTTGGGCTTTAATTAAACGGGCTTGGCCTAATAAGGATTATATATATAAACCTTATTTTAAGCCTCATTTAATCATAAGTTAATCACAAGGAAAAGATTACCCTAATCCCTTCCTCTCCCTCTCTTGGGATCGCCGGCGGTGGTCGGCGGCGGCTATACATACACGCATTGCGATCGAGTTTTTTGATCAGGTTTTAATCCTTAGGCGGTCTAGCAGCCAGTTCGAGGTGATGCAGTAGCGGTGGATAACCTGCAGCTGTCTAGGGGCATAAAGAAAGTTTTGGTTTTACAACAAAGGTATAACTTTCTAACCCTCTTCCTCTTTTAGTTTTTGTACGAGTTAGATGAGATCACTGGAGGGGGTTTTATTCCGCTGTGCATGTTATTATATGTTTTTATACCCTACAAAACCCTTCAGAATTAACCATCCCGGATTCTTCTTCTCATAATCCTATAGATCATGTTGAGCCTACTGTTACAACTTCACATCCTATCTCTGTGACACCCTCCCAATCTGTGGAACCTGGTCTCGATGAAACAATTGAGCTTAGACGTTCAGATCGGGTGAGACAAGTGCCCTCTCACCTTCGTGATTTTCATTGTTACACAACTTTGTTGTCTCATCATGAATCTGCTTCGTACAAGGAAGCTTCCTCTAACTCATTGTGGCAACAACCAATGACAGAAGAAATTCAAGCTCTTCAAAGGGCTCAAACTTGGGATATTGTTCCTCTTCCTCCCGGGAAGACCTTTATTGGTTCAAAATGGATTTATAAAATCAAGACTAAAGCCGATGGTTCTGTAGATCGATACAAAGCTCGTCTTGTTGCAAAAGGATTTAATCAATAATATGGTATTGATTATGAGGAGACTTTTGCTCCTGTGGCTCGAGTTACCTTTGTCCGCAGTCTTCTTGCTATTGCTGCTGTTCGAAAATGGCATTTGCATAGATGGATGTTAAAAATGTGTTTCTCAATGGTGATTTATGTGAAGAGGTCTACATGAAACCACCTCCAGGAATCTCCCATCCTCCAGGACATGTTTGTTAGCTACGGAAGGCTCTTTATGGCCTTAAACAAGCACCTCGTGCTTGGTTTGAAAAATTCAGCACTACCATCATTTCTCTAGGTTTTTCTTCAAGTCATCATGACTCTGGTTTGTTTACACGTACCAAGGAGGTACCATTCTTTTACTACTATATGTGGATGATATGATTATTACAGGTAGTGACACCGTAGGGATATGCAGTGTTAAGCAGTCTCTGAGCTCTTGTTTTGAAATGAAAGATCTTGGCAAGTTACATTACTTCCTTGGATTGGAAGTTCTCACTAGCTCTTCTGGCATCTATCTTTGTCAAGCAAAGTACATCTCGGACCTTCTCTCTAGAGCAAGCATAACGGACTCCAAGACTGTTTCTACACCCTTAGAATACAATCTTCATCTCTTACCTGGTGCTGGGACTCCCCTTTCGTGACCCTAATCAATATCGGCAATTAGTAGGCTCTCTAGTTTACCTTACAGTTACTCTACCAGATCTTACTTATGCAGTTCATATTGTCAGCCAATTCATGGCTGCCCCATGCACTGACCACTATGCAGCTGTTCTTCGCATTCTTCGGTATTTGAAAGGCACTATGTTTCACGGTCTATATTTTTCTTCAAATTCATCCCTGACTCTTAGAGGATATTCAGATGCAGATTGGGATGGAGATATGACTGATCGTCGATCTACCACTGGCAATTGTTTCTTTGTTGGTGATTCACTTATTTCTTGGCGAAGCAAGAAACAGTCTTTGACCGCTAGATCTAGCACCGAAGCTTAATACCGGACTCTTGCAGACACCACACAAGAACTGATTTGGCTACGTTGGCTTCTAACTGATCTAGGAGCTCCTCAACCAACTCCTACGCCTCTTTGGTGTGATAATATTGATGTTAGCACATTATGTTCATTTTTGTTAGTTTAAGGTCCTATTTTGTACTTTCTTTATTCTTAAGATAGGTTATTTGTATTTTCCTTTTGGCTGCTTCCTTTTTCTTCTTGTTTCTCGATGTATAGAAAGGATGCAGATAGATTTTACTTCATTGAAGAATTCTATGAAATCAAGTTCAGTTTGATCATGTTCGATACATTAACGAGAAGATATATGGATCATGCTTTGGTACAATGCAAGGAAGTAATGTGGGAAGAGGAGTTCGATGGAAAAAGCATAAATTCGATCAGTAGCTAATTTTTGGGAAATCGATGAGCAAGTTGACAGATATGGTTTCATTAAAGAAGAATGGCAAACAATGGTTTGATCATCCGTCATTCATATATATTATGAGAGGTGATATTTATATTTATAAATTTGATTCATTTAATTAAATATATGTTTTATTAACTTATTACATAACTTTAAATGTGTTGTTTTTCATAATTAGACGTATCAATTTTACAAGTAGAAAAATTATTTTTCATTTCTTGTATGACGACATTGTCGACATAGAAAGTCGGTGGTATTTAAGGAAACCAAGAATAAACTGAATGAGTTGAGGTTATTATAATCAAGTATACAGCTGGATCGCCTCAAAGAAAACAACTTGATGTGGGTTGAATGGTTGACAAACTACAGTGAAGGAAGGTAACACACATACTTGGTAGTGTTGGTATTAAAATTTAAGTTAAACACCTACATTAATTACATCAAACGGGGTAAACTTAAACATATAAGGGGTCTGATTATACACACTCATGTTTAATAAGAAAAGGTTATGGCATCTTGATTTATAATTTTATATAGCGGGTCTTGTTATTATGTAATTTATATGACTGAATGATTAATGTGAATGTATAGTTTTATAGAATTAGATCATAAAGTTTATATTTTATGAAACAATTAATGAACAATAGAATAGATCTAAAAGTAGATTTAATAGGCATGTATTTACTGTTTAAAAACATAATATTGATATACATGGGTCAATAGTATCAAGGGTTCTTAGGTAAAAATCTATTCTTAATTATATTTTTGAATCGTATGTTCTTCAACATTCAACCATATGAATCCTGATTAATATGTCGATATCATATATTGAAAGTAAATATTATTATTTTATATTTTGCAATTGAAAACTATAGTTACGTGCATGCTAATTTTATAATTACCAAGATAGATATCATGAGACCAAAGGTACCTTACTCACATCCTAACAAGTCTAATGTAGAAGGCTACCCTGATCAAAGAACGCGATTACTTTTTTTAGGATGATTTTTTGGTACCTCATATCATCTAATGGTGTGATATTTATGACTGACAAAACTACATTCGACATTATATACGGGTGATTTAATATTTGAATATGTGAGAGAATGGGAGCTAAACAGTAGCATCATTTTCTTATGGTTACCCAAACTTCTCTACTCCTATCAGTTATTGTCTCTCATTTAATCGCTAATATTGTAACATCCTGAAATTGTGCTTAGTTGTGTAGGTTTGTACTTTGTGTTTGAATAGTTGCACAATGGCTTTAAGTGATTTAAATTAGTGTGTTTTAAGTTGGTAACGCGTGTTATGCGTTAATTAAAGTGATTGTGTGAAAAGTGTCAAACGTGTTTAAAAGTGATAAATTATTAAACGGTTTCGTGTAATGATTCCGTAGATATCCCCGTTAGTTGAAACGGGATACCGTGTGTTAAGTTGTAAGTTGGAAATGGGAACAAAATACCCCGTGTCTTAAATAAAGACCCCAGGGTCGGTTTATGGCTTCCTTATCCCCTGGAAGATGCTAAAAACACACACAAACACAAAAGTTCGTATATACACACACACACTCTTGTTCTTGGAGTTTTGAAGGATCCAATCAAGAATCAAGCTTCTACAAGAGATTGCAGTAGCAAATTGAAGTTCCACTTTGATGTGTTTATACATATTAGTAAGTATTCTTCATGTGAAACCTAGTTTTGAACTTGTGAAAGAGATGACCATTTTGATGGATCAAAATGGTGTTTTATGTGTTTGTAATTGTGTCAAGTGTGTTTGTAAGTGTATGTGGATGTCAAACAAAGTGTAGGAACAATTAAACTTGAGTTTTGAATCGATTTGATGTTAAAAATGGCGGTTTACAGCAGCTGCACGCGAACAGAGTCGAAGAACACTGTAACTGGGGTCCATGCGGTCGCATGGCATGTGCATGCGGTCGCATGGGGGTACATGCGGTCGCATGGCATGTGCATGCGGTCGCATGGGGTTTCTGGTATCCATACGGTCACATGGCATGTGCTTGCGATCGTAAGGGGGTTAGTTGTGAATTTCCACGCCGTGTAAGTGTTTGAGGTCGCGCCGCGTAAATTTATGATGTGATCGCATGTGATAGTCTTTTGACCGTAAGTCTTGTATTTATGTTATGCGATCGCATGGTAGGTCCATGCGATCGTATAGGTCTGTTTTGTGGTGTTTACCGCTTACGAGCGAAGGAGATAAGGTTTGCGACCGTAAGTATGTAACTTGCGATCGTAACCAACCCTAGAATCATGTTTTCGATCAAAAGGTGATGTTCCTTGCGATCGAAAGCATGAGTTGGGAAAAAGGAACCTTTGCGATCGCATGGGGTATCCTTGTGATCGCATGGCTGTTCTGTAGGGGTCCCTTACGACCGCAAGGCAGGTCCTTGCGACCGCAAGCAGGGGATCCAACTTGACAGCTTGTGTAACTTTTGTTTTACCCTATGTGTGCTATGTGTATGTGATAACCAAGCCTAAACCTGATGTGTTAGGTATACCTGAGGAACCGGAAGGCACGAGTGGCGTATTTGCTTAGCAAAGACTTCAGGTAAGTACCGGTTTTCCCATGAGACTCAATAAGTAGGGCTATCTGTTGTGTGTTGAAACGAGTTATAGTGATAGTGACGTGTTGTGATATAACACGTGTAATTGTGATTATGATAGTGACGATAGATAAGTGATAGTTACGTGTTGTGATATAACACGTGTATTGTGATTAGGGTAGTGACGATAGATAAGTGAAGTGATACGAGATAGACCCACGTAGAGTTATGACTTATGTGACAATTGTATGTTATGTTTAAAGTGTAAATTGTCTCCTGCTCATCAAGTATGAGCAGAAGCTAATGTAATAATGTGTATGTGCATGCAATTGGATCCTTATTGGATCGGTTATGTGTTTATGTGATATGTCCGGACAATTGGGGGACTATACCACAGTTCCTGGAGATTGGTTAAGGTCAGTCATGTAGGCTGGTCCCTGGGGGCCTGATAGGGTCTTGAAGTGGGGGATTAACGGCACCGAGTGTATACGCTTGGTGACGGCTCTGCAGGCCACCGTTCCTTGACGAAGATGGGGTTCTTGACGTAGGTCGGAACTGGTTATATAATGGGGTTCTTGGCGTAAGCCGGAACTGGTTATGAAATTGGGTTCTAGGTGCAAACCGGAACTGGTAAACGTGATGGTGGGCTGCTCTTCGCTCCCTTACCGAAGCGGATGGTTCTGACTGATTCCCCAGCTTGGATCGTTGAGCCAGGCTAGCTACCTAGCAAGTTATGATCCCGCTGACATGTCGGCACACCGCTATGTGATAGCTTAGCTCTGTGTGCCGTTTTGTGATATGATAGCATGCTTATTGATGCTTATGTATAAATTGGTGCTCACTAGCTAGTTGTAGCTAACGGTGCAAGATTTCCCTTTTTCGCAGGTTTGAGACTGATGGCCTGGCGAGCTTGGGTTACTCATGGGTAATAATAGTAATTATGTTTGTGGAACACTATTTGTTATTTATATGCATGTGATCCGATGGTCGGTCGTTAGTCGTGGTAACACCTGGTTTGTGAAATGATAACTAGTTAGATAACAATCTGATATTTTTGTGAATGGTGATTATATCCGCTTCTAGCCTTTGATAAATAAGTTTAAAAAGTTTTAATTGGCGCTAATTTTAAGCTCGTGAAACACGGTGTTACAAATATTGTATTATATCGCTTACTTTTTTTCTCTTTAATATTATTTAATTAATAATATTATAAAGGAATAAAATGATATAAATAGTTATTTTCAAGTTAAAAAGATAATACTGTTGGGATTTCGTAGGCTAGCAGCGGAAGCAAAGTACAAACAAAATAGCCCAATGTACAACACAACAAAGCATAAAAACTAGAAATCCCAAAAGAGGACCAAACTCTATGTAAAGAAATGCAACATGTAAAGGAAAGAGGTGGTTATACCTTTCTCCTTAGCTCCATAATTCCTCTTGTCTCTCGGTGGTGATGCTCCAAGAATGAAACACGGATCAACTATTGAAGTATACCCCGGTAACACACCAACCTCAAGTGCTAGCAAGCCATTGTGATACTTCAACTTGAATATCACTTCTGGAACATCAACTACACAGGACCAATCTGGAAATCTTACCCAAAACTCTCTCAAAGTCACAATGGCACTTTAGAGAGTGAAATGTGTGTTTTTCTTTAGAGAGAAAAAGAGAGAGCAAGAGAATGAATTCTACATCTTCTCATCTGTCTCCAGACTCCAAATACACCCCACATGACCGGCCAAAGTCGTTTCAAGGTGTTACCCACGCATTGGCCAGCTTGGGAGGTGATTTGACATAAATCACATGCAGCCTTAGCGGCGCTAACCGTTAAGGTTTAGCGGCGCTAAACCCTTAACGTTAGCGGCGCTATCGCGGCCTGTGATGTCAACTTTTGTCTTTTGTCAATTTTGGTCCCTTTACTTTAGTTGCTGTCAGGTTAGTCCCCGGTGTATGACCCAATAGGCCCATACATCATCAGCAGCGGTCGATATGACGTACGTGCATTAGTGGGCATTTTCTAACAAACTCCCACTTGCACATAATGCACCCACGTAACCACAGACAAAGATTGGCCTCTAGCAAAGCATCGATGCCCCCAAGTCAGTATGGGTTCCGTCTCCTTGCAGAAAACCATAACCTACCAGAACGTAGTGGTCCTATATATAAGTGATCAAACATCCTTTTGTTCACGATATCCTTGTGAACACGAGACATGGTTTAATAAGTCAATCTCCAGATCGTTCATGATTATGTTACTCGATCTTGATTGGTGGTGACCAAAATTTAAGGACATATCTGATTCTCAATCAATATTCCTTTGCGCATGGCCATGCTTATTTTGGTGTCAGTGCCCAATCATCGAGGGGCCCAGGGATATCTCTCATATCAGATGAACAAATTCCGTTGACTTTACAATCCCATAGCGTGAACCTTATCTTACTTAACTATTCCCTTTATAATAGCCAGTTATGAACTACGTTTTGAAATAATCAAAGTAAGAAAGATTCATGCTATAGCAATTCATACATCTCAGGTCGAAGGACGTAATGATTGTTAGATTATGTGCAGAGATAGATAACATGTACTATCATGTCCAATACTATGTGACACTAAAGGATCACACCGCTGCACACCTAATTAGAACCTGTTGGATTTTACATGTTTGTGTATCACAATAATTAATAGTTTAATTAATTATTGAGAAAAGAGAAAAATAATAAAAGTTATTTATTATTTAAAAGGAGAAGTTAATATTTAGTTTAAATATTAACGGGACCAGTTAATTAATAGTTATTAATTAATTAGAAAGGTCAAGTGTATATTCTGTAATTGATTAATAGTTTAATTAAAGCTGGGCTTTAATTAAACGGGCTTAGGCCTTATAATGGTTTATTATATATAAACTTGTTTAAGCCTCATTAATCAATAAGTTAATCACAAGACAAGAAATAACCCTAAACCTCTCCTTCTCTCTCTCACTCGGCGGCGCTCTCTCTCTCTCGTGGAGTTCGACGGCGGCGGTAAACCGAGGACCAACCACCGAGCGGCGGTGGTCGACGGCGACGGATACACACACACACACGAGTCACGGTTATTTGATCCGAGGTTTAATCCTTAGGCTGTCTAGCAGCCAGTTCGAGGTGATGTAGTAGCGGTGGATAACCTGCAGCTGTTTAGAGGCTTAAAAGAAAGTTTTGTTTGCATAAAGGTATAACTTTCTAACCCTCTTTCTATTTTATACCCTACAAAACCCTTCAGTGGTATCAGAGCCACTTCTAACCTCGTAGGAGACTAGGTAGGTTTCTTTTTTATTCTGATGAAAAAGGATTATCTTTTATCAAGGAAAAAGTTTTTTTTAAATTATCCAGAATAATAAAAGTAAAGTTATGATTTTTATTGGATAAACTTTTGATAAAAGATTATTAGATTTAATTTTTTTAAAATTAAATCTGTTTTTTTTGTTGTTATTTACGATGACAAGAAATCAACCACCACTTCCCGGCAGCGGTCTCAGGTCGAGACGGCAGTCGCCGGCTGCGGAAGGTCGGCGGCGGTTTTTACGGCGGTCGACCGTGGAACAGGTTTAGCGGCGCGAAAGCGTTGCAGTTAGCTGCGCTAATTTTTTGTGGTGGGCTTCGGCCCAGAGAACCACGGCCCAGGAGGTCTGCGGCCCAGATTGGGTTTAGCGGCTAGGGTTAGCGGCGCTAAAGACTATTTTGGGCCTCATCCCAGTTTTTGTTTCCCGGTCCGATTACAATCAATGACCAAGTTTAAATATTTGGCCCAGCTCGCGGTTCAGATATTTGTGGTCAGTATTAAATTGAAATACAGTTGTTATTTTAATTTAAGGTTTAAATATTATATTTGAGTTTTTGATTAATTATCAAAGTACAAAACTTGAAATATATATATTTATTGCAAATAACAGAAAAACAATATAGGGGTTTTAACAGTTTGTTAAAATCAGTAGTTTTTCATCGAGATGAATAATTAGAAATCAGTTGCTTGTTTAACTTTCATGTATTAGTACATGTTTGGGATGTCATAGCCGAGCCCTAGACCTTGTGGATTGTTTAATTTCTTGCACTTGTGGTTGTTTTGGATTTATTATTCTATGGTGTGGGGAGGCCTGTGTGCCACTTACAATCCCTATTCTATTTTTTAAAAGTTTTATATTAGCGGGCCTGCGTGCCTTAGATCATCTTGTAATTTTATAATATTTCTAGTTTTTAGTTTTTAGAATAGAATAGATTATTAGAAAAAATATGAAGCTGATACATGAACCAAAAACCAAGGAGTAGGGAGCATGATTGGATGATGGAGCCAGTGGGAGCTTCAGAACGCCATGCCATGTGTGTTGTGTTTTTCCACTTAGGTTTTGACGGTCGGGTTTTTTGTGTGGCTCACGAAACTGACATTAGTTAAGGGGAAGGCTAAGGCATAGATGTTTGTGGTTGTTTTATTTCTTTACATATGTTATATATGCGTGGTTGTGATTAACACGATGAAATAAAACAAGGGTTTTAATAATAGTTAATTATTGAAACAGATGTTTTAAAAGAAAACTGGCATTAAAGTTTTTCTCGTTAAAAACTTGGAAATCCTTTTTAGAAAAATCTTAGATCAGTGTGCTACCCACCTAATGGTACACCCTTGCTGTTAAACGGTACTCGGGTGTCGGAAGTGCCCAAACCTTGGGCATCCGGGTTCAAACCATTGCGGGAAGGGGCATGAAAGGTTCTGCGATAATCGGGAGTCCCGGCCAGAATTCATGATGTCTTAGGTGTTGCAATCTATTTTGATGATAATTGGGAGTCCCGGCCCAAAATGCACTAGAGGGACTAAACATGCACGGTTCCTGTAACCGATGTCCCGCGGATCTAGGAGTCGTGTCCAGTTAGGATACGATTGGTATAGTTCTTACCTACCAGAAATAGCATTGTCCCGGTGGGAAGTGCCCAAACCTTTCATCAGGAAATGTGAAATATGGATCCTAGTCTAATAATTTTTGTTAAAAGGTAATAATTATTAGAAGATATGATCAATACTGAATCGGTTTTATCTTTTACTTTTTCTGTAGATGTCTATTATATCTTTTATTCCGTTTTATTTACCAAGAGAGTCTCTAAGTCTCATCACTAGCAAGTGGAAGCTTTCAGGTCCAAACTATGCTGTTTGGAAGATACATCTGAAAAATGTTTTGGATGCACAGAGAAAGCTTCACATTAGTGAGACATTGCCTCCAGAACGACCAGGAGTAGATGCCCAGGATAGTGAGTATGAAACTTACTATCAGTATCTGGATAACGAGTCTGACGTCATGTCAATTCTCATTCTTACAGCATCATCCGAGTTTACGGATGATCTCCGTGAAAAGTCGTCTTATGAGGTTGTTCAAGGATTGGAGTAGAAGTTCAAGTTTAGTGAACGGATATGTCGTATGCTACTGATGAGGGAAATCCTTTCAGCCAAGATGAAAGAAAGTCAGCCTATTAGCGATCATCTCATTAATATGAGAAGGCTCTTGGATTGCTATGAGAGCTTGGGGTTAAAAATCAAAACCACATGAGCTAGTTATGCTCTTGTTCGGTTCCTTGTCGGATTATTACCAGAAAAAAGTAATGTATGTCCTCGGTGATTTTGAGATGACTGTCACAGGGTTGCACTAAATCCTCATGTGCATTAGCGACGAGTTGAACCCGAAGCAGCTAGAGTCACCAGTTGTGGACCCTATGCAGGAGGATGACTGGCTGGAAGAACTTGGAGAAATTTGTTGCCCAGACTGTGGTAGAAAGGATTCATGCGAGCACTCACTCGACATAGATTAGTTGGACATTGGTTCGCCCAATGATACATGTATCTTTATGATAAATTGTCTTATTACTTCTTATGAATCATGGGTATTAGATACCGGATGTGGTCATCACATATGCAATCATTTGCAGGGATTCAAGAGAAGTAAGAAGCTGAGACAAGGAGATATGGACCTGCGGGTAGGCGAAGGCTTCATGGTTGGTGCCGAAGCTGTAGGGACATATTGTCTTAGTTTGCCCTCGGGCATGGTCTTAGAACTAGAACCTTGTTATTATTTCCAAGACTAATTAAAAATGTTATCTCGTTTGATTTACTAATAGACCGTGGATTTGCTTATGTAATGAATGAAAAGGTTATTTTATGTTTTAAAAATGATATTCTCTTCTTTAAAGCTACTCCAGAAAATGGTCTATATATGCTAAATCTAGATAACAAAGACATCTATCATATAAGTAAGAGATCCAAGAGTAACTTGAATCAAACTTACCTCTGGCATTGTCGTTTAGGACATATAAACGAGAAACGCATAGAGAAGCTCCGAGATGACGGAATTCTAGAACCATTTGACTTGGAGTCATATGATGTTTGCGAATCTTGTTTGTCTAGTAAAATAACAAAGTAGCCTTTCAACAGTGAGAATGAAAGGGCCAGCGAGTTATTAGGGATTATACACACAGATGTGTGCGGACCTTTTACTCCGGAGGCTAGAGGAGGATACCGGTATTTCATAACCTTTACTGACGACTTCAGTAGGTTCGGTTATGTCTACCTCATGAGACTTAAATCTGAAAGTTTTGACAAGTTCAAACAGTTTCAGAATGAGGTACAAAATCAGCTGGACAAGAAGATAAAGTCGCTTCGGTCAGATCGATGTGGCGAGTATCTGAGTCAGGAATTCGACGATCATTTGAAGGAATGTGGGATTGTTTCACAACTCACACCTCCGTATACACCTCAGATGAATGGTGTATCAGAAAGGAGGAATCGTACACTGCTTGACATGGTACGATCAATGATGAGTCGAAGTTCACTACCATTGTCGTTTTGGGGACACGCACTCGAGACAGCAGCGTTCATGCTGAACCGGGTTCCAACCAAATTGGTTGAAAAGACACCGTTCGTGGTATGGACGGGGAATAAGCCCAACATGTCTTTTCTAAAGGTTTGGGGATGTGAGGTGTATGTCAAGCGAACATTCACGGATAAACTCAATTCCAAATCAGATAAGTGTATCTCCGTGGGCTATCCCAAGGAAACCATGGGATACTATTTCTACAACCCAGATGAGAACAAAGTCTTTGTTGCTCGTAAAGGGGTGTTTTTGGAGGAGAAGTTTCTAAACTCAGAGACTCCAAGAAAAGAAATAGAGCTTCAAGAAATTGAAGAGGAGTAGATTACACCACCACCGATAGTTGAACCTGTATGCTTGTACGGGTGGGATCACCGAGACTTGTTCAATATGAGGCCCAACATAGTCAGGCCCCATAGTGGATGTGGCTTCCCGGCTTTCTGGGTGTGGTGTTCCCTCAGCACTCATATTTTTTTTTCTCACCTCCTCTCATTCACTTATACTCCTATCTTCATTTTCTCCACCACTGCCAACTCCATAACCGGCATATTGATTAGGATCTAGTAAAGAATCAGGAGTGATAGAGCCAGATTCAACAGATAGTAAATGACTTGGTGAGGTGACTGGAATGTCATGTTCAGGGGCAACTATGGCCCTGCGAATGATAGGAATGGTGGTTGCTTGGGCAGTTGAAGTCAAAGGAATGACCAGACCACCAGGTTATGGAATGATCTGAGTAGTTTGAACGGGGTGAGTCTGGTCGGGAGAGGTAGTATATGGGTCAGTAAGTTTCATGAATGAGGGTGTGCTTTCTGCTGGTTGTTCGATTGGTTGGTCAGGGGTGCCCACGGGAGATATATCAAGTTCAAAGGAAGGGGCACCTCCTTGATGGGAAGCAGACTCAGCTTGAGAAGAACTGGATGACTCAGAAGCGTCAAGACCAAGTTCAGTAAGAACAGCTTGGGTTCGGGTAGATTGAGAAAGAGATTGAACTATGGCTTGAATGGTAGCGGGATCATATGCATCCCCTCTCTCTCTATTCTCAACACCTTCACCTTCTTCTCCACCCCTCTCATAATTTTCTCTCTCCTCTTCCCCCTCAGCATCTCCCGTAGATTGCTGAGGCCTATTCTCTATATCCTCACCAGGTGCTACTCCTCCTCGGGCAGGTATGGCTGGTTCTGGCACAACCATAGGAGGTATTCCTACACTCTCCCTATAACCCTTGACAATATCATTATGCTCATAAAGATCTAAGAGAGATACAGGGAATGGTCTTGGAGTTGGTAGATTGGTAGGAACAGCAGGTTTTATATGCAAGAAAAGTTTTGGAGTAATAGAAGGTAAACCTGTCCATCGAGGAATTTCAGCATTTCGATCCATCACATGCTGGATGATCATTGGTAGAAAGCGGTGATAAGGCAGCATGTTTGCATCCTTTTTCTTTTGTGAGTTCTTCCTGAGCATAGTAGCTTTGATGTCCTGGAAGAGAAGAAATGCATAGTCCACATGCATATGAGTTGCAGCTGCTACAAAGATTTTGAGTTGATACTCCGTTGGGAATTCGTAGCCTGAATGCTTTGGAGTGAGACATCGTTGAAGAACCGTCATGAATGTATTATACTTTGGATGCAAGCCGGTGCGTTTGAATTGACCTTTCTTGGTGAGCTCACCAGCATATCCCATCTTCATTATAGCTGCAAGACATGCATCCTCATCAGGGATTTCCTCAAATTCTGTAGCTGGAGGTCTGCTGACTGCGGTGGGCAGTTCAAAGATTGTTCTGAGGCGATTTAGTGGAATGTCAACTTGAAATTCATCAACCTCAGCATGAATGACCTCCTTCCTCTTTCATTGATACGAACATCACAAGTCTTCCAAAATTGTTGAACGTATAACTCGGGAACATGTGTGCCTGTTGTAGCTGGGTTATATGTCAGGAGGTGGTTCAGGGGGTGGATTTTGAGAATCTCAGTAACAATGGGGTAGGATGGGTTTTTAAGTTTGTTCAGGTCAACATAGTGATTGTTTTCATGAGAGCCAGTGTTAAGAAACTCGGCTCGGGGCATGATCTCCTCTGGGTCACGTACAACTTGTGCCATCTTATCTGTCAAAGAGATAAAACAGTTAAATTTAAAATAAAGATATATGCAGGAAAACAACATTCAGCTTTGAATATTTGGTCAAACTTTGATAAGTGAGCAAAAGTTGACCAATGTTGACAATCGTTGACCAAGGTTGAAAAAATGTTAAAACACCCTAAGTGTTGGACCTCATTGTGTACAGAATGATTTTCAGCATAAAAAAGTTGTTTTGACACTTTCAATATAGCAATTAGATAGTAATAAACAACTTTGTATTATTGAAGCCTAGTCAAATAATCATCCTAACACCTCTTTTCGAGCCAAAAACCAAATTATTGGTGTATATTTATACCCCCAAGAACACGAAGAACACTATTACTGAGATTTATGAAATATTTTTATAGAAAAGTGTTCCCCAAGTGTTAAAAATACCCATCGCAGAATTGGTTTGATCTAACAAGTTCGTTTCGTGTCCCAAAAATCCCTTCAAAGTCTCGAAACTCATTATCGCATATGGATGTTCTAAGACCAAAAATTACCCTTTTAACTCAAAATTTTCAAAATGTAAACCGTACAAGTTGTTACCTTTGTGATTAGGAGTATTTCGATACTAAAATTGTAAATTTTGGTAGAGTAACAAGAGGATTCGTATGCTAAAGTAACCAAGAAAACCGAGAGCACACTTAAGAAAATTTCGAGAATTGGAATCGTGTGGAAGAAGCTTTGGTAACTGATGGGATTTTATGTCAGTTAAAGGGACACGTGTCATGCTCTGATTGGACCAAAAACGTGTAAAAAACACGGCTGATAGGGTAAATTTGGGCGGCTGATAGAACTATTGAATCGCATGCGATTAACTGTTTGGTATGTTAATCGCATGCGAATCACTCTTTGGTTAATAGCATGCGAATCACTTTGTTTATCAATCGCATGCGAATCAACCATTGCATGCGAATCAACCTGTTTATCAATCGCATCCGAATCACCCCTTGCATGCGAATCAACCTTTGTTTATCAATCGCATGCGATTAAGTCATATTTGCTATCAAATTGTTTGAATCGCATGCGATTGAACCAATACTTGAGAAATTTATGAATAATCAAGATATCTGAATTTTGAGATTTGAAAATTTAGTTTTTCAGATATGGTTGATTTGAATGTTTGTTTGACACACTCCCCCTAGACTTTTGCAACTGTTTATGAAAAATACTCAAGATTTAGGAAATGTATCAGTTGTATACTCCTCCCCCTACACATGTGCAGTATGTGTATAATTTTTCTCCCCCTACACATAGGATACATGTGTGTCACCAGAAATTCACTCCCCCTTGAGTGTTGTATCATGAAGCTGCACAAAGAACAAACAGTGTAACACCTACTCTAAACAAAAAGGAAATGAAAAATGGAGCAACAGTATGTTATATTTTCAAGTTGAGCATGCCTAACTTGGATACCAATTCAGTAAAGCGACTTTCGTCTAATGGTTTGGTAAACAAGTCAGCTAGCTGATTTTCAGTAGGAACATACTGGAGCTCAATTAATCCTTTCTCAACGTTATCTTTTATGAAGTGATAACGGATATCAATATGCTTAGTTTTAGAGTGGTGTACCGGATTGCAGGAGATAGCGACGACAGACTGAGAGTCGCATAAAAGTGGAGTTTTGTCATACCTGAGGCCAAAGTCTGATAACTGTGTGCGTATCCAAAGACTTTGTGAACAGCACACTGCAGCAGCAACATACTCAGCCTCTGCTGTAGAGGTGGATACACAGTTTTGCTTCTTGGAGGCCCATCAGACTAAACGATCACCCAGAGAGTGTGCACTACCAGAGGTGCTTTTCCTATCAATTCTGCAACCAGCATAGTCAGCATATGAGTAAGCATGTAGATCCAGATTTGAATCTTTCAGATACCATAGACCTAAATCCATAGACCCTTTAAGATATCTGAATATCCGCTTGACTGCCAGAAGATGTGACTCTTTAGGGTTTGCCTGAAATCTGGCACAGAGATAGGTAGAGAACATGATATCCGGACGACTAGCAGTGAGATACAGTAATGATCCAATCATCCCACGATAGTTTTTCAGATCTATAGGAGAACCATCAAGATCTACTTAGAGTTATGCCTTAGCAGCCATGGGTGTGGATATGGGTGAGCAGTTAATCATATCATACTTCGTGAGAAGATCTTTGATGTACTTTGATTGGCAAATAAAGCTGCCATGACTTAACTGCTTCACCTGGAGTCCGAGAAAGAATGACATCTCCCCCATCATACTCATTTGGAATCTGTTTGCCATGATTTTAGCAAACTCGTCACTGTATTTTGGATTTGTAGATCCAAAAATAATATTGTCCACATATATCTGAACCAAAATCTTATCCCGACCCTTTGTCTTTGTGAAGAGAGTGGTATCAGTCTTTCCTTTGGAGTAGCCTTCACCAATCAAATATTCAGATAAGACGTCGTACCATGCACGCGGAGCTTGCTTTAACCCGTACAAGGCCTTATCTAAGATATAAAATGATTTGGATGTTTTGAATTGATGAAACCCTCAGGCTATGAGACATACACTTCTTCTTTTCAACAGGAGCAAACCTTTCAGGTCTTCTGGATCCGGAAGTGAACCGTTGTCTGTTTTTAGTCTTGTTGAACCGGTTCTTGAAGTTCTTGTTGGCGACTGTGAGTACTTGAAATGCAGCCTCTACAGAGTCATCATCATCATCATCATCATGATCAGATTCACTGAGCACCACAGGTTTGAGTTTGGCAGACCTTGATGAAGATTCCCTGGGGATCCTGTTAGCCACAACCAAAGCAAGAGGATCAGCAACTGGTTGTTTAGGGTGAAACTGCAAGATTTCATCTTGATACTGATTTAGGTCTTCAAAGATGTTGTGGAATGTGACAGAAGTAAGATCTTTGTTGATCTGTTTGTACAGCCTAGCGTAGCCCTTCCACTCAGAACCTAATGAATTCAGAAAAACACAGTTCAAATCAAGGTCAGTTCTGACAATTTGATTAGACCTCATCTCATTCTGTAATTTGCAGTATCTGCCATATGTTTCAGATAGAAGCTCATTTTCACGAGCCTTGAAATCAAGGTAACTGTTGACCAGTTGAGTACGTTTAATGTTAGCTCCCTCCTCAGTGCCTTGGAGCTGCTTCTTGATTTCATCCAAGATTTCTTTGGCAGTACCCAAGCTGTCTATCTTCAGATAGATTTCAGATGAGAGACCTTGCTTCAAATAGTACTTGGCCAGTCTCTCAGCCTTCTTTGTTTCCTTCTCAGTAGCGGTCAGCTCGTCATTGGTCTTTTCTCTTTCATGTCTGAGAATGGGGGGATTGTTGGTTGAGTCAGCTTCAACGATCCTTGTGAACTTGGAGTTTCCTTTTTCGATGCATTCCATCATCTTATCTCCGTAGAGTTCGTTGTGCTCAAGGAAGTCCATGAACCTTCCTTTCCAAACATTGTATTCCCCCCGAAACAAAACAGGTGATTTTGTGTCTGAGCCAATGGACATCATCTCATTTGTGCTTGACATGATTAGTGATTTTTGAAAGAAATGATCGTTCACTTGTAAGATGGTTTGATTGTTGGAAAGCTTGATTTTAGAAATGACTTGAGAGTTTGATTAAAGAACTAAGTCTTTGGAATTTCAATTTTGAATTAGATCTTAAAAGGATTAAATTCAACTTTGAACTAACTAGACTTGTGGTAATGTAATTCACCTTTGAATTAAATTTGATTAAATTTAATTCAATTATGAATTAGATTGTTTGATATGTTCCAGCTGTCTTAAAGTTCTTTAAGTCAAGTCCAAAGAGTCAATCACTTGTCCAAGTCTTAGGAATGTCACTGTTTGAGTTTTGTCTTATCGAATGCGAATTGATCCAATAGAGTGCGATTGAGTGAGTAAATTCCTTGAAAACAAACGGGCAGAGTAAGGACTTAGTATTGATTAATAAAGTAACCAATCGAATGCGATTCAATCGTTTAAAAGTCGTTTGAGCTTGAGTTTATCTTGAAGAAAACTGACGTTCTTGAGCCTTTGCAAAACCGAGAGCTTTTTCTTCTTGGAAGCTTGAACACTTCGAGATTTTGTTGTCTTCTTTCGAACAATCACGAGCCAAAAAAAAGTTTGGCTCTGATACCAATTGTTGGTCCCGTATTAAGATACGGATGAAGCAATGCTAGATCTTTAGTGTGTGTTTGTGTGTGTATTCGGTAATGAGAGAGAGCCGAGAGCTTGAGAGAATTCACAAACACAAAGGATGAATAATGCAAAGCTTAACATTGAAATGTGGGGGAAATGCCTTTATATAGCATTTCCCCAACTTTGAGTAATTACATATTACCCCCCTCACTTTAATATTTCTAACAGTCTCTTACGTCTAAGTGAACTAACTTGTTTCCGCAAGGTGACAACAATATTTCACTTTATCCAAGTCATCTTCAACATAGCCACTAGAACATGTTTCCTTATAATCAACATGAAACACTTTGTCTCTAATCGGTATTTGAAGTTGTCTATGATTGCATATATGTTATTCCCTACACCCTTCTTGGATAACACCTTTGGTATGGGATTAACACAAGTCAATTACTTGGTTGCAGCAAATAGGTTATGTATGCCATTCCTTTCTTATATTCACTAGTGAACTCTGGGTCCCACTATGTTTCCGATGAATGGTGACCTCATAATGATTCACCATCAAGCTGCTGTTACTAAAATATGACAACATCATATCTAAACAGCCTTCTTGACTTCCATCAGATTTTAAAGAAGCAATGGATATAGTCAGGTTTTACCAGCATCTCTATGCTGATTAAATGCTAGTATCAACATTAGGTCTCTTATTTAAGTTTTACGTTCTTCCACTGGAATGCTTTTGGATATTGTCTTCTCCTTTTGAGCAACCAAACATGGTTCCCATAAGTTCAATAAACAACTATCCAAAACTTAGATGAACTACTTAAATATATAAGCATCAATTTATAATTCATCCATCTCCCACTGAATGTAGACTGGATAATTTTTAAGTTATGAGATTGACAAGCAAAGAACTCTTTCTAGTCAAAATCTCATTGGATGCTTAGATGACCATCATGTTGGGTTTTAGATTGAGGACTCGGTTCATAAAATTAATGTATACCAATCACATTGAATACATGTTTCAGGCCTGTCTTTTACCAGATCATCAACAAAGATATCTAGTTTTCTTAAAATATGACACCATGTACAAATGTGTCTTTTTAGAAAAAACGAATTATGAGTTAAGCCCATGATCCATTTCATGTTTAAACCAATATAGATAGGAAAACTTAGCATCTTGTCTGGATCTAAGAAAATTTATATCTATATGCCCTTACTGATTCTTAATTCTCTTTAGGTTAGTTCCGAACACCTCCAGGTTTCAGACACAAACCTTTTGTCTAGTAAAACACTCTCCCAACAACTATCATAAAGATGGTGATGGAGAATTTTACTAGTGTCACTCAATATGGCATACTTGAACGGATTATCCACACAAGTGTGATAAAAATCCAACAAGTAATAATCCTTCCTACCAACACTGGTGAAGGATTTCTTAATCACCCTAGTCCAATAAACAATATTTATATCTTTCATTTAGCCCGAGGCTAAACTTTTACAAAGATCCTAACCACATGGATCTAAGTGATGTAAATGTTGTTTACTTGGTCAAATTTGATTATGCCATAGAGCTAATATATATATCCAAACCATTTTTGGATCCAAGAATCAATTATTCATGATTGCATTATTACTTATAACAGGTCTTTATGTATGTAATGATATGGATAAGTCTTGATAAAATCATCTCAAAATAATTTTTCAAAAATGTTTCAATTCTAAGTCATATCCATCGTCATCAAATGTGCATTGAAGCACTATAAAATAGTCAAAAAATAACACATAAGCATAGACATGGATCGAATTTGAAATGAAACCATCAATATGAAAAATCTTTTCATAAAAAAAATACAAGATACAAAATATCCATCATCTTCACAAGAACATACAACAAAGCAAGTATTGCCACGCAGGGCATAATGACAAAAGTAATAATTAATCCGGAAATAATGGCGAGACCAACACTCCCAATTCTCTTGTAGAAGATAATCAACAAAATTTCTTCTTTAGAGATCCGGTTTTTCAAGCTCTTCCTTCTTGCAACAAACAGGCCTACACTTTGTAACAAAAATAAATTTGTGACAAACGTGAGTCTTATAGCTCGGGTAAACAACCCAGCTTATTAAGGAATAGCAATGAAGTGTAATCATGAATGTACCTCAAGTAGGAAAATTAACTCTCTCTTTTCTGAGAAGTTTTATATCCTCTCGGCACGAAGGGCAGGCATGACGACCCCAATCCCCAAATCTTCCGCAGAAGTAGCAAACCACCCCTTGTTGAGTCTCCTTACGCACATAATCTATGTGCATAGACTCAAAACTTGAAGCAAGCTTGGATACTCCAACTTCTTCTGATGGGATCGATTTCTTCTTCCTCGTAATGTGTTGTTTCTTAGAACCAAGAACGGGAGTGGATGAGGATAATGCATTCATGGACATGTTAGATTCAACATCCTTCAACATTCCGTGCAATTCATCTATATATATTTCCTTTCCATGCATATGATAGTCCTTTACAAACTTTTCATATGTGGCGGGCAGAGACTGAAGTATGAAATTCACACCAAGCTCCCTCCCTACAGGAAATCCTAGCCTCTCCATCTGGTCCATGTAAGATTTCATCTTCAAAACATGGGCACTAACACTCCCGCCTTCCCGCATCTTACAACCGGTTAGACTTTTAACACACTCATAATGTTCTTGTCTAACTTGTTGTTGGAATACATCCTTCAGCTTGTTAATCATGTCATACAAAGTCATGTGCTCAAATTGCTTTCGCAGTTCTAAGCTCATACTTGATAACATGAGACAAGTAACATCGTGCGTATCCCGAACACGCTTTTTCATACGCGTATCGGATAGTCCATTCCGCATTGATAGCAGGTGGTTCAGGAAGGGGTTCCTCAAGGATGTGCAACTTAGACTTGGCACGTAGGAAAATCCTCAATTGCCTAAGCCAGTTTACAAAGTTCACTCCCGTGAGTTTCTCCCTTTGTAGGAACATACGATGTGAAAAGTTCGACGTGGTGTTGTTATGATTCGACATCCTATATTTGAATAGAGAGTACACGAATTATTTAGTTTGATTTAATCCTCGTTAAAATAATTACCCATATTGTCTCGAAAAATATTTTAACAAGGGCTAAGAACCATATTTCACTCCAATTTATGACGGGGTTGCCGCGGATCACTTCATGGAGCTATTTAGGCCGATAACAATTTTACCGATTGCAATCTCTATTGCAACTCTTAGACACTTGCGGATCCTACGACAACCATCGGTCGTTTGGCATGTTTGATCCCTACTTTCACCAATTCCAAATTAAAATTCTTGGTTGACTCGTGCTAAGCTCGAGAATCACTCAAGGATTTCAATTTGCAATTGTAAATCGTCCGTCAAGAATACGATGTCAAATCCACCAAAATTGGCTCGTGCTAAGCTCGACAACCAAAATTGTGAATTTGTCACACGCACCTTCCACACAGTTTTATGATAGTTGGCTCGTGCTAAGCTCGACAACCAAAACTCATAAATCTAGATTCGGGTGGTATCGACTTACGGATGGTGCAAGATTTACGTTTTATGGAAAAACGGGCTTTTGTTTCCGGTTTGGTTACAGATTAACTTGATTAGTGACAAAACCTATTTTCACTAGGTGGGCTAATCTTGTATGTGAGCGCGCGCGAGAGTTGTAAACCATTTTTACCAAATCTCTTGTGATTTTATTAATTTTTCGAAAAATTATCTAGCATGCGAATCCTAAGCAAACCATGCAAGAACAATAAAATCACATCACACGCATATAAACGAAATAAATTGGTAACTCTTGCCAAAATCCTATGCGTTCTTCCCGTGAGCCAAAACGTGAAGAACGTGGTCAATCTATGGACAAAAGGCGTCCGATGCGAGCTCCCACTAGAACCGCCATCTCCAATGGATTTCACCGGCTTCTATGGTCATCCTCCATCTCCTTTTGACTCCCTTTTGTGTGTCTTCATCCAAATTGTACAATACATACAATAGAAATTGAAATGGCGTACAAGCCACAATAATTTCCTATTTATCTAATACAATTACACGGATGAATGAAATGGCATGCAAGCCACAATATTATTACAAATATAACAATTTTAATAAATATTACAGCCATATGTGATATAAAATCACCAAATTGCAACCAAACACACAAAATCAACCACAAGGTCAAAGGCAAGGTTACCAATTTCAAATCAACCACATACAACCAAACATACAAAATAGTAACAAAATTACCAGCTAAAAATCTGGAACAAATTTCCAGAAACTCAAAATGCCAAAAAATTCTCGAGACCAAAACTGTTTTTAACTTTAAAACAAAAATCTGTAACAGCGCGTTAGCGCCGCTAAGTTTAAGAGTTAGCGCCGCTAACTCAAGGTTAGCGCCGCTAACCCGGTTCGAACAGAAAACAAACATTTCGATTTCGGGATTTTTCAGGCCACCATGTGCAAATCTAACATAGAGGTGGCTCTGATACCACTGTTGGGATTTCGTGGGCTAGCAGCGGAAGCAAAGTACAAACAAAATAGCCCAATGTACAACACAACAAAGCATAAAAACTAGAAATCCCAAAAGAGGACGAAACTCTATGTAAATAAATGCAACATGTTAAGGAAAGAGGTGGTTATACCTTTCTCCTTAGCTCCAGAATTCCTCTTGTCTCTCGGTGGTGATGCTCCAAGAATGAAACACGGATCAACTATTGAAGTATACCCCGGTAACACGCCAACCTCAAGTGCTAGCAAGCCATTGTGATACTTCAACTTGAATATCACTTCTGGAACATCAACTACACAGGACCAATCTAGAAATCTTACCCAAAACTCTCTCAAAGTCACAATGGCACTTTAGAGAGTGAAATGTGTGTTTTTCTTTAGAGAGAAAAAGAGAGAGCAAGAGAATGAATTCTACATCTTCTAATCTGTCTCCAGACTCCAAATAAACCCCACATGACCGGCCAAAGTCCTTTCAAGGTGTTACCCACGCATTGGCCAGCTTGGGAGGTCATTTGACATAAATCACATTCAGCCGTAGCGGCGCTAACCCCTTAAGGATAGCGGCGCTATCGCGGCCTGTCAGTGATATGACACAAAGTACATGAAGCCTTAGCGGCGCTAACCGTTAAAGTTTAGCGGCGCTAAACCCTTAACGTTAGCAGCGCTATCGCGGCCTGTGATGTCAACTTTTGTCTTTTGTAAATTTTGGTCCCTTTACTTTAGTTGCTGTCAGGTTAGTCCCCGGTATATGACCCAATAGGCCCATACATCATCAGCAGCGGTCGATATGGCGTACGTGCATTACTGGGCATTTTCTAACAAATACATCAATCAAAAATAGATGAAGTGATACTAACATGAGAAAAATTGATGGAAGAACTAAGAAGGAAGAGAGTGGTATACCATAACACATGAGTTAATTTTTCAAATAAAAGACTGTAACCAATATTGTTTATTAAACAACCATAACTATTAATTTAAATTAAAAAATTTAATAATTAAATTTTAGCCATTAATTTTATTAAAAACTCAAATTCAATATTTATTCTTAGTAAAAATTCAAAACAATTTTTAACTTTAATTTAAATCAAAATTATTAATAGTTACTCTTTATAATATTTGAAAAAATCAATGTTTGTACTTTCTTCTCGCGTAAATGATAGCATATTTCTATATCAATGTTTGACCTTTCTTCTAGCGTAAACACTTACACCAATGTTTACATGTTGAATGTTCTTATAGCACCACCATGTCCACCACCGATTGCAGTCAAATTAATCACCACATGACCTATTATTTTCATCGGTATTAACCACAATTATCATCGCAAGTCTTTAACTTTAATTTATACATCCACACTCTAATCTATTGGGTTTTACAGGTTACAATTTAAAATTGAGTTATCCCGATTCACAACCAAACAGGGTTTGAACCAACTCAGAATTGTATAATCAAAACAGTTATTATTCACATAGGCGGAAACAGAATAATAATCTTAATCCTAAAACCCTAAAGGATTAAAACAGATCTTAGTTTACCACATTTGTATATATCCAATATATATGAAATCGCAAAACATGATCATAAGCATATAGCCTTTTGCGCAGAAATCATACATGGCAAAACAGGATTGAATTAAACATAAAACTAAGCATGTTATCAATCCTACAATTATAAACTGGAAATCGATATATGTGTCTATACACATATTACATCCATCGATTTCACCATACATCATCAAGAACATGTTAGATGAAAATATACCTGAATTGCCAAGGTTAATCCACCAATGACGAGGTATAATAAGCACCCGCTAGAAAGGTTTAATCCACACTCGATTTGTACTTGATCCCTTGCACCAAGAATCACCAAAATCGACACCACCCTATGGGAGGGAGTTCGGCCGCCAATTCAAAGAGAGAGAGATGGGAGAGAGTGTTTTTAGATTAATTATTTATTAACCCTAATTGTTATGGTTTAACTCCTATTTATAGATAACTTATCTAGTTATCTTTAATTAGGAAACCTTTTAAACCATTTTATTATTAATATAAAATATATTAATATATATATAAATCGATATTATATATATATATATATATATATATATAATTCTTTAATATATTTTATCCTCTGTAATAATAATAACAATTAGTAATAATAACCTTTTTAATTAATATCCAAGATATTAATCCAATAATCGACAATATATATATATATATATATATATATATATATATATATATATATATATATATATATATATATATATATATATATATTCTTGTCAATTATATTATCCTGGTTATTTTCCCAACTCCCAATACTGGTTTCTGACTAACTGTCATAACTGTTAGAATCTGCCCGATAATATATATGTACGCCTTAAAGCACTGCCGATGATGTATGAGCCTATAAGGGTCACAAACCGGGGTCTAACATGACAGCAAATAAAGTTAAGGGACCAAAGATGGCAAAAGTGGAAGTTGGCAATGCAGGCCATGTTAGCGCCGCTAACTATAACGGGTTAGCGCCGCTAACTGTTAGAGGTTAGCGCCGCTAAGGCTGCATGTGCTTTACGTCTAATCGAAGTCAGGCCGCGTTAGCGCCGCTACGGGTTAAGGTTTAGCGCCGCTAACTCTTGATTAGCGCCGCTAAACCTGCATGGACTTTATGTACAAGTCACCTCCACTTGTAGCCAATAGAGGAGAGTTCTGGAACAATCTTGGCCGGCTAGAAGGATTTCAAAGGGCATTTCAGATGTCTATATAAGCCCTTTACTCCAGCCATTTGTGCTTCTTGGTCATTCTCTCACTCAAGCACATATTCTCTCTTTCACTTAATACTAGTGCTCTTGTAAGCTTGAGGCCTTTGGTCCACAAGATTATTTGTTGTTCTAAGGTGATATTTCGAGTTCAAGAAGATATCATCAAGGGGTGCTAGCACATCTTGTTGGACTTGTGCCCGGTTTGTGATTTTGAGAGAAGGCAAGAAAAAGAAGAAGGAGTTCCTTGCTTCTACAACTTTTCAGCCACCATCACGAGATCTTTGGAGCTAAGGAGCTGGTATAACTCTCTTTCCTTCTTGTCTAGTTGCTATTTTGTACATAGAGTAGATCCATCTTTTGGGATTTCTTGTTTTGAACACTTGTTTGCATGTTTTATGTTGTTCTCGCTTCCGTTGCGTGTTCTTGAAATCCCAACAGTGGTATCAGAGCCACCTCTATGTTAGAATAGCACTTGGTGGCTTGAAAAACCCGAAATCAAAGTGTTTGTATTCTGCCGTTAGGGTTAGCGGCGCTATCCTAGAGTTAGCGACGCTAAGTCTCTAGGGTTAGCGGCGCTAACGCCACTGGAAAATTGTTTTCGAAAACCTTGAATAAAACAGCTTAGGTCTCGGGATTTTTAGCACTTGTACCTTCTGGAAATTTGTTCCAAAGATGTTTTTCATGTAATTCCAGTTGTGACATGATTAGTTTGGTTGTATGTGTTAACATGAGTTGGTAATCTTGCCTTGGCCCATTTGGTTGAATTGTGTTGTGCTTGCAATTTGGTGGTTTTGATCCACATTTGGGGCTGTAAATTTATTAAATTCAGTTTGATTGTAATAATTTGTGGCTTGCATGCCATTTCATTCATCCATGTACAAGTATTAGATAAATAGGAAAATTATGTGGCTTGTATGCCATTTGTTTTCTATTGTATTATGTATTGTATGATGGAGAGATGAAGACACAAGAGGAGGCAAAACAAGATGGAGCATGGTGCCCTTAGAAGCCAAAGAAATCCGATGGCGATGGTGGTTCTAGTGGGAGCTCGCGTCAATATTGTTTTGTCCCTTAGATTGACCGAGTTCTTCCCGTTTTGGCTCACGGGAGGAACGCATAGGTTTTATGGCAAGAATTACCGACTATGTTGTATATTGCGTGTGATGTGATTTTATTATTCTATGCATGGATTGTAGGTTTCGCATGCTAGAAAATATTTTGATAAAAATTAATAAAATCACAAGAGTTTTGTTAAAAATGGTTTCCTCTCGCGCGCGATCACATACATTGATTAACCCACCTAGTGAAAATAGGATTTGTCACTAATAAGTTAATCAAAACCAAACCGGAAACAAAAGGCCCGTTTTTCCACAAAACGTAAATCATGCACCATCCGTAAGTCGATACCACCCGAATCTAGTCTTATGAGATTTGGTTGTCGAGCTTAGCACGAGCCAATTTTGGTGGATTTGTTACCGTATGTCTTGACGGACGATTTGCAATTTTAGGTTTGAAATCTTGGTTAATTGTCGAGCTTAGCACGAGTTAACCAAAATTTCAAGACTTAAAATTGGTGCAAGAAGGGATCAAACATGCCAAACGACCATTGGATGTCGTAGGATCCCGCATGTGCTAAGGATTGCGATGGAGATTGCAATTGGCAAAATGGTTGCCGACCTAAATAGTTTTATCATGTGATCCACGGTAACCCCGTCACATGGTAGGATGAAATACGGTTCTTAGCCTTGTTTAACTAATTCTTATTGGGTAAATTATTAAACAAGATAAAATATCATAATAACTAATATCTACTTTGCAAATTTTAGATGGCATCAACAAGCGCAACAAACACCACCACCAACGTTTCTCTTAGGGTTTTCCTTGAAAAGGAGAAACTCGATGGTAGCAATTTCATGGATTGGCATAGACAACTGAGGTTGGTCTTACGCTATGAAGGAAAGTTGCATACCGTAGAGGAACCCCTCCCCGAGGCACCTCCTGCGAGTGCAACAAGGGCGGTCCGTGAGGCGTATGAAAAACGCCTCAAAGAGACTGAGGAAGTCACGTGCCTCATGTTGAGCACGATGAACCAGGATTTGCAAAAGCAAATGGATCATCTTAGTGCTTACGACTTGCTCGTGCAGCTAAAGGACATGTTCTAGCAGCAGGCGAGGCAAGAGAGGTACGAGTGCCTCAAGACAACCCTTGCTTGAAAGATGCAAGAGGGTGGGAACGTGAGCGCGCATGTGTTGCGTATGAAAGCAAACATCGAGCTCATGGAGAAGTTGGGTTTTACCATAGGGAGGGAGATGGCGGTTGATTTAATCCTCCAATCCCTGCCCGGTGCATACGATCAATTCGTTATGAGTTATCATATGCACAGCATGGATAAAACCTTGATGGAACTTCATGGTATGTTGAAGACCGCTGAGTCTAGCATGACCAAGAACAAGCCATCTTCCTCCACCTCTCATGTTCTCGCCATCCGGGAAGGCCGCATCACGAAGAAGAAGGCCGCCTCTTTCTCTAAAAGGAAGGGTAAGGGAAAGGTTGGCGGGGCCAAGCCTAACCCGGCCTCCGAGGGCAAGGGCAAAGGGAAACTTCCCCAAGCCAAGACTCCGGAGGATGCGGAGTGCTTTTTCTGCGGGGGCAAGGGCCATTACCGCCGTACCTGCCCAAAGTACCTGGAGGGACTCAACAAGCTCAAGGCAATGAGCATATCGGGTCCGGATACGTCAGGTACGTTCATGATAGAACTCCACCATACTTCTACTTCTAAAGGCTGGGTATTGGATACTGGCTGTGGCACTCACATATGTCATATGGTGCAGGTGCTAAGGGAAAGTAGGAGCTTGGAGCGGGGAGAACTGGATCTTGTCATGGGAAACTCGGAGGTTGTCCCAGTGGAAGCTAAAGGAGATTTGAAGCTTTCATTCAAGACCGGTTTTTCTATTTTGTTAAAGGATGTATGCTATTCGCCCTATGTGGCTAGAAACATTATTTCTTTTCACAAACTGTATGACGATGGCTTTGATTTTAAATTTGTAAGTGGTACAATCATTTGTTTTAAAAATGAAGTTGAGTATTTTAAAGCTTTACCATGTCATGGCATATATGAGGCAAATGCATACATTGAATCAAGACAATCTATCATGAACATTGATTCTGACTCCAAAAATGGTTTGGATAAATATTCCATGTGGCATAGTCGTCTTGGCCATATAAACAAGACTCGTATCACCAAGCTCCAATCGGATGGGATCTTGGAATCATTTGATCAAGGATCAAATGAAGTATGCGAATCTTGCTTATTGGGCAAAATGACAAAAGCACCCTTCACGGGAACAAGTGAGAGGGGAAAGGACCTTTTAGACATAATCCATACGGATGTATGTGGACCTTTCAAGCATGTCACAAGGAATAATTCAAGATACTTCGTAACCTTTATAGATGATTATAGTAGGTGCGGGTATGTCTATCTTGTTAAACACAAGAATGAAACCTTTGAGGTGTTCAAGACATTCCAAAACGAAGTTCAGAATCAGTTGGGCAAGACTATAAAGATACTCCGGTCTGATAGAGGTGGAGATTATCTTAGTACCGAATTCGTCGATCATCTTAAAAATTGTGGAATTGTTTCACAATTAACACCTCCGAGGACTCCACAATTAAATGGGGTCGCTGAGAGGAGGAACCGGACTTTGCTTGATATGGTAAGGTCTATGATGTGTCGAGCGGAGGTACCTATTAGTTTCTGGGGATATGCCTTAGAAACTGCGGTAAGAATCCTTAACCTCGCACCAACCAAGAAAGTCGATAAAACACCTTATGAAATGTGGCATGGTAAGAAGCCGACACTTTCATATTTACGAGTTTGGGGTTGTCAAGCCTACGTGAGACGTGAGGCTGAAGACAAACTTGAACCTCGTTCGGAGAGGTGTTATTTTATCGGTTATCCTCCTAACGGTGTTGGATATTTATTTTATAAACCTTCAGAGAACAAGGTATTTGTTGCTCGAAGGGCATTCTTCCTTGAAAGAGAGTTGCTATCCAAACACGGCAGTAAGGAAGTTGACCTTGAGGAAGATCAAGGGTCGGCCGATAAAGGACTTGAGGTTGGCACTAGCCAAAATACCGAGCAAGATAATGTTGCGGTATCTGACACTCTTGCTATGTCTACTCCTAGGCGTTCTAGTAGAACTCGTTTTGAGCCAGAGAGATATGGGTTTCTCATATCTGAGGGCGATGAGTTATTGGTGGATCATGATGATCCCACCAGCTACAAGGAAGCCATGGCAGGCCCTGAGTCTGCTCAATGGAGGAGGGCAATGGAGAGCGAGATGCAATCTATGTCGGATAACCAGGTTTGGGAACTGGTTGATCCTACACCAGGGATTAAACCCGTCGGGTGTAAATGGGTTTTTAAGAAGAAACCCGGCATAGATGGAACCTTGGATATCTTCAAAGCCCGACTGGTGGCGAAGGGTTTCACTCAGACGCAAGGAATTGATTATGATGAAACTTTCTCCCCAGTGGCCATGTTGAAGTCAATCCGAATACTGCTTGCCATAGCTGCATTTCATGATTATGAAATTTGGCAAATGGATGTAAAAACCGCCTTCCTTAACGGGAAGCTTCATGAAGAGGTGTATATGAGACAGCCTGACGGTTTTGAGCATCCAAAGTATCCGAACAAGGTTTGCAAGCTTATGAAGTCCATTTATGGACTTAAGCAAGCATCTCGAAGCTGGAATCTTTGCTTTGATGAGAAAATCAAAGAGTTTGGTTTTTCAAAGAGTAAAGATGAACCTTGCGTATATGTCAGGGCTAGTGGGAGCACCATAGTCTTCTTGGTTCTATATGTAGATGATATTCTACTTATTGGAAATCATATCCCAAGCTTAAGAAGTGTCAAAGCTTGGCTAGGGAATTGCTTTTCAATGAAGGACCTAGGCGATGCGAGCTGTATTCTGGGTATAAAGATCTATAGAGATAGATCAAGAAGGCTGTTAGGGCTTTCTCAAAGTGCATACATAGAAAAGGTTGTGAGACGCTTTAAGATGGAGGAATCCAAGAAAGGAAACCTCCCTATGTTGCATGGTTTGACTTTGAGTAAAACTCAATGTCCTACCTCCAAGGAGGAGATAGAAGTAATGAAGCGAGTTCCATATGCTTCGGCTGTGGGCTCGATCATGTACGCCATGCTATGCACTCGTCCTGATGTGTCATGTGCTTTAAGCATGACTAGTAGATATCAGGCGAACCCAGGAGAACCTCACTGGAGGGCAGTGAAGAACATTCTTAAGTACTTGAGACGTACGAAAGAGATGTTCTTGGTATATGGTGGGGAAGAAAAGCTGAGAGTAAAGGGTTACTCGGACGCTAGCTTCCAAACTGACAGGGATGACTGCCGATCTCAATCGGGGTTTGTATTCCTGTTAAATGGTGGTGCTGTCAGCTGGAGGAGCTCAAAACAAGACACGGTGGCTGATTCGACTACCGAATCGGAGTACATTGCGGCTAGTGAAGCAGCAAAAGAAGCAGTGTGGATGAAGAAATTCATCCAAGATCTACAAGTGGTTCCAAGCATCGCTGACCCTATTGAGATCTTTTGTGACAATGAGGGTGTGGTGGCTTTGGCAAAGGAACCAAGAGGTCACAAGAGGACAAGACACATTTCACGCAAATACCACTTTATTCGGGATGTAATTGAAAGTGGTAAAGTCATCATTAGCAGAGTAGCATCGAATGGAAACTTGGCAAATCCATTCACTAAGCTGTTACCGCAAGCAGCTCATGAATCTCACACTAGAGGGATAGGTGTAAGATTTGCTAGCGATTTGGCTTGAGTTGTATATATATTAGTTTATTTGATATGTATTAATTTATTTTGGGAACGATACAGACAGTATTGTAATTATGCTTGTTTCGATATGCGAGTGATTTGGTTACATTCATAAGACTTTACTGTGTTCCATCTTAGCATGTTTAACCACTTCCCAGAATGTTTATACATTCTAAATTTCCACAGTCAGTCATTCTTCAAGGGAAGGAAGTTTGAAATAAGGCTGAGGTTAGGTGTTGGTTATGCATTAATTCAGGATTGAATGCATGAAACGCAACAGTAACCTGTGCTTGAAAGGAGTTTCAAGTGACTGGAAGACCCACACCAAAGTATACTTCATGGATTATAGTCACGAGTAACGTGGGATGATAAAATCTTACATCCTCAGACCCGAGATGTATGAATCACTATATCATAGTTCTTACTTGCTTTAGCCATTTTCAAAAGCAGTTCGTAAATGGCAGTTATAAAGGGAATGACTAGGTAAGTCAAGAGGTATGGTATGGGATTATGCAGTCAAAGGGATTTGTTCCTCCTGTATGAGAGATATCCCTGGGCCCCTCGATGATTGGGAGCTGACGCCAAAATATTGCATGGCCATGCACAAGGACTATTGATTGAGAATCAGATATGTCCTTACCTTTTGGTCACCACCAATCAAGATCGAGAAACATAATCGTGAACGATCTGGAGATTGACATTTATTAATCCATGTCTCGTGTTCACAAGGATATCGCGAACAAAAGGATGTCTAAGATCACTTATCTAGGACCACTACTTTGAGTATGATGGTTTTCTGCAGGTATTCAGAACTCATACAGACTTGGGGGCATTGATGCTTTGCTAGAGGCCGCTCTTTGTCTGTGCTTGCCTGGGTACAGTATATTATGTGCAAGTGGGAGTTTGTTAGAATCTGCCCGATAATATATATGTACGCCTTAAAGCACTGCCGATGATGTATGAGCCTATAAGGGTCACAAACCGGGGTCTAACATGACAGCAAATAAAGTTAAGGGACCAAAGATGGCAAAAGTGGAAGTTGGCAATGCAGGCCATGTTAGCGCCGCTAACTATAACGGGTTAGCGCCGCTAACTGTTAGAGGTTAGCGCCGCTAAGGCTGCATGTGCTTTACGTTTAATCGAAGTCAGGCCGCGTTAGCGCCGCTACGGGTTAAGGTTTAGCGCCGCTAACTCTTGGTTAGCGCCGCTAAACCTGCATGGACTTTATGTACAAGTCACCTCCACTTGTAGCCAATAGAGGAGAGTTCTGGAACAATCTTGGCCGGCTAGAAGGATTTCAAAGGGCATTTCAGATGTCTATATAAGCCCTTTACTCCAGCCATTTGTGCTTCTTGGTCATTCTCTCACTCAAGCACATAGTCTCTCTTTCACTTAATACTAGTGATCTTGTAAGCTTGAGGCCTTTGGTCCAGAAGATTATTTGTTGTTCTAAGGTGATATTTCGAGTTCAAGAAGATATCATCAAGGGGTGCTAGCACATCTTGTTGGACTTGTGCCCGGTTTGTGATTTCGAGAGAAGGCAATAAAAAGAAGAAGGAGTTCCTTGCTTCTACAACTTTTCAGCCACCATCACGAGATCTTTGGAGCTAAGGAGCTGGTATAACTCTCTTTCCTTCTTGTCTAGTTGCTATTTTGTACATAGAGTAGATCCATCTTTTGGGATTTCTTGTTTTGAACACTTGTTTGCATGTTTTATGTTGTTCTCGCTTCCGTTGCGTGTTCTTGAAATCCCAACAATAACACCCATCTCTGAACTGTGTGAATTTTCCTACTTGAATTACATACCCTCACAGGGGTGAACCTTGAGTGTCCTATGGCATTTGGCATATCATCAGGGTTCAATGGTTATGCACACAAATCCTATCAGACTCCCACTTGTGCTTACTATCAACCCATGGTCTTGATGATACTGGCCTTAGGGTGCTTCTAGACAAGTCCTTAGGGTAACCAAGCACATAAGAACTCTTATACCCAGGTGTGATAATCATATTCTTTATAAAACAAACTTGTTTTATAATTTATAAAACTAACTGATTTATAATCAAAACTTAGTAAGAACCCCCTGTCTTATGATCGGGTATACTTTAGGCTTTTCCTTCTGCATCGCGACGTTTTGATTGTGAGTGTGAGCATGGAATGAGTCAACTCTGAACACTCAGAACCTTTTCTCTACTATCCGATTTCAATTGAGTGATAAATGACAAAGAACATATCAGTTCGTTTATGCATGGCCATGCACTTCAACAGTCTACATCAGTCAAAGGGCCAGGAAACATATCTCCTAAAAAGGAGGTGCAGTATGCCTCTCACATATTTGCATTTGGCAACACGCTTTCCGCTGATACCAGATACACCCGTTATTACTACCCAGTTACGGCGTAGCATTAGGTGCGATCCACTCCCTAGTGAATACCCGTACATACATGGCCTACACTCCTGGTAGTTATCTTCAATCACTACGAGTCTCCCTAATTGAGGTTCCCACCAAGATAGGTAGTCATAGATAAGGTTTTTGAATAATAAACCTATTATTCATGGATATTACCAAAACATACAAAATCTGTTAAGAGTAATGGGATTAATAACGTACTCTCCATATTCACCCTCTTGGAATATAGCACAAAATAAATGCTGATCCATTGTCTCAATTCACCGCGTCTGTTTGTATTACTGTGTTGGTTTAAGTTGACTTATCACGGATCTCACCTTGAAACCACAACATTACTATGAACTAAAAATGAGTATACACTAACTAGTGCTCCCACTCATTTTGTTAGACAAATTGTTTTTCGCAAACCCTGATAAACAAGTCTAGTCTTTCTAATTTTATCACATCATCTAAAACTTGGAGAACTGGATTAAACTCCTTGTTTCTAGATGTATAAAACTATCCTATAACCATACCTGGTTATATTGTAGATGTATAGATACTTTTCTATTCCAAGAAATAGACTGAAATAATAAACCTTTTTGCTTACATCGCCTTGTAAACAAAATTAGATATCCAGTGTAAAAGCACTCATCTAATAATCCGTTTATTATTTTCAACACTAAACTCCTTTTAATATGTTAATATTTGTGACATTCAATTTCAATATATAATTATGACCTCTTGGGACTAGTCCATTTACCTGGACTCATTTTGTAACCTCAAAACTCCCGTCATTAAGATTATATATGTACTTGAAAAACAACAAGCTAGTAATTTCTGCGCTTCTCTAAGCACTTACTTGCTTCTACGCGAATATACATACATGTATATTAATTTATCCAAAAACCAGATAAATATCTTAGCGTAGGTCAATTGCTCCCACTGACTATTATGAAAACATAACATTACTTAAAATACCCTGTTGACTTGGTCAAGCTAGATACAAAAGTCAAAACACTGATTTTAAGTATAAATCTACAAGTTAGATTTCGAATAAGAATCTTAAAGTTACCGAAACCTTAAACTTGGATTTTCTCTAATATCCACTATTTCCTATTACGGAAAATGGTTTCCAAACTTTACATTATCACAAGTATGAAAACACTTGTATAGATTCTTACTTAAAACATGTGAGCTCTCCTTGATTATAATCCCTATCATAATCAAACTCACAAATGTTTTTCCTTAAACACATCCTTAGAAAAATAATGACTATCCTTAGAAAAACATGTGAGCTCTCCTTGATTATAATCCCTATCATAATCAAACTCACAAATGTTTTTCCTTAAACACATCCTTAGAAAAATAATGACTATCCTTAGAAAAACATGTGAGCTCTCCTTGATTATAATCCCTATCATAATCAAACTCACAAATGTTTTTCCTTAAACACATCGTTAGAAAAATAATGACTATCATTTTCTAGTGTTTAACTCTAGTTCAAAAACTTGAACTTGTTTTCATAGACACTTACAATTACTTGATTAGATAGGCTTTCTAATATACATAACACAAGCTGTGTTATCTCAAGTAACTCCATAAGTTATAGTCAAGCAACAATAGTAATCATATTATTCAAATGGCAACCAATGCAAAAAGACTAAAACACTAATAAGTCAAAACTTTGACTTGTTAGTCATCCTGTAGTCAATCTTGACTAGATATAATCACTAGGTGCGCGCAAGGATATACCAACCAATAATTCAAAACTTTCAATAAAACCGAAAGAGTCTTAAAAGTGACCATTACATATTTTAAATCAAACAGTTCAAAATAAGTAAACATAAATTATAAATATCCTTCATCCGCGCACATCATCTTTTTAGCATTCCAAGGCATCATTTGCTTTTCATTGTCCTATTTGCAATAAACGATCGCAAAAAGTCAAAAACACCACTTATATAAAATAAGTTGAAAGCAAAATACTGAAGTAAGTCAACGAAAGTACCTGTGGCGTTTCCGCCACCCTCGTGACGCTTCGGGCAATTAGCCTTGTAACGGCCAACTTCACCGCACTTGAAGCACCGGTTCTCTGCCCTCGCTTTGTTCGATTTAAACTTCTTGCCCTTGCCCTTGCCCTTGCCTTTGCCTATGCCATTTGCCTTGGCCTTGGGTGCAGATGATCCTGGCTCGGTTTTACCCTTACCCCTGCCATTACGCCCCTTCCTCTTTTTAGCAGCTCTAGTCTCCACCACGAGGACATCCTTGGACTTATTTCCCAGATTTGACTCCGTTGTCTTAGCATGGAATGCAACTCACCAATGGATTTCTCCATGTTGTTCATGTTGTAGTTTACAATGAACGGCTTGTAGTCGTCTGACAATGAGTTAAGAATCAGGTTTGTTGCAAGCTGCAATGGGACCGGGTGTCTAAGCCTTTCTAAGTGGTCCATGTACCCTTTCATTTTCATGATGTGGGTAATAACCGAACTGCCCTTAGCCACCTTGCAAGTGTTAAGAGCCTTAGTGACATGAACGAGCTTGCTCTTGAAACATGTCCCTCAGCTGACGGATCATATCATAGGCTGATGTATCCATCATGCTTGTCTATAACTTTGGACTCATCATTGCAAGCATGAGGCAGCTTACATCTAGCGCATCATTGACACGCTTCTGGTAAAGCTCCCTAACATCTGCCCTTGCATTGTTGGCCGGGGCATTTCCCACTGGTTCCTCCAGGACGTACCATTTCCTCTCATGCCTGAGCACAATCCACAGATTGCGCTTCCAGTTGAGGAAATTACGTCCCGTGAGCTTATCCTTTTCTAGGATGGAGCGGATTAAGAGGTTGTTTGTGTTGGTAATGTTTGCCATCTAAATTTTTTTACCATGTAGTCCAATTAGTAACACAAATAAGACTTTGCTAAATACAAATTCATAAAAACCCTTAAATGATTAAGAATTAGCCCTAGGATCCTTATTTCACATGTATTGGTGCACGGTTTGGGTACGAAAACACCAACCCCGTGCTATATCAGGTAGGTAGGTTCCTTTACCAAGCGTACCTAACTCGATACCACTCCTAGACCTTGTAGAGATTTTTAGATTAAACTATCTAAGTATGTTTATTTCTATACCTAAGCGCACTTTGGGCCCGTTACATCAGGGAATCACCAAAATAGACCGCACCATCTAGGACGTGGTGAACTCTGGTCGTTACATCAGGGAATCGCGAAGTATTTCACCCCCTCCCCACGTCGGTTTGAACACCGGTGTCCACGGTTTGGGCACGACAACACACCAAGGTACCGGGAGCAGGAAAGGTGTACCACTAGATAGGTAGCATTACTGGTCTAAGATTTTTGTAGGTTTTATCCAAGTTTGAAAAAACTTGATTCCAGTTTTGTAAAACCATTAAAAAACTATCTTGTTTTTAAAATAAAATCGTATATCTTAGTATACCACATGTGTATATATCCAGTATATATGAAATCGAAAAACATGATCATAGGCATATAGCCTTTTGCGCAGAAATCATGCAGGGCAAAACAGGATTGAATTAAACATAAAACTAAGCATGTAATCAATCCTACAATTATAAACTGAAAATCGATATATGTGTCTATACACATATTACATCCATCGATTTCACCATACATCACCAAGAACATGTTAGATGAAAATATACCTGAATTGCTCAAGCTTAATCCAACCGTGATGAGGTATAACAAGCACCCGCTAGAAAGGTTTAATCCACACTCGATTTGTACTTGATCCTTTGCACCAAGAATCACCAAAATCGACACCACCCTATGGGAGGAGGTTCGGCCGCCGATTCAAAGAGAAAGAGAGAGAGGGGAGAGAGTGTTTTTAGATTAACTATTCATTAACCCTAATTGTTATGGTTTAACTCCTATTTATAGATAACTTATCTAGTTATCTTTAATTAGGAAACCTTTTAAACCATTTTATTATTATTATAAAATATATTTATATATATATATATATATATATATATATATAAATCGACATTATATATATATATATAATTCTTTAATATATTTTAATAATAATAACAATTAGTAACATTAACCTTTTTAATTAATATCCAATATATTAATCCAATAATCGACAATATATATTTGTTAACTAATATATATTCTTGTCAATTATATTATCCTGGTTATTTTCCCAAATCCCAACACTGGTTTATGACTAACTGTCATAACTCCCATCTCCGAACTTTGTGAATTTTCCTACTTGAATTACATACCCTCACAGGTGTGACCCTTGAGTGTCCTATGGCATTGGGCGTATCATCAGGGTTCGATGATTATGCACACAAATCATATCATAATCTATTAATAATTTTATACTATTTATAAATCTACTGAAGGGTTTTGTAGGGTATAAAAACATGCACAGCAGAATAAAACCCCTCCAGTGATCTCGTCTAACTCGTACAGAAACTAAAAGAGGAAGAGGGTTAGAAAGTTATACCTTTATGCAAACAAAACTTTCTTTTAAGCCTCTAGAAAACTATAGGTTATCCACCGCTACTGCACCACCTCGAACTGGCTGCTAGACCGCCTAAGGATTAAACCTCGGATCAAATAACCGTGACCCATGTGTGTGTATCCGTCGCCGTCGACCACCGCCGCTCGGTGGTTGGTCCTCGGTTTACTGCCGCCGTTGAACTCCACGGGAGAGAGAGAGAGCGCCGCCGAGTGAGAGAGAGAAGGAGAGGTTTAGGGTTATTTCTTGTCTTGTGATTAACTTATTGATTAATGAGGCTTAAACAAGTTTATATATAATAAACCATTATAAGGCCTAAGCCCGTTTAATTAAAGGCCAGCTTTAATTAAACTATTAATCAATTACAGAATATACCCTTAACGTTTCTAATTAATTAATAACTATTAATTAACTGGTCCCGTTAATATTTAAACTAAATATTAACTTCTCCTTTTAAATAATAAATAACTTTTATTATTTTTCTCTTTTCTCAATAATTAATTAAACTATTAATTATTGTGATACACAAACATGTAAAATCCAACATGTTCTAATTGGGTGTGCAGCGGTGTGATCCTTTAGTGTCACATAGTATTGGATACGATAGTACATGTTATCTATCTCTGCACATAATCTAACAGACTCCTACTTGTGCAAGATAAGTAACACTCCTTGTACATCGTTGGCTTAAGGAGGTCCCTAGCCAGACACTTAGGTTAACCAGACTATGAGATCTCTTACATCTAGAGATATAATCCAAACCTTGGATTATCAAGGCTAATCCTTTTGCATCGCGATATTCCGTAATGTGAGTATTTGACATGGACCAGGGATCTTATCTAATACTCAGATTTTCTCGACTCTGATTTCGACACTCTGCAGTTACGGTTTCCCGAATGAATAACTATCATTCTAACCGAGCGCGGCCACGCATTTTCAGTAGTCCTAATCGTCGAGGAGCTCAGAAAATATATCTCCTAAAAAGGAGGTGCAAATCTCATCTTAACTATTTGCAATTTGAGCATATGGCTTCCGCTGCACCTAGACAAGCCCCTTATGATCACCCTGTTATGGCGTGACGTTAGAACATGCTAAAGTACAGAAGTTACCACGCCCCAAACCAAATATCTCAGGTCTAAGGACAACCTATCAAGTTTACTTATGTTAACGCTCCATGAAGTAAACTCGATGCGGATCACCCTAATATTTATCCCCTGATAAATATCTATGAATATTTGGTCACAACCTTGTGCTTTTACTCATACTTGAATAAATCATCAAATATTCATAATAGCGTTACCTCCCTAATGTAGCTCCCACTACATTAAGTAGCTACGGGCATTTAGACAATTCATAACTTGACTTGGCAAGGATGGGTTAAACATGCTAAAAAATGGACAACTATGAAACATTATGCAAATACCTCCTATTTCAATCCCATGAAATGTAAATACATAATAAAAAGTTTCAAGTTACATCCATAGTAATAATCAAAAACACGAACTAGCTGCTATGTTCCAAGTAATAATCAAAAACATGAAATGTAAATACATTATGCATTCCTATTTCAATCGCATGCCTCTCTTGCTTATCCCTAGCTTGCGGCTTCGTCAACGGGTCAGCAACGTTGTCGTCCGTCGGTATCTTTTGCAATCTAATATCATCTCTTCCAATGATCTCTCGGATGAGGTGATATTTCCTGAGTACGTGCCTAGTCCGCTGATGATCTCTAGGCTCTTTAGCTTGCGCTACAGCCTCTGAGTTGTCACAAAATATATCGATCGGTCTAGAGATAATGGCAACAACTCTAAGATCCGAGATAAAATTCTTCATCCAGACAGCTTCCTTTGCCGCATCACTTGCCGCAATATACTCTGCCTCTGTAGTAGAATCTGCTATTGTATCTTGCTTCTGACTCTTCCAAGATATGGCTCCTTCGTTTAGGGTAAAGACAAATCCTGACTGCGACCTGAGGTCGTCTCTATCGGTCTGGAAACTATCATCAGTGTAACCAGTTACACTGAGCTCATCCATCGAACCTCCATATACTAGGAATATGTCTTTCGTCCTTCTCAGATACTTGAGAATATTCTTGACGGCTACCCAATGGGCTTCACCAGGATTTTGCTGATATCTACTCGTGACACTGATAGAATAGGCAACATCGGGTCTAGTACATAGCATGGCATACATAATTGAACCAACTGCTGAGCATATGGTATCAATTTCATCTTGTCCTGATCTTGACTAGACACAGGACACTAAGCCTTGCTCAAAATCGCACCAGATTGCATAGGAATAAATCCTTTCTTGGATCCATCCATCTTGAATCTTTTCACGACTTTGTCAATATAAGTACTTTGACTACGTCCGATAAGCCGCTTAGATCTATTCCTATAGATCTTTATACCTAGTATATAAGCAGCTTCTCCCAAGTCTTTCATCTGGAAACATTTACCTAACCAGGATTTTACTCCTTGTAATACTGGTATATTGTTTCCTATTAACAGTATGTCGTCTACATACAAGACTAGGAAGGTTACCGCGCTCCCACTAAATTTAGTGTAAACACACGACTCGAACTCATTTTTGGTATAACCAAACTCTTTGATGCGCTCATCAAAGTGTAAGTTCCAGCTCCTAGATGCTTGCTTTAGTCCATAAATGGATTTAAGCAACTTGCATACTTTATTAGGGTTCTTTGGATCTGCAAAACCATCCGGTTGTATCATATATACATCCTCTGTCAGTTTCCCGTTAAGGAATGCGGTTTTGACATCCATCTGCCATATCTCATAGTCAAAATATGCTGATATGGCCATAAGAATCCTAATAGTCTTAAGCATTCCCAGTGGGGAAAAGGTTTCATCATAGTCAACACCATGAGTTTGCGTGAAACCTTTTGCCACTAGCCTTGCTTTAAAAGTATGCACCTTTCCATCCATGTCTGTCTTCTTCTTGAAGCCCCATTTGCACCCAACAGCTTTACTGTATTGAGGTAAATCTATTAACTCCCAAACTTTGTTGTCATACATGGATTGCATCTCTGCCTTCATGGCTTCTAGCCATTTCTCAGATTCTAAACCTGAGGCAGCGTCTAGGTAGGTAGTAGGTTCTAATAGATCCCCTTCGTCTTGAGCAACTAGGAATCCCAGATACCTATCTGGCTCATTACAAGGCCTACTAGACCTGCGAAGGTCTTGTGTTTGCACCTCTTCCTCAACTACAGACTCTGGTTGAGGTTCAACAATTCTCTGTTGAACTACAGGTTCAACTATCGGTGGTGGTCTAATCTCCTCCTCTTCAATTTCTTGAAGCTCTATTTCTTTTCTTGGAGTCTCTGAGTTTAGAAACTTCTCCTCCAAAAACAACCCTTTACGAGCAACAAAGACTTTGTTCTCATCTGGGTTGTAGAAATAGTATCCCATGGTTTCCTTGGGATAGCCCACGAAGATACACTTATCTGATTTGGGATTGAGTTTATCCGTGAATGTTCGCTTGACATATACCTCACATCCCCAAACCTTTAGAAAAGACATTTTGGGCTTTTTCCCCGTCCATACCTCGAACGGTGTCTTTTCAACCGATTTGGTTGGAACCCGGTTCAGCATGAACACTGCTGTCTCGAGTGGGTGTCCCCAAAATGACAATGGTAGTGAACTTTGACTCATCATTGATCGTACCATGTCAAGCAGTGTTCGATTCCTCCTTTCTGATACACCATTTATCTGAGGTGTATACGGAGGTGTGAGTTGTGAATCAATCTCACATTCCTTCAAATGATCGTCGAATTCCTGACTCAGATACTCGCCACCTCGATCCGACCGAAGCGACTTTATCTTCTTGTCCAACTGATTTTGTACCTCATTCTGAAACTGTTTGAACTTGTCAAAACTTTCAGATTTAAGTCTCATGAGGTAGACATAACCGAACCTACTGAAGTCGCCAGTAAAGGTTATGAAATACCGGTATCCTCCTCTAGCCTCCGGAGTAAAAGGTCCGCACACATCTGTGTGTATAATCCCTAATAACTCGATGGCCCTTTCATTCTCACTGTTGAAAGGCTGCTTTGTCATTTTACCAGTCAAACAAGATTCGCAAACATCATATGACTCCAAGTCAAATGGTTCTAGAATTCCGTCATCTCGGAGCTTCTCTATGCGTTTCTCGTTTATATGTCCTAAACGACAATGTCAGAGGTAAGTTTGATTCAAGTTACTCTTGGATCTCTTACTTATATGATAGATGTCTTTGTTATCTAGATTTAGCGTATATAGACCATTTTCTGGAGTAGCTTTAAAGAAGAGAATATCATTTTTAAAACATGAAATAACCTTTTCATTCATAACATAAGCAAATCCACGGTCTATTAGTAAATCAAACGAGATAACATTTTTAATTAGTCTTGAAACATAATAACAAGGTTCTAGTTCTAAGACCATTCCCGAGGGAAAACTAAGACAATATGTCCCTTGAGTGTCCTATGGCATTGGGCGTATCATCAGGGTTCGATGATTATGCACACAAATCATATCATAATCTATTAATAATTTTATACTATTTATAAATCTACTGAAGGGTTTTGTAGGGTATAAAAACATGCACAGCAGAATAAAACCCCTCCAGTGATCTCGTCTAACTCGTACAAAAACTAAAAGAGGAAGAGGGTTAGAAAGTTATACCTTTATGCAAACAAAACTTTCTTTTAAGCCTCTAGAAAACTATAGGTTATCCACCGCTACTGCACCACCTCGAACTGGCTGCTAGACCGCCTAAGGATTAAACCTCGGATCAAATAACCGTGACCCATGTGTGTGTATCCGTCGCCGTCGACCACCGCCGCTCGGTGGTTGGTCCTCGGTTTACTGCCGCCGTTGAACTCCACGGGAGAGAGAGAGAGCGCCGCCGAGTGAGAGAGAGAAGGAGAGGTTTAGGGTTATTTCTTGTCTTGTGATTAACTTATTGATTAATGAGGCTTAAACAAGTTTATATATAATAAACCATTATAAGGCCTAAGCCCGTTTAATTAAAGGCCAGCTTTAATTAAACTATTAATCAATTACAGAATATACCCTTAACGTTTCTAATTAATTAATAACTATTAATTAACTGGTCCCGTTAATATTTAAACTAAATATTAACTTCTCCTTTTAAATAATAAATAACTTTTATTATTTTTCTCTTTTCTCAATAATTAATTAAACTATTAATTATTGTGATACACAAACATGTAAAATCCAACATGTTCTAATTGGGTGTGCAGCGGTGTGATCCTTTAGTGTCACATAGTATTGGATACGATAGTACATGTTATCTATCTCTGCACATAATCTAACAGACTCCTACTTGTGCAAGATAAGTAACACTCCTTGTACATCGTTGGCTTAAGGAGGTCCCTAGCCAGACACTTAGGTTAACCAGACTATGAGATCTCTTACATCTAGAGATATAATCCAAACCTTGGATTATCAAGGCTTATCCTTTTGCATCGCGATATTCCGTAATGTGAGTATTTGACATGGACCAGGGATCTTATCTAATACTCAGATTTTCTCGACTCTGATTTCGACACTCTGCAGTTACGGTTTCCCGAATGAATAACTATCATTCTAACCGAGCGCGGCCACGCATTTTCAGTAGTCCTAATCGTCGAGGAGCTCAGAAAATATATCTCCTAAAAAGGAGGTGCAAATCTCATCTTAACTATTTGCAATTTGAGCATATGGCTTCCGCTGCACCTAGACAAGCCCCTTATGATCACCCTGTTATGGCGTGACGTTAGAACATGCTAAAGTACAGAAGTTACCACGCCCCAAACCAAATATCTCAGGTCTAAGGACAACCTATCAAGTTTACTTATGTTAACGCTCCATGAAGTAAACTCGATGCGGATCACCCTAATATTTATCCCCTGATAAATATCTATGAATATTTGGTCACAACCTTGTGCTTTTACTCATACTTGAATAAATCATCAAATATTCATAATAGCGTTACCTCCCTAATATAGCTCCCACTACATTAAGTAGCTACGGGCATTTAGACAATTCATAACTTGACTTGGCAAGGATGGGTTAAACATGCTAAAAAATGGACAACTATGAAACATTATGCAAATACCTCCTATTTCAATCCCATGAAATGTAAATACATAATAAAAAGTTTCAAGTTACATCCATAGTAATAATCAAAAACACGAACTAGCTGCTATGTTCCAAGTAATAATCAAAAACATGAAATGTAAATACATTATGCATTCCTATTTCAATCGCATGCCTCTCTTGCTTATCCCTAGCTTGCGGCTTCGTCAACGGGTCAGCAACGTTGTCGTCCGTCGGTATCTTTTGCAATCTAATATCATCTCTTCCAATGATCTCTCGGATGAGGTGATATTTCCTGAGTACGTGCCTAGTCCGCTGATGATCTCTAGGCTCTTTAGCTTGCGCTACAGCCTCTGAGTTGTCACAAAATATATCGATCGGTCTAGAGATAATGGCAACAACTCTAAGATCCGAGATAAAATTCTTCATCCAGACAGCTTCCTTTGCCGCATCACTTGCCGCAATATACTCTGCCTCTGTAGTAGAATCTGCTATTGTATCTTGCTTCTGACTCTTCCAAGATATGGCTCCTTCGTTTAGGGTAAAGACAAATCCTGACTGCGACCTGAGGTCGTCTCTATCGGTCTGGAAACTATCATCAGTGTAACCAGTTACACTGAGCTCATCCATCGAACCTCCATATACTAGGAATATGTCTTTCGTCCTTCTCAGATACTTGAGAATATTCTTGACGGCTACCCAATGGGCTTCACCAGGATTTTGCTGATATCTACTCGTGACACTGATAGAATAGGCAACATCGGGTCTAGTACATAGCATGGCATACATAATTGAACCAACTGCTGAGCATATGGTATCAATTTCATCTTGTCCTGATCTTGACTAGACACAGGACACTAAGCCTTGCTCAAAATCGCACCAGATTGCATAGGAATAAATCCTTTCTTGGATCCATCCATCTTGAATCTTTTCACGACTTTGTCAATATAAGTACTTTGACTACGTCCGATAAGCCGCTTAGATCTATTCCTATAGATCTTTATACCTAGTATATAAGCAGCTTCTCCCAAGTCTTTCATCTGGAAACATTTACCTAACCAGGATTTTACTCCTTGTAATACTGGTATATTGTTTCCTATTAACAGTATGTCGTCTACATACAAGACTAGGAAGGTTACCGCGCTCCCACTAAATTTAGTGTAAACACACGACTCGAACTCATTTTTGGTATAACCAAACTCTTTGATGCGCTCATCAAAGTGTAAGTTCCAGCTCCTAGATGCTTGCTTTAGTCCATAAATGGATTTAAGCAACTTGCATACTTTATTAGGGTTCTTTGGATCTGCAAAACCATCCGGTTGTATCATATATACATCCTCTGTCAGTTTCCCGTTAAGGAATGCGGTTTTGACATCCATCTGCCATATCTCATAGTCAAAATATGCTGATATGGCCATAAGAATCCTAATAGTCTTAAGCATTCCCAGTGGGGAAAAGGTTTCATCATAGTCAACACCATGAGTTTGCGTGAAACCTTTTGCCACTAGCCTTGCTTTAAAAGTATGCACCTTTCCATCCATGTCTGTCTTCTTCTTGAAGCCCCATTTGCACCCAACAGCTTTACTGTATTGAGGTAAATCTATTAACTCCCAAACTTTGTTGTCATACATGGATTGCATCTCTGCCTTCATGGCTTCTAGCCATTTCTCAGATTCTAAACCTGAGGCAGCGTCTAGGTAGGTAGTAGGTTCTAATAGATCCCCTTCGTCTTGAGCAACTAGGAATCCCAGATACCTATCTGGCTCATTACAAGGCCTACTAGACCTGCGAAGGTCTTGTGTTTGCACCTCTTCCTCAACTACAGACTCTGGTTGAGGTTCAACAATTCTCTGTTGAACTACAGGTTCAACTATCGGTGGTGGTCTAATCTCCTCCTCTTCAATTTCTTGAAGCTCTATTTCTTTTCTTGGAGTCTCTGAGTTTAGAAACTTCTCCTCCAAAAACAACCCTTTACGAGCAACAAAGACTTTGTTCTCATCTGGGTTGTAGAAATAGTATCCCATGGTTTCCTTGGGATAGCCCACGAAGATACACTTATCTGATTTGGGATTGAGTTTATCCGTGAATGTTCGCTTGACATATACCTCACATCCCCAAACCTTTAGAAAAGACATTTTGGGCTTTTTCCCCGTCCATACCTCGAACGGTGTCTTTTCAACCGATTTGGTTGGAACCCGGTTCAGCATGAACACTGCTGTCTCGAGTGGGTGTCCCCAAAATGACAATGGTAGTGAACTTTGACTCATCATTGATCGTACCATGTCAAGCAGTGTTCGATTCCTCCTTTCTGATACACCATTTATCTGAGGTGTATACGGAGGTGTGAGTTGTGAATCAATCTCACATTCCTTCAAATGATCGTCGAATTCCTGACTCAGATACTCGCCACCTCGATCCGACCGAAGCGACTTTATCTTCTTGTCCAACTGATTTTGTACCTCATTCTGAAACTGTTTGAACTTGTCAAAACTTTCAGATTTAAGTCTCATGAGGTAGACATAACCGAACCTACTGAAGTCGCCAGTAAAGGTTATGAAATACCGGTATCCTCCTCTAGCCTCCGGAGTAAAAGGTCCGCACACATCTGTGTGTATAATCCCTAATAACTCGATGGCCCTTTCATTCTCACTGTTGAAAGGCTGCTTTGTCATTTTACCAGTCAAACAAGATTCGCAAACATCATATGACTCCAAGTCAAATGGTTCTAGAATTCCGTCATCTCGGAGCTTCTCTATGCGTTTCTCGTTTATATGTCCTAAACGACAATGTCAGAGGTAAGTTTGATTCAAGTTACTCTTGGATCTCTTACTTATATGATAGATGTCTTTGTTATCTAGATTTAGCGTATATAGACCATTTTCTGGAGTAGCTTTAAAGAAGAGAATATCATTTTTAAAACATGAAATAACCTTTTCATTCATAACATAAGCAAATCCACGGTCTATTAGTAAATCAAACGAGATAACATTTTTAATTAGTCTTGAAACATAATAACAAGGTTCTAGTTCTAAGACCATTCCCGAGGGAAAACTAAGACAATATGTCCCTACAGATTCGGCACCAACCATGGAGTCTTCACCTACCCGCAGGTCCATATCTCCTTGTCTCAGCTTCTTACTTCTCTTGAATCCCTACAAATGATTGCATATGTGATGACCACATACGGTATCCAATACCTATGATTCATAAGAAGTAATAAGACAATATATCATAAAGATACCTGCATCATTGGGCGAACCAATGTCCAGCTGATCTATGTTGAGTGAGTGCTCGCATGAATCCTTGCTACCACAGTCTGGGCAACAAATTTCTCCAAGTTCTTCCAACCAGTCATCCTCCTACATAGGGTCCACAACTGGTGACTCTAGCTGCTTCGGGTTTAACTCGTCGCTAGTGCACATTAGGATTTCGTGCAACCCTGCGACAGTCATCTCAAAATCACCGAGGACATACATTACTCTTTTCTGGTAATAGTCTGACAAGGAACTAAACAAGAGCATAACTAGCTCATGTGGTTTTGATTTTGACCCCAAGCTCTCATAGCAATCCAAGAGCCTTCTCATATTAATGAGATGATCGCTAATAGGCTGACTTTCTTTCATCTTGGCTGAAAGGATTTCCCTCATCAGTAGCATACGACATATCCGTTCACTAAACTTGAACTTCTGCTCCAATCCTTGAACAACCTCATAAGACGACTTCTCACAGAGATCATCCGTAAACTCGGATGATGCTGTGAGAATGAGAATCAACATGACGTCAGACTCGTCATCCAGATACTGATAGTAAGTGTCATACTCACTATCCTGGGCATCTACTCCTGGTCGTTCTGGAGGCAATGTCTCAATAATGTGAAGCTTTCCCTGTGCATCCAAAACATTTTTCCGATGCATCTTCCAAATAGCAAAGTTTGGACCTGAAAGCTTCCACTTGCTAGTGATGAGACTTAGAGACTCTCTTGGTGAATAAAACGGAATAACAGATATAATATACATCTACAGAAAAAGAAAAAGATAAAACCGATTCAGTATTGATTATATCTTCTAATAATTATTACCTTTTAACAAAAATTATTAGACTAGGATCCATATTTCACATTTCCCGATGCAAGGTTTGGGCACTTCCCACCGGGACAATGCTATTTCTGGTAGGTAAGAACTATACCAATCGTATCCTAACTAGACACGACTCCTAGATCCGCGGGACATCGGTTACAAGAACCGTGCATGTTTAGTCCCTCTAGTGCATTTTGGGCCGGGACTCCCGATTATCACCAAAATAGATCGCACCACCTAAGACAGCATTAATTTTGGCCGGGACTCCCGATTATCGCAGAACCTTTCATGCCCCTTCCCGCAATGGTTTGAACCCGGATACCCAAGGTTTGGGCACTTCCGACACCCGAGTACCGTTTAACAGCAAAGGTGTACCATTAGGTGGGTAGCACACTGATCTAAGATTTTTCTAAAAAGGATTTCCAAGTTTTTAACGAGAAAAACTTTAATGCCAGTTTTCTTTTAAAACATCTGTTTCAATAATTAACTATTATTAAAACTCTTGTTTTATTTCATCGTGTTAATCACAACCACGCATATATAAAATATGTAAAGAAATAAAACAACCACAAACATCTATGCCTTAGCCTTGCCCTTAACTAATGTCGGTTTCGTGAGCCACACGAAAAACCTGACAGTCAAAACCTAAGTGGAAAAACACAACACACATGGCATGGCGTTCTGAAGTTCCCACTGGCTCCAGCATCCAATCCTGCTCCCCACTCCTTGGTTCTTGGTTCTTGTATCAGCTTCATATTTATTCTAATAATCTATTCTATTCTAAAAACTAAAAACTAGAAATATTATAAAATTACAAGATGATCAAAGGCACGCAGGCCCGCTAATCTAAAACTTTTACAAAATAGCATAGGGGTTGTAAGTGGCACGCAGGCCTCCCCACACCATAGAATAATAAATCCAAAACAACCACAAGTGCAAGAAATTAAACAATCTACAAGGTCTAGGGCTCGGCTATGACATCCCAAACATGTACTAATACATGAAAGTTAAACAAGCAACTGATTTCTAATTATTCATCTCGATGAAAAACTACTGATTTTAACAAACTGTCAAAACCCCTATATTGTTTTTCTGTTATTTGCAATAAATATATATATTTCAAGTTTTGTACTTTGATAATTAATCAAAAACTCAAATATAATATTTAAACCTTAAATTAAAATAACAACTGTATTTCAATTTAATATTGACCACAAATATCTGAACCGCGAGCTGGCCCAAATATTTAAACTTGGTCATTGATTGTAATCGGAAGCGCCGCAAAACCCAATCTGGGCCGCAGGCCTCCTGGGTCGTGGTTCTCTGGGCCGAAGCCCACCACAAAAATTAGCGCCGCTAACTGCAACGCTTTCGCGCCGCTAACTGCGTCACGATTGCGCCGCTAAACCTGTTCCACTGTCGACCGCCGTAAAAACCGCCGCCGACCTTCGGCAGCCGGCGACTGCCGTCTCGACCTGAGACCGCCGCCGACCTATCCCGTGGACTGCTGCCCCAAACTGAGGCCGCTGCCGGAAAGTGGTGGTTGATTTCTTGTCATCGCAAATAACAACAAAAAAAACAGATTTAGTTTTAAAAAAAATTAAATCTAACAATCTTTTATCAAAAGTTTATCCAATAAAAATCATAACTTGACTTTTATTATTCTGGATAATTTAAAAAAAAAAACTTTTTCCTTGATAAAAGATAATCCTTTTTCATCAGAATAAAAAAGAAACCTACCTAGTGTCCTACGAGGTTAGAAGTGGCTTTGATACCACTGAAGGGTTTTGTAGGGTATAAAAACATGCACAGCGGAATAAAACCCCCTCCAGTGATTTCATCTAACTCGTACAGAAACTAAAGGAGGAAGAGAGTTAGAAAGTTATACCTTTATGCAAACAAAACTTTCTTTTAAGCCTCTAGACAGCTGCAGGTTATCCACCGCTACTGCACCACCTCGAACTGGCTGCTAGACCGCCTAAGGATTAAACCTCGGATCAAATAACCGTGACCGTGTGTGTGTGTATCCGTCGCCGTCGACCACCGCCGCTCGGTGGTTGGTCATCGGTTTACCACCGCCGCCGTCGAACTCCACGAGAGAGAGAGAGAGCGCCGCCGAGTGAGAGAGAGAAGGAGAGGTTTAGGGTTATTTCTTGTCTTGTGATTAATTTATTGATTAATGAGGCTTAAACAAGTTTATATATAATAAACCTTTATAAGGCCTAAGCTCGTTTAATTAAAGCCCAGCTTTAATTAAACTATTAATCAATTACAGAATATACCATTGACCTTTCTAATTAATTAATAACTATTAATTAACTGATCCCGTTTATATTTAAACTAAATATTAACTTCTCCTTTTAAATAATAAATAACTTTTATTATTTTTCTCTTTTCTCAATAATTAATTAAACTATTAATTATTGTGATTCACAAACATGTAAAATCCAACAGGTTCTAATTGGGTGTGCAGCGATGTGATCCTTTAGTGTCGCATAGTATTGGACACGATAGTATATGTTATCTATCTCTGCATATAATCTAACATCTACACCTTTTTGTTTATGAAGAGACTCGAACCCATAAGATAAATCACGAGCAAGCACATTACCACTGGGCTAGATACCTAGGGCTTGTTTGTCATGTAAAATAGTCAAACGATTTGGAGTATTTTCATAATAAATGATAGAATTGTCTGTAGTAATTAAAAGAAAAATGATATATATTCTCCTATTATTTATTTCTACTTTATCTTTCTACTTATTACAAGATGACAAGTGAAATCCACTATTTCTCTTTTCTTACTCTCTTCATTGAATTAACACTTGTATTGATCTTGTAGAAAATATATCATCTATCTAATAAAAATGTACACAAAACTTTAAAATAAACTAATATATCTAAGAATTTCTCTCTTTTCTACTGCTTGGATGAAAAGATATAAACAATCTGCCAATCTGGTTTATCTTACATGCAGCGCTTCGTTCACCTTTTTGTAAAAGGTAGGCAAGATATTGATCTGATTAACTTAAATATTGACGGGTATAATTCAAGGGATAACCAGTTTAAATGAGAATATATATAGGAAGAAGTTTATTTGAGATTTATTCTTAGTACGAGAACCGTAAGAACCAATCTTGACCATTTAATCTCTTTTCCTTCAATTTGATTGCCTACCCATAAATTCATCACATGCACACTATCACACTTGATCACCCCACGCTCTTCATCCACGAATTCCACTTACTAAATCAACGACTAAAATTGGTTCTCGCGGTTCTCACACTAAATTTTTTCTTCAAAATGAACCCTCCCATATATTTATATATATATGGTGATAGAATTTGTGTGCATAACCGTCGAACCCTGATGCGACATCCAATGCCATAAGGCACTCAAGGGTCACACCCGTGAGGGAATGTAATCCGAGATGTAATGCAACCACAAGTGGGAGAACGGTTTAATAACAGATAGTTATAAACCTGTAAGAGTAAGTTATAGTTTTAACTTACGGAGAGAATTAATTACCAAGTCATTAATTGACAAGAAAATATATATTTATTAGTTAAATAAATATATATTTTTAATTAATAAGATTCATAATTTAAGTTTAAATTATTAATTGGATAAGGATTATTATTAATTAATAAAGGAAATTGAAAAAATATATATATATATATATATATATATATATATATATATATATATTAGTTTGTTTTTCAATTTATTAATTATGAATAATAATAATTTAACTTGGTGATTAAGTTATCCTAATTCAAGATAAGGAAACATTTAAAGGTTTCCTAATATAATCCTAAATCCTATTCTTATAAATAGGAGATTATATGGTGAATTTGGGGTTAACCATTCTAATGAATTTATAGAAGAAAAACTCTCTCCTCTCTCTCTCTCCCTATGGAGTTCGGCCGAGAACACCAAGAGAAAACCAAGGTTCGGTTTTTGGTTCGATCATCAAGTAGGCATGATCAAGGTTGGTGGTTTGCTCACCTTTCTAGCGGGATCTCGTTTTGTCTCATTACGGGTGGATTAATACTTGAGCAGCCCTAGGTAAGTGAAGGTATGATCTTCATCTTCATGTTCTTGATGTTGTTCATATTTTATTTTTTCGTACATACATTATATCGATATATATATATATATATATATATATATATATATATATATATATATATATATATATATATATATATATATATACTTTGTGATAAATAAAGATTCTAATCCTTTAGGTTTTATGGTTGATAATCATTCAAGTTCCGCTTTATGAATAATTACAGTTTTTATTTTCATCCTTAAGTCGGTTCAAACCAGTTTGAGTTTGAATCAGTATGACACATAAGAGGTGATATAAAACCCAACAGTGGTATCGGAGCCACGGCTCAGTTTATCACATTGTATTATATATTGTTTGATTTATTTATTTGTTCTTGTTCTTATATATATATATATAATCGAAAAGTAGGGATTAACAAGTTTTTATTAATCTCAGTTTATAAGTTTTAATATTCGAACAGTTAGATTTGAATATTGAAAGATTTTATATCTTTTAATTTTTAATCAGAAAGGTTAAATCAGTTAGGTTTAACCGTTAAAGAATTAAAACTATAAAGGTATATTTTTCGTTCATGTATATTTATATTTTGTATATGTCGATTTTGTATCAACGAATATTAATCAGTTTGGTTAATATTGTTTTAAAGTTTTTAATCTAAACTAGTTTAGTTTTAGATTAAAGGATAAACTTTTAAAGTTTTTGAAATCCTAGTTATTATCAACAAGTTATGTTGATAAGGATGTTTAAAGTTTAAATATTTAAAACAAGTTTTTGTTTTAAAAGATAAAGGTTTGAACTTTAAATAAGATAAGGATTACTAGATATTAATTTTGATATATACATATTTATTGTTCATATAATTGTTTCCGGTTTTTATTTTTGGTCGGAAAAGTCACCGGACCACCGGCGGCAGCCTGTTTGCAGCGGCGGCCCAGCAGCGGTGGCCCAAGGGTGGTGAAGGACCGGCGGTGGTGGCCCAGTTGTGGCAGCCCAGGAACACTGGCCCAGTAGCAACAGCCCACGGCCCAGTTGTGAGGTCCAACAGCAGCCCAGTTGCAGCGACTTCCTGTTTTTCATTATTTACGGCCTAGGTTGGATTCGGCCCAGTTAGGGTCGGCCCGGTTAGTTTCTTGATCAATTCTTATATCAAGGCCTAATAGAAAAAGTTTTTTTTTTTGTTCTTTAATTAAATCCTTTTTAATTGTTGGGTTTAGAACTTAAATCTTTTGTTTATATAATTGGGCTTGTGAAATTGTTCTTGAACATAGTGGGATTCTCGGCCCAGTTAGGAAAAACCGAGAATGGGCTCTTGGACCAAAGGCTATGCGTTATAAATATCGTTTGTATTTTTAGGACGCATAATTCGGAATAATTAAATAATACAAGATTGTATATATGTATTAGTTTTACGGACTTAGAATTAGTATATACATATATATAAATTATGGTTAAAAGGATTATTTTAACTAGTTAAGTTAAAATAAAGGATTATTATATTTTTGAATTAAAATATAATATTTAACCGTAATAGTGTATTATTGTTGAACAAAGTTAACAAGGACAATTTTTAATCAATTAGGTGTTTTTGGATTAAAACACATTTGGTGTGATAGTTATTATACCAATAGTTTAATAATTGATTAAAAGGTTGACAAAGTTTTTGTCAAGTTTTCTCGTCTTAATTAATAGTTTAATTAATTGAGAGGTAACGAGAAAAAGTTTATAGATCAATGATGTATGTATGTATGTTGCTCGCATTATTTATTGCTTATATTTAATGCGTGGTTGATTATTTATATATTGTTTATATATAAATGTTGAATGGGTTTGACTTGTATACTAAAGTCGCATTAATATCTTTAAGTCGCATTTGTAGTTTCTACATGTCAACTACAAATACTTAACTTAAACAAGTCAACAGTATGTTCTTGCTATGGTTGGACATGTAGGTTATAGGTTTTGCCAACTTAGACCTGTGGTTGTGTTTTTTCATTTCTGTATTTCTTTTTGGTTTTGGGGAGGCCTGCGTGCCACTTACAACCCCTTTTATAATGTAAAAGTGTTGGTCACTTGTATGAGAGAGTAACAACAAGCAACAGGTGTGTAGAAGGGGGGTTGAATACACTTTCTGCGGAAATTTAACAGATCAAGAAAAGTGTTAAACACAATAAATCAAACCACAATCAATCGAATGCTTTTATTAATCAGAAGATGATTACAATGCTTTGAATAAGAAAATGATTACAATGACTATCAAGTAAGCAACTCTTGATATATAATCACCCAATATAAATATCTCAATTCTCTCAAACTTAGATATGTATAATTAACATATAATTATAGATACCGACGACTCTCTAAACAGGATTTTCACAGATTGAATCAACACATGATTACTTACTAATATCACAACTAATGTGATTAATTCGAACACACGAACTTCTTTGGCAATCTGTGATTAAATCTTGATACTGAATCAAGACTCGTAACACATACGATGAGGTGAGGTTTGGCTCTGCAACACTTAGTTGTAATCGTCTCTGAGTCGTACCTCTAAACTTATTAGGAGATAAGTATTTATAATCCTGTTGCTACGGTTCCTAACAAACTAGACTTAGCCTAATTAACTAACTAACATTCGGATAAACCGGAATCTTGAATCTTGAATCTTCTTATCTTGAGTCTTCAATCTTCAATCTTGATTCTGGAGTCTTCTTATCCGCGCCGTAGATATAGAAAGAGATAAAGATGAATTTAAAACATATTTAAATTATCTTTAACCTGACATCATTACTCGGACTGAGTTACTCAGCTTGAAACTCATCAAGCTGAGTTCTTCGAGAACAAATCTGAATTCATACATGAACTAACACGTACATTGATAAACTCATCCTTAGAAGTCTAACTTAGTTGACTAAAACATATTTAGCAACTCTGTCGAGCTGACTATGCTTTTGAGCTGAGTCACTCAGCTTGAAACACATCAAGCTGACTACTCGATATATACCTTATGTAACATACACAGATTATTAAACATATTAATAAACAAACTAAGGTATAATATAAACAGATCAACATATGCTCAGCTTATATTCAGCTTATACTCAGTCTGAATCACTCTAAATGTTCAATCTGACTAAGCTTCATAATTCTGTTTAAGTTATATGTAGAACTCATCTTACAAACTTAACTTTGTCTCATCAAATTCAAACTGATGAGATCATTTTTAAAACAAACTCCCTCTATTTGATGATGACAAAACCATCAAACAGTTCTTAAGTTTGTTTAACAGAATTATGTTTTAAATCTTAAACTTATTAAGATTTTATTATTTGAACTGGTCAAATATTTATTGAACATATCAATATTAATTGAACTTATCAATTTAAATTGGAACACACCAATTTTTAGTTGAACACACCAACTAATTATATTAATGAATAAGAACTTATCATTTATTCATTAAGCTGAACTTATCAGACTTATAGCTATGAACACATCATAATACAGTTGAATATATCAAACTTTATATTTGTATTAATAGAACTGGTCATAATACAAAAGTTGTTGATCACTTAGATCATGCACACATAGTGCTTACAAAAATATTAGAACTAATCTAATATTTACAGTAGAACTAATCTATTCTATCTGATGAACTCAGGATGTAAAAGCTCCCAGATGATGATCTCTTTGTTGATCTCATCTAACAATCTTTCAGCTTCATCGTTTCCCTGAAGTTCCTTCTGTTGTACTCTAATGAGTTTGTTCAGTCTATACTTTATTAACTGATTTAACTCCTCACTACCACAACAGTTTCTTATTCTCAAGGCATCCTCGGCTTTTAGATAGCAAACCTCATTTAGCTTAATAAAACTGGGATTACCTGCCTGATCCTTAAACATGAAGCCTTGAATAGGAGTGTTGATGCTTTGATTTTCTCTGAATTCTACTCCTACAGGCATGTCGAACAAATTTTCCCACTGCAGACCAGGAACTGGGACATACCTCAGTTCTTCAACTCGAGCAATCAACTTGGAGACTTCAGATAGAATTTCTTGTTTGATCTAACTTCTTTTAAATTTATTGAGCAGCATCATTATCCTTTGCCATTCAATGTAGCCCATCCTGTGAACATATCTCAGGTCCATTCCCACTGTTGATTTGTCACTAAGCTCAAAAGTGAGAATGACAGCTCCATTTGCTCTGCTCAAGGTCATTCCTATGATCTCTTTGTTGTAGCTCCTTCTGAAGTAACATTCCTGCAGTTCTGCATCTGAGTATGGAATTTGATCAGGTCTTGGACCAGTATATACAGCTAAAGCTCGTACCAAAGCTTCTTTTTATTTTTCTTTTTCTTGATCCCTGGCCTCTTTTTCTTTCCTTTTCCTAAGCTCATCAAGGGATATGCCCAGCTCAGCAGCTTCCTCTAGTTCAATCATTTCAATCATCTCCCTTGTAGCTTTTTCCTCTTCAGTTTCAGAAACACTGTCAGCTTCAGATTCATTTTCTATCACTTTTTGCTTTTTAGCTGCAGGTTCCTCTTTGTTTATTTCTAACTCCCCCTCAATCTGAGTCTTCCTCTCTTCTCCTTTAGCTAGAACTAGAAGAGCTTCAGCTTCAGCTCGAACTAGCTCAGCTTTAGTATCAGCTTGAACCTTCTCCCCCTTTTTGTCATCATCAATAGGGTTTGAAGTCCTTTGTTGTTGGAGTGCAGCAACTGCAGAGGCAATCTCTTGAACATCCTTTGTCAGCTTCTCAAGCCTTTGATAGATTTGGCGTTTATGCTTCTTATGCCGAAGATGGAACAAACCAAACTGAGCAGCAATATACTCTTTCAATTGTTAGATGCCTGAGGATACATTTTCATGTTGAGGAGAGTCTTTGGGTGCATCATCCAAAGGTTGGTGTATACCTTCAAATTCATTTGCACCAGAGTTTGGACCCTGTGATTCATCCTGGCTTTTAGATGAAACATTGACAGGTCGTGCACTAGAGTGTGAGAAATGAATAGAATGAATAGGACTCGAGACGTGAAGTGTATGGGTTGGTGGTTGGCTATTGGGTATAGAGGGGGGTGATTGACCCTCGGGATTGGTCATATGTTCAATGTAACCTGAATGTGTCTGTTCAGGCACAGAAGTAGGCTCTCCCATGGCACGAGTAAGTGTGGGCTGAGTAGACACCACACCCGGTTTAGGCTATTGGGTTGATATGAGCCTTGAGGTTGACACCTTGAGAGTAGGCGTCTCCCCCTCAACTCCTGCCGTAGGGATCAAAGTGATCTCAGCTCCAGTGATGCCTTTAGGAGTGACACCACCTTTGGCAGTTTTTCTTTGTTAGGTTTGGATATTCTCCCTAGCAGCGGTGGGCATACTAGGGGTGGCTTCAGAGTGAGATTTAAAATGGAATGAAGGTGGAGGAGATAGGTTAGACTGAGTTGGTTCCCCTGCAGTCTTATCTCCAAATGTAGATGGAGAAAAGTGAGAAGAAAGTGAGAGAGGAGAGGTCTTACCAGAAGCAGCTTTAGTATGTTCTGGTTCAGCCTGAGCAGAGAGCTCAGCTTGAACTTCTGTGTCAGCCTGAGAAGTTCCCCCTTGATTTGATCCCTCAGCTTCACTCTCAGAAGAAGCTCCCTCAGCTACCAAGAGCATTGGACCACTTAGTCCCTCTTGCTCAGGGAAGATGTCATTATTGAACATCTTGGAGCTGAGTGATGGAACAAGAAACACATCCCATTCAGTTTCATGGAGATCTCCCAACTCAGCTTCAATCACCAAGGACAAGTACCTTATGAATGGCACATGGAGGTCCCTGGTGGTCTTCAGTACTTGGACTTTGAGTTCGTTGAATATAAGTTGTGCATAGTCGATACGTCTGTCGAATAATATATTGTATAACAGCTACATTTCAAACTCGTTGACTTGGTCCAAGCCTCCAACTTTAGTCCCCTGTGAACGGACCACTGTTGACACCATGAAGCCCCAGCCAGTTGGGAAAGTGGCCTTCTTGATCACCCCTTCAGTTTGAGGGTGACCCATCAAAGGTAGAACTGACCTCGCTACTTGTATAGTCACGGTGGACTCGAACACATCCTGAACAGGAAGTTGAAGAACTTCCCTTATCCGTTGAACCGTGAGAACCACTGTTCTATCTCCATTACGAACAGTGCCTATGATCTCTCCTCTGTTCTAGTTGAAGGTGCATGTAAACAGAACTCCAACAGATGTTGGGGAACAATGTTGAGTGATGCGCCACAGAAGGCGAATGCCAGGGGGCATTTACGGATATAATCAACCCAAGTTTCATATCCTCTACCTTGTTTCCTCTGAGGAATCGCAAGACAGGCCCATTGATTGTTGATTTTAATCACTGGCAGTCCATTGTTCTTAAAAGTATCACCTCTGACCATCCGCTTACCTAGAACAATAGTGGTACTTTCCATCGTTGAATGTTTAGATTACATAGAGTAATCAAATTGTAACTCGCACTGAGCGATCGTCAATTGCGCACTGAGCGACTTAGGGTTTATTCGATGGAACAAAAATTTGCACTTAGCAAAGAAAGTGAAAGGTATTTTAGTATGTGAGAAGTCTGGATTGAAAGCGTAACTTCTCTAATTCGACTATGATCGATATATATACCTTTCCGAGGAGAGATAAAAATTACCGTTAGAAATTCCCCTTTTTATCCGTTACGCCGAAAAATTACAGCTTGATGTAACAGTTAGAGGGTAGAACCACATCATTCTCCAACGGATACAAGTGTAAAATAATAAGATTAACAAATAATAAGATTATAAACACTTTGTAAATATATCAATACACAATTGATATACGATACGAATTGAAACTGATTCAAATACGTATGGACAGAAAAATTAATAACACTTAGTAATTAATTCATAGATTGGACACACCAAGCTGAGTAAACATATTACTCAGTCTAAGTCAAGCACTCAGCTTGATTCAAGCACTCAGCTTGAGTGGAGCACTCAGCTTGAGATTGATACTCATCTTGAGTAGAGCACACAGCTCAGGCTCAATGACACTTAGTCATTTATGTTTAAGACTGACTTAAACATGTAATTTTAGCTACACTAAGTAGGTAAAATATGTTTGGAACTTACCAAACGTGTGAACCAATCACACAGTGTGAGTTAAGCACATAGCTCAGACTCAATGACACTTAGTCATTTTGTTCGAGACTAACTCAAACTAATATTTCAATCACACTGAGTAGTTGAATTATGTTTGGAAATGACCAAACGTGTGAACCAATCACACAGTGTGAGTTAAGCACATAGCTCAGACTCAATGACACTTAGTCATTTTGTTCGAGACTAACTCAAACTAACATTTCAACCACACTGAGTAGTTGAATTATGTTTGGAACTGACCAAACGTGTGAACTCATTATGTAGTTTGACATATAGATCAGTTTATGAAAACTTATTTATAAACTGTGCACCCAGCTTAAGACACTTAGAATCTGTCAAACTGAGAACTCAAATTTTAGACACTTAGCTAGGGGTTGAGCATACCTAATTTACTTAGCAGATACATAAACCTCTTTTCATCAAGGGGCTTAGTAAAGATATCTGCTAATTGGTCATCAGTGGAGATAAATTTAATGTCAACTTTACCTTTTTCCACGATGTCCCTTATGAAGTTATGTCTAATTTCAATATGCTTGGTTCTTGAGTGAAATACTGGATTGTAAGTGATGGCTATTGCACTTTGGTTATCACAGTAGATAGGAGTTTTCTTTAAACTCATCCCAAAGTCCTGAAGCTGATGCTGCATCCACAAGATTTGAGCACAACAGCTCCCTGCTGCAACATACTCAGCTTCAGCAGTTGAAGTAGCCACTGAGTTCTGTTTTTTACTAGTCCAGCTTACTAATTTACCTCCAAGCAATTGACATCCTCCAGTGGTTGATTTTCTATCTAACTTGCACCCAGCATAGTCAGCATCAGAAAAACCAACTAACTCAAATCCAGAGTCCTTTGGATACCAAAGTCCTAGATTTCGTGTACCTTTAAGGTACTGTTGGGAAATTAGCTAATGCAGTAAGATTGTTTAACATGCAAAGTTGAAAAACTGTTAGAAGAATTTTGACAAACAGTTCAAAACTGTTAGAGTTATCTTTGGGAAAACAGTTGTGACCAACAGTTGCTGTGAACTTCAAAATTGTTATATAGAGTTCAGAACTGTTAGTACAAACTACTAAAATTGTTTGAAGACCTTGAAGCTGAAGACTGTTAGAAGAACCAAGAACTGTTGTATTCATTAAACAGTTTCTGTTGAGCTAAATATGGAAAAACCCTATCTTTGAAGATATCTCGAAATACTTTGAAGATCATCAAGATTATCTCAGAAGATAGAAGATTACCTAACTGTCAGCAAATCAAGGAAGATCAAGGAGTATATATATGCTAGATTAGAATTCATAATTTGTACGTACTCATTGATTATATTTTTGCATTCATTCTTCAAGTTGTAATTTGCTTTCTGAATAGTGCTAAGCCTCTAAGTTTCTCGTTGAAACCTAAGAACAATCTGTGTTCTTCGTCTAACATAATAAGTTAGATTGGGGGTGAAGTTTGCTATTGTAATCATTCTCATTGATTAATAAAATTACTGTTTGATTGAATCTCTTTGTGTTCAAAATCTTCTTTAATCAATTAAGTGTGATTCCGCAACTTCTTAGTTGATTGTGATCATAGTTAAAGATTCACTTTTATTCAACTTTGATTTGTTATTCAAAAGTTAGTTCTTGTTATTTGATATAATCTATATCCGATCCTGACAAGTGGTATCAGAGCCTTATTATTAAGGTTCCTTTGATCACCAGTTGAAGGTTTTTACATCACTTTGCTTTATTTTTCAAAACTGTTTTTCAATCAATTTGTTTCAATGGATTCGGGAGGTTCTTCTGATAACAATGGGTCTGGGTCCAACATTCGTGTTCCCATGCTCAAACCATCTGTTTTTGAGATGTGGAAACTAAGAATTAAGCAGCATGTCCAACTAATGGACTATGCTGTTTGGCAAATCATTGAAACTGTTCCCACTAATCCCATTGAACTGGATGAGAATGGAAAACTAAAGAAGAAACCACCACCAAAGACAGATGCTGAAAAGAAGGATAGAATGATTGAGATGAAAGCTCTCAGCATCCTCCAGATTGCTATTCCCAATGAGTATCAACATCAATTCAAGAAATTTGATGATGCTCAAGAACTTTGGAATGCTCTGGAGAAGAGGTTTGCTGGGAATGCTAGTTCTAAGAGAAACCAAAGAGATCTTCTTAAACAAGCCTATGAGAACTTCACCAGTGGAAAGAATGAGAGTATCACTCAAATCTTTGATAGGTTTTACAAACTGGTGAGCCAACTGGAGAGTGCTAAGGTTAGGCTTGATCAAGATGAGATAAATAGAAAGTTTCTTAGGTCTCTAGGTGATGAATGGACTGTGTTTGCTGCACAATGGAGGACTAAGGATTCTCTTGAAGACATAGAGTTAGATGATCTCTATAATAGTTTGATAGTGTTTGAGGGAGAGATAGAGGGAAAAAGAAAAAACTGTTGTTTCTAGCCACAATGCTGCTCTCCTGTCATCCTCAGGTATGGAATCAAACAATTCTTTAACTAACTCTTTTGAAAACTGTGCAAGTACTAGTTCTGCTGTTGGACTAGATTTGAACACTCCAGATGTTGTTCTTGAAGCTTTTCTTGCCAGCCATGCACATTCAACCCTCACCAATGAGGATTTTGAACAAGTGCACCCTGATGATCTTGAGGAGATGGATCTCAAATGGCAGATGGCCATGCTTACTGTTAGAGCCAAGAGGTTCATCAAAAGGACTGGAAGGCAAAACATGAATTTCAGAGCTGATGGCAAGGCTGGATTTGACAAGTCAAAGGTGAGATGCTTCAAATGTCAACAGCTTGGCCACTTTGCAAGAGAATGCAGATCTGGTGGACAAGTCCAGAATCAAGGTCAGAGGCCAACTCAAAATCAAACCTCCTCAGCATTGGTCTCACAAGAAGGCCATGGGTTTGATTGGAGTGATCAAGCAGAAGAGGCTACAAACGATAAAGCTTTGATGGCATTGACTGACTCCTCTATCAAGATGGATTCACCAGAGTCTGAGGACATACAGGTATCTTCTAAACTATGTCCTGGTGAATGTAGAGCTATTGTTAAGAGGTTTAGAGAGCACAATAAGAAAGTATGTGCTGCTCTAAGTAGAATGGAGGAGAGAAGGTATGAGTATACTGCTATGATAGAAGATCTTGAAAAGAAAATTAAAGACTATCAGGCTAATGAACTGCAAATTGACTATGATAGAAAATATCATAAGTGGGAGAAAGAGCAGTTTCAAGATGAGATTGATAGTCTGAAAAAGAAATTGGTGGAAAAAGAAAGCAAGGTGGATGAACTCACAAAGAAATTGGAGGGTGTGGACATTGATCTTGGAATGTTCAAGGCTGCAAACCTTAAGATTGAGACTCTGCTACAATCTCAAGTGAGAGACAAGGTGAAAACTGGACTTGGATATAAGGAAACACCACCTCCATACAATCACAACTACATAACTCCCATGTCCGATGTAGCTGATAGGTATGTTAATGAATCATTACCAGAGGAACTGAAGTCAGCTAATCCACCATTTGAAAGTGATGAGGAAGGATTTGTGGAGGAAGTAAGTGATGATGAGGGAGTTGTGAAGAAAGATGAGGTGATTCCATATGAAAATCACATCTGTTGTGAACCCATACCCATTAAACCATCTTTCAAGCCTGTGGTTTTTATAAAAGCATCCACAGAACCCCTCACCATGAGCCAACACCTTCAAAAGCTATCCAAACCATAAAAAGTTTCACAACTGTTGCCAATAATCCACATCTTTACACTAACAGTTCTAAAAAGAACCCAAACAGTTCTAAGCCAAAAAGCCCAACTGTTAGTACAAAACCCAAAGGAAAGGAGAAAGTTGGTGAGGTTGTGTATGCAAGGAAGAAGATGGAAGCTCCAAAATCTCAGGCTAAACCCAAGTCTAAGAACAGGCATACTGAAATGTCTGCATGCACATGACAAAAGCATGGTGTCCAAAAGTTTCCTCAATCTGCAGCTGTTAGAGGAAATCAAAGAAATAGGAACCAATTATGGTCACAAAGAACTGGTTTATCTATTGTGAAAACCAAAAAGTGCTACATTTGTGGGAGATCTAATCATTTAGTTCAAGATTGTTACTATAACCCACAGACCAATGGCACTCAAAACAAAAATCCCAAAAGACAAAATAACAGTACTAAAACTGTTAAGTCAAAGCAAAATAGCAGTTCTAAAACTGTTAAACCAAAACAGGCAAACAGTTCTACAACTGTTACATCCAAACCAACTAACAGTTCCAAAACTGTTTTAACAAAACCAAAAACTGTTGGTTTGGCTTGGATGAAAATTCAAAAACAAACTGATTCTGGAGAGGGTAAAACTGTTCTTCAAACTGAAAATCAAAAGGAATCACAAGTTGATTCATCTGTTTTACCAACTCCACCAGTTGTTTGTTCAAAGGTATCCCCTGTTAATCACAACAGTTGGGAACCACATGTTCTTACAAAGTATTCCTCACAAAAATTAGAGAAATCTAATTTGGATGAAATCATAAAGAACCAAACTCTATTTAAGTACTATGACTTAAATGGTGTACCCAAGACCTGCATGGCCTGGGTACTTCCTGCTACTAACTGATTTTATTTGTGCAGAGCATTCATAGGGCCAATCATGGATCTATCTGGCATGTGGATAGTGGATGCTCAAGGCACATGACTGGAAATCCACACTGTTTGAAAGATTTTAGAAGCATCAATGATGGATTTGTAGCATTTGGAGGAAATGCTAAGGGAGGAAAAATCACAGGTAAAGGAGCTGTTGAGGCAGGTACACTTACATTTAATGATGTTTTCTTTGTTGAACAGCTTAACTACAATCTGTTAAGTGTATCTCAAATCTGTGACAATGGAAACAAAGTTTTGTTTACAGATTCAGAATGCATTATTCTTTCAAAAGATTTTAAACTAAATGAGAAGGATGTTCTTTTGAGAACACCTAGAAAAGATAATGTATACTGTCTAGATACACAAAAGATTGCTAAACAGAATGTGTTAAGCTGTTTACTCTCAAAGGCATCTCATGATGAGTCTGCCATTTGGCATAGAAGCATGTGTCACATGAATTTTAAAACCATGAACTTGTTAGCTAAAAACAATTTGGTAAGAGGTTTGCCCCAAAAAGAATTCTCATGTGTTGATCATTGTGTAGCCTGTCTCAAAGGCAAGCAACACAAAACTTCTTATAAGACCAAAGAAGTTTCTTCTATTACTGCACCTTTACAATTGTTACATATGGATCTTGTTGGTCCTACATCTGTGGTGAGTATAGGGAAGAAAGCATATTGTTTAGTCATAGTTGATGATTTCACCAGGTTCACATGGGTTCAATTTCTTTGAACTAAGGATGAAACTGCTGAGTTAGTTAAGTCACTTATTCTTAAAATTGAAAATCAATCTGATTTGAAGGTGAAAGTCATTAGATCTGACAATGGTTCTAAATTTATGAACTATGAGCTAAACAGTTTTTGTGAAAGTAAAGGTATTGAAAGACAGTTTAGTGCCCCTAGGACTCCCCAACAGAATGGAGTTGCTGAGAGAAGGAATAGGACTTTGATAGAGGCTGCTAGATCCATGTTAGCTGATTCTAGGCTCCCAATGACATTCTGGGCAGAAGCAGTGAACACTGCCTGCTATGTTCAGAATAGAGTACAAGTAGTCAAGTCCAAAGGGAAAACTCCTTATGAGTTGTTCCTCAAGAGAAAACCTTTAATCAACTTCTTCAAACCATTTGGTTGTCCTTGCACTATTCTTAATACCAAATCACAATTAGGCAAGTTTGAGAGTAAGGCTGAAGAAGGTTTCTTTGTAGGATACTCCACTCAAAGTAAAGCTTATAGAGTATTTAACAATGTCACTAGAATCATATAAGAGAGTATGAATGTCTCTTTCAATAAGAATAGGATCAATATTGCTGGTAATGGACCTGATTGGTTATTTGATATTGATGCATTGTCTAAATCTCTTTCTTTTGAGTATTCTACTGAAACAGCTGCAGGTACCCCAACAACTGTTGGGGAAAAACAACAAACAATTTCCAACAGCCCAAACAGTTCTGAAACTGTTAGCACAACACCAACAACTGTTGGTTCAAACAAAGTTACTGAACACTTTGTTGTGATTCCTATGCTTCAACAAGAGTTCTCCAATGCTGTTGATCCACTGATTGATGTTGAATCTTCAAAGGACATGGAATTCCATGATCCTCAACAACACACTGACTCTGCATCCCAAACAGTTGCTTATCAAGTGTGTGATACTATTGAAAATTCAAGTGAATGTGAGTTTGATCTGTCTAATATAGGGAATGAACTGACTGAAGAAAACATTCCTACATCAAGAGTTCACAAGAATCATCCAATGTCACAAATAATTGGTGATCCAACCACTCCTATCAGAACAAGGAATATGCTGCAACATGAAAACAGTGGTGTGGATCTTGCCCAATTTGATGTGAATGCTTGCTTTCTATCTCAAATAGAACCAAAGAAAGCAATTGAGGCATTGAAAGACCCTTCATGGGTGGAAGCAATGCAAGAGGAGCTCTTACAATTTAAAATTCAGCAAGTTTGGAAGTTGGTTGAGCTTCCAAGAGGCAAAAGAGTAATTGGCACCAAGTGGGTGTTCAGAAACAAGAAAGATGAAAGAGGGATTGTAATCAAGAATAAGGCAAGACTGGTTGCACAAGGCTATACACAAGAGGAAGGAATAGACTATGATGATGTCTTTGCACCTGTTGCAAGGATTGAAGCCATTAGACTATTTCTTGCCTTCGCAAGCTTCAAAGGATTTAAGGTGTATCAAATGGATGTCAAGTCTGCTTTTCTCTATGGAACTATTGATGAGGAGGTATATGTGTGTCAACCTCCTGGCTTTGAAGACTCAAAGTACCCTGACAGGGTATATAGGTTGGATAAAGCTCTATATGGACTACATCAGGCTCCTAGAGCTTGGTATGAGACATTATCATCCTACCTTCTTGAGAATGGTTTTAAGAGAGGCACAATTGACAAAACATTGTTTACAAAGAGTGTTAAAACAGAGATTTTGCTTGTTCAAATCTATGTTGATGATATAATCTTTGGATCCACTAATGACAGCTTGTGCAAAGAATTCGAAGTCATTATGCACAAAAGGTTTCAGATGAGTTCAATGGGTGAACTCACATTTTTCTTGGGATTACAAGTCAAACAGAAGCCCACTGGAATTTTTCTAAGCCAATCTAAGTATGTCAAAGACATATTGGACAAGTTTGGCTATCAAGATGTGAAGCTGACAAGTACTCCAATGGAGACACACAAACAGTTGGGAGCAGATGTTGAGGGGGAGGATGTAGATATACACCTCTATAGGTCAATGATTGGTTCATTAATGTACTTAACTGCTTCTAGACCTGATATAATGTTTGCTGTTTGTGTTTGTGCCAGGTTTCAATGCAGTCCAAAGATGTCACACTTGTTTGCTGTAAAGAGGATCTTTAGATACCTCAAAGGCCAACCAAAATTGGGACTTTGGTATCCTAAAGATTCACCTTTTGATTTGGTGGCATATTCTGATAGTGACTATGGTGGAGCCAATGTGGACAGAAAATCAACCTCTGGAGGATGTCAATTCTTTGGATCAAGGCTGGTTTCATGGCAATGCAAGAAACAAACAACAGTTTCAACCTCAACAGCTGAGGCTGAATATATTGCTGAATCAAGCTGCTGTTCACAGGTTCTATGGATCCAAAATCAACTTCTGGATTATGGTTTGTCTTTCTTGAATACTCCAATTTATGTTGATAACACCAGTGCTATTAGCATAGTTAATAATCCAGTGAAGCATCCTAAAACCAAGCACATTGAAATCAGATTTCACTTCATAAGAGACTGCAATGAAAAGAAATTAATCCAAGTTATGAAAGTCCATACTGATGATCAATTAGCTGATATGTTTACTAAAGCATTTGATGTGAGCAGATTCAACTTTTTGATCTCAAACATTGGAATGATTAACTTGGACTAACAGTTGTTCATTACTCAATTTTTTTTTTACGCTAACAGTTTGCAACTGTTAGTATTGTTATCTAACAACTGTTGCTTTTAAGTGTTCAGGGAAAAGTAAAAGTGCAAATCCCAAACCAGTTTTGGACATACATGGTTACCTATTCCACAAACAGTTTTTCAAACCCGTGAATGTCCTTGCTCTGTGGTAAAGGTAAATACTTTCTTGAGAACAGTTCCAGACTGATAAAGGTGAGTCACTCTATTTTGTAGTGTTGTGAATTTGATATGACAAGTCACTGCATGCTATTAATGGAAATTACTGGACATTAATGGTCATTAATGGTTATTAATGGACATTAATGCTCCGCAGTTTATCTATATATAGCCTTGCATCCATTCTTCACAAATCACACCTACATTTGCCCAACCTTCTCTCTGCAAATGGCTACTAACTTCTTTCTCATAAACTTCAAAGAAATTAATGTTAGACAAAGTTATGTAACCATTCCTGCCCCATTTGTAAGAATGCATGAGCTTTGGCAATACTCATCATGTGTTCTTGAGATGCATGATGATCGAGATAGGTTCACCTTGACACAGCATCCTGATCCACGTAGGCCAAATAAACCAATTGATCATATTCGTATAAGAGGTGATTTTGAAATTTTCACTCTCTTCCATGAATTGCCTACACCATGTTGTCTAAGATTCTTCTTAAACCTGGCAGGCACTACAAACTCCGTAGAGTGGTTCAATGTTCGAAGAAATAATACTCATAATCACCAGAGGGCCTCGGATGATGAGGCAGTGGAAGTCATTGTCATAGATGACTAGTTCCACTGATGTTGAATTTGTATCATTCACCATCTTCCCTCGAGGGAAATTATGACAATCGTCTCTGGTGGTGCATATGATGAGAATGTCTACTGCACACCCATTGGTGGGTTTTATGTTTTGAAAATTGTTTAAGGCATGTCAACTGTTTTTCTGTTAACGGAGAAAGTTTTCTACACTTACGGTGTAGATCATTGTTCTCCCACACCTACGAGACGGCCTTGCACAATTAGATAAGCAGTACCAACAATGGCTTGTGCATTACATGACCATTCTTTGAAGACAGGCTTCTCAGTAAGGCTATGGCGGCACTGTAGAGGCTATTCTGAACTCGATCCTTAAATAATGAAGACATTCATGAGAAAGGACGTGATGATGATTGTTTTCCCTTAAAGTTCAGATTTGTTGATACAAAATGTTAACGATAATTTGTCAAATGTAGATCTTGGAGTTAAGACAGTTCATATAAGCTGTGTTTAGGTCTATGGAAAAAGACAGTATTGTTTTCTCCTAATTATTGTAGCTCAATTGTGATTATCATGAATAAAATACATCTTATGTTGATGCCTGTGTTCACTAATGGTTTGTTATTGTTGCTTCAGCATTTGATATATATGAGCTAAAGTTTGTTTGACAGTTGCACAATTCTGTTTCAATAAATACTAACAGTTTTCAACTGTTAGTATATGACTTCCACAACTGTTAGGCAAAGTCCATGTGCAACTGAGGGGGATAAATTTGTCAACTAAGGGGGAGAAATGAGAACAGTTGTAAACACTAAACAACTGTTAATCCAAATAAATGTTCAAACAAAAGGGAGTTAACTTTTAAATAACAGTTGTTACATTTTATGAAAACAGTTCCTCAACTGTTAGTTCATTTTGTCCGTCAACTGTTAAGCTATTAAAGGGTGTTTTGGTCTTTGCAGAATTTTGGAAACTTTGGATTGCATTCAACATTCGAAACATATATAAGGCAATTCCCTCCTTACCAAGCAATTCACACGTCCAAAACGAACTTTGATCAGAAACAAACCCTAATCTCTCAACAACTCTCAGCGATCGAAATCAAAATGTCTCCCCTTCCATTTGTAAAGGAACACAACATGCTCGCATATTTGTCCAAACCTGATCATCTCGGTGCTTTCCATGATGTGATTGACTATCACTCACTCTCCACACTCCACCATGCTCTTACGGTCAACCCCACCATTTACCTCTCTCATATTGATCAGTTATGGAAAAATGCCTCATTAAGGGAAGAAAATGGAGTGAAATGGATCGACTCTATGGTGGATGATATCACTGTCTCCATCTCTGAAAGCATAATAAGCCAATAACTACAACTGAATGATCAGGAAGGTGTGTATTCTGATTCTGCATCACTTGAGTTTATTTATGTTGAACTTGTAAAGTTGGGATATGAGGGCCCTAGGGGAAAGGGCACCTTCTACAAAGGGAAATTTTGCTCGCACTGGAAGTACATTATCCATACTCTCCAGCAGTGCATGAGCCCTAAGAGAACTGGCTGGAATGAATTTGGGAGCAACATTGCTCTCGCACTCATTTGTTTAGCCAACAACAGAGCTTTTAATTTCTCAAAAATGATCTTTAATGGAATGGTAAAGCATCTAGAAACCAAATATGGTCTCTTTTTGATGTACCCGCGATTTGTGCAAGTTTTGCTAAACTTTTTTATGCCAAATCTTAAAGCACACAAGAGGGTCCTAATTCCCTCTGCTCATGTGGCCTCCACATTGAGCAAGTTGATGGTTAATGGGAAAAAATTTCTCAGGTGCCATAACTCCACCACTCTCTGCAATGATGGAGTTTCTTTCAAGAAACAGAGCTGCCAGGGGTGAGCATGAAGCCCAACTTATTGCTATACCACCACCTCTGGAATCCACAGCTCACGATACTCAAATAATCACTTCTGCTTCCTTTGAACGAGCTACAACACAAGCCCCTGCACTAAAAATATTTCAAAAGAAGAGGAAAAGAACTGTTGGTGCTCCTTCCACCAAAGTTCATGAAACTGAAACTGTTAACCCTGCACAGGTGCATTCACCTATGCAGAATATCGAAAGGGAACCCCTTGTGTTGTCTCCCAGGCACAATGAGGAGGTGATCACTCCATTAGAGGGTGATCATGTGGTATGTGAGGCTGATCCTACTGTTTCACCCGCAAGGGGTGAACAGGACAGGGTTAACATAACTAAGACCTCAGCCACGGCAACAGAGGCTGGTCAAACAGTTTCTGGAAATCCCCAGTACCAAGAAAAGAGGGGTACTGGTGTGGAATCTCAATTGAGTGAACCACCAGTTTTATCTGTCAATGATATGTTAACAGTGGCAACACTAGCTGACATTGAGGCTAGAATGCAACACCAAGCATTGACAGATTCCAACTTTGTACCTTTCTTTGCTGCATATGTGCAACTCAAGAAGAAGATTGCCTTACAAAACAAAAGGATTCTTCAACAAGATCAGCAAATTAAGGTTTTGACCAACAGTTTGAAGCATGCTAATGAGGTGCTAAAGCTGCATGATCAAGTACTACAACAGTTGACAGCTGCTACAAGACCCCCTTCAACTGTTCCAATCAAAGAGGGGGAGAGTTCATTACCAACAGTTGCTGAAGTGCCAGAACAAACAGTTGCAGTGGATGAACTAACAGTTGCATCTAGTACACAAACAGTTGCAGCTGAAGGCACAATAGTTAGACCAAGTGAACAAACAGTTGCAAGTGTCCAAACTGTTAATAAAGAAGAAGAAGAACAGCTCTCAAATGTTGATAGGGTACTAATCAACAGGATGGTATCAACTGCAAATGTTCCAAGCACTGAGATTTTCAAATCTTGGTCAAAAGTTAAGCAGAACTACTTGGTTGATATAAGTGCTCAATATATGGGAATAAGTTCTTCTAGAATGGCACAGAAAATAGATGATGGATGGCTTGACGGAAAGGTTGCTACGTTAGAATATTTACCACCAAAGAAAGGGTTTAAAGGCATAGTCATCCTGGAAGGAAAGAAAGAATCCAAGTTGCCCCCTGTTATAGGCAAAGGTAAGGAAGTTGTTGTTGCTTGTCCTAAGCTCAAGCTTTCAAAACAACAACAAGAAAAGCGTGATCATGAATTTGCATTAAGGCTAGCAGCTGAGCAAAGGGAACAAGAATTGAAAGATTTTGAAGTAGCAAAGAAGCTAGCTGATGAGATCACAGCTCAGATTGATGAGGAAGAGAAAGCCAAGAAAGCTGGCAAGGGAGTGAAAAGAAAAAGAATTGTAAAGAAGAAAACTGTTTTACCTCCTCCCAAGCCACAAGTTGAAAAGGAAAAGGCTCAAATGGTTAAAACTATCATTCAAGATAGGCTCTTGGCCGATGTTGAAAAAGGTGTTAACAAGTTTGTAGCTGAACATTTAGGTCAAAATCTCATATCACAGAATGGAGATTTGAGGTGATAAGAGAGGACACTGGAAAGACAGGTGTAATTGTGGTTAGAGAAGGGCTGATGGAAAGTTATTCGAATTTCTTTCAGTTAGTGAATCATTGTACAAGGAGAGACCTGAGGAGATGTATGTTTATGGAGCTAACAAATTTGCAAATGCTGAGGAAATTGAAATAAAAGTTTTGATGAGGCATCTGACAAGCATATGTCGTCCAAAGGAGATTATGCAAGTTTTGATTGCTGATGAAGCTTTTCCTATCAAGTCAGTAAAAGTGTATGCTAAAGCTGAAGTGTACCATTTGGTGATGGCTAACTCTCAACAACAATGGTTTGCTTTGGAGTTCATAGAGCACAATCAAGTCAAGCTTCAGTATATGCAAAAAGCAAAATTCTTTGGATCAGATAGAATAAAAGATGACTTGTTCAAGAGATTAAAAGAAAGACTGGCATGAGTCAAGTCTATGTAAGTTTTCTTTCAATTTTGATTGTAACAGTTTACTTTGCATAAATATATGGAATTCATTCTTTGCTTATACTTAATTTGTCCGTGATTGAACCCTATGATCGAAAGAACTTAAAGACATTGGTCAATTCTTTAAGTTAGGGGGAGATTGTTGGGAAATTAGCTAATGCAGTAAGATTGTTTAACATGCAAAGTTGAATAACTATTAGAAGAATTTTGACAAACAGTTCAAAACTGTTAGAGTTATCTTTGGGAAAACAGTTGTGAACTGTTAGATGAAAATGTAAAAACAGTTGTAACCAACAGTTGCTGTGAACTTCAAAATTGTTATATAGAGTTCAGAACTGTTAGTACAAACTACTACAACTGTTTGAAGACCTTGAAGCTGAAGACTGTTAGAAGAACCAAGAACTGTTGTATTCATTAAACAGTTTCTGTTTAGCTAAATATGGAAAAACCCTATCTTTGAAGATATCTCGAAATACTTTGAAGATCATCAAGATTATCTCAGAAGATAGAAGATTACCTACCTGTCAGCAAATCAAGGAAGATCAAGGAGTATATATATGCTAGATTAGAATTCATAATTTGTACGTACTCATTGATTATATTTTTGCATTCATTCTTCAAGTTGTAATTTGCTTTCTGAATAGTGTTAAGCCTCTAAGTTTCTCGTTGAAACCTAAGAACAATCTGTGTTCTTCGTCTAACATAATAAGTTAGATTGGGGGTGAAGTTTGCTATTGTAATCATTCTCATTGATTAATAAAATTACTGTTTGATTGAATCTCTTTGTGTTCAAAATCTTCTTTAATCAATTAAGTGTGATTCCGCAACTTCTTAGTTGATTATGATCATAGTTAAAGATTAACTTTTATTCAACTTTGATTTGTTATTCAAAAGTTAGTTCTTGTTATTTGATATAATCTATAGCCGATCCTGACAAGTGGTATCAGAGCCTTATTATTAAGGTTCCTTTGATCACCAGTTGAAGGTTTTTACATCACTTTGCTTTATTTTTCAAAACTGTTTTTACATCACTTTGCTTCAATGGATTCGGGAGGTTCTTCTGATAACAATGGGTCTGGGTCCAACATTCGTGTTCCCATGCTCAAACCATCTGATTTTGAGATGTGGAAACTAAGAATTAAGCAGCATGTCCAACTAATGGACTATGCTGTTTGGCAAATCATTGAAACTGTTCCCACTAATCCCATTGAACTGGATGAGAATGGAAAACCAAAGAAGAAACCACCACCAAAGACAGATGTTGAAAAGAAGGATAGAATGATTGAGATGAAAGCTCTCAGCATCCTCCAGATTGCTATTCCCAATGAGTATCAACATCAATTCAAGAAATTTGATGATGCTCAAGAACTTTGGAATGCTCTGGAGAAGAGGTTTGCTGGGAATGCTAGTTCTAAGAGAAACCAAAGAGATCTTCTTAAACAAGCCTATGAGAACTTCACCAGTGGAAAGAATGAGAGTATCACTCAAATCTTTGATAGGTTTTACAAACTGGTGAGCCAACTGGTGAGCCAACTGGAGAGTGCTAAGGTTAGGCTTGATCAAGATGAGATAAATAGAAAGTTTCTTAGGTCTCTAGGTGATGAATGGACTGTGTTTGCTGCACAATGGAGGACTAAGGATCTCTTGAAGACATAGAGTTAGATGATCTCTATAATAGTTTGATAGTGTTTGAGGGAGAGATAGAGGGAAAAAGAAAAACTGTTGTTTCTAGCCACAATGCTGCTCTCCTGTCATCCTCAGGTATGGAATCAAACCATTCTTTAACTAACTCTTTTGAAAACTGTGCAAGTACTAGTTCTGCTGTTGGACTAGATTTTAACACTCCAGATGTTGTTCTTGAAGCTTTTCTTGCCAGCCATGCACATTCAACCCTCACCAATGAGGATTTTGAACAAGTGCACCCTGATGATCTTGAGGAGATGGATCTCAAATGGCAGATGGCCATGCTTACTGTTAGAGCCAAGAGGTTCATCAAAAGGACTGGAAGGCAAAACATGAATTTCAGAGCTGATGGCAAGGCTGGATTTGACAAGTCAAAGGTGAGATGCTTCAAATGTCAACAGCTTGGCCACTTTGCAAGAGAATGCAGATCTGGTGGACAAGTCTAGAATCAAGGTCAGAGGCCAACTCAAAATCAAACCTCCTCAGCATTGGTCTCACAAGAAGGCCATGGGTTTGATTGGAGTGATCAAGCAGAAGAGGCTACAAACGATAAAGCTTTGATGGCATTGACTGACTCCTCTATCAAGATGGATTCACCAGAGTCTGAGGACATACAGGTATCTTCTAAACTATGTCCTGGTGAATGTAGAGCTATTGTTAAGAGGTTTAGAGAGCACAATAAGAAAGTATGTGCTGCTCTAAGTAGAATGGAGGAGAGAAGGTATGAGTATACTGCTATGATAGAAGATCTTGAAAAGAAAATTAAAGACTATCAGGCTAATGAACTGCAAATTGACTATGATAGAAAATATCATAAGTGGGAGAAAGAGCAGTTTCAAGATGAGATTGATAGTCTGAAAAAGAAATTGGTGGAAAAAGAAAGCAAGGTGGATGAACTCACAAAGAAATTGGAGGGTGTGGACATTGATCTTGGAATGTTCAAGGCTGCAAACCTTAAGCTTGAGACTCTGCTACAATCTCAAGTGAGAGACAAGGTGAAAACTGGACTTGGATATAAGGAAACACCACCTCCATACAATCACAACTACATAACTCCCATGTCCGATGTAGCTGATAGGTATGTTAATGAATCATTACCAGAGGAACTGAAGTCAGCTAATCCACCATTTGAAAGTGATGAGGAAGGATTTTTGGAGGAAGTAAGTGATGATGAGGGAGTTGTGAAGAAAGATGAGGTGATTCCATATGAAAATCACATCTGTTGTGAACCCATACCCATTAAACCATCTTTCAAGCCTGTGGTTTTTGTAAAAGCATCCCCAGAACCCCTCACCACTGAGCCAACACCTTCAAAAGCTATCCAAACCATAAAAAGTTTCACAACTATTGCCAATAATCCCCATCTTTACACTAACAGTTCTAAAAAGAACCCAAACAGTTCTAAGCCAAAAAGCCCAACTGTTAGTACAAAAGCCAAAGGAAAGGAGAAAGTTGGTGAGGTTGTGTATGCAAGAAAGAAGATGGAAGCTCCAAAATCTCAGGCTAAACCCAAGTCTAAGAACAGGCATACTGAAATGTCTGCATGCACATGCCAAAAGCATGGTGTCCAAAAGTTTCCTCAATCTGCAACTGTTAGAGGAAATCAAAGAAATAGGAACCAATTCTGGTCACAAAGAACTGGTTTACCTATTGTGAAAACCAAAAAGTGCTACATCTGTGGGAGATCTAATCATTTAGTTCAAGATTGTTACTATAACCCACAGACCAATGGCACTCAAAACAAAAATCCCAAAAGAAAAAATAACAGTACTAAAACTGTTAAGTCAAAGCAAAATAGCAGTTCTAAAACTGTTAAACCAAAACAGGCAAACAGTTCTACAACTGTTACATCCAAACCAACTAACAGTTCCAAAACTGTTTTAACAAAACCAAAAACTGTTGGTTTGGCTTGGATGAAAATTCAAAAACAAACTGATTCTGGAGAGGGTAAAACTGTTCTTCAAACTGAAAATCAAAAGGAATCACAAGTTGATTCATCTGTTTTACCAACTCCACCAGTTGTTTGTTCAAAGGTATCCCCTGTTAATCACAACAGTTGGGAACCACATATTCTTACAAAGTATTCCTCACACAAATTAGAGAAATCTAATTTGGATGAAATCATAAAGAACCAAACTCTGTTTAAGTACTATGACTTAAATGGTGTACCCAAGACCTGCATGGCCTGGGTACTTCCTGCTACTAACTGATTTTATTTGTGCAGAGCATTCATAGGGCCAATCATGGATCTATCTGGCATGTGGATAGTGGATGCTCAAGGCACATGACTGGAAATCCACACTGTTTGAAAGATTTCAGAAGCATCAATGATGGATTTGTAGCATTTGGAGGAAATGCTAAGGGAGGAAAAATCACAGGTAAAGGAGCTGTTGAGGCAGGTACACTTACATTTAATGATGTTTTCTTTGTTGAACAGCTTAAGTACAATCTGTTAAGTGTATCTCAAATCTGTGACAATGGAAACAAAGTTTTGTTTACAGATTCAGAATGCATTATTCTTTCAAAAGATTTTAAACTAAATGAGAAGGATGTTCTTTTCAGAACACCTAGAAAAGATAATGTATATCGTCTAGATACACAAAAGATTGCTAAACAGAATGTGTTAAGCTGTTTACTCTCAAAGGCATCTCATGATGAGTCTGTCATTTGGCATAGAAGGATGTGTCACATGAATTTTAAAACCATGAACTTGTTAGCTAAAAACAATTTGGTAAGAGGTTTGCCCCAAAAAGAATTCTCATGTGATGATCATTGTGTAGCCTGTCTCAAAGGCAAGCAACACAAAACTTCTTATAAGACCAAAGAAGTTTCTTCTATTACTGCACCTTTACAATTGTTACATATTAGATCTGACAATGGTTCTGAATTTAAGAACTATGAGCTAAACAGTTTTTGTGAAAGTAAAGGTATTGAAAGACAGTTTAGTGCCCCTAGGACTCCCCAACAGAATGGAGTTGCTGAGAGAAGGAATAGGACTTTGATAGAGGCTGCTAGATCCATGTTAGCTGATTCTAGGCTCCCAATGATATTCTGGGCAGAAGCAGTGAACACTGCCTGCTATGTTCAGAATAGAGTACAAGTAGTCAAGTCTAAAGGGAAAACTCCTTATGAGTTGTTCCTCAAGAGAAAACCTTTAATCAACTTCTTCAAACCGTTTGGTTGTCCTTGCACTATTCTTAATACCAAATCACAATTAGGCAAGTTTGAGAGTAAGGCTGAAGAAGGTTTCTTTGTAGGATACTCCACTCAAAGTAAAGCTTATAGAGTATTTAACAATGTTACTAGAATCATAGAAGAGAGTATGAATGTCTCTTTCAATGAGAATAGGATCAATATTGCAGGTAATGGACCTGATTGGTTATTTGATATTGATGCATTGTCTAAATCTCTTTCTTTTGAGTATTCTACTGAAACAGCTGCAGGCACCCCAACTACTGTTGGTGAAAAACAACAAACAGTTTCCAACAGCCCAAACAGTTCTGAAACTGTTAGCACAACACCAACAACTGTTGGTTCAAACAAAGTTACTGAACACTTTGTTGTGATTCCTATGCTTCAACAAGAGTTCTCCAATGCTGTTGATCCACTGATTGATGCTGAATCTTCAAAGGACATGGAATTCCATGATCCTCAACAACACACTGACTCTGCATCCCAAACAGTTGCTTATCAAGTGTGTGATACTATTGAAAATTCAAGTGAATGTGAGTTTGATCGGTCTAATCTAGGGAATGAACTGACTGAAGAAAACATTCCTACATCAAGAGTTCACAAGAATCATCCAATGTCACAAATAATTGGTGATCCAACCACTCCTATCAGAACAAGGAATATGCTGCAACATGAAAACAGTGGTGTGGATCTTGCCCAATTTGATGTGAATGCTTGCTTTCTATCTCAAATAGAACCAAAGAAAGCAATTGAGGCATTGAAAGACCCTTCATGGGTGGAAGCAATGCAAGAGGAGCTCTTACAATTTAAAATTCAGCAAGTTTGGAAGTTGGTTGAGCTTCCAAGAGGCAAAAGAGTAATTGGCACCAAGTGGGTGTTCAGAAACAAGAAAGATGAAAGAGGGATTGTAATCAAGAATAAGGCAAGACTGGTTGCACAAGGCTATATACAAGAGGAAGGAATAGACTATGATGATGTCTTTGCACCTGTTGCAAGGATTGAAGCCATTAGACTTTTTCTTGCCTTTGCAAGCTTCAAAGGATTTAAGGTGTATCAAATGGATGTCAAGTCTGCTTTTCTCTATGGAACTATTGATGAGGAGGTATATGTGTGTCAACCTCCTGGCTTTGAAGACTCAAAGTACCCTGACAGGGTATATAGGTTGGATAAAGCTCTATATGGACTACATCAGGCTCCTAGAGCTTGGTATGAGACATTATCATCCTACCTTCTTGAGAATGGTTTTAAGAGAGGCACAATTGACAAAACATTGTTTACAAAGAGTGTTAAAACAGAGATTTTGCTTGTTCAAATCTATGTTGATGATATAATCTTTGGATCCACTAATGACAGCTTGTGCAAAGAATTCGAAGTCATTATGCACAAAAGGTTTCAGATGAGTTCAATGGGTGAACTCACATTTTTCTTGGGATTACAAGTCAAACAGAAGCCCACTGGAATTTTTCTAAGCCAATCTAAGTATGTCAAAGACATATTGGACAAGTTTGGCTATCAAGATGTGAAGCTGACAAGTACTCCAATGGAGACACACAAACAGTTGGGAGCAGATGTTGAGGGGGAGGATGTAGATATACACCTCTATAGGTCAATGATTGGTTCATTAATGTACTTAACTGCTTCTAGACCTGATATAATGTTTGCTATTTGTGTTTGTGCCAGGTTTCAATGCAGTCCAAAGATGTCACACTTGTTTGCTGTAAAGAGGATCTTTAGATACCTCAAAGGCCAACCAAAATTGGGACTTTGGTATCCTAAAGATTCACCTTTTGATTTGGTGGCATATTCTGATAGTGACTATGGTGGAGCCAATGTGGACAGAAAATCAACCTCTGGAGGATGTCAATTCTTTGGATCAAGGCTGGTTTCATGGCAATGCAAGAAACAAACAACAGTTTCAACCTCAACAGCTGAGGCTGAATATATTGCTGCATCAAGCTGCTGTTCACAGGTTCTATGGATCCAAAATCAACTTCTGGATTATGGTTTGTCTTTCTTGAATACTCCAATTTATGTTGATAACACCAGTGCTATTAGCATAGTTAATAATCCAGTGAAGCATCCTAAAACCAAGCACATTGAAATCAGATTTCACTTCATAAGAGACTGCAATGAAAAGAAATTAATCCAAGTTATGAAAGTCCATACTGATGATCAATTAGATGATATGTTTACTAAAGCATTTGATGTGAGCAGATTCAACTTTTTGATCTCAAACATTGGAATGATTAACTTGGACTAACAGTTGTTCATTACTCAATTTTTTTTTTACGCTAACAGTTTGCAACTGTTAGTATTATTATCTAACAACTGTTGCTTTTAAGTGTTCAGGGAAAAGTAAAAGTGCAAATCCCAAACCAGTTTTGGACATACATGGTTACCTATTCCACAAACAGTTTTTCAAACCCGTGAATGTCCTTGCTCTGTGGTAAAGGTAAATACTTTCTTGAGAACAGTTCCAGACTGATAAAGGTGAGTCACTCTATTTTGTAGTGTTGTGAATTTGATATGACAAGTCACTGCATGCTATTAATGGAAATTACTGGACATTAATGGTCATTAATGGTTATTAATGGACATTAATGCTCCCCAGTTTATCTATAAATAGCCTTGCATCCATTCTTCACAAATCACACCTACATTTGCCCAACCTTCTCTCTGCAAATGGCTACTAACTTCTTTCTCATAAACTTCAAAGAAATTAATGTTAGACAAAGTTATGTAACCATTCCTGCCCCATTTGTAAGAATGCATGAGTTTTGGCAATACTCATCATGTGTTCTTGAGATGCATGATGATCGAGATAGGTTCACCTTGACACAGCATCCTGATCCACGTAGGCCAAATAAACCAATTGATCATATTCGTATAAGAGGTGATTTTGAAATTTTCACTCTCTTCCATGAATTGCCTACACCATGTTGTCTAAGATTCGTCTTGAACCTGGCAGGCACTACAAACTCCGTAGAGTGGTTCAATGTTCGAAGAAATAATACTCATAACCACCAGAGGGCCTCGGATGATGAGGCAGTGGAACTCATTGTCATAGATGAGAATGTCTACTGCACACCCATTGGTGGGTTTTATGTTTTGAAAATTGTTTAAGGCATGTCAACTGTTTTTCTGTTAACGGAGAAAGTTTTCTAAACTTACGGTGTAGATCATTGTTCTCCCACACCTACGAGACGGCCTTGCACAATTAGATAAGCAGTACCAACAATGGCTTGTGCATTACATGACCATTCTTTGAAGACAGGCTTCTCAGTAAGGCTATGGCGGCACTGTAGAGGCTATTCTGAACTCGATTCTTAAATAATGAAGACATTCATGAGAAAGGACGTGATGATGATTGTTTTCCCTTAAAGTTCAGATTTGTTGATACAAAATGTTAACGATAATTTGTCAAATGTAGATCTTGGAGTTAAGACAGTTCATATAAGCTGTGTTTAGGTCTATGGAAAAAGACAGTATTGTTTTCTCCTAATTATTGTAGCTCAATTGTGATTATCATGAATAAAATACATCTTATGTTGATGCCTGTGTTCACTAATGGTTTGTTATTGTTGCTTCAGCATTTGATATATATGAGCTAAAGTTTGTTTGACAGTTGCACAATTCTGTTTCAATAAATACTAACAGTTTTCAACTGTTAGTATATGACTTCCACAACTGTTAGGCAAAGTCCATGTGCAACTGAGGGGGAGAAATTTGTCAACTAAGGGGGAGAAATGAGAACAGTTGTAAACACTAAACAACTGTTAATCCAAATAAATGTTCAAACAAAAGGGAGTTAACTTTTAAATAACAGTTGTTACATTTTATGAAAACAGTTCCTCAACTGTTAGTTCATTTTGTCCGTCAACTGTTAAGCTATTAAAGGGTGTTTTGGTCTTTGCAGAATTTTGGAAACTTTGGATTGCATTCAACATTCGAAACATATATAAGGCAATTCCCTCCTTACCAAGCAACTCACACGTCCAAAACGAACTTTGATCAGAAACAAACCCTAATCTCTCAACAACTCTCAGCGATCGAAATCAAAATGTCTCCCCTTCCATTTGTAAAGGAACACAACATGCTCGCATATTTGTCCAAACCTGATCATCTCGGTGCTTTCCATGATGTGATTGACTATCTCTCACTCTCCACACTCCACCATGCTCTTACGGTCAACCCCACCATTTACCTCTCTCATATTGATCAGTTCTGGAAAAATGCCTCATTAAGGGAAGAAAATGGAGTGAAATGGATCGACTCTATGGTGGATGATATCACTGTCTCCATCTCTGAAAGCATAATAAGCCAATAACTACAACTGAATGATCAGGATGGTGAGTATTCTGATTCTGCATCACTTGAGTTTATTTATGCTGAACTTGTAAAGTTGGGATATGAGGGCCCTAGGGGAAAGGGCACCTTCTACAAAGGGTAATTTTGCTCGCACTGGAAGTACATTATCCATACTCTCCAGCAGTGCATGAGCCCTAAGAGAACTGGCTGGAATGAATTTGGGAGCAACATTGCTCTCGCACTCATTTTTTTAGCCAACAACAAAGCTTTTAATTTCTCAAAAATGATCTTTAATGGAATGGTAAAGCATCTAGAAACCAAATATGGTCTCTTTTTTATGTACCCGCGATTTGTGCAAGTTTTGCTAAACTTTTTTATGCCAAATCTTAAAGCACACAAGAGGGTCCTAATTCCCTCTGCTCATATGGCCTCCACATTGGGCAAGTTGATGGTTAATGGAAAGAATTTCTCAGGTGCCATAACTCCACCACTCTCTACAATGATGGAGTTTCTTTCAAGAAACAGAGCTGCCAGGGGTGAGCATGAAGCCCAACTTATTGCTACACCACCACCTCTGGAACCCACAGCTCACGATACTCAAATAATCCCTTCTGCTTCCTTTGAACGAGCTACAACACAAGCCCCTGCACTAAAAATACTTCAAAAGAAGAGGAAAAGAACTGTTGGTGCTCCTTCCACCAAAATTCATGAAACTGAAACTGTTAACCCTGCACAGGTGCATTCACCTATGCAGAATATCGAAAGGGAACCTCTTGTGCTGTCTCCCAGGCACAATGAGGAGGTGATCACTCCATTAGAGGGTGATCATGTGGTATGTGAGGCTGATCCTACTGTTTCACCCGCAAGGGGTGAACAGGACAGGGTTAACATAACTAAGACCTCAGCCACGGCAACAGAGGCTGGTCAAACAGTTTCTGGAAATCCCCAGTACCAAGAAAAGAGGGGTACTGGTGTGGAATCTCAATTGAGTGAACCACCAGTTTTATCTGTCAATGATATGTTAACAGTGGCAACACTGGCTGACATTGAGTCTAGAATGCAACACCAAGCATTGACGGATTCCAACTTTGTACCTTTCTTTGCTGCATATGTGCAACTCAAGAAGAAGATTGCCTTACAAAACAAAAGGATTCTTCAACAAGATCAGCAAATTAAGGTTTTGACCAACAGTTTGAAGCATGCTAATGAGGTGCTAAAGCTGCATGATCAAGTACTACAACAGTTGACAGCTGCTACAAGACCCCCTTCAACTGTTCCAATCAAAGAGGGGGAGAGTTCATTACCAACAGTTGCTGAAGTGCCAGAACAAACAGTTGCAGTGGATGAACTAACAGTTGCATCTAGTATACAAACAGTTGCAGCTGAAGGCACAACAGTTGGACCAAGTGAACAAACAGTTGCAAGTGTCCAAACTGTTAATAAAGAATAAGAAGAACAACTCTCAAATGTTGATAGGGTACTAATCAACAGGATGGTATCAACTGCAAATGTTCCAAGCACTGAGATTTTCAAATCTTAGTCAAAAGTTAAGCAGAACTACTTGGTTGATATAAGTGCTCAATATATGGGAATAAGTTCTTCTAGAATGGCACAGAAAATAGATGATGGATGGCTTGACGGAAAGGTTGCTACGTTAGAATATTTACCACCAAAGAAAGGGTTTAAAGGCATAGTCATCCTGGAAGGAAAGAAAGAATCCAAGTTGCCCCCTGTTATAGGCAAAGGTAAGGAAGTTGTTGTTGCTTGTCCTAAGCTCAAGCTTTCAAAACAACAACAAGAAGAGCGTGATCATGAATTTGCATTAAGGCTAGCAGCTGAGCAAAGGGAACAAGAATTGAAAGATTTTGAAGTAGCAAAGAAGCTAGCTGATGAGATCACAGCTCAGATTGATGAGGAAGAGAAAGCCAAGAAAGCTGGCAAGGGAGTGAAAAGAAAAAGAATTGTAAAGAAGAAAACTGTTTTACCTCCTCCCAAGCCACAAGTTGAAAAGGAAAAGGCTCAAATGGTTAAAACTATCATTCAAGATAGGCTCTTGGCCGATGTTGAAAAAGGTGTTAACAAGTTTGTAGCTGCACATTTAGGTCAAAAATCTCATATCACAGAATGGAGATATGAGGTGATAAGAGAGGACACTGGAAAGACAGATGTACAAGGAGATACCTTGAGGAGATGTATGTTTATGGAGCTAACAAATTTGCAAATGCTGAGGAAATTGAAATAAAAGTTTTGATGAGGCATCTGACAAGCATATGTCGTCCAAAGGAGATTATGCAAGTTTTGATTGCTGATGAAGCTTTTCCTATCAAGTCAGTAAAAGTGTATGCTAAAGCTGAAGTGTACCATTTGGTGATGGCTAACTCTCAACAACAATGGTTTGCTTTGGAGTTCATAGAGCACAATCAAGTCAAGCTTCAGTATATGCTAAAAGCAAAATTCTTTGGATCAGATAGAATAAAAGATGACTTGTTCAAGAGATTAAAAGAAAGACTGGCATGAGTCAAGTCTATGTAAGTTTTCTTTCAATTTTGATTGTAACAGTTTACTTTGCATAAATATATGGAATTCATTCTTTGCTTATGCTTAATTTGTCCGTGATTGAACCCTATGATCGAAAGAACTTAAAGACATTGGTCAATTCTTTAAGTTAGGGGGAGATTGTTGGGAAATTAGATAATGCAGTAAGATTGTTTAACATGCAAAGTTGAAAAACTGTTAGAAGAATTTTGACAAACAGTTCAAAACTGTTAGAGTTATCTTTGGGAAAACAGTTGTGAACTGTTAGATGAAAATGTAAAAACAGTTGTAACCAACAGTTGCTGTGAACTTCAAAATTGTTATATAGAGTTCAGAACTGTTAGTACAAACTACTACAACTGTTTGAAGACCTTGAAGCTGAAGACTGTTAGAAGAACCAAGAACTGTTGTATTCATTAAACAGTTTCTGTTGAGCTAAATATGGAAAAACCCTATCTTTGAAGATATCTCGAAATACTTTGAAGATCATCAAGATTATCTCAGAAGATAGAAGATTACCTAACTGTCAGCAAATCAAGGAAGATCAAGGAGTATATATATGCTAGATTAGAATTCATAATTTGTACGTACTCATTGATTATATTTTTGCATTCATTCTTCAAGTTGTAATTTGCTTTCTGAATAGTGCTAAGCCTCTAAGTTTCTCGTTGAAACCTAAGAACAATCTGTGTTCTTCGTCTAACATAATATGTTAGATTGGGGGTGAAGTTTGCTATTGTAATCATTCTCATTGATTAATAAAATTACTGTTTGATTGAATCTCTTTGTGTTCAAAATCTTCTTTAATCAATTAAGTGTGATTCCGCAACTTCTTAGTTGATTGTGATCATAGTTAAAGATTAACTTTTATTCAACTTTGATTTGTTATTCAAAAGTTAGTTCTTGTTATTTGATATAATCTATATCCGATCCTGACAGGTACCGAAAGATCCTTTTCACAGCTTGAAGATGTGATTCTTTAGGATCAGCCTGATATCTTGCACAAACACATGTAGCAAACATGATATCAGGTCTACTAGCTGTCAAATAGAGTAATGAACCTATCATTTCTCTATAGGTAGACTGACACACAGACTTACCATCTGAGTCTTTACTCAGCTTGACAGCTGGTGACATGGGTGTTTTCATGGTTGAACTTGAATCAAAACCATATTTCTTTATCAAATCCAAAACATATTTACTTTGATTGATAAAAATTTCATCAGGCTTTTGTTGAATTTGTAGGCCTAGGAAATATGTCATCTCACCCATCATACTCATCTTGTACTTTTGTGACATTATTTTGGAAAACCACTCACACAGAGATTCATTGGTAGAACCAAAGATAATGTCATCCACATAGATATGTACAAGAATCACCTATCCGTTACTCTTTTTAAAGAAGAGTGTCTTTTCTATACTACCTCTGGTGAAATCCATTGATAGTAGATAAGTGGACAGTGTATCATACCAAGCTCTTGGAGCTTGTTTAAGACCATACAAAGCCTTGTCCAACTTATAGACATGATGTGGAAACTTTGAACTTACAAAGCCAGGAGGTTGTTTCACATAGACTTCCTCCTGAAGTTTTCCATTCAGGAAAGCACTTTTCACATCCATTTGATAGACTTTGAAGTCTTTATATGCTGCATAAGCCAGGAACAGCCTTATAGCTTCAATTCTAGCAATAGGGGCAAAGGTCTCATCATAATCAATTCCTTCTTCTTGCCTATACCCTTGTGCTACCAGCATGGGTTTGTTCCGAACTATCACTCCATCCTTGTCCATTTTGTTTCTATAGACCCACTTAGTGCCTATAATTGAATGATCTTTGGGGGCAGGGACAAGGGTCTAGACTTTATTCCTCTCAAACTCATTTAATTCCTCTTGCATAGCATCAATCCAATCCTCATCTGTTAAGGCTTCCTCACTCTTCTTTGGTTCCATCTGAGACAGAAAAGCAAAGTAAGGAGCATAGTTAGCTGTAGCCTTAGATCTGGTCATGACTTTCTCTTGGACATTTCTAATGATTTGATCTTGAGGATGATCTTTGAGGAATTTAAATGTGGTAGTTGGAGAGTCAGGTTCTGAATCTGAGTGATGTTGAGAACCTCGAGGTGAACTTATCTCCTCAGTCTCAACAGCAGCATTATCAACAAACTGATTATCACTAAGATTCTCAGTCCGAGTGACTTCAGCTCCAAAAAGATTGACGAACTCATCATCTTTCTCAGCTTGAGAATCCTTTGAAGCTTGTGATGATTTCATTGATGAACACACATCATCATCACTATCATCTCCTATTACATACATAGGATTTGACATGTTGATTTCCCTTGGCCTTTCAAGCTCACTCAGACTAACGGAGTCAGCTTGACTTTTCTCAGCTTGATCAATACTGTCTTCATCAAATGAAACATGAATTGATTCTTCAATGGCCTTTCTCCTAGAGTTATATACTCTGTAAGATTTGGAGATTGAGGAATAACCAACAAATATTCCAGGATCAGCTTTGGGTTCCAACTTATGGAGCTGATCTCTTTGATTCAGCACATAGCATTTTGAACCAAAGATATGGAAATAACCTATATTGGGCTTTCTAGACTTATACATTTCATATGAAGTTTTTCCATGTCTTTTGACAATGATTGACCTATTCTGAGTATAGCAGGCTGTACTTACAGCTTCATCCCAGAAATAGAGTTTCAATCCTGCCTCACATAGCATTGTCCTTACAGCCTCAATTAAGGTTCTATTTCTCCTTTCAGCAACTCCATTTTGTTGTGGAGTTCTGACAGATGAGAAATTTTGTAATATTCCTTTTTGTTCACAGAATCTTTCATGGGTTGAATTCCTGAACTCAGTCCCATGATCATTTCTTAGTTGCTTTACAGACAAACCTTTCTGCAACTCTTCCCTTTTGATGAAACTTATTATCTCCAGGGCAACCTCACTTTTGGCTTTTAGGAATATTACCCAGGTTAATCGTGAGAACTCATCTACTATCACCAGAGTGTACTTCTTGCCACTTAGGCTTTGAGTACTTATGGGTCCAAACAGATCCATATGCAACATATGCATGGGTCTGTTATTGAAAAATTTTGCTTTGATTTAAAGGACCCTTTATGGTGTTTCCCTTGTTCACAAGCTGAACACAATTTGTCTTTGACAAATGTGATTTTTGGTAATCCAGAGACTAACTCTTTATTGGATAGCATATTTATATTTTTAAAGTTCAAATGAGACTAACGTTTATGCCATAACCAACTCAGCTCAGGAACAGAATGGGAATACAAGCAGGTTTCATTATTGAGATCAGCAGAATTAAGATCAAGTAGATACACATCTCTTTCTCTTTTAGCTATTAATACAGGCTTTCCCTTAGCATTATAAATTGTTCCTACTTTCTTCCTGAAAGTAACAACATTGTCCTCATCACACAATTGACTTATACTAATCAGGTTGTGTTTGAGGCCTTTGACATATGCAACTCTCTGGAAAGTGACTTTACCATCTTGCATCTTCCCATAGCCTTTGGTTCTTCCATGGGAGTTGTCACCAAATGTTACTTTAGGACCTTTATCTTCCTGGAAATCACTGAGAAGTCCTTTCCATCCGGTCATGTGCCTTGAACATCCACTATCCAAGTACCATTTACTTGAACCCTGCACATGATATAAAAACTAAACACATTAGTTTTGCTTGGGAACCCACTTCTTGGTGGGTTCAGATGAGGAGCACTTAGCAGCTTCATCTTGTTGAACTGACTGCTCAGCTTGTGCAGGAACCGAATCCTGTGTAGGCTGATCAGTTTGTTCTTGCTCAGGCCTTGAGATTTCAGCATCATAGTCCTTAGCCTCATGACCTCTACTTCTGCATTTGTAGCATCTCCTTCTTCCAATGATGACAGGAGGTAGAGTGTCTAACAATCCTTGTGAGAATTTACTTTCAGTTTTAGGATTGTATGTGGTGGATAACTTCTCAACTTTCTTTGCAAGCTGATTCACCTGGTGATCACTGACTTTGGACTTACCTTTGTCAGTTCTCTGTTTGTTATCCTGAGATTGAATAACAACCTTCTTCTGCATGACTTTGGACTTACCTTTGTCATGCCTACTGGACTCACCAGTTTCAACAGGTTTGGACTTACCACTGTTGATCTTCTTAGACTTACCAAGATCAACAACTTTGGACTTACCATTGTTGTGATTTGACCTCTGACTTACAGTGGTCTTCCTGTTCTTATAACTTTTCTCCGAGCCAGATAGAGAATTTTGTCTTTTGAAAGGATTTGGATTAAGCCTTTCTATGACTGAAGTTCTTTGAACAGGCTGAGTGCCTAATCTGTCCAACACAGACTTACCATGTTGTTTGGATGTTGAGCACTCATTACCATGATCTTTGGCCTTTACAAACATATTGATATTTAGGCTTGGATCATGTCGTTTCTCTGAGGCTAACTTCTGAGACTCAATCAGTTGTCTATCTTCCTCAGAATTTGTACTTGCTATCTCATCATCAGCTCCATAAGCTGTTGTTTGATAGTCACCTCCAAGTACAGCCTTCACCTGTTTAGGTATCTGTTGGTTTATGCACTGTTCAGCAAGCTTTGATGACTTACACCAATATTCAGTGATCTTCTGAAGTTGATCAGCTTTGTCTTTTGCTTCCTGAAGTTCTTCACTAAGAAGTTTATTAATGTGCCTCTGACATTCAAGGTCACACTGTGCTTTCTTACCAACATCAATGAGAGATTTATTTTCCTTAATCTCATCTTTAAGTTTTGCTATTTCAGCTTTGAGGTCAGTCTGAGACTTAAGGATGGTCTTGAAATCATTTAGCAAATAATCAAAAGCAAGACCTTTCTCCTCATCTGTATAAGAGTAGAAATTACTGACCTTGTACATCGAAGCAGGATCCCAATCACTCAGTTTGTTGTTTTCCTCAGCTTCCTTCATGTCAGCTTCAAAGATTGATTCGGACTGACCATAATCAACCTCATCCAATTCTAGCTCTTTATCTTTTTGAGCCATTAGACATACATTATCATCTGAGGTGGATGATTCCGTATCCCAGGTTTCAGCATATAAACCTTTTCCACTGGGTTTGTCTTCAGGCTTTGATTTCATGAGCTGAGTGTACTTCTTCTTGTACTTATCAGCTCTATAAGCATTCTTATCAACAACAGATGTTGATTCTACCTTCTTAGATCTGCACTCAGCAGCTATATGTCCCTTTTTCTGACAGTTGAAGCACACAGCATTCTTGGGATCAAAGGAACTCTTCCCTTTGCTCCTGTCAGATCTTCCTCTTCCCCTTTGAGCTTTTCTCAAACGTCTGGCTAACATGGCCATTTGCTCAGTGATGGTCTGAACATCATCAGTATCACTTGAGTCTGAGTCTGAGTCGTCAGCTTGAGATTCTGACTCAGTCTCAGATTCAACAACCATAGCTTTTGAACCTTTCTTCTTCTTCTGTGCAACTAATGCAACTTTTGTTTTGTCCAAAGATTCTTTTAGTTGTTGTTGAGAAGCTCTTTTGTATTCTATGATCTGTTCATGATTCAGCAAGAACCCATAGATGGACTGTAGGTTATACATGTGTAATGTTCCTCCAGCCCTTAGTGCAGTGGTTACTTCATTGAACCTTTCTGGTAACACATCCAGAAATTTTAGCACGAGCTCAGCTTCATCTCTTTTTACACCCACACTAAGTAGGTCATTTATCAAGCAGTGAAACCTTGTGAACAAATCTGCCAAGGTTTCATTCTTCTTTGAAAAGAAGTTTTCATACGATCTATTCAAGTGATTCTTCTTTTGCTGCTTGACCAGATATGTGCCCTCATAAGTAACACTCAGCGTATCCCAGATATCCTTTGCGGTTTGACACCCAGTCACAGTGTGCAAGATTTCATTAGTTAGGGAATTCGCTAGAACACTATTTGCCTTGTCATCTAGACTGAAGAGTTTCCAATCTTCACCAGTCCAGGATGCAACAGGCTTTCTTGTTTCCTTCCCAGATTTTCCAGGAGACGTATCACTAATAGTAGAGGGAATCTTGGGGATTATTGGTCCTTTTGTGATGACTTCCGACATACGGTTGTCAGTGGACTTTAGGAAGAGTATGGCTCTGAACTTCCACATAGGATAGTCAGATCCATCAAATATGGGACATCCTTTAGCAGAGATCTGAGGAAAGTTTGATGGAGTATTGCTTGTCGACATTTCAATCTTTCTCAGAATCTTGAACTATTCAACTGATGAAATCATTCAGCCTGCTCTGATACCAGTTGTTGGTCGCTTGTATGAGAGAGGAACAACAAGCAACAGGTGTGTAGAAGGGGGGTTGAATACACTTTCTGCGGAAATTGAACAAATCAAGAAAAGTGTTACACACAGTAAATCAAACCACAATCAATCGAATGCTTTTATTAATCAGAAGATGATTACAATGCTTTGAATAAGAAGATGATTACAATGACTATCAAGTAAGCAACTCTTGATATATAATCACCTAATATAAATCTCTCAATTCTCTCAAACTTAGATATCTATAATTAACATATAATTATAAATACCGACGACTCTCTAAACAGGATTTTTACAGATTGAATCAACACATGATTACTTACCAATATCACAACTAATGTGATTAATTCGAACACACGAACTTCTTTGGCAATCTGTGATTAAATCTTGATACTGAATCAAGACTCGTAACACATACGATGAGGTGAGGTTTGGCTCTGCAACACTTAGTTGTAATCGTCTCTGAGTCGTACCTCTAAACTTATCAGGAGATAAGTATTTATAATCCTGTTGCTACGGTTCCTTACAAACTAGACTTAGCCTAATTCGCTAACTAACTTTCGGATAAACCGGAATCTTGAATCTTGAATCTTCTTATCTTGAGTCTTCAATCTTCAATCTTGATTCTGGAGTCTTCTTATCCGCGCCGTAGATATAGAGAGAGATAAAGATGAATTTAAAACATATTTAAATTATCTTTAACCTGACTTCATTACTCAGACTGAGTTACTCAGCTTGAAACTCATCAAGCTGAGTTCTTCGAGAACAAATCTGAATTCATACATGAACTAACACGTACATTGATAAACTCATCCTTAGAAGTCTAACTTAGTTGACTAAAACATATTTAGCAACTCTGTCGAGCTGACTCTGCTTTTGAGCTGAGTCACTCAGCTTGAAACACATCAAGCTGACTACTCGATATATACCTTATGTGACATACACAGATTATTAAACATATTAATAAACAAACTAAGGTATAATATAAACAGATCAACATATGCTCAGCTTATACTCAGTCTGAATCACTCTAAGTGTTCAGTCTGACTAAGCTTCATAATTTTGTTTAAGTTATATGTAGAACTCATCTTACAAACTTAACTTTGTCTCATCAAATTCAAACTGATGAGATCATTTTCCCAACAAAAAGTAATAGAATAGGATTTCATGTATTCTAGTTTAGTTTGTTGTAACCAATACCAAGGACGAAGATCTATCAAGATGGAGTTTTTCAAAGATGGAGGAACAAGATGGAATTGTTCGAGTCAAGACCGGAGGTGTCAAGGCCAGTGGGAGCAAGGAGACTAAACACAAGATCAAGCTACAGGATCAAGCTTTGTCTAGTTTGTCTTTAGTTGACCCCTTAGGACATAGTTGGCAAAACTATAACAAGTTTATTATCTACGTGGCTGTGCTTTACCTTTATGTTTTTTTATGTGACTATAAAATTAAAGCAGGAGGTTAATAATAGTTTTTATTAATCAGAGGTAAAACCACGGTATATGATAAAATTGGAAAACGACAACAGTTTTATAAAATTAAATATTTTATGATTGTCGTATCAGTATTTTAAAACAGTTTGTTTTAAGATGGTTTTATCATAAGACGTATTGTGTACCTACTTCAAGGTATACTAAGATATACGGATTTTAAAACAGATAGTTTTAAAATGGTTTTACAAAACTGGAAATCAAGTTTTTCAAACTTGGATAAAACCCAAGAAAATCTTAGATCAGTGTGCTACCCACCTAATGGTACACCTTTGCTGTTAAACGGTACTCGGGTGTCGGAAGTACCCAAACCTTGGGCATCCGGGTTCAAACCATTGCGGGAAAGGGTATGAAAGATTCTGCAATAATCGGGAGTCCCGGCCAGAATTCATACTGTCTTAGGTGGTGCGATCTATTTTGGTGATAATCGGGAGTCCCGGCCCAAAATGCACTAGAGTAGAGTTAAACATACTAGATCTTGTCTAAGTACTCTACGAGGTTCTAGGAGTCGTATCAGATAGGTACGATTGGTACAGGGTGTTACCTACCAGAAATAGCATGACTTGGCGGGAAGTGCCCAAACCTTGCGTCAAGTGTGTGAAATATGGATCCTAGGGCTAATACTTATCATTTAAGGTTTTTATCAATTTGTATTAGCAAAGTCTATTGTGTGTTACTAATTGAACTAGATGATTGAGATTGTAGATGGCAAACACATCCAACACTAATAACCTCTTACTCCTTTCTATCCTTGAGAATGATAAGCTCGCCAGACCTAACTTTCTCAACTAGGAGCGCAATCTTCGGATCGTGCTCAGGCATGGGAGAAAGTGGTATGTCCTTGAGGAGCCGGTGGGAAATGCCTCAGCCAATAGTGTATGAGCATGATGGAAATATCGGCTTATGACATGATCCGCTAGTTGAGGGACATGTTATAGGAGTAGGTTCGTACAAGACGGTAAGATATCACGAGGGCTCTTAACACTTGCAATATGGCTAAGGGTATTTCGGTTAGTACCATATCATGAAAATGAAAGGGTACATGGACCACCTAGAAAGGCTTGGACACCCAATACCGTTGCAGCTGGCAACGGATATGATGCTTAACTCGTTGTCTGATGACTATAAGCCTTTCATAGTCAACTACAACATGAACAGCATGGAGAAATCCATAGCCGAGCTTCATTCGATGCTTAAGATAGTTAAATATGGGTACTAAGTCCAAAGATATTCTCATGATAGATAAGGGTAGTAGTAATAAGAGGAAGGGGCGCAGCGGCAGGGGCAAGGGTAAAACCAAGACAGGACCATCTGCACCCAGGGCCAAGGTAAATGGCAATGGCAAGGGCAAGAGATTTAAACCGAACAAAGCAAAGTCCGAGAATTGGTGCTTTAAGAACGGTGAGATTGGTCAGTACAAGGTCAACTGCCCGAAGCGTCACGAAGGTGGTGTTTAGTCTAACACCACAAGTAGCTTCGGTGACTAACTTCAGTATTTGCTTTCAAGTAGTGTTTGACATATGCAAATTGGTTATTGCAATAGGTCAGTGAAAGCGAAAGGTGCCAAGAATGCAAGGATCACACATGAAGAAACAAGGATATTAATAATTCATAGTTGAAAAATATTTCTATTTCAAAGCTGTTTTTAAAATATTAATGGATTATTCAGTGACATATCCTTGCATGTGGTTTGTGATTATATCTAGTCAAGTTTGACTAGAGGTTAACTAACAAGTCAAAGTTTTTGACTTATTAATGGTTGATCCTATGTATTAATTATTACCATTGAGATATATCAATATTAATTGCTCATAGAATTACTTGAATCAGCACGGTTGGTGTTGTTGATTAGAAGGTTTATCTAATCGAGTAAGTATAAGTATTTATGAAAACAAGTTCAAGGTTTGAACTAGTATTAAACACTTGAAATAATAGTTATTATTTCTGGGAATGTGTTTAAGGATAAAACATTGGTGAGCATGATTATAATGTATATTATAATCAAGGGTACTCACATGTTTAAAATAAGAATCTGTACAAGTGTGTTATACTTGTAGTCATGTAAAGTTTCGAGAAACCAATTTCCGTAATAGTAAATAGTGGGTATGTGGAAAACCCAAGTCTAAGGTTTCGTCGATTTTAAGATTCTTATTCAAAATCTAAGTTTTAGATTTATACTTAAAATCAGTATTTTGACTTTTGTGTCAAGTTTGACCAAGTCAATAAGGTATTTTAAGTAATGCTATGTTTTCATAATAGTCAGTGAGAGCAATTGACCAACGCAACGGTATTTATCAAGTTTTGATAAATTAAAATATATATGTATAATTGCGTAGAAGCTAATAAGTGTTTTGGATAAACACAGTGAATATTAGCTTGTTGAATTTCAAGAACGTATATAATTTTAATGACGGGTTTTTTGAGGATTCAAAATAGTCCAGGTGTTAGGACTAGTCCCAGGATGTCATAATTATATATTGAAATTCGGTGTCACCAATATTTATATATAAAAGAATTATGTGTTGAAAATAATAAACAGCATATTAGATAAGTGTTTATACACTAAGTATCTAATTTTGTTTGCGGGTTAGTGTAAACAAAAGGTTTATTATTTTAGTCTATTTCTTGGAATAGAAAAGCTTTATACATCTACAATGTAACTAGGTATAGTTACGGGATAATTTTATATATTCAGGAACAAGGAGTTAATCTAGTTCTCCAAGTTCAGGGAATATGATAAAATTAAAAGACTAGACTTGTTTTCAAGGTTTGCGGAAAACAAATCATTTAGCAAAATGAGTGGGAGCACTAGTTAGTGCATACTTGTTTTAGTTCATAGTAATGTTGTGGTTTCAAGAAGTGACCCGTGATAAGTCCACTTCAACCAACATAGTAACGCAAATAGACGCGGTGAATTGAGACGATGGACTAGTATTAATTTTGTACTATATTCCAGGAGGGTGAATATGGAGAGTACATTATTAATCCCCTTACTCTTCACAGATTTTGTATGTTTTGGTAATATCCGTGAATAAAAGTTTTTTATTCAAAATCTTGTCCGTGACTACCTATCTTGGTGGGAACCTCGATTAGGGAGGTAATAACGTCATCGTAGTCCTTGGTGGAGATTCATAGTGATTGAAGACAGCTACCAGGAGTGTAGGCCAAGGATGTACGGGTATTCACCAGGGGTGTGAATACTGGATAGTGACATCGTGAAGAATACCGCGTGGTCATCGAATCAAAGGTATTCGTCACATAGGTTGTCCTCAAGCCTAAGATATTTGGTTTGGGATGCGTGGACTTCTGGCATTTGGAACACACCTAACGCTACGCCGTAACAGGGTAATCATAACAGGCGTATCTGGTGTCAGCGGAAAGCGTGTTGCCAAATGCAAGTATGCGAGAGGCATTCTGCACCTCCTTTTTAGGATAGATGTTTCTGGGCCCCTTGACTGATCTAGACTGTAGAAGTGCATGGTCATGCCCAAACGAACTGATTTGTTCTTTGTCGTTTATCACATCAGTCGAAATCGGATAGTCGAGAAAAAATTTCTGAGTGTTAAGAGTTGACTCATACCATGCTCACACTCACAATCGAAACGTCGTGCTGCAGAGGGAAAAGCCTAAAGTATACCCAATCATAAGACAGGGGGTTCTTATGAGTTTTATTGTAAAACAGTTAGTTTTATAAATTATAAAACAGTTTGTTTTATAAGGATTTATTATCACACCTGGGTATAAGAGTTCTTATCGCTTGGTTAACCTAAGGACTTGTCTAGAGGTATCCTTAGGCCAGTGTCATCAAGGTACCCTGGTTGACGGCAAACATAAGTGGGAGTCTGATAGGATTTGTGTGCATAACCGTCGAACCCTGATGCAACGTCCAATGCCATAAGGTACTCAAGGGTCACACCTGTGAGGGAATGTAATCCGAGAAGTAATGCAACCACAAGTGGGAGAACGGTTTAATAACAGTTAGTTATAAACTAGTAAGAGTAAGTTATAGTTTTAACTTACGGAGAGAATTAATTACCAAGTCATTAATTGACAAGAAAATATATATTTATTAGTTAAATAAATATATATTGTTAATTAATAAGATTAATAATTTAAGTTTAAATTATTAATTGGATAAGGATTATTATTAATTAATAAAGGAAATTGAATATATATATATATATATATATATATATATAGGGGAGGGTTCAAGCGAGAACCGTTGTTAATGCGAGAACCGCGTGAACCAATCTCGGCCGTTCCTTGGATATGGGAAGTTTCATGGATGGTGAGCGTGGAGGGATAGAGTGTGGCAGGGTGCATGTGAGGAATTCATGGGTGGGCAATGACATTGAAAGAGGGGGAATTAGACGGCTCAGATTGGTTCTCGCGGTTCTCGCACTAAGAATAGTTCTCGCATGAACTTTTGTCTATATATATATATATATATATATATATATATATATATATATATATATATATATATATGTCATGTGCGTACGGTGTCATGTGCGTACGGCACATGTATATATATATATATATATATATATATATATATATATATATATATATATATATATATATATATATATATTAGTTGGTTTTTCAATTTATTAATTATGAATAATAATAGTTTAACTTGGTGATTAAGTTATCATAATTCAACATAAGGAAACATTTAAAGGTTTCCTAATATAATCCTAAATTCTATTCTTATAAATAGGAGATTATATGGTGAATTTGGGGTTAACCATTCTAATGAATTTATAGAAGAAAAACTCTCTCCTCTCTCTCTCTCTCTCTCTCTCTCTCTCCCTATGGAGTTCGGCCGAGAACACCAAGAGAAAACCGAGGTTCGGTTTTTGGTTCGATCATCAAGTAGGCATGATCAAGGTTCGTGGTTTGCTCACCTTTCTAGCAAGATCTCGTTTTGTCTCATTACGGGTGGATTAATACTTGAGCAACCCTAGGTAAGTGAAGGTATGATCTTCATCTTCATGTTCTTGATGTTGTTCATATTTTATTGTTTCGTACATACATTATATCGATATATATATATATATATATATATATACTTTGTGATAAATAAAGATTCTAACCCTTTAGGGTTTTTGGGTTGATAATCATTCAAGTTCCGCTTTATGAATAATTACAGTTTTTATTTTCATCCTTAAGTCGGTTCAAACCAGTTTGAGTTTGAATCAGTATGACACATAGGAGGTGATATAAAACCCAACATATGGGACGGTTCAAAGGAGACCCTTTTTCCATACGAGAACTGCGAGAACCCATTACAGCCATGGATCAAAGAGATGGAGTGTTGAGATTAAAGAGTTGTTAATGGATAACTTAAATTGGTCAAACTTATTCTTAATTAATTAAGGGTAATTTATACATTTTTACAATACTCCCACATTTTTTAAACTAATATGTACATCAAACGGAAAGGTGTTAAATTATGAAAATTATACCAAATTAACGAGAAAAGTAGGCTCTTAATTTGAGACCGATCTTGATATACTTTTTCAAAAAAAAATTGTGTATGTTGTGTTTTTTTTTCCAGTTCAGCTCGACATGTGCACTAGTGCAAATTTTGAACATATTACCTAGTTTTTTTAGCACAGATGTACATATGCACATGTGCAAAATTTACACTAGTGCAAATGTCGAGCTGTGCTAAAAAAAAAGCCCAGCAAACGCGAATTTTATTTTCAAAAAATATAGCAAGATCGGTCTTAAATTTAAGAGAATAATTTTGTCGTTAATTTGGTATATTTTTCGTAATTTAACACCCTTCCGTTTGATGAATATATTAGTTTTAAAAAATTAGGGGAAATGTCAAAATGTCTATAATATCATTTCCTATTTGAATTAAATAAAAAAGACAGAAAATTAAATAATTTCTCACAAATGGTTCTCGCAGTTCTCGTACGAAAAATATTTCTCGTTTGAACCGCACCTATATATATATATATATATATGTGTGTGTGTGAGAATGAGCAACTTAATTGTGATCCTTGCTGTGATTTGTTCGGATGGCCCATATTAGGCTCTTCTAATATTCATTACCCAACCATAAATTACAAGTTTGCAACGAGTGAATAGTGATCGTTAGATATAACAGATTAACATCTAATTGATAGCTATGATTTGTTCTCTTATTCTCACCTAAATCTATATTCACAATAACACTTCCCTATTCAAAGGTGTCTTAAGTGTTTTAGAACTTAAAATGATCTATAAAATGTCGACTTTTCGATTTTTGAAAGTTTATTTTAGAGGTACATTGAATCAATTTTTATGTTTTTAGAATTTTTTGAATCAGGCTGTTCGTATTTGACAATATTTTACCTTAGAAAATCCATTTGAATTTAAATTGTTACTTTATAGACCGGCTACAACATAAAAGGTGTTTTGTCCTCCTCTATACGTATACTAGGTTTTAAGCCCGCGTAAACACGAGCCTGTATCTATGATATTGTTTAAATGTGTTTCAATTTGTATTATTTTTTATAGTAAGTATAAAAGAAAGTTTATAAGATTTGTTCAGTAGGTTTACTAAAACCTTCATAAACACATAATATAATATAGCATACAATATTTTCTAATTATATGAGAGCAACCTTATTTTCTAATTATGAAACTGATTTCTTTTGGTTTCAAGTATCTAGTTTCATAGAACTGATACTTTAATTATTAAATAATCTTTATGCTAAAAGTATAGTAATAATAATTTTGCAGTTTCTTATATTGCTACAAGTGAAGTCATATTCATTCATTGGGATATCAAAAAATTATAAATTTTATCTTGAAATACCATGCACTACTCCAAAGACAACTTTGAAGTCAATATGCAAAAACACTAAATTAAAATATGAACCAACTTTAAAAACATTAAACAAAAACGAAAAATAACCTGCTAGTGAGCTAGCCTGCTTTATAACCAATATATAATAGATACATGAACCACTTTCACAAACGTTGGGCACTTGGACAGAAACAAAAACATAAGAGGTTATTGAGGTAATCCATTACACATATGGTCAACAAACACGTACATTACTTGATATATACAAGGATACAGATTCAAAGTAATTAAATAAAATGCTCATAACTAAATTAACAAAACGCTAAGGATGACACCTAATAACCACTTAAGCTGTAAATGAATGACACTACTAATAAGCTAATAGCTATTTATATAGAAGTGTAGCATGATGTTCACTAAAAATAACCTTATTAGAAATGCATTGTTTAGGCATATTATAAAAAACATAATACAACTCAATAACCTCATTTGTTCGACACTTACCAAACCCACAAGTATAGAATTCCCTCCTCATTAGCAGGCAAGACCCTGCAACAATCCTTTCTTGGTGCCTGCAACATAAAAAAGACCGCTTAGAAAAAGCCTTAAAAGCTACAAAATAAAGGAAATCAATTTGTGTTTTAGATAAGCCAAAATAATTTTCAAAATACACATCATCTGAGTCATATTGTGCAGAATTGAAGGAAACCAATTTGTGTTTTAGTGAGAGTGAACATACTAACAACAATAGGACAATTACAATTTCAAGCCAAAAAATCATTTTAAATATGACATTGAGACATTAAGGCACATGAAGTTACCATCTACATCATAGCAAGAGAAGAAAAGGATTGAATGTAAGTATGGAGAGATATGGAATATCTTCACTACTAAAACGAAAATATTTAGAGTATGCAATACAAATTGTACAATAACCACTTCTTTTCTTTTGAGCAAATCACTTTTTTCGTCTTAAATTTTCCATGAAGCATACAGTTTAACAATTTGCCTTAAAGATCGGAGATGTGTATAGCACATGACAGGAAAATGACTCAGCTACCCTTATTCTCTTTAAACTCTAGTTTTTTTAAATGATGAAGAACACATACATCGACATGATAAAATCAAACTGTAAACTCATATTAATCAAACTCACAATTAAACACTTTAAAAACCTTAAAATTAAACACTAACTTGAAGAAGATATAATTTATCGTTACCTTGTAAGAGAAGAGTGAACTGGTGTATGTGACAATTGGTATTGGAAATGCAAGGTGTATATAGTTTATCAGCTTTCTCCATTCATGTCAACCTTTTTTAAGACCTGAAATCAAAACATTAACAAAATCACATTTTTATGACAATTTACTCAGACAAGCAACACCCAAACTCAGAACACTAATAAACTAAGAGTATGAAACGAAACTAATTTGAACAAAACGTTAAACACTTTAAAAACCTTAAAATTAAACACTAACTTGAAGAAGATATATATTATCCTTACCTTGTAGGAGAAGAGTAAACTGGTGTATGTGACAATTGGTATTGGAAACGCAGGGTGTATATAGTTTATCAGCTTTTTCCATTCATGTCAAACGTTTTTTAGACCTGAAATCAAAACATTAACGAAATCACATTTATATGACAATTTACTCAGACAAGCAACACCCAAACGTAGAACACTAATAAACTAAGAGTATGAAACGAAACTAATTTGATCAAAACGTATATAGCAACATAACTCTATGCCTTATTTAAAGCATATATCAACATAATTGAGTTACTATTATTCATCAATGAATCAACTCAATAACTACTAAATATCATATTAAGGAAGCTACCATTTCAAACATCATATAACAACATAATTACTTAAAACAAAAAGTTTACATCATATCATATACATTCAGGAAGCTACCATTTCAGGTAGTTCAACTTACATGTGATCATCCTGGTCGATTGAAGCTTGCAGCCCCAAGCTCTTCGTCCCTTCCTCAATTTTGATTGAAGTTGCAACCTCATTCAAAATCGAAATCGAAGTTGTTCGTCACTTTCTCTGTTCGACTGAAGTTCATGTTCCACTCTAGTCGACAAGTCGTCCCTCATCTGGTCGATTGAAGTTTGCTATTTAATTGATATTCCTGTTCCTGTTCTACTCCAGTCGAAGCTGTTCGGATAAAACACAAACACACACACAAAAGTTTTAAAATGTGTCAAAAAATTACGCATTTTTGACATCTACTCAATATCCAGCCTCTGCCCGTGTTGAGACCTTTATACACATTGTTGCATATTGGAATAGGGATGAAAGAGAAAAAAAGTTTATTATTGTAACCTGGAAGAAGGATGACAGATTCTTTAGCAAGCTTGAAATAAAAATCGGTATCATTGTTGATATCCGTTAGTAGTGATGTACCTGGACACATTACCATAGATATCCACCAATGAATACTGGTCCATTATTAAGCACCAAAAATCCCCCAAATTAGAGATCCTATAAACATACAGTCAAGATCACGGAGCTTACTATAAGAATTATACCACGATTATATTGACCATCATATCTTATGATGGTTGAAAAAAGTAAATTTTATTTTCCAATAGTTCACTGCTTTGTTAAAGTTCATCTTCTGTTTTCAAACCTACCGATCATTTGTGGTAAATCAAATGGTAAATGACAAAACTTCACAAGTTAAGAACTCGAAACTTACATTAGGGAAAAAGCATCAGGTGGCTGTTGATTGAAACTCACAGAATCGCATCCCGTCAGATCTTTGATTTCACCACCGGCGATGTATCCTCGAACTCAGCGTACCATTCCGCCTCTGCCGCCTCAGGCCAACATTGTGGCTTCATTTTCGTTCAACCTTTCGATGTCTACGTCGCCGATGCTTCAACCTGTATGCTCCATTGTGGCTTGGTTTTGTGGCTATGTGGTTTCTTATCCTGCTCGGGATCATCGCCGAGGATTAATTGTGCCGCTTCGATTAACAAACGTAAATGTCCTTCATCTCCCGGTTAGAAAAATCGATCGCCGTCTACTCTTGGTCTTCCACCTCCGAGGCATTTCTTATAATTGTAATCGACAGCCATCTTATTTTCAATGACCAAGCCCATTTAGGATATGTTTTTAAGCCCACTTAACTAACTGATTGACACGTCAATAATAAACCATGTCTAATTAGCCTTTATTCAAAATTTGGAGCTCAATTAGATATGACACATAGGATACAATACTTCTTGAATTAGATAGGATATAGATGATTGACAAGGAATTGGAATCTTGTATGACTCTGGTTTGAAAAGCTGGCTTTAACCACTTACACTATCGGTTTGGTTTCAATTTAAATTGTTACTTTATAGTCGATCTATTTTTTTTATTTTCTGAAACTACAAATTCATCTATCGGTTTGAATTCAACTCCTTTTGGTTCAGCCTGGAATTAAACTTTTTATACGATAAACCGGTTTCCATTTTCGAAACTCTTCTAAACATCAAAATGAAAAGAAGGCAAAGCATCCTTCAAACACTTCTATGGGTAAAATTGTACTTTTATGAGGTTTAGATGTATAGTTCAAGCTTCTCGAGTTTTTTTATTTTATTAAAGTAGTCACCGAAACCAATTTTCAATTAAGTAAATAATTACTTTTTAACTAAATGAAATTTATATAATGGCTAATAGGCACTTTTTAGAATAGAGATACCTTTGAAGAGGTAATCTCGATAACACCATCGTATTGTGTCATGTTAGTTTTTTCCGTATTCTTTTTGAACGATAGAAAAGTTTATTACAAAAATCTCAAAGGTTGAGACTCAGTAGGTTTCTTACAACTGAAAGGTGAAGAGATATTTTCCCCTATTATACTGATCATCGTACTAGACTCGTAATTCATCATTTTATCCCACAGTTTAACATACAAGCAAGAACAAAACATATTATTACACACATATCAACTATATTTCAGCATGGAGCAACTCAAAAATTGATATGTAACATCTCAAAAATTGATAAGTTATATTTTGACATTATTAATCTCTTTTCGTTATGTTTTAAATAATAAGAGTTGCATGAGTTTACTATATATAAATAAAAAAAGTACGATTATCTATTCTAAAAAGAGAGTTTAAGAGTTGAATTGAAATTGTAAATACCAAAAATATAATTAGAGAAAATGATTAGTGGTTAGAGCTTAAATACATAAATGATGGAGGGTAGAAATTGCCAAATAGCTTAAAGTTATAATATAAATACATTTTGGTCAAAATAGTCAAATATTAGAGAATTGTATGTGTGTTATTATCTGGAGAAATCGAGAACAGTTAGGGCAAGAGCGAGACCAGTGAAAATTTCATTAATTTGATCTAACAAGCTAATGATTATAACTTCTAAGAGTTCAAGATAAGAAATCTTGACATAGTGGGTGTTTTTGTTGAGCAATTCATTACTTTATTAGTTGATAAATTGAGCTCTTAATAGAAATCATCTGATGGTTTAATTTGATCTTCATTATTGAATCGGGAGGAAAGTGAATCAATTAAATGTTAATTTACTGAAATGTTAAAATTTGTAGCAAATAGGTCGAAGTTTAATTCTAAGTTTAATTGATCAAAGGATGATAAAATATTTGTAATTTGGCTGTTTTATGGTATATATAGGTTTTGGTATGAGTTTGCAAGTGTTGGGATACACTTTGAGGCATCAAAACGGATTTTGTAATGAGTTCTGGTTGGAAATAGGGACGTTCTAGTCAAACAGCTCACTGTCAAAACAGTATACGCGGGCCTGTGTACAAGGGTGCCGGCTGTGTATTGCCTCGTGTAGAGATACACAGGGCCTGTAACAGGACACAGGCCGTGTACAACCCTTGTTGAACACAGGCCATGTAAGGCTTGTATAAACTGTGTATAGTTGAGCTACACAGGCCTTGTAGCTCTATGTGTAGCATACTTTTAGAATAAAAAAAATTGTGTAGTTGAATTCTAAAAAGTTAATTAATCACTGTGGGCAGACATTGATAATCCTAAGGTAGAAGCATACAACTTAGCAAAATCTTAATTTACTAACAACGAGGTGACTATCTCCATATTTTCTTATACATGAGATGTTTTATGAATATATGCGTTTATATGAGATGATGTATCTATATGTGCTTGGTATTCGTGATATAACATGTAGTCTCAGTGACAATAGAGATGCTTCATTGGCAATAGAGAACCCTAAGTAGCAAATTATATGTATGTGTACATATAAATAAGCCTCGGTGGCTTGAAATGAACTTCAATGGCAAATGTACGTGTTTATGCGTTCATATGTATATGTTCTTGTTATTATTAAATCAGAGTTTTAAACATTGTTGATTTTATGAGATAAAGAACTCACTAAGCCTAATGCTTACAAGCGTCGAGTTGTTACATTTACATCGTGGTAAAGCTTCATCAAGGAATGATGGTTCCCACACCCGTTGCCGTTTTTAGAAAATGAAACTATCTTTATGTATATTAAATTTAATGTTGTTAAATGGTTTATTTGTTTAATTACTATATAAATAAAATGTCTTTTGGTTTAATTTCAACGGAGTATATATATATATATATATATATATATATATATATATATATATATATATATATATATATATATATATATATATATATATATATATATAATTTGGGTCCTTACACGATAATAATACATAGGTTTCGATTTTCAACAACTAATAACAATTAATAGAGTAAATTACATAAATGATCCCGCTGTTTTGCCCAGTTTTACATCAATGGTTAATAAATGTTAAATTGCGTCAATGAACCTTGTAGCAAGCAACTTGTATCAATGTTGGTCCAAGATACTTTACGCGCGCGCGCACACATACTATAACTTAACACCCCTTTCTCATTTCTCACTCTCTCTGTGTGTCTCTCTATCTCTCTATACTCCCTTTCTTTAATCCTCTGGATTTCTCTGAAAATGCAGGTGAAGGTCCGATCACTCACCTCTGATCGATGAAATTTTTTGGCAAAGGTCAGGTTGCACCAATACAAGGACCTACCATCATTGCTCCTTCCTCCCCCGTCTCTCTCTCTCTCTCCTCAATCTCTCACTACTTATGGACCATCATTGCGTCACAGGTAGATCATTGCATCACAGGTAGATCCAAGGTATTATTGGGGGTTTAATTGACTTGAAAGTGTGTTATTACACATATCAGGTTTGTGTGTATAGGTACCAACCAGGCGAACAACGTGAGTGCATTGTGTGCATGTGTGATTCCAACATGTGCTTCACCGACACATGCTGATGAGGTGGTGGTTAGTGGATTCTAATTCGGGTTTCACTTTGTGTGTCAACGGTTGGTGGTTTTCAACTTTCGGTGAGGGATTTCGATTTGTATTACAGATCAGGTGGTTTCTAACTTCATGTTAGTTTAGGATGGAAGTGGATAGCAGTTTTCACCTTTCTGGTGGTAGATGATAGTTAGACGGTTTCTAGTGGTTGGTGGTGGATGAAGGTTTATGGTGGTGATGGTCTAACGCTCTTTTAACTTTGCTAATAATTGTTAAACTTTTTAAGTATGTTTAATTATAGTTAATATATTTAAATAATAGTTAGAGTTAATTACTGAAATGGTCCCTGAACTTTGCCAAAAGTATCTGATTTAATCCCTAGACTTTAAAAAGTACGTAGACAGTCCCTAATGTTGAAGATAAGTCTCATTGACAGTCCCTGAGCCTAACATCTGTTAAAGCCTAACGTTAACCTCCTTTTGAGGAGGGGTAGCAGGGTCTTTTCTCACCCAATGGGACCTACTAACCACCTTATTTAACCCACTATTCATCTTCTTCATTTTAACACTTCAACTTTTACATACATTGAAGGTTAAGAGAAGGAGAAGGACTACAGAGATTTAGCCAAGCCCATTCAATTCCAAACCTAATCTAATAAACCAATTCAATTCAATCTTTGAATATGTAATCATGAGTTTTATAACAGTAACATCCCCAGGGGCGGACCCATGTACAAGGGGGGGGGGGCACGGGACACCGGTCTTTTGACGGTTCGTAGTGTTAATTTTCGACTTTTTGAGGCGGTGCTACCGGTAAATTTTCGGGGTGCACCCGAGATGCCACCAAAATCAAAGGAAAAATGAAAGTTTTCTAAAAAAAATGATAAAAAAATAGTTTAATCTTTCAATTTATACCTTTAAAATAGCATTATAGTTAACAGCTCTTCATATAAATTGTGTTTTGTTTTAAAATTTGGCCTTAAAATACCAGAAAAACAGCCGAAACCTCGTTAATCCGACCCGATTAACCGGAAACCCGAAAAAAAACCCGAACCAGACCCTCAAACTTATTTAATTTTATTCTCGCATTATATGGTGCTACCGGTCCCCAGAAATCCTGGGTCCGCCACTGAACATCCCTGAACAAATAAAATGGTTGTACGGGTTCAAGGAACCCAGCCCAGATACCTCACCTGTGTAATAATAGATATACTATGTATACTCTATATGATGAAAGTTGCTATCCATCTAATTACCTTTTTTTAATTAGTCATTTGTATGATTTAATCTCATGCTATTAATCAAACTCATGGAGATGTATGTAGCAAAGCAGATGCATCAAAATCTGCCGAGACTCCTAGGGTCAAAAGCCGCATGGCCCCATCTCTAGAGAACTTGCGAGCAAACAAAAAACAGGGGACTTATATTGCATTATAGTGACACCACTCTGTTCGGTGTTTAGTCTCGTAATACACATGGTTTATATCCTGCAAAATCAAAAAACAAATAAGGGAATTTTCACGTTTTGGTTTAATATACTCCCCTTGGCCATAAGATGTGACCCAGTGTGTGTGTGTGTGTACTAAATGACACCGATTTCATAACGGCACCACCTGATAAACCCAACATGCTAGCCTTTCCACCCTGAAGTCGTGCAGCACCAAATACCACTGGATAACCAAATCAAAATACTACACATCAACTTTATCTGCCCAAAAAAAAGAAAAAAAAAACATCAAGAAATACAACAGTAAAGAAAAACTTGTTCTTACAGTTCACCTTGATAGACATAGCATTATATCAGCATGATAAAAATTTCATTTGCAATATTGAAGCCAGGCATTTACCCACATGATTTGAACAACTAGAAAGAGAAATGGGTAGTGTTTGGATGTACAATTTGAAAGTGATCATATTATCAATATTCAGAATGGGCTGTAGTAAAACAGATTGTTGAAAGAAGGTATTTGGATATGTTCCTGGTGTCTGAAGCAATAATCAGATAATCACTTGCTTGTCTGTTTGGAATATCTGATCATTTAAGGAATCGGTCAAAGGTAAAAATGACCAAAAATGATGTTAATGTAGGAAAAAAGGGAGCAAATATGTTATTCGGTTTTACTTTTACAATTGTATAATCAGTTTTGTTGCAACTGCTATGAAACTGATCATTAACCCCTTCATAATCAGATAATCAGAAAATACAAACATCCAAACACCCAAATAAGGCAAATCCAAACACTCCGCGTAAATGGTATTATTAGTAGAGAGAAAATTTCACTTATGGTCCCTGTGGTTTGTCACTTATTACATGCACGGTCCCTTAAGTTCGTTTATTACACTGAAGATCCCCATGGTACGTACTTTGTTACACTGATGGTCCCTGGTCCAACTAAAAAGACCAAAATGCCCTTATTTTTTAAATTAAACTACTATAATACCCCTCATCCTTCTTTTTTTTATTTATTTTCTTAATTTAAAATCATTTTAATATATTATATAAAATCATTATATATTTATATATACATGTATAGAGAAGAGAAGAGTGTAGATTGTAGTTCTTGAGAATGAAGAAGATGGGAGCCACCCATCACTATCACCGGCCACCCACCACCCACCACCGCCAACCACCATTCTCACCGGCCACCCACCACAGCCACCCATTAGCAGCACACCGGAGCAAACCACCACCGTCCTCACCCCTCTCTCGCTCTCTCTTTCTCTCAACCTTAACCATCACCGCCGCACCCTCGCCAGAGAAGACAACCGGCCGCCACTGCCGTATATCAGATCCACTTCAACCGACCACAACCATCTCGTCTCTCTTCCATCCTCTTTCTCTTAGCCGTCGCACCCACCACAACCCAAGACTCATCACCGGCGCACCCACAGCTCACCTCCGCCGCTCACCATCTGCGGTCGCTTTCTCTCTCGCCCATAACCACAACCGAATCACAATCATCACCGTCGAACACTCGAACATCTTCATCATCACCACCGTCGCATGTCAAATTAGGGTTTTTTACCACTTTTATCTCTCTTTCTCTCTCTACAAATTAGGGTTTGTGATCTTCAATTCTTGGTATGAAATTTGCATCTAATCGGATAGCTCTGTTCCTGGGTTTTGCATTCGATGTTTATATTTCAGGGGAAGAGGAGTGTAGCTGGATTTGGCGGTGGTGGGGGTTGTTTCATACGGTGGTGAGGGTTTTTCAGACGGTGGTGGCTTGGCGGTGGTCAACGGCGGTGAGGGTAGTGGCAGACGGGTTTGGTGTTCTTGGGTTTTGCATTTGATGTTTATATTTCAGGGGAAGAGGGGTGGAGCTGGTTTTGGCGGTGGTGAGGGTTGTTTCAAACGGTGGTGAGGGTTTTTCAGACAGTGGTGGTGGCTTGGCGGTGGTCAACGGCGGTGAGGGTAGTGGCAGAAGGTGGCTTGGGTTATCAAGGGGTGTTTGTTATTTATTTTAGTATTTTAATTTTTTTAATAATATTAATTAGTATTTAACGAATAAAAATAAAAGAAATTAAAGAGAAAGGGTATTATAGTCTTTTCAAGTGCATTCAAGGTGAAGAGGGACCATCAGTGTAACAAAGTACATACCATGGGGACCTTCAGTGTAATAAACAAACTTAAGGGACCGTGCATGTAATAAGTGACAAACCACAGGGACCATAAGTGAAATTTTCTCATTAGTAGATGTAAACGCATTACCTGTACCAGGTTGACGAAATTGTGCCTCTGCAGAAGTACCACGAAGGGGTTCCCATTAGTTTCATCATAATTACATCATAGTGTTATACACAGCACGTGAGATCTGTTACTTGTTAGGAAGTGGTTAGAGAGTTAGTTGATTACCTGTATAAAAGAGTTACACATTCATTTCTGGTTGTACGTTTAGTTCTTACGTCTGTAAACACTCTCTTACAAATGAATACCACTTCCTGATTGCTTTCAACTTCCTTCTTCATTTCTTGAAGTTCTGAGCATTAGGTTAAATCTTTCAATCCTAATTTGGATTCTGAGATTTCCAATCATAACAATTGGTATCAGAGCCACTTTCTTGGCTCCCAATTTCACAGCCCTAGGTTACGTATGGTTACTACCAGGTCGAAACCAATGGATGAAGCTACGAGGATGTTCATATCAGAATCAATTGCTGCTGCGTTACAATCAACCATGGTCGATGTACAGAAATCAATCGACAATTCTGTTCAAGCCTCGGTTCAAGCTTCAGTTCAATCTTCTCTCAACGATGTTCATAAATCGATTGAGGCTCTCAATCAATCTCTCAGTGGGGTGTATGTACAACAAAATTTCATTGCCAATGAATTACAGAAAGGTTCAGGAGAAGGTGGAAACAGAGGATTGAGGATGAACAACACCAGGCTAAGTCGATTTACAAAAGTTGAATTTCCAAGGTTTAATGGAGATGATGTGCAGGGATGGATTTACATGTGTAAACAATTCTTTGCGGTAGAAGGAATTGAGGAAGAACAAAGGGTGAAATTAGCTTCTATTCACCTGTATGATAAGGCTTTAGCATGGCACCAACAATTCACAAGATTACATGGTGAAGGTGTTGACTGGAACTATTATTTGGAAGCTATACAACAGCGATTTGGGGCAATTTTTGAGGATCCATTAGCAGAGATTAAGAATTTGAAACAAGAAGGATCAATTCAGGCCTACCAAGATGCCTTTGATATTCTTTTAAGCAAGATTGAACTCACGGAGAAGCAATCAATCAGTTTGTACATAGCAGGTCTGAAGCCTGAAATTGAATCAGTGGTAAGAATGTTTAAACCTAAAACTTTAGTTGATGCCTATTCTTTAGCCAAACTTCAAGAAACCCATAGTCATGCAACTAGAAGAATAGAGTATCTCCACAAGGGTCTAACTATGTGCCTGTTAAATCTGCTCCATTATTGTCACTACCATCAGTGGCCTCACCAATTAATGCACAAGCCAACAATATGCAACAGAAGCAATTTAATTCCGCTGTACCAACACGAAAACAGTTGAGTCAAAATGAATATGAAGATAAAAGAGCCAAGAATTTATGCTTCTACTGTGATCAACGCTTTGTTCCAGGTCATAAATGTTCAGGACGGTTGTTTTCATTGGAAATTACAGCTGATGAATGTTCAGAACAGGATGAGATTCATGACAATGATTGTACTGATGGTGAATTTTGCTTAAATGGTATAGAAGGCGAGAAGGAAGGTTTGTTTCCCCTGATTTCATTAAATGCATTATCAGGTACCAATAATTTTCAGACTATGAAGGTGAAAGGGCAAATAAATAACCAAGCTGTACACATTTTGATTGATAGTGGTAGTACTCATAATTTCTTGGATCTTGCCACTGCCAAGAAATTAGGCTGCCACATTAAAAGTATTTGTCCACTTTCGATAGCAGTAGCTGGAGGTACTTCACTTGTTAGTGCCTATGAATGCAAAAATATGCAATGGAAATTGCAGGGAGAAGTTTTTAACACTGATGTTATGTTAATACCGTTGGAGGGTTGTGAAATGGTCTTGGGAATTCAATGGTTGTCTACTTTGGGGAAGATAGAGTGGGACTTTAATCATTTGTATATGGCATTCACGTATAAGGGAAAGAAAATGACCTTACGTGGTGCTAATCACACCGAATTGAAGTGGGCTACATGGAAGAGTTTGTCTAGGAAGGTTGACATACAAGGTCCACAATTAGCATCTATGTCTTTATGTATCTACCCTGCTACTTTAATGTCTATAAGTGTTAATGAGGATAAGGTGGTAGATACTGATGGCAGAATTGAGCAGTTGTTATCGCAATATGAGGATGTATTTGTTGTTCCCACTCAATTGCCACCCAAAAGAATACAAGATCATAAGATTCCCTTAAAAGAAGGAACTAATCCGGTTAATATCAGGCCTTATAGACACCATCCTACACAGAAGGATGCAGTCGAAATAATGGTTAATGAGTTGTTAGAATCAGGGGTTATCAGAAAGAGCAACAACCCATTTTCTTCTCCGATTGTGATGGTAAAGAAAAAAGATGGGACATGTAGTATGTGTGTGGACTACCGTGAGCTGAATAAAAACACTATAAAAGATAAGTTCCCGATTCCAATAATTGAAGAATTAATAGATGAACTTCATGGCGCTCAAATTTTTTCTAAATTGGATCTTTGTTCCGGCTATCATCAAATAAGAATGTGTGATGAAGACATCGAGAAAACAGCTTTTAGAACTCACCAAGGTCACTATGAATTTCTTGTCATGCCATTCGGGTTGACAAATGCGCCGTCAACGTTTCAAGCACTCATGAACGAGGTTTTCGCCTCTTTTTTGAGGAAATTTACGCTGGTTTTCTTTGATGATATATTAGTTTACAGTTCTTCATTTCAAGATCATCTGATCCATCTTGAAATGGTGTTGCAAACATTAAGGGAGCATACTCTATTTGCCAAGAAAAGCAAATGTGTTTTTGGAGCTCAACAAGTAGAGTATTTGGGCCACATAATTTCTGGAAGTGGGGTTGCTACTGATCCTGTGAAGATTCGTTGTATGAAAGAGTGGCCAACACCACAAAACATAAAACAGTTACGTGGGTTTTTAGGACTCACCGGTTACTACAGGCGTTTCATCAGAAATTATGCTGAAATTAGTCGAGTCCTCACTGAACTTTTAAAAAAGGATTCATTTCAGTGGAGTGATAAAGCTCAAAAGACGTTTGAAACTTTGAAGGAAGCTATGATAACAGCTCCGGTGCTCAAACTTCCTGATTTTTCTAAAGAATTCACTATTGAAACTGATGCATCTGATGTTGCAATGGGTGCTGTACTTTTACAGGAGGGACATCCTATTGCATACCTTAGCAAATCACTATCTCAATGACACAAGTGTTTGTCAGCTTATGAGAAAGAGTTGTGGGCTATCGTATATGCATTAGAAAAGTGGAGAGGTTATGTTTTGGACCGCCACTTTAAAATTCGAACAGATTATTTCAGTCTCAAGTACCTGATGGATCAGCGATTACACACTCCATTTCAACTTAAGTGGCTACCAAAGTTGTTAGGTTTCGATTACGAAATTATTTACAAGAAAGGGAAGGATAATGTTACTGCAGATGCATTATCTAGAGTTTCAACAGAAGCTGTGTTAAATACTCTTACAACTTCAGTATCTAACAACTTGTTGGATGACATAAAGGAAAGCTACACAAATGATGATCATGTTCAGAAGCTGATTTCATCAGTTCAACAAGGGCTGCTTAGCAATGGGAAGTATGCATATTTGATGGGATTAGTGAGGAGAAAAGGAAAAATTATGATCGGTAAAGATATGGAATTGAGAAGGAAACTTTTGTCTTCTTATCACGAAGAGCCTTTGGGAGGGCATTCTGGAATACAAGCTACTATGAAGTGATTGGTTGCTTTATTTTATTGGAAGGGTTTACGAAGACAAGTTAAGGAGTTTGTTCAAAGTTGTTTGATTTGTCAACGAAATAAATCGGATCTCATGCCTTATCGCGGTTTATTACAACCTTTACCAATCCCACAACATGTGTGGACCGATATTTCCATGGACTTTATTGAAGGACTACCAAAATCACACGGTAAATCTGTGATAATGGTGGTTGTTGATCGGCTAAGCAAGTATGCTCATTTTATGTCTTTGTCTAATCCTTTTACAGTAGCTCAGGTGGCTCAATTGTTCATGGATAATGTTTACAAACTTCATGGCCTACCCAAGTCAATCACTAGTGACAGAGACAAGATTTTTCTTAGTCGATTTTGGAAGGAGTTATTTACAAAGATGGGAGTAAAGCTGCAGATGTCAACAACATATCATCCGCAGACTGATGGTCAAACGGAGATTTTTAACAAAAGCCTTGAATGTTATTTGAGATGTATGGTGGGAGAACAACCAAATCAGTGGGTTAATTGGTTATCCTTGGCAGAATTTTGGTATAATACATCTTTCCATACAGCAATACAAAGTACTCCTTTTGAGATTTTATACGGACAGCCTGCTCTTACCCATATTTCTTATGTGATTGGCGACTCATTGGTGGGGGCTGTGGATCGTACTTTGAAGGCAAGAGAGGATGCTATCTCTCTTCTTAAGTTTCATTTAAAACGAGCCTAAGATCGTATGAAACATTATGCTGATAAAGGGAGGTCAGATCGCAGGTTTGACATAGGGGACTGGGTATTTGTTAAGCTGCAGCCACATAGACAGGTTACTCTTCGATTACATAAACATAACAAGCTTTCATCCAAGTATTATGGGCCATTCTTGATTACAGAAAAAGTTGGTGAAGTTGCTTATCGTTTGGAGTTGCCACTGAGTTCTAAAATTCATCCTGTCTTTCATGTTTCACAGCTCAAAGTGTGCAAGGTGGTTCCTGATAGCCCTGGATTTCTACCTCCTTGTGACCAAGAGGGTTTATTACTTAAAGTCCCAGTCAAAATTTGTGATCGTCGTTTGGGTAAATTGAACAATCAAGCTGTTGTTTACTGGTTAGTGCAGTGGTCTGATGGAAGTATTGATGATGCAACATGGGAACTGGCTAGTTCGATTCAGCAAAAGTTTCCATCTTTTGTTGATTCTTGAGGACAAGAATCGTGTTAAGGAGGAGGGATTGTTATACACAGCACGTGGGATCTGTTACTTGTTAGGAAGTGGTTAGAGAGTTAGTTGATTACCTGTATAAAAGAGTTACACATTCATTTCTGGTTGTACGTTTAGTTCTTACGTCTGTAAACACTCTCTTACAAATGAATACCACTTCCTGATTGCTTTCAACTTCCTTCTTCATTTCTTGAAGTTCTGAGCATTAGGTTAAATCTTTCAATCCTAATTTGGAACTTGAGATTTCCAATCATAACACATAGCTTCAAGTTTGATTGCTTCCCTTCCTTTGATAAAACCTGTAGAGTCATGCCTTTTATGATCCAAGCAGTCAACTCAGGTTGACTTTCAAAAGGTTTGATGGGATACATATTTCCATCCTCTGATTTTACATCATAAACAAACGGGAGTCTTAGTGAGAGAAAACCCTCTGATCGTCGAAGCCCCTGATCGGAAGCCACCCACGCAAGGGAGTTCGTCGAAGCCCTCTGATCGGAAGCCCTCTGATCGTTGAAGTCGGAAGCCCTCTGATCGTGGACGGCGATTGTGGTCTGCGAACTTGGGGCTAGGGAATAAGACGGTGGGTTGCGAAATTACCGTGATATAACGGAACATTTAACGGAAGTTATCTCCAGGGACTAACCATTTGACTTATCTTCAACAGTAGGGACTGTCTACGTACTTTTTAAAGTCTAGGAACTGAATCAGATATTTTTGGCAAAGTTCAAGAACCATTTCAGTAATTAACTCTAATAATTAACATTTCAAAATGAATAACAATTAAAAAATAACGAAATTGAAACATTGAAACAAAATGCATCTAAAATCAACATTGAAACAAAATGTTTACCACAAGTAGTATTATTGATGTAAATTTTTTTAATTCAATAACAATTGGTGAAAAATTAGATAAATCAAAAACATTATTATGTAATTTACTTTAATTAATATTACGTTGATGGAAAGAAGTTTCAAAAACTAATAATAATACATTGAATGATCATAAGTAAGGCTGGCAATTCCTGATCCGACACGAAACACGACCCGAATCTGACATGAAAAAAGTGACACGAACCCGAAATGGGTCAAAACTAGGTCGACAAGAAGTTGACACGAAAATAAATGGGATGGGTTGGGTTAGGGTCAACCCGACAACCCGAAAATGACCCGTATAAGGGTAAAACTAAAAAGTATAAAATTTTCTTTAATACTTAAAATTAAAATTTCAAAAAGGAGATTGTGAATTCAAATGAGGGAATGACATCTTAGGCAATAAAATTCAATAAACAATAGTACAAAACCTTGAAAAGCTAAAAATTTAAATAGACAATAAAAGATTTAAATAAACAATATTACATCATTTTGCTATTTGTTATTTTAACTATATTGTTTTGGACTTTTGGTACTTTGACGTTTGTCAACTTGGTAAGATTTAGACCTAAACAATATCATAGGGATGATGATTTAAATCAAGACCTTTTGGAACCCACCCAACCCGATATTCCTTCTAAGAATACAACGGTAAAGAAGAAAAACGACTTGCTTTTTAAAATTGGATAATTTTCTTTAGGTTATTTTAGTTCATGGTTTGTTCACTAGTTACCACTTTTGTATTAAAGCTATTAAATTGTATTGATATTCGATATTTTAATCACTAGTTAGTATAGAAAATTGGAAATAGACAAGGAATTCGAAAATTTTATGACGAAAACCGTACTCGAAAACCGAATTTGAAAACCATAATCGAAAACCTTATTTGAAACCCATAATCGAAAACAGTAATTGAAAACCGTACCCGAAACCCGTATTCGAAAACCATAATCGAAAGTAAAAAAATACTTTAGACCGAAATGGGTTGACACGAAACACGACCCGAACCCGACACAAAAAAATTGACACGACTCGAACCCGACACGAAAATAAAAGGGTCGAAATTGGGTCGACACGAAGCTGACCCAAACCCTAACAACACGAACCCAATAACACGAACCCGACCCAAATTGCCAGCCTTAATATTGTTACAATCACCAAAATAGATCTTTTAGAATCCTTTTTTTTTCAATATATTAAAATGTATATTAAATTTTTATTACACCATGATAATGGGCCGAATAAGTTGCTGGTCTCAAGTAATAAAGCCCAATTTATACAAGGCCCACTTTTCTTAATAAGCATTAGCCCGATAGTATAGAACAGCCTCCTATATATGCTTTTGCAATTTACAATTTCCACATAGTCCTACTAGGAAAATAAATATAAGAGAAAGGAATGAGATTTGGGTCATCGTAATTATTTTAATTGCAACCCTGTTTAGTAATTCATAACTATTTTAAAATTACAGTTTAAAGTGTTTATGGAGTATGACAGTAGTATTCTACCTTTAATTGCAAAACTAGCAATTGTAACCCATCTATCTATATATCTATATAAAAGGCATGCAAATTTTTTAAAAATGATCATAAATTGAGTCTTAATTAACCAATCATAACCTTCAATTTCAAAATTATTTCATTCTCAAAACAGTTTTGGTAAGATTAAAAACGTGGATAAGAAATTTTAATTTCAAATTATTCAATTTCAGTTTCGAAATATTAATTTTAAACCTATTGGGAGGGGGTTAGATGAATATTTTGAGAGGGTTTTATAAAACATATAAGGAGGTTTTAAGAATATGTGAGGGAGTTTTATAAAAATTGTATACTAATGTAATTAATTATAAGTTGTTTATAAATTATTTTTAGTAACTTGTGATATATTTTGTTTAGAGAAAAAATAATTATATATTTACGACCGTCTCATTTTTATCTATGTTTTGGTATAAATTTTAATATAATATGACACTTTTTTAAAATTAGTAAATTCTCATCACAAAGGTGATATTTCATTTACTGCATTATTTTTATTTAAAAATTTTAATATCTCAAATACACTTATGAAATACCCGTGTGTACACGGGTCAATAAGCTAGTTATATATAATATAGTTATTAGAAATTTATAAACAGTTATTTTCCTGATAATTGTTATAGATCTTTTAAGCTGTAATTAAATAGCTAATTATATCTGGCATAGTGACAAGAAAAGGTTGGTTGTATAGAACAGATACAAGGTTTGAATCGTGGTTGTTCTTTTTCTTCTATTTTTTCACCCTAGGAGGTTAACCTTTTGTTTTTATATTTATATTATTCAGGTATTAATTTTATATGTTTTTAGTATTTCCATTATAACCATTAACCCATCGTGTCTAATGTAAATATGAACACATATACGTGATCGTCTATATTTATCTACATTTTGATATAAATTTGAGTGTTATACGTCTTTTATCTAAAATTTCTTTTATAACCATTAACCCATTGTGTCTAATGTAAATATGAATACATATAAGTGATCGTCTTATATGTATCCACATTTCGACATAAATTTGAGCTTAATACGCCTTTTATTTTAAAAAAAAAGTATTTTTCGATGTATAATACTAAAAATGTATATTTCGTAGATACCTATCATCTTACGTTATTATTTATATCAAAATATGAATAGTTGAGTTGGTTACAAATATATATGTTGATGTACACCATGATACATCAAGATGTATAGACAAACACTTAAACGTAATATGGAAAATAAAATCTGAAAATCGATTTAGATCTAAACAACCTAAATATTTAATCATTTTACAAGCTTAAAAAGAAACATACATTTGTCTTGGTACATAATGTTGGTGCAATCAAGATTAAATATTTATATATTGTTTTGATAACGCAATTTTAATATCTACTTAAAAAGAAATATTATTACAAAAATCCAAGTTAATATGAAAATAATAAGTTTGGCAAAATAAGAATTTAAATATAAATTTTCATTGATCACAACACTGATAAATCATGAGGATTAAAGTTGCAAATATTATAAAATCGACAAACGTTTGAAAAATGAATAAAGTAAAAATGATTATAAAACGTCAACGAAAAAATATTATAAAAAGTCATTTTTACTCAAAAATATTTTCATTTATAAAACATTCCATATGAACTTAAAAGATTTTTTCTAGAATAAAGTTTTTATAAAATCATTTGCCAACTATTATTCCACGTAAATATTTTATATTGACAAATATGAAAATACGTATTTTGGCATATAAGTTAAATATCCCTAAGAGGTATTATTATACTGTGTATTAATGATTGGTGGAATGATATCAAATGATATCTTACCTTGGATTTGGTGCCTCAAAGAAAGTACATAGGTGGCACCATTATAGCTACTCATTTTGGGTGAAATCTTACATTGATATTTAAGTCAGACCAATTACACAGTATAACGATATTTAATTCTGGATATTTAACTGCCAAAATACAAGTTTAAAGGAGAAAGCCGAAACATAACGATTACATTTTAAATCGGCTCAAAAAGCTGTGCAAGTGTGCCACGGTCGCAAGCCATTTGTCGACTGGTGGGCTGCGACCGTCAAGCCACTTAAATGCACATCTTTCTCTCTCTTCAAACTCTATAAATACAACACCAGTTGTTCTTCACTCCTCACCCCTTTTGCAACTGAAATTCTCTGAATATTATCATCACACACTTGTGATCTTTCACTTTTATATTTATATGTGTAATTCTTGAAGTTGTTATATTCTTTAATATATTCAAACAACAACTCAAGATTTGGTAAGAGGAGTCAAGAAATGAGAGAGTATGTTCTTCATCTTCATATACTTACCTCTCATTGTTTGTGAGTGATTGTGATATTCACCATTGTTGGTGATTTGTGAGATTTGTGAGTTTGTTCTTGTGGAAAGAACAACATTATTTGTTGGTGGATTTGACTATTCCCCACATGTATTTCTAGTTCAAGTTCTTTGGGACGAACTTGTTCATATATACTTATTGAAGAAGACTGGTTTTCTTGGTGAAGAACACTTTTAAGCTCTTGGATTAGAGCTTGGTGTGGTTGTCACCTACCATACAAAGGTGATTTTATTCGATGATCTCTTCCGATCTAAGAGAACTTTTGCACGTTGTGCTAGTGAAATTTTCTTGACGGAGGTCAAGGAGTTTATGTAGGTTAGAGTTCAACCGAACCACTATAAATCCCGGTGTCATCTCTCTAACCCTCAAACTCTTTAACACTTGCATTTATATTCTTGCACTTAACTTATTGCTTTAATATTCTTGTCTTTACATTTCAAATATTTACATTTCTGTCTTTACATTCTTGCACTTACATTTACACATTTACTTTCAAGTCATTTACTTTATTGTCAAGAATATATATATATATATATATATATATATATATATATATATATACTTATATATATATATATATATATATATATATATATATATATATATATATATATATATAGAGAGAGAGAGAGAGAGAGAGATAGACTTGATGGATTGTGTGAAGGGATAGTGTACACGTGTCATCACATCCATGGACACTATGAGTCACTAAAGGGTCACATAGCTGCACACCCAATTAATGAACCAGGAACAATTCGATGTGCATAAAATAGGTAATTAATAGTTAATTAATTATCAAGAAAGAGGGAAATAATAAATAGATATTTATTATTAGAAAAAGGGAATATTAAATATTAGTTAAATATTTAATAAATAAAGTTTGGTTAGAAAATATTAATTAGCAGTGGATTAATTAATATTAACTAAACTAAGAGGGTTTGTTTTGCCAAATGATCAAAGTTGTTGATCATGGACCGCGCTTTAGGGTCCAAGGGCTTTGGCCCAAAATGTTAACTATTTAAGTAGGTTTAAACCTTAGTTTAAATCTAATTAATTGAACAAAAACTCTCTCAAGCACTCCCCCTCTCTCTCTCCTTTGGTCGACGGCAGCTACCACTACCCTCGGTGGTTTCGGTTTTCCGGTGGCGGCTCACCGGCGGACAAAGCAGGCGGCGAACGGCGGCGCCCTGCGGTTTAGCGGTGCGAAACCCGAGGGCCGACCTCCTTTGTGGCAGGCTCTTATCGGCGGCCGCGATCTGGGCAAAAACCCGACTGGTTTTTGCCGGTTGTTATACACACACGCGTATTGTTCAATTTTTGGCGGTTTAGCAGCCAGTTCAAGGGTGCAGTAGCTGTATATCCCCTTTCAGCAGTTTCAGTGTATATTTTCTATCTCATAGTTAATAACTGATGTGGGACATATATAATCCATGATATATCTGTTTTATATGATTATTGTTCATGTTTCCCCACCCCATCCAGTTGGGATCCTGGGAACGGGATTTGCAAGTTTATTTCCACTGTGCTTTATTGTACCTTGTAAATCCATACAGTGGTATCAGAGCCTTCTTCTAGGCTCGGTGGGGAACAAGTTGATCATATTTATATTATGTATATATATGTGCGAAAATTGATATTGTGGTTAGCATCGAGTTTCTAATCTGTTACCTGATTACTTTTCCAGTTTTGCTGATTAAATATATATTTTATATGTTTGTGTTAAACTTTGATTTTGGTTTATCAAGATCAGATCTTTTTATCATTAACAGTTTCCAGATTATTGTTTATATATTATTTACATATTAACTGCGTGAAACTTGGTATTTGGTCAAAGGTCAAGGTTTATGACTTTTATCCAATTAAAGTTTCCAGATTATCTGTCTTATATTTATACATATATTATGTGAGAAACTTGGTACTTGACAAAAGTCTAAAGTTTTGACTTTTAACTAATTATAGTTTTCAATTTACATGTTTTATCCATATCTGTATAAATTGTGTGTGAAAATTGTGGTTATTAAAAGTTCAAAGTTCTTAAATTTCTAAATCAAGTTTCCAGCATTATTATTATGTATTTAATAATATTGACGTTTAACCTTGTGGTATTTTTGTTTTTATCTAGTTTGAGATATTTAACAAAAAGGCTCAGTTTAAGGCCCAGTTTGAGGTCCATGTTGAATATTGGGATTAACACAAAGCCAGTCCGTGTTTTGATGTTAAAAGATCCAAGTTTGAATCAACCCGGAATTATGTATGTGTATTATTATTATTTATAATTTTGTACGTGATTGATTGTTTATTACTTTTAAGCCAAACGCCTAAAACTTAGTGGATCACCTTGTGGTTGTTTACTTTCTTGTTTGTGGTTGGTTTATGTTAGAATTATTAAAGTGAGGGGTGTAATATGTAAATACACCAAAGTTGGGAAATGCTATAAAAGGCATTTCCCAACTCTTATCAAATAAGCTTTGCATATTTCTCAACTCTTGTGTGTGTTTTCTCTCTTAGCTCTCGGCTCTCTTTCTCTCTACCGATTACACATACAAACACACACATTAACTCTCAAGCATTGCTTCATCCGTATAATACGGGACCATCAATTGGTATCAGAGCCAAACTTGTTTTTGGCTTGTGATTGTTCGAAAAACATCAAAGATAATCTCGTAAAGTTCAAGCTCAAAGTGAAGAACAAGCTCTCGGGTTCAACAAGGTGTCCAACAACAAGGTTAGTTCAAGAAAGGTACGATTATTGAACATTCCCGAAGATAGAACACGTTGAAGGTATAAAAACACTACTTTTTCTATTATCCTTTCGGGTTTATTCAAAGACATTCACTGTTTTATAAGGCTTTCTTGAAGAACACTTCAAAACCTAGTGGAAATTTTAAAGGATAAAGTCCAATAGTTCATTAAATGCTCGATTTCTTGACATTTAATTTTCTGGAAATTTAGCATTTATGGTGTTCTTGAGGCTTAAATGCAGAATTGAAGAAGAAGAAGTCATTTTTAATTAAATTTAAATAATTCTTCAAAGTTTAAGTGTTTCACAAGACAACTCAAGTACTACCCATACCAATCAAGGTACAAGTGGGTAGACACCATAAGGGGTAAGGCCATCTCATTTGATAGGGACACATCAGAGTCTATAAGCCGGATCCTTGGTCAATGCGATTGACTAGATTAGGCGGCTTACAGAGTTCCTACAAAGTTGAAATTACTAAGTGCTGCATCAAAGCTATCAACCGGGTTCCCCTAATCGCATGCGATTGAGACTAACAATTCTATCAGCCGCACCAAAGGCAATCGCATTCGATTCAACTGATTTGCATAGCACTCTTGTTATTACTAACAGTTTATTGCTAAGTGTTTGGTGCTATAGGAGTTTGCTTAATTTTTCAAGGGTTTTCTCCAATCGCATAGTATCTATTGCATACCCGGAACCTATTGGACAAGTGACAGAATCATTTGGACTTGACTTTAAAGAGGACAATCGAACCTAAACTTAAAACTTTAATTCAAAATTGAATTTAACCTTTACAAGATCTAATTCAAGGTTGAATTAAAGTGAAATAACTCCTCATTTTAACAAATCAAGTTTCGAACAATCAATCCATACATAACAAGTGAACAATCATTTCTGTAATCAAAGTTCAAACAATGTCTAGCTCAAATGAGATGATGTCCATTGGTACATAAAGCGAGAAGGTATCTTCTAACTCTAACTATAATATGAGTTTTAAACATGAACACATACAAACCATATTAATCCGAATGAAAGAGTTAGAAAATCAGATAATAGAGTTAACCACTAGAAATCAAGTTCTAGAAAATGTTTCACACAACAAGGATAAAGAGGCACAAACAATAATTAAGTAGTTAGATAACAACTTAATTAGTCTAAAGATCCAATTAGCTGCTAAAGAATCTGAATTCTTAGAGTTAACTAATAGAACAAATACCACCATATTAGATCTTAAAGCAGAATGTGCATGTGCTGAAAAGGATTATGAAATTCTTAAAAATGAACTTAGGAATGACCTAAGTACTCTTTACTCCAGAATCTATGAACTTGAATATCTTTTATCCAAACGCGATCAAAGTGACAAGATCATCTCTCAATACAAAGAAAAGGAACGTCCTTTCTCCAGATGGAATTTCGATGGGCTGGGATTCAAATTGAGCAATATTATGTCCAAACAATTATATAATGCTGGTCTGTTTGGCGAAGGCCTTACCCAACGAATGATTTTTATTGGTCAAGAAGAGGACAGTATTGAAGAAGATGTCAAACGAACCCTTAATCTCAGAATTGCAATTCCATTTGACTACTCTTATCTCAATAACTCATACCTCACCTGTCTCACGTCTTCATCTGATACTGATGTTTCATCTTCTGTCTATTCTGATGAAGAACTCTACTCTCCTGTTTCACCAAAGCCCACTGTTGAATACATTCCTCACAAAGAATTACAAGACAGATTCAACACCCTGCAGGAATTTTGTTTTACCCACCTTGTTCAACAGGACCTTGCCAAAGCCATTCAAGATGAGTTCAACCCTCTCACACTTGATGCATCTTCTCTGATGCAAGAGACCTACACCTTCCAACAACGCATTAAGACTTCTCTTGATCATGATGAAAAGATCATAGATAAACTTTGCAGGAAATAGTTTGTCCTAAAAGAAAGGATCAAGAAGCTCCAAGAAGAGATGCAACCTCCTACTCCATTCACATATTCACTTTATGGTTCACAACTTGATGATTGCATTCATGCATCCACTAAGTCTTCAGTAGGTAACACTCATATAAATTCTGTTAATAAAACTAATGTAACAACACTTAAACTTAAACAGGTTTGCAAACCAACACACCTTTCCACTTCCAATCACCTTTCTCGTGTGCACTTAGACGTACCTGAATCATCACGAGCTGCAGCTAGTCGACCACGACTTAATTCTAATCTTTTATCCTCTACAGTAGATGTGAAGAAGTCTGGAAACAAGAAGTACCAAATAAATGCATCATGGCAAAGAGTCATTCCTAGATCCACTAGGAAGTGTTCAAATTTGAAACCTGTATGTGAAAACATTTTGATGTTTGATTCTGTTTGTAATCATTCCTGTTCACAAGACAATACTGCTTCTACCATGTTTTGTATGAGTGATGGCTGTACTCATGGACACTGTGAATTTAATTGTTGTTATGATCAATTGCGAAAATCTTTAGGCATTAAGCCATGTGCTGATTGGACTGAATTTTATGCTAATCAAGTCTGTGTCCCGTTTTTAAACTCAAAAGGACAAATCATTCATCAGTGGATCACCACTCGTCAATCACATGCACTTAAACGCTTAAACAAATCCAACAGATTGCTCACGATCAAGGAACTGGAAGTCTACAGACGGCAGGGCTATGAAGCATTTAAAAGAGCTTGGATTGCACAGGAAAAACACTTGCATTCTCAAAAGCGTTCTCGCATTTTTCCTTCCAAAATCTCCAAACCTTCAAAACCCAAGCCATCATCCATTCAACGAGTAGCAAAACCTACTAATCGCAGTGCTCCAGTTCAGCAAAAGCAAGTTGATGTACCGAGGACACAGAGAATTCTTAAGAATTCCTCGCAACCATGGATTCGCAAACTTAACGCTTCCGCAACTCTACCGAATCCAAAACCTCCAATTCCATCAATTGTCAAACCAATAGTGGTAAAGAAACTTTCTTCTCAGCCAATTTCTTCCAAATCTATTCCTTCACGCCAAAAGCTTAAATCCATTTGGGTACCAAAGAATAGATCATTAGAAGTTTCATCATCATCAGAACCAACAGTTGTTACTCAACTCAACTTAGAGACTAACAATCAAGGACCCATTTCTATATGGGGACCTAAACGTGATTTATTCTCTTTTTGCAGGTGCCTCACTTGTGGTACCTTGACTCCGGCTGTACCAAACTTATGACTGGCAACAAAAGTCTTCTCAAGAATTATGTTCCTAAGTACTCCGGGAATGTAAGTTTTGGGAACGACAATGTTGCACCAATAATGGGGTACGGAGACGTTGATAAGAAACACATCAAGTTCAAAAAGGTCTCCTATGTTGAAGGATTAGGTCACTACCTATTTAGCATCGGATTGTTTCAATAGCATCAGACTGTTTCAATGCACGTCCCATTACTAGCCAGGAGAGATGAAAGGTTAAGCTGATAGTATTAATGGGAGAGATGATATCCATTTTACTCTTCTTTCCTTTGTTTTAGAGTAGGTGTTACACTGTTTGTTCTTTGTACAGCTTCATGATGCAACACTCAAGGGGGAGTGATTTCTGGTGACACACATGTATCATATGTGTAGGGGGAGAAAAATTATACACATACTGCACATGTGTAGGAGGAGGAGTATACAACTGATAAATTTCCTAAATCTTGAGAATTTTTCATAAACAGATGCAAAAGTCTAGGGGGAGTGTGTCAGACAAACATTCAAATCAACCATATCTGGAGAATTCAAATTTTCAAATCTCAAAATTCAGATATCTTGATTTGTTCAGAAATTTTCCAAGTGTTGGTGTTGGGTTCTGTTTCAACCAATCGCATAGAATCACTTGAAACCCAACAAAATTAATTTTTCAAGTACTGGTTCAATCGCACGGGAAGTCAATTGCATGCCTTAGAAAATGAAATGAATACAGAGTCAATCGCATGTGATTGGTATAAAAAAAAAAAAACAATCAATCGCACGTGATTAAACAATTTCAAGTATTGTTTCAATCGCATGCAATTCAAATAAGTTAGCAAGTCTAAAAGCTTAATCGCATGCGATTGATAAACAAAGGGTGAATCGCATGCATAGAATCTGGCCAACTCATAGGCTTAATCACATGCGATTGGAAATGGGTGATTCGCATGCGATTCAAGAAGTCTAAACCGGATTGTGAGTCAATCGCATGCGATTGACACTTACAAGAGGGAATCGCATGCGATTACCCCTGGCTTAACAACAAGTATAGGCCATTCGCATGGGCTATCAGCCGGGTTTTTTACCGACTGTGAGGACCAATCGGAGCTTGACACGTGTCTTTTTCACTGACATAAGTTACCCATCAGTTAACTTCTTTCATACGATTCAAAATTCGAAAACTTTCAAACTCTCTCAATCTTGGCTACTTGATTTTTCGAACTCTCGTTACGCTGCCAAAATTTTCAACATTTGTGTCAAAATACTCCTAATCATATAGGTAACAACTTGTATGGATTACATTTTTTAAATTTCGACTTTAAGTTGTAATTTTGGGGCTTTAAACTTCTGCATGCGATAAGGGTTTTCGAGACTTTAGTTGAATTTTTAGAATTCGAAACGAACTCCGTTGGTGAAACTAAACTTGCGATGGCACATTTGAACATATGGGGAACACTATGATGTAAAAATATTTCAAAAATCTCGAAAAGTGTTCTTCGTGTTCTTGGGGGGTATGAACATACAAATACAATTTGGTTTTTGTCTTGAAAAGAGGTGTTAGGATGATTCTTTGACCATGCTTAAGTAATACAAAGTTGTTTATGCCTATCTAATTGCTATATTGAAAGTGTCAAAACAACTTTTTTATGCACAAAATCATCGTGTACACAATGGAATTTTCTGACTTAGGGTGTTAGCAAAGTTTTTTCCAACTTTATAAGTTTGGTCAAATGTCAGTCAATCTTGACTCTTTCACTTATCTTTGACCACATTTCCAATTCTTTCAAATATAAGTGAGGTCAACTGATATATCTCTTTATCCGTGACTTAAATTTTTACCTATCTGTGCAGATAAGATGGCTCAAGCTATTGTTGACCCAGAGGAAATCATTCCTCGGTCTGAGTTCTTAAATTCCAAATCACATGAAAATAATCACTATACGAACCTCACCAAACTGAGAAATCCCACTTACCCTATAGTCACAGAGATTTTGAAAATCCATCCTCTGAACCATATGTTGACCTTTAATCCTGCTACTACTGGCACCCATGTACCTGAACTTTATGTCCAACAATTCTGGAAGACTTGTGAAATACAGATCAATGCTGATAATCAGGAAGTAATTCATGCTGAATTAGACGAATATACCATTGAAATATCTGTCAGCCGTCTCCGGAACATCTTTAGGCTCCCAAGGGCAAACAGCAGACCACCAGCTACAGCCTTCGTTGATATACCCGATGAGGAAGCATGTCTAGCAACTATTAAGGGAATGTGGTATACTGGTGCGCTGACAAGAAAGAATAAGTTTCGAAGGACAAACTTACATCCAAAGTACAACACCTTAATGAATGTGCTTCAAAGATGTCTCACTCCAAAGCATTCAGGCTATGATTATCCTACAGAACATCAACTGCAAATCTTTGTCGCTGCTGCAACTCATCTTCATGTGAACTATGCCTTTCTGTTCTTCCAAGATTTCAAAGCAACTATTCTAAAGAAGAACTCAGCAAAGAAGAAGAAGGGCAATTTTTTTGCCTTATCAAAGGTTCATTCCCATGATAGTCCAACACCTCATGGATCGGTATCCGGACATTCCTCGTCGGGCAGGTTTACCCTCTGTATCTCCTAAACTTTTTACATTCATTAAACCTGCTACTCCAGCTAACATACCAACTCCAAAACCTTTCCCTGAATCTCTTCTGGATCTATGTGAGCAGAATGATGTTGTGAGAAATTATAGGGAGAGTGTAGGAGCACCCTCAATGGTTGTACCAGAACCGGCCATACCTACCCAAGGGGGAGTAGAACCAGGTAAGGATATAGAGGCTAGGACTCAGCCATCTACGGGAGATGTTGAGAGGGATGTGCAGAGAGAAAATATAGAGAGGGGTGGTGAAGTAGGTGAAGGTGCTGAGAGTAGAGAGGGAGAAGATACATATGATCCAGCAATCATTCAAGCCATTGTCCAATCCCTTTCTCAATCCACCCGCACCCAAGCTGTGCTAACCGAACTAGGACTTGACGTATATGAGTCATCCAGTTCTTCCCATGAAGGGTCTGCTGTTCGTCCAGGTGGTGCCCCTAACCCCGAATCAGATATATCACCTTTGGGCACCCCTGAGCACCCTATCGACCAACCCACTCACAGTACCCCTTCCTTCATGAAACTCACCGACCCACATCCTACCTCTCCCGACCAGACTCACCCCGTTCAACCTCTTCAGGTCATTTCACAACCTGGTGGTCTGGTCATTCCTTTGACTTCAACTGTTCAAACAACCACCATTCCTATCATTCGCAGGGCCATTATAGCCCCAGAGCATGACATTCCAGTCACTTCACCAAGTCATTCACTATCTGTTGCATCTGGTTCTATCACTCCTGATTCTTTACTAGATCCTAATCAATATGCTGGTTATGGAGTTGGCAGTGGTGGAGAAGAAGAAGATAGGAGTATGAGTGAACGAGAGGAGGTAAGAAAAGAAAATGTGAGTGCTGAGGGACCCCTCAACCAAGAAAACCGGGAAGCCACATCTACTATGGGGCCTGACATTGTTGGGCCTCGTATTGAACAAGCCGCGGTTATCCCACCCGTGCAAGTTTCTGCCCCTCCTAGCCACTACGGTGTCTCTCAACAGACACCGTCTTTATTGCACAGGGTTATAGCACATCATCTAGGTCAACCCCAATTGGGTGTTGGACCTATTGAACAAAGAGTACCGCCTCCCTCGTCCTCGGCTCCTTTTCGTGCACAATTTGATATGCCGCGGATCTCCGCTTATCTTGAACAACACAAAGTCACCATTGATGCACTGAGCTTGTTGGCTCAACAAGTCTCCTCAACTTCCATAGGTGGTACCTCTCAAGGTGCCATTCGAGGATTGGAAGGAAATCCTGCTGGAGCCTACATCCATGCTGCTCCAGTAGGTGGTTCTGCCTCTGTGGCAGGTACCTCAACCGTTAATCTGAGTGATTCCGGGTTTGTTACACGTGCAGATCTTCAACTTGCTATTCAACAAGCCGTGTCCCTAATCCGCCAACAACTGCAGGAGACAAATTCAAAGTTGGATCGGATCGAAGAGGCTTCCAAGGCACAATCTGAGCAGCACACTCGTATTGAAAATCTTCTTGCAGCTCGCCCTCCAGCAACAATGCCTCAACCTCAAGCTGATGTCACTTCTCTCTCAGTGGATGCTCTGAAAAGCATACTTTATGCGAAAATTCTTGAACAGAGACCAGACACTGCTTATGATCAAGACCTTTTGACTACTCTGCGGGCTGAACGAAATCCACAGGGAATCTTCTTGGATGACTTTACAGAATTTCATGAGGATGTCAATAGGAAAATAGATGGGGTGACAAGAGGTTTTTACACCTCCCTTCAAAAGGTAACTGCCCGGCTGATGGTACTTGAACAAACCTGTCAGGCCCAGGCTCAGGGGTTAAAGAGGAGGCGGGATGATCAGGATCCTGATGATCGTCCATAGGGGGAGAAAAGAAGAAGATACATAACTGCCCCCTCAGCTGCAACTGTACCTGTACCATCCTTCAGCAAATATCTACCTACGGGTACTAGTTCTGCCGGAAGTCAACAAAAACAACAAATGGCCGATGAAGTTTATGAAAAACAGCAAAAAGAAAATGCTGACAAACAAATTGTACTTTATGTACCTCAGCAACAATCTGAACCGAGGCCAAGTAATCTTGAAGAAGGTGAAATACCTTACGAGCAGCCCCATGCTGAGATGTTTGACTGGTCTAGTGACTCAGAGGAACAAGTGGAAGATTTATATGAGTCTATTCACACATCACCAGCAAGGCATGTGGGGGAAGGTAGTTCTGCTCAACCAGAGGAGGAGACTGAGGATTCTGAGATGGAAAGACTATTCAAAGGCATTGATGAATATGTCGAGTTTGCTGCACGTCCAGATTCTCCTAGAATTGTCCACAAATTTGATGATATTCCCAGTGAAAAAGAACTTGCACTTAAAAGAAAAGAAAGGGAAGCAATTTCTAGAAGGGAAGCTAGGAGAAAGCCCAAACAAAAGAAACCTATCTTCGACGTGTCCAGGGTTCTCAGTGGGATTAATGTTGAATTTCATGAAACTTTCCCTCCTCCTCCTGGTCGGTTTCAAGAATCAGCTACTGACATTCTAGAAAGAAACAGACAAGTAGAAGCAGCTGAAAAGTTCAGACAAGAGTCAGAATGGCCCATGCCACCAAACTTCATAGTACCTCCTGCTCCACCAGTGTATCGGGGAGACCCTGGTCTTGATACCGGGAATATGTTTACAAGAAACGCTGTAGAAAATCCGATATGGAAACCATTCTTTGTCAACGCTGCCAATCTTGAAGAAAGAATACCAGAGATCTTCAGCAGTCAGTTGATAGAGGTTACCTCGCCCGAGCTGAGAAACATGAACGATAGACAAAGAAGAAGATATGATCATATTCTTACTCGTTCCAAAACCAAACCAGAAGATATCAAATCAAAGTATCCCATAAGTGACCTTCTCAGTGTTTATACCGAAACCAACTTCAACATAAAATATGCCATCTTCCATGTCAAGAGAGCTAACAACCTCACATACTTTCTTACTGAAGCAGATTTGAGGTATGTGAACATCGAAGACATTAGCTTCATATTTGACATCCTTTCCCAGAAAAAGGGAAAATGGCCTGATGAAGAATTTGGTAGTGTTGCGTTAATGAGGTACATGAGAAATCTTATGGAGTTCTTTGAGGAACATGATATCCAGCTCGGGGCTGAGAATAACTATCGGAAGGTCAATCTTCTTAAGCCTAATCAGAATCATCCAGATCTAGAAAAGCTTGAAGAGTTGACTGTTATCTATGATGGTCATCCCAACTTTAAAGGTGCTCGAGGGGTTGTCTCCAAGAATACAAAAGGCGAAAAGATCTTCATCAGACTAGATGAACTCAACGGGTATTCTGATGGCACCTTGAAAATCCTTCATCACAAGATTCATCAAAAGGTTTGGGATAACCGAGCAGCGTACACGGATGAAGAACATTCCCAGGTATACAATGCAATAGAAAAGATCAAGACAGCACTGGCAAGCAGGAGAGAAATCAGAAAGTGGCAAGTGGCATTCGGCATTCGCAACAAATCTGCTTATGAATAGTTTTATGTATTTATTTGTTGTGAATGATTACACACCTCACATAGGTGGAGATTGTTAGAATTATTAAAGTGAGGGGTGTAATATGTAAATACACCAAAGTTGGGAAATGCTATAAAAGGCATTTCCCAACTCTTATCAAATAAGCTTTGCATATTTCTCAACTCTTGTGTGTGTTTTCTCTCTTAGCTCTCGGCTCTCTTTCTCTCTACCGATTACACATACAAACACACACATTAACTCTCAAGCATTGCTTCATCCGTATAATACGGGACCATCAGTTTACATTTATTATTTATCCGGTGTGGAGAGGCCTGCATGTCACTTACAATCCCTATTCAATTTTGTAAAAGTATTAGTTTTAGCGGGCCTGTGTGCCTATGAATTATTATGTAATAATGCATTAGTTTTTTATGAAAATTGTAATAGGTTAGTTTGATATTTGTAAATGTAACAATGGACAAAGAGAGAAAGGATGTCATGGATGCTGGAGCTAGTGGGAACATCAAGATCATTCATTCCATGTGTGTTGATTGTGATCCATTTAGGGATTGACTACAGGGGTACTTAATTTTAATTAAGTACCAGTGATGGTCAAAAAGGCGTTATGTGTATTGACTTATTATTGTTATTATTAATTGTGTGGTTGTGAATTTAATTATATATTGCATGCACGTCATTAAAACCATATACATATATAAAGGATATTTTTAAGATGAAAAGTTTTTCACTTAAAAAGGTTATAAGTTTTACAAGTCTTGTAAAATGGTTAAAACTGGCAATATGTTTTTTTGAAAAAAATTAACCCTTTCAAAATTTTAGACCAGTAGTGCTACCCATTTAATGGTACACCTTTCCTGCTACCGGTACCTTGGTGTGTTGTCATGCCCAAACCGTGCGCACCGAGGTTCAAACCGATGTGGGGAGGGGGTGAAAGACTTTGCGATTCCCTGATGTGACGGGTCCAAAGTGCACTTAGGAGGACTAAATATGTACGAATTATTGTTTCATTCGATGTCCCAAAGATATAGGAGTCGTGCTTTAGATTAAACACGATCGGTATGGTTTATACCCACCAGAAATAGCACGGGGTCGGTGTTGTCGTGCCCAAACCATGCACCGGCACGTGTGAAATATGGATCCTATTCTAAAATATATTTATTTAAAGGGTTATAAATTATTTTAGAGGATTTAAATTATTGAAATGTTTATTTCTTGCTTTTTACTGTAGATGTCGATATTATCTGTTATACCGTTTTATACACCCGAGGAGTCTCTTAGTCTCATCATGAGCAAGTAGAAGCTTTCAGGTCCAAACTTTATGGTTTGAAATTTGCACTTTAGGAACATCCTAAGGGCACATGGAAGGCTGTACACAGTAGACAAACCTCCTCTAGCACGACCTGACTATTCTGCTCAGGATGAAGAGTATGATACATATTATAAGTATCTGTCTGAAGAATCTGACATCATGTCAATTCTGATACTCTCCACAGAATCTGAGTTTTCGGATGAACTAAAGAATAAGTCGGTATTTGAGGTCGTGCAAGACCTTGAGGAGCACTTCAAGGACAATGAGCATTGTGGACGCTTTCTGCTCATGAAGGATATTCTTTCACAGAGGATGAAAGAAGGCCAGTTATTGAGTGATCATCTCATTAATACGAGAAGGCTGTTTGATTGCTTGATGATTCTGGGATCACAAGTTAGTGAGCATGAACTTGTGATGCTCTTAGTCGGTTCCCTATGTTGGTCCCTTGGTGAGAGTATCAACAAACAAGTAATGTGTAGAAGGGGGGTTGAATACACTTTCTGCGGAAAATTGAACAAATCAATAAAAAGTGTTAACACACATCAAACCACAACATGTCGAATGCTTTGCTTTCATTAATAAGAAGATGATTACAGGAACAAGCAAGTAAGCAACACTTGATATGTAAACACCTAATGTAAATCAAATCTCTGAATCTCTCAAACTTTGCTATCTATAATCAACTTATGATTATAGATACAAGACGACTCTCTATACAGGATTTAATCACAGATTGAATACTTACCAACTTTACAACAGATGTGAAGATTCGAACACACGAACAATTGGCAATCTATGAGTTTTCTTGATCACGTTGAACTTACAAACAGTGAATCAAGATTCGTAACACATACGATCAATGGGTTGAGGTAAACTGAGTTTGGCTCTGTAACTCGTTGAATAGTCGTCGTACCTCTAAACTTATCAGATGACAAGTATATATAATCCTGTTCCTACAGATCCTAACAAACTAGAACTTACCCTAATCTGCTAACAAACTAACGGATAACCCGGAATCTTGAATCTTGAATCTTCTATCTTGAGTCTTCAATCTTCAATATTGATTCTAGAATCTTCTTATCCATGCCATAGATATAGAGATATAAAAGGAATTTAAAACATATTTAAATTCTGTTAAACTGACTTATTTTGTCGGACTGAGTAGCTTGAAACTTATCAAGCTGAGTTCTTCGAGAACAAACCCGAAAACAAACATGTACTAACACATATAATGATTAACTCATCCTTAGAAGTCATAAGAGTTAGCTAGAACTTACTTAGCAACTCTGTTGAGCTGACTCAGTATATAAGCTGAGTCACTCAGCTCGAAACGCATCAAGCTGAATACTCAACCTATATCTTAGGTGACATACACAGCTTGTCAAACATATTGATAATCTTACTAAGATATAGTCTAAGCTGACCGAACATATGCTTAACTTATATTTAGCTTATGCTCAGTCTGAAACATTATTTGTGCTCAGTCTGATCAAGCTTCATAATTCTATTTAAGTTATATTTAGAACACATCTTACAAACTTAACTTTGTCTCATCAAATTTCAACTGATGAGATCATTTGACCAACAAACTCCCCCTATTTGATGATGACAAAACCATCAAACAGTTCTTAAGTTTGTTTAACAGAATTATGTGTTAAATCTTGAACTTACTAAGATTTTATATTTGAACTAAACAAATATAATTGAACTTATCAATTATTAAATGAACTTATCAATTTTAAGTGTAGGACCGTGGGGGACGGGGTTCTAAACTAAACTAAAACACCCTTACGCTAGGACTGATCTAGGATGAGAAATAGTGCGGAATTTCTATTTCTCAAACCTCCTAAGGATTCTAAGATCTGCTTAGGTGTCCGGCACACAGTAACACTAAGAAACACACAGAGTAGAAGGAAGAACAAACACTAAGAACTCACACAGAATGCTTAAGGCTGCCCTTGGATTCGTAATGAACACTAAGTTCGCGATTTTGTAGGCTTAAGGTCGTATATGGTCGATTACGTAAGTCTCCCGGTTGATTTCTAGCGATTCCTCGATTACTTGATGATTACCCACGATAATACGAAGTTAATCAGTATTTATAGTGTAATTAATTTCACTACGTACGTGATGCAACGCACTTCGTACGTATCGAGTCCAGTACGCACGTACTGGTTATATTAATAATAATTAATTTAACTTTAACCGACCTTCTTGACTACGCGCGTGGTGAGCTCCACTACGCACGTAGTGAGCCTGACTTCGCACGTGGTGATCTTTCACCTAAACTTAAACTTCCAAACACACATCAACACATGATTAAGTACTTGTAAGCTTAAGATAAACATAAATAACCACTTAGAACATATAACCATGCAAACCATTAATCAAAATACATTTGAATTAACATTTCAAGTAAGCATGTATATATTTTATTGATAAGAACTAGGGATTTACAAATATGTACCAACAAACTCCCCCTAAGACCTAGTTCTATCAACAAAAATTGCACTAAGCAAAAATACACAAAGTTAAGTGCACAAAGCAAACAAAACGACAATCTAGCTAACACAAAGTTGTAGACTTGACTTCTTCAGATCCTGCGTAGATGTCGAATGCAAAGCAAATTCGAACGACCTTTTGAAATTGCAATGCCAAATCCATATACTGATTTTTGTAGAGGATTGGATTGTAGTACAAAACAGTAATGTCGTCCTTCCCAAAATTTTTAATCCACATAGGATCGAATATTTTCACCGTTTCACCCCCTGACAGGTTGTCGTCTAGAACGATTACTGCCTCCGTTGTTTTCTCGTTGAAGTACCACCATTTGAACCTTGCACTCCACGCAGTCGGCATGGTCCTTAATGGCAATTTTTTCATGCAACGGGGAGCTTTACAGTTAAGCACTTTGAGTCTCCTCCCTGTCAGTGGGTCAATCTTGGTTGGATGGATCTTGACCCCCGGTATGTAAGGCTTTAAATTCTTCCATCCGAATTGAGCCTCACGCTTTACCAGCGTTTCGAACCATTTTGCCATACTGTTATCATCACAATCCAAAAGAGGCAGACGAGCGAGTTGTCGAATATCGTAGAATGGCAGAGTCTGTATATCGTTTGCCCTCTGGAAGTACTCAACTCCTCTTTCCCTTTTGATTGCATAAACATTGAATTCAGGCATGAAACACCAACCTACAATCTCACCATCCGTTTTCTTCCCCAGTGTTTGATAAAACTTTGGGTATTCTGGAGAGCTTTCGGATTTCTTTTCTTTTCCAGCTTGAGGAGCCAAGAATCTTTGATACTTTCTTCTTCTTTCTGTCCTTTCTTCTTCCTTGGACTTCCTATCACCAAGATATTTCTCCAAGTCAAAGTCAACCTTAAACTGTTCGCGAGCTTCAGCTCTTCGATTAACTTCATCAGCATTTGCATTTCTAAACAGCTCCGCAAAATTAGGCAGATCAGCTTCTTGTTGACTCGGATAATACTGTTCAGTTTCGTCTTCTACTTTCATTTCATCTGTATCAAATATGGGTTCTTGTTCAGCCCGAGGTGGTGGCACAGAGCTTTCATCCACCTCTTCAAAAATGACATCCTCAATTGGTATTTGTAAAAGTTCGGCGATTTGCTCCTTGGTCAGGAATGGAAGAATCTCCCCTTCCTCTGCATCGTATTCATTCTGAGGAACAATTTGCCCTTCAACACTTAGTAGACGAGAGGATTGAGGAATTTCGGCTTTCAATGGTTGTACAGTTAATAGATCTTCACACAGAAATAAGAAGCCATAAATGTGTGTAAGTTAAAATAAACATTTCATTTCATAATAATTGAATAAACATTTCATTACAAAAGGTTCATCATCACACAGAATACATTAATAAAATCATAAATACAAGATCACAAATCAACCTTGCTCATCGCCAGAGTAAGTGTATGCTTGTTCGGACTCCGTGGCCTCTTTCAATCTTAGGACCTCCTCATCCTGCTTCTCAACTTTATCTTTCAACCTTTTAAACTCAGAGGTATATTCAAGCAAGATCTGCTCCATCGTTTCATTCTTCTTTACAAGCTCGCTGATTATCATTGCTCTTTCTTCATTGCTCTTTTCCAAGCTCTCAATCCTCTCAGCATCTCTTTTCAGCAAATCCTCCATTTGTTCATCTCTTTTTAAAAGATTTTCAATTTGCTCATCCTTCTCGACCAGTTTCTGCTTCACCTCTGCTAGCTCCAGCTTTATCTTGTTTTCATCTTTGATCATATCAAGCATGTAGCCTTGGAGCCTGCTGAGGTTTGCCTCCATGGCTAGGGTAGGCAGCTGTGACCTGGTCTGAGAGGACCCTTCAGCACCTTGAGTGGCAGAGATGACTGGAGCGGCGGTTGCAGAGGATGGTTGAACAATGATTTCTGCAGAAGCAACCAGCGGCTTAAACTTGTATACCTTCTTCTTCTTCTTCTCTGGCTCATCGACTGCAGCCTTTTCCTTCCTTTTCCTACTTTCCTCATCCTCACTTTCCTCGAAGAATTCATCTACATTAATATCTTCTAGGCTTCCTGGGATAGCCTCTCCCCCAGTGGGATCACGAACTCCCTGACTTTGTATCTCAGGCTCCTCATCCTCATCATCAGAAACTATCTCAATGTTCTCCACCTGAGAGATTGAACCCTCATTCCTCCACAGATGTTTCCTTTCCGGAGCCTTGTAAGCCTGGTTTCCCAAATGGCAGATTAGACGCCTTTTAGGAGGAATCGAGGTACCGATATATCTACTCATCTGTCTCACCGTTTGTTCATTCATATGTTTCAGCTTGATTCTATCTCCGTCCTCCTTTACCAAACCCTCAACTTGGGTATCAAAAATGATCTGAAGGAATCGGGGATACATCAGAAATCTCCCGTCCTTCTTAGACAAGTTCTCCTTTAAACAGTTGAAAATGGCCCTTGAAATGTTGAATTTTACATTCAGCACGAGTGCCACAAATAGATGGGAGAATGTTTGGTTCAGCTGATCATGGCCTGTTCTCCGCGGCCCCAAACAGTGAGAAATGACGTGCATCAGGAAACGATACGGGGGGCAGAACTTTGTTTTGAATACCGATTCATTACGGATCTCCCCCGTATAACCACATCTTAGCAAACAACCCTTTACTCGGCAGATGTTCAGAGCAGTTGGGTCGGCTAGGTCATCCCCGAGCTCAAGCAGCTCATTCAATACCCCTTCTGATACAAGCACAGGTTGTTTCTGCACCTCCCCTCGAATCCCACCCAGGGATTCATCATATACAGCAGTGTTCCAGAATTCTTGCTGATGTGAAGCGTATGCCGTGCAAGCTGTTGTGATGGCGGTGTGGATCCTTGATCTCATCAGATAGTCGATCATCTCATCACAGTCTCTTGTTAACTTGTTCTTTGTCAGACAGGCCCGAATGTTATGCATGTCGCCAGCTTTCAGCTCAGCCTTGGTCTGACTCCCACTGCCAGATGCTGTCTCAGCGGGGTTTTGTGCGGACGAACTTCCGAGTTGAGTGGATTCCATTTTTGAATTCTGCGGAATAAACATTATGCACATTAGAGAGAAACATTCACTGATCGTAACACACAGTTAAAATCTGCAGATTAACGTAAACGTTCATATCAAAATTAACATTCTATCACGTGCGAACTGAGCACCAGCACACACGTGATGAGAAGCCTACGTGCGAAGTGGTTGGACAATATAAACTTTGATTTTAATTTAATTTCAATTCACTTCGCACGTGATGGTCACAGATCGCACGGATTGCACGTCACTTCGTGCGATTGAAATTCATCAGCTTCATCGTCTTCATTTCCGAGTTCGTGCGAGGTGAAGCCACTTCGTGCGAGATGGACTTCACTTCGCACGACTAGTATTCAAATCCGACGAACAGTTCGACGAGACATTTGACTGAAAAAAACCTCGATTTTCAGTGTATTTGTCTCAATTAAGTGACTAAAAATCATTAACTAAGTCCACAAAGGTTTCATTTTCAATTAAATCTAACAAATTAATACATATAGATCTCAAATCTCAGTTTTTAAAGTTCTTAAACTTTCAAACACAAAATCGTCTATAACTCGAGATCTAACCATTGGATTGAGATAATAAACATACCACTGTGATCGCAAGGAAAAATCGATTAAGAAACGGGATCGAAAACACTCTTTCACCACAGATTGAAAATCAAAGATCGAGAGAGAATGTGAGTATACTGTTTGACGTTTGAGCGCGTACTGATGAACACGCACGGGAATAGTATATATACCTTGTTCCACTTCGTGCGAGTTGGCTCTCACTTCGCACGTTGTGGATCTTACCTCGTGCGTGCTGGATCTCACTTAGAGTTAGACTTTTTCTCGACGATCCTGTACTCAGCACATAGCGGTCAGTAACTTCAATGCAAATTATAAACATTTGAGCACATCAATGCACAAGAAATAACACACTAAAAATTTTTATTTTTTTTATTTTTCTGATTATAAAGAAAATGAAAATGCAGACTGTTAACAAATTAAATCCTAAAAACTAAGAGACAGAAATGAAAACACTAAAGATTTGCAAAAAGTAAATTACTGAAATTAAATCTTTTGAAAGAAGGTTCCAAGATGGAATCAGTACCAGCATATCTATACTTAGTTATCATTCATTTCAGAACCTTAGGCACAAACATACTCTCTCAATTTCTGTCTGTCAATCTAACTTTCCTCAGATAATGACAGATTTGATTTCAACATTTTCTGATTATCTAGAACTGAGTACATGGTTAAGACTATCTCTTTTAAAATCTCACAGTGTTTTGACTCACTTAGTAGGATGCATAACTTGAGTACCCAACCACCATGCTTATGTGCTTTGTGATTTTGTCAACGCATTTTATGCTATTTGACATGGAGGTCAATTTTTCACCTCTTCTGATAATTTCTGTTGAGCTTTTGTCACTGCATTTTATGCTCTTTGACAATTCAACACTAATAGATCAATGTAGCTTTTGTCACTGCATTTTATGCTCTTTGACAATTCAACATTGATAGATCAATGTATCTATTTCTTTTGACATCTCAGATGGGGTCAATTTTTCACCCTCTTTTTACATTTTGCTCATTGTCATCTAAGCACATTTGGCATGGTAACAGGTGTGTGCACCAGACTAAGTTAGTCTCAACTGTTATTGACTTGTAGACTTGGAATGTCTCGATAGTTTGAATCTTTGATGGATTTTCACATGCATAACCACTTATCAGCCTAGACTCTCATCATATGTCTTACACGCCATATGTTTCTTATCTGTTTTGACTCAAATTTTCAGACAGTTTTCTCAAGAATATGTATATGCCTTCAGTCCTAATTTTACTAGACATACTTTGTATAGAACGCCAGTGTACCATCATTTTCCATTTGAGTTGGATCAACTTCTCATTTTGGTTTTTTTTTTTTTTTTTTTTGTTTTTTTTTTGAACTATCTCCCCCTAAAATACTAAAGAAACTAAAAACTAAGAAAATAGAAACGCAAAGACACACAGAAAATAAACACAAAGACAAACGAGATATAACCACACAGAAAATAGATACACAGTCACACGAACAAGGACACTAAGTCGCATCATCAGGGACAACCTCACACTTGGTTTTCATGCCGTTTTCATTCACTAAGAACAAAAATCGGGGTTTTTCAAATGCCTTTGTATACAGGTCTGCTTTTTGGAAATCAGTTTGAATAGACAAGACATCAATTAATTTCTTTTCCCAGCAGTCCCGTATAAAATGGTATTTGATACCAATGTGCTTGGTCTTATAGTGTTGGACAGGATTTTTAGTGATAGCAATGGCAGCAGTATTATCAACAAAAATTGGAGTAGTAGAGAATTGCAAACCGTAATCCCGCAGTTGTTGTTGAATCCAGATGACCTGAGAACAGCAGCTCGCCGCCGAAATGTATTCAGCTTCACACGTAGAGAGCGCAACTGCAGTCTGCTTCTTACACTGCCATGTAACAAGACGTGATCCGAGAAATTGGCAACCCCCAGAGGTAGATTTGTGATCCTTCTTGCATCCACCATAGTCTGAATCACTGTAATCTGTCAACTCAAAGCTATCATTATATGGATACCACAGTCCAAGATTAGGAGCATCCTTCAGATAGCGAAAGATCCGCTTGACAATCATCAGATGCTTGACATTGGGCTTGGATTGGTATCTTGCCATCAGACATGTTGCAAACATGATGTCTGGTCTGGATGCAGTGAGATACATCAAAGATCCAATCATCGCTCGGTAGAGAGACTCATTCACCAACTCCCCCTCAGTATCTGGAGACATGCCGTGGTTAATGGGAAGAGGTGTTGCAGCAGTTTTCTCAGTAGACATTTCAAAACGGGCTAGGATGTCAGCAACATACTTCGACTGATGTAGAAAAATCCCTGTCTCGGTCTGCTCCACTTGAAGGCCAAGGAAGAACTTCATCTCTCCCATTGAGCTCATTTCGAATTTTTCCTTCATAATCCTTGCAAAATCTTCACACAGAATCGGATTGGGAGAACCGAAAATGATATCATCCACATATACTTGCACCAAGATCAAGTCTTTATCAGCACCCTTGATAAATAATGTTTTGTCGATGGTTCCTCTCCGGTACCCATTATCAGTCAGATATTGAGAGAGGGTCTCATACCATGCTCGCGGTGCTTGATGAAGCCCATACAACGCCTTATTCAGCAAGTATACTTTGTCAGGATGAATAGGATCTACAAACCCCGGAGGTTGGTTGACATACACCGTCTCCTGAATTTCTCCGTACAGGAACACACTTTTAACATCTATTTGATACACTTTAAAGTGTTTGTGCGAGGCAAATGCGAGAAATAACCGGATAGCTTCCAGCCGAGCAACTGGAGAAAACACATCAGTGTAGTCTATATCAGGAATTTTTCTGAACCCCTGAACTACTAGCCTTGCCTTGTTCCTGACAATCACCCCCTGATCATCCCGTTTGCACTTCAGAACCCATCTGCAGCCAAAGGACTTAGCACCTTTTGGTTTATTCACTAAGCGCCATACGTTCAGCTTTTGAAATTGCAGCAGCTCTTCTTGCATTGCATTAATCCAAGAATCATCTTTGAGTGCCTCAATATGATCTTTTGGTTCAATCTGTGAGAGAAAACCCGAACATAGACATTATGTGAAATCTACAGACTGTACCAAATTGGCACCTAGATCGGAAAAGTCTGTCATCTGTTTCAATCCCGGGGATTCTGAAGATTGAGAACCTGATAGCGTTGCCCCACTTGCCTCCTGGTTTGAACATGAGAATTCGGATCGCCAATAATTTGTTCAGGAGGATGGTTTCTATCAACTCTACTTGATCTCTGCAACTGAGCCTCTACATTAGTTTCCAGATTGGTAACCACGGGTGTCTCTTCAAATGTTAACGTGTGGTCATTGGATGAACTTTCACCCTGTGAACCCTTGTCTGGTGGAGTATGTGGCTCATCTTCAGAGTCAGATTCAGCATCACTTAGTGTGGGTATGGGAGAACTAGAGGACAGGTTTGGTGTGACATTGTCAGAAGAGTTATGAAGATCATATAACATTTGTATTGCAATGTCTTCTTCTAAGGCTACTGGTGGCAGATTGAATGAGTCAAATAGATTATCATAGTCAAACAACCAGGCATCACCAGTTTTTTTCGGAGGAGAAGAATTTCTCTGCACATCTACTTCAAACCACTCTTCCACACAGTTAGACGTTAAGTTGTATACCCTCTTGTTCGGAATGCTGTATCCCAAGAAGAACCCTTTTTCTACCTTGGAACTGAACTTTCCCTCTGCTTCCCGTTTTAGCATAGTGCACGGAGCGCCAAACGGTTCAACATGGCTAAGATTTGGTTTCCGGTTATTCAACAGCTCATAACATGTCTTTCCTAATCGTTTGACCACTAAGACCCGGTTAAGTGTGTAACAAGCATTTGCTACAGCTTCGTTCCAAAACCTAACGGGCAAAGCAGAGTCAGCAAGCATGGTGCGTGCTGCCTCTATTAACGTCCGATTCTTCCTCTCAGCCACTCCATTCATTTGAGGAGTGTATGCGGCGCTGAACTGATGTTGGATACCTTTTTCGTTACACAGCTTTACCATCTTCTGGTTCTTGAACTCAGTACCATTATCTGATCGAAGCTTCCTGATCTTCAACTTGTAGATTGTCTCTAACTTGTTGATCATGACCTCTAAAGTCTCGAATGTCTCAGACTTCTCTTTCAAGAAGAAAACCCAGGAAAACCGCGAGTAGTCATCAGTCACTACCAGACAGTATCTATCTCCATGAATGCTCTTGTACCGCACAGGACCAAATAAATCCATGTGAAGTAGTTCAAGCGGAATTGAGATGGAGTGATACTTCTTCAACTTATGGGGCTTCTTCGACTGCTTCCCCATTTTACATGATACACACTTGTCTGGTAGATGGAAACTCTTCAAGTTGACTCCCGTGACCAGCTCATGATGCACTAAGTGGTTCATCTTTCTCAGGCTTAAATGACACATCCTCTTATGCCATAACACTGAATCCTTCTCAGTGGCCTTTGTGAGAAAACATTGGTGTTCTACATCTTTCACCGAAGCATTGGACATATCCAAGACATAAAGGTCATTTTGTCTTGGAGTTGACATTAAGATCATGTCTTCGGGAATTTGGTACTCCTTCTTTAGCACATAGCACTATTTGTCATCGAACATCACCTTGAACTCTTTATCACAAATTTGGGAAACTGATAGCAAGTTGTTTGCTAGCTGCTCGACATAGTTGACCTTGTCAAAGCTCACTCTCCCATTGGACAAGAAACCCTGAGCGGTGATGTGTCCCCCTTTATCTCCAGCGAAGCTGACATACCCTCCTTTTATTTTTCTGACGTTTGATAGAAGGTTCAGATCGCCTGTCATGTGCCTGGATGCTCCACTATCCACAATCCACGTGTTATACCGATGAGCACCTTTGACATCAGCTTGTCCAGTCATGCACGCCTTTTGATTTACTGGTTCAGGTTGAATAGGCACTGGCGTTGGTTCGGCAGCTGGCTCAGAGGTTGATGCGACATTTTGCTCGTCAGTGGGCAGCACAGACTCGTTATCATTGACATCGTGGACACTGTCTGCCTCAGACTGAGAATCGTCATTCAGATCTAGAACACTGGCCAGGTTGGTCTCAGCAACTTCAAAAGTATCAGCATCTTGGAAGTGTACTGACCAGTCGATCCCCTCATCTTTCTGAACAACCACCATTGCTTTGGATGATCCCTCATGAGATGTTTCAGCCTTCTTTGGAGTAGTGGTAGTTGAAGATTTTCCAGGAGATGTTCGGAAAGGGTACTTGGGTCCTGAGTTCTTTGGCTTTTCACATTCTCTTGCAAAATGACCCTTTTCTCCACAGTTGTAGCAGGTTACAGCTGACTTGTCGAAACCCAGCTTTGTATCTTTTGTTGCTGTAATCTGCATCCCCGTTCTTTTGACTAATGCCTTTGCTCTCCTTACCAGATTAGCATAGGACCATTGAATGTCCTGTCTTTCCATCTCATCGTTGTCTATCTGGTCATAGTCTTCCTGAGTCAGGTAGGCATTGCCGATCTTACCCTTGAGTAAATCATCATACGAGGTGACCAGTGCACTAAGCATCCCCATATGCTCCTTAACTTCTTCAGTGCTGCCATGCTTAAAATGCTCAGTGTTTAAAGCAGGCATAGACGTTTTGCTTGAAGGAGCAGAATAAGGTGGTCCACTAGGAGTTTCAGGAGCAGACTTGCTTGCTGAACTAACGTTAGAAGTAAAAGCTGTCTGCAGTGGAGCATTTGACGAAGTAACCGGAGAAGCAACTGATCCTGTACAATATAAAGAAGGATTCTGCACATAGCTGCTTAATCTGTCTAGATTAAGCTCCTCTTGTTCATGCTCTTTCAGCTTGGTAATGAAGTCATTCAGATCCATGCCTTCAAAACCTTCACCATTCTTCAAAATCATGATGAACGGCCTCCAGCTTTTGGGCAGTGCCTTGGACAGAGTCTCAACTTGTTGTCTTTCGGAAATCTGCACCCCTAAACTATCTATTTCACTAAGAAGATGGTTGTATCTGTTGATCAGATCTGGAAGCTTTTCATTGACATAAGAAGTGAAGTGGTCAAACTCCTTTCTTAACTGTGAGGCCTTGAGCTCTTTTAACGATGCATTCCCCTCGTTCCTCTTTTGTAATGCGTTCCACAAAGAACGTGACGTTCTGTACCATCGGAACTGATGGAATATCTCGTTCGGAATAGCTTGGATCAGGTAAGAATAGGCTTTCTTTTCTGCATCATAAGCCTTCCTCTGATCATCACTCATCTGATCATAGGGAACTTCGATGTTCCCTTCACCCTTAGGTACGACATAATCAGCAGAAATGGCCCGGTGCAACCGTGGATCAACCCCATCAATAAATATTTCGAAACGTGGTTTCCAGAAAGGGTAGTCTTCCATGGTTAGCAGTCTAGGTACTTTATTAATTCCTCCCTGTTCGTTGTCCATTATTATGTTACTTAATGCGGTGATTGTTTGTTTGGCAGCCATTGCACTCATGTCAGACATTTTAGAAAGAGACTTAAAACAAACTTAACACTACGCACGGAATGTAGAAAACCTACGTACGGACTGACACGAAAACACACAGACTCTACTTCGTACGAACTAGACACTCACCACGCACGGAGTGGATTGGCTACGCACGAAGATTGGAAAGGACAAAAATTCACACACAGAATCAATACGTACGAAATGAAATCACTACGTACGTGTTGAGTATCCACTATGCACGGACAGACACACAGCCTATCGAAGATTCCAGAAGATCAACAACCTACTACGCACGAGATGACCTGATGTATGCACGAAGTGAGGAGCACTTCGCACGAGTAAAAATTAACGATTGAGAAAAAAATTTAAGACACTAAGTCACACTACACACGCACTAATGGTCAATACGCACGCACTGAGAATCACTTCGCATGGGTAAAACTCAAACAGTTAACGTAAACACAACCCTGTTTAACGAAAAACGACCTATTTTCGACCTAACAACTGATAAAAACCGACGAAAAGGACAAAACACACATGCCTAATCGACACCTAGATCACGAAACCTAAGGAAAAGTGATCAATCAAAGCACAAGGCTCTGATACCACTTTGTAGGACCATGGGGGACGGGGTTCTAAACTAAACTAAAACACCCTTACGCTAGGACTGATCTAGGATGAGAAATAGTGCGGAATTTCTATTTCCCAAACCTCCTAAGGATTCTAAGATCTGCTTAGGTGTCCGGCACACAGTAACACTAAGAAACACACTGAGTAGAAGCAAGAACAAACACTAAGAACTCACACAGAATGCTTAAGGCTGCCCTTGGATTCGTAATGAACACTAAGTTCGCGATTTTGTAGGCTTAAGGTCGTATATGGTCGATTACGTAAGTCTCCCGGTTGATTTCTAGCGATTCCTCGATTACTTGACGATTACCCACGATAATACGAAGTTAATCAGTATTTATAGTGTAATTAATCAGTATTAATCAAAATACATTTGAATTAACATTTCAAGTAAGAATGTATATATTTTATTGATAAGAACTAGGGATTTACAAATATGTACCAACATTAAGTTTAGCAAACCAATCTATCATATTAATGAACAAGAACTAATCAATTATTCATTCCAGCTGAACTAATCAGGCTAATAATTATGAACATATCATAAACAGTTGAGCATATCAAACATATATTTGTATTCATTTTAATTGAACACATCAGAATACAAAATTTTTTGATCACTTAGATCATGCACACTTAGTGCTTACAAAAATTAGAACTAATCTAATATAGAACTAATCTATTCAGGATGCAGCTCTTCAAACTCTTTAATCTCCTTGTTGATTTCTTCAAGAAGTTCTTGCAAGTTTGGAAAGTGTTGAAGCTGATCCTTTTGTGATCTTATTGCTCTGTTTAGTCTTTACCTGAACCTTGCATTCTGTTCAGTCTTTGCCACTAGTAGTCTCAGATCAAACACTTGAGATACCCCACATGTATATATATTTGCATCAGACTGGAAACATTGTTCACCATTTCTGTCCAAGTACATGAATCCTTTCTAAGGCTTTTCCACATAAGTATTTTCTTTGAATTCCATGCCTTCAGGAAGATCAAGAGTGTACTTGTCTTCTTATGCTAATCCAGCTGGCTTTGAAGACTTTTTCTTCCCATCTTTATGAAAAGAAGTCAGTAGGGTAGTTATCTCAGATCTGGGAATGATTTCCATTGCATCAACTCTTGCAAGCAGCCTTAGTATTTCATCTTTTACTTGATATATATCAGAGGACTTTTCCATCTACTTAATAAGTATGGCTACCTGCTTCCATTCTTCATATCCCAGTCTGTGAAGTTGATTCAGCTCCACGGAAGATGTTTCACCATTTCTTAAGACGAACTCCAGAATAACTATCCCTTGGACAGAGCTCAACTTAAGTGATTTTATTTGAGAAGAGAAGTAGGTCCTTGTATAACACTGAGTTATATCCTCCTCCTCTTGTTGATTCTTAACAGAAAGTTCTTCTACTTCTTCTTCCTTAGGCACAATAGGCAGTCTGAATTTTGCATTTTCCTCTTCTGCATTCTGATCTGTTCCGCTCACGCCTGTTCCCTTGCTTCTTTCTCATGTGCTAACTCAGCTTGTATGTTCATTTGCCTTCTTCTTAATTCATTGATTGACATCCCAAGCTAGTTAGCATCCTCTTGTTCCATCCTTCTCACTGCCAACAGAGAAGCTCTTTCTTGTAATGTCATCTTGTCTGCAGAGTCTTCATCTGAGGCTGATTCACTAAGAATCATTTTCTTTCTTTTCTGTTTGGGGGGTTCTGAATCATTTGAGTTGACTACTACAGGCCTCTTCCCTTTAGCCTTTTCAGTCAGCCCAGTTTCAGTTTCTATCTCCTTTTCTTTCTCCCCCTCAATCTGATATGATCCCTTAGCTATTAGTAACAAGGCTTCAGCTTGGACAGACTCAGCTTCAACCTCTTGAACCTTCTCCCCATTTTTGTCATCATCAATAGGGTTCGAAGTCTGTTTTTGGGATAGGGCAGCAAGCGCAGATTTTAACCTCAACACCTTTTCATCCACAGAGTCTAGAATCTGCAACATATGCTTCTTTGTTTGTCTTCTCTTGAGGTGCAATGTGTCAAACTGACCTTTAAAGAATGTCAGTAGATCATCCAAGTCAGCTTGAGAAGGTTGGGACTTCGGTACATCATTCAACACAATCTTATCTCCAAAAGATGACGGAGAGAAGTGAGAAGAAGTTAAGAGAGAAGGAGTGATACCTGGTCCGAGTCTGTCATCGAATTCAGACTCTGAAGATGACTTAGAACCAGAGGGGGATGAAGCACCATCAGCTTCAGAGGAAGGCTCAGCTTGAGCCGGCTGCTCTGCTCGATGATCTGGTTCAGCTCCAGATGCTCTCCCTTGATCCGACTTCTCAGCTTCACTTGCAGATGAAGCTCTCTTAGCTATCCATCGCATTGGGTCACTCGGACCTTCCTACTCTGGAAATATGTCATTATTGAACATCTTTGAGCTGAGTGCTGGAGCAGGGAACACATCCTGTCCAACTTCATAATGCTGTTCTCCCAACTCAACTACCACCACCAATGATAAGTACCTTATAAATGGTACATGGAGATCCCTTGGTGTCTTCACAACTTGGGCTTTGAGCTCGTTGAAGATGAGCAGTGCATAGTCTAGATTTCTGGCATTATACATGTTGTAGAGCAGCTGCATCTCGAACTCATTGACTTGATCCAAGCCTCCAATCTTAGTGCCAAGTGAACGTATCATAGTGGAAACCATGAAGCCCCATCCAGTGGGAAAAGTGGCTTTCTTTATCACACCCTCTGTTTGTGGGTGACCCATGTTGGGTAGGACAGACCTTGCTACTTGTCTTGTTACAACAACTTCGAACACACCATTTGCAGGGAGTTGAAGAACTTCCCTTAGCCGCTGCACAGTAATGAAAACTGTTTTATCCCCATTTAAAACAGTGCCAGTTATCTCTCCCCTGTTCTGGTTATAAGTACAAGTATACCAGAACTCCAACAGGTGTTATGGAACGATGTGGAGTGGTGCTCCTGAAAAAGAGAATGCCAAGGGGCATTTTCGAATGTAGTCCACCCATACTTCGTATCCTTTGCCTTGTTTCCTCTCTAGAATTGTGAGACAGGCATGTTGATTGTTGATTCGAATCAACGGCACACCATTGTTCTTCATCTGAGCACCTCTTACTGTTTGTCCCAAGTGATTCAGGTATCAACAAAACTCATGAAGATCTATGTAACATAATCAAGAATTGTAGAGAAAGAACAAGAACACCATGATAAGCACACACTTAAGAGTAGGATTATGACAAAGACCTTACTAATGACTAAAATAGTCATTAGTATATATACCCCTAAGGGTATTTACAATATTGGTCCCTAAGTTTGTATTTTTAATACAAACTTCAACTAAAATGTAATCTTCTATTCTATACAATATTTATAACCTAACAATCTCCCCCTTTGTATAGAAATAGAAGATGTTTGTCTTTTCAGCATCATACGAACTCTAACAATCTCCTCTTACAAATATGCAGATTTCTTGCTGCATTCTTTAAGCTTTAGGAGATAAGACTTGAACAATTTTTTTAAAATCTTCAATCTTTGATTTGATGTCTTCAGAATGTCTTCTCATCTTGAAAAATTAGACTCTTCAATTTTTAAGAACAGTTTACACTTTATGAGCTTGATGAGAACTTGAATCTTTAAAGTAAACGATAACATCCTTTTTTCATCTGATTTTCAGATTTGCACCGGTAACCTAAGGTTATGCAACCTTTGGTTGTATGAATGGTTTAGATTGAGGTGGTTTTCAGCATTCGCGATCTTGAGCATTTAAACAGAACGATTTAGGAAGAATATTTGTTTTCTCCCCCTTGAATGTAGCTCTAGATCTGGTTTATTTGAAATCGTTTTCTTCTGTTGTTCTTTACCTTTTTCTTCTTTGCTCCCCCTTGACTTGACATGTATGATCTTTTAGCTCTCTTTGTCTCCCCCTCAACACATGAAACATTTCTTGTTCGATAAGCTCGAAATCAACTGAATGAGCATCAAAATTTTCTCCCACTCAGAATCAACTGATATTTCTCCCCTCAAAATCAACTCATATTTCTCCCCTCATGATGATTAGGATTCATCATGAACATCATGTATTCGATTTTGTCATGAACAGATAATCACTTGAAACTTAGAACCCTCATCATGAGATTCAGTTGAATGATGGTGTCACCATAATGATATGGCAATGAAAGAATCAGAGACAGTCTTTAGGGCACCGTCTCAAAGTTCCCGTGGGATAACACCGAGATCACATAGATTCTCGTTAACACAACAGTTTAAATAAACTGTGTGACCTACGTTCAGAACTGGCATAACGTTGATTCTGATAGGATTTCCATCTAATCATCGTGAATATCACAAAAGATATCACTCCAAGATGTTCCGGTAGTTACGAAAACTAGATATGCATTAAAGTTCCAACATGTGTCCTAAGAAATGAAATATATATTCAAATAAGCTCTAGACTCGATAAGTGCATGAAAGAAGTCGGGGACCAGAGAGGCTGCCCTCCTTGTTTCAATATCAACAATCTCCAAATGAGATGTAAATAGAAATATGCTAATTCTCCGTGTGAAGTTGAAACAATTATCTTTTAAGAGATAATTGAGTAGCTGGGTGGGGTTAGTGCATTGCATCACTGGGCCCATGATATCTATTTCAATACCAAATCTCAACGAATGAGATCCAGTAGCATATGTGGCTACCCAGATGTTTACTATTTGGTAAGGATCTTTCTTTTCTTTTGATCCTGTCTCACCCACAACTTACTAAATATTTTTCAACTTCTCCCTCAAACTCACTTTCTTAATTGATATATGTATCTCTTGTTTGTTGGATACATAAGGACACTGGTTATTATTCGTAACCAGACGAGAAATCATGTGATTTACAATAACATGATTTTCAAGAAATTCGATGTTGAGAAGGATTGTCAAGGATGATTTGAACAATTAGGGAATTTGAACAATCAGAGAACTTGAACAATTAAGGTATTTTCACAAAAATGTAACAGAATGATTTAATAGTAAGCTCAAGATGATTTAGATGATCATATGCACCCCATCTCCTGTTCCACCCCTCTCTAGTAAGATACCCTTACAATCTCTCTCTAAAATATGATGAGCTCCTGGGGCAGGTCCTTCCGGTTCTGGATTGACCATAGGAGTATAAATGCCTACACTCCCTCACTCATGGTGCGTTGTGATCACTGAAACAATATCACATGAATGAACGGTTCCAGAGATGATTTGAAACAACTAGCATAAAAGGAAGGAATGATATGAGATAGAAACGCGGAAATGAAAGGCGATCTTTCAAAAGATCAACAAAGTGTAAATCAAGAAAGGTATGAGAATGAAGCAATGAATGAATACCTTCTTGAACAGATAACAACAAATGAAAACCAAAAATCTTTTTGAGGTTTGAAATTTTATACTGTTTTTGGATTTTCAATATTTGAATGTTTTTGGCTTTTCAATATTTGAATGTTTTTGGCTTTTCTGATAAGAATAAAGCAGTAAAAAACAAACTCCCCCTAAATTGACGCATGAAAATCGCTTTTCATCAATTAGGTGAAGATAAAAGCATTTTGCTCCCCCAGCAAAAATCAATCCATTAGAAAGCAAGTTATATCATGAAATGATAAAACTGCACAAAATAAGCTTCTCAGGTCATTAGACTCGGGCTAATGCCGAACAGAATGAAATTTGGATTGAAATTGCAGGGAAACTCTGTTTTCTTTAGAAGAAATGAGATAAACCATTTCAGCACACTGAACACAATGATATTCACTGCAGTCTGAATGATCTTCATTGTGCTCCAACAATGTCTCTTTATGTTTACCTGCAAAATGGATTAACAAAAATTGGTACCCATTCTTGTTTGGGTCCAGATTTATTAGTCGCAGGTTTTGGCATCCATTTTTGTGAATTTTCAGTAAGAACAGGTTTATGGACCTTTTTGTTCAATGGTCCTGAATGCCACTGAGGAATTCCATTCTTAACAACAAACTCTTGTTTAATGTGTGACGTCTTACAAATCTTCTCTTTTGACAGGCGGATTAGGTGTTTGGCTGAGTAAACCACAAATGGATACATGACGTCTGTTTTGAGCACAAACTCCCCTGTTGAACTTGGTTTTGAGAAAGATCGGCGTTTGTTGTTATTATGAGAGATAAAATTTGGTTTAACAGTTCTATTCGCTTTCTTTGGAATCCTCGTTGTTGTATTTGACGAGAAATCATCATTTATAATCTTCTTTACTTTGGATTCTGATGCACTTGGTGTAGATTCAGAAGGTTTCTTCTTTTCAATCCAGGATGATTTCGTCGGCTTTGAAGTGGATGGACTATATAATGATGACACCTTTGCAACCGCATCATTTAGATTCTTCTTTAAAATCCATGCTTGTTTGGACGTTGACAAAGTATCATCTGTAATTATAGAACAAGCAGAATTATAATTACTTGAACCACAAGTATTCTGTTTAGAATTAAAAGCGGCTTGTTTGAATTTGTGTTTTGGTTGGGAGAGTGAGTCGTTGCAACCGAAGGTGATTTCACTTTATAGGAAGATCCGACAGATACAGTGATCTTAGGATGCTTCGCAGCAGTTGATGCGTTGGTAAAATCTTTATCTGAAAGCTCAGAACCTGCAACAGGGAAATAAGAATCAGATTGGCTACTACAATGTGAAACTGAATCAAAATTAATAATGTCAGCGGAAGTCTTGATTGATTCAACAAGTTTTGCAGCGCTAAGCTCGGGGAATCAAGTATGGCAGGGTGTATGTGAGGAATTCATGGGTGGGCAATGACATTGAAAGAGGGGGAATTGGATGGCTCAGATTGGTTCTCGCAATAAAAATGGTTCTCAATGGAACTTCTTCCTATATATATATATATATATAGTTGATTTTAAACAAGCAACACACACACACACACAGACACACACACACACATATATATATATATATATATATATATATATATACCTCTTTTATGTAGAACTTGTCTTAAAGTATTAATAAGTGTTCAAGCAACATGCTATATATAATTGTTTTTTTTTAATATAGACACACATCCTTATTATATTTATTTATGACTAACTTTGATGTGCATGAATGCATTATAAAGTTATTTTCTTTTATAAGAATGCATAAATATATATATTATTAGTATATCTTTAGTTTTTACATATTACTACATAATAGTATATTTTATAGTTGTTAAAATCACACTCACACACATACATAAAAATCGTATATATATATATATATATATATATATATATATATATATATATATATATATATATATATATATCCATATACATGGTTTGAAATTATTAAGTATCTTTTATACATATAATAGGTAGATACTTGCATGCATGTTCATATATATATATAGTAAGTCTTTGTACATTCGAAATCCTTGGTTATTATCCATCATTTTCACCAATCTTTTTCATTAAGAAGAGTATAGATAACTACATGCATGCTTCTTGTCTTACAACATTTGGTAGGATTAAATCCATACATCAAATGGTAGGATAAAGTCCTTTAATAGGATAGTTACATGCATGTTTTTATAAGAGTTAACCACATGCATGCTTCTTGCCTTACAACATTTGGTAGGATAAAATCTATACATTAAATGGTAGGATAAAGTCCTTTAATAGGATAGTTACATGCATGTGTTTATAAGTTGATCTTCTTGAGTTTTTGATATTTGTATTCAAGAAGATAATAAGAGAAATAGATGATGAAGATGGTGGATTTATGCAAGAAATAACAAGTGTACAAGAACTAGTACCAAGGGTTGGTGTTTTTACCTTCAAGATGACACTCTTTCTTGAAGAAAAGAAATGGCTCCTACTTGAACTACTTGAATATACTTGGAGATGAAACTTTGAGAGAGAGAGGGAGAGAGATCTAGCAAGTGAGAAAGGGTGTAGAAATGAGGGAGATTGGTGTGGTATTTATAGAAGAAAAGAAGGAGAAGAGGGGGGGGGGGGGTACAGCCGAAGATGGGGGGGGGGGAGGGGTGAGGTGGTGTGGTGGTGATGATTAAGGTGGTTGTGTGTGGGTTTGGGTAAAATGATGGGGTTGACTCTAATATTATATTAATATTATTATTATTATTAATATTATTATTATTATTATAATGTAAGATAAACATATTTAATATGTTTATTATTACCTTACATTTTTTTATAATGTACATAAAAATGTACTTTGCTTCTTATAAATTTTACGTAAATATTATGGACATTTATACATGTAATAGGATTTCTAGGTGAGACATCGGAATTTTTGCAAGAACTTATTTACTTAAGCTACGAAGGGTAATTATAAATTATCGAGATCTTATCGAATTCAAATTTAAAATATATAAAACAAACCTTTTTATGATTTGGTGACAGTTGTCACATCAAACTTAACCCATCCAAACTTTGATCATATATATCTAACACAACCATAGATGGTTTTACTCCATTCTTGTCCCAACGTGCTTTTCATGAGATGATGAACACATTGGTACTAAATTTGGAGCAAAACAACGAGTTTTATAAAAAACCCAGTAATATGCATGAATAAAGTGCATGAGTTTTATTACCTTTGTTGGCTTTAGAATCAATTGTAGACTCTTAGAAACTATTAACCACCTTTTGCTCTCAACTTCGATCACTAGTTCTCTCAACTCTCAAATTCTCCCGTGAAAATAAAGAAGATGACAAGAGAACAAATAAATTGAAAATGTGACTATTGAATTACTATGCTGGAGTCGTAGGTTTGCTATTCATGTCTTCCTTTTTCCAAAATTTTGAAAGATTTGGCATGATATACGGAGAAATGTAGTTGATGCATTAATAATCGTCGGTGGCAAGTTTTTAGTTTCTATATTACCAAACTCACTCAATTTAGTGGTTACAGTAATCCCCCTTTCTAACTTAAAATATATCCTCATACTTATATAATATTAAAAGTGGGTATTTTCTGGAATCATTATTTTATTCCTTTCGACAATATACAATTTATATTCATAACCATGAATATAACTCATGTCTCCATAACGTGAGACCCGCTAATATATAATATAATTTATCCGGCTATAATTCTCTTTTATTTATTTCTAACGATAATGAATAATCACATATTCGTATATTAAGTCGAAACACGGGTGTTACAACTCTCCCCCACTTATTTTGATTTCGTCCCTGAAATCTTCAATCGAATAAGTCTGGATAGTTGTTTCTCAACTCATCTTGTGGTTCCTATGTCCAAATTTGAACCACGGTGATGCTCTCACTACACCATGACAATACCGATTTCTATGTTTCTCAATTTCTTGATTGTTCGATCAAGAATCACCACCTACTACATAATTGAGTTTTTCATCTACATTAGTATCCGCCGATGGAAGAATTTCTGATTCAACAACCAAACATTTCCACATGAAATATGCTATGAATCTTTGATTGTTCTCCCATCAGCTCTAATATATATGCCACTTTTCAAACACAAACAATTAATTTGAGCGCTCTAATGTATCTTGGACTTAGTTTACTACGTTTATGAAAGTGTATTACTCCTTTCCATGGAGATACTTTCAGCAACACGAAGTCCCCTACTTGGAATTCAAGTACTTGTCTCAGTTTTTCCACATAGCTTTTATGTCTACTCTGAGGGATATTTAATCTTTCTCAAACTTGCTGCACATACTTCAACGATTCTATACTATTTTAGTGCTTGCCAATACTCGTTGCCAACCTCTCCCCCATATATAGGAGTTCTATTATTCCTCCCATACACCATCTAGTATGGAGGCAAACCGATACTTGCATGTTAACTATTTATAATAAAACTCTGCTAATGATATATACAAATCCCAACTTCCCCCAAAGTTTATCACCCAAGCCCGTAGCATATTCTTTAGCATTTATATCATCCTCTTACTCTGACCATTCGTCTGAGGGTGGTACTCAGTATTAAAGTGCAATCTCGTTCCCAATTCTTTGTGAAACTTATCCTATAATCTAGAGGTAAATCTCGTATCTCTATTGACACCACCAATATTGGCACATAATGCCTAGATATAACTCTTTTCACATACACGTCGGCTGTGACATCCGTCACCAAATCCGGTTAGTCACTTAACCGCACCATTTGAAACCCTAATTTTTGCTCGTATACATTATTAGATTAATTCTAACATTTATAGAAAATTAGTATTAGTCTTAGTATATTTTGAAAACCTAGTTTTAATTTAGATTGCTTTTTGTGCTTAGTTAGGTACACTTTTAGAAAAATGTCTTAGAATGCCACATTTTAATTAATTTATAATGTTTTAAAAATATATATATATTTTTTGTTAATATATATATATATATATATTTCGATTTTTATAGTATTAGGATAGTTTTTTTTTTAAAATTAAGATTTAAAACTCATACTTATCCGTAATTTAAAAATCAACCCAATCCTTACCCTATTTAAACCTAAATCTAAACCCTAGCCCCCATTCCCTTCATTTTGGTCGACCCCTTTCCTCTCTCCCTCTCCAATCGTCGACCTCACCCCCCTAGTCCTCTCAATTTTGATTTTTGCATCAAGAACAAGATCAAGCTTCAATTTCCTAGGATTTGTGGTTTTTGGCATCAAGGTAAATCATCAATCTTGTCATATCTTATGTTCTACATTTGTTCTTCATCTTGCTTCAAGTCCATCTCATTCTTGAGTTCATAAAACATGTTAATGATTATCATATGAAGTTTCAAAAATGTTTTTATGAAGGTTTGAAGCTTTTTACATTGTAAAGTTTGGATCTTTATTCTTTAAAAGTTGTTCTTTTTATGAAACAGTTTCTTATCAGAATTAGGGTTACGTTTGGGAAGGCATAACAGAGTCAATTCTTAAAGTTTTCTTTCTGTTTTTGAATCTAGGTTGTAAGAATTTGAGTCTAGTTTCACCCAAACTATGTTTTGTAAATTTTGAGGGTCGTTTGGTCGGCCAAATGAATTTTTCCGTGGAGGTGCGCAAACTGCCAGTACATTTGGTAGATTAGGGGTTAAAAGTTTCGATTTTTAAACCTATTCAAAACTTCTAGTTTTCGATTAAAATTTTTACAGTAGCAGGTTCGTTGAGTTTAGGGTTTTCTGTAAAAGTTTTGTAATTTTTGGATATCATTTGGTATTTTTACAAAATTCAAACTTTCTGTTGCGCGTGTGCAATTGGATTTATGTCGGTATTGATTTCTTTTAATTTTTAAAAATAGTTAGTTAAGTTAGTAAATTCTGTAAAAAATTCCAGAAAATTGTTGAGACATTAAACCCTCTGTATTTAAATTTTGGGATTTTATTTTGGATGTTTGGTTTGTTTTAAAATTTCTAAAAATCTGCCTATCAAAATCAGTAATATGTACTGTGGCATTAGGGTCATATAGAAACACTTCACATGCCTTTAGGCTATATTAGGGAGTTCAAACACCTAAATATGAGACATATGTGCAATATACTTATTGTAGATCTCGCACCCGTTTTTTTGCAAGGTTAAATTTGTTTGAGGCTAAGGTGAGTTCTCGTAGCCCCTTTTTCTTATATATTTTCTTTGGGGAAAATGACACTCAAATCTATTTATAATTCTTATGCCGTGTAAACTAACTTTTGCTTTTGACAATTATGTGACATGTAAGTGCATTGTATGAACCCTTAACTGGGTTATGCCTATTGATTCCTATATTCCTAATGTAGCCAACGTTTAGCTCCAGCTGGTAGGCAACGGTTTGGAAAACTCATTACTCATGCCTATTGAATCCTATGTTTTGGTTGTATTCCTATTTTATGCAATGCTATTATGGATATAATTGTCTATCTGAAATGATACACGTTAAACTCGTTTATATTTAAACCTACGAGCTCACCAACATTATGTTGACATTTTTGAGTGTCTATTTTCAGGTAACGCCAATAATAATGCTTAAGGAGTTAGAAGTTTCGTAGTGGACTGTAGCGAGACTTGATGACTGCATGAACGATTAAATAATGCACTTTGAGTTGAATTTCTTTAGTACAAACCTAGAACTTTTATTACTTTGGACTTGTTTTTCCGTATGCTTGTCCCGGGTTGTGGGAATAACTATTGTGTGCTTCTTTTATTTGACTATGATGCCGTGAATACCGATTTAACGCGGCACAAGTCCCCTCTTGTGTCAGGGAACGTCGTGACACGTTGGCTTGAATTGCATTTTAGTAATTCCTCTATTAACGTATCAATGTGTTATGACGATCCTCTCCGTCACACTTCGCTTTTCCGCCTTGGCGGGGTGTGACATCGGCCAAAGCCGCTGACGAGAAAGTTTCACGAATCAGAATAAAGTATGCACTCTTTATCAATCTACCCACAATTACCCAAATGGTATCCTCATTCTTTGGGGTTTTGGGAAGTTTTTCTATTAAATACATAGTCACATGCTTCCATTTCCTTATTGGTATCTCCAAAGGTTGGAGTTTAGCGTGAGGTATTCGATGTTCAGCTTTCACTTGTAAGCAAGTGAAACATTTTTCTACTTACTTAGCTACATTTTGTTTCATTCCAGGCCACTAAAAATCATTCTCAAAATCTGTATATTCATTTTCGTAGCACCTAGATGTATAGACAATTTATATTTATGAGTCCCGCTCAACAAAATCAATCTTACATCTTCCACACTCGGCACCCAAATTCGTCCATATCGAGTCTACAACTCTCGACTGCTTTTACCATCACGGTAAATTGGCCTTTTACTCGTTCTTTCTTTTGATTTTTCCTCCTCCTAACTTCCTTTTGATCTATTTTGATCGTGTCAAACAATGACTTTGTTACCGTCATTCTTAAGGATGTTACCTTAAGTAGCATACATGCAGTCTTTTGACTTAAGGCATCTGCCACAATGTTTGTCTTACATACGTGGTCAAGTATCTAATAATCATAATCCTCCACCAAATCTAACCATCTTCGTTTTCGTATGTTCGAATTCTTTTGATCAACAAAGTATTTGATACTTTTATAATCCATATAAATCCTACATTTGACACCATCTGGATAATGTCTCCAAATCTTTAATAAAAATCCACGTTCGCCAATTCTAAATCATGAGTCGGGTATTTACATTCATGAGATTTCAACTGTCGCGAAGCGTACGTAATCATATTAACTCGCTGCCTCAATACACATTCAAGCCCTAGATGTGATGCATTGTAACACACTGTCATATCTTCTAGACCCTTCCGGCAGAGTTAACACAGGAGCTTCACATAAATTGCTTCGTGAAGTCTTGAAAACCTTTTGTTGTTCGTCATTTCAATCAAATCGTATACTTTTCTGTAACTTGGTTAATAGTACTGTTGTTTTGGAGAAATCTTGAATAAGTCTCTGATAATAACCGCACAAACCCAAGAAACTTCAAATCTCCATTGGAAACTTCGGCATTTCCCACTTCATCGCGGCTTCAATCTTTGCTGGATTTACATTGATGCCGTCTTGATTCACCATATGACCCAAGAATTGCACCTCCTTGAGCCAAAACTAATATTTGGAAAACTTTGCGTAAAGTTTTTCCTTCTTTAGCATCTTTAACACCTCTCATATATGTCCTTCATGATCTACTTTAGTCTTAGTGTAGACTAGAATGTCATTGATAAACATAATCACCGACTTATCGTGCGTAGGTCGGAAAACTCTATTCATCAAATCCATAAAAGAAACTGGCACATTTGTAAGACCAAATGGCATTACAACAAACTTATAATGTCCATAACGAGCCCTCAACACCGTCTATGATATATCTTCTAGATATATACTTACCACCGATGCATATTTCATACTCACTTCTTATTTTTAAGCTTCCCATTTACCATATATGCTAGAAATGTGGTACATCCCTTGCGGATATATTTGTCTGCCTTAACCATAGTGTGGAATACGTTACTTTCTCACTTTCGTTATCCATAGATTGATATTTCTCCCTCACTTGGGGTTTGGATTCATAAAATCCCTTGCTTACATAAAATATTTGCTTGGTGATGACCTAGCCAATCGATGCTCGCGATTTTCTTATAAATCTCACTTCAATGTTAGTATAAGGTCTATAGAAAACTCTATTGACCTATCACTATAGTTCTTGCGATCACATCAAATTCTTTCTTCACCTTTTTAGCAATCATTTGAAATACTTTCCCTCTTGCATTTGTCGCATCACGTCTCTTCTCTTTACTCCCATCAATAATTAATTAGAGGCGGTTTTCATACAGATCTTCCACCCTTAGATTTGTTGGGCAAGTTCTGATCACGTGCCCAGGTTTTCCATATTAGTAGCAAATAGTCGTCAATACCTATTGCCATTCCCTGCCATGTCCTTTCGCGCATCTTGGACACTATGGTCCTTTTCTCCTTTCATTAGGCCTTGAACTTCCTTTTGATCTAGACTTCTTATTAGGTGCTTTCTAATTGTTAGCACCTACTACCGCTTGGCTAAATATCCTTTTCTTAGCTTTTGACTCTAAGAAAATTTCCATTTTACTAACTGCATCAATCATTTGGTCCAATGTATTACATTAGCATCTGGGAGTATCGATGCATCTATAGCCCTTCATCCGTCACTATATATGTAGCAGTTCTTTCAACGCATCAGTCACTTTTGTCTTTATCATTACAGATAAGTTGGATTTCTCATAATCCACTTCATTGTTAATCTTGTTCTCCGGAATCTCATTTTCGAGTGTCACATTTCTTTCCGACACTTATAAACTAGTGATTGGTTGAATAAGTTCATTATTTCGCTAGATGTACGACCATCCGGAATACTAGTACCTACAACATTTGCGTTTAGGTTCTTTCTCGTTTGAACCATATGGAATACTAATAATGCACTATAATTGGGTAGGCATTACTTTCTAATTCCCTTAACTATTCACTTTCTTATGTACATGCCTTACATACATGCTTAGGAATTAATACATTTCATTCTTACAAAGTATTTCTAACTGTAGGCACGTTTATACGACATAATACCCCTCACTTGATTCACAAGAGTCCTTATGATTTTGATAAGTTCCAATGCATACCATGTGCTTGTAATAATACTGGCAATTTTATTATTACCAACACACTATACACATTCGATCTTGTCATTATCACTCGGGTTCCCGATTCACAAGTTTAAGTCATGTATCAAATATATTCATCACATCATGTATAAGTTATGCTAATTCATCTTAGCTAAAACAATAATCAACTTTTTATCACATAGAGGTCATTACCTATTAACCTTTATACTAAAGCATATTAGCTAAAAGTATATCAAATCTTCTACATAATCATCATATCTCCACAATATGACATATATATCGAATGTATGAAGAACACCTAACTATGCATAATATTACACATGTAGGTAGTCCAATATTTGATTCTACCCTATAACAAAAATCAAACAAGAACATGTAATAAGGCTAAATCAAATATTCTAAACCTATATGAATAGTACTCCGCATAGCATAAAACATTTCTAATAACATATAATAGTAATATGACATATATCAACACTTTCACAACTATATCTCATAGATTTCACGTTCCCATATATATTACAATATATACTTATCACCTTTGTGCTCAACAGGACCAAGCTCTAGCAGACATCTCATCAAAACATTTTTCTTTCAAAAATCCTTTTCAAAATACTTTAGAACCAAGGTTTAAGTTAAAACATACAACATGTATGTCCAAATCTCTTAAACCAAAGCTCTGATACCAATTTGTAACGCCCCAAATATTTTTTTAAATATCAGAGTAAAAAGGTCCACATGTTTATTAAAAAAACATAATATGGTAATTTGATCTCCAGGATATCCATGAATCATTTTACAACCATACAAAAGTATTTTGAAATCACAACATATATTTATTTAGCCAAAGGGGCCTTTGATGTGGAATATCTTTAATTTATGAGCTATCTTTTGTGCGTAAAGCGTACCAGTTTTTTATTTATAAAATCCGTTATTATTTAGTATGACTACAACAAAAATAGGCAAGAGAACCTAATCGTATAGTAGTATAGAAAATAAGTACGGGTGTCAAACTCAAGGGGAACGGGTATGATTTGATAAAATTATATTAATTTAAATATTAAACTAACTAAACTACTTGCAATAAAATAAAGGGGGATTATGAAGAAAATGAGCTATTAATCAACTAACATCACTAAACAACCTAAAAACACTAAAAGCATGCAAAAGAGACAAGAAAACAAATAACTCGGAGAATTAATAATAATGAAGATGTTCCCTCCCTAGATTCAACTCAACTCAATTCATGGCAATAAATTCATGGAAAGATAAGCTAAAGATACTTATATTATTCATGCATCGATTTCTAAAGTGATTACAATCTTGGTCCAATCATAATCGTCTAATTACCCTAATTAATTACCTTTATGGTCAAAAGTGCAATTAAATAGTTTAATTAACAATTAATTCGATTAACAAGTTAAGCCCTAATCCTGATGCTTGTATGATCAACAAAACATCAAACTAACATATAAATGGTCATTATATGGACATCACATGCAAAAGACTCTAACTTTAATTGCTTAAAACATAGGATTTGGTTAATCACTATTCCTTAATCATCTATTGGTCCTAGACAATCAAGATTCAATCTTTATGATTCAAGTGGTCTCTTAAAACATAAAAATCAGATTCTAAGCAATAAAAACAGATTCATAAACATGGATAAACATGGATTAGGCTAAACTAAGAACAAACATGAATAAAGTATCAAAAACCATGAATTAAACTAAGCAATTACATGAGTTTCATCTCCTCTAGGGAGGAAAACAGAAGATTAGTCAATAACAATCATAGAAAAGCTCTGGAAATCGTTCATAACAAGAAACATGATGAATCAAGAATGAAGAAAACCGTAAAACCGAATTGTTTTAGCCGAAAGCTTCATTTTAATCTTCACTTTTGAGCTCCAATCCTTCCAAGCTATTGCTCCAAGCTTCCTCTGGACTTTAATGGTGTTTTCTGGTGATTTAGGGTTCAAAAGTCGGAACCCAAAGCTTCCCAACCGAATGGAGATCAAATCAATTTATGAAGCTGTCAAAGGGCCCTTTAGCGACGTTAAGTGGTGGCTTTTAGCGACGCTAGCGACCATTTAGCGACAGAATTTTGGAAATTTCAAACTTTGATGCTTATCTTCGAATTTTAGCCTTTTTTATCCATATATATCCTCAAATATCCGAATTTGAACCTGAAAAATAATATATAATGATATTAAACATATATTTAACATATTCTCATGATTTTTATCCAAAAATAATTAAATATCGCATTAAATATATATATAAAAATCGCGATATCAAAATACCCCACACTTGAACTTTGCTTGTCCTCAAGCAAATCACAATTTTATCCAGGCTAAGGTATTTAAATAAATGATATCATTCTTCTAAATACTAAATACCGTTGAAAAATGTCAACATGTTTGATTAGAAACAAGTCATCGATTACACTCAGATTTATGCATATACTCGTGTTGTGGTCCTCTCTTAACTTCTCACCATCCCAAATGCATTCTCTTTTTATCAATAACCAATCTTTAATTAAAGAATCTTTTTCGGTTAATTCACCCCTTAAGAACCCCCCAACCTCAAGACTTATCGCAGATTTCTCAATGTTATTTAACATATGCTTTTGATCTTTTTAAGTTCTTATTATTCCATATAAGCCTATGACTTTCGATGGAACCCATGTAGCAAACTTTCAACCCAACCGATCCCAAACCAGTTGGCTTTAGGTGATTAGGTGTAGAACACCCCTCAGAGTTTACTTGTTCGAGTTCCAAATGCCACTTTTTTGACTTATAGATTAGCCTTTTGGCTTTATTCTATTTTTTTTATTTTTTTGATTTTCTCACTTTATTATTTTTCAATATAGAAGCATATGATTAATAACAGAGGAAATTCACACTCAGCCTATTTTTGTCAAGCTTAGATTCAGAAAGGGCTTAACCCTTTATTTAAATTCAAAAATTAAAAGTTGGTTACCATAAATGGAACTTTCTCTAGAATGGTGAAAAGCCACTAAATACTAGCATAAACACTAAGTATAATCTCTGAACTTGTTCACAAATCAAACATTTGACACCTTCAACCAATACTTAACCTTTACTCAGATGATATTAAAAATTTAAAAATTATAGCCCAAATACCATCATGATTTAATCAAAGACAAATTAAGTTCAAGCTAGGAATATTTCTAACCCCCTACCCCACACTTAAATCGTACAATGTCCCCATTGTACATAAAATCAAACACTAAGGTAGAAAAAGGTTAGAGAAAACTCCCTTCGGGTATTCACATGGAGCAATAAAAGATAATACTGAGCAAAAGCCAGCATAAGCACGTACTCCATAACCACCTGCAAGAAAAAAACTCGGAGCAAATTGTTAAAATAGATCAAGTCTAAGAACCAAACAGCTAAAACTAAACAAACAAAAGAAAACAAACAAACCTAACTCACTTTCGTAGGAATCGCGGTTGCATTTAGCGTATGCAACAAGCCTTTAAACCCCTCGGTAGCCCGAGTGGACGAGTTGTAGTCTCGTGAGGGTTTCTAGACAACACACCCACAAAGTTGGAACAGAAAGTGAAAGAAATAAAAACAAAGCAGAAAGAAAAACCTAAACTAAACACGGGTTGCCTCCCGAGAAGCGCTTGTTTTTGTCCGAGTCTCTAGCTTGACTCTAAATTTAGGCACTACTAATTGGAACGAAAGACCCTACACTTGCAATTAAGTGCGGGTGGTAATATGCATACATACAAGGATATATGTATGATTTACCGATTCCCAAAGTTGCAACAATCGCGTTTCGCTCACCCTTCTTGATCTCAAAATACATCCTCCCCGCGTTCTGAATCGTGGTTTCTCCTCTAGATTGTGAACTCGATCGTGACTCAAACAAAGAATCCAACAGGCTCCCGATGCCTTCTAAATTTCTAACCAACTTATTATTCTCCCAACACGACAGGTTCCACAGGGTCCCTGGTACCGGAGGAATTCCATATTGTTGGGAAATTGGCTAAGTCATTGAAACTGTTATACATGCAAAAATCAAAACTGTTAAGACTGTTAATGAATGTTGGGAAGACAGTTCGAAACTGTTAGAAGAATTGTTGAAGAAACAGTTTAGAGCTGTTAGTGAAGATTGTGAAGACAGTTGTAACCAACAGTTGCTGTGAACTTCAAAGCTGTTATATAGAGTTCAGAACTATTAGTACAAACTACTACAACTGTTTGAAGACCTTGAAGCCGAATACTGTTAGAAGAACTAAAACTGTTGCATTTATTGAACAGTTTCGGTTGAGCTAAATGTGGAAACAACTATCTTTGAAGATATCTCGAAATATTTGGAAGATCATCAAGATTATCTCACAAGATAGAAGATTGCCTATTTGTCAACAAATCAAGGAAGATCAAGGAGTATATAAATACTAGATCAGAATTTATAATTGAGACGTACTCATTGTTTAAGTTTTGCATTCATTCTTCAAGTTGTAATTTTCTTTCAGAATAGTGCTAAGCCTCTAAGTTTCTCTTTAAAACCCAAGAACAATTTGTGTTCTTCGGCTAACATAATAAGTTAGATTAGGGGTGAAGTTTGCTATTGTAATCATTCTGGTTGATCAATAAAACTACTGTTTGATTGAATTGCTTTGTGTTCAAAGCCTTCTTTAATCAATTAAGTGTGATTCCGCAACTTCTTAGTTGATTGTGATCATAGTTAAAGATTAACTTTTTATTCAACTCTGATTTGTTATTCAAAAGTTAGTTCTTGTTATTTGATATAATCCATATCCGATCCTGACAAGTGGTATCAGAGCCTTATCATTAAGGTTCCTTTGATCTCCAGTTGAAGGTTTTGCTTCATTCTTGCTTTGTTCTTTAAAACTGTTTTCAAATTACTTTGTTTCAATGGATTGGTGGATCTTCTGATAACAATGGCTCTGGGTCAAACATTCATGTTCCCATGCTCAAAACAACTGATTTTGAGATGTGGAAACTGAGAATCAAGCAGCATGTCCAATTAATGGACTATGATGTTTGGGAAATCATTGAAACTGTTCCCACTGCCCCTGTTGATCTGGATGAGACTGGAAAACCAAAGAAGAAGCCACCACCAAAGACAGATGTTGAAAAGAAGGAGAGAATGATTGAGATGAAAGCTCTCAGCATCCTCCAGATTGCAATTCCCAATGAGTATCAACATCAATTCAAGAAATTTGATGATGCTCATGAACTTTGGAATGCTCTGGAAAAGAGGTTTGCTGGGAATGCTAGCTCTAAGAGAAACCAAAGAGATCTCCTTAAACAAGCCTATGAGAACTTCACCAGTGGAAAGAATGAGAGCATCACCCAAATCTTTGATAGGTTTTACAAGCTGGTAAGCCAACTAGAGAGTGCTAAGGTTAGGCTTGATCAAGATGAGATAAATAGAAAGTTTCTTAGGTCTCTAGGTGATGAATGGACTGTGTTTGCTGCACAATGGAGGAGTAAGGATTCCCTTGAAGACATAGAGTTAGATGACCTCTATAATAGTTTCATAGTGTTTGAGGGAGAGATAGAGGGAAAAAGAAAAACTGTTGTCCCTAGCCACAATGCTGCTCTCCTATCATCCTCAGGTATGAAATCAAACCATTCATTAACTAACTCTATTGATACTTGTGCAGGTACTAGTTCTGCTGTTGAACTAGATGTGAACACTCCAGATGCTGTGCTTGAAGCTTTTCTTGCCAGCCATGCACATTCAACCCTCACCAATGAGGATCTTGAACAAGTGCACCCTGATGATCTTGAGGAGATGGATCTCAAATGGCAGATGGCCATGCTTACTGTTAGAGTCAAGAGGTTCATCAAAAGGACTGGAAGGCAAAACATGAATTTCAGAGCTGATGGCAAGGCTGGATTTGACAAGTCAAAGGTGAGATGCTTCAAATGTCAACAGCTTGGCCACTTTGCAAGAGAGTGCAGATCTGGTGGACAAGTCCAGAATCAAGGTCAGAGGCCAACTCAGAATCAAACCTCCTCAGCATTGGTCTCACAAGAAGGCCATGGGTTTGATTGGAGTGATCAAGCAGAGGAGGCTACAAACAACAAAGCTTTGATGGCATTGACTGATTCCTTCATCAAGTTGGATTCACCAGAAACTGAGGACATTCAGGTATCTTCTAAACTATGTCCTGGTGAATGTAGAGCTATTGTTAAAAGGTTTAGAGAGTACAATAAGAAAATGTGTGCTGCTCTAAGCAAAATGGAGGAGAGGAGATATGAATCAAGTGCAGTCATTGAAAGCTTTGAAAAGAAAATAAAAGATTATCAAGCCAATGAACTGCAAATGGATTATGATAGTAAATATCCTAAGTGGGAAAAAGAGCAGCTTCAAGAGGAGATTGATAGTCTGAAAAAGAAGCTAAGTGAGAAGGAAAGCAAGGTTGATGAATTAACCAAGAAGTTGGAGGGGGTGGACATTGATCTAAGTATGTTCAAGGCAGCCAACCTTAAACTTGAAACCTTGTTACAATCTCAAGTTTGGGACAAGGTGAAAACTGGCCTGGATACAAACAAACCCTACCTCCATACAACCAAAACTACATAACTCCAATGTCAGAGGTAGCTAACAGGTATGTTAATGAACCTTTGGAAGATGGACTTAAGTCAGCTGATCCAAAGTTTGAGAGTTATGAAGATGGAGTTCTGTCAGAAGTAAGTGATGAAGATAATGAGGGAGTTGTGAAGAAGGATGAAGTTATTCCATATGAAAATCACATCTGTTGTGAGCCAATTCCCACAAAATCATCTTTACAACCAGTGGTGTTTGTAAAAGCATCCATTGAACCTCTCACCATTGAGCCAAAATCCTCAAAAGCTGTTAACTCCATAAAAAGTTTCACAACTGTTGCCAACAGTTTCCATCTCTACACTAACAGTTCCAAAAAGAACCCAAACAGCTCAACTTTTAGTACTAAGACCAAAGGAAAGGAGAAAGTTGGTGAAGTTGTAGTTGGAAAGCCCAAGAAGGAGGTTGCAAAAGCACAGACTAAACCCAGATCTGTAAAATGGCATACTGAAATGCCTGCATGCACATGCCAAAAGCATGGTGTACAAAAGTTTCCTCAGTCAGCACCTGTTAGAGGAAATCAAAGAAATAGGAACAAATTCTGGTCACAAAGAACTGGTTTGCCTATTGTGAAAGCTAAAAAGTGCTATATATGTGGGAGATCCAATCACTTCGCTCAAGACTGTTATTATAACCCACAGCTGTATAGCACCAAAAAACCAAGTTTCAAAAGGCAAAATAACAGTTCTAAAACTGTTAAGTCAAAGCAGATTAACAGTTCTAAAACTGCTAAGCCAAAACTGGCTAACAGTTCTACAACTGTTACATCCAAACCAACTAACAGTTCCATAACTGTTTTATCAAAACCAAAAACTGTTGGTCTGGCTTGGGTGAAACTGCAAAAACAAACAGTTTCTGAAGAGGGTAAAACTGGTACTCAAATTGCAAACCAGAATAAGTCACATGATGATGACTCAACTGTTTTACCATCTACAACAATTGTTTGTTCAAAGGTCTCAACTGTTAATCACAACAGTTGGGAACCACATGTTCTTACAAAGTATTCATCACACAAATTAGAGAAATCTAATTTGGATGAAATCAAAAAGAACCAAACTCTGTTTAAGTATTATAACTTGAATAGTGTACCCAAGACCTGCATGGCCTGGGTACTTCCTGCTACTAACTGATTTTATTTGTGCAGAGCATTCATAGGGCCAATCATGGATCTATCTGGCATGTGGATAGTGGATGCTCAAGGCACATGACTGGAAATCCACATTGTTTGAAGGATTTCAGAAGCATCAATGGTGGATTTGTAGCATTTGGAGGAAATGCTAAGGGAGGAAAAATCACAGGTAAAGGAGCTGTTGAGGCAGGTACACTTACATTTAATGATGTTTCTTTGTTGAACAACTTAAGTACAATCTGTTAAGTGTATCTCAAATCTGTGACAATGGAAACAAAGTTTTGTTTACAGATTCAGAATGCATTATCCTATCAAAAGATTTTGAACTAAATGAGAAGGATATTCTTTTGAGAACACCTAGAAAGGATAATGTATACTGTCTAGATACACAAAAGATTGCTAAGAAGAATGTATTAAGTTGTCTTCTCTCAAAGGCATCTCATGATGAGTCTGCCATTTGGCATAGAAGGATGTGTCACATGAACTTTAAAACCATGAATGTGTTAGTTAAAAACAATCTGGTAAGAGGTTTGCCACAAAAGGAATTCTCATGTGATGATCATTGTGCAGCCCTCAAAGGCAAGCAACACAAATCTTCTTATAAGACCAAAGAAGTTTCTTCCATTACTGCACCTTTACAACTTTTGCATATGGATCTTTTTGGTCCAACATCTGTGGTCAGCATAGGTAAGAAAGTCTACTGTTTAGTTGTAGTTGATGATTTCACCAGATTTACATGGGTTCAATTTCTTAGAACTAAAGATGAAACTGCTGAGTTAGTTAAGTCTCTTATTCTTAGGATTGAGAATCAATCTGATTTGAAGGTGAAAGTCATTAGATCTGATAATGGTTCTTAGTTTAAGAACTATGATTTAAACAACTTTTGTGAGGAAAAAGGAATTTCAAGACAATTTAGTGCTCCTAGGACTCCTCAACAGAATGGAGTGGCTGAGAGAAGGAATAGGACTTTGATTGAGGCTGCTAGATCCATGTTAGCTGATTCTAGGCTCCCAATGACATTCTGGGCAGAAGCAGTGAACACTGCCTGCTATGTTCAGAATAGAGTACAAGTAGTCAAGTCCAAAGGGAAAACTCCTTATGAGTTGTTCCTCAAGAGAAAACCTTTAATCAACTTATTCAAACCATTTGGCTGTCCTTGCACTATCCTTAATACCAAATCACAATTAGGCAAGTTTGAGAGTAAGGCTGAAGAAGGTTTCTTTGTAGGATACTCTACTTAAAGTAAAGCTTATAGAGTATTTAACAATGTCACTAGAATCATTGAAGAGAGTATGAATGTCTCTTTCAATGAGAATAAGATCAATATTGAAGGTAATGGGCCTGATTGGTTATTTGATATTGATGCATTGTCTAAATCTCTTTCTTTTGAGTATTCTACTGAAACAGCTACAGGTACCTCAACAACTATTGGTGAAAATCAACAAACAGTCTCCAACAGCCCAAACAGTTTTGAAACTGTTAGCTCAAAACCAACAACTGTTGGTTCAAACAAAGTTACTGAAGACTTTGTTGTGATTCCTATGCTTCAACAAGAGGTCTCCAATGCTTTTGATCCATTGATTGATGCTGAATCTTCAAGTGAATGTGAGATTGATCTGTCTAATCTAGGGAATGAACTGACTGAAGAAAACATTCCTACATCAAGAGTTCACAAGAATCATCCAATATCACAAATAATAGGTGATCCAACCATTCCTATCAGAACAAGGAGCATGCCGCAAAATGAAACAAGCGGTGTGGATCTTGCCCAATTTGATGTGAATGCCTGCTTTCTATCTCAAATAGAGCCAAAGAAAGCAGTTGAAGCATTGAAAGACCCTTCATGGGTGGAAGCAATGCAAGAGGAGCTCTTACAATTTCAAATTCAGCAAGTTTGGAAGTTGGTTGAGCTTCCAAGAGGCAAAAGAGCAATTGGCACCAAGTGGGTGTTCAGAAACAAGAAAGATGAAAGAGGGATTGTAATCAAGAACAAGGCAAGACTAGTTGCACAGGGCTATACACAAGAGGAAGGAATAGACTATGATGATGTCTTTGCACCTGTTGCAAGGATTGAAGCCATTAGACTATTTCTTGCCTTTGCAAGCTTCAAAGGATTTAAGGTGTATCAAATGGATGTCAAGTCTGCATTTTTCTATGGAACTATTGATGAGGAGGTATATGTGTGTAAACCCCCTGGCTTTGAAGACTCAAAGTACCCTGACAGGGTATATAGGTTGGATAAAGCTCTATATGGACTACATCAAGCTCCTAGAGCTTGGTATGAGACATTATCATCCTACCTTCTTGAGAATGGTTTTAAGAGAGGCACAATTGACAAAACATTGTTTACAAAGATTGTTAAAACAGAGATTTTGCTTGTGCAAATCTATGTTGATGATATAATCTTTGGATCCACTGATGACAGCCTGTGCAAAGAATTTGAAGTCGTTATGCACAAAAGATTTCAGATGAGTTCCATGGGTGAACTCACATTTTTCTTGGGATTACAAGTGAAACAGAAGCCCTCTGGTATCTTTCTAAGCCAATCTAAGTATGTCAAAGACATATTGGACAAGTTTGGCTATCAAGATGTGAAACTGGCAAGCACTCCTATGGAAACACACAAACAGTTGGGAGCAGACTCTGAGGGGGAGGATGTAGACATACATCTATATAGGTCAATGATAGGTTCATTAATGTATTTAACTGCTTCTAGACCTGATATAATGTTTGCTGTGTGTATTTGTGCCAGATTTCAATGCAGTCCGAAGATGTCACACTTGTTTGCTGTGAAGAGGATCTTTAGATACCTCAAAGGCCAACCAAAATTGGGACTTGGGTATCCTAAATATTCACCTTTTGATTTGGTGGCATATTCTGATAGTGACTATGGTGGAGCCAATGTGGACAGAAAATCAACCTCTAGAGGATGTCAATTCTTTGGATCAAGGCTGGTTTCATGGCAATGCAAGAAACAAACAACTGTTTCAACTTCAACAGCTGAGGCTGAATATGTTGCTGCATCAAGCTGCTGTTCACAAGTTCTATGGATCCAAAATCAGCTTCTGGATTATGGTTTGTCTTTCTTAAATACACCTATTTATGTTGATAACACCAGTGCTATTAGCATAGTTAATAATCCAGTGAAGCATTCTAAAACCAAGCACATTGACATCAGATTTCACTTCATAAGAGACTGCAATGAAAAGAAATTAATCCACGTTATGAAAGTCTATACTGATGATCAATTAGCTGATCTGTTCACTAAAGCATTTGATATGAGCAGATTCAACTTTTTAATCTCAAACATTGGAATGATTAACTTGGACTAACAGTTGTTCATTACTCAATGTTTTTCACACTAACAGTTAGCAACTGTTAGTATTGTTATCTAACAACTGTTGATTTTAAGTGTTCAGGGAAGAATAGAAGTGCAAATTCCAAACCAGTTTTGGACATATCTGGTTGCCTGTCCCACAAACAGTTTTCAAACCCATGAATGTCCTTGATATGTGGTAAAGGTAAAATACTTTATTGAGAACAGTTCCAAACTGATAAAGGTAAGTCACTTTATTTTGTAGTGTTGTGAATGGACATGACAAGTCACTGCATGCTAAATTATTGAACAATTCACAACCACAAGTTTGTCTATAAATTAGCTTGCATGCATTCTTCACAAATCACACCTACATTTGCATTCCAAAGAGCAAAATTTTCTTTGCAAATGGCTACTAACTTCTTTCTCATAAACTTCAAAGAAATTAATGTTAAACAAAGTTATGTAACCATCCCTGCCCCATTTGTTAGAATGCATGAGCTTTGGCAATACTCATCTTGTGTTCTTGAGATGCATGATGATCGAGATGTATTCACCTTGACACTGCACCCAGACCCACGTAGGCCAAATAAAATGACTGATCATATTCGTATAAGAGGTGATTTTGAAAACTTCACTCTCTTCCACGAGTTGCCTACCAACTGCTGTTTAAGGTTCGACTTGAACCTGGAAGGCACTAAAGGCTTAGTAGTGTGTTTCAATGTTCGAAGAAATGATGCTGATGATGTCCTTCTAGCCTCGGATGATGATGCAGTGGAGGTCATTGTAATCGATGACTAGTTCCAATGCACGTCATGGTCTTAGCTGATGATGAATTGGCAGTAGGTCATCATCATCATCCGAGTCAAATGAAGGTCACTATATATGATGACTGGTCATAGTCTTAGCTGATTATGAATTGGCAGTCATCGAAGTTAGAGAAAGAGATGGGTGTAGAAATCGAAGTCAGAAAAGACTGTATTTCGTTGACCCTTGCACAATTAGATAAACAGTACCAACAATGGCTTGTGAAAATGCATGTACTTTGTAGTTCATCTGTGTTAAACATGAATAAAATGCATATTTTGTTGATGTCTGTGTTGGCTAATGGTTTGGTTATGATGAATCAGCTTATGATGGGTGTATGAGCTACGTTTTGTTGACAGTTGCACATTTTTTTAACAGTTGTTTGAAATACTACTAACAGTTTTCAACTGTTAGCATATGGCCTGCACAACTGTTAGGCAAAATCCATGTGCATCTGAGGGGGAGAAACTCGTCCAATAACAGTTGTACTTTCTAACAAAAACAGTCTTCAACTGTTAGTGTGTAGAATGCACAACTGTTAGTCCAAAAGGGAGTTATTTCTAAATAACAGTTGTTACATCTTATGAAAACAGTTCTCCAACTGTTAGCTTTATTTTTGTCCGTCAACTGTTAAGTTAATAAAGGGTGTTTTGGTCTTTGAAGAGTTTTGAGGATGTTTGAATTGCATTTAATAGTCGAAACATATATAAGGCAATTCCCTCCTCACCAGTTCATTCACTCGTTCTAAACTTAAATCACACGCAAACCCTAAATCCTAACTCTCGAACTCGAAATGGCTCCCCTTCCATTCGTCAAAGAGCACAACATGATCGCCTTCCTTGCCAAACCCGATAATCTACTTGTCTTTCATGACATGATCGATTATCTCTCAATGTCCAACATTCACAATGCTCTTACCGTTAATCCGACCATATATACCTCGCATGTTGACCAGTTTTGGAAAAATGCAACTGTGCGAGAAGAAAATGAAGTTCAATGGATTGACTCCAAGATAGAACACACTGAGGTTGCTATCTCTGAAAACATCATTCGTCAATCTCTGCAACTGAATGATGTCAATGGTGAGTATTCTGACTCGGTTTCACTTGACTATTTATACACTGAGTTAGTAAAATTGGGATATGAGGGCCCTAGGGGAAAGGGCACCTTCTACAAAGGGCAGTTTTGCGCACACTGGAAGTTCATTATCCATACTCTCCAGCAGTGCATAAGCCCTAAGAGAACGGGCTGGAATGAGTTTGGGAGCAACATTGCTCTTGCACTCATCTGTCTAGCAAACAATAGATGCTTTAACTTTTCTAAACTGATATTTAATGGTATGGTCTCTTTTTGATGTACCCCAGGTTTGTGCAAATTTTCTTAAACTTTTTGATGCCAAACCTTAAAATACACAAGAGGGTCATTATTCCCTCTGCTCATGTGGCTTCCACATTGAGCAAATTGTTGATTAATGGCAAGAATTTTTCTGGTGCCATAACTCCTCCACTCTCTGCAATGGTGGAGTTCTTGTCAAGAAACAGGGCTGCTAGTGTTGAGCATGAAGCCCAACATATTGCTACACCACCAACACTAGAACCAACAGCCTATGATACTCAAAACTCCCTCTCTGCTACTTTTGAAATAGATACAACACCAGCCCCTACACTTAAAACATTTCAAAAGAAGAGGAAAAGAACTGTTGGTGCTCCTTCCACCACTGTTCATGAAACTGAAACTGTTAACCCTGCACAGGTGCATTCACCTGTGAAGAATATCCAAAGGGAACCCCTTGTGTTGTATCCCAGTCATAATGAGGAGGTGATCACTCCATCTGAGGGTGATCATATGGTTTTTGAGGCTGACACTACTGTTTTATCCGCAAGGGATGAACAGGACAGTGTTAACATAACTAAGACCTCAACCATGGCAACAGAAGCTGATCAAACAGCTTCTGGAAATCCCCAGTACCAAGAAAAGAGGGTTACTGGTGTGGAATCTCAATTGAGTGAACCACCAGTTTTATCTGTCAATGATATGTTAACAGTGGCAACACTGGCTAACATTGAGGCTAGAATGCAACACCAAGCATTGAGGAATTCCAACTTTGCACCTTTCTTTGCTGCATACATGCAAGTCAAGAAGAAGATTGCCTTACAAAACAAAAGGATTCTTCAACAAGACCAGCAAATCAAGGCTTTAACCAACAGCCTGAAACAAGCCAATGAAATCATCAAGATGCATGATCAAGTGCTCCAACAGTTGACAGCTGCTGCAAAACCCTCTTCAACTGTTCCACTCAAAAAAGGGGAGAGTTCAACACTAACAGCTGCTCAAGTAACACAAACAGTTGTTCAAGCTGCACCAACAGTTGCAACTCAACAACCAACAGTTGCAACTTTAAATCAACAAACAGCTGCAAGTGTCCAAACTGTTGATGAAGAAGAAGAAGAAGAACAACTCTTAAGTGTTGATAGGGTACTAATCAATAGGATGGTGTCGACTGCAAATGTTCCAAGCACTGAGATTTTCAAATCTTGGTCAAAAGTTAAGCAGAACTACTTGGTTGACATTAGTGCTCAATATCTGGGAATAAGTTCTTCTAGAATGGCACATAAAATACATGATGAATGGCTTGATGGAAAGGTTGCTAAGTTAGAACCTTTGCGACCTAAGAAAGGGTTTAAAGGCATAGTCATCTTGGAAGGAAAGAAAGAATCCAAGTTGCCCCCTGTTCTAGGCAAAGGTAAGAAAGTTGTTGTTGTTTATCCTAAGCTCAAACTTTCAAGACCACAACAAGAAGAGCGTGATCATGAATTTTCATTAAGGCTAGCAGCTGAGCAAAGGGAACAAGAATTGAAGGATTTTGAAGTTGCTCAAAAGCTGGCTGATGAGATCACAGCTCAGATTGATGTGGAGGAAAAACAAGAAAAAGCTGCTAAGGGAGTTAAGAGAAAAAGAATTGTGAAAAAGAAACAACCTCAACCCCTTAAGCCAGCAACTGAGAAGAAGTCTCAACCTCAACAATCCAAATCCCAAAAGTCCAAAGCTATCCAACCAACCCAAACAGTTCAAACCACCAAAGCTAAAATAGTTAAAACTATCATTCAAGATAGGCTCTTGGTCGATGTTGAAGAAGGTGTTAATAAGCTTGTAGCAGAACATTTAGGCCAGAAGTCTCACATCAAAGAATGGAAGTTTGATGTTATTCGGTTTGATACTGGGAAGGAAGGGGTAATCATTGTAAGGGAGAATGATCAGATTGAACAATTTTCAGGCTACTTACAAATGATGGATAGCATTACTAGGCGGGACATACAAGAATTGTATGAGTATGGAACAAGGCACTATGGAGGATCTGAGCATCCTACAATTAAGGTGTTGATGAGACATTTAACAAGTATTTGCAACCCAAAGAAAGTGATGTCAATACTGAAGGCTGATGAAACCTTTCCAGTTCAATCTGTTAGGGTGTATGCTAAGTCAAGGGTATACTACATGGTAATGGGTAATGCACTTACGGAATGGTTTGACATGGATTTCATCGAACACAGCCAGATCAAGCTCCAATACCTATTGAAAGCCAAGTTCTATGGTCCAGCCAAAGTAAGGGATGAGCTAATTCAGAAGTTCCAAGATAGACTTGAATCCCTGAGATCAAAGAAAATGTAATTTTTCTATCTTTTGAATTTTTGATTGTAATAGTTTGATTTTGCATTCAATGATAAATATGTTCTTTACTTATGTTAATTTGACTATGATTGAACCCTTAAAACAAACAACTTAATTGTATTGTTCAATACTTTAAGTTAGGGGGAGATTGTTGGGAAATTGGCTAAGTCATTGAAACTGTTATACATGCAAAAATCAAAACTGTTAAGACTGTTAATGAATGTTGGGAAGACAGTTCGAAACTGTTAGAAGAATTGTTAAAGAAACAGTTTAGGGCTGTTAGTGAAGATTGTGAAGACAGTTGTAACCAACAGTTGCTGTGAACTTCAAAGCTGTTATATAGAGTTCAGAACTGTTAGTACAAACTACTACAACTGTTTAAAGACCTTGAAGCCGAAGACTGTTAGAAGAACCAAAACTGTTGCATTTATTGAACAGTTTCGGTTGAGCTAAATGTGGAAACAACTATCTTTGAAGATATCTCAAAATATTTGGAAGATCATCAAGATTATCTCACAAGATAGAAGATTGCCTAACTGTCAACAAATCAAGGAAGATCAAGGAGTATATAAATACTAGATCAAAATTTATAATTGAGACGTACTCATTGTTTAAGTTTTGCATTCATTCTTGAAGTTGTAATTTGCTTTCAGAATAGTGCTAAGCCTCTAAGTTTCTCTTTGAAACCCAAGAACAATTTGTGTTCTTCGTCTAACATAATAAGTTAGATTGGGGGTGAAGTTTGCTATTGTAATCATTCTGGTTGATCAATAAAACTACTGTTTGATTGAATTGCTTTGTGTTCAAAACCTTCTTTAATCAATTAAGTGTGATTCCGCAACTTCTTAGTTGATTGTGATCATAGTTAAAGATTAACTTTTTATTCAACTCTGATTTATTATTCAAAAGTTAGTTCTTGTTATTTGATATAATCTATATCCGATCCTAACACATACCCCAACTCTAACTCCTCACAAGATCCCGCGGTTACCTCCAGAGCTGGTTTTGCAGTTTCCTCCTCGAATAATAAAAATTCTACATAATCTAGGATTTAATCTGCACAATTTTCAATATCTTCTCTTTCAAGAAGTGAAGGTCCCCAAACGGGTTTTGGTTCTAAACCTAACTCGGGTGCTGGTTTAACGAAGGTTGATGGTTCATCCTCTGTATGTTCTTCCGGCTCCTCAAACAGGTCAGCGAGGCACTCAAGAAAATCTCCATCAGACTGTGTATCTTCTCTCGATTTGACCTCCGCATCGGGTTCAAAACACAAACTCTCGTCAAAATCAGAGTCTTCTAAATAGTACGGTTCAGGTCTAAGTTGTGGCTCCTCGGGCAAACCAATCGGGCGGTCATCCTCATCATCTTTAATAATGAAGTCGTAATCATCCCGCTCAATGCCATCGTCATAAAACTCGTTCAACAGATCTTTAAGGAAAGACTCCCAATGGATCGGTTCATCCTTATCTTTAACAATTAATCGAATCGGCGTATCCCCGTCGTAGATCATATTCGCAGAAAAGACATCGAAGGCGACGAAGAAAGACGAGCAAAACAACTAAAATAACTTCCTTTGAGCCGAAACTCATGGGAAGGATCGTTTAATACTAAAATTAATATAATTAAATCAAATGAAACCGTTCCCCGGCAACGGCGCCAAAAACTTGATGTGTGTAAAGCGTACCCGTTTTTTATTTATAAAATCCGTTATTATTTAGTACGACTACAACACAAATAGGCAAGAGGACCTAATCATATAGTAGTATAGAAAATAAGTACGGGTGTCGAACTCAAGGGGAACGGGTATGATTTGATAAAATTATATTACATTAAATATTAAACTAACTAAACTACTTGCAATAAAATAAAGGGGGATTATGAAGAAAATGAGCTATTAACCAACTAACACCACTAAACAACCTAAAAACACTAAAAGAATGCAAAAGAGACAAGAAAACAAATAACTCGGAGAATTAATAATAATGAAGATATTCCTTCCCTAGATTCAACTCAACTCAATTCATGACAATAAATTCATGGAAAGATAAGCTAAAGATACTTATATTATTCATGCATCGATTTCTAAAGTGATTACAATCTTGGTCCAATCATAATCGTCTAATTACCCTAATTAATTACCTTTATGGTCAAAAGTGCAATTAAATAGTTTAATTAACAATTAATTCGATTAACAAGTTAAGCCCTAATCCTGATGCTTGTATGATCAACAAAACATCAAACTAACATATAAATGGTCATTATATGGACATCACATGCAAAAGACTCTAACTTTAATTGCTTAAAACATAGGATTTGGTTAATCACTATTCCTTAATCATCTATTGGTCCTAGACAATCAAGATTCAATCTTTATGATTCAAGTGGTCTCTTAAAACATAAAAATCAGATTCTAAGCAATAAAAACAGATTCATAAACATGGATAAACATGGATTAGGCTAAACTAAGAACAAACATGAATAAAGTATCAAAAACCATGAATTATACTAAGCCATTACATGAGTTTCATCTCCTCTAGGGAGGAAAACAGAAGATTAGTCAATAACAATCATAGAAAAGCTCTGGAAATCATTCATAACAAGAAACATGATGAATCAAGAATGAAGAAAACCATAAAACCGAATTGTTTTAGCCGAAAGCTTCACTTTAATCTTCACTTTTGAGCTCCAATCCTTCCAAGCTATTGCTCCAAGCTTCCTCTGGACTTTAATGGTGTTTTCTGGTGATTTAGGGTTCAAAAGTCGGAACCCAAAGCTTCCCAACCGAATGGAGATCAAATCAATTTATAAAGCTGTCAAAGGGCCCTTTAGCGACGCTAAGTGGTGGCTTTTAGTGACGCTAGCGACCATTTAGCGACAGAATTTCGGAAATTTCAAACTTTGATGCTTATCTTCGAATTTTAGCCTTTTTTATCCATATATATCCTCAAATATCCGAATTTGAACCTGAAAAAGAATATATAATGATATTAAACATATATTTAACATATTCTCATGATTTTTATCCAAAAATAATTAAATATCGCATTAAATATATATATAAAAATCGCGATATCAACTGTGCATGAGCCTTGCCTCAGTCCCGTCATGAAAAATAGTTCAACAACAACTATAAGCATAAAGCTTCATGAGCATACTAACTTACACACCATACTAGGCGTGCATACATCATACACATATCCATGTTCATATATCATAACCATATACCTCATACAATAATTGTCATCAATAACTTTACCCATCGTATCTCAACTAATGGTACGTACACCCATTAGTATATATATGCGATAACGTAACATGGTGCTATTGTACCTTTAAACAATAGTCTTATCATGGTCCTATTGTACCTTTAAACAATAGTCTTATCATGGTGCTATTGTACCTTTAAATAATAGTTTTATCATAGTGCTATTGTACCTTTAAACAATAGTCTTATCATAGTGCTATTGTACATTTAAACAATAGTCTTACTTCATTACATAAATAGTTATAGCATCACATATAAGTATAACTATTATTATTTAATACATAACCGCATATTCACATTTTAACATAATTAACATATCTCATGTTTCCGTATCTTTTCCACTTATTATTCACATATAGTTATTATCGCTATCTTTACTTCTTGTATATATCATGGCTTACTACAAATAGTCCATAATAACATATCCCATATTTTCATAACTTTTCCCCATACTATTCGCATATAGTTATTTAATATTTGATAATAACTTTAATTCTCGTATCTCAACTATCGGACACACTCCGAATAGTCTATACGCTATCAACATTTTCATACTATCGATGGTTATATAATCTCACAATATAAAACAACTTCTCACATAATCACATTTCAACATATATAATATATACGTAACACTAATATGTTGTGTAAGTGAGTGGACTCACCTCGGTCCTTAGTCGTTCCCCTATCTCCAAAACCTTTTCTACCGTATCCTAATCATTTATATATGAAACTATGATGATAAGGCATATAAATATATATTTCGCTAAAATCGTGTAAACGCATCGGGTTTATAATTATATCGTCATAGATTATATATATATATGAAAAAAAAAAAAAAAAAAATATATATATATATATATATATATATATATATATACACATCCGCTAAATCACTATATAATCCCCCGCTACATAACTAATAAAAATTGTTTGCGTAACATTCGTTATGATCATGTACCCTCATGTGTGTGTGTGTGTATATATATATATATATATATAATTAAACCACGTATTACCAAAAATCCAAAAGTTGAGGGTCTTTTAAAATAATATACAAACTAAAAGGGTTAATTTGTAATCATTATTAAACTTGGGTTAAAAATGAAAAATACAATTCACAATTGTGAATTGTGAATTAAAATGTGAGACATTTATTTTATATACATATATATATATATATATATATATTACATTATTCATTAGCTTCTAAGTTCATACGACTACAACTTTCTTTTTTTTTTTTTCTTTAATTCCCAAAAGACACCAAATTGAATTATAACAGTCTCAAACTCTTTGCAAACATAATTAACGAAGTTTTCATTTATATCTTGCTTAAAACACTTGTTTTCCTTGTTAAAGCTAAAGATTAACCTTTAAGTCTTTAATTGCAACATACTTATTTCTTGTCGGTTTTACCTCTAGTTTTCACCAAAATGTTCTAAATGATTATTAGAACTCATAACAACTTCATTTTGATTGTTTTAACGTAGTTAAACTTAACCCATCAAAACTTTGATCATATATATCTAACACAACCATGGATGGTTTTACTCCATTCTTGTCCCAACGTGCTTTTCATGAGATGATGAACATATTGGTACTAAACTTGGAGCAAAACAATGAGTTTTATAAAAAGACCCAATAACATGCATGAATGAAGTGCATGGGTTTTATTACCTTTGTTGGCTTAGAATCAATTGTAGAGTCTTAGAAACTATTAACCAGCTTTTGCTCTCAACTTCGATCACTAGTTCTCTCAACACTCAAATTCTCCCGTGAAAATAAAGAAGATGACAAGAGAACAAATAAATTGAAAATGTGACTATTGATTTACTATGCTAGGGAGTCGTAGGTTTGCTATCCATGTCTTCCTTTTGCCAAAATTTCAAAGATTTGGCATGATATACGGAGAAATGTATCGTCGGTGGCAAGTATTTAGTTTCTATATTACTAAATTCACTCAATTTAGTTGTTACAGTAATCCTGTTAGACTTGTAAAAGTGAGGGTGCAAATATGATAATATTGTATAGTTTGACAAAGCCTATAAAATGCTTTGCCTTTGTTAATAAACATAAGCTTTGCACCATATTGTGTTTACATCTTTAAGTGTGTGTTTTTTATGCTCTCGGTTCTCTCTCTCTAAACCCGAACCCACACACTAACAATCACACACTTGCATTTCTTCATCCGTATTTAACGGGACCATCAATAGTTATTAGAGCCAAACTCGTATTTTGGTTCTTGATTGTTCGAAGATTTCAAACTCAAAGTCGAAGATTTCAAGCTCAAGGTGAAGAACAAGCTTTCGGTTTCTTTAAAGTGCTAAAACCTACTGTTTCATTAAATTTCTGGGTTTTTCAAGCATTAATGGAGGTTTAGATCGAAAACTCAGCTTTGAAGATGAGTATAACAGTTTTTAATTTTTAAAATTAAAAAGTATTAAAAGTTTGATTGTTATACAAGTATACTCAGGTACTACCATACCTCTTGAGGTACAAGTTGGTAGTCACCTTTCAGGGTAAGGCCATCATATCTGATTGTGACATATCAGATCCTATAGACCGCATCTCAGAGGTGTGCAATTGGAGTGGTTCTAATTCACACGGTCTATAGAATCTTCGAGATCAAAAGTTGCTAAGTGTTACTTCTTCTATAGACCGCATTCAGCAATCGCATGCGATTGACCTGAATAACGGTGTCTTGAATTTTCTATCAACCGCATCATTTTAAACCGTGCGATTCAGCGGCTGTTCACTTGGCAATCAAACCCATCAAAGGCAATCACATTAATACTCTGTGCGATCCAAATTACTAACTCTGAATTGTTTTTAAGTACATGACTCTATTGCATACTATTGGTTACTTATATCTACACAACCAAGTATGTCCAATTTTCTGCAAGTGTTCTATCGCACAGGCTCATCAAGATTATTCCAAGTGTTGTGATCAATCGCACAAGATAATCTATTCCATACTTTTGACAAATTGCACTCTTTGGATCTATAGAACAAGTGTTGAACCTTGACTTGACTTATTGAACAAGAGGACTATTGAACTTTAAAAATCTATCTAATTCAAAATTGAATTTAATCTAAACCAAATCTAATTCAAAGTTTAATTAAATTGACTTAATTCTATCTAATTCAAAGTTGAATTTAATCCAATCAAGATCTAATTCAAAGTTGAATTAAATTGACTTAATCCCTCAATCATTAATTTTAAGTTCAAAACAAATTTCTAAAGAATCCTATCAACTTTGACTACTAAGAGATTTCGAACAATCAAAATTTTCAAACGAGTAAACGATCATTTCTTACAAAACATTCAGTATGTCAAGCTTAAACAAAATGATGTCCGTTGGTACCGACACAAAACCTCCAGTTTTGTTCAGAAACGAGTACCATGTTTGGAAGGGAAGGTTCATGGACTTCCTGGAACACAATGAAATATAAGGGGAGGATATGATCGATTGCATCCACAATGGAAACACAAAGTAAATGAAAGTCGTGGAAGCTGATCCAACCAACAATCCCCCCATTGATCGTCAAGAAAGGGAGAAGACAAATGATGAACTTACAACCAGAGAAAAGGAGCGAAAGAAAGTTGAACGTCTGGCAAAGTATTATCTCAAACAGGGACTTTCCTCTGAGATATATACCAAAATAGACAGTCTAGCTACTGCAAAAGAAATTTGGGATGAGATCAAGAAGCAACAACAAGGCACTAAGCAAGGAGAGTATATCAAACATACTCTGTTGGTCAATAATTTTCATAATTTTGCTGGTCATGATAATGAACTTCTCTTTGATACATATGGGTGGTTTTGCAAGTTGCAGAATGAATTGATATCTAACCAGATTATCAGAACTGACCATGATTTAAATGTTGTTTTCCTGAAGTCTCTTGGTCAGGAATGGAAGGAATACGCAAGACTTTATAAGCAAATCAATAAAGATCTAACCACAGTCACCTTCCACAACATATTCGAAGATCTCAATCAATATCAGGAGGAAGTTCTAAAATCTCTGTCCAAACAACCAACTGTTGATCCTTTAGCTCTGGTGGCAGCTGATCGAACTACCAGAGAATCATCATCCAGGTCTTTGAAATACAAACAAGTGGTTCTTAGTGAATCTGAACCAGATGACGATGATGAAGATTCAATAGAAGATGTCATTCATGCTCTCTCAGTGGTTGGGAGAAACTTCAGAAACCGTTTCAACAAGACAAACAACAAACAACGGTTTACCTCCAGCTCTCGACATCCAGAAAAGTTTGTGTCTGGTGAAAAGCCTAGGTTCCCTAGGTAGGAGAGAAGAGAAGAAAGAACATAAGAAAAATGGGAAGAGAAGAAGACAGAGTCTAAGTGCTACAACTGTGGCAGGTTCGGACATCTAATGAGGAATGTCCCTCTGAAGAAGACCAAAGATGCTGAGTACTGTTAGATTAAGTGCACATATAATTAATGGGTATATTGTGTCCAATGTTATAAGAGACTAAATGGTCAAACTGCTACACACCCAATTAGAACAGTTTGGAATTTGCTATTTTTTGTGTGGAAATAATTAATCAGTTATTTATTAATAGTTATTTATTATTTAAAGAGAAATAAACAATAAATTGTTATTTATTATTTAAAGGAAAATTAAATATTAAGTTTTAATATTTAACTTACCAGTTAATTAATAGTTAATTAATTGACTAGTATAGTCCAGGGGGTCAAAGTGCAAGGAATGAAACTTCAATTAAAGACATGGGTTTTAATTCAACGGGCTTGGGCTTGGATAAGGTTTAACAGTATTTAAACCTAGGAAAGGCTATTTATCCATAAGAGATTTTAATCTTGAAACAAGAAAAACCCTAGCCTCCTCAATCTCTCCCTGCGTCGACCACCCCTCCCTCTCCCTGCGTCGACTTCGAAAAGAACCCCAAGGAGGTTTCGGTTACTTACGTCGATCACACACACACACACGCAGGATTCACGTGTTGTTCGGGTAATTCCAGTTGCGGTCTAGCAGCTAGTTCGTGGAGGTGCAGTAGTGATGGACTAACTTTAGCAATCCTAAGATCCAAGAGGTAATTGTTTTATAACCTTTTATCTTGATTGTTGTTTGAAACAATATTGATTTTATTCTTCTTCATCTTGTTTCTTTAAAAATCGAAAACCAAGAAGATGATCAAAACAAGTTCCTGTTTTTCATCTAGAATACAAAAAGGGTTCTTTTTTAATCAGATAAGTTTAAACAAGTTCCTGTTTAAACGGTTAAAAGATAAGACCTTTTATTAAAAAGAGATCTTGACCAAGAGTTTAAACAAGTTTTCTGTTTAAAGGTTAAAACCTGTTTTTAAGGTTATTAATTATTAATGAAACAATTTTTTTTAGTCACATTAATATTTAAAGTTTTTTGTTTTTGATTAAATCCAGTTTTAATCAGTATATTATAAACTAGTTTGTTTTTAATAGATTAAAAGGATTAGGATTTAAAAGTTCTTGTTTTGATAGGAAAAACCAAGACCACCATCACCGCCGGTGGCAAGTCGATGGCAGCCAAGGATGGTGGTCGACGGCGGCATGGCCAGGTGACGGGCGGCGATCATCAGCGGAGTGAAGGGCGGCGGAGGCGTGGCGAGGATACGGCCCAGATGCCACAGCCCAATCGGCCCAAAGGGCTCTCGGTCCAGAAGGGCAAACGGCCTAGGAAGGTTTTCGGCCCAGGTGGGTTTCAGCCCACAAGGGTTCTCGGCCAAAAGGTTCTCGGCCCAAATTAGTTTTTCTGGTTAAGTACAAGGTTATTAATTTTTAAATTTTAAAATTAATAAGTGTTTTATATAAACTAGTATTTTGTATATTTTAACTAGTTTAGTTTAAATATATAGTTCTTTGGATGTTTATTGATCATAGCCAGTTGAGACGTTGTAAAATAAACTCCAAAAGTAAGTTTATATAAGAGGAAACCGAAACAAGATGTTGTTATTTAAATAATGATTTAAGTTTTGTCGTGTTTTAGTTTTTTTGGAAAAGCTAGTCAAAAACTCGACATTGGAATTATTCATCTTTGTATAAAGTTATGTTTTTTCAAAGTTTATTGAAAAACTACTTTGTAAGTTAATTTAAATAACTTAGAAGATTATAATTCTTATTTTTGATTAATAGTTATTAGTCAAAAGGATAGATGAGAATAGTTAAACGAATCAGGTTTTGTGTTTATCGCTTTTATATCGTTTATTTATATAACTGCGTGGTTGCTACATATATATTGCTTATATTTATGTTCCAGAATCATCAACTCGCATGTTTTCGCATAAACATTTTAGATTATATTTATAGTTTTTCGTATCAACTGTAAGTGTTTAATCTAGTCGAGTTAAGAGATGATTCGTTTGTGGTTGTGATACGTAGCTATAGTTTTGCCGACTTAGGACTCGTTTTTATTTTCTTCTTTATTTTTTGGTTTTGGGAAGGCCTGCGTGCCAATTACAATCTCGTTTCTCAATTGTAATCTTGTACTGGTTCCGGGAGGTCTGCGTGCCAATTTTGCAACCCCATTTATTATTGTAATTGTAATTGTTGTAGTTGTAGTTTTTATCCCATAATCAAGACGGAGTTCAAGAAGATTTTCAAAATTATGGTTTGCACAGTGCTCGGCTACTTCAAAGAAGGTGTCGAGACGAGTGGGAGTAATGGATCATGAAGACCAATGCAAGTTCTTTCTATCCTTAGGATTGACCTTAGGATTAGTTGACAAAACTATAGGTTTTTACTTCCGTGGTTGATTTTATTTTATAGTTTTGTAATGCGACATTAAAATAAAATGTGATTAATAGGTATTATTAATCAAGTAGAAAAACCACGGTTTATGACAAACTAGATTACGATTTCAGTTTGTTAGTCATATTAGCTAAATTTCTACAAATATAAAGTTTTGTCAAGATTATAAGTTTTAAACTTATAAAGCCGTTTTGTGCACCTAGTATAGGTACACATGTAAATCGTATTTTTAAAACAGATGATTTTAAAATGGTTTTTCAAAAACTGGAAAATTAAGTTTTTCTTTTAAACTTAATTATAAAACCCAAGAAAATCTTAGATCAGTGTGCTACCCATCTAATGGTACACCTTTGCTGTTAAAAAATACTCGGGTGTCGGAAGTACCTAAACTTTGGGCATCCGGTGTTCAAACCAATTCGGCAAAGGGTATGAAAGATTGTGCGATAATCGGGAGTCCCGGCCAGAATTCATACTGTCTAAGGTGGTGCGATCTATTTTGGTGATAATCGGGAGTCCCGACCTAAAATGCACAAGAGTAGAGTTAAACATACTAGATTTTATCTAAGTGCTCTATGAGGTTCTAGGAGTCGTATAAGTTAGGTACGATTGGTAAAGGGAATTAACTACCAGAAATAGCATAACTTGGCGGGAAATGCCCAAACCTTGCATCAAGTATATGAAATATAGGTCCTAGGTCTGATATATATTATTTAAGGGTTTATTAATATATGTTAGAAAAGTTTATCTTGTTGGGAAATTGGCTAAGTCATTGAAACTGTTATACATGCAAAGGTAAAACTGTTTATGGATTTTGTGAAAACAGTTCAAAACTGTTAGAAGAATTCTGATAAAACAGTCGAAGACTGTTAGCTGTAATACGAAGACAATTGTGACTAATAGTTGATGTAAGCTTTACAACTGTTAGACCAAGAGATCAGAACTGTTAGTACAAAGTTTACAACTGTTAGAAGACCTTGAAGAGAAGAGTGTTAGAAAAAGACCAGAACTGTTTCATTCAACAAATAGTTTCGGTTGAGCTATTTATGGAAAATGCTATCTTCGTGGAATTGAAGTATATCTTTATCAAAGTTCGAAGATTATCAAGATTATCTCAGAAGATAGAAGATTACCTAACTGTCAACTTATCAAGGAGGATCAAGAGTCTATAAATACTCTATTAGAATATAGATCTATTATCAGTATCGTTTTGCATTCATTCATATTGTTATTTTACTTTCAGAAAGTGTTTAGCCTCTAAGTTTCTTTTGAAACCTAAGAACAAATTGTGTTCTTCGTCTAACATAATAAGTTAGATTGGAGGTGTAGGTGAATATTGTAATCATCGATTGGTTATCAATAAACATCTTTGTGGCAGTATTACTTCGTGTTTATTGATTGAATTGTTCTTGTGTTCAAAACCTTTATAATCAATTAAGTGTGATTCCGCAACTTGTTAATTGATTGTGATAAAAAACTATAGATTGTCTTTTTAACAACTCTGATTTTATTTAAAAGATAATTCTTGTTATTTGATATGAAGCAATATCCGATCCTGACATATATGCAATCACTAATTAAACCGAGTTTTAATTTGTAGATGGTAACCAACGATACCAACACTAACAACCTCTCTATTCGCTCTATCCTAGAGAATGATAAGCTCACCGGACAAAACTTTGTCACATGGGAGCGAAATCTCCGGATCGTGCTAAGGCACGAGAGAAAGTGGTACGTCCTAGAACAACCTCTAGGAAATCTCCCTGCCAACAACGCTAGGGCAGATGTAAGGGAGGCTTATCAGAAGCGCTCTACTGATGCCCTTGATGTTAGTTGCTTCATGCTTACAACAATAAGTTCAGAGTTGCAGTCAAGCATGATGGAGACTCCTACTTATGACATGATCCGCCAGCTGAGGGACATGTTCCAGGAACAAGCCCGCACATAGCGTTATAATGCCACTAGGGCATTTAACTCGTGCAAGATGGTAAAGGGGACATCGGTCAGTACCCACATCATGAAAATGAAAAGGTATATGGACCACCTAGAGTGACTTGGGCACCCAGTACCGCTGCAGGTAGCAACGGATACGATACTCAACTCGTTGTCGGAAGCCTATAATCCTTTTATAGTCAACTACAACATGAACAACATGGAGAAATCCATGGTGGAGTTGCATTCTATGAGTAAGACTGTGGAACAGAGTATCGGGACCGAGTCTAAGGATGTTCTCCTAGTGGGCAATGGTGGAGGCAAGAAGAGGAAGGGGCGCAACGAAAAGGGAAAGGGTAAAACCGAGCCCAGCCAGAATGCACCCAGGGCTAGTGACAATAACAAGGGCAAGAAGTCAAAGCCAAACAGATCAAGGACCGAGAATCGGTGCTTCAAGTGTGGCGAGATCGGACACTGGAAGAGAAATTGTCCGAAGGCTCACGAAGCAGGAGGAAAGACTGGCTCCTCAGGTATCGTGTGAATAACTTCATTGTCACTTTCCACTTGTAAAGTTTTTACAAGATTCTAATATCTTGCAATTGTTTATTGCAGGAGGTAATGGAAAGTGAAGCGGCCCGGCATTTGAGATCCCACGTGCTTATCGGATATTTATTAATTCAAGTTTTTAGTTGTTATCTTTATTCAAAGTTTTTAGACTTTAATGGCATGGTTTTTCATTTTTTTTAAGATGACATTATGGTTTTTAAAATTTTGAATTAATACTTTATTTAGCTTATATCCGTGCACATATGTTTGATGAATCAAGTTAGTCCTGTTGTGACTAAAGGTTACTAATAAGTCAAGTTTTGGCTTAATGGATGATTCATAGTGATCTTATGCATTAATTGTTGTAGCTACATTAATCTCACTATATAAATACTTAGATGAACAAGTTGTGTTCATGAAATTAGAAGGTATCTCTAATTTACAAGTATTTAAGTATTTTATGAAAAATTATGTTCAAAGTTTTAAACATATCATGTCAAGAAATAATAGTTATTATTTCTAGATAAAAGTTTTTGGATAAAACATTTAAGAAAGTATAAAGTGATTATAATAGTTATTATGATCAAGCCCCTTTTAGACCAAATATCTTAAGTAAAGAAATTAAAACACCTTTACAAGTGTTTTATATTTGTAATCGTGTTGGGTTTAATGAAACCACATTCCGTAATTTGAAAGATGGATATATGAAAAATCCAAGTGTTGGTTTCATGAAACAATTAAGTTTCTTACAAAAACTAAGTTTAAGAGCAAATATTTAAAACACAAGTTTAGGCATATTAGTCAAGGATTGACTAAGACTAATAGGGTGATTTAAAGTAATGCATTTTTTATAAAAAGATAGTGGAAGCGTCTGACTGTATATTTATCAAGTTAGCAAGTTTGATCTAACTAGTATGATAAATATAAGAATGAACATTTAAAGTATATAATTGTCGGATGATTTTAGAAGTTGTCTAAAATAGTAAGTTCTTGAAAAAGGACTAATCCGAGTAACGCATGACTTATTGAGACGTTCTCAATAAGGACGTCATTGTGAGATTTTAAGTCAAGTTATGACTTAAATGGAATTATATATGTTTAAAAGGGTTTAAAGGTCAGAATAATTAACATTGGTAGTTGATTAACGTTAGTAATGATAAAATAGGATATTTTTGATATCCTTAGTAACGAAATTATATAAGTGTTAGTATACACTGGGAATCTAATCTTAAGTTTACAAGTATATGTAAATAGATTTATCATTTCCAAAAAGGGGGTATGAATCTAGTAAGATTTAGGACATCTACAAGAGTAATTGAAGTTTCAATTACAAAGAGATTATTTTATAAACTCAAAAAATTAGGAGTTATTTCCGGTTCTCCAAGTTTAAGGAATTTATAAAATAAGTAAGACTAGAATTGTTTTTAGGTTGCAAAACAATTTCTAGCAAAAACCAAGAAAGAGTACTTCGAGATACTAGTCTTGTGTTTTTGGTTTATAATCATATTATTTTCCTTGTAATCCGTGATAAGTTACAATGTAAAATAATTAGTAATTCAGATAAACGCTGTGATTTGAGTCAATGAAATGGTAGAAATTATGCATCTTTATTCTAGGGTGGAATATGGAGGGTGCAGAAATTAGTTTCATTGTTCTTCCCCATTTTGTATGTTTTGGTTCATCCAGGAATAAACTTGGTTTATTCAAAACATTATCCGTGGCTACTTATCTTGGTGAGAACCTTGATAGGGTTGTAAAGTCATCGTAATTTTGGGCTAGATTCGAAAGTATATCGAATATAGCTGCAAAAGTTTTTTGTGGACCAAAATTGACGGATATTCGTTAGGGTTACGAATATTGGAATGACCCACCGTGAAAGATACTTCGCGGATTCATGTCAAAAGTATTTGTCACATAGGCTATCCTCAAACATGAGGTATTTTGTTTGGGATGCGGTAATCATTGTCTCCTTAGTGCGTCCTAACACCACACAGTAACAGGGTGGCTATAAGGGGCGTATCTAGATTCAGTGGGAGCCGTATTGCCAAATGAAAATATGCAAGAAGGTATTTGCACCTCCTTTTTAGGAGAGATATTTCTGGGCCCCTTGACTGATTAAAAGCTGGTAAGTGCACGGCCATACCCAAACGAACTGATCTGTTCTTTGTCGTTTATCACGCAGTTTGAAATCAAGGATGTCATGAAACAATTCTTGAGATTTTGAGTTGACATTCTCCATGCTCATGCTTAAAATTGAAATATCGTGTTGCAAGGGACAAACCTAATAACTGTACCCATTCATAAACAGGTAGTTTATGATAGTTAATTCATGAACAGTTTGTTAATGATAGATTGCTCATAAACAGTTGATTCATGAGAGTTTACTTTATCACACGTTACTTTGGGGTATAAGAGTTCTTATGACCTGGTTATCCTAATGGGTACATTGTGTCTAATGTTATAAGAGACTAAAGGGTCACACTGCTACACACCCAATTAAAACTGTTTGGAATTTGCCATTTTTTGTGTGGAAATAATTAATCAGTTGAATTAATTATTTAAAGTGAAATAAATAATGTTATTTATTATTTAAAGGGAAATTAAATATTAAGTTTTAATATTTAACGGACCAGTTAATTAATTAACTAGTTTTAATAGTTTTAATATTAGTTGTGGTGTAGTAGTGGTGGACTAACTTTAGCAATCCCAAGATCCAATAGGTAATTGTTTTATAACCTTTTATCTTGATTGTTGTTTGGAACAGTATAGATCATTAGTAAGATCCTAACCCTCTTTAGGGTTTAGGGGGTTGTGTTCAATCTGTTTCCGCTTTAGTATTGAACCAGTATAATCAAACCCAGGGTTAGACCAGTTTGTGTCTTAAGTGGTTTGGTCAGATTAAAACCCTTCAAATACTATCGACAAAAGTATCGTCTGTTCAAGCAGAAGCAGGCTGGGAACGTGCTAATGGTGGAAGAAGAACAGTTCCTGGAGGATACAGACTCGGATAATGATCTGGATGCTAAGGAGCCTGCCCAATTTTTTCTGATGACAAATGTAGAAACTGGTGATGGAAATGAAGGTGATGATGATGATCTCTCCCATGGTGAGGAAAAGATTCATGAAAGCGAAAAGGTACCTTCTAACTCTGACTCATATGCTGGTATAAATTTTGAACATGGTCAAATCATCTTAAACCGCATGAAAAGGTTAGAGCAAAAGGTGACTAAGCTAACAAACAAAAATCAGGTCTTAAAAGAGGTCCTTCATAAACAAGATTTAGAGGCACATAGTGTAATTGAACAACTAGAAAATGATGTCAATGAGTCCAAAGTTCAATTACCCATAAAAGAATCTGAATTCCTATAGTTAACTGATAAAACTAATATCATCATGCACGATCTCAGAGCAGAACGTGCTAGTGCAGAAAAGGATTCAGAGATTCTTAAAAATGAACAACGTGCACTTTATACCAAAATCAAAGAACTAGAAGACATACTGATTAAACGTGGGCAAACTGAACAAACCATCTTTTTATATAAAGAAAAGGAACGTGAATTTTCTAGATGGACATGAAGGGTTTTGTAGGGTATAAAATCAGATAATGATAATACGCAGCGGAATAAAAACTCAAAACCCCCTCCAGTTATCTCATCTAGTTCGTACAAGAAACTATACTATACTAGAGGATAAAAATTATACCTTTATCGAAAAAAATCAAATCTTGATCCCAGAATGCTAAAGGTAGAACACCGCTACTGCACCACCACGAACAAGCTGCTAGACCGCTACAGGATTTTACCAACGACCAAAAACACGTGTCTCGCGTGTGTGTGTTGTGCGCCGATCGCTCCCCTAGGGGTGTCCCTCGGTTCGGCCGACTTCAAGAGAGGGAGGAGAGAGAGCTAGGGTTTTTTCCTTATTGCAATCTTATGTCTCTTATTTGATTCATAAGGCTTTACAAGGTTATTTATATGTAAACCTTATTATGGACCAAGCCCGTTTAATTAAAGCCCAACTTTAATTAAACTATTTGTTAATTGTAGAAAATACCCTTTGACCTTTCTAATTAATTAATAACTATTAATTAATTCGTCCAATTAATATTTAAACTAAATATTAATTCCTTTTTTAAAATAATAAATACCTATTATTATTTTTTCTCTGAATAATTAATTAACTAATTAATTATTCCACACACATAACTAGGTAAAATCCAATTGGTTCTAATTAGGTGTGTAGCAGTGTGATCCTTTAGTGTCTCATAGCATTGGACACGGTGACACGTGTTATCTATCTCTGCACATAATCTAACAAACTCACACTTGTTCAAGATAAGTAACACTCTTTGTACACCGTTAGCCTAAGGAGGTCCCCAGCCAGACACTTAGGTTAACAAGGCTATAAGATCTCTTACATGTAGAGATATAATCCATACTTGGATTACACAGGCTTTTCCCTTTGCATCTCGATATTCTGTAATGAGAGTATTAGACATGGAGCAGGGATCTTATTCTAAATACTCATATTTTCTCGACTCTGATCTCGACACTCTGCAGTTACAGTTTAACGAATGAAAACCATCATTCTACCCGAGCGCGGCCACGCATTTTCAGTAGTCTCAATCGTCGAGGGGCCCTGAAACATCTCTCCTAAAAAGGAGGTGCAAATCCCATCTTGACTATTTGCAATTTGAGCACATAGCTTCCACTGCACCTAGACATGTCCCATCTTGACTTATGATGATGCTCCATGAAGTAAACTCGATGCGGATCACTCCCAATATTTATCCCTCCTGATAATTATCTACAAATATTTGGTCACATCCTTGTGCTTTTATTCAAACCGAATAAATCATCAAATATTCATAATAACGTTATCTCCATAATGTAGCTCCCACTACATTAAGTAGCTACGGGCATTTAGACAATTCATAACTTGATTTGTCATGGATGAGTTAAAACATGCTAAAAATAGACAACAAGAAACGATTATGTAAAAACCTCCTATTTCAATCCCATGAAATGTAATTACATAATATAAAAGGTTTCAATTTACATCTATAGTAATAATCAAAAACTTGAACTAGCTACTATATTATAAGTACTGCATTCCTATAGAATTAGCATGTCTCTCATGCTTAGCTCTAGCTAGCGGCTTCGTCAACGGGTCAGCTACGTTGTCGTCCGTCAGTATCTTTTGTAGTCTAATATCTCCTCTTCCAATGATATACTCTGCCTCTGTAGTCGAATATGCTATTGTATCTTGCTTCTGACTTTTCCAAGATATAGCTCCTCCGTTTAGGGTAAAGACAAATCCTGACTGCAACCTAAAGTCGTCTCTGTCGGTTTGGAAACTAGCATCAGTGTAACCAGTTACACTAAGCTCATCCATCAAACCTCCATAAATTAGGAACATGTCTTTTGTCCTTCTCAGATACTTGAGAATATTCTTGACGCCTACCCAATGAGCTTCACCCGGATTTTGTTGATATTTACTCGTGACACTTATGGAATAGGAAACATCAGGCCTAGTACATAACATAGCATAGATAATTGATCCAATTGTCGAGGCATATGGAATCAATTTCATCTTATCCTGATCTTGAGTAGATACAGGACACTGAGCCTTGCTCAAAACCGTGCCAGACTGCATTAGAATAAATCCTTTCTTGGATCCATCCATCTTGTATCTTTTCATGACTTTGTCGATGTATGTACCTTGAGTAAGTCCAATAAGCCGCATAAATCTATTTCTATAGATCTTAATACCAAGTAAATAAGCAGCTTCTCCCAAGTCTTTCATCTAGAAACATTTACCTAAGCAGGATTTTACTCCTTGTAATACTGGTACATTGTTTCCTATTAGCAGTATGTCATCTACATACAAGACTAGGAAGGTTACCGCGCTCCCACTGAATTTAGTGTAAACACATGACTCGAACTCACTTTTGGTAAAACCAAACTCTTTGATTCGCTCATCAAAGTGTAAGTTCCAGCTCCTAGATGCTTGCTTTAATCCATAGATGGATTTTAGCAACTTGCATACTTTATTAGGATTCTTTGGATCCGCAAAACCATCCGGTTGTATCATATATATGTCCTCTGTCAATTTCCCATTAAGGAAAGCGGTTTTGACATCCATTTGCCATATCTCATAGTCAAAATAAGCTGATATGGCCATAAGAATTCTAATTGTCTTAAGCATTGCCACTGGCGAAAAAGTTTCATCATAGTCAACACCATGAGTTTGCATAACACCTTTTGCCACTAACCTAGCCTTAAAGGTATGCACCTTTCCATCCATGTCGGTCTTCTTCTTGAAGACCCATTTGCACCCAACAGCTTTACTGTGTTGAGGCAAATCCACTAACTTCCAAACTTGGTTGTCATACATGGATTGCATCTTTGCCTTCATGGCTTCTAGCCATTTTTTTGATTCTAAACCCGAAGCAACATCTTGGTAGGTAGTGGGTTCTGAAAGATCCCTTCGTCTTGAGCAACTAGGAATCCTAGATACCTATCTGGCTCATGACGAGGCCTACTAGACCTGCGAAGGTCTTGTGTTTGCACTTCTTCCTTAACCACAGACTCGGTTGGGGTTCAACAATTCTTTGTTGATTTACAGGTTCGATTATCGGTGGTGGTGTTACCTCTTCTTCTTCAATCTCTTGAAGCTCTATTTCCTTTCTTCGAATTTCTGAATTTAGAAATTTCTCTTCCAAGAATACCCCTTTACGAGAAACAAAGACTTGGTTTTCGTCTGGGTTGTAGAAATAGTATCCCATGGTTTCCTTGGGATAGCCCACGAAGATACACTTATCTGATTTGGGATTGATTTTGTTTGTGAATGTTCGCTTAACATACACCTCACATCCCCAAATATTGAGAAAAGACATTTTGGGCTTCTTCCCTGTCCATATCTCTAACGGTGTCTTTTCTACAGATTTTTTAGAACCCGGTTCAGCATGAACGCCGCTGTCTCGAGTGCGTGCCCCCAAAACGACAATGGTAATGAACTTCGACTCATCATTGATCGTACCATGTCAAGAAGTGTACGATTCCTCCTTTCTGATACACCATTCGTCTGAGGTGTATACGGAGGTGTGATTTGTGAAACAATCCCAAAATCCTTCAAATGATCGTCAAATTCTTGACTCAGATATTCGCCACCAAGATCAGACCGAAGCAACTTTATCTTCTTGTCCAGCTGATTTTGTACTTCATTCTGAAACTGTTTGAATTTGTCAAAAATTTCAGACATTAGTCTCATAAGATAGACATAACCAAATCTACTGAGATCATCTGTAAAAGTAATGAAGTAGTAGTATTCTCCTCTAGCCTCTGGAGTAAAGGGTCCACACACATCTATGTGTATTATCCCTAGTAGCTCATTTGCCCTTTCATTCTCACTGTTGAAAGGTTGCTTTGTCATTTTACCGGATAAACAAGATTTGTAGATATCATATGACTCTAAGTCAAATGGTTATAGAATTCCGTCATCTCGGAGTTTCTCTATGCGTTTCTCATTTATGTGTCCTAAATGACAATGCCAGAGGTAAGTCTGATTCAATTTACTCTTGGATCTTTTACTTATATGATATATGTCTATGTTATTGTTATCTAGATTTAGCGTATATAGACCATTTTGAGGAATAGCTTTAAAATAGAAAACATCATTTTTGAAACAAGAAATAATTTTACTATTCAAAACATAGTTAAAACCATAGTCTATAAGAAAATCAAACGAGATAACTTTCTTGATAAGTCTAGGAACTTAATAACAAGAGTCTAGTTCTAAGACCATGCCCGAAGGCAAACTAAGATAATATGTCCCTATAGCTTCAATACCAACCATGGAGCCTTCGCCTACCCGCAGGTCCATATCTCCTTGTCTTAGCTTCCTACTTCTCTTGAATCCCTGCAAGTGATTGAAAATGTGATGACCACATCCGGTATCCAATACCCATTATTCATAAGAAGTAATAAGACAATCTATCATAAAGATACCTGAGTCATTGGGCGAACCAATGTCCAGCTGATCTATGTCGAGTGAGTGATCGTGTGACAAGGAATGTACATTACCCTAGTCTGATAATAGTCCGACAAGGAACCGAACAAAAGCATAACTAGCTCATGTGGCTTTGATTTTGGTCAAAGGTCTCATAGCCAGATACTGATAGTAAGCATCATACTCACTATCCTGGATATCTTCTCCTGGCCGTCCTAGAGGTAAAGTCTCTATGACGTATAGCTTTTCATGTGCATCTAATATATTCTTAAGATGCATCTTCCAAACGGAAAAGTTTAGACCTGAAAGCTTCCACTTGCCAATGATAAGGCTTAGGGATTCTTCGGGTGAGTAAAACGGAATAACAGATAAAATAGACATCTACAGAAAAAGAAAAAGATAAAACCGATTCAGTAATATGATTATATCTTCTAATAATTATTACCTTTTTAAAATAATTTATTAGACTAGGATCCATATTTCACAATTCCCGATGCAAGGTTTGGGCACTTCCCAGGGGAGAATGCTATTTATGGTAGGTAAACCTATACCAATCGTATCCAACCTGGATACGACTCCTAGATCTGCGGGACATCGGCCACAAGAACCATGCATGCTTTATTCCCTCTAGTGCATTTTGGGCCAGGACTCCCGATTATCACCAAAATAGATCGCACCACCTAAGACAGTGTGAACTTTGGCAGGGATTCCCGATTATCGCAAGCCTTTCACACCCTTTCCCGCAATGGTTTGAACCCGAATGCCCAAGGTTTGGTCATTTCCGACACCCGAGTACCGTTTAACAGGAAAGGTGTACCATTAGATGGGTAGCACACTGATCTAAGACTTTTCTAAAAAGGATTTCAAAGTTTTTAAATGAAAAAACTTTTGCCAGTTTTCTTGTAAAAACACTATTTAATAATAATTGTTATTAAAATCCTGTTTTATTTCATCGTGAGAATCACAATCACGCATATAATAATATGTAAAGAAATAAAACAATACATGACATCTATGCCTTAGTCTTGCCCTTAACTAATGTCGGTTTCGTGAGCCATACGAAAAACCCGACGGTCCAAAAACTAAGTGGATAACAACACACATGGCATGAACTTCTGAAGCTCCCACTGGCTCCCGCATCCAATCCTGCTCCTTGCTCCTTATATCAACTTCAAAAACTATTCTATATATCTATTCTAAAAAAAACTAAAAAACTAGAAATGAAAAAAAATTACAAAGTAAACGTAGGCACGCAGGCCCGCTAATATAGTACTTTTACAATTTTAGAATAGGGGTTGTAAATGGCACGCAGGCCTCCCCACACCATAAAATAGAATAAACCAACACAACCACAAGAGTAGTAAATAAAGAAACAATCCACAAGGTCTAGGGCTCGGCTATGGCATCCCAAACATGTACTAAAACAATACATGAAAAACAAACAACTGATTTCTAGTTATCACATCCTGATGAAATACCTTGATTTCAACCAACTGATAAAATCACATGGTTTAACAAATAGCTGTCATATTATTGTTATGCGATCAAAGATACTAAAAATAATTAATTTCAATTAATACTTGATTATATAAAATAATCATGACTAAAATAAAAAATTTTAAACACAAGATTAAAATAATCTTTAGAAGCATTCAGGTTTAATCCTGTTTGGCTTTACTCAAAACTAAACCCAAACAACATTGGGCTAACACCAACTGGGCCAAAAAATACGGTGGACCGACCACGTAATTGGGCTGGTTGAATCTAGGCCGTGGGCAGCAAGCCACAGCTGGGCCGCCACCACGCAGCCACCACCATCCCCGACAACATGGCCGCAGATAGCAGCCGCCGCCGCCGGTTCCTGGCTGACAACCACCATCTCGCCGCCGTTGATCACGGTGGCTTTACCGCCGCCGACTTTTGCCATTGCAAAACAATAACAATAACTAAAAAACTAAACCTTTTTATATCAAAACCAATTATTATCCATTTAAAATCAAAACTTGATTTCAAAAATACTTGGATAAACAAAAAAGGTTAAAACTTTGATAAAAACAAACCTATTCATCATGATAAAAAGAAACCTTACTAGTTCCCTACGAGACTAGAAGTGGCTCTGATACCACTAAAGAGTTTTGTAGGGTATAAAATCAGATAATGATAATACGCAGCGGAATAAAAACTCAAAATCCCCTCCAGTGATCTCATCTAGTTCGTACAAGAAACTATAATATAGTAGAGGATAAAACATTATACCTTTATCGAAAAAATCAAATCTTGTTTCCAGAATGCTAAAGGTAGAACACCGCTACTACACCACCACGAACAAGCTGCTAGACCGCTACAACATTTCACCAACGATAAAAAACGTGTGTCTCGCGTGTGTGTGTTGTGCGCCGATCACACCCCTAGGGGTGTCCCTGGGTTCGGCCGACTTCGAGAGAGGGAGAAGAGAGAGCTAGGTTTTTTCTTTAGTGCAATCTTATGTCTCTTATTTGATTCATAAGGCTTTAAAAGGTTATTTTTATGTAAACCTTATTAAGGCCCAAGCCCGTTTAATTAAAGCCCAACTTTAATTAAACTATTAGTTAATTAACCCTAAACCCCTTAAAATAATAAATAACTATTATTATTTTTTCTCTCAATAATTAATTAACTAATTAATTATTCCACACACGTAACTAGGTAAAATCCAATTGGTTCTAATTGGGTGTCTAGCAGTGTGATCCTTTAGTGTCTCATAGCATTGGACACGATGATACGTGTTATCTATCTCTGCACATAATCTAACATGACATTCAAAGGACTTGGTTTCGAAAACCCAAGTGTCTTGAGCCAAACCATTTGACAATGCAAATCTTTTTGGGGAAGGCCTCACTCAACGAATGGTGTTTGTTGGTCAAGAAGTGGAAAGCATTGAGGAGGACATTAAACGATCTTTACATCTCAAAACTAAAATTCCTTTTGACTATTCTGACCTAAACAACACCTACTTTGTTCAATCACCCACCACATCACTCTCAAAGGTCACCTCTCCTGTTTATACTGATGAGGAACTTTATGCACCATGTGTACCAATACCAAAATTCCAATACATTCCTTACAAGGAATTACAAAGAAGGTTTCACACCTTGCAAGAATTTTGCTACACCACTCAAGTGACCAGAGATTTACTCCAAACCTTTTAACCTGTCTCCACCTCAGCATCAGTCACACAACTTTATCTTGCACAACTAAAAAAGGACAATGTTGAGCTCACTCAAAGAGTGAAGAACATCTAGTGAAATGATGGAAAGATAATCGACTCACTCTGCAAAGACAAAAATGAGTTGGAAGTGAAACTCAGCACACTGCAAAGACAGATGCAAAATACAACTCCAAGCACTTCTCTTCAAATTGAAGAACGAATTTCAAGCTCTCAATATGTTTCAACTTCTAATCAAATAATTAAAAAATACAAACAATCTATGACCAATCTGGTAAATCTTGAATTTAAACAGATTCTGAAGCCGAAACATGCATTCACAATCAATCATAACTCTGGCCCGCACCCTGATATTCCTGAAACTTCCAAAACTGGTGCAAGTCGCCCGAGATTGAATACTAACACTTTCTCTTCTACTGCAGATGTGAAGCAGATCGTGTCAGATGAAAGTAAAATAAAGCAAACATAGAAGAGAGTCATTCCTTAATCAGTTAGGAAATGTTCAAATATGAAAATCTCATGTGAAAACCTTTTGATGTTTAAACAAGTTTGTAATCCTTTAAATTCACATGATAATATAGCCTCTCAAATATTTTGCATTAGTAATGGTTGTGTCCATTGCTACTGTGAGTTTCATTGCACATACGATCAATTAAGAAAATCAATCGGCATTAAACCATGTGAGCAATGGACAGATTTTTACGATAATCAAATATGTGTTCCATTCATTAACTCAAAAGGACATATCATTCATCAATGGATCACAACTCGTCAGTCATACGCACTCAAACGTCTAAAAAAATCAAGGCGTCTGCTGACAATCACTGAACTAGAGATTTACAGAAGGTACGGGTATGATGCATTCAAGAAGGCATGGATCGCTCAGGAGAAGCAGTTGCATTCCAAAAATCGATCACACAAATCTAATCCCAAGCAAACCAAGCCACCATCTAAACCCAAGTCATCATCCGATCACAGGATTGTGAAACCTACCAAATCGAAAGCTCCAGTTCATCCAAAACAGGTTGATGTGCCCAGGCATTAAAGACATCAAAATCAGTCTACGACATCATGGATTCGCAAACACAATGCTTCCGCAACTCTACCGAATCCTAAACCTCATCCACTATCAACTATCAAACGAACAGTGGCACCAAAACTTTCGACTAAACCTATTCTCTCTCACAAGAAGATAACCTCGACATGGTTACCTAAGAATATATCTTTAGGAGTTTCCCCACTACCATCATTAACAAATAAGACTCAACCAATAGGAACTAACATACAAGGACCCATTAACACATGGGTACCTGAACTTGCCATGTTTCTATTTTGCAGGCACCTAACATATGGTACCTGGACTCCGGCTGCACCAAACATATGACAAGCAACAAGAGTCTTCTCAACAACTATGTTCCTAAGTACTCCGGGAATGTACGTTTTGGGAACGACAATATTGCACCAATACTGGGGTACGGAGACATAGAGCAGAAGCATATCAAGATCAAGAAAGTCTCATATGTAGAAGGGTTGGGTCACAATCTGTTTAGTATCAGACAGTTTTGCGATAAAGACCTAAATGTTTTCTTCAAAAAGAATACTTGTTCAGTGTTAACTTAAAATAGAGACGAGCTACTCTCGGGTTCACGGAAATCCAATCTTTACTCCATAGATTTGAACAAGTATGACTCACCAATATCGGTATGTCTTCTGTCCGAAGCCTCATCAGATCTCACATGGCAATAGCATCGCAAGCTCTCTCACTTGAATTTTCAAAATATTAATAAGTTGGTTTTTGGTGACTTAGTGAGAGGGATACCAAAGATAAGATTCAACAAAGACCACCTCTGTGCAGATTGCGAGAAGGGAAAGATGAAGAAGGCTTCTCACAAAGCAAAACAAGTGTTCAACACCACCAAGCCGTTGGAACTTCTGCACATGGATCTCTGTGGTCCGATGAGGATACAATCAAAGAAGGGTAAGAAGTATATCTTAGTCATGGTGGATGACTACTCTCAGTATACTTGGGTCAAATTTCTGCGCTCTAAAGATGAAGTTACTCCAATGATCATCTCTTTCATCAAATAACAGCAGAACAAGCACAATCAGAGTGTAGTATCCATCCGTACTGACAACGGAACTAAATTAAAAAACAGCACTCTGAAAGGCTTCTGTGACCTAGTTGGGATTAGCCATTAGTTCTCCGTAGCGTATACCACAACAGAATGGTGTAGTGGAAAGACACAACATAACTCTAGTTGAAACAGCACGTACAATGCTTTCATACTCCGGACTCCCACCTTCCTATTGGGCTGAAGCTATCAGCACTGCATGCTATACGCATAACCGCTCTTTCATTCATAAACGTTTTAATAAAACTCCTTACGAACTGGCAAATGGCATTGTACCTAATATTAAATACTTTCATGTCTATGGTAATAGGTGTTTTGTGTTTAATGATAAGGATAATCTAGAAAAATTTGATCCTAAAGCTGATGAAGCTATTTTCTTGGGTTATTCTACAGAATTTAAAGCATACACAGTTTTAAATAAACTAACAAAGAGCATTATAGAGAGTATAAATGTAACATTTGATGATTCATTGAATGTTGCAACTTTTCCACCAAAACCAACAGCAATCGCTTCTGAACATACCTGTTCAGGACCGGTGCTTCAAAACAAAAAATCAAACATTGCGTCCAGTTCAAATACTAATTTTGATTTCATGCTTGATTTCTTTGGGTCTGAATCTTCTCCTGTTTTAACTGATAACAGGAACAACACAGAAGTACAAGCAAGTGTTACTCTGACAGCTCCTACGGTTACTGAGACGAATCCATTTGTAGATCTCTATACTGAGGATTCTAAATCTGTTTTTGTCAATCGTCCCCCTCTGACATCTCAGATTCCTGAACCAGAGTGCCCACCTGTGTTTGATTCAGATCCCAACTTCTCTCCCGAAGATGAAGAGGAAGCACGACACTTAGAAAATCTTATCCTCACTCTTTTACTTCCCATGAGATAAAGTGGACCATACATCACTCCGAGATTGATATTATAGGAGACCCTTCAGTTGGTGTTCAAACTCGTGCTGCAACAATGAACGAATGCCAATTTTCAGGTTTCCTGAGTATCATTGAACCCACCAAAACTTCTGAGGCACTGGGATGATCCAGATTGGATAATTGCAATGCAGGAAGAACTACACCAATTTGATCGCCTCAAAGTCTGGAGATTAGTTCCTCTTCCTTATGGTAAATCTTTAGTTGGAACTAAGTGGGTATTCAAGAACAAACGGGATTCGGATGGAGTGGTCGTTCGAAACAAAGCTATATTGGTAGCTAAAGGTTACAATCAGCAAGAGGGCATTGACTATGACGAAACTTTTGCCCCCGTTGCTCGTATTGAACCCATCAGATTATTTCTTGCCTATGCTGCCTCTCGAAGCTTCCGTGTCTTCCAAATGGATGTGCAGACAGCTTTTCTCAATGGCGTTCTTAAAGAGGAAGTATATGTCTCACAACCAGAGGGCTTCATCAACTCTATGCATCCATATCATGTTTACATACTCGACAAGGCATTGTACGGTTTGAAATAGGCTCCACGTGCATGTTATGATGTCCTCTCTGAGTATCTAATTGGTGAAGGCTACTCCAAGGGCAAGACAGATACCACTATGTTTACCAAGACCAAAGGCAGAGACAAGATCTTGGTTTAAATATATGTGGACGACATCATCTTTGGGTCTACTAATAAAAAATACAGTGACGAGTTTGCTAAGACTATGGGAAACATATTCCAAATGAGCATGATGGGGAAAATGTCATTGTACCTCGGAATCTAGGTTAAGCTAGTTAAGTCATGGAAGTTTCATATGCCAATCCAAGTGTTGGTCCCTTGGTGACAGTATCAACAAGCAAGTAATGTGTAGAAGGGGGGTTGAATACACTTTCTGCGGAAAATTGAACAAATCAAAAAAAGTGTTAACACACATCAAACCACACGAAATCGAATGCTTTCATTAATAAGAAGATGATTACAGTAACAACCAAGTAAGCAACACTTGATATGTAAATACCTAATGTAAATCAAATCTCTCAATCTCTCAAACTTTGCTATCTATAATCAACTTATGATTATAGATACACATTGACTCTCTAAACAGGATTTATTCACAGATTGAATACTTACCAACTTCACAACAGACGTGAAGATCGAACACACGAACAATGTTGGCAATCTGTGAATTTCTTGATCATGTTGAACTTACTAACAGTGTATCAAGATTCGTAACACATACGATCAATAGGTTAAGGTGAGATGAGGTACCTCTAAACTTATCATGAGATAAGTATTTATAATCCTGTTCCTACGGATCCTAACAAACTATAACTTATCCTAATCTGCTAACAAACTAACGGATAACCCGGAATCTTGAATCTTGAATCTTCTATCTTGAGTCTTCAATCTTCAATCTTGATTCTGGATTCTTCTTATCCATGCCGTAGTTATAGAGAGTAAAAGGAATTTAAAACATATTTAAATTCTCTTAAACTGACTTCTTTAGTCGGGCTGAGTTACTCAGCTTGAAACTCATCAAGCTGAGTTCTTCGAGAACAAACCCAAAATCAAACATGTACTAACATGTATAATGACTAACTCATCCTTAGAAGTCATAAGAGTTAGGTAATACTTACTTAGCAACTCTGTTGTGCTGACTCAGTCTATAAATTGAGTCACTCAGCTCGAAACGCATAAAACTGAATACTCAACCTATATCTTAGGTGACACACATAGCTTATCAAACTTAGTGATAATCTTACTAAGATATAGTCTAAGCTGATTACATATATGCTCAGCTTATACTCAGCTTATGCTCAGTCTGAAACACTATAAGTGCTTAGTCTGATCAAGCTTCATAATTTTGTTTACGTTATATTCAGAACATATCTTACAAATTTAACTTTGTCTCATCAAATTTCAACTGATGAGATCATTTGACTAACAAACTCCCCCTATTTGATGATGACAAAACCATGAAACAGTTCTTAAGTTTGTTGAACAGAATTATGTTTTAAATCTAAAACTTACTAAGATTTTAATTTTGAACTTATCAAATATTAATTGAATTTATCAATTTTAATTGAACTTATCAATTATAAGTTGAACATACCAACCAATCATATTAATGAACAAGAACTAATCAAAGTATTCATTCAAGCTGAACTTATTAGACTAAGAACATATCATAAACAGTTGAACATATCAAACTAATACTTGTATTCATTGAACATATCAGAGTACAAAATTTTGATCACTTAGATCATGCACACTTAGTGCTTACAAATTATTAGAACTAATCTAATAATTAAAAAATAGAACTAATCTATTCCGAATGCAGCTCTTCAAAGTCTTTGATCTCCTTGTTAATTTCCTCAAGAAGTTCTTGTAGATTTGTCAAGTGTTGAAGCTGATCCTTTTGTGATCTTATAGCTCTATTCAGTCTATATCTGAACCTGGCATCTAGTTCAGTTTTCTCCACAATTAATCTCAAAGCTAGCACTTGAGGTACCCCACATATATAAATTGATGCATCAGACTGGAAGCATTGTTTACCATTACTGTCCAAGTACATAAATCCCTTCTGAGGCTTTTCAACATAAGTATTTTCTTTAAACTGCATCCCTTCAGGAAGATCAAGATCGTACTTGTTTCTTTTTGCTAATCCAGCTGGTTTTGATAACTTTTTCTTCCCAACTTTGTGAAAGGAAATCAGTAGGGTTACTATCTCAGATCTGGGTATGATTTCCATCGCATCAGCTCTTGCTAGCAGCCTTAAGATTTCATCTTTTACTTGATTTCTAGCAGAGGACTTTTCTATCTGCTTAATGAGTATGGCTACCTGCTTTCATTCTTCATATCCCAGTCTGTGGAGTTGATTCAGTTCCAGAGAAGGTGTTTCACCATTTCTTAAGGCGAACTCAAGAATGACAATCCCTTAGACTGTGCTCAGCTTGAGTATTTTGATCTGAGAGGAGAAGTGTGTCTTGATATAACACTGAGTTATGTCTTCTTCATCTTGTTGATTCTCAGCTTGAAGTTCTTCTAATTCTTCCTCCTTAGGCACAATAGGCAGTCTGAGTCTGGCTAATTCCTCATTCTGCTTTCTTATTTATTCAGCCCAAGCCTATTCCCTTGCTTCTTTCTCATGTGCTAATTCACCTTGTACATTCATTTGCCTTCTTCTTAGTTTATTGACAGACATCCCAAGCTGATCAGCATCCTGTTGCTCCATTCTTCTAACTGCCAATAGAGAAGCTCTTTCTTGTAAAGTCATTTTCTCTGCAGAGTCTTCATCTGAGTCTGATTCACTAAGAATCATTTTTCTTCTCTTCTGCTTGTGGGGTTCTGAATCCTCTGAACTGACTACTACAGGTCTGTTTCCTTTAGCCTTTTCAGTCAACTCAGTTTTAGTTTCTATTTCCTTTCCTTTCTCCCCCTCAATCAGAGCTGGCTTTTATGCTCCCTTAGCTAGTAGTAACAAAGCCTCAGCTTGAACGGACTCAGCTTCAGCCTCTTGAAACTTCTCCCCCTTTTTGTCATCATCAATAGGGTTCGAAGGTTGTTGTTGTGTTAGGGCAGCCACTGCAGATTTCAATTTTAGCACCTCTTCATCCAATGAATCCAATATCAGCAACATATGCTTCTTGTTCTTATTCTCTTGAGATGCAATATGTCAAACTGACCTTTAATAAATGTCAATATATCATCGAAGTCAGCTTGAGAAGGTTGGGACTTGGGTGTATTGTCTAAGGGTTGGTGTATACCCTCAAAGTCATGTGCACCAGAGTTTGGACCCTGTAATTCACCTTGGTATGGAGATGAATCATTGACAGGTCATGCTGTAGAGTGTGAAAAGTGAAGAGAAGTAAATGGGCTCAAATCCTGATGTGTATGGGTAGGTGGTTGGCTTATTTGGTGAGAGGGGGTGATTGACCCTGGGGATTGGTCATAATTTCAATATTACCTGAGTGTGTCTGCTCAGGCATAGAAGTAGGCTCTCCCATGGCTCGAGTAAGTGTGGGCTGCGTAGTCACCACACCCGGTTTAGGCTATAGGGTTGAAATGAGCCTTGAGGTCGGCACCTGAAGAGTAGGTGTCTCCCCCTCAACTCCTGCCGGTGGAGGAATCAATTTGATTTCAGCTCCAGTGGTACCTTTAGTTGAGGCACCACCTTTGGCAGATTTTCTTATATAGGTTTGAATGTTTTCCTTGGTAGCAGTGGGCACACCAATGTTGGCTTTAGATTGGATTTTATGATGGAAGGAAGGTGGAGAAGATGGGTTAGACTGAGTTAGGCTTACTGCAGTCTTGTCTCCAAAGGAGGATGGAGAAAAGTGAGAAGAAGAAGAAAGTGGAGAGATCTTACCAAGTGCAACTTTAATGGTTGCTGGCTCAGCTTGAGCAGAGTGCTCAACTTGAACCTCTTGATCAGCTTGAGCTGAGTGCTGATGTGAGGAACACATCCTGACCAGCTTCTTACAGTGATGTCCCTAGCTCAGGTTCAAATGCCAAGGACAGGTACCTTATAAATAGTACATGAAGATCCCTCGTATTCTTCATCACTTGGACCTTGAGTTCGTTGAAGATGAGCAGTGCATAATCCATATTTCTTGCAAAATAGATGTTGTATAGCAGCTGCATCTCGAACTTGTTAACTTGTCCAGTCCTCCAACCTTGGTACCAAGTGAACAAATCACTGTTGACACCATGAAACCCCATCCGGTTGGAAAGGCGGCCTTTTTGATAACACCCTCTGTTTGTGGGTGACCCATTCTGGGTAGGACCGACCTTGCTACCTGTCTCGTCACAGCAGGCTCAAACACATAGTTGTAAGGGAGTTGTAGAACATCCCTTAGCCTTTGAGCTGTGAGAGCAATGGTTCTCTCTCTATTCAGCACCTACCAGAACTCCAGTAGGTGCTGAGGAACCACATGAACCGGTGCTCCAGTAAAAACGAATGCCAGTGGGCATTTACGGATATAATCCACCCACGCTTCGTATCCTATATTTCTTTTAGGATTGCAAGACAAGCACGTTGATTGTTGATTTTAGTCAACGGCAATCCATTGTTCTTGAAGGCAGCACCCCTTACCATATGATCACTCAGATTGAGAATGGTTCCGTCCATCGTAGACTATTGTGATTTAAACTGAGTAAATATATAGTTCGCACTGAGCGATTTAGGGTGTCACGATTGATTGAACGGCGAAATGCACTTAGCAAATAGGTGGTTGTAAAAGGTATAGAGAGAATATCAGAAGTTTAGTAAGCGTAAACGTCTGAATTTCTGTTACAACCGATATATATACCTATTTGAGGAGACAGAGAAGTTACCGTTCTAAATCCCTATTTATCCGTTACTCTAACGAACTTACAGCTTCATGTAACAGTAAACAGGATGAAACACATCAAATCTCAACGGATAAGTTTGTAAAATAACATTCTTGACTTACAAAAATATTATTTACACTGTTGTATTACACCAATACCTAATCGGTATAAAATGTGATTTGAAACTGACTCAAATGCAATGTCACATGGATTAATAACACGCAGTAATTAAAACATGGGTTTGACACACCAAGCTGAGTAAACTTATCACTCAGCGTGAGTCAAGCACTCAGCTTGATTTGAGACTAACTCTGTTAGTCTTGATTTGTTTACATTCCATCAGCACTGAAGTATTCGAAGAAAGTTTCAGTAGAAGAAGCTATCTAAAAAAACGTCTCAACACACAAATGAAGTTCGCATCTGAAGAGCTGAAAGTTTCATCACTAAAACTTTCAGTTAAGGTTTACTGAAGTCTGTCTTCAGCAAATGGTCCCCTCAGTGACGTCATCAACTGTCACTTTTAAGATAGTATTGCGTGATGAGAATCTGTTACTTATCAGTCTACAAGATTGTGACGAGTGTCACTATATCAACGGCTAGGATTGATAAGGGAAATGTATAAATACTCTTCTCTTTGTTGAGAAGAGTGGCTTGCTTATTCTGTATGTTCAGATAGCAATAGCTTTGTGCTTGTATTTTCTCTCAAGTTTGTTCTTGAGTTTTCCATTGAATTTAAGAAGTCTGTTCTTCTTAAATTCCAGTCTGTAAGTTTGTTATATCAATATTAACGACCTTAGACATTTCTCACTGTTCTTATAATTACTATTTCCGCACTTAATATTTCTTTAAGTTAGTATTATTCACAATTTGGGAACAACAATTGGTATCAGAGCGGGTTCAAATTCTTCAATAATTTGATATCTGCCGAGATGTCTAAAGTTGACTATAACGACAATGGGTCTTCTGGTAAGCCACCAAAGTTCTCTTCCGAAAATTTTTCTAGCTGGAAGGGAAGAATGCTTCTCTATCTTGAGAACTTGGATTGTATGTCTCTAACTGTCCTAGAAAATGGTCCTATCATTCCAAAAACCATTTCGCTTATGAGTGAAGAAGGTGATCTACTGAACCTCTTCCCAAACCGAGGAACCTGTGGACTGATAAAGACAGAAGACAGGTAAACTTGGATGCTAAGATTCGAAACAACATTGCTATCTCACTTCCCAATGATATCTATCATACCATCTCTAATCTAAAAACTGCAATGGATATGTGGGAAACCCTGTGTATAGCATACGAAGGAACTGAAGAGGTGAAGGAGAACAAAAGAACGAATGTCATCAGGAAGTACGAAAGTTTTTGCTCTAAAGAATCTGAATCTCTTATTGAAGTTTATACAAGGTTTACTTGTCTGTTAAATGATATGTTAGAGGCTGGTGTTCAGAGAGAGAAGATCCAAATTCTTAATAGATTCCTGGATGCTCTCCCTAGTGAGTGGGATACCATGTGCCTCATTCTCAGGACCAATAATAAGTTAAAAAAATTGGACATGAGAAAGCTGTGTGGCATATTACTGAATGATGAGCAAACAAGAGCTCAGAAACAGGAACTGAAGAGTTCAGCTAAGAAGGGTTTAGCTCTAGTTGCAGAAACTGAAGTATCAGCTCAACCATTCACTGAAGATTCTGACACGGAGACAGAGAATAACTGGGTAGCTGAAGGTGAAGAGGGTCATCCAGAGTTCAAGGTTGAACGAGCTTTCATAATGAAGAACTTCAGCAAGTTCTTAAAATTTAAGGCCAAAACTAATGATCAAGGGTTAGGAAGCTTCAAATCCACTACTGATAAATCAAAGCTGGAATGTTACAAATGTGGCAAGCTTGGCCACTTCGCTGCTAACTGTATTGTCAAATCCTCATCTAAGAGTTATCCATCGAAGGCTGACAAGTACAAGTCTAAGTACAAGGCACTGAAGTTGAAAAACCAAAGTTCAACTGAAAAGAAGAAAGAGAAGGCAATGATAGCTGGAGAACTGAATTGGACTGACTCTGAAACATCCGATGATAATCAAGAGTCTGAAAAGCTATGTTTGCTGAAGAATTCTCAGGGTGTGCTCAGCCATACATGTGGCTGATGGCTACTGAGTGCCAGTTCAAGAAATACCTAGCTACTGCTGAACGGTTGAGTTCAGCTGAAGGTTGGAATTCCTCTATGATGTACAAGGTATCAAACTTTCATAACTATGAGTCTAATGAGAAAAATGATATGTTTGCTTATTTGGTGTCTGATTTAATTTCTGCACATGATGAACAAAACAAAATCAAGAAAATATTTTCTGATCAACAAAACCTAATTCAGAAAACTGAAACTGAGAACGACACTCTTGTTCAAGAGTCCATTGCCTTGAAAAGTCATCTAGAGTTGTTAACAAATGAACTAAAAATGGCCAAAGCTGAGCTATCTTTAACAAATGATAAACTCAAAGATCGCCAGTCCATCATTGATCTCTAGCTCAATCCTAATAAACTCGCCTTTGAAAGTATCAATCATCAAATGATTATTCAAAGAGAAAGAGTTGGGTTAGGAAAAATCAAAGAAGGTGCCTCATTCAGCAAAAAGTGCAAAAAGGTTGATGAAATGTTTTTCAGTGATTTAACATGTGAAAACATAGGAAACTCAGATATGCTATATAAAAGATTTACTAAGGCAGCCAGTGAAGTTCCTGAATTCAATGAGGAAAAAAATTCTGAAATCAGAAACATACAGCTGTCTTCCGATAACTTGTTTGAAAATCAGAACGATTATCAACAAAATTTTTCCAATCTCACTGAATCTGAACTTACCGTTGTCACTTAATCTGAATCTATTACTTCAACTGAATCTGAACCCATGGCTTCCACCAAAACTGAATCTCCTTCAGTTTACACCTCCACTGAACCTCTGATAGATGAAGCTCCACTTGAAACTAATTCTTCAATACAAAATCAGAACTACAAAAGATTGAAAACTCAAAGTCATCAGTCTGAAAAGCCAAAATCAAAAAGGTTGAGCAAATTAAAAAAATTTGAATCAACACTGAAGATAATAATAAATCAGTTAAAAGAGTTAACTAGATCCAATACTCAGAAAAGCAATATCAAATGTCAAAAGGATACCAAATCCACACGTAAATGTTATAAATGTGGTATTAGAGGTCATGAAGCCAAAACATGTGATTCACCTGTTGCTACATGCTGTACTTCTTCTGAGCCCATCAGCAGGTGGGTTCACAAATTGGTTTAATTCTTTGTTAACTTGTGCAGGGTGGTCAAGGAAATAACACATGGTACCTTGACAGTGGGTGCTCCCGTCACATGACTGGATGCAAATCTTTGCTAACAAAAGTTACTCCAGTCGATGGTCCACAAGTTATATTTGATGGAGGAAAATGTGGAAAAACAGATGCCTATGGTCAATTAAAGAAAGGTGTTATTCATATCAAAAAAATATCGCTCATGTCACCGGACTTGAGCATAATCTGATAAGCATAAGTCAGATGTGTGATGCAGATTATTCTGTTCTGTTCAAAAAATACAAGTGTTCCATCAGAAACAAAGAGGGCACTGAAGTCCTACAGGCCAAGAGAATAGATAACATGTACGTTCTCGACTTCAATTCAGTTACTTGTCCCTCAGATGTATGTTTTATCTCACAGTCAGTCAAAGAACTACATTGGTTGTGGCATAAAGGTTATCTCATCTGAATTTCAAAAATATGAGCAAACTAGCACAAGGGCAACTGGCAAAAGGGTTGCCTAAGATTAGCTATGTGAAAGACAAAGTCTGTCATGCTTGCGAGAAAGGAAAACAAAAGAAGTCTGTTCACAAATCAAAGCACTGTGATCAGATCAACAAAGCACTTCAGTTGCTTCACATGGATCTCTTTGGTCCAGTCAGCACTCCAAGTATCAGTGGTAAGAAATACACTCTTGTAATTGTGGATGAATATACACGTTTTACTTGGGTATTATTTCTATCTAAGAAGAGTGAAACTGCTGAGATCATAATTAGCTTCATCACAAGAATGAATCGTCAGTATGATATTCATGTCAAACAGCTAAGAAGTGATCATGGTACTGAATTTAGAAACAGAACTCTTGAGGACTTCTGTGAAGAGAATGGGATTGTTCAGAATTTTTCAGCCGTGTACACCTCTCACAGAATGGAGTTGCTGAAAGAAAGAATCGCACACTAAGTGAAGCCGCACGAACCATGCTTGCTGAAGCAAAGATATCATTACGTTTCTGGGCTGAGGCCATCAATACAGCATGTTACACACAAAACAGATCGTTGGTAGTTAAAAGACATTTGAAAACTCCTTATGAATTGTTGCACAATAAGATTCATAATGTTAGTCATTTGAGAATCTTTGGCAGTACATGCTTTATTCTGAACAGTAAGGATCGGCCGAGCAAGTTTGCACCCAAAGCTGATGAAGGAATATTTCTTGGGTATTCTAGCATCTCAAGGGCATACAGAGTGGTCAACTTCAAAAGCAATACAATCCTTGAAACAATGGATGTCACATTTGATGAATTAGATCTTCAGTCAAGATATTCAGATCAAAACACTGCAAATTCTGACGACTGGGATGCATTGCTTTCATCTCCATTTGAAGACACTTCAGCCGCTCAGCCAAAAGAAACAGTTTGCGAAGATTATCACGATAACGACATACCTCTTGTTACTCCTATACCCATTTCAGTTGAAACATCCTGTAAAACACCAATTCCTGAACCCATAAACTACGAAATACCACTGATTGATTTTGAATCTCAGTCTCCATCTTCAACTGAAGTTCCCTCTGATCCATTTATTGAAGTTCACTCTCCCATCCCTAAATCCCCCTCTGAACCTTCTCTAGTTGAAAATCCAATACCTCCTAATACCAAATGGACCAAAGATCATCCCATTGATCAAGTAATTGGTAATCTGAATGAAGGAGTTCGTACTAGAAGATCTGCAACACCACCATGTTTCCATGCATGAGTATATATAAGCAAGGTGTGTCCGAGTTGATGAAGAGAGAAGGAGACAAAGGTACTTGGTTTAATAATATTATAATAGATAAAGTTAGTGGGTGAAAAGGTAAGTTAACTTTATACACAAAGTGTGTAAAGTAAAAGTACTTTTCAGTAATGAGTATACCCACTATCTATTATTATATTATTAAATTACTACATTTATGTCTTGAGACGGTAACCTTATCTTTCCATGCTTGTGCTTTAATCGACACCATGCTTTCTGCAGATTTGACTTTACCAAGTATGGAGTTGCCAGCCATACTTAATCATCATATCTTTGAGATCTTCTTTTCAAGAGTATCTTTCTCCTTTTCCAGGGGATAAAGATCTATCCTTTTTATATCTTTGCAGATCCAAAAAGTGCTAAGTACTTTTACAAAGAAAGATCTAAGGCATACTAAGAACAACACATGTTCTGCCTTTGACTTTAAGAAAATATTACATAGAAAAGTTGTTAACTGAGATATACAATAAAGACTTAGCTAACGGACACTGAACTGCAAATATAATTTTGCTCAGCTAAGGATAAAGGTGAGAGACTCAGCTAACTAGACTTGCTCAGTTGATCAAATTGCTCAGCTGATAATACAAATCGTAGCAGTAGCTAATAAACTGATTAACTCAACTGTCAGCTGTTCCCAAGGGCTCAGCTAATCATTTAAGTATAGTCAGCTTATAAAGAGAAAATTGGATAAGTAGGAAATACCTTATCTGACAGATGGAAGGCATCAGCTGATAACTGTGATTGTGTCAGCTGATCCTTGACTGCTCAGTTGATCTTGAAATCTTCATCAGCTGATGGTTCTAGGCTATCAGCTGATCCAATGTGATTCCTCAGCTGATGCTCTTTGACTGATTTTTTCTTCTCAGCTGATCTTTCTGAAGCTGGTCCTTTGGCTGATACTCAGTGTTCAGCTGACACTTGGATTCGTCAGCTGACATTTCTTACTTAGAAATTCTTTAAGTCTAATATGAAAAACAACACATGTTTTTTATTGATCTAAGTCCAAAACTGAATATATGATTTTGTTAACATCAAATCCTATTTTACTTAATAGACAGGTTTGATTTAGGTTTGATATTGCTATCTCCCCAACACAAATCCTAAAATCACATGATTTTTTTTTTGTGCAAAAACGAAATCCTAATGAGGAAAAAAAGCAAGAATGATGAAAAAAATATACCTTGAAAGATGAAGATGAAGATTTCTTGAAGAGGAGAAGAAAAACCGCGAAGGAGGTAGAAAAAAAATGACGAAACCGCAACCTTTTACCGTAGATCTTCTGGAAAAAGCTTCGTAGGTTGGACCTGATCTTCAACCGTAAGGTAATCTTTAATTTTCTTGTGTGTTTTTGAAGGAAAAATCAAAAATTTTGAGCTTCAAAATCGGCTATGGCGGCTAGGGTTTGAGAGAGAGAGAGAGAGTGAAAGTGATAAAGTGTGGAGAGGAAAGAGAAAATGGGCTAAAATAGGGCTGTTCTCGTCAGGTGTCCGACGGTCGATGAACGGTTGAGCGTGACATCGACCGCGTGTCTCTTTCAATATTTGTCTTTTGTGGACAGTGGCCCCACGGTCGATACACGACTTCGACCGTGGTTCGACCGTGAACATTCTGGAAATCAAATTTTGGCATTTTTCATACAATCATGCATAATTTTCTAAGGCACATGCTTCATCATTCCTAAACCAAGTCCCAATAGATCAAATGTTTCTCTCTTAAGTGGTTTAGTGAATATATTCGCAATATTTTCACATGAATCAACCTTTTCTAAGCTAATGTTACCTTTTTGCACATTGTCACGTAAGAAATGATGTCTAATATCAATATGCTTAGTTCTAGAGTGAAAAACATGATTTTTACTTAAATCAATAGCACTTTTATTATTACACATAATAGGAATATCGCTTAAATGTACCTCATAATCCAATAAGGATTGTTGCATCCATAGTGCTTGTGCACATGCCTTTCCGGCGGCTATGTATTCGGCCTCGGTTGTTGATAGAGCTACGGATGTTTGCTTCTTTGAAAACCATGAAGTAAGTGAATATCCAATGAATGTACATACTCCACTTGTGCTCTTTCTATACAAGTAACATCCTCCAAGATCCGAATCCGCATAGCACATGATGTCAAGTCCACACATCTTTGGATACCACAATCCTAAGTTGATTGTTCCCTTTATATACCGAAATATTGGTTTAACGGCCTCATAGTGTGATTTCTTGGGATTCTCCTGAAAACGAGCACAAACACAAACACTATACATAATATCGGGACGACTTGCCGTTAGATAAAGCAAGCTCCCAATTAAACCACGATATTTTGTACTATCGAATATTTCACCTTCTTCATCAAGTGTCAAGTGTGTGTTTGTGGCCATAGGAGTACACATAGGTTTCACATTCTCAAAATCAAACTTCTTAAGCATATCCTTTGATGTACTTAGATTGGCTAATGAATGTACCGTCTTCATATTGTTTTATTTGAAGTCCAAGAAAGTAATTCAATTCACCCATCATGCTCATTTCAAATTCATTATGCATAAGAGTTGAAAATTCATCACATAAATCTTTACATGTAGATCCAAAGATAATATCATCCACATAAATTTGCACAATCAATATATCATGTTTCCTCTTCTTTGTAAACAAGGTATTATCAACTCTTCCCATGATATAGCCATTTTTCAACAAGAATTATTTTAATCTATCATACCATGCTCTAGGTGCTTGCTTAAGACCTTACAATGCTTTTCTAAGTTTGTATACATGTGATGGATTAATTGGATCTTCAAATCCGGGAGGTTGACATACATAGACTTCCTCTTTTATAACACCATTTAGAAAAGCACTTTTGACATCCATTTGATATAGTTTAAAATCATCGGCACAAACATAAGCAAGTAGAATCCTAATGGATTCCAATCTAGCAACCGGAGCAAATGTTTCATCATAATCTATCCCTTCTTGTTGATTATATCCTTGGGCAACTAATCTAGCCTTATTCCTAGTAATGACTCCATTTTCATCCACTTTGTTTCTAAACACCCATTTGGTTCCTATTATGGTATGACCACTAGGCAAAGGTACTAAGTCCCACACTTGGCTTCTATTGAATTTGTTTAACTCTTATTGCATTGCCATTACCCAACTTTCATCCATAAGTGCTTCTTTAATATTCTTGGGTTCTATGTGGGACACAAAGGCAAAGGATGTACTAAGGTTTTGTGCTTGGGATCAAGTGAGTCTTTGGGTTAGGTCTCCTATAACTTGGGTTATTGGATGGTTCCTATTTTCCCTAACCTCATTTTGTTCACTAGTGATCTTATCATTTACTATAGGATTTTGGTCACTAGGTTTATCTAAGTCAAGTCTAGAGAGTTGTGTTTCAATGGCTTCTTCTTCTAGTTTGTCATCATCTACTAGTGGTTGAGTCTTAGGTGGTGGAGATTCATCAAATGTGACATTAAGGGATTCCTTCACAACCATAGTGGATTTGTTTAGTACCCTATAGGCTTTGCTATTTAGAGAGTATCCTAAGAAGACACCCTCATAGGCTTTTGGGTCAAACTTGGTCAAATAGTCTTTGGTGTTAAGGATAAAACACTTACTTCCAAATACTCTAAGGTGACCTAAGGATGGTTTCCTACCTTTGATAATCTCATAGGGTGTTTTACCTAGCATAGGTCTAATTAAAACTCTATTGAGTATGTATGTGGCCGTTGAGACAGCATCACACCAAAACTTTTGGGGTATGGATTGTTCATTAAGCATAGTCCTACTCATTTCTTGTAAGGTCCTATTTTTCCTCTCAACAACCCCATTTGATTGAGGAGTGCGAGGAGCCAAAAAGTTATGAGAAACTCCATGTTTATCACAAAATGCTCCAAATTGCGCTTCATTGTCAAATTCTCTACCATGGTCGGTACGAATTGAAATAATCGTACAACCAAATTGGTTTTGATTTTTCTTTCCAAGAATTTTAAACTTGTCAAAAGCTTCATTTTTTGTTTTCAAAAAGGATGTCCATGTATATCTTGAAAAATCATCTACAACAACTAGTGTGTAGAAGTTTCCTCCATAACTTTGAATTGATGAAGGTCCAAAAAGATCCATATGCAAAAGCTCAAGATATCTCTTAGAAGATATGACATTTTTAGACTTATGAGATGAATGCACTTGCTTACCTATCTTACATGCATCACAAAATTGATTATCAAGTTTCACAATAGGCATGTCTCTAACAAGTTCACTAATAGACAATTTATGCAATAATCTCATGTTAGCATGTCCTAGTCTTCTATGCCATAAAGTTGAGTTATCAACAATAGATGCAAGACATACTTGAGTATTAAGATTGTCACCAAGTCTACATGTATAGAGTCCATTCCTCCTAACACCTTTTACTAGCACATGATCATCTTTTCATATAACACTTTCATGCTTGGAAAATCTAACATTCAAATCTTTATCACACAATTGACCATTAACATGCTTAACATTTGTAAATTTAATATTGTCATGAAGGATGTTACCTCTACCAACCACCTTTCCTCTTAGGTTGCTCCCAAACACCACATGTCCTCCATCATACTCTTTGTATGATGTGAAGAGTTCTCTATTTTTGGTCATGTGTTTTGAGCAACCACTATCAAGTATCCATTCATGAGACATAATCTCAATTTTGTTGCAAGCCTACACGCATGGAATAATCATTCAAACTTTTGTTACCCAATGTTTCATGGGTCCGGGATGGTTAGCATCAAAAACTCCTACTCTAATCCACCTTGGAGTAATCTTGAAGCCAATATGATACCATGTGCTCATAGAGTTGATAGGTTTGATAGAATGCTTAGGTCTTTGAACCACATTTGATTTGGGTTTCTTGAATCCAAGTCCATGCCTTATGGTTGGAGTGTAAAACCTTTTTACTTGTTCAACACTTGCAACTTTTGGTCTACAAGTGGAAGAACTAGAGCCAAGGGACAAGTTTTGAAAATTAGAAAATTTCCAATGGGTCGACGGTCGATGCACGGCTTCGACTGTGGGTCAACCGTGAACCTCCTGGATTTTTTCTTTCCCTTTTTCATTCACAAATTTGATTTGTGTCACATGCCTCTTAGGCATTTTGTTTGAAAGACTTGAGAAACCAAGACCACCCTTATCATTTGATGATTTTTGGACTTTTAGCATTTCATCTAGCCTATGTGTGCTCTCTTCAAATTTTGACAAGGTGGAGTTGTCAAATTTGTCTTTAGCTTGGTCTCTAAACTTATCAAGCTTGGAGATGGATGAGGAACAACTTGACATTGTAAATCTTTAATAGTCAAGTTTAACTTCTCAATCTCCTTTTTCAAACTTTTGTTTTCAATCTTTAGTTCCTCATTTTTTGCAAGATTTTTTGAGCTAAAGTCACACAATTGATCATATTGGTCATTATCACTATAATAACTTGAATCGGATTGTACCTCACTCGTCTCAAATGCCATGAGACATGTTTCCTCCTTGATGTCATCTTGATTTTCATCACCACTATCACTCCATGCTCCTCCTAGGAATGCTTTGTGGTTTTCTCTCTTCTTTGATGCAACTCTTGGACAATCACCAATGAGGTGTGAAGAGTCACCACACCCATAGCATTCTCTTGATGGTTTCTTGTCTTTCTTTGCATCAATGCTTTGCTTGTACTTCTTTGGGTCAAAGGGAGCCTTTACATGCTTATCCTTTCTCTTGAAGAATTTCTTGAAATTTCTCACCATCTGTTGGTTCCTTTGTGAGAATAACAACAAGCAACAGTGTGTAGAAGGGGGTTGAATACACTTTCTGCGGAAATTAAACAAATCAAATAAAAGTGTTACACACAATAAATCAAACCACAACTAGTCGAATGCTTTTATTAATATGAAGATGATTACAATGCTTTGAATAAGAAGATGATCACATTAATTATCAAGTAAGCAACTCTTGATATATAATCACCTAATATAAATCTCTCAATCTCTCAAACTTAGCTATCTATAATCAACTTATGATTATAGATACTGACGACTCTCTAAACAGGATTTTTCACAGATTGAATCAACTAATGATTACTTACCAATATCACAGCTGATGTGATAATTCGAACACACGAATGATCTGGCAATCTGTGAGTTTCTTGATCACGTTGAAATGACAAACAAGGATTCAAGAATCGTAACACATACGGTGAGGTGAGGTTTTCGGCTCTGTAATTTTTATCAGAATTGTAGTCGTACCTCTAAACTTATCAGGAGATAAGTATTTATAATCCTGTTGCAACGGTTCCTAACAAACTGGACTAATCCAAATTTGCTAACTAACTATCGGATAACTCGGAATCTTGAATCTTGAATCTTCTTATCTTGAGTCTTCAATCTTCAATCTTGATTCTCGAGTCTTCTTATCCGCGCCGTAGATATAGAGAGTTAAAACAGAATTTAAAACACATTTAAATTCTCTTGGACTGACTTCTTTAGTCAGGCTGAGTTACTCAGCTTGAAACTCATCAAGCTGAGTTCTTCGGGAACAAACCCGAATTCAAACATGAACTAACACGTATACTTATTAACTCATCCTTAGAAGTCCAAAGAGTTAAATAAAACAAATTTAGTAACTCTGTCGAGCTGACTCTGCTTCTAAGCTGAGTCACTCAAGCTGAATACTCGATATATACCTTATGTGACATACACGGATTATCAAACACATTAATAAGTTAACTAAGGTATAATATAAACTGATCGAACACATGCTCAGTTTACATTCAGCTTATACTCAGTCTGAAACACTATAAGTGTTCAGTCTAACTAAGCTTCATAATTCTGTTTAAGTTATACGTAGAACTCATCTTACAAACTTAACTTTGTCTCATCAAATCTAAACTGAGTGAACTCATCTTACTAAACTCAAGTGTCCAGTCCTCCAACCTTGGTACCAAGTGAACGAATCACAGTGGACACCATAAAACCCCATCCGGTTGGGAAAGTAGCCTTCTTGATCACCCCTTCAGTTTGAGGGTGACCCATCTGTGGCAGAACAGACCTCGCCACTTGTCTCGTCACAGCAGGCTCGAATTCGTCATGTTGAGGAAGACAAAGAATCTCCCTTAGCCTGTTAGCTGTGAGAGTAATGGTTCTCTCTCCATTCAACAATGTGCCTCGGATTGCGTCATTGATATGATCGTAAGTACACGAAAACCAGAATTCCAGCAAGTGCTGAGGAACCATGTGCAAAAGTGCTCCGGTGAAAGCAAAAGCCAATGGGAATTTACGAATGTAATTGACCCATGGTTCATATCCTTTGTTAATCTTGCGTAGAGGGATTGCCAGGAAAGCGCGCTGGTTGTTGATTTTTATCAGCGGCAATCCGTTGTTTCGAAACGCAGTTCCTCTGACCATTCGATCACCTAGAACTAGAATGGTTTCTTCCATCGATTAAATTTTGATTACACAGAGTAATTACTTTGGAATGCGCACTGAGCGATTGTCTATAGCGTACTGAGCGACTTAGGGTTTTGAGATCGATGGAACCGAAAATATGCACTTAGCAGAGAGGAGGGAAGGTATTTGAGAGGATGAGAAGTCTGGATTGGAAGCGTAAACCCTTTAAACCAAAATTGATCGGTATATATACCTTTCCAAGGAGAGAGAAAAATTACCGTTAGAAATCCCCCTTTTGATCCGTTACGCCGTAAAATTTTGATGTAACAGTAAGCGGGTAGAACTAATCATCTTTCAACGGATACTAATTTAATATAATAATATTGACTTACAATAAGATTATATACACTGATGTATTATACCTATACACAATTTAGTATAATACGCGATTTGAGACTGACCCAAATACGTAGTGGTCATGAATTAATTACACTTAGTAAATAACACATGAGTTTGGACACACCAAGCTGAGTAAACATATTACTCAGTTTAACTCAAGCACTCAGCTTGATTCAAGCACTCAGTTTGAAATGTGCACTCAGCTTGAGAATGAAACTCAGCTTGAGTAGAGCACACAGCTCATGGGTAATGACACCAAGTCATTTTCGTCTGAGACTGACTCAACGAACCTTTTAACCACACTGAGTAGTCAAAGAATGTTTGGAACCAACCAAACGTGTGAACCAATCACTCAGTTTGAGTTAAGCACATAACACAGACTCAGTGACACTTAGTCATATATGTTTGAGACCGACTCAAACTGTATCATAACTACACTAAGTAGGTGAAATGTGTTTGGAACACACCAAACAAAAGAACTTATTGTTCAGCTTGATAAGATGCAGTTTATGAAAACTTATTCATAAACTGTGCACTCAGCTTAAGACACTTAGTCTTTGTCAAACTGAAAACTCAGATTCTAGACACTTAGCAAGGGGTTGAGCATACCCAAGTTACCTAGCAGATACATAAACCTCTTCTCATCAAGTGGTTTAGTAAAGATATCTGCTAGTTGTTCATCAGTGGAAATAAATTTAATGTCAACTTTACCTTTTTCCACGATATCCCTGATGAAGTGATGTCTAATTTCAATGTGCTTGGTTCTTGAGTGGAAGACTGGATTGTAAGTGATGGCTATAGCGCTTTGGTTATCACAGAAGATAGGATTTTTCTTGAAACTCATGCCAAAGTCCCGAAGCTGATGCTGCATACATAGGATTTGAGCACAACAGCTACCTGCTGCAACATATTCAGCTTCAGTAGTTGAAGTAGCCACTGAGTACTGTTTCTTACTAGTCCAGCTGACTAACTTCCCTCCAAGCATTTGACATCCTCCAGTAGTTGATTTTTCTGTCTAACTTGCACCCAGCATAGTCAGCATCTGAAAAACCAACTAACTCAAATCCAGAGTCCTTTGGATACCAAAGACCTAGATTTGGTGTACCTTTAAGGTACCTAAAGATCCTTTTCACAGCTTGAAGATGTGATTCTTTAGGATCTGCCTGATATCTTGCATAAACACATGTAGCAAACATAATATCACGTCTACTAGCTGTCAAATAAAGCAATGAACCTATCATTCCTCTATATGTAGACTGACACACAGACTTTCCATCTGAGTCTTTACACAGCTTGACAGCTGGTGACATGGGTGTTTTCATGGTTGAACTTGAATCAAAACCATATTTCTTTATCAAATCAAGAACATACTTGCTTTGATTGATGAATATTCCATCAGGCTTTTGTTGAATTTGCAGGCCTAGGGAATATGTCATCTCACCCATCATACTCATCTTGTACTTTTGTGACATTATTTTGGAGAACCACTCACACAGAGATTCATTGGTAGAACCAAAAATGATGTCATCCACATAAATTTGACAAGAATCACCTGTCATTTACTTCTTTTAATAAAGAGTGTCTTATCTATACTACCTCTGGTGAAATCCATGGATAGTAGATAATTGGACGGTGTATCATACCAAGCTCTTGGAGCTTGTTTAAGACCATACAAAGCATTGTCTAACTTATAGACATGATGTGGAAACTTTGAACTTACAAAGCCAGGAGGTTGTTTCACATAGACTTCCTTCTGAAGTTTTCCATTTAGGAAAACACTCTTCACATCCATTTGATAGACTTTGAAGTCTTTATATGCTACATAAGCCAGGAACAGCATTGTGGCTTCAATTCTAGCAACAGGGGCAAAGGTTTCATCATAATCGATTCCTTCCTCTTGCTTATACCCTTGTGCTACCAGCCTATCTTTGTTCCTCACTATCACTCCATTCATGTCCATTTTATTTCTATAGACCCACTTAGTGCCTATAATTGAATGATCTTTGGGGGCAGGGACAAGGTTCCAGACCTTATTTCTCTCAAACTAATTTAATTCCTCTTGCATAGCTTCAATCCAATCCTCATCCTCTAAGGCTTCCTCAGTCTTCTTTGGTTCCATTTGAGATAGAAAACCAAAGTGTGCAGCGTAATTAGCTGTAGCCTTGGATCTGGTCATGAACTTTTCTTGGACATTTCCAATAATTTGATCTTAAGGATGATCTTTGAGGAATTTAAATGTTGTAGTTGGAGAGTCTGGTTCTGAATCTGAGTGATGTTGAGAACGTTGAGGTGAACACACATCCTCATTCTCAACAGCAGCATTGACAACAAACTGATGATCACTGAGGTTCTCAGCTTGAGTGACTTCAGCTCCAAAGGGGTTGATGAACTCATCATCCTTCTCAGCTTGAGAATCCCTTGGAGTTTATGATGATTTCTTTGATGAACACACATCATCATCACAATCATCTCCTATTTCATACATAGGATTTGATAAGTTAGTTTCCTTAGGCCTTTCAAGCTCACTCAGACTGACCAGGTCAGCTTGACTCTTATCAGCTTGATCAAAACAGTCTTCATCAAAAGAGATATGAATTGATTCTTCTATTGCCTTTCTCCTTGTATTATATATTCTATAAGACTTGGAGATTGAGGAATAACCAACGAATATTCCAAGATCAGCTTTAGGTTCCAACTTATGGAGCTGATCTCTTTGATTCAGCACATAGCATTTTGAACCAAAGATATGGAAATAACCTATATTGGGCTTTCTAGACTTATACATCTCATAAGATGTCTTTCCATGTCTTTTGACAATGATAGATCTATTTTGGGTATAGCAGGCTGTACTAACAGCTTCATCCCAGAAATAGAGTTTCAATCCTGCCTCACATAGCATTGTTCTAGCAGCCTCAATTAGGGTTCTATTTCTCCTTTCAGCAACTCCATTCTGTTGTGGGGTTCTGACAGATGAGAAATTTTGTAATATTCCCTTTTGTGCATAGAAACTTTCAAGGGTAGAGTTCCTGAACTCAGTCCCATGATCACTTTTTAGTTGCTTTACAGACAAACCTTTTTGCAACTCTTCCTGTTTGATAAAACTGATTATCTCCAGGGCAGCCTCACTTTTAGCTTTAAGGAATATTACCCAGGTGAATCGTGAGAACTCATCTACTATCACCAGTGTGTACTTCTTGCCACTCAGGCTTGGAGTACTTATGGGTCCAAACAGATCCATATGCAACATATGCAGTGGGTCTATTATTGAAAAAATTTGCTTTGACTTAAAAGACCCTTTATGGTGTTTCCCTTGTTCACAAGCTGAGCACAATTTGTCTTTGACAAATGTGATCTTTGGTAATCCAGAGACTCACTCTTTATTGGACAGCATATTTATATTTTTAAAGTTTAGATGAGATAAATGTTTATGCCATAACCAACTCAGCTTAGGAACAGAATAGGAATACAAGCAGGTTTCATTATAGGGATCAGTAAAATTAAGATCAAGTAGATACACTTCTCTTTCTCTTTTAGCTATTAATACAGGCTTTACCTTAGCATTATAAATTGTTCATGCTTTCTTCCTAAAAGTAACAACATTATCTTCATCACACAATTAACTGATACTAATCAGGTTGTGTTTGAGACCTTTGACATAGGCAACTCTCTGGTATGTAACTTTACCAACTTTCATCTTTCCATAGCCTTTACTTCTTCCATGTGAGTTGTCTCCAAATGTTACTTTAGGACCTTCATCTTCTTGGAAATCACTAAGAAATCCTTTCCACCCAGTCATGGCCTTGAGCTTCCACTATCCAAGTACCATTTACTTGAACCCTGCACATGAGATGAAAACTAAACACATTAGTTTTTTTTTGGGAACCCACTTCTTGGTGAGTTCAGATGAGGAGCACTTAGAATCTCCATCTTGTTGAACTGACTGTTCAGCTTGAGCAGGAGCTGAGTCCTGTATAGGCTGATCAGCTTGTTCTTGTTCAGGCCTTGAGATTTCTGCATCACAATCCTTAGCCTCATGACCTCTACTTCTTCACTTGTAGCATCTCCTTCTTCCAATGATTACAGGAGGTAGAGTGTCTAATAATCCTTGTAAGAACTTACTCTCTGTTTTAGGATTATATGTTGTGGATAACTTTTCAACTTTCTTAGCAAGTTGATTACCCTGATGATCACTGACTTTGGACTTACCTTTGTCAGATCTCTGTTTGTTATCCTTTTGATGAGAAGATTGACTAACAACCTTCTGTTCCATGACTTTGGACTTACCTTTGTCATGACTGTTGGACTCACCAGTTTCAACAGGTTTGGACTTACCATTTTCGTGTTTTGACCTCTGACTTACATTGGTCTTTCTGTTCTTGTAACTTCTCTCCGAGCCAGAAAGAGAATTTTGTCTTTTGAAAGGGTTTGTATTAAGCCTTTCTATGACCGAAGTTCTTTGAACAGACTAAGTGCCTATTCTGTCCAGCACAGACTTACCATGCTGTTTAGATGTTGAGCACTCATTTCCATGATCTTTATGTTTCACAAACATATTGAATTTCAAGCTTGCATCATGTCTTTTCTCTGAGGCTGACTTCTAAAACTTAAACAGCTGTTTATCTTCCTCAGAATCTGTACTTGCTATCTCATCATCAGCTACATAAGCTGCTGTTTGATAGTCACCTCCAAGTACAGCCTTTACCTATTTAGGTATCTGTTGGTTTATGCACTTTTCAGCAAACTTTGATGACTTACACCAAGACTCAGTAACCTTTTGAAGTTAGTCAGCTTTGTCTTTAGCTTCCCGAAGTTCTTCAGTTAGAAGTTTATTAATGTGTCTTTGACATTCAAGATCACATTGGGCTTTCTTACCAACATCAAAAAGAGACTTATTTTCCTTAATCTCATTCTTGAATTTAGTTATCTCATCTTTGAGGTCATTTTGAGACTTAAGGACGGTCTTGAAATCATTCAGCAGATAATCAAAAGCAAGACCCTTTTCCTCATCAGTATAAGAGTTGAAATTACTGACCTTATACATGGAAGCAGGATCCCAGTCACTAAGCTTGCTGTTTTCCTCAGCTTCCTTCATGTCAGCTTCAAAAGTTGACCCGGACAAACCATAATCAGCGTCATCTATCTCCAACTCTTCATCTTCTTTAGCCATCAGACATACATCATCATCTGAGGTAGATGATTCTGTATCCCAGGTTTCAGCAATTAGTCCTTCTGTAAGCATTCTTCTCAACAACTGACGTTGATTCTACCTTCTTTAATCTGCACTCAGCAGCAATGTGTCCCTTCTTCTGACAGTTGAAGCACACAGCATTCTAGGGATCAAAGGATCTCTTCCCTTTTCCCCTGTCAGATCTTCCTCTTCCCCTTTGAGCTTTTCTTAAACGTCTGGCTAACATTGCCATTTTCTTAGTGATATTCTGAACATCATCAGTATCACTTGAGTCTGAGTCTGAGTGGTCAGCTTGAGATTCTGACTCAGTCTCAGATTCAACAACCAGTGTCTTGGAAATTTTCTTCCTTTTCTATGCAACCAATGCAACTTCATTCTTATCCAAAGACTCCTTGAGTTGTTGTTGAGAAGTTCTCCTGTGTTTAGTGATCTGTTCATGATTTAGCAAGAACCCATAAATGGCGTCTAGGTTATACACGTGCAGTGTTCCTCCAGCCCTCAGTGCTGTAGTTACATCGTTAAATCTCTCTGGTAACACATCCAGAAATTTCAGCACAAACCCGAATTCAAACATGAACTAACACGTATAATTATTAACTCATCCTTAGAAGTCCAAAGAGTTAAATAAAACAAATTTAGTAACTCTGTCGAGCTGACTCTGCTTCTAAGCTGAGTCACTCAGCTTGAAACACATCAAGCTGAATACTCGATATATACCTTATGTGACATACACGGATTATCAAACACATTAATAATTTAACTAAATTATAATATAAACTGATCGAACACATGCGCAGTTTACATTCAGCTTATACTCAGTCTGAAACACTATAAGTGTTCAGTCTGACAAGGTTTCATTCTTCTTTGAAAAGAAGTTTTCATAAGATCTATTCATATGACTTCTCTTATGTTGCTTGACCAGATTCGTGCCCTCATAAGTAACACTCACTGTGTCCCAAATATCTTTTGCAGTTTGACACCCAGTCACAGTGCGCAAGATTCCGTTGGTCAGGGCATTTGCCAGAACACTTTTTGCCTTGTCATCCAGATTGAAGAGTTTCCAATCTTCATCAGTCCAGGATGCAATAGGCTTTCTTGTTTCCTTTTCAGTTTTACCAGGAGATGTATCACTGACGGTAGCATGAATCTTGGGGATGATGGGTCCTTTTGCAATGACATCGAACATACGAATGTCAATGGACTTGAGGAATAGCATGGCTCTGAATTTCCACATAGGATAGTCAGATCCATCAAATATGGGACAGCATTTGGCAGACATATGTGGAAAGTTTGAAGGATTATTGCTTGTAGACATTGTGAACTTTCTCAGAATCTTGAACTTTCAACTTATGAAATCGTTCAGCCTGCTCTGATACCAGTTGTTGGTCCCTTGGTGAGAATAACAACAAGCAACAGTGTGTAGAAGGGGGTTGAATAAACTTTATGCGGAAATTGAACAAATCAAATAAAAGTGTTACACACAGTAAATCAAACCACAACTAGTCGAATGCTTTTATTAATATGAAGATGATTACAATGCTTTGAATAAGAAGATGATCACATTAATTATCAAGTAAGCAACTCTTGATATATAATCACCTAATATAAATCTTTCAATATCTCAAACTTAGCTATCTATAATCAACTTATGATTATAGATACTGACGACTCTCTAAACAGGATTTTTCACAGATTGAATCAACTAATGATTACTTACCAATATCACAACTGATGTGATAATTCGAACACATGAATGATCTGGCAATCTGTGAGTTTCTTGATCACGTTGAACTGACAAACAATGATTCAAGAATCGTAACACATACGGTGAGGTGAGGTTTTCGGCTCTGTAATTTTTATCAGAATTGTAGTCGTACCTCTAAACTTATCAGGAGATAAGTATTTATAATCCTGTTGCAACGGTTCCTAACAAACTGGACTAATCCAAATTTGCTAACTAACTATCGGATAACTCGGAATCTTGAATCTTGAATCTTCTTATCTTGAGTCTTCAATCTTCAATCTTGATTCTGGAGTCTTCTTATCAGCGCCGTAGATATAGAGATTTAAAACAGAATTTAAAACACATTTAAATTCTCTTGGACTGACTTCTTTAGTCAGGCTGAGTTACTCAGCTTGAAACTCATCAAGCTGAGTTCTTCGGGAACAAACCCGAATTCAAACATGAACTAACACGTATAATTATTAACTCATCCTTAGAAGTCCAAAGAGTTAAATAAAACAAATTTAGTAACTCTGTCGAGCTGACTCTGCTTCTAAGCTGAGTCACTCAGCTTGAAACACATCAAGCTGAATACTCGATATATACCTTATGTGACATACACGGATTATCAAACACATTAATAATTTAACTAAAGTATAATATAAACTGATCGAACACATGCTCAGTTTACATTCAGCTTATACTCAGTCTGAAACACTATAAGTGTTCAGTCTGACTAAGCTTCATAATTCTGTTTAAGTTATACGTAGAACTCATCTTACAAACTTAACCTTGTCTCATCAAATCTAAACTGATGAGATCATTTTCCCAACACCATCATAGCTTATTCTTCATCATCATCACTATTACCATCATCTTCCTCATCACTTGAGGTTTCTTTAATATGCTTGGCTTTGAGAGCAATAGATTTGGACTTCTCCTTCTTTAATTTGGCTATTTCATCTTCTTTTTGCATGATAACCTCATACACCTTGAGGTTTCCAATAAGCTCATCCATTTGGAGTAGATTTAAGTCCTTTGACTCCTCAGTAGCCGTCACTTTAGCTCTCCATTTTGGTGAAAGAACCCTAAGAAATTTTCTCACATTTTTCTTGTTAGAATAACTAGTCCCAAGTGACTTGAGACTAGTGACAAAATTAATCTTGGAGAAAGCTTCATCAATGCTCATTTCATCAAGAATATTAAATTGCTCATATTGTTGTACAAGCAACTCAACCTTGTTGTCTAGGACTTGAGCATTTCCTTGATGGGTGGTGACAAGAGATTTCCAATTTTCATTTGCACTATCTAGCATATAAACTCTTTCATACTCTTTTCTAGGTAGTGCATTGTATAAAAAGAGTTTTGCTTCAAAACTTTTAGAAATCATCTTCTTGTCATCTTGATCCCATTTGTCCTTAGGAGTTTGTACATATGCATCAATTTTGGAATCAAAGGTTTTTGGCACATGATCACCATTCTCTATGATTTCCCAAAGATCAACATCTTTGGCTTTAACATAAGTCATAAACCTTTGTTTCCAAAAACAAAAACCTTCTTCTTCAAGAAGTGGAGGTCTAACCATAGAATTTCCCTCTACAAAGTTTTGTCCCATTTTCAACTCAAAGAATTTTTGAAAAATGTTTTAGAACACTTAAAGCAAGTTTTCAAAAATTATCAAGAGCAACTTGCTCTGATACCAATTGTTGGAACCAAGAGGGGGGTGAATAGGTTATATATCCAATTTTTGAAGTTTTTAAGAGTTCTTGCAAGAAAATAAAAGACATAGGCAACTCTCTGGAATGTAACTTTACCTGCTTTCATCTTTCCATAGCCTTTAGTTCTTCCATGTGAGTTGTCTCCAAATGTTACTTTAGGACCTTCATCTTCTTGGAAATCACTAAGAAATCCTTTCCACCCAGTCATGTGCCTTGAGCATCCACTATCCAAGTACCATTTACTTGAACCCTGCACATGAGATTAAAACTAAACACATTAGTTTTGTTTGGGAACCCACTTCTTGGTGGGTTCAGATGAGGAGCACTTAGCATCTCCATCTTGTTGAACTGACTGTTCAGCTTGAGCAGGAGCTGAGTCCTGTGTAGGCTGATCAGCTTGTTCTTGTTCAGGCCTTGAGATTTCTGCATCACAGTCCTTAGCCTCATGACCTCTACTTCTGCACTTGTAGAATCTCCTTCTTCCAATGATTACAGGAGTTAGAGTGTCCAATAATCCTTGTCAGAACTTACTCTCAGTTTTAGAATTATATGTTGTGGATAACTTTTCAACTTTCTTAGCAAGTTGATTAACCTGATGATCACTGACTTTGGACTTACCTTTGTCAGATCTCTGTTTGTTATCCTTTTGATGAGAAGATTGACTAACAACCTTCTGTTCCATGACTTTGGACTTACCTTTGTCATGACTGCTGGACTCACCAGTTTCAACAGGTTTGGACTTACCATTGTCGTGTTTTGACCTCTGACTTACAGTGGTCTTTCTGTTCTTGTAACTTCTCTCCGAGCCAGAAAGAGAATTTTGTCTTTTGAAAGGGTTTGGATTAAGCCTTTCTATAACCGAAGTTCTTTGAACAGACTGAGTGCCTAGTCTGTCCAGCACAGACTTACCATGCTGTTTAGATGTTGAGCACTCATTTCCATGATCTTTAGCTTTCATAAACATATTGAATTTCAAACTTGGACCATGTCTTTCCTCTGAGGCTGACTTCTGAAACTTAATCAGTTGTCTATCTTCCTCAGAATCTGTACTTGCTATCTCATCATCAGCTACATAAGCTGTTGTTTGATAGTCACCTCCAAGTACAGCCTTTACCTATTTAGGTATCTGTTGGTTTATGCACTTTTCAGCAAGCTTTGATGGCTTACACCAAGACTCAGTAACCTTTTGAAGTTAGCCAGCTTTGTCTTTAGCTTCCCGAAGTTCTTCACTTAGAAGTTTATTAATGTGTCTTTGACATTCAAGATCACATTCTGCTTTCTTACCAACATCAATGAGAGACTTATTTTCCTTAATCTCATTCTTGAGTTTAGTTATCTCATCTTTGAGGTCATTTTGAGACTTAAAGACGGTCTTGAAATCATTCAGCAGAAAATCAAAAGCAAGACCCTTTTCCTCATCAGTATAAGAGTTGAAATTACTGGCCTTATACATGGAAGCAGGATCCCAGTCACTAAGCTTGCTGTTTTCCTCAGCTTCCTTCATGTCAGCTTCAAAAGTTGACTCGGACAAACCATAATCAACCTCATTTATCTCCAACTCTTCATCTTCTTGAGCCATCAGACATACATCATCATCTGAGGTAGATGATTCTGTATCCAAGGTTTCAGCAATTAGTCCTTTTGCACTTGGTTTGACTTTAGGCTTTCCTTTCTTGAGCTGAGTGTATTTCTTCTTGTATTTATTAGCTCTGTAAGCATTCTTATCAACAACTGATGTTGATTCTACCTTCTTTAATTTGCACTCAGCAGCAATGTATCCTTTCTTCTGACAGTTGAAGCACACAGCATTCTAGGGATCAAAGGAACTCTTCCCTTTTCCCCTGTCAGATCTTCCTCTTCCCCTTTGAGCTCTTCTCAAACGTCTGGCTAGCATTGCCATTTTCTTAGTGATATTCTGAACATCATCAGTATCACTTAAGTCTGAATCTGCGTGGTCAGATTGAGATTCTGACTCAGTCTCAAATTCAACAACCAGTGTCTTGGAACTTTTCTTCTTTTTCTGTGCAACCAATACAACTTCATTCTTATCCAAAGACTCCTTGAGTTGTTGTTGAGAAGTTTTCTTGTGTTCAGTGATTTATTCATGATTTAGCAAGAACCCATAAATGGACTGTAGGTTGTACACGTGCAGTGTTCCTCCAGCCCTCAGTGTTGTAGTTACATCGTTAAATCTCTCTGGTAACTCATCCAAAAATATCAACATAAGTTCAGCATCATCTTTCTTTACACCCACACTTAGTAGGTCATTTATCAAGCAGTGAAACCTTGTGAACAAATCTGACAAGGTCTCATTCTTCTTTGAAAAGAAGTTTTCATAAGATCTATTCATATGACTTCTCTTATGTTGCTTGACCAGATCCGTGCCCTCATAAGTAACACTCACTATGTCCCAAATATCTTTTGCAGTTTGACACCCAGTCACAGTGCTCAAGATTTCGTTGGTCAGGGCATTTGTCAGAACACTTTTTGCCTTGTCATCCAGATTGAAGAGTTTCCAATCTTCATCAGTCCAGGATGCAATAGGCTTTCTTGTTTCCTTTTTCAGTTTTTCCAGGAGACGTATCACTGACAGTAGCAGGAATCTTGAGGATGATGGGTCCTTTTGTAATGACATCGAACATACAAATTTCAATGGACTTAAGGAATAGCTTTACTCTGAATTTCCACATAGGATAGTCAGATCCATCAAATATGGGACAGCCTTTGGCAGACATCTATGGAAAGTTTGAAGGATTATTGCTTGTAGACATTGAGAACTTTCTCAGAATCTTGAACTTTCAACTTATGAAATCGTTCAGCCTGCTCTGATACCAGTTGTTGGTCCCTTGGTGAGAATAACAACAAGCAACAGTGTGTAGAAGGGGGGTTGAATACACTTTCTGCGGAAATTGAACAAATCAAATAAAAGTGTTACACACAGTAAATCAAACCACAACTAGTCAAATGCTTTTATTAATATGAAGATGATTACAATGCTTTGAATAAGAAAATGATCACATTAATTATCAAGTAAGCAACTCTTGATATATAATCACCTAAGATAAATATCTCAATCTCTCAAACTTAGCTATCTATAATCAACTTATGATTATAGATACTGACGACTCTCTAAACAGGATTTTTCACAGATGGAACCAACTAATGATTACTTACCAATATCACAACTGATGTGATAATTCGAACACACGAATGATCTGGCAATCTGTGAGTTTCTTGATCACGTTGAAGTGACAAACAATGATTCAAGAATCGTAACACATACGGTGAGGTGAGGTTTTCGGCTCTGTAATTTTTATCAGAATTGTAGTCGTACCTCTAAACTTATCAGGAGATAAGTATTTATAATCCTGTTGCTACGGTTCCTAACAAACTGGACTAATCCAAATTTGCTAACTAACTATCGGGTAACTCGGAATCTTGAATCTTGAATCTTCTTATCCTGAGTGTTCAATCTTCAATCTTGATTCTGGAGTCTTCTTATCCACGCCGTAGGTCTAGAGAGTTAAAACAGAATTTAAAACACATTTAAATTCTCTTGGACTGACTTCTTTAGTCAGGCTGAGTTACTCAGCTTGAAACTCATCAAGCTGAGTTCTTCGGGAACAAACCCATATTCAAACACGAACTAACACGTATAATTATTAACTCATCCTTAGAAGTCCAAAGAGTTAAATAAAACAAATTTAGTAACTCTGTCGAGCTGACTCTGCTTCTAAGCTGAGTCACTCAGCTTGAAACACATCAAGCTGAATACTCGATATATACCTTATGTGACATACACGGATTATCAAACACATTAATAATTTAACTAAGGTATAATATAAACTGATCGAACACATGCTCAGTTTACATTCAGCTTATACTCAGTCTGAAACACTATAAGTGTTCAGTCTGACTAAGCTTCATAATTCTGTTTAAGTTATACGTAGAACTCATCTTACAAACTTAACTTTGTCTCATCAAATCTAAACTGATGAGATCATTTTCCCAACACCATCATAGCATATTCTTCATCATCATCACTATTGCCATCATCTTCCTCATCACTTGAGGTTTCTTTAAATTGCTTGGCTTTGAGAGCAATAGATTTGGACTTCTCCTTCTTTAATTTGGCTATTTCATCATCTTTTTGCATGATAACCTTATACACCTTGAGGTTTCCAATAAGCTCATCCATTTGGAGTAGATTTAAGTCATTTGACTCCTCAATAGCCGTCACTTTAGCTCTCCATTTTGGTGAAAGAACCCTAAGAAACTTTCTCACAATTTTCTTGTTAGAATAACTAGTCCCAAGTGACTTGAGACTAGTGACAAAATTAATCTTGGAGAAAGCTTCATCAATGCTCATTTCATCAAGTGACTTGAGCATTTCCTTGATGGGTGGTGACAAGAGATTTCCAATTTTCATTTGCACTATCTAGCATAAAAACTCTTTCATACTCTTTTCTAGGTAGTGCATTGTATAAAAAGAGTTTTGCTTCAAAAATTTTAGAAATCATCTTCATGTCATCTTGATCCCATTTGTCCTTAGGAGTTTGTACATATGCATCAATTTTGGAATCAAAGGTTTTTGGCACATGATCACCATTCTCTATGATTTCCCAAAGATCAACATCTTTGGCTTTAACATAAGTCATAAACCTTTGTTTCCAAAAACAAAAACCTTCTTCTTCAAGAAGTGGAGGTCTAACCATAGAATTCCCCTCTACAAAGTTTTGTCCCATTTTCAACTCAAAGAATTTTTGAAAAATGTTTCAGAACACTCAAAGCAAGTTTTCAAAAATTATCAAGAGCAACTTGCTCTGAAACCAATTGTTGGAACCTAGAGGGGGGTGAATAGGTTATATGTCCAATTTTTGAAGTTTTTAAGAGTTCTTGCAAGAAAATAAAAGATATAGAGTTAGAGAGATATCACCAATCACAAGTTGAACACAATGATTTATAGTGGTTCATGCAAGTGTTAACAAACTTGCACTACATCCACTCCTTGGCCTCATCCACCAAGAGTTTGATCCACTAGCTTCTCTCTTTGAAGGTAGAGATAAACCTTTTACACTTCTCTTTTTATACTTGCAAGAATTAATCTTCAAACTTGCAAATAAGGTAAATATAACCTTTCTTCACTCTAATTCTATAGACTAGAGTTGATCCTCACTTCACTAAAATTTGAAAGGCTAGAGTTGATCCTCACACTATTACAAATGATATAGAATTTAGAAGTAGTGTTTATGCTTTGATGGCTTTGCTCTTGCTTGAATCTTGAACTTGAAAGATGAATTAATATTCAAAGATATGAGCTCAAGTGTTAGAGAGTATTCTGAATGTTTTGTGTTTGCAAGAGGTGAGTAATGAATGAAGTTTGAGTTTGTTTAAATAAGAAAAAAGGTCAAAGTCTCAAAACTGTCCAGACATCTCACGGTCGAACCACGGTCGACCATGGCATTGACCGTCAGGCATTTGGCATTTCTTGTTTTTTGCAATATAGACGTTGGGCTTTATTTAAAACCACACTCAACTCATTTTTACCATAAAAATCAACTGAAAAGTAGATGTTCAAAAGGTTGGTTGATCCCATACTTCTATTGTTTGAATTTAAACACAAAAATGGAAGTTTGGAAACTAATACACAAAGCATGTTGGAATTTTACCCCTTTGGGAGATTCTTTTGCTAATTATGGTGGTGTATTGTTTTAAAGTGGGATTGTGTTTGGTATTTGCTAAAATGGGAAGTTCTTATATTTAATCAACCAACACAATTAAATTTATAAAAAATTTGTCCATTTTTATAAAAGATTTTATAAAAATAATTTTATAAAAACTTAAACTAATTTTAATTATTTTATCTTTATCCTCATATCATTTAAATTTATTCTTGTAGGTATATTTGACGAAGACTTCATCTTGAACGTTGATGGCGCTTCTTCTTGGACGTTGATGACGCTTTATCTTGGATGATTTATACGATTTAATTTTGTAACAAATAAATATAAATATTTATTTGCTTGATTATATATATAGATGTATATGTGCACATATGTTAATGTTAGTGTATACAATTATATAAACATATTGTAAATCTTTGAATTAACAAAAGAGGATATAAATTATATTCCTATTTTCCCAACATCTATAAAAGGCTTTGCCTTTGTTAATAAACATAAGCTTTGCACCATATTGTGTTTACACCTTTAAGTGTGTTTTCTTATGCTCTCAGTTCTCTCTCTAAACCCGAACTCACACACTAACAATCACACACACGCATTGCTTCATCCGTATTTAACGGGACCATCAAATCCCCCTTTCTAACTTAAAATATATCCTCATACTAATATAATATTAAAAGTGGGTATTTTCTGGAATCATGTTTTATTCCTTTCGACAATATACAATTTATATTTATAACGATGAATATAACTCATGTCTCCATAACGTGAGACCCGCTAAAATATAATATAATTCATCCGGCTATAATTCTCTTTTATTTATTTCTAATGATAACGAATAATCACATATTCGTATATTAAGTCAAAACACGGGTGTTACAGAACATATAAAAACGTGCTAATATGTCCATTTTTTTTATTTTGACCTGCTATAGCAGGTCACCTTCCCCCTTCTCTTCTTCACCTTAAAATCGAAACTTTAAACCCGAAATTCTCTACTTATACTTGATGAAAATTAATAATTCTTTGAGTGTATGGAAAGGTAATCGAGTTGTCTATAATATAATACAAAAAACTCGTCTAAAACCCCGTCTAAAAACGAGTCTAATATGAGTCAAATAATCAAAATACCGTAAAGGTGCTTAATGGGTCATACCCGACTTTAATTAATAATTTTTTGGTCTATACTTGATGAAAATTTATGAATTTGGTGTCTTTTGAAAGGTAATAAGATTATCTATAATAATCTATAAAAGAATTATGTAAAACGAGTAAGAGTTGAGTGAAAAATAAGGTTTTTTTCTGCTCTGTTTTTTAATTGAAATTGAAGAACAATCCGACACTTTAATCTCGAAATTCTCCATTAATAGATTATGAAAGTTTATGATTCTTGATCCTATGGAAAGGTAATCGAGTTATCTATAAAGTAGTACAAAAAACGGCCAAAAACGAGTTTAAAGTGAATCAATTCTTTAAAAACTGTAAGATGGTCTTGAATGATACATAACCGACTTTAATTAGCAAATTTTCTTGACCTACACTTGATGAACAGTCATGATTTTGGTGTCTTTTGAAAGGTTAAATGATTATTTACAAGGTTCTGCAAAAAGAATAAGCGAAAACGAGCAAGAATTGATCGAGAAACCTGTTGGACAAGTTGCAGGTCGAATTTTGACATATTGACACGTTTTTAATGACTTGACTTGTGTAAAAAAAGTAGACGTACCAAATGGTAAAATGGGAAAAGTAAACAGCTATTTGATTACTTTAACCCTATAAAAAATCTCCTTAAGAATTTTCGAACTAAACTAAAAACAATAAAATCAGAGGATTAATAGACATAATTACAAACTAAAATATATTTTTATAACACATCAAAATGTCAATAATAAAGTAATGACAGTTGTACGTTTGAGGATTATTAATAATGTCAATTAATTTACAGGAGCTAATTTTGTCATTCTCTTTAAATTTCAAATTAAACTAATCCATAGATAATATATTCATACTTAGTAACTAATTATTATCAAGATCTTTGAAGAACTTTTTTAAAAAATTATTAATAATTAATTAACGAAAGTGTAATAATATTGTATTTAGTTTATATTAGGTGACATTAAAATTTTAACATGTTGGGTCATTAAAAATAGAATGGGTCTCTATCTAGAGGCGCACAAAAATCCGAATATCCGATTTTGTGCAAAAACTATCCGAACCGATTTTTTATAAAACCGGAGCGGATTTAACCGATTTTATCCGATCCGATCCGGTTTTAATCCGATCCGATCCGGTTTTAATCCGATCCGAAACCGGTTAAACCGGTTACACTTTTGTCCGAGAAAATCGGGTTTTAATCCATACGAAACCGGTTACACCTCTGTCCAAAAAAATCCGGTTACAATCCGAAAATCCGGTCACAAAAAAACCGAAAAAATCCGGTCCGGATTTTATCTGATCCAGATAGAATTAAAATCCGAAGATGTGCACCTCTATCTCTATCTAAACTTAAAAATTAACATGTTGGGTTACATGGCCTGTAAAGTGATTTTTTATAAGGTCCAGATTGGGTTGGAAAAAATTACAACTCAATGATTCATTGTTGGTGCATAATTGTAAATCTCTAGTTCTTATCATTCCAATACATACATGTTTACTTGAAATGTTAATTCAAATGTGTTTTGATTAATGGTTTACATGTTTATATATTCTAAGTGTTTCCTTATATTTGTTTTAAGCTTACAAATACTTAATCATGTGTTGATGTGTGTTTGGAACTTTAAGTATGAGTGAAGGTCATCACGTGCGTGATGAGTCCACTACGTGCGTAGTGGAGCTCACTACGTGCGTGGTGAGATAGACGATTAATGTTTAATTAATTATTATTAAAACAACCAGTACGTGCGTACTGGACTAACTACGTACGCAGTGTATTGCACCACGTGCGTAGTGGAAATTATTTAAGGAAATACGCGTTTTCTGTACTATAAATACGTCTTAACCGCATATTAGCGCGGGTAATCGAGGAATCGCGGGGGAATGATCGATAATCACCGGTAGCCTTCGTAATCATACGCATAACCTCGATAAACGCGAACTTAGTGTTATTCTCGAATCAAGGGCAGCCTTAAGCATTCTGTGTGAGTTATTCTGTGTGAGTTCTTAGAGTTGTTCTTGATCCTACTCTGTGTGTTCTTCGTGTTAACTGTGTGCCGGACACCTAAGCAGATCTTAGAATCCTTAGGAGGTTTGGGAAATAGATATTCCGCACTATTTCTCATCCTAGATCAGTCCTAGCATTAGGGTGTTAGTTTAGAACCCCCACGGTCCTACATTCATGTTTACGTGTAATATATATATATATATATATATATATATATATATATATATATATATATATATGGAATTATTCAAATAAGAATTGTTTTTCGTTCTAGAACTACGAGAACCAATCTTAGCAGTAGATTTAATAAAGTGAAATTCATGGATGTGGAGCGTGTGGGTTTGAATCCATACAACCATCATTGTATATCTAGCCGTTCGGTTTTGGAGTGGTTCAGTTTTCGGTTCGGTTTTACAGCTTTTCCGTTTTAACCATCAAGATTTGAATCCGTAAAACCATCATAGTAAATCTATAAGCTTAATCGGAATTGAAGTTTGTAAATCTAAAAAATTAATCGGAATTGAAGTTATATTAAAAATATCAAGATGTCTGTCACGTAATCCAAGCTATATATATATATATATATATATATATATATATATATATATATATATATATATATATATATATATATATATATATTGCAATTGATGCAAGCAAAATATCTGTCATTATTTAAACATATTAGCAAAACTGAAAATTGAGATGAACTACATAAAAAACTAGAATCTGAAAATCGAGTTAAACAATTACAAATGGATTTCTGTATTAAGTGAAAATGGATAAAATCGAGAAGAAGTGAACTCTTCGACTTGAAATAAAGTGATATAGATGAACTCAATCAAGTAGTCCGACGACCAAACAAAACTGCAACTTTGAAGGAGATCTAAACCGGTGTGATACCTCTTTAAAGGAACCCTAATGTATATGGGGGGTGGCTATGAAATTGGAACGTGATAGGGTATTACCCCTTGAAATGGTTCGGTTCGGTTTTTTCAGTTGTTGAAATTGTAAAAACCAAAACTAAAACCAAACCAAAAAAGTCGTTTTATGAACTTTTTAAAACCAAAACCGCCGGCTACTATATTGGTTCGGTTTTTTCTGTTTCGGTTTTTTCTGCTCACCCCTAGTTCGCCCGTTCGCATTCTTCAAGTGTTCGCGATAGATCCTCTCCATATATATATATAAGAAAAAGTTCAAACGAGAACCATTTTTCTTACGAGAACCGCGACACTTGATCCCCTCCACGCTCTCAATCCATGAATTTCCCATATCCAAGGAACAGCTGAGATTGGTTCTCGCAGTTCTCGTACGAAAAACAGTTCTCGTTTGAACCCTCCTCTATATATATATATATATATATATATATATAGGCAAAAGTTCAAACAAGAACTGTTTTTCGTACGAGAACTGTGAGAACCAATTTGAGCCGTCCAATTCCCCCTGTTTTAATGTCATTGTCCACACATGAATTCCGCACATGCACCCTGCCACACTTGATTCCCTCCACGCTCTCCATCCATGAACTTCCCATATTCAAGGAACGGCTGAGATTGGTTCTCGCAGTTCTCGTACGAAAAACAGTTCTCGTTTGAACTGTTGGGAAATTGGCTAAGTTATTGAACATATTATACAAGCAAAGATGAACTGTTAAGTGAAGGTTGGTGTAACAGTCGGAAACTGTTAGTTGAAAATATGAAAACAGTTGAGAACTGTTAGTGCAAACTACTACAACTGTTTGAAGACCTTGAAGCCAAAGACTGTTAGAAGAACCAAAGTTGTTGCATTCAATGAACAGTTTCGGTTGAGCTAAATATGGAAAAACTCTATCTTTGAAGATATCTCGTAATAGTTGGAAGATCATCAAGATTATCTCTGAAGATAGAAGATTACCTAACTGTCAGCAAATCAAGGAAGATCAAAGAGTATATAAATACTATATTAGAATTTATATAAAAGACGTACTCATTGATTATTATTTTTGCATTCGTTCTTAAAATTGTAATTTGCTTTCAAGATAGTGCTAAGCCTCTAAGTTTCTCTTTGAAACCCAAGAACAATCTGTGTTCTTCGTCTAACATAATAAGTTAGATTGGGGGTGAAGTTTGCTTTTGTAATCATTCTGGTTGGTTAATAAAACTACTGTTTGATTGAATTGATTTGTGTTTAAAACCTTCTTTAATCAATTAAGTGTGATTCCGCAACTTCTTTGTTGATTGTGATCATAGTTAAAGATTAACTTTTATTCAACTCTGATTTATTATTTAAAAGTTAGTTCTTGTTATTTGATATAATCTATATCCGATCCTGACAAGTGGTATCAGAGCCTTATCATTAAGGTTCCTTTGATCACCAGTTGAAGGTTTTGCTTATATCTTGCTTTGTTCTTTTAATCTGTTTTCAAATTACTTTGTTTCAATGGAGTCCAGTGGATCTTCTGACAACACTGGATCTGGGTCAAACATTCGTGTTCCCATGCTCAAACCATCTGATTTTGAGATGTGGAAACTAAGAATCAAGCAGCATGTCCAATTAATGGACTATGCTGTTTAGGAAATCATTGAAACTGTTCCCACTAATCCTGTTGAACTGGATGAGACTGGAAAACCAAAGAAGAAGCCACCACCTAAAACAGATGCTGAGAAAAAGGAAAGAATGATTCAGATGAAAGCACTTAGCATCCTTCAGATTGCCATTCCCAATGAGTATCAACATCAATTCAAAAAATTTGATGATGCTCATGAACTATGGAATGCTCTGGAGAAGAGATTTGCTGGGAATGCAAATTCCAAAAGAAACCAAAGAGATCTGTTAAAGCAAGCCTATGAGAACTTCACCAGTGGGAAGAATGAGAGTATCACCCAAATCTTTGATAGGTTTTACAAACTGGTGAGCCAACTGGAGAGTGCTAAGGTTAGGCTTGATCAAGATGAGATCAATAGCAAGTTTCTTAGATCTCTAGGTGATGAGTGGACTGTTTTTGCTGCACAATGGAGAACCAAGGATTCTCTTGAAGACATAGAGTTAGATGATCTTTACAATAGCCTGAAAGTGTTTGAGGGAGAGATAGAGGGAAAGAGAAAGATAGTTGTCCCTAGCCACAATGCTGCTCTCCTATCATCCTCAGGTATGGATTCAAACCATTCATTAACTAACTCTATTGATGGTTGTGCAGGTTCTAGTTCTTCTGTTGGACTAGATGTAAACACTCTAGATGCTGTGCTTGAAGCCTTTCTTGCAAGCCATGCCCATTCAACCCTCACTAATGAGGATCTTGAACAAGTGCATCCTGATGATCTTGAGGAGATGGACCTCAAATGGCAGATGGCCATGCTAACTGTAAGAGCCAAAAGATTCATCAAAAGGACTGGAAGACAGAACATGAACTTCAGGACTGATGGCAAAGCTGGGTTTGACAAATCAAAGGTGAGATGTTTCAAATGTCAACAACTTGGCCACTTTGCAAGAGAATGCAGATCTGGAGGACAAGTCCAGAATCAAAGTTAGAGGCAAACTCAGAATCAAACCTCCTCAGCTTTGGTCTCACAAGAAGGATATAGATTTGACTGGAGTGATCAAGCAGAGGAGGCTATCACAAACAAAGCTTTGATGGCATTGACTGACTCCTCCATCAAAATAGAGTCACCAGAATCTGAGGACATACAGGTATCTTCTAAACTATTTCCTGGTGAATGTAGAGCTATTGTTAAGAGGTTTAGAGAGCACAATAAGAAAGTATGTGCTGCTCTAAGTAGAATGGAGGAGAGAAGGTATGAGTATACTGCCGTGATAGAAGATCTTGAAAAGAAAATTAAAGACTATCAGGCTAATGAACTACAAATGGATTATGATAGAAAATATCATAAGTGGGAGAAAGAGCAGTTTCAAGATGAGATTGATAGTCTGAAAAAGAAATTGGCTGAAAAAGAAAGCAAGGTGGATGAACTCCCAAAGAAGTTGGAGGGTGTGGACATAGATCTTGGAATGTTCAAGGCTGCAAACCTTAAGCTTGAGACTTTGCTACAATCTCAAGTTAGGGACAAGGTGAAAACTGGCCTAGGATACAAACAAACCCCACCTCCATACAACCAAAACTACATAACTCCAATGTCTGAGGTAGCTGACAGATATGTTAATGAACCTTTGGAAGATGAACTTAAGTCAGCTGATCCAAAGTTTGAGAGTTATGAAGATGAAGTTGTGTCAGTAGTAAGTGTTGAAGATAATGAGGAAGTTGTGAAGAAGGATGAAGGTATTCCATATGAAAATCACATCCTGTGTGAGCCCATTCCCACAAAATCATCTTTACAACATGTGGTGTTTGTAAAAGCATCCACTGAACCCCTCACCAATGAGCCAAAACCCTCAAAAGTTGTTAACTCTATTAGCAGTTCCACAACTGTTACAAACAGTCCCCATCTTTATACTAACAGTTCCAACAAGAACCTAAACAGTTCTAAGCCAAAAAGCCCAACTGTTAGTACAAAAGCCAAAGGAAACGAGAAAGTTGGTGAAGTTGTGTATGCAAGGAAGAAGAAGGAAGCTGCAAAATCTCAGGCTAAACCCAAATCTAAAAAAAGGCATACTGAAGTGTCTGTATGCACATGCTAAAAGTATGGTGTCCAAAAGTTTCCTCAATCTGCAGCTGTCAGAGGAAATCAAAGAAATAGGAACCAATTCTGGTCACAAAGAACTGGTTTACCTATTGTGAAAAACAAAAAGTGCTACATTTGTGGGAGATCTAATCATTTAATAAAATATTGTTATTATAACCCACAGACTAATGGCACTCAAAACCAAAGTCCTAAAAGACAAAATAACAGTTCTAAAACTGTTAAGCCAAAACAGGCTAACTGTTCTAAAACTGTAACATCCAAATCAACTAGCAGTACTAAAACTGTTTTAACAACACCAAAAACTGTTGGTTTGGCTTGGATGAAAATACAAAAACAAACTGATTCTGGAGAGGGTAAAACTGTTCTTCAAACTGAAAATCAAAAAGAATCACAAGTTGATTCATCTGTTTTACCAACTCCACCAGCTGTTTGTTCAAAGGTATCCAATGTTAATCACAACAGTTGGAAACCACATGTGCTTACAAAGTATTCTTCACACAAATTAGCGAAATCTAATTTGGATGAAATCAAAAAAGGCCAAACTCTGTTTAAGTACTATGACTTAAATGGAGTACCCAAGACCTGCATGGCCTGGGTACTTCCTGCTACTAACTGAGTTTATTTGTGCAGAGCATTCATAAGGCCAATCAAGGATCAATCTGGCATGTGGATAGTGGATGCTCGAGGCACATGACTGGAAATCCACACTGTTTGAAAGATTTCAGAAGCATCAATAGTGGATTTGTAGCTTTTGGAGGAAATGCTAAGGGAGGAAAAATCACAGGTAAAGGAGCTGTTGAGGCAGGTACACTTACATTCAATGATGTTTTCTTTGTTAAACAACTTAAGTACAATCTGTTAAGTGTATCTCAAATCTGTGACAATGGAAACAAAGTTTTGTTTACAGATTCAGAATGCATTATCCAATCAAAAGATTTTGCTCTAAATGAGAAGGATGTTCTTTTGCGAACACCTAGAAAGGATAATGTATACTGTCTAGATACACAAAAGATTGCTAAACAGAATGTGTTAAGTTGTTTACTCTCAAAGGCATCTCATGATGAGTCTGCCATTTGGCATAGAAGGATGTGTCACATGAATTTTAAAACCATGAACTAGTTAGCTAAAAACAGTTTAGTAAGAGGTTTGCCCCAAAAAGAATTCTCATGTGATGATCATTGTGTAGCTTGTCTCAACGGCAAGCAACACAAAACTTCTTATAAGACCAAAGAAGTTTCTTCCATTACTGCACCTTTACAATTGTTACATATGGATCTTTTTGGTCCTACGTCTGTGGTGAGTATAGGGAAGAAAGCCTATTGTTTAGTCATAGTTGATGATTTCACCAGGTTCACATGGGTTCAATTTCTTAGAACTAAGGATGAAACTGCTGAGTTAGTTAAGTCACTTATTCTTATAATTGAAAATCAGTCTGATTTGAAGGTGAAAGTCATTAGATCTGACAATGGTTCTGAATTTAAAAACTTTGAACTAAACAGTTTTTGTAAAGGTAAAGGTATTGAAAGACAATTTAGTGCCCCTAGGACCCCCCCAACAGAATGGAGTTGCTGAGAGAAGGAATAGGACTTTGATTGAGGCTGCTAGATCAATGTTAGCTGATTCTAGGCTCCCAATGACTTTCTGGGCAGAAGCAGTGAACACTGCCTGCTATGTTCAGAATAGAGTACAAGTAGTCAAGTCCAAAGGGAAAACTCCTTATGAGTTGTTCCTGAAGAGAAAACCTTTAATCAACTTCTTTAAACCATTTGGTTGTCCTTGCACTATACTTAATACCAAATCACTATTAGGCAAGTTTGAGAGTAAGGCTGAAGAAGGTTTCTTTGTAGGATACTCCACTCAAAGCAAAGCTTATAGAGTATTTAACAGTGTTACTAGGATCATAGAAGAGAGTATGAATGTCTCTTTCAATGAAAATAGGATCAATATTGCAGGTAATGGGCCTGATTGGTTATTTGATATTGATGCATTGTCTAAATCTCTTTCTTTTGAGTGTCCTACAGAAACTATTGCAGGTACCTCAACAACAGCTGTCAGCTCATCGACAGCTGTCAGCTCCACAACAGCTGATGAACATCATCAAACAGTCTCAAACAGCTCAAACAGTTCTGAAACGGTTAGCTCACAACCAACAACTGTTGGTTCAAACAAAGTTACTGAAGACTTTGTTGTGATTCCTATGCTTCAACAAGAGTTCTCCAATACTGATCCATTGATTGATGCTGCATCTTCAAAGGACATGGAATCTCATGATCCTCAACAACACACTGAATCTACACCCCAAACAGTTGCTGATCAAGTGTGTGATACTGCTGAAAATTCAAGTGAATGTGAATTTGATCTGTCTAATCTAGGGAATAAACTGACTGAAGAAACCATTCCTACATCAAGAGTTCACAAGATTCATCCCAAATCACAAATTATTGGTGATCCAACCACTCCAATTAGAACAAGGAGCATGCTGCACAATGACAACAATGGTGTGGATCACTCCGAATTTGATGTGAATGCTTGCTTTCTATCACAAGTAGAACCGAAGAAAGCATTTGAAGCATTGAAAGATCCTTCATGGGTTGAAGCAATGCAGGAGGAGCTCTTACAATTCCAAATTCAGCAAGTTTGGAAGTTAGTTGAACTTCCAAGAGGCAAAAGAGCAATTGGCACCAAGTGGGTATTCAGAAACAAGAAAGATGAAAGAGGGATTGTAATCAAGAACAAGGCCAGACTTGTTGCACAAGGCTACACACAAGAGGAAGGAATAGACTATGATGATGTTTTTGCACCAGTTGCAAGAATTGAAGCAATTAGAATATTTCTTGCTTTTGCAAGCTACAAAGGTTTCAAAGTGTATCAAATGGATGTCAAGTCTGCATTTCTCTATGGAACTATTGATGAGGAGGTATATGTGTGTCAACCCCCTGGCTTTGAAGACTCAAAGTACCCTGACAGGGTATATAGGTTGGAAAAAGCTCTATATGGACTACATCAAGCTCCTAGACCTTGATATGAGACATTATCATCCTATCTTCTTGAGAATGGTTTTAAGAGAGGCACAATTGACAAAACCTTGTTTACAAAGATTGTCAAAACAGAGATTTTGCTTGTCCAAATCTATGTTGATGATATAATCTTTGGATCCACTGATGCTAGCCTATGCAAGGAGTTTGAAGTCATCATGCACAAAAGGTTTCAGATGAGTTCAATGGGTGAACTCACATTTTTCTTGGGATTACAAGTCAAACAGAAGCCCACTGGTATTTTTCTAAGCCAATCAAAATATGTCAAGGACATATTGGATAAGTTTGGCTATCAAGATGTGAAACTGGCAAGTACTCCAATGGAGACACACAAACAGTTGGGAGCTGATGTTGAGGGGGAGGATGTAGATATACACCTCTATAGGTCAATGATTGGTTCATTAATGTACTTAACTGCTTCTAGACCTGATATAATGTTTGTTGTTTGTGTTTGTGCCAGGTTTCAATGCAGTCCAAAGATGTCACACTTGTTTGCTGTGAAAAGGATCTTTAGATACCTCAAAGGCCAACCAAAATTGGGACTTTGGTATCCTAAAGATTCACCTTTTGATTTGGTGGCATATTCTGATAGTGACTATGGTGGAGCCAATGTGGACAGAAAATCAACTTCTGGAGGATGTCAATTCTTTGGATCAAGGTTGGTTTCATGGCAGTGCAAGAAACAAACAACTGTTTCAACCTCAACAGCTGAGGCTGAATATGTTGCTGCATCAAGCTGTTGTTCACAAGTGTTATGGATCCAAAATCAGCTTCTGGATTATGGTTTGTCTTTCTTGAATACTCCAATTTATGTTGATAACACTAGTGCTATCAGCATAGTTAACAATCCAGTAAAGCATTCTAAAACCAAGCACATTGAAATCAGATTTCACTTCATAAGAGACTGCAATGAAAAGAGATTAATCCAAGTTATGAAAATCCATACTGATGATCAGTTAGCTGATTTGTTCACTAAAGCTTTTGATGTGAGCAGATTCAACTTTTTGATTTCCAACATTGGAATGATTAACTTGGACTAACAGTTGTTCATTATTCTTTGTCATTTACACTAACAGTTTGCAACTGTTAGTTATGTTTTCTAACAACTGTTGTCTTTTAAGTATTCAGAGAAGGAAATGCAATTTCACATATCAGTTTTGGCCATATCTGCTTACCTGTCCCACAAACAGTTTTCAAACCCGTGACTGTCCTTGTTAAGAGGTAAAGGTAAATTCACTTTATTGAGAAAACAGTTCCAGACTGATAAAGGTGAGTCATTTTGCTTGTAGTATAGTGAATTTGATATGACAAGTCATTGCATGCTATTAATGGAAATTACTGGACATTAATGGTCATTAATGGCTATTAATGGACATTAATGCTCCCCAGTTTCTCTATAAATAGCCTTGCATCCATTCTTCACAAATCACACCTACATTTGCACAAACTTCTCTCTGCAAATAGCTACTAACTTCTTTCTCATAAACTTCAAACAAATTAATGTTAAACAAAGTTATGTAACCATCCCTGCCCCATTTGTTCGAATCCATGAGCTTTGGACCTACTCATCTTGTGTTCTTGAGATGCATGATGATCGAGATAGGTTCACCTTGACACAGCACCCAGATCCACGTAGGCCAAATAAACCAATTGATCATATTCGTATAAGAGGTGATTTTGAAATTTTCACTCTCTTCCATGAATTGCCTACACCATGCTGTCTAAGATTCGTCTTGAACCTGGCAGGCACTACAAACTCCGTAGTGTGGTTCAATGTTCGAAGAAATAATACTCATAACCACCAGAGGGCCTTGGATGATGAGGCAGTGGAAGTCATTGTCATAGATTACTAGTTCCACTGATGATGAATTGGTCTCAATTACTACCATCCCTCGAGGCAAATTATGACAATCGTCTCTGGTGGTACATATGATGAGAAGGTCTTCTGCACACCCATTGGTGGGTTTTAAGTTTTGACAATTGTTTAAGGCATATCATCTGTTTTTCTGTTAACGGAGAAAGTTGTCTACACTTACGGGGTAGATCATTGTTCTCCCACACCTACGAGACGGCCTTGCACAATTAGATAAACAGTACCAACAATGGCTTGTGCATTGCATGACCTTTCTTTGAAGACAGGCTTCTCAGTAAGGCTATGGCGGCACTGTAGAGGCTATTCTGAACTCGATTCTTAAATAATGAAGACTTTCACGAGAAAGAATGTGATGATGATTGTCTTCCCTTAACGTTCAGATTTGGTGATAAGTCTTCCAGCAAATTAAAATGTTAACGATAATTTGTCAAATGTAGATCTAGGAGTTAAGACAGTTAATATACGTTGTGTTTAGATCTATAGCAAAAGACAGTATTGTTATCTCAAAATCATTGTAGCTCAATTGTGATTATCATGAATAAAATACATCTTATGTTGATGACTGTGTTCACTAATGGTTTGTTATTGTTACTTCAGCATTTGATGTATATGAGCAAAAGTTTGTTTGATAGTTGCACATTTCTGTTTCAATAAATACTAACAGTTTTCAACTGTTAGTATATGGCTTCCACAACTGTTAGGCAAAGTCCATGTGCAACTGAGGGGGAGAAATGAGAACAGTTGTAAACACTAAACAGCTGTTAATCCAAATAAATGATCAATCAAAAGGGAGTTAACTTTTAAATAACAGTTGTCACTTTTTATGAAAACAGCTTTAAAACTGTTAGTTTATTTTGTCCGTCAACTGTTAAGCTATTAAAGGGTGTTTTGGTCTTTGCAGAATTTTGGAAACTTTGAATTGCATTCAACATTCAAAACATATATAAGACAATTCCCTCCTTACCAAGCAACTCACACGTCCAAAACGAACTTCGATCAGAAACAAACCCTAACTCTCAACAACTCTCAGCGATCGAAATCAAAATGTCTCCTCTTCCATTTGTCAAAGAGCACAATGTGATCGCTTATCTTGAAAAACCAGACAATCTTCACGCTTTCCACGTCATGATTGATTATCTCAAGGTATCAAACATTCATTATGCTCTAACTGCCAACCCCACAATCTATACCTCACATATTGAGAACTTCTGGAAGAATGCCAAAGTCCAAGAAGTTGATGGAGTGCAACAGATTTCTACAACTGTTGATGATATGGAGGTTTCTATAACCGAAGATACTATTCGCCATGCACTACAACTGAATGATCTTAATGGTGAGTATTCTGATTCGGTTGCATTAGAATATCTACACACCGAGTTACTGAAACTTGGGTATGAGGGCCCTGGGGGTAAGGGTACCTTCTACAAAGGGCGGTTTTGCGCACACTGGAAGTTCATTATCCATACTCTCCAGCAGTGCATAAGCCCTAAGAGAACGGGCTGGAATGAGTTTGGGAGCAATATTGCTCTCGCACTCATCTGTCTAGCCAACAACAGATGTTTTAATTTTTCAAAATTGATCTTTAATGGAATGGTAAAACATCTCGGGACCAAATATGGTCTCTTTTTTATGTACCCCAGATTTGTGCAAATTTTGTTAAACTTTTTAATGCCAAATCTTCAAAAACACAAGAGGGTCATTATTCCCTCTGCTCATGTGGATTCCACATTGAGCAAACTGTTGGTTAATGGCAAGAGTTTCTCTGGTGCCATAACTCCTCCACTCTTTGCAATGGTGGAGTTTCTTTCAAGAAACAGGACTGACAGTGTTGAGCATGAAGCCCAACGTATTGCTACACCACCAACACTGGAACCCACAGTCCAAGATACTCAAAATTCCCAATCTGCTTCCTTTGAAAGAGCTACAACACAAGCCCCTGCACTAAATATATTTCAAAAGAAGAGGAAAAGAACTGTTGGTGCTCCTTCCACCACAGTTCATGAAACTGAAACTATTAGACCTGCACAGGTGCATTCACCTATGCAGAATATCCAAAGGGAACCCCTTGTGCTGTCTCCCAGGCACAATGAGGAGGTGATCACTCCTTTTGAGGGTGATCATATGGTTTTTGAGGCTGACACTACTGTTTTATCCGCAAAGGATAACCAGGACAGTGTTAACATAGCTAAGACCTCAACCATGGCAACAGAGACTGGTAAAACAGTTTCTGGTAATCCCCAGAACCAAGAAAAGAGGGGTACTGATGGGGAAACTCAAGTGAGTGAACCACCAGTTAAATCTGTCAATGTTATGCTAACAGTGGAAACACTGGATGACATTGAGACTAGACTGAAACATTAAGCATTGACGGATCCTAACTTTGCACCTTACTTTGCTGCTCATCTACACCTAAAGAAGAAGATTGCTTTTCAAAACAAGAGGATAGGTAAACAATATGAGAAAATAAAAGAGCTATCTGAAAAGTTGGAAAAGGCAAATGAAGTCATTAAGGTGATAGGAATGCATAATGAGGTGCTGATCAGACAAGACAAACAACTAAAATTTCTGGGAGAAACTCTTATGAAGGCAACTGATGTTCTTCATACTCATGAACAGCTGCTCAACAAACCTAAAGCCATGGTGAGATCATCTTCAACCTCTCAAGCAAAAGGAGGAAGAAAGTCTAAGCAAGAAGAGGTTCAACAAACAGTTCCACAAGCTGAACAAACGGTTGTTGCTCCAAATGAGCAAACAGTTGTACCTTTAACCTTAACAGTTGCAACTCTTGATCCAACAGCTGCTACTGAAGAAGAAGAAGTTTTGTCAGCTGATGATAGAATGGTGATAAACAAAATGGTTGTATCTGCAAACTATTCAAGTACAGAAGTCTTCAAGTCATGGTCCAAGGTTAAATAGAATTATTTGGTTGATTTGTGTGCTCAAACTACTAGTTTCAACACCAAAAGGATGGCACAAAGTATTGAGGATGGATGGCTGGATGGAAAGTATAAAGGTATAAAAGAACTGAAGCCTTTACCACCAAAGAAAGGTTTTAAAGGCATTGCAATTCAGGAAGGAAGGAAGGTTGATCAAATGCCTTCTGTTCAAGGAAAGGGAAAGGAAGTCGATGTTCTGTCTAATCCTAAAATGTCTAGAGAGCCTCAGCTTAAGCTAACTGGTGAACAACTAGTTGAATATGACTATGAGTTGGCTTTAAGGCTGGCAGCTGAGGAAAACGAGCAAGATTTGATAGCTGCTCAAAGGAGAGAACAAGAAAAGAAGGATTTGGAAATGGCTATTCAGCTAGGTGAGAATATCACAGCTGAAATTGATGAGGAAGAAAGGGCTCAGAAAGGAGTAAAAAGAAAAAGAGTTGTAAAAAGTAAAGCACCTACAGCTAAACCAACCAAAGAACTTCCAACTTCAAACAAAGCTGCTGCTGTTCATAAAATCTTAACAGATAAATTGGCAGTGGACATTCAACAAGGGTTTGAACAATTGGAAAAAGGATTGGGTCAAAAGTCTCACATTGTTGAATGGAAGTTTGAATCAAAAGGAAAAGACAGTGAAAAACATTGTATTTTCATTGTGAGAGAAGATGAATCTGTGGAGATGTATGACAATTTTGCACTGATGATGACACGTATACACCAAGGGATGTGCAAGAATTGTATGACTATGGAACTAAGCATTATGGTGACTTAGATGAAGGGATGAAAATCTTAATGAGAAATCTTACCAGTATTTGCAACCCATTGAAGGTTATGCATACATTGATAGTAGAGGAAGCTTTTCCTATAAAGACTGTTAAGGTATATGCAAAGTCAAGAACATATTACATGGTAATGGGTAATTTAGTGCATGAATGGTTTTATTTGAACTTCATTGAGCACAACAAGATCAAGCTGGAATTTTTGGTGAAAGCTAAGTTCTATGGGGATGCAAAGCAGAAAGAAGATTTGCTGAACAGATTCAAAGAAAGATTGATGAAAATGTAGATATGATTCTTTACTTATGTTAATTTATCCATGATTGAACCTTTAAAACAAACAACTTAAATGTATTGTTCAATACTTTAAGTTAGGGGGAGATTGTTGGGAAATTGGCTAAGTTATTGAACATATTATACAAGCAAAGATGAACTGTTAAGTGAAGGTTGGTGTAACAGTCGGAAACTGTTAGTTGAAAATATGAAAACAGTTGAGAACTGTTAGTACAAACTACTACAACTGTTTGAAGACCTTGAAGCCGAAGACTGTTAGAATAACCAAAGCTGTTGCATTCAATGAACAGTTTCGGTTGAGCTAAATATGGAAAAACTCTATCTTTGAAGATATCTCGTAATAGTTAGAAGATCATCAAGATTATCTCTGAAGATAGAAGATTACCTAACTGTCAGCAAATCAAGGAAGATCAAAGAGTATATAAATACTAGATTAGAATTTATATAAAAGACGTACTCATTGATTATTATTTTTGCATTCGTTCTTAAAATTGTAATTTGCTTTCAAGATAGTGCTAAGCCTCTAAGTTTCTCTTTGAAACCCAAGAACAATCTGTGTTCTTCGTCTAACATAATAAGTTAGATTGGGGGTGAAGTTTGCTTTTGTAATCATTCTGGTTGGTTAATAAAACTACTGTTTGATTGAATTGATTTGTGTTTAAAACCTTCTTTAATCAATTAAGTGTGATTCCGCAACTTCTTAGTTGATTGTGATCATAGTTAAAGATTAACTTTTATTCAACTCTGATTTATTATTTAAAAGTTAGTTCTTGTTATTTGATATAATCTATATCCGATCCTGACATGAACTCTCCCATCGATAACCATTTTTAGTGCGAGAACCACGAGAACCAATCTGAGCCGTCTAATTCCCCCTCTTTCAATGTCATTGCCCACCCATGAATTCCTCACATACACTCTGCCACACTCGATCCCCCCACGCTCTCCATCCATGAATTCCACTTATCAAATCAACGACTAAAATCGGTTCTCGTGGTTCTCACACTAAAATCGGTTCTTAATTAAACTCTCCCCTATAGATATATATATGTATATATATATATATATATATATATAATCGGAAGTTGTTCGAACGAGAATTTTTTTTATACGAGAATCAATCTTGACCTTTGGTCTTATTTGTTTTTTAAGACATTTTATTTGATCAAACATTAATACCCCATATATATTCACTACTCAGTTTACCTTTATATTTCATCTCCCACCCCATTCATGAACTGAAACTGTACTTCAATTCTTCCCAAGTTGCTGGCTACCAAATAAATAATCGGAAACCACTAATGTGTCACCGCCGACCACGAAATTGATCATCGCTACCGTCAAATCTGTCACCGTGACCCACCAACGTTTCACCGCCAACCACCAATCTCCTTTAATTCCTACTTAAAACCCATGATAGTTGCAACTGATTTTGCTTCATTCTCGCCGTCGACTTGCGGTGGCTAGCAACGGAGGACACCGGCAACCACCTTGTTCTGCCGACCACTAATTCTTCGGCGATCAGTACACGTACAACTTAGATATCTCACTCTTCTGGATTTTGAGAGTGCAACAAAGAAAAGGAAGCTCGATTTTGGTCTTTAAGCATTTAGATATCTCAATTTGGTTTTCAAGACTGTTGATCTGCCATCTTTTAATAAATTCTGTAAATTTTGGTTCAGTTGCAGCAAGGGTTGTGTTGAAACATCGATCCACCGGGTTGGTTTAGATGGTTGTTTCGGGCCATTCTCCATCTTCCCGAGCTTGGATCATATGCTGCGAACATCAAGAGAACTCGTTAGAAGGTGACCCGAGGCCGGAGCCCCGGGATCAACCCTCCGACGGTCAAGTCAGTATGTGTATATATGTATAAGATATATATATATATATATATATATATATATATATATATATATATATATATATATATATATATATATATATATATATATATATATATATATATGGAGATAAAGAGAGGAGAAGAAGAGATGAAGTTCAAGAAGAAAGTGATAAGTAAAGAGAGAGAGTTGAGAATGAACCTCTGATACCAGAACATGTGAGAGATGGGTATTTGTAGAGTCTCCAAAGGAGGTCTTTGCCCAATGGTCCTTGTCCAGTGGTTGGTCCAACCAGCTGTTCTGGCAGAGCAGACTATCTTTATCTAATGGTCTGGCTGCTTTGGCCTCTAGCAGCTCTGGCACATAATTAAATGCCCATGTACCTTTTGTCGGGTAGTATAGTACATCTTCTGGAACCTTGCACTTTGTGTAGCTTCTGATACTTCTTTCTCCAGTCCGGACCAACCTCCGGATCGGTTGGTCAGGTACATATGTCATCAAGTCCCCCAGTCAAGTATGATGTAGCTTCTGATACATCGTGCTAGACTCAAAATCTTCATGCAACCTGTTGTTACTTTCATATATTGTTTATGTTTTTGCACATTTCATTTTTCAATAATGCGCCATGTGTCGGACTAGTAGCTAAGCTTTTTATTTATCAGATGCCGCTACGGGTCTTACTCCACAAGTACTTGAATATGCGTCCGATCACTATATGTATTCAAGTCCCCCAATGTAGTATGATGTGGTTTTAGTCACATTATGCTAGACTCATATTCTTCATGCTACCTGTTCTGCATATTATGTGCTCTTCATGTTACCTGTTCTTCATGTTACCTGCCCTTCATATTATATGTTCTTCATGTTACCTGTTTAATAAGATATGCAACGGATCCAATGGTCCGGCATAGTTTGAGCTTCAGATCCAGTGGTCCTAGGCTTTTCATAAACATGTGCCGATCCAGTGGTCGGATCTTGCTTTAGAAGGATTCCTTATTAGGTTTCGTTCCGTAAGGCTGTTCAACCGGTACCGGTACCGGTCCAGTGGCCGGACTTTGTATTCATCGGATGCCATTGGGAGTCTTACTCCACAAGGATTTTTAACATGCGCCGATCCAGTGGTCGGACCTTTCTTAAGAAAGATTCCTTATGTAGGTTTCGTTCCGCAAGGCTGTTCAACATGTTGTGAATTTGCTAGATTCAATAATCGACCGTCTCTCGGACCTGCCGATGGTTCAAGCTTCTTTGGCTAGTTCTTTTTTAGCGTGAGCTCTCCAAAAACATAGCCGAAGCTTGATCTTGCGGGTGTGAAAGGAAGTTTTATGGTGTCATGCACACATACGCATTTTCTAACGCGTATCACCCGACTTATGTACGAAGTTGCGATCCTTCGATTTTCTTCTACTTGCCGTAAGACATAGTAGGAATAGTGTACGAAGTTTGTGGTCTTTGTTTTCCTTCTACTTGGCCCTTCTGGGCCGAGTAGGTCACGAGGTATCAAAGCTCGATTTTGTTTACTTATAGTGTACAAGCCAATAGAGCTCGTTTATGAGATCCATAAATTTGACATAATTTGCCAAAGTGTACTTCCATTCACTTACAATATCGCATGATATTTAACCAACAGTTGTTAACTTGTTGAGTTTTTAATGCTTACAAGAGGATTGAGTTTTCCGGTCCGGTAGTCACGTCACTGTGATCTACCCTTTTGCCTTAGATAGAATTTTATTTGTTGTGGTTTCAAAAGGTGTTGCAGCGGCTACTTTCCTCTTTTAGAGGTAGTACTTCTTCAGGTTCATGGTGCTCCACGATCCGTTCAGGTGGTCTGCTTATCAAACCGCTAAATATGTTATGGTGTGTATCCTGCAACAAATTGTTCATGTGTATATCTTCCTGAGAGTAGACATAAAAATGAGTTTCTTTTGCATTTGTTAGATACGACATAATAATGACATGGGATATAATATATTTTTTCTCATACACGACGTAACAACTTTTTATTTTATTTTTTCAAAACATATTGGTACAATACCATCATAGTCCCTCAGTTCAATAGTGTTTATTCAGTAACACTCTTGAACTCGAAAGATAAAACGAAAATCAAGTAGCGGTTGATGCACGGGTTGTCATGTGATTAGTGAATTGAGTTTCCTTGGTAGGCTATGATCTTTTATTAACATCACTTAGTAGATGGTTATATTCCTTATGTAGGTCTGGATTTGTGGTCACAACAGTGAATGAGTCTCATCTATAATTTAAGTTCTATAATTAGTAGGCAAGATCACGCGAGTATCATGCACGATGAATGAGTTTCAAAACATGTTCACAATAACAATGAGGATGAATGGTTTTATCTCTTATATGGTTCTAGATTCATGTTGTGACGAAGATGAACATTCTTTTATAAATAAGTTTTTTTTTTATGGGATGGATCTTGATATTAAAACAAACGTCATGTATATTGAGTAACAGGATTATGCATACATATCATAAACAAGGTTCTCCAGGTATTAAACATGTCATGGATAAGGTTCTGCAGGTATTAAGCATGTCATGAACACGGTTATGCACAAGTCATATAGTAAAATATGTATGATACTTAGCAATGATACGGCCGAATGATATTCGCGATTGACCTTTGTCGAAACTTGGGATAAGAATGATAGCTTCGGAGTCATACCGGACGTAGGTCTGGACTGGTTCAAACCTTGCAACTAGAGAATGGTCCTTGCATGCGGATTGAACAAGAAGCTTGTTCTGGAGGTACCTTCGGATCTGAAAGTTGATCTATCATAATGACGAGGTCCATCCAAGGACTATTGAAGGTTGTGGTATGGAGGTACCTTCGGATCTGAATACGAGCTTTACAGCAGTATGTCGCTAATCCCTATCAATGCTTAGCTTAGAGCTCTAGGACAAGCATGAACTTCATTACAAAGGCATGACCTTTGGAGCCGGAAGATGGCCTTCGGAGCAGGGATATGGCCTACGGAGCCGGAGCATCACCTTCGGAGCAAGGACATGGCCTACGGAGACGGAGCATGACCTTCGGAGCGAGGACATGGCCTGCGAAGCCGGAGCATGACCTTTGGAGCGAGGACACGGCCTGCGGAGCCGGAGCATGACCTTTGGAGCGAGGACACGGCCTGCGGAGCCGGAGCATGACCTTCGGAGCAAGGACATGGCCTGCGGAGCCGGAGCATGACCTTCAGAGCCGGAGCACAAGTTTTTGAGCTTTGGAGCAGTTCTCATTTGTGTCAGACGAGGGTTGCTGAATGACTGCTAAGGGTAGTGATCCAAAGGAGCTTCGGACCCGGTTGCGTTTTCTTTATGCCGGAGGCGTGTTCATGTGACTAAAGTGTGATGACACATCGATTATATGATTAAAATACAAGTGAGGATTACTGTATAACCAATACTCTATAGATTAAGCAAGTTCCTTAGTTATAAATAAGTATCTAAGGTGACTGTCACTAGTAGTTGGTGTATAAGCTAGACAAGCACGAAGGTCAAAGCGTTAGGGCCAGAAGTTGAAGGTCAAATTATGTCTTAATGATATTTGAAGGTTCGGAAGCAATCTCAAAGCTTAACTTTTTTGATTTTTAGTATGGAGGTAGTGTATAAAGATAACCATTAGGTAGTGCTTTCGGAAGAAATCTTAGAGGTCTTAGGTGAGATCCGGATTAATATGAGCTTTACTTTGGATACTTTTGGGGGTCCGGCTAGAACATGAGGATAAACAAGTTTAAAAGCTATCAATAACTATATGGTGGAGCTTGTTTCATGTGTATCTGCACCTCTACGTCCGGATTGGTGTCCTGATCCCCTATCTCAAGTGAAGATTTAGTTTCGAACCATCGCCAAGCAAAAGGAGATGTCATGGAAGTGACAACACACTATAATATATTATAATAAAATCTTTAGAATAAATAAGTTACTGCGGCTATTACATGAATGACCTGGTCATGAATAACCAATGTTTCGGAAGTTGTCTGATGATTGCCTTAGATGAATATTCTAGAAAGTAAGCTTTGGAACCTACGAGTGTTTAAAATATAAGATGACTAATAAACTATGCAACTGACGAATGCCGAAGCTCAAGATTCCAGAGATTAGAATATGCCTGAGGAGTTTTGAAGGCTTAGGAGCAACTTTTAAGCCTTTTATTTATTTTTAGTCCGAAGGTATTTCGAATCTGATTATAGTTGTCCGGAGTTCATGAACCTTGTGAGACTATGATCGAAAGATCAAGTAACAAACCTCTAGCTATCGGGTTTGTCCCACTTTTTTAAATTTTAATTCGATCTTAGAGTCTATAGTTAAAGCTAAGGTACGACTTAGATATCAGATTTTTCCAAAACATGTAACTAGGTAGTCTAGACATATCTAGAGTATTTAAGCGATCCGGACATAGTCAGAATATTATTTAATTTTTGATTTTACATAATATAGAAAATAAGAGAGTTTACATCAAGCTTGTCAACAAGAGATGCAATGTATTATTTTAATATAATCAGCATACTAGATTGTCATCAATATACGTCCTTTAAAACAATCTATTAATATGATATTTTGTGTTCTTTACTTAATAAATACATATATATTTAAATCAGTGCTAAAAATACATATTTAGATAAATATGTTTGTGTATGTATACACATACGTGAGTGTAGCATAGTTATTTCATATTTACTATATGCTTTGTTTTTCTTTTTAATAACACAATATTAAAATGTCAAGTACATCGGAACTATTTATAATCAAAGCCATTCCCCTTTCTTTTTTTTTCTTTTTTCTTTTTTTTTAATTAAAAAGGAAGGGATGAGAGGACATGAGTAGTATAGTGACAGAAGGTGACAGCTGTAGACCTTTTGCTTGTCATAAATTAGCATGACCTATTTTATATATAAAGTACATCGATTAGTGTTGCAGCAGACTACATTGATTAGTGCAGGCCCTCTTATCTTTCTCTTTTTTTTTATTCACACATAGATATTAGAAAAGATATAATAAAAGAAAAAGATCTGCTTTATTGGGAACATATAAGATTTGATGGATTTGCTTTTTGGCTTAGGGAAGAGAAAAAAGAGATATTATTATTATTTTTTATATTTTTATTTTTATTTTTAGAGTCTATTGGGAAGAGAAAAGATCTCTTATCTTCCTTTTTATGATTCCAAGATATCTACCAAATTTGCTTTTCACTAACTAGTCAATAACTACATATTTTCACTAACTAGTCAATAACTACATAAGGTAGTACAGTATTTTTAGGTGGCTTTATTGGCTTGTCTGTACGTTTGTTGCTACCGAAGGTCTCTCATTCTCACCGGCCGGTGACTCAACTGACCTGAGCAAATCTGAGGGAAAGACGCCGGTGGCTCCACCGTGCTCGTCGATACCTTCTACAGCCTTGTTACAGACGTTTACGACTGGAGACGAGGACAGACGTTTTACTTTTCACCTTCAGCCCCCGAGAATCTAATGTTGAATCGACTAAAACCTACGAACAAGTCATTGTGGATCTGATCGGTATAAAATTCGGTCAGAATTAATCTCGACGCTATATGTGGCTTAGTGGTCTGATGCGTGCAATTGCCATTCCTTTTGGCCGATCGAGGCTGCCTGTCATGCGCCCAAGTAATCTTTGGGGTTTTGAAGCTTGGATCGAGATACGAAAGCAAGAGAGAACTATTGATTTGTATAAATGTGAAGATCCAGAACACGTGGATGTGGATATTATTCAAGGGATACGAGAGATCGAGATACGGAAAGATAAAGGAGAATAAGGTATCACGCCTATATTGGTCTTAACAAAAGCAAATGTATGCTCTATCACTTGTATGTTATGCTTCTGCTCATGATACATTCGTATATCATTAAATATTTTCCTCGGTGCGCATATATTTAAGAGCATATACTCATCTTTATTTCATTTTTTTAAATAAATATGAAAGATTCATCTTCCTCTTTCTGCTTTTTATCGAACTAAAGTAATAGAAACAGGTACGGGTATCATTCATACTTATAAGAAAAGCAGACGGTAGTAAACGGATCGTCTCATGCATGTATATAGAGGCATTCAGTTCACATAGCATAGAAGTATTATTTTGAATGTATGATACTTAGCTGTTGGTTTGGATAAGAAATGAAGCAGATCATGAGACACTTTGGCTTGTTGTTTGTGTCCTACGGATGGCGCCAAATGTTGAAACATCGATCCGAGGGGTTGATTTAGATGGTTGTTTCGGGCCGTTCTCCATCTTCCCGAGCTTGGATCATATGCTGCGAACATCAAGAGAACTCGTTAGCAGGTGACCCGAGGCCGGAGCCCCAGGATCAACCCTCCGACGGTCAAGTCAGTATGTGTATATATGTATAAGATATATATATATATATGGAGATAAAGAGAGGAGAAGAAGAGATGAAGTTCAGGGAGAAAGTGATAAGTAAAGAGAGAGAGTTGAGAATGAACCTCTGATACCAGAACATGTGAGAAATGGGTATTTGTAGAGTCTCCAAAGGAGGTCTTTGCCCAATTGTCCTTGTCTAGTGGTTGGTCCAGCTAGCTGTTCTGGCAGAGATGACTATCTTTATCTAATGGTCTGGCTGCTTTGGCCTCTTGCAGCTCTGGCACATAATTAAATGCTCATGTATCTTTTGTCGAGTAGTATAGTACATCTTCTGGAACCTTGCACTTTGTGTAGCTTCTGATACTTCTTTCTCCAGTCCGGACCAACCTCCGGATCGGTTGGTCAGGTACATATGTCATCAAGTCCCCCAGTCTAGTATGATGTAGCTTCTGATACATCGTGCTAGACTCAAAATCTTCATGCAACCTGTTGTTACTTTCATATATTGTTTATGTTTTTGCATATTTCATTTTTCAATAATGCGCCATGTGTCGGACTAGTAGCTAAGCTTTGTATTTATCAGATGCCGCTAAGGGTCTTACTCCACAAGTACTTGAATATGCGTCCGATCACTATACGTCTTCAGGTTGCAAAGGTGATTTCTACTAGTGGATGTGAAAATCAATGGTGATGAACTTGTTATAATTGAAGAAATACGTCACCATGCGATATTTTGAGATTAATGCCTAGAAGAAACCTAAAAGTCAAATTTAATTCATGGTGTTTGTTGAAATACTCCAAAGAAAAAAAAACATATGCACCTTGTAATTAGTTTCTTTTTCCTTTTTTCATTTTATTTATTTAAAACAGTAGATGTATCTTTTAATGAACCATTTGTAAGAAGCTTGGTAAAAGTATACAAATATTTTATAGACTATAGTTATTTAGGTCATATATTTGTAGTTATTATTAATTTGATAATGAGTTTGATCTAACCAAATCTTAGTTGCAGATGTGCACCTATCTATATTTGTGCTCGAAAAAACTAGGTTCAAACGTGCATCTATCTACACATGTACAAATCTACATCTGTGCGGAAAAAATAGATGCATATGTGCATATCCGCACATGCACATATTTACACATGTGCGCCTGTCAATACCTGTATTGATAAAAAATTAGTAATATGCACATGTGCACCCGTGCTAGAAAAACCTAGTAGACACAAAAAAAATTTCTTTGAAAAAGTATAGCAAGAGTAGTATAAATTAAAGATCATAATTTTCTTATTAATTTGGTATAATTTTCGTAATTTAACATATTTTCATTGATAGATATATTACTTTTAAAGAAATGGGGATAACGTCATAATGTCCAAATTACCCCTCGTGGTAAGTTTGATTTGATTAATTAAGTTATCCATTAATAGCCATTTAATGTGGACCCTCCATCCTTTTGATCAATGGCTACAATTGGTTCTCGTACGAAAAACAGTTCTAATTTTAACCTCCCATATTGAGCTTCAGTTTGGTCAACATGTCACGTTTTACTATTTTGTATCGGACTAAAAAAATTTCTCTGTGTGTATCAAACATTTGATTTATGAATTTTGTGTATTAAACCTTATATTCTATGTATTATGTTTATACATTTTTTTCAATTTTATGTCACCAAATGTTGGGGAGATAATCACTTCTAACCTAATAATCAAACCTGTCTATCACTATATATAGTATTTGATATTAACAAAATCATACACTCAGTTAGACTTAGAATGTTTTGTAACGTGTGTTGTTTAAAACTGGCTTGAAGAATATTCTAAGTATGAAGTATCGGGCAATATGTAGATCCAAGTCACATTAGTGCATAGTTACCTTGTGTAGTTAAACGGTTTAAGTACACAAGGTAACAATTAGATTATGTATGTGTTAAAAACTTTTAAATTTAGTATATGTTGATATATCTCTTGTGTTTTATTTCGTTTGCTTTTGTAGTGTGCTCTATCAATATATCTCTATGGTTGAAATTACTTTTATACTGCTTAATCTCTAATGTAAATATAAACTAATATTTTAAATATTTGAACCGCTTTTGATAGGTCAAATTTAGTTTTCTAACCATACACTAATTCTTGATTTTGGATTTGTTAAAGTTACACTATGGAGGCTACATAGATAATTTTATTTGGAAAATTGATTAGTGGTCAAACTCTATTATTTGCATGTTGAATTCTATCCACATTATCTACATATTAAAATATCTTAAACTTTCCAACGAGAATCATCTAGCTTGTATAAAGATTGATAAAAGATGTTAAGTTTTACTAGTTTTCATTTTCAGAGGAAAATTCTGAAGAAAACTTAATTTTTTTGAATTGATGATATTATGATTTTTACAATTTGTAATACTGTTTTTATATTTCAAGATGTAAACAAATAATGAAGTTATATATATATATATATATCCACACACTACATTATAAAGTATTTAACATTCTCTCTCTTAAAATTTTTAAGACTACTTAATTTTAAGTAGTACATATTTTTATACAAATAGTTCAAACTCTTAAAGCAATAACCCAATCAATTTTCTCCTTAATTGCCTCAACTAATTTCTAATAATTACTATTTGTATTTTTTAAATCGACATGGTATCAAACACAAACTTTTCGCCGCCGCCGATTTGTGCGGGTACAATGCTTATATATATATATATATATATATATATATATATATATATATATATATATATATATATATATATATATATATATATATATATATATATATATATATATATATATATATATATATATATATGGGAAAGTTCAAATGAAAATAAGATATTAAAAAATAATGAGAGATTCAATCTCAGCCGTTCATTTTGTAAGTGGAATTCATGGATGGATAGCGTGGAGGGATAGAGAGTGTCAGGGTGTATGTGAGGAATTCATGGGTGGGCAATGACATTGAAAGGGGAGAATTGAACGGCTGGGATTGAGTCTCCCATTCTCATTTAATTTAAGGTTCTCATTTAAACCCTCTAATATATATATATATATATATATATATATATATATATATATATATATATATATATATATATATATATATAGGAAAAAGTTCATGCGAGAACCAATATTAGTGCGAGAACCAATCTGAGTCGTCCAACTCCCCCTCCTTCAATGGCATTGCCCACACATGAATTCCTCACATGCACCTTGCCACACTCTATCCCTCCACGATCACCTTCATGAAACTTCCCATATCCAAGGAACGGCTGAGATTGGTTCTCGCGGTTCTCGCACTAACAACGGTTCTCGCATGAACCCTCCCCTATATATATATATATATATATATATATATATATATATATATATATATATATATATATATATATATATATATATATATATATATATATATATAGGAGGGTTATTGTGTCATCTATTAGATCAAACGACCGTAATTCACCTGTTGCAATTCATAGATGAATATTGAATAAAATGAAGGGTCAAATGTAGACCATCCGTTCAAATCATGAAATAAATGATCAAATTAAGTCTCTTATTTTCATCTAAATATACATTCTCATTTGAATTTCATAATATATGATAAACGGCTTCAATATTTATAGTGGTAACTAATTTGATAATAAATTTTTGTGTTCAAAATTATTATATGCCGCTAAAAGTAGCATGAGTAATTAAATAGCAATAGATTTTATTGATATAATATTTATGCCACAAATGTGTATTTGTTTATTGTGGTTATAAATAAGTGTCGCATAAAGCCTATGCGGACAGGCAATAACAGCAACGGGCGTCGTCACTAAATCACCTATAAGTCGCCGCAAAAGGCATTACATCGCCGCTATTTCTTTGACGGTATTTTTTTTGTAGTGTAAATACTCGTATAACTCAATCGTAATTCATTACCATCACATATGTCATTACCAACTTTTTGTTGCTTCCTCTCTCCTTGTTACTACTGACCATCAATAATACTTATGAGTGTCTTATTTTATTCGCCATCATCGTATATTGTAGATATATACTTATTAGTTAAATAATAATTGTTGAAAAGTATGTTATATATTTTAGTTATTTTTGTTTGTTGATTTGTCCCTGCAGGCAACTCGGTATTCTTCGGGGATATATGAAAGCATTTTCTGGAAGCAAGACGTACAACACATGAATTAATAGATCGACCATTAACTAACTTTTAGAGATTGATAAGAGCCAGTAATGTATGGCATATTTGGTTAGCAAAAAGTGTAGTGGTAAAGATGTTATGTTTGTGTGTCTCAAATTATGAAATGAACATGTATATATCATGCTTCATTTTTGTTTTCTACTTTGGATGGCAAAAAAATATAAAGAAAAACAAGATGACATCAAGATACCAATATAATTAATTCATCTTAATAGCATTATTTTAAACATAATCCCATTTTTGGGTTCATCTCTATAGTCAATTTTACCATTATTAGAAACATGAAGATGTTAGATTAATGGTCAAACATTTTTAGATTAATGGTCAAACATATTTCAAGCCACTAGTATGAAAACATATTTTACTATTCAAGCATATTACGATAATAATAAATATATACACACACCAGAATGCATGGATGTTTGTTTTTAAAAATTTAAGACTACGTTTAGTTGAAGAAAAATTCTAATTTTCTTTTAAAAATAGTGAATTTTCTTTTTAAATAAATACAGAACACGTTTAAATAAATAGAAAGGTTTTCTGAAAAAATAAGTTTAAAAAAATATGGAAAAATTGAAAAATGGAAAATTTGGTTAGTTTCAATTTATACACAATAAGACGGATTCCCAAATAAATTCGTAATCCCTGTAATTTTAACTCTATAAACACTGATATATACTGTAACTTTGCAATTTTATTTCTATATTTTTGTCATTGTAACATTGTGAGTGATATACAACTAACTCATCTTTTATGTTACATGAAGCTAGGAAAATGTTGAGAATGTAATTTCATTTTGCACATCCTCATGATATACAACTAATTCATTTTTAATATCAAATAGCTTGTAGCCCAGCGGTATTTGATGTTGTGGGGTGGTGTCCACTCCCAAGAAGTTGTGCGTTCAAGTCCCGGCGTAGACAGTGGAGTAAATTTAGGAGTAGGTTTAAAGAGTATGTTTGTTGTTAAAACAAAATAAAAAGAAAAATTAAACTCATCTTTAATGTTACATGAAGCCTCTTTTTCAAAATTTCAGAAGCAGATTCGTATGCAATTTCACTTTTCAAAGCCTGGTGATATTAATTAGTTACATTTTATAGCCCATTATGGAATTATTCAATGTATTAATGTATTTTCTGTTGTAGGTCTATTGATATAGTCAATGTTATTCTATATATATACAAATACTGACATAATAATTCAAACTTGACTGCTTGCAGATCATCACTTTTAAACAGATATTTGACCTTGGTAAGGCCAATATGTGAGATCCAAGTTAGATCAGTGCTTAGCTTACCTTGTGAGTTGGATCTAAAAAATTATATTATGAGTGCCAAAGCGTTTAAAAGTTCATATATGCTGATATGCTTTGTGTTGTATTTTATTTGCTTTTACAGTGTGCTCTTGCGGGCTGGTCAGTATACTCCATCATGATATGAATTACTTCAGTCGATCCTATGTATATGTTCCAAAGGGTTGAGCCGCGTTAAGTTATCTGATATACTGCTAATCTTTGATGTAAATGCCAAATAATATTTTAAATATTTGAACCGCTACATAAATTTCTTACCCATACTCTAATTCTTGATTTTGGGTTTGTCAAAGTTATACTATGATGAAGCTACATAGATATGTTATAACTTATAGGTCCTTCAAAGTCATACTAACCAAGGAAATCATCTTTATATTCTCATTCACAAGGACCATCTAAATTGGGAAAGAAGTTCATGACCAAAGAAGTTGACTTTTATACATGCTATTGTTAGTTTTATATTTTGTATTATTTTTGTATATTTAGACTTGTAATTGTTCTTAAAGAATATTTCTGAAAAACAATCGAATTTGTTTTGAATTGATGATACTATAATTTTTACAATGTGTAATATTGTTTTTTAATTTCATGTTATAAAAAAATAATAGAAATTATATATATATATATATATATATATATATATATATATATATATATATATATATATATATATATATATATATATATATATATATATAACGGATCAATAAAGAATAATGTGTTAAACAAAGAACCTAAACAACCAATCTGGACTATTGAATCATCATAATCAATGGATGTGATTGAGCGATGGCAAAACTGTAATTATTATGTGTTGAATTAGGAAGAAAAGGGCAAATATGGAATATCCCCCCTCACATAACCCACGATTTCAAAAAAAAACCCTTAAAAACTTTAAATTGTCATAACTTTTTAAGTTTTATGAATTTAATCAAAACAATTATACCATTTTTTTAGTTTTTTAATCCTCTTTCAAACAATATCACTCTTCCCAAATTTTTCTAATTTTTTTTTAAAATGAAAATTTTGTTTGCATTTTGGCAGCATGTAGTGTTTTCGTGTACGGATTTTGCATTTGGGTTTGTATGTATAATTTTGCATTTTGAGCTTGCATTTTTTATTGAATTATGTTGGGTTTGCATTTTTTTATTTTTATAATTTTTGCATTTTGGAAAAGCATCTAAATGACCTGCATGTCTATATTTTGCGTTTTCCATTTTTCGCATTCTACATTTACGTTCTACGGATTTTTTATTTTTGGGTTTGAATGTGTAATTTTGCATTTTGGGCTGCATTTTTCATTGAATCATTTTTGGGTTTGCATTTTAAATTTCATAATTTTGCATTTTGGAAGCATCTGATGATATTTTGTATTTTTCAATTTTTTGCATTTTGAATTTAGTATGAACACAGCTCAAAATGCAAAAATTTCATTTCAAAAAAAAAGTTTTTGAAATATATCAAGCCCGGTCTTGTTTGAAAGACCACGAAAAACTGAATCTAACGGTTTAATTTTTTTGTTAAAATTCTTAAATTACGAACGAGTTATGATTATTTAAAGTAAACGGGTTTTTTAATGCGCAGGTTTGCTGGGATTTACGCTGTGACTTTTTTTTCCATTTTTGCCCCTAAACAATGTGTTACGTGACGGGAGCTTCTTTAGGTTCTATATTTAAGGACGTTTTTTATATAAACTTACTATATATATATATATATATATATATATATATATATATATATATGAATGATAAACTGCTTCATTTATAGTGGTATTTAATTTGATAATTAATTTTTGTGGTAAAATTTTGTGTCGTATGCTTAAATAGCAATAGGTTTTATTGGCATAAAATATGTGCCACAAATACTTATTTGTTTATTGTGTCATTAAAAGCCTAAAAGTTTGCAAACAGTACAAGAAAAGAGGGTAATAATGGTCATTGGTGTCGGCACTAACACCCCCATAAATCGCCGCAAAAAGTATTGGCGGTGACATGTCGCCGCATTTGCCTCCAAGTCGCCATGAAAGGCTTTAGTTGGTAGCGCTTTTAATGATATGTCTTTGTGTGCCGCTCATTCCCAGATAAGTGTTTAGTGACACTTATTTGATTTTCTTGTGACACCTTTTGTATATAATCAAATAACATTTTTTGTAGAGTAAGTACTCATATAAGTCAATCGTAGTTCATTACCATCACAATTCACATACTTCATTACCAACTTTCAGTTGCTTCTTCTTCTCCCCTTGAGCGCTACTATCGACCATCACCAATACTTATGACTGTCTTATTTTATTTGTCATCGTTCTATGATGTGGATACCTATTAGTTTTTAAATAGTTGTTGAAAAGTACGTTATTTTAGTGATGTTATGTTTGTTGATTAGTCACTATAGGCAACTCAGTTTTCTTTTGCAATATATGAAATCATTTTCTTGAAGCAAGACGTAACACATGATTTAATAGACCATTGACTATGTTTTAAAAATGTAATGTGGGTGTCTCAAACCATGATTTGCAACATATCATGCACCATTTAAACTTAAAAGTTAAAACAATAAGTTCTCACGTATAAAAGAATACTAGTGTTGTTGGTCCCTTAGTGAGAAGGTCAACAAACAAGTAATTTGTAGAAGGGGTGTTGAATACACTTTCTGTGAAAAATTGAACAAATCAATAAAAAGTGTTAACACACATCAAACCACAATAATTGAATGATCTACTTTTCATTAATAAGAAGATGATTACAGACTCTATCAAGTAAACAACACTTGATATGTAAACACCTAATGTAAATCAAATATCTCAATCTCTCAAACTTTGCTATCTATAATCAACTTATGATTATAGATACTGGACGACTCTTTAAACAGGATTTAATCGCAGATTGAAAAACTTACCAATTTCACAACAAATGTGAATATTCGAACAAACGAATAACTTGACAATCTGTGAGTATCTTAATCACGTTGAACTGACAAACAATGAATCAAGATTCGTAAACATACGGTTTGAGGTGAAACTGAGTTATGGCTATGTAACTCTTGTAGTCGTAGTAGTTGTACCTTAAAACTTATCAGGATGATAAGTATTTATAATCATGTTTCTACGGATCCTAACAAACTAGAACTAATCCTAATTTGCTAACTAACTAACGAATAACCCGGAATCTTAAATCTTCTTATCTTGAGTCTTCAATCTTCAATCTTGATTCTGGAATATTCTTATCCTTCCCGTAGTTATATAGAGAGATGAAAGATAAATTTAAAACATATTTAAATTCTCTTTAAACTGACTTCTTGCTCGGACTGAGTTACTCAGCTTGAAACTCATCAAGCTGAGTTCTTCGAGAACAAACTCGAAAACAAACATGAACTAACATGTATAATAAATAACTCATCCTTAGAAGTCCTAAGAGTTAGTTATAACTTACTTAGCAACTCTGTTGAGCTGACTCAGTATATACGCTGAGTCACTCAGCTTGAAACAAATCAGGTCGAATACTCAACCTATACCTTAGGTGACATACACAGCTTATCAAACACATTGATAATCTTACTAAGATATAGTCTAAGCTGATCGAACATATGCTCAGCTTATGCTCAGTGTGAAGCACTGTAAGTGTTCAGTCTGATCAAGCCTCATAATTCTGTTTAAATTATCTTTAAAACACATCTTATAAACTTAACTTTGTCTCATCAAATCTTAACTGATGAGATCATTTTCCCAACAAGGGTTTATAATATAAAATCGAACACTACTCGCGACCGGCTGTTTTGCTCATACCCTAGTTTGAGATCATGTGATATACACTTCTTCGTTTCCGAAATCATGATAGATCGGTTAACATCAAACTCAAAAAATATAAAGAAAAACAGAATGACACAAACATACCAATATAGTTCATCTTAATATCATACTCTCTTTTCTCTTGTGCCTTATTAGCTTTCTCCTTTTTGACTCTTTTCATTTCCTTAAATTGCTTGTGACTCTTCCATCTCTTTTCATCACCAACCACCTTCCTTGTTACATTATTTTCTTTTATTAGTGTAGCCTGTGAAATTAGTAAAAACTCCCCACCATTTACATAATTAGCATCCAAATCCTCACATTTTAACACCACCTCCTTCACATGCAACCCTCCCCCACCAATCCCAAGCACTACCTGTATTTTACACTTCACCATCTCATTAGACTCACATCCCGGTAAAACGGTGACGTATTGCAGAATGGTTTCACTACTCATCCAATCCTGCCTTGCGCTAACCGCTTTAATGCTTGATAAGTTGCCTGCTCGTTTCTGGGTCGGGTCGATTAGGATCCAGCTTAACGTCACCGATTCTTTCAGATGCGATAATTTAGCTTCGTCGGCGCCTGCAAGCTCGTCTACTTCCACGTCGATGGGTCGGGAGATTCCGGGTACGAGTTTGGATCCGGATCGATTGCTAGTCGGATCTTCGTTTAATTCAACCCGTAACGCAGACCATAGGTGGTGTCTGTGAATCGGACTGTGGAGTAAATAATTTCGTTTTTGTAGCGAACATCGACGGCTGATATGATTTCAGATGGCCAATCATAAGATGAACGGTCAGGACGACATGATGAACAATCTGCAGGTTTGGTTGTAGACAAAGAGGAGTCGTGATGGAGGTTACGGTGGTTGACGTCGGTGATTATAGAAGGAAAAGAGTCTTGAAAAAAAGACCGATGACCGGCGGTGAAGGTGGAGATAACGTCATCAACAAGTGGGTGGGTAATAGAGGGCCAAGTGGAGTTGGTGATTTGAGCCCAAAGATGTTGATCGGAACACAGGGCTTGTAGAGAAGAAGACACGGTAGCGACGGCGGAGAGAGAAGGGCCGTCGAGTCGTGGTAGTATTTGTGTCTGTATGATGTTTGGGTGGATATCGGCGAGAGAGGTGGTTGACATGGTAACAAGAGAAATCGATCGACGTTTGTTGTGTCTAGATTCAATGGATAATTTGCTGCTAGTTAACTTGGGACAATATTTATGTTCAACAAACACGCCTGCTCTTAGTATTATTATTATTTTGTCTTATAATAATAAAAGTATAATATATAGTAATTACTATTGACAAAACTCCAACTCTCTCCTCTAGAAAACTTATAATAATCCAATATGTTGACCTTTCAATCTTTCATTATATAATTTATTAGGGGTTTTTGTTACAAATATTTTTTTTAATAGCATTTTTATCTTAAAGTAGGATTTGTATTTAAAGGGATTTAAAATTTCAAATGGTATCTGGATAAGATATATTAGGTGGGATTTCCACCGGCACTAACCACCATCAACACCACTTACAAGGCTACAACCTCCATTGCCAGTACCGACCACCAGCTCCAATGCCACCACAAACCTAGGGTTTCTATAAAAGGAAGTGACCTAGGGATTTTGTCGAAGGACGGAAAACAGTGATGAAAGCGCATGGATGGAATGGCGACGGAAGCTAAGGCAGCAGATGGCGATAGAAGGGACAAAACGGAACAATGACAACGAAGGGAGGACCTAAGATTTTATGTCGAAAGGATGACGGTGAACGGCGATAGTGACGGAAGGGCGAATGGCAAACGGTACGTGAACAAACGAAATTGGACGATGGAAGGGCAGTGATGCGTAGCAAGAATTTTCGTCAGAGGGTCGCTGGCAGAGGAAATCCCTCATCTATGGGATTTAAAATACGAGGGGGTTATGGGATTAAGAAAATCCCTCATCTATGGGATTTAAATCCCATTTTAAAAAAATCTATGGATTTGAAATCCCACGTCACTTTATAAACATTGCATTTGAAGGTAGATATAAAATGAGGTTCCACCAAAAGAATGAAACAAACACCCTCTCAGGGTTTCCTGGTTTTGCATTCTATAGACGTGATTTGGACTTATCAGGGTGTGAACTTGTGCAAAAACTAGCGTGATCCTCGTGTGATCAAACCACGATCACCATGGTGAATGAATGTGACTTTTGTTTTTTTTTTGACCGGCAAATGGGGACACTTCCCCGCCTCTCCAGAGTGGGTTCGAATTGCTTGGTGGCGGGTTTTCAACCACCTCTTGTTATTTGGCTTTAACCAAGGTTCGAGCACCATACATTCACTCCATGGAGGAAACCCCTAAGGGAAAAACCCAACCCACTGCATGCAGCAGGATTTGATCCCTCAACCCTTTGCGATGAGGGGGGGCGCCTTACCAGATGAGCTAAACCCATTGGCACCTGTAATGATGTTAGAGGTGAACAAAGCTGTCTAGAGCGGTCGTAAGGTAGTCCTAGACCGAGATAGTCTAAGACCAGTCGTAAGATTGTCCTCGACCGTACTAGACTAAAACCGGTCGTTGAGTCGTGGTCGTAGTCGGTCTGGTTTTTTATTGGAGTTCAGTCCTTCATCCGGTCTTCGGTCGTTCCAGTCGGTCCTATATATAAGTCGGTCCAAATGGTCGACCGAGTCGTCCAAACCCGAATTTTAATATTTTTTCAAATGTTACTAGAAATACCCCCACGTCTCTTTCATTTTTCTTTACGCCAACACTCTCTAACTTGCCATTCTCTAGAATTATTTACAACTTTTAGTTTTACCATTTGCGAATAATGCATTTTTTTCAGGTTTAAAATTATTCAATTTCGGTATCAAAATGTTGTAATGAACTTTTAACCCTTTAAGCATAACAAGTTGTTTACTCTTGTGTTATTTAATATGATATTTTTGATAAAAATAATAATAGAGTAAAGATATATGGTCGTTAAAATTTTCATCAACTACATTATAATTGATTTTAAAATATATTCGATCAACTTGTTACTTTTCTTATTGGGTACGTGAATCCAGCATTCAACTTACCATCTAAATTATCAAACTTGCACGTTACTGTTTTTTATATCAATTTACCTACTCTTCAACGTAACGTACCAAATTTTTTATGTGCAATGTACACAGATTCGTATATAATTTTCAACTCATAAATTTTTAAACTTGTATATCGTAATCATGCATAACCAACCTCGTAAAGTTGTAAATAAACGTCTATTGCATCAATCTTGAATCAATAAGTTTTAAACGACAATGAATTAAAGTAGAAACTAAGAGTTTACAAAAATAGATGCAGAAGCTTTTCTCAAAGATAAGCCTTGGCAGGGGCGGACCCATGTACAGGGGGGCACGGGACACCGGTATTTTGACGGTTCGTAGTGTTAATTTTCGACTTTTTGAGGCGGTGCTACGGGTAAATTTTCGGGGTGCACCGGAGATGCCACCAAAATCAAAGGAAAAATGAAAGTTTTCTAAAAAAAATGATAAAAAATAGTTTAATCTTTCAATTTATACCTTTAAAATAGCATTTTAGTTAACATGATTTCATATAAAGTGAGTTTTGTTTAAAATTTTGGCCCTAAAATACCAGAATAACAGCCGAAATCTCGTTAATCCGACCTAATTAACCGGAAACCCGAGAAAAAACCCGAACCACAACCTCAATTTTATTTAATTTTATTTTCGCCTTATATGGTGCTACTGGTCAAAAAAATTTCTGGGTCCGCCACTGAGCCTTGGCCTTTCCCTTTCCATATTGACATGCTGAACTTGGGGCGAAGCTAGGATAGATATAATATACGAACGATATATAAAAACTCGGGAACACGGTGAAGTGACAAACTTGAGTCAGAGTAGGATTTTAATGTAAGAGGTTTTTCTTTATCATAAAACAATGATGAATATAATATACGAACGATATATAAAAGTTTTATTATTTTAAGATAATTAAATAACAAAAGTTGATTTAAATTAAAGAAACTTATATCACTACAAGAAATATACTCTTTTGCGGCGACAGTTTCTTGCAGCGACATTTGGCGCACAAAACGATAAAAAAGTGGGTCACGATCACTTAACTTTCAGCGATGGGGTTTTGCGGATATATGTGTCGACGCTAAAGGGTTTAGGGTTTATTCTCGATTTTATTTTCCCACCAAAAACAAAGGCGGGATAATTTTCCTCCAAAAACATTAGGTGTCGCCGCAAAAAGCTTCGCTGCAAAAAACATTATCTATTTTCTTTATTTAACAAATGTACGAGATATAAGGTGTCGCCGCTAAAACCTAAGTATCGCCGCATAAGGTGTAGCCGTAAAAACAAAAACGAGATATAGGGTTTTCTTTCCTCTTTTCTGTCATTTACCTCCTCTCGCAAAAGACAAACACCTCTAGACCGCCTCCATCCTCTCACCTCCGTCCTCCGCCGTCGCCCCACGCCGCCGTCCTCTCACCTCGATCAAACAAATACCTCCTCGCCTCCGCCTTCTTCTCCGGCCGAGATAAACGCCGCCGCAGTTAGCCACCCTCTGCCGTCGCCTCCGGAGATAATAGTGAAGGTCCCGTATTATAATACGGATAAAGCAATGCTAGATGATAATCTTTCTAGTGTGTGTTTGTATGTGTGTTCAGTTAGAGAAAGAGAGCCGAGAGCAATGTAGATAAACACAAACACAAGATATGTTGTAAATGCAAAGCTTAGTTTAGAATGTGGAGGAAATGTCTTTATATAGCATTTCCCCAACTTTGAGTAATTACATATTACACCCCTCACTTTAATAATTCTAACAATCTCCCCTTAAGTGAGGTGTGTAAACATTCACAACAAATAAATACATTAATCGATTCGTATGCCGATTTGTTGCGAATGCCGAATGCCACTTGCCACTTGCGTATTTGCCTTCTGCTTGCCAGTGTCGTTCTCATCCTTTCTATAGCACGATAGGCTTCAACATGTTCTTCATCAGTATAGGCTGCCCTGTTATCCCAAACTTTCTAATGTATCTTATGATGGAGAATTTTCAAAGTGCCGTCTGAATACGCCATTAGTTCATCAAGTCTGATGAAGATCTTTTCTTCTTTTGTATTCTTTGAGACGACCCCTCGATCACCTTTGAAGTTTGGATGCCCATCATAGATAACTGTCAATTCTTCAAGCTTTTCTAGATCTGGATGGCTCTGGTTAGGCTTTAAGAGATTGACTTTCAGATAGTTGTTTTCAGCTCCGAGTTGCAGATCATGTTCCTCAAAGTATTCCATTAAATTTCTCATGTATTTCATCAGAGCACCTCTTCCAAACTCTTCTTCATGCCACTTTCCTCTTTTCTGAGAGAGGATGTCAAAAATAAAGCTAATGTCTTCAATGCTTACAAACCTTAAGTCTGCTTCGTTGAGGAAGTATGACAGGTTGTTTGCTCTTCTGACATGAAAGATGGCATACTTTATTCTAAACGTTGTCTGAGTATAGATATTGATAAGTTCAACTATAGGATACTCTGATTTGATCTCTTCGGGTTTTGTCATGGACTGAGAAAGGATGTGTTCATATCTTCTTCTCTGTTTGTCGTCCATGTTCCGCAACTCAGGGGAAATAACCTGTATTAGCTCATTGCTGAATATGTCTGGAATTCTTTCTTCAAGATTAGCAGCATTGAAAAAATACGGTTTCCATATAGGTTGTTGGGCAGCACTTCTTGTGAACATATTGCCTGCATCAAGTCCTGGATCCCCACGATACACTGGAGGAGCAGGTGGCACAATGAAGCTCCTAGGCAAGGGTCATTCAGATTCTTGTCTTGTTTTCTCAGCTGCCTCTCTCTGTCTGTTTCTTTCAAGTACATCGGCAACTGATTCTTGAAACTGACCAGGAGGAGGAGGGAAGCTTTCATGAACTTCAACGTTTACTCCACTGAGAACCCTAGATACGTCAAAGGCTGGTTTCTTCTGTTTTGGCTTTCTCCTAGCTTCTCTTCTAGAAATTGCTTACCTTTCTTTCCTTCTGCGTGCAAGCTCCCTTTCACTAGGGATGTCATCAAACCTGTCAACAATTCTAGGTGAGGCTGGACGTGTAGCAACCCCGACGTATTCATCAATATCTCTAAACATATCTCGAATTTCAGGATCCTCAGGTTCCTCCTCTGGTTGAGCAGAACTGCTTTCTCCCATATGCCTTGCAGGTGATGTGTGTATGGACTCATATAAATCCTTCATTTCTTCCTCTGAGTCGCTAGACCATTCAAACATCTCGGCATGGGACTGCTCGTAAGGTATTTCACCTTCTTCAAGATCAATTGGCCTCTGTTTAGACTGTTGCTGAGGTACGTAAAGTACAATTTGTTTGTCAGCATTTTCATTTTGTTGTTGTTCATAAACTTCATCGGCCATTTGTTGTTGTTGTTAACTCCCAGACCCAGCTGAACTTGTACCTGCAGATAAGTATGAAGTAACGAGTGGGACAGGTACAGTAGCAACAACAGAAGGAGCAGACATGTATTTTCTGCTTTTCTCCCCCTCTGGTAGATCATCCGGATCCTGATCATCCCGCCTCCTTTTGTTTCCTTGAGCCTGAGCCTGACATGTTTGTTCAAGTATTGTCATCCGGTCAGTAACCTTTGAGAGTGAAGTATAGAAACCTCTGGTCACCCCATCTATCTTTGCGTTGACATCTTCATGAAACTCTTGAAAGCCATCCATGGAGATTCCCGATGGACGCTGTTCGTTGCGAAGAGTAGTTAGAAGGTCTTGATCATGAGCTGATTCTGGCTGTTGTTCCAGAAGTCTGACATATGGCAAGCTCTTTAAGGCATCAACTGACATAGATGATGGATCAGGCTGTGGCTGTGGTTCTGGCACTGAAGTTCTAGCATTAAGGAGTGCTTCTATTCTATTCAATTGTTGAGCTTGGGCCTGGGAAGCTTGTTCAATCCGATCCAACCTTTGATTTGTCGTCTGCAGTTGTTGGTGGATTGGTGCCACGACTTGTTGAATGTGATCATTAAGTTCTGCACGTGAAACAAACCAGAAATCACGAAGAGTTCCGGTTGAAGTACCAGCCACATAGGCAGTACTACCTACTGGAGCAGCAGGAATGTTGGCTCCAGCAGGATTTCCTTCCAATCCTCGAATGGCACCTGAAAATGTACCACCTCTGGAAGTTGAGGAGACTTGTTGAGCCAACAAGCTCAGTGCATCAATTGTTACCCTGTGTTGGTCAAGATATGCGGAAATCCGCGGTATGTCAAATCGTGCATGAAAAGGAGTCGAGGACGAGGGAGGCGGTCCTCTATGTTCAATAGATCCAACACCCAATTGGGGTTGATCTAGTGTATGTGCTATTACCATGTGCAATAAAGACGGTGCCTGTTGAGAGACACCGTAGTAGCTAGGAGGGGCAGAAGTTTGCACGGGTGGGGTCACCGCGACTTGTTCAATATGAGGCCTAACAATGTCAGGCCCCATAGTGGATGTGGCTTCCCGGCTTTCTTGGTGTGGGGGACCCTCAGCACTCTCTTTTTCTTTTCTCACCTCCTCTCGTTCACTCATACTTCTATCTACTTCTTCTTCACCACTACCAACTCCATAACCTGCATACTGATTTGGATCTAACAGGGAATCAGGAGTAACAGAGCCAGTTTCAACAGATATATCAGGAGATGGAGAGACAACTGGAATGTCATGGTGAGGGGCAATGATGGCATTGCGAATGATAGGAGGGACAGTGGTTTGAGTAGGTGAGATCAAAGGGATGACCAAACCACCAGATTGAGGAATAGGAATTTTTTGAACGGGTTGGGTCTGGTCAGGAGAGGTAGAGTGAGGATCGGTAATTTTCATGAAAGATGGGGTACTTTCAGGTGGTTGGTCAATGGGGTGCTCAGGGGTGCCCATGGGAGATATTACAGGTTCAAAGGCAGGGGAACCTCCTGGATGAGATGCAGACTCATCGGATGAAGATTCAGAACTGGAAGACTCGGTGAAAATGAGTCCAAGCTCTTCCAGAACGGCTTGGTTGTGGGTTGGTTGAGAAAGAGTTTGTATTATGGCTTGAATGGTGGCGGGATCATAAGTATCCCCTCCCTCTCTACTCTCAACACCTTCACCTTCTTCACCATCCCTCTCAGAATTTTCTCTCTCCTCTTCCTTCTCAGCATCTCCCGTAGATAGCTGAGGCCTATTCTCTACATCCTCACCAGGTGCTACTCCTCCCTGGGCAGGTCTGGCCGGTTCTGGCCCGACCATGGGAGGTATTCCTACACTCTTCCTATAGCTCACAACAATATCATTTTGTTGACAAAGATCAAGTAGAGATACAGGGAAAGATCTGGGGACAGGCAAGTTGGCCGGAATGGAAGGTTTAATAGATATGAAAAGTTTAGGGTTGATAGAAGGTAAACCTGCCCGGCGAGGAATTTCAGCATTCTGATCCATCACATATTGGATGATCATTGGCAGGAAGCGGTGGTAGGGCAGCAAGTTTGCATCCTTTTTCTTCTGTGAGTTCTTTCTTAGCATAGTAGCTTTGATATCTTGAAAGAATAGGAATGCATAATCCACATGCAAGTGGTTGGCCGCAGCAACAAAGATCTTGAGTTGATTCTCTGTTGGAAACTCATACCCCGAGTGTTTGGGAGTAAGACACCTTTGAAGCACCGTCATGAAAGTGTTGTACTTGGGATGTAGACTGGTGCGTTTGAACTGATTCTTATGGGTGAGCTCCCTATCATAACCCATTTCCCTAATGGCTGTAAGACATTCCTCCTCATCAGGGATTTCCTCAAATTCTGTAGCTGGAGGTCTACTGACTGCAGTGGGTAGTTCATAGATTGTTCTGAGGTGATTTAGTGGAATGTTAACTTGAAATTCGTCAACCTCAGCATGTATGACCTCCTTTCCTCTTTCATTAAGTATGACATCACAAGTTTTCCAAAACTGTTGGACATATAGCTCGGGAACATGTGTGCCTGTGGTGGCTGGGTTGTAAGTTAAGAGGTGATTTAGTGGATGGATTTTGAGGATTTCTGTGACTATGGGATAAGTCGGGGTTTTAAGTTTGGTTAGGTCTATATAGTGGTTGTTAGGATGAGTCCTGGTGTTGAGGAACTCAGCTTGAGGCATTATCTCCTCTGGGTCACGGATAGCTTGAGCCATTTTATCTTTGTGATTAGGAGTATTTTGATGTAAAAAGTGTAAATTTTGGCAGAGTAACGAGATGTTTTTCGAAATCAAAGTATCCAAATCGAGAGAGTTCTTGTGTTTGTGAGTTTTGAATTTGTGAAGTGACTGATGAAGGATGGGACGGTTATAAAGTGAAAAAGACACGTGTCACTCATTGATTGGACCGAGAACGTGTAAAAACACGGCTGATAGGTAAATTCGGGCAGCTGATAGAAATCCTCAATCGCATGCGATTCACACTTTGGTGTGTTAATCGCATGCGATTCAACTCAGGTGTTAGATCCAGTTCCATCCCATCCGAATTTAATCGCATGCGATTAAGCCTATGGGCCAGATTCTAATCCATTTGAATCGCATGTGATTCACCTTTCCTTCAATCGCATGTGAATCACCTCTTTTTCAATCACATGCGATTCTCCCTTTGTTTATCAATCGCATGCGATTAAGCTTTGACTTGCTATACTTAATTGAATCGCATGCGATTAAACCAATACTTGAAATTGAATGTTGAATCGCGTGCGATTGATTGTTTTTTATTCTAATCGCATGTGATTGACTCTGAATTCATTTCATTTTCTAAGGCATGCAATTGAGTTCCCATGCGATTGAACCAGTACTTGAAAAATTAATTGTTGGGTTTCAAGTGATTCTATGCGATTGGTTGAAACAGAACCCAACACCAACACTTGGAAAGTTTCTGAACAAATCAAGATATCTGAATTTTGAGATTTTGAAGAGATGAATTTCCCAGATATTTTGGTTTGAATGTTTGTCTGACACACTCCCCCTAGACTTTTGCATCTGTTTATGAAAAACTTTCAAGATTTAGGGAATGTGTCAGTTGTATACTTTTCCCCCTACACATGTGCAGTATGTGTATGATTTGTCCCCCCTACACATATGAGACATGTGTGTGACCAGAAATTCACTCCCCCTTGAGTATTGCATCATGAAGCTGCACAAAGAACAAACAGTGTAAAACCTACCCTAAACAAAAAAGAAAGAAAGGAAAAACTGGAGCAACAGTATGTTATATTTTCAAGTTGATCATGCCTAACTTGGATACCAATTAAGTGAAGCGACTTTCGTCTAATGGTTTGGTAAACAAGTCAGCAAGCTGATTTTCAGTAGGAACATACTGGAGCTCAATAAGACCTTTCTCTACGTTATCTTTTATGAAGTGATAACAGATATCAATGTGTTTAGTTTTAGAGTGGTGTACCGGATTGCAGGAGATTGCTATGGCAGACTGGGAATCGCATAGTAATGGAATGTTGTTATACCAAAGGCCAAAGTCTGATAACTGTGTTCGTATCCAGAGACTTTGTGAACAGCACATTGCAACAGCAACATACTCAACTTCAGCTGTAGAAGTGGATACGCATTTTTGCTTCTTTGAGGCCCAGCAGACTAAACGATCACCTAGAAAGTGTGCACTACCAGAAATGCTTTTCCTATCAATCTTGCAACCGGCATAGTCAGCATCTGAGTAAGCATGGAGATCCATATTTGAATCTTTGGGATACCATAGACCTAGATCCATAGAACCTTTAAGATATCTGAATATCCGCTTGACTGCCAGAAGATGTGACTCTTTTGGATTCGCCTGGAATCTGGCACAAAGACACGTAGAGAACATGATATCCGGACGACTAGCAGTAAGATACAGTAACGATCCAATCATCCCACGGTAAGTTTTCATATCTATAGGAGAACCATCAAGATTTGCGGATACTTGTGCCTTAGTAGCCATGGGTGTGGATATGGGTGTGCTGGTAATCATTTCATACTTCGTGAGAAGATCTTTGATGTACTTGGATTGGCCAATAAAGCTGCCATGACTTAACTGCTTCACTTGGAGTCCGAGAAAGAAAGACATCTCTCTCATCATACTCATTTGAAATCTGTTGGCCATGATCTTGGCAAACTCGTCACTGTATTTTGGATTTGTAGATCCAAAAATGATATCGTCCACATATATCTGAACCAAAATCTTGTCCCGACCTTTGGTCTTTGTGAACAGAGTGGTATCTGTCTTTCCTTTGGAATAGCCTTCACCAATCAAATATTTAGATAAGACGTCGTACCATGCACGAGGAGCTTGCTTTAACCCGTACAAAGCCTTATCTAAGATATAGACATGATTTGGATCTTTTGAATTGATGAATCCTTCAGGAAGTGAGACATAGACTTCTTCTTTAAGTACACCATTAAGAAAAGCTGTCTGCACATCCATTTGAAAGACACGGAAGCTGCGGGAGGCGGCATATGCAAGGAATAGCCGTATAGCTTCAATACGAGCAACAGGGGCAAAAGTTTCATCATAGTCAATACCCTCCTGTTGATTGTAGCCTTTAGCAACCAACCTAGCTTTGTTACGAATAACCACTCCATCCGAATCCCTTTTGTTCTTGTAAACCCATTTAGTTCCTACAACAGATTTGCCATATGGGAGAGGAACTAATCGCCAGACTTTGAGACGATCAAATTGGTGTAATTCTTCCTGCATTGCAATTACCCAATCTGGATCATCTAATGCTTCACAAGTTTTGGTAGGTTCAATGATGCTTAAGAAACCAGAGAATTGGCATTCATTTGCTGTTGTGGATCTTGTTTGAATGCCAACTGAAGGATCTCCAATGATGTTCTCTTCAGAGTGATGTCTGGTCCACTTAATTTCATGTGAAGTGGAGGATGAAGGAATGAGATCTTGTAAGTGACGTGCTTCTTCTTCATCTTCTGAAGAGTAATGTGGGTCTGAATCAAACACAGGAGAACTCTCCGGGTCAGGAATCTGAGAGGTCACAGGGGGTAAGTGACAGAAACAGAAGAAGAATCCTCAGCATAGAGATCAGCAAAAGGATTCGTTTCAGTGACAGTAGGAGCTGTTATAGTAACACTTGTTTGTAAGCCTGTGTTGTCCCTGTTATCAGTTAAAACAGGAGAGGATTCAAATCTTAAGAAATCAAACATAAAGTCAAGATTAGTATTTGAACTGGATGGATTGTTTGATTCTTGATTTTCAAGCGCCGGTCCTGAACATGTATGTTCAGAAGCGTTTACTGTTGATTTAGGTGGAAAATCTGTAACATTCAATGCATCATCAAATGTTACGTTGATACTTTCAACAATGCTCTTTGTACGTTTGTTAAAAACTCTGTAGGCTTTGGATTCAGTGGAATAACCTAAGAAAATAGCTTCATCAGCTTTAGAAGCAAACTTTCCTAGATTATCCTTGTCATTTAGAACAAAACACCTATTACCAAAGACATGAAAGTATTTGATATTAGGCACTATGCCATTTGCCAGTTCATAGGGAGTTTTATTAAAACGTTTATTAATGAAAGAGCGATTCTGCGTATAGCAGGCAGTGTTGATGACTTCAGCCCAAAAGGAAGGTGGGAGCCCAGAGTATGACAACATGGTACAGGCAGCTTCAACCAAGGTTCTGTTTCATCTTTCGACCACACCATTCTGTTGTGGAGTGTATGTTGCAGAGAACTGATGGTTGATTCCAACTAGGTCACAGAAGCTTTTCAGAGCGTTGTTCTTGAATTATGTTCCATTGTCTATACGGATTGAGACAACACTCTGACCATACTTGTTCTGCTGCTGTTTGATGAATGTGATAATTGTTGGAGTAGCTTCATCTTTAGCACGCAGGAATTTGACCCAAGTATACCTGGAATAGTCATCCACCATGACTAGTATATACTTCTTCCCATGCTTGGACTGAATTCTCATAGGACCACAGAGATCCATATGCAGGAGATCTAAAGGCTTAGTAGTGCTAAACACTTGCTTTGATTTATGAGAAGCCTTCTTCATTTTACCCTTCTCACAGTCTGCACACAGATGGTCCTTGTTGAATCTTAGATTTGGGAATGCCTCTCACCAAGTCACCAGTGACTAGTTTGTTAATATTCTGAAAGTTCAGATGAGAGAGTTTACGGTGCCATTGTCAAGTAAGATCATTTGAAGCTTCGGACAGAAGACACACAGAAGTAGGAGAATCATATTTCTCCAAATCTATGGAATACAGGTTAGATTTCCTAGAGCCTGCAAGTAGTTCATCACCAGTTTCTGTGATCACAGAACATTTGTTTTTCTTGAAGGCGACTACTAGATCTTTGTCACAAAACTGTCCGATGCTAAATAGATTATGACCCAATCCTTCAACATAGGAGACTTTCTTGATCTTGATGTGCTTCTTCTCAATGTCTCCGTACCCCATTATTGGTGCAACATTGTCGTTCCCAAAACGTACATTCCCGGAGTACTTAGGAACATAATTCTTGAGAAGACTTTTGTTGCCGGTCATATGTTTGGTACAGCCGGAGTCAAGGTACCACATGTGAGGTACCTGCAAAAAGAGAATAAATCACGTTTAGGTCCCCATATCTGAATGGGTCCTTGATTGTTAGTCCCTAGAAGTGATTGAGTAGTGATGTTGTCGGCTTGTGGTGGTGAAATTTCTACTGATCTATTCTTGAGTACCCATGTGGGTCTAATCTGTTGTCGTGAATGAATAGATTTGGAAGAAATTGGCTGAGAAGAAAGTTTATTTATCACTGTTGGTTTGACAGTTGATGGAATCGGAGGTTTTGGATTCGGTAGAGTTGCTGAAGCGTTATATTTGCGAATCCATGGTTGCGAAGAATTCTTAAGAATTCTCTGTGGCCTCGGTGCATCAACTTGTTTAGGGTGAACTGGTTTCCTTGCAGAAGTGGATGGTACCACTCGTCGTAGATGTGTTTGCTTGGGTTTGGTAGATTTAGCATTTTTGTACGATTGAGTGCATGAGCGGTGTGTGGAATGCAGGTAGTGTTCATGAGCGCGCCATGCATTTTTGAATGCTTCATACCCTTGTCGTCTGTAGACTTCCAGTTCCTTGATCGTCAAGAACCGTTTTGATTTGTTTAAGCGTTTAAGTGCATGAGATTGACGAGTGGTGATCCATTGATTAATGATGTAGCCTTTTGAATTTAAAAATGGAACACAGACTTGATTAGCATAAAAATCAGTCCAATCAGCACATGGTTTAACACCTAAAGACTTTCTCAATTGATCATAACAACATTTAAATTCACAGTGTCCATGAGTACAACCATCACTAATACAAAACATGGTAGAAGCAGTTTTGTCTTGTGAACTGGAATGATTACAAACAGAATCAAACATCAAAATGTTTTCACAGACAGGTTTCAAATTTGAACACCTCCTAGTGGATCTAGGAATAGCTCTTTTCCATGATGTATTTATTGCACACTTCTTGTTTCAGGCCTTCTTCACATCTGTTTAAGCTTAAGATTTGTTACAACAGTATTATTAGCAGATTTTATATGAGTGTTGGAAGCTGAAGACTTAGTGGATGCATGAGTGCAATCATCAAGTTGTGAACCATAAAGTGAAAATGTGAAAGGAGTAGGAGGTTGCATCTCTTCTTGGATCTTCTTGATTCTTTCTTTTAGGACAAACTGTTTCCTGCACAGTTCATCTATGATCTTTTCATCATGAGCAAAGGAGGTCTTAATGTGTTGTTGGAGAGTATTGGTTTCTTGCATCATAGAAGATGTATCAAGGGTAGGAGGTTTGAACTCATCTTGAATGGCTTTGGCAAGGTCCTGTTGAACAAGATGGGTAAAACAGAATTCCTGCAGGGTGTTGAATCTGTCTTGTAATTCTTTGTGAGGAATGTATTCAACAGTGGGCTTTGGTGAAACAGGAGAGTAGAGTTCTTCATCAGAATAGACAGAAGATGAAACATCAGTATCAGATGATGACGTGAGACAAGTGAGGTATGAGTCATTGAGATCAGAGTAGTCAAATGGAATTGCAGTTCTGAGATTAAGGGTTCGTTTGACATCTTCTTCAATACGTTCCTCTTCTTGACCAATAAAAACCATCCGTTGGGTAAGGCCTTCGCCAAACAGATCAGCATTATATAATTGTTTGGATGTAATCTTGCTCAATTTGAAGCCCAGCCCATCGAATTTCCATTTGGAGAAAGGACGTTCCTTTTCTTTGTATTGAGAGATGATCTTGTCACTTTGATCGCGTTTGGATAAAAGATATTCAAGTTCATAGATTCTGGAGTAAAGAGTACTTAGGTCATCCCTAAGTTCATTTTTAAGAATTTCAGAATCTTTTTCAGCACATGCACATTCTGCTTTAAGATCTAATATGGTGGTATTTGTGCTATTAGTTAACTCTAAGAATTCAGATTCTTTAGCAGCTAATTGGATCTTAAGGCTAATTAAGTCATTATCTAACTGCTTAATTACTGTTTGTGCCTCCATACCCTTGTTGTGTGAAAAATCTTCTAGAACTTGATTTCTAGTGGTTAACTCTATTACCTGATTTTCTAACTCTTTCATTCGGATTAATATGGTTTGTATGTGTTCATGTTTAAAACCCATATTATAGTTAGAGTCAGAAGATACCTTCCTGCTTTCCAAGCTTTCCTCATCTGAATCAAAGAGATCATCACCATCATCATCCTCTCTACTTCTTTCACCATTGTGAGCCATTAAATAGAACTGAGCATGATCTTCACCATCCAGATCACTGTCCGATTCTGTATCATCCAAAAACTGATCTTCTTCTACTAGCAGCGCGTTCCCAGCCTGTCTTTGTTTGAACAGACGGTACTTCTGCCGATAGTATTCTGCATCTTTGGTCTTTTTCATGGGGCAGTTCCGGATTAGATGACCTGATCTTCCACAGTTGTAGCACTTGGAGTAAGTTTTCTTTTCCTCCTTCTTCTCATCCCTCTGGTACCTTGGCTTGTCAACAGGAGCAACTCTTTCGGGTCTCCTTGAACCTGATGTGAACCGTTGTCTATTGTTAGTCTTGCTGAAACGGTTCATGAAGTTCTTGTTGGCCACTGTGAGAGCTTGAAATGCAGCTTCTATTGAATCATCATCATCATTATCGTGATCAGAATCACTGAGAACCACTTGTTTCAGTTTCAAGGATCTTGATGATGTTTCCCTAGGGATTCTGTCAGCCACCACCAAGGCAAGAGGGTCAACAACTGGTTGTTTTGGGAGAGATTTCAAGATTTCATCTTGATACTGATTGAGATCTTCGAAGATGTTGTGGAAGGTGACTGATGTAAGATCTTTATTGATATTTTTGTAAAGTCTGGCATAACCTTTCTACTCAGAACCTAATGAATTCAGAAAAACACATTTCAAATCAAGGTCAGTTCTGACAATTTGAATAGATCTCATATCATTTTGCATCTTGCAGAATCTGCCATATGTTTCAGACAGAAGCTCATTATCACGAGCTTTGAACTCATGATAACTGTTAACCAGTTGAGTGCGTTTAATGTACTCTTCTTGTTCAGTGCCTTGTTACTGCTTTCTGATTTCATCCCAGATTTCCTTGGCAGTACCCAAGCTGTCAATCTTTAGATAAATCTCAGATGAGAGACCCTGTTTTAGATAGTACTTTGCTAGTCTTTCAGCTTTCTTAGTTTCCTTCTCAGTAGCAGTCAGCTCATCATTGGTCTTTTCTCTTTCATGTCTGACAATGGGAGGATTGTTTGTTGGATCAGCTTCAACAATCCTTATGAACTTGGTGTTACCCTTGTGGATGCATTCTATCATCTTGTCTCCACAGATTTCGTTGTGTTCCGGGAAGTCCATGAACCTTGTTTTCCAGACATTATATTCCCCCCGAAACAAAACAGGAGGTTTCGTGTCGGTGCCAATGGACATCATTTCATTTGTACTTGACATGATTAGTGATGTTTGTGAGAAATGATCGTTCACTTGTAAGATGGTTTGATTGTTCGAAAACTTGACCTGATTTTAAAGTGATTTGAATGATTGATTAAAGAACTAAGTCTTTTGAATTTCAATTTTGAATTAGATCTTAAAGGATTAAATTCAACTTTGAACTAAATAGACTTGAGGTAATGTAATTCACCTTTGAATTAAATCTGATTTAAATTAAATTCAATTATGAATTAGATTGTTTGATTAAGTCCAAATGTCTTAGAGTTCTTTAATTCAAGTCCAAAGAGTCAATCACTTGTCCAAGTATAAAGAATAACTGATTGGAATTTGTCTTATCGAGTGCGAATACAGTTCAATCGAATGCGATTAGGTGTCCTTGAAAACAAGCCGAATAAGAACTTAGTATTGATGGTTAATCGAATGCGAATCAATCCTGTTTCATCAAACACTTAGAAAATAAACTGTTAGTCCTGTCAATCGCATGCGATTGCCAATATGGAATGTATAATCGTGATCCAATCAAATGCGATTCCAATAGTAGACAAAGGTGTGTTAATCGTATGCGATTCAATCAAATGCGATTCACACGGTATTTGGGCTATCTTATCAACTGCTTCTTTAAGCCGCACAGTCCAATCGCATGCGATTCACTGAACCCGGCTTATAGCTATTTGATTAACACTTAGGTGTTCCAACTTGACAAAATTCTATAAGCCGCCCCAAGAGTCAATCGCATTGACCAAGGAACCGGCTGATAGACTCTGATGTGTCCTTGTTAAATCAGATTGCCATACCCTGAATAGTGTCTAACTACTTGTACTTGATTGGTATGGCAAGTACTTGATTTTCTTTGTACAACACTTAAACTATTAAGAATTTATAATTAAATAAATTACAAAATCCGATTTCTTCTTCTTCCAGTTGTACTTTCAGACCAAGAACACCATAAATGCTTAAATACCCAGAAAATTTAATGTTGAAAAAGGTGGGTATTTAATGACTTTCTTGACTTAATTTGTATAAAAACGCCCACGGTTCAACTTTTTCTTCAAGAACAAATTTCGTAGGTTTGTAAGCTTTGTAAAACAACTCAAAGGTAGTTTGAAGAAGATGAAGTTTATACCTCTACTGAGTTCTACCTTTTGAAGTCGTTTAAGTTAAGGTTTCTTTGAGGAAAGTTGACGTTCTTGAACTTGTGTAAAACCGAGATCTTGAAGTTCTTCGAGGAAGTCTTCGAGATCTTGAAGTTCTTTTTCGAACAATCACGAGCCAAAACAAGTTTGGCTCTTATACCAATTGAAGGTCCCGTATTATAATACGGATGAAGCAATGCTAGATGATAATCTTTCTAGTGTGTGTGTGTGTGTGTTCGGTTAGAGAGAGAGAGCCGAGATCAATGTAGAGAAACACAAACACAAGATATGTTGTAAATGCAAAGCTTAGTTTAGAATGTGGGGGAAATGCCTTTATATAGCATTTCCCCAACTTTGAGTAATTACATATTACACCCCTCACTTTAATAATTTTAACAAATAGAATCTCGTTTATCATTCTAGGGTTTTAGTATTAGATGTTTATTTTGTGTTTTGTTTTTTAGAAGGTATCTCCTCCTCCTTTACTTGCTGCCACCGACCACCTCCCTGCCGCCGCCGGTCGGAATCTCGCAGGTACCGTTGACCTCCTGCCTCCGTCGACCTCCTCCCTCCCTTCTAGCTAAGGTATTTTTTTAGTGTTAATATTATTATTTAGTTATAATCAATTTGTGTTAAATATTTTAGTGAATTTGATTAATTAGATTATAATTAGTTTGTGGTAATTTTTTTAGTTAATTAAATGTTAATTAGTGTTAGTTATTGTTAGATTATTATTATTTAATGTTAGATTATTGTTATTTAGTGTTAGTAATCGGCTAATTTAATTGTCAGTGTTAGTTAATTTAATGTAATATTGTTAGATTATATTTTTAGATAATCTAATGTTAGATTATATTAATTCTAAAATTAATTTGTTAAACTTGTAATGTTAGATTATTATTTAGTGTTAATGATGTTAGTTAATTAATTGTTAATTAGTGTTAATTATTTTTAGATTATTATTATTTAATGTTAGATTATTGTTATTTAGTGTCGTTAGAAATTGGTTACTTTAATTGTCAATGTTATTTAATTTAATTTGATATTGTTAGATTATAGTTTTAGATTATTTAATGTTAGATTATATTAGTTGTAATATTAATTTGTTTAACTTAATAATGTTAGATTATTATTTAGTGTTAATGATGTTATCTTATTATTGATTTGTGTTAATATTTAATTATTGTTACTACACTAATAACTTTTGAAATTAGATCAATGTTAGTAGTGATAAACTTTAATTATTGTTAAACTTTACTTGGTGTTATTTGATTAGGGGTAAAGTCACTAAACAACTGTCAACATATATTCCCCATTTTCTATTGTGGCACGTTTACTTTTTTTACACATGTGGCCAGTCAGGTCATAAAAAACGTGTTGATATGCCATTGTGATGATTTTGACCTGTTATAGCATGTTACCTTTCCCCCTCATCTTGTTCACCTTAAAATCGAAACTTTAAACTCAAAATTCTCCATTTATACTTGATGAAAATTAATGATTTTTGAGTCTATGGAAAGGTAATCGAGTTATCTATAATATAATATGAAAAACCCAGACAAAAAACGAGTCTAATATGAGTCAAATAATCAAAATATCGTAAGGGTGCTTAATGGGTCATACCCGACTTTAATTAACAATTTCTTGGCCTACACTTGATGAAAATTAATGAATTTGGTAACCTTTGAAAGGTGAAAAGATTATCTGTAAAAATAATTATGTAAAACGAGTAAGAGTTGAGCGAAAAATGAGTTTTCTTCCGGCTCTGTTTTTCAAATTGAAATCGAATAACAATCCGACACTTTAATCTCGAAATTCCCCATTAATACATTATGAAAATTTATTATTCTTGATCCTATGAAAGGTAATCGAGTTATCTATAAAGTAGTACAAAAGAATCGGTCAAAACGAGTTTAAAATGAAACAATTCTTTAAAAAACAGTAAGATGGTCTTGAATGATACATAACCGACTTTAAGTAGCAAATTCTTCGCCTACACTTGATGAAAATTCTTGAATTTGGTGTCCTTTGAAAGGTAAAACGATTATTTACAACATTCTGCAAAAAGAATTAGCGAAAAGGATCAAGAATCGATCGAGAAACCTGCTGGATAAGTTGAAGGTCGAATTTTGGCACGTTGACATGTTTTTAATGACTTGACTGGCCACAAGTGTAAAAAAAAATAGACGTACCACAATGAAAAATGGGGAAAAGTTGACAAGCTATTTAGTGGCTTTACCCCTATTTGATTATGTTAGTTTATTTTGTATATATTTAATCTAATTGATAACATGTTAATTGTTAGTAATGTACTGTTAGTATACTAATAAAGTTATAAATTAGATCAATGTTAGATTATTATTTAGTGTTAATGATGTTAGCTTATTGTTAACAATTGTTAATCTTTAATTATTATTAGTAAACTAATAATTTTAGAAATCAGTTCAGTATTAGAAGTGATAATTTTTTATTATTGTTGAATTTTAATTGTTCATTTACATGTGTGAGCTTAGAATAGCCACCCGAAATTGATTTAGAAATTAATTTCGGGTTGTTCCCATGTTGGGACTGCTTCTTGAATACTTTATCTATTTAGGATGTGAATGTTTGTTACATGGTTGTGTGTTTAAGAAAGATTCGGTTGTCATTTACTCTATGCTTCCGGGGTATATATTTCTTTATATAGTTGGGAGCTAAGGGTAAATGCTGCCGAAATTTTCTTAAACAACCGATCATGTAATATGTCTTCACATATGAGGTAAGATATTCAAAAAGTGGTTAGGACGGCCACCCTCATACAAACCACTCGCATTTTCATAGTATTAAAATATAATACATGAATTGTATCCTTAGTAAGTATAATATGCTTTGAATGCAGTTATGACGATTGATAAGAGCTGGAGTACTTTAGCAAACCGTAATTTTCGTGAATTTTTCAATGGTCTTGACACATTCCTCGATAGGTTTAAAGACTACTTAAACAGTTGTGGTAATTGTCGTTGCCCTGTGATTATTGTGATAACACCCGTTATCACCCGCTTAAGGTACTTAGGATTCACATACATGAATATGGGTTTAGCGAGGGCTACACGATTTGGAGGTTTCACGGGATACCATTTGTTCCTCGAGCATCACATAGTGGTCTTGGTCAAACGAATAATGAGTTGCATGATTACCTCAATGACATTGGTCAGGAGAATACTGTCAACGAACACAACAGGGAAAGTGATGAGCCAACTGAAGGCCCAAGTGATGAGCCAGCTGAAGACCCAGGTGATACAAATGATGAACTTGGTGAATTATTTTGTTAGCCTCCATATAGCTATACCCTGGTTGTGACTGGATGTCTTTGCTTGACTTTTTGGCAATGCTAAGGCACATGAAGGTTATCAATAAATGGACCGATACTTCATTTGACCAATTGTTAGAATTGCTTGGGGTTGCATTTCTGACAACTAATATCCCGTCATCACACTATGAAGCTAGGAAGATAATGAGAACGGTCGGGTTAGGATACGTACCTATCCATGCTTGTATTAACGACTGCTGTTTATTTTGGGATGAATACAAAGATTTGCAAAGTTGTCTGATATGTTCCGAGAGTAGGTGGAAAGACAAAAACACTAAGGGGAAGAAAGTTGCTAACAAGATACTGCGTTACTTTCCTTTGACGCCTAGGCTAAAGCGTATTTATAGCTCAAGACACACTATAAAGTTTATGACTTGGCATGGCTACCAGTGGATGGTATTGCATGGAAACATTTTGATGCACAGTATCCTGATTTTGCAGCAGAACCTACAAATGTCAGATTAGGGTTGGTTGCTGATGGTTTCAATCCGTTTGGCAACATGAGTACTTCTTACAGCATGTGGCTGATCATACTGACAACATACAACACGCCTCCATGCATATGTATGAAAAAGTCTTCATTCATGTAGATCTTGTTAATTCCTGACCCTAGATCACCTGGTAAGGATATTGATGTTTTCTTGAGGCCGTTGGTAAGGATACAACGCTTGTTGCTACTTAAAGTGAAAGCGTACTTAGACCCAGCTATTTTAACAGAAATAATTGAGCTATGCTTTTTCTTCAAACAAATTTGTGCACGAAACTTGATGACGCAAGATATGAAAAAAGCTGAAAAGCAATTGATCAATAGTTTGTGTAGTTTTGAGCAAATATTCCCACCGGTATTTTTTTGATATAATGATTCATTTGGTTATGAATTTACCCGAAGAGGCTATTCAAGGTGACCCTGTTTACATGAGGTGGATGTATCCATTTGAAAGATACATGAAAATGCTAGCAAAATATGTTAGAAATAAAGTAAGGCCGGAGGGATCTATAGCGGAAGGGTATGTTGCAGACGAAGCCTTGACTTTTTGTTCAAGGTATCTCGAGGGTGTATCAACGAGATTTAATCGTCCTGATAGAAATGAGGATGCTCCAATTCTACACGTTAGTTGTATGTGTTCCAATCAGTATGTACACCAATTAGTAAATGTGTATATATAAAATTGGATCACATACTTCAGACGAAAGTAGATTGGTTTGTACTCAACAATAATCCCGAGATTGATAACGACAAGACATAAGTGTTTCTTTCGGTTTGTATTTCATATCTATTTTAAATAATTCTACTAATATTAAGAACATTTATAGTCAATTTGCTGCTAACATGCCGATCGGAAGTAATTTACAAACCAAATTTTCTCGTTGGTTTAAGAACAAGGTAAGCTCATTGTATAATACCTTGATGGAACAAAGTATTATGATCTGACGGAAGAAATTCTTGATCTGGCATATATTAGTGATTACAGGGTTGTGTTGTTTCGATGTAAATGATTTAAAACCGATAATCAACAACGTCGTGTCAAAGACCAATAACCAGTATTTCTACTCAAACTGAATGGTTAGTAGAAGACCAATACATTCTTGCAACATAATCAAATCAAGTCTTTTACCTTGATGACCCGTCAAAAGGCCGTCAAAGAGGTGAAAGAGGTTAATCAAGCCAACATTATCGGAAGGTCGTTCATGAGGTAAATCATAGAAAGATTTGAGACCGGGATATCATGGCTGAAGACGACGAAGATGTTATACATGACGGCAACTCACCAGATCTATCATTGTGTGCTGATTTGGATCATTTGACTTATACGAGTTTGAGTATAGGTCAACCAACAGAAGTTGTACATTTTCATTTACCCCGAACATACTAATAATGTTGATGATAGTGATGATGACATTGATGATTATGATAATGAAAATTCCGATTCTGAACATGAATGTGAGCCACACAATTGTAGTAGTGATGAATCTGATGGATCTATAATTGTAATTGTTATTTGTACAAAAATACTACTTTGAATCGTTATTTTTTACCGAGCTGTTTGATTTATACAATTGTTATTTGTAAACTACTATTAATGCTCGTTTCATGGGCTTGTTCGTATATTTGTATTTTTTTACAGATGACATCTGTAGCACGTGGTCAGGGTGGAGATTGTGGTGGTAATCCACCCAATGGTAATTGGCAACCACCTTCTGGTGGTTGTGGCGATGATGGTATTATGTAACTTTGAAATGTTTTTAACAGTTTAATTTAATTACGTGTATTCTTAACTTGTTTGCTTGAAATTGTAGACTGCAAGAAAGGCCGTGGGGAAGCCCGAAATGTAGACTTGAGAAGAAAGACATGGCAGAAGAATGATAAACGACCATTTCCGATTGAGTTTGATGATCCTAACTGTAACGGCATGTGGAGACCGGTTGGGATTAATGCCAATAACTTTACGAGCTACGTTGGGACCTTGGTGAGAGACAACATCCTATATTACTTCTTGAAATGGAGTAAAGTTCCCGAAGAAATGAAGCTCCCTATCTTACCGTCTCTTTAGGTTTCACTTAATTTTTTTTATATATTGTATATTTGTAAAAATTATACAATAAACTAACTTTTTCTTATAACGTACATACCTATTTTGATATGACGCCCCATTATGATGGGCCAAACAGTGTGTCGGTCTTGACGGAAATTGATAAACCGTGTGTTGTCCTCTACAAAGACCAAAAATACAAATTTAAAAGTAAATAATTTGAGAAAAGAGGGGGGGTCTCGTGTGCTCACCGACTGCGTCAAGAGCCTCCTCCTAACATGGATCAGAATGAGTGAGATTTGTACGTTGACTACTTTTGTAGGGAGAAGACCGTTCAACGGTCAATAGTGAACACGCAAGTTAGAGCGCAACAAGTACATCAAAGCTTGCATGGTCGGAGGTCTTACTCTCAGTATCGATACGAGCACATAAGTCTCTTTATCTCTAAATCTTAATTTTGACACAGTATGTTAATTATAATGGTCGACCCGTCGACCCGTTTGCTTGATTTAAGTGTCGACCCTTTTGTGTGATATATTGTTGACCCGTTTTGTTTAATATGATGATCGACTCGTTTATGTGATATAATGATCCACCCGTTTTGTTTGATTTAATGATCGACCCGTTTGAGTTATATATTGGTCGACTGTTTGTGTGATATAATAATCGTTATTAAGTATATATTTATTTTATTTGTTTATAGCGTGACCCTGAAACGCTAAAACCCCCAAGCTTGATCGAACAATATATGTTAAACCATTCACGCAATGACATCTTTACAGACGAGTCTCTTCAACAAAATTATGTAAGTAATTATTTATTTATTTCTACGTGTCATCGCAAAAGACCAACTGTCGCCGCAAAAAGTAAATAATATATTTTTTATTTATGTTAATAAGTCGCCGCAATAGCATAAATTTCGCCACAAAAAGTAAATAAAATATTGTTTATTTATTTTTAATATGTCGCCGCAAAAGACAAAGTGTCGGTGGAAAAGGTCCTCCACGTGGCACGTGATGGGTCCGGTACAGTTCGACGCTAAAGGTCAAAAATGTCATCGCAAAAAACATTTAGGTACAAAGTATTTGCGGCTACCCTTTTGCGGCGACATATCGACACAAATGATTTGTAGCGTCGGCATATGGGGTTTTAGCGGCGACTTTTGTCACTGCAAAAGGCCGTTTTTTGTAGTGATATGTTAAAACATAAGGCTTATGCATGCTGTGCAAATATATATCTTCAAACTTCTTAATTGTTATCCGTTCAAATTGTAATGATGAGTTATATCTTCATTGATTAGAGGGCTTGATATATTAGAATTTCATAGAATTAGACTAGTAATTTGTATGGAATTTGAGCTAATTAGAGCGCCTACACCCTTCATCTCCCATCTATCTACGCCTCTAGAGTAAATACAAAACTTAGCGAGTACATAATTATTACACATTATATCATGATTACACATTCAAATGAACTGAACTATACTTAAATACAGACACCGAAGATAACAATCCTACACAATACCATTATAAAGACGTTCATGAACTACTATCTCAAAAAGATGAATCCCGTTCAATACAGACTCGGAAGAGTACGGTTAATGCCACCTGGCCAGGTAAAAGCCAATTAGTTACGTATAAACATGCATGAATAACGAAACATACACCGCTAAGTAAAACGACCTACTATTAACTAGATGTGATTAATTAACAACCTACAATAAACTATGTACGTATACTTAATTACTTACTGATCACCTACTTTCTAGATTTGACTTTCACGTCAATGTGAGTTGAGTTCTATCTAGATTCGATGGATATATATACGTACTGCTGCTAACTTAGGAGCATGTATATATGATAAATTAGCAACAAGCCTGCTTTATTATTATTTTATTAGGTTTGGGGCCGTGTGGAGTTTGGTTATAATGTCATGCCAACTCTATCTTCCGGAAACAACTATAATAATATGTACTCAAAACTATTTTTAAAGACTTTGTAATATATTGTTGCCGGCCTTTCAATATTAAATTTATAGTAAAGTATAACAAGTTGTTTACTAGTCTGTTATCTTTAACCATGCATTTTTTTATTCGTTTTTATTTTTATTTATAAATAATATACGTGTTTGTGGTATGTGGCAAGCTAGAGAGGAGGTTAAAGAAAAATAGTGAATGTTAAATGTTATTGTTTACAGTGTATATTAGAACTCGATTGTATGGTTTTTTGAGCTTGATTATTCTCACGTGGAATTGTTTTGAGATTGATGCTGCTGGACCTTAGGTCCGTTTAGTTATTGCTAAACCGAGTACAAAGACATAATCTTTTTTGAAAAAACTTCTAGTTTTATGATATTTTCTAATGATGCACGTGAATGATTTAATGACTGAATTATGATGTGTGTTATATAAATTAATTGATGATGAAACATGGTTTTAACATATGATGATTATGATGTTTATTGTAAATGATGACACGATGACATGGGGTAGGTAAACTTACTTCTAAGATGTAACGACGGTGTCTGATACGTAAAATGTGCATTTTAGGACTTTACTAGAATGACGATGGCTTGTCGGGTTTCTTAAACAACCTTGGTGACACGTGGTGTGCATGCGCTTTAAGTACTTGCTTACTAGAGTGGTGACATGTGCATAAACCCCAAGGGCAGAAGGAGGACCCGACATTGGGTACTGGTTATACATTCACCTGAGCGACTTATTTTGATGTAACTGTAACGTCCCGAGGTTAGAAATATTTATTATTAATTATTATTTATTATAATTTTTATAAAATTTTTATTTCATTTATGTTAGTTGAAATTCAAGTAGGGGGACCTATATTGTCAAAGAAACAAAAAAAAAAAAAAAAAAAGAAGAAATGAAGTCTAGGGGCTGGAAGTATAAATAGCTTAAAGTGTTATATATATACACTAGATTTAATCACACAAATATTACAAATATTAGAGAGGTTAATAAAAAGGAGATAAGTGATTACTGATTAGCAAACTGCACAATTGCAAATATTAATCCAAAATTAAGGTATGCATGATAAAGTATATGTAATTAGTTTAAATAGCTGAAGTACTTAGTTTAGTTAGTGCAATTGATAGAACTAACATTATAATTAATCTATTTATGTTAAAAAAAACAACTACATACGTTGTTTATAGTGTTCGGATACACTAATGAGGGTTAAAATGTCGAATCTATGACTAAATGGGTCAAGAACAGGCCTATTCGTATAGAGCACAAGTTGTGTTTTATGTGCGGCTTGTGTGAGTTTACATAAGTTGATTCAATTGTAGCTCCTTTGTCGGCTCCGAGCTGCGCGTAACCTCTCACAGACTTAACTGTAAAATTTTATGTCGTTCCTGCAATACCCCGGTACTACCAAGTAACATGTGCCTAACCTCACCCCAACAACCCGGGCTCTACACCGCGTCCCGTATAGCAAATTTCGATTATGAACATCCTCTAAGAGCGTTTACCTAACATTGGTCATGTGTGACACCTATAGATACCCAAGACGCGTGAGCAAGTCTCGACTATTTTTCATAATATTCTTTACTTGACCCTTGACTCGTTCCTTGTTGTAGTTTTCCGGCTTAATCGTCTCGTTCTACGCTAATCGAATCAATTCAACAGCGAAGTAGTAATCGTCATACGCAACATTTCACTGTAAGTAACACACATCTCGACCTACAACTCAAGACATCGGCCAAAACATTAGCCTTACCTGGTGATATGAGATTTCACAACCATAATATTCTGCAGCGGCATTTAGTCATTTCCACTGTTGCACATTCAAATGTTTCTGGCGCGTGAAATATTTTAAACTTTTAATATCGGTAATATTTAATTAGTACACTTAACCCTTAAAGGTAATATCTCCAAATTCTTAACACGAAACCACTAGCGCAAACTTTAAATCATGTGTTGTGTAATTGCTCTCGTAGTGCTTTAGCTGTCACGACGCGTAGGCAATCACTTTCCCCTGCCGTATCAAAACACAATCCAAATCGCAGTGAGATGCATCAAAATAAATCACTAAATCTTCCATTCCCTCCGGTAAGGTCGACACCGGAGCTTCGCACAATTTCTGCCCTAAGGTCTCAAGAAGCCGTCTGTGGTACACCTCCCCAGATAAACCTTTCACTTGTCTTAGATAGCTTCGTTAATGACGCGGCAATCTTGGAAAAGTTGTCTGCAATATCCTCTCAATCCTAGAAAATTCCTAATCTCTCTAGAATCTTTTGACTGTTCCCTCTTTAACATGACTTCAAACTTGGCGGGATCTACTTCTGTCTCATCTTATTCACAAAATATCCTAGAAATTAAATCTCGCGTACCCCAAACTCGCGCTAAGAAATCTTCACGTACGGCTCCTCCCGTTTCAGATTTGTTAAAATCTCCCGCAGATGTAGTTCATACTCACTACTAGAAAAAAGGGAAAAAACACCAAAAGGCTTTTGCGAAGACACGTGTCGTCGCAGAAACCCCACTACACGACAAAAACTGATCACTTTTTGACTATTGCTCAGTGTTGACCAGAATTACACTTTCTTTGTAGTGCCTCCTCTCGGGTCTTAGAATAAATTAACTATCGTTGTAGAAGAAAATCACTGGTCGGTCTAACATGGGTCTATACATTTTGTTCATCAGATCCCTGAAGGCGGCTAGTGTACTCGTAAAAGGGCATAGTTACTAACTCGTAGTGCACATGCCTTGTCCTAACTGCAGTCTTGCTGCTAACTCCCTCACGTACGCGGAGTTGGTAATAACCGGATCGTAGACTTATCTTTGAAAATCATGTTGCTCCTTTCAACCAATCGAACAACGCGTCTATCATGGATAACGGGTAACGATTCTTGATAGTAGTTTGTTTAGTTCGCTAAAATCAATACAAATGCGACATAGTCCATTCTTACTTCTTCACAAAAGCATCGACACTTCCCACCGCGGACTACTCAGTCGTATGAAATCCTCTTCCCACAATCCGTGAAACTAGTTCATTGACCTCACCATCTCTGGCGGTTTTAACCGATACGTTGTCTTAGCTAACGGTGTCGTACCCGACACGAAAATAATTGTACTTGACGCTCCCGCGGTACCCCGGCATGTCACTTACTTCCACCGCTCTCTAAACTTTCGTATCGTCGATCACATACGCTCGAAGCACATAATACCCGAGCTAAAGTTACATCCTCGCATTCACAGTCGCGTAGACGGTCATGTCTCTTCTCTTACGTTCCCCGACAGTTATTAGTTCTCCCCCACTTGGGGCTTGAATCCCTATTTAGCGTCACTTTCCGTTCATCTGCATATTTTTTTCGGACGAATCTGCTCCAAAGTCTTGACCACAATAGCTACCATTCACTTATCCATCACAAGGAAATCCACGTTTCCACCCCAACAGTAATCATTGGTACTCTCGGCTGACGTCTCGGGTCAGTCCCATGGGTGACGCACGGTATCCTCGTCTCGAAGTACATTCGCAGCTTCCCACTAAACAAATCTCGGTTTCCACGAGCATTAACTATTTGAAGTGTAGATAACACAGTATAAGGTGGGTAGGCTTTAACGAGATAACTTCTCAACACATACAAGTCCCTTTTTGCACACTTAACTAATCTGCGAGTTAACCCACGTACACTAAGGCAACCCTAGCTAAGCACATGTTAAATACACACAAGTAATCCCTCAACAGATTCACAAGATACTTCATGATACCGTCAAGTTCTAATGCGTACCGTCTATTTGTAACAATATAGGCCTTCATACCATTACGAACACACTATACATATCAAATCTTAGCATCACCACCAAGTCTCTCGATTCACATGCTTAAGTCAAGCATTACTAAAAGTTTATTCATCACGTATAATGCATCATGTATAGGCATCACATATACTACATCTCACCTATATCACATCATCATCATCATCATCAATATCCGAATACCAATCACAATTCGGCCATCATATCATCACAAGTTAGCATGGTGTGAATACAATGTTGTGCATAACCCTGGCATATAAGCAGTCGAAAGCTTGAATATACACTATCACAACAATCAAATAAGAACATGCAATAAGGCCAATCCAAGTGTTCTCAACCTATATGTCTAGTCTCATGCATCGCTTAAGGTAATCGCATTATGCTAAGTATCAATATCATCTACTTCACATCTATCTAAATAATAAATACAATTCAGAAATCATCTCGTCATCAATCATATAGATAACAATCATAGTTCACTATCACAACATTATAAGTGTTCAGCAGGACCTCCACCTCCAGCTGACAATGCGTTTTGAAAAGGTTTTATTTGAAAATCGTTTAGAAAATCTAGTATTGAATTAAGGTCTAAGTCCAAGCACACCACCTGCGTACTTGAATCCCTTAAACCGAGACTCTCATACCAAGTTGTAACACCCCAATTTTTTTGAATTAGAATAAAAATCAAATAACTAAAACCGTTGACTAAACATCAGATACAACATCCACCTACCCAACACCCGGGACTTACGAATCCAAAGAAAATTGTTTAAAATAGCATTTAGAAATCAGAGTATGAAAAAATTGCGGAAAATAGATGTCACGCGGAAGCCTTCCCCTTGTCAACACATGACGGTCCTAAAAGAAATAAATAACAACGGGTTAAGTATAAAGCTTAGTGAGAACACAACACTTGTACATTATATTAGATCATACATCTACAAATAATGCACATCACATCAAATATGCTCTAAGGCGGGGTGGCCTACTTCCGAACGAGCTCTGCTGCTTAAAAGCACAACATCCGTGTCATAATAGTTGCCATAAAGGCGAGGTGGCCTGTTGTCGAACGAGCTCTGCTGCTCAACATATAATATCACGTATCACATACAACACAATATCACATAGAGAACATATCAAAACATATCATAAAAGTTTAACAATTTCCATAAACACGGGGTGGCCTGCTGCCAAACGAGCACTGCAGCTCAAGACACACACCTCCGTGTCAAATAAACGAGAACTGCTGCTCAAGTCACAAACCTCCGTGTCAGATAAACTAGCACTGCTGCTCAAGACACAAACCTCTGTGTCAAATAAATAATAATCACATAGAGCATGTATTACAACATAATATAAGAGTTAGTGAAAACTCACCTGACTGCAGCAACCGAAGATATACGGAATCATAGTCAATTTGCAAAGAGATTCAGTCAGCGAATCACACGACTAAATCCTGGTTCATACATCATCTGATCAATAACAGATACAAAAACCCTAGATACGACACTCTCTCGTACCTAACAACTCTATTTTAAGATTCCTAAAATCGAGGTTCTAGATCGAACCCCCATAGACCGAAACCTTAACCCGTTCGAAGTCCATAAATATATATTTATATATATTAAACCCGTTCGAGGCCCTAAGAAGGATCCGCTCGAAACCTTTACAAAATATCCATTCTAGTCCTTTTAAATATCTCCATTCGAATCCTTAATAAAATCATCCGTTCGAACCATTAATAAAATAATCCGCTCAAAAACTTATGTACATTATGTCCATAAAACATATATATCTTCACCGGTGACACACCCACATCCACCTTCGACACTGATATCTTCACTGTCGACAAACACACACTCCGCACCGCCGTCCTCTCCGTTGACACACACACCTCACACAGGGTTTAGGGTTTAGGGTTTAGGGTTTAGGGTTTCCCGGCGAGAATAAACACACACAACCCATACCGAAGCTGTTTTCATCTCCGCTCTTACACACACACCTCGACGCTTTCTTCTTCGGCGACACTCAAGCACGCACACACCTAGATCAGTTCGTCGACCGTTGTGGTCATCTCCGGCTAACACACACACACGAAAACTACTGCCGTCACTGACGTCACACAGACCATCTCTCTCTGATCTAGACTTCAATGGCTCTAGCGACAGGTTCACAATCAAGAAAAGGGGGTTTTCGTTTCCTGCTTCTCTATTTCGACAGGGCGGCCACTAAGATCCTAAAAAACTAGACTAGAATAGCGTAAAACGTAGTTATAAGCTTACAAGGAAGGGATAGAAATGTTACCTGGTATTTTCTTTCGAAAATGGTGGTATTCCGGCGGCGATACGGTAATTGGCGGCGGCATTGCGGCGAAGTAGCGGTGCTCCGGCGAGACAGCCGATGGTGACCCTCTCCTCACTCCTGCTGCTACAGTAGACCTTCGAAAATTATGCCCTACCCCATTAAATGCTTATTTAATACATATACATATACTATCCATTTCCTTTTCATTTTTAATTTCTTAAGACAACCAAACCTAAACCATGTTCACTTTCATAAGGCCCAACCAAAATAAACCAATTCAAGCCTAACCACAACTAATCACTTAAGTCCATAATAATTATTAAAGCCCGTCTAAAATTCTTTCTTAAACCATAATTAAAGATACAACTCTTTTATCCAAACTCAGTCTATCCTTGTATAGAATACTTATATATATACCCACACATCGCTAATTAATTCGTCCAATATTACAACTCTTGAATGGCTTAACACCGATGATAATAATCCCTTTCAGACACATCTCCAAGAAAATTCAATAATAGTAAATCTGAAACTGGGCATTACACAAATCGATTATGATGATTTCATAATTCAGACACACAACCGGTAATATTTTAGGACTATAATCTTGTTCAGTTGTGAAGCAGGAGATTCTCACACAAAAAGAAATGATAATCAGATGTTTTACCCCAATCTATAACTCACCAGCAAATCCTTCTTTCTCAATTCTCTACCCTGACCTATTAACAAAAAATTGAGAGTAACTTGGGGTAGTAAGATAACTCTTATTGAATTCCTGAAAGAAGGAACTTACAGTGACTATATATACATAGAGAAGAAGCTACTAAGGTTAACATAAAGTTAACTAACAAAGTAACAGACTAACTAACTTATATTTAAATTTGCCTATAGTTGATTAAGCTCTTGTAGTGTAGGACATGTGTGCCATGTAAGCTATTCCTTTGATGAATTTGATATGGGTCAACAGATTGAAGATACTTTTGAGTTTCTAATTGGTACTGAATCAGGAATTGATATGTATGGATCTTTTAAAAATGATGTCTCACAGCTGACTATTCAATAACAAGTTGCAAAGATAAAAGAAAGCAAGAGAATGTCAACACCTAGGGTTGAAAAGCCTGAGGTTGAGCAGATACCAACTCTAGATAGTTTCTGAACGTCTGAATATAGAAACTGTGTTGAGGATTAACAGAGAAGTATCAGAACTATTTCATCCATCTCCACGAAAATTCAGAAAAACTGCAAGAGATGTGATCAGAGATCGAGCAAAACAGAAAAGAATCATGAAGTTGAGAAGAGGTGCTGAATGGAAAGTTCTTGAAAATTATAATCCTGATCCTATTTCTACCGCAACTTTAAGAGATGTAAGGAAAAAGGTTGTCTTAACCACATAAGCTTTAAACAAAGAAGACAGAAACTGGAGGTATCAAGATGTTGCTATTGCATTTCTGGAGCAAAAGATACCTGAAATATACACTGATAAGCTGGAGCAAATGCTTCCTATTGATTTGCTTGGTGTTACAAATGATTCAGAAGCAGGACGCAGGTTGATAATGAGTTGGCATGGAAAGTCAGAAAAAGAAGTTAAATCAAAATATCCAGTATCAAGAGTTAATTGTTCTTTTGGAAGGCTTTTGAATGTTATATGGGTATACTTCAGGGTGCTCAGAGTTGATCAGAAAAGATATCATTTTAGTCAATTTGACTTGAAGCACTTAAGTCTGGATGATATAGAATACATGGCTGATATGCTTGAATCTAGAAAAGACAAATCTCATGCAGACAAAGAAGGACATCAGATATTGAGGGAATTCATGAAACAGAGAGTTAGAGTTGCAGAAATGACTGATCTTCAATTGGGTGCAGAAGCTGATAAAGAAAAGATCAACATTCTCAAGCCAAACACTCAACATTCAAAATTAGATCAACTGGAACTCTATCAAGTTGTGTGGAAGGATGATGTAGATGAAAAAGATGATGGAATTGTCCTGTTTAAAAGAAAGAAAGAAAAATTATTCTTAAGGTTGAATGAGCTTAGTGCATATTCAGATGGATCTCTCAGAGTTTGGTTAACCAAAATTAGGGAACTCAGTCTTAGCCTCAAAGATGACTGTGATCAATCAACCAGAGTTAGCCTGACTAAAGTGGTGGAATCAATTGAAGCAAAACTATATGAGAGAGCAACCTTAAGAAGATGGCAGATAATACTTGGACAAAGAAATCTAGACTAGACTCAATCAAGGGGGAGATTGTTAGATCCAAAATGTATGTTTGAGATCTAGTCTATATTTTGTATTAAATAGGTCAATATATACCTTAGATTGATTGTATAGGTCAAAGGTATATATAGACCTATTTAATACAAAGTATAGACTAGATCTCAAACATACATTTTGGATATAACATGTTTTTTGTGTGGTCATGTCATATAATATGTACCCTTTTTGAGTTTGTGGGCATCTAATGAGAACCATGGGAATAGCTTTCGGGTTGAGCTTGTCTTTGGTGAGATTGTAGGCATATGGTCTATATCCAATGACTCTTAAATGGTCAAGATTGGGGAACTTTTGATATACTACCTCATATGGACTTTTGTAGTTAAGTATTTTTTTAGGGTAGTCTATTAATCAGATATGTGGATGTTAGTATACAGTAGCCCCAAAGATGTTTAGGAAAATTTGCTTGGAATTGTAGAGACATTGCCATCTCAAGGATTTGTCCATGCTTTCTTTCAATCCTACCATTCTGTTGTGGGGTGTATGGACATGAGGTTTGGTGTATGATTCCATTGCTTTGAAAGAATTCATGAAGTGTAGAGTTTAGGAAGTCACTACCATTGTCACTTCGAATGATTTTGATCTGTTTTTGAAATTGGGTTTAAACATATTTATGGAAGTTTTGTAGAGTAGATGGAACATGGTGTTTATTAGGAAGTAGAAATGTTCAAACAGCTCTTGAATGATCACCGTCATAGCTTCAGGTCCATTTGTGTTCTTTGGTGAGATTGTAGGCATATGCTCTATATCCAATGACTCTTAAATGGTCAAGATTCATTCTTTGTGTTCACTAATCTTCATATGTCACTTATGTTTGCTTCATATTATCAAATCTAATTTGCTTTATCGAACTTTTATTCACTTGAATCTGCTTTCACTACTTGTGTTTTAGTCAAATTCAAGTGTTCATACAATCTGGTCCTCGATCATTAGATTTTAAATTTAGAGCCCCGCAAACGATTTAACATTTGAAGCCAATGATACTTACCTACAAAACCTTTGACTATGATACTTCAGGGTTTCTTTGAAGATTTCTGGTCGACCATACGCATATCCCCACCATTGAAGATGAAATTAGGGTTTCTTTGAGAATACGATTGTTAGAATGAGAGAAAGCGAAGGGATGGGGTACAGAGATTTGAAAGCCGAATTCGGATCCTTCCAAAGCTCCAAGGTCCGCACTTTTTTTCAATTTGGAGGGTTCTGGTATGCAATTGAGAAATCATTCCAATAATCTAATTGAGTGTCATGTCAGATTCCTACACTATCTAATTACCTTGGATTACAAATTTAGTGATTAATCCTACATGCTACCTAGGACTCATTAGATTCTAGGTTAGATAGGATATAGATAGAGTTATGTTAAAAATAGCTCGGAAATATTATATATTGTTGTTGACTATGCATTTAGTTGTAGAACATCAAATATCATAGCAAATGTGACCATTGGAATATTCATGCCTTCATGGCGATTAATTTGTGTTTAGTTGGCATGAATTAGTCTCAAATTTATGGAACATACAACTTGATACTTTTTCTCTAAATCAATTTTTCTCAAGTATAGATATGTTTATTAATATCTACTATTCAATTGTTGGTTACAATTCATGGCATTTTTTTTCATTTTTTGTTTAGCATAATAGTTTCAAAATTTACGTTTGAAGCAATGTTTGTAAAAGCTTGCTACATGCTACCCATGGATTTACTCATAGTCTATTTAATATCTCTTCTTTAACTATGAATATATGGTCATACATCCTAATGTCTCCATTCGACTATCATATGGCAATTTTTTAAATAAATAGACAAGCAACAAGCAACAGAAAAATACAAAAAAGAAATAGAATGTGAACAAGTTCCATATGATACATGATACATCTAATGCATCTATTTCTGATGTGTTGAATTTGAATGTAGGTTTTAATTTTGAATACATGATGCATCCATTTTCAAGCAAGTAATTTTGACATGATGATACATCCCATGTATCAGAGGTTAATGACCTGTAGCATGTAGCTACACGTGGTTTATGTAACTCATACATTCCAATGCATCCATTCAACAATCATTTGGCAATTTTAAGGAATAGACGAGCAACAAACAATAAGAAACTTGAAAAATAGAAACAACTTAGACTAAATTTGAATGTATGAATTAGTTTAGAATACATTATGCATCCATGCATCCAGTTACACCATTTGATAGTTAGATTGGTGCATTTGTTTTAATCTATGCATACATCTTAATTCATTTGAACATATACATTACTTTTGAATGTATGCATCATGTGCATTTAAACTTTTGTAAATTACTTTTCGATGTACTATCCTCGTATGTATTAGTTTTTTATATATACATAACTTTTGAATGTATGCAGTAATGTGCAACGGGTGCATTAGTGGTGGATGCAGTGTATTATCAATCTGGGGTTTTTACGTGTGATGTTATATTGTCGAAGAAAACAATAGTGAATAGTGTTATGAAATGATGTAGAAATTCATCATAACTGTGATACTAGGTAATAGTGTTCTTACACATTTTTATGTCCAAGGAAATGTTCTTTAAAAAAGGTGATTTGAACGCACCATGCATGAAAAATTCTAAAAAAAATAGGTCAAGACTTATTTATAATTAAAGAGATTAAAATTCTGAATGTAATTGTGTAATTTATACGATTGAAAAGTTAATCTTATGAAAATAATTTTGATTTGAAGATTTAGGTTGTGAAATTGGTTTTTAGTTGCACAGTTACGTGCAAATTGATAGGATTTGTATGCATAACCGTCGAACCCTGATGACACGCCCAATACTTGAAGACACTCAAGGGTCACACTTGTGAGGGTACGTAAATCAAGAAGTCATTTATTCACACTTTGGGAGATAGGCATTATGACAGTTAGTCATAAGTCAGTATAGAGAGCCATAAATAACCAGACATATTTAATTAACAAGATTATATATATATATATATATTGGATAATAAATATATATTGTTAATTATTGGTATTTAGGATTAATATCTTGGATATTATCCTAAAAAGGGTTAATACTAATTATTTATTATTAAAGAGAAATAAAATATATATTTATATATATGTTCGGCCTAAGAAGATATATATATTATGTATTTTATATTAAAAATAATGTATAAATCAAGTTACCTAATTAAAGATAAGTAGAAAGTTATCTATAAATAGGGGATATATACAACTAATTAGGGTTAACATTTTGTAACACAAAATAAAAAATCTCTCTCCCCCTCTCTCCTTGAAGTCAACGGCCGAAGACGCCCTTGGGGTAGGGGTTAGTCGATTTTGGTGATCAAGCACCAAGAAGATCAAGAACAAAAAGTGTGATCCAAATACTTGTTGTACCTCATTACGGGTGGACTTTCATTGAGCAATCCAAGGTATAATCTTCTTCTCATAATACGTTCTTGATGGCTATGGTGAAATCGATGGACATGTGTATGTACATACACATATCGATTTCCATGAATGCATGTTAGATTGGTTGCTTATCTTGTTTTAAGTTTAAACTAATCCTGATTAACATGGTAATATGATTTTTGACAATATGGACAAAAACACACTTGTGATAAACCAAGATTTTTAATCCTTTAGGGTTTTAAGGATTATGATTATTATTTTCTTTCCGCTTTATAAATAATAACTGATTATGTTTATTCAATTCTGAGTTGGTTCAAACCAGTTTGGATTAACTATTATTATTGTATTTTGATATATTGTGTGTTGTCATTTTTGAAAATCACAAAAGGATAGACAATTTCATGTCAATTCTAGTTTAGTCAAAAACAGTTGATTTCTGGATAAGGTTTGTAGTTTTGAATCTTTGATCAGAAAGGTAAACCGGTTAGGTTTAACCGGTTAAAGGATTAAAACTATGAACAGTTTATTGAATTATATGATTATCTGTTTATGTATATAATTTTTCGATTATGTGGATTGGTATTATATCAATCTCGGTTTGTTGTTTAAAATTGTACGATTTTATTGTTTTTGACTTTTAATCAGAAAAGTTAAACCAGTTAGGTTTAACAGGTTAAAAAGGGTTAAAACTAAAAAAAATTATATTTATGTGTTATTAGCCAGTTGAGTTAATATGGACTTTTTGAGGTTTTTAATCAAAAACTAGTTTAGTTTTAAGATTAAAGGATAAACTTCAAAACTATGAAATTCTATCATCTTATCAACAAGTTCTATGTTGATAGGAATTTAAAGTTTAAATTATAGGAAGAATTTCATATATATCCTTATAAACTTCCCTAATTACATATATATCCTTACAACATAGAACTTGTTGATAGGAATTTAAAGTCTGGAATTTAAAGTAAGGACGATGGACGGTGGTTATCGTAAGAGGAGCAAGGACAATGGACGATAGTTACTTCAAAACTATGAAATTCTAGTTTTTAATCAAAAACTAGTTTAGTTTAAATTATATGTTGATAGGAATTTAAAGTCTGGAATGTGTGGTGGTTATCGTAAGAGGAGCAAGGATGATGGACGGTGGTGGTTGCCGGAGTGTTTTCGATTCGTTTAATGTCGAAATCGGAAGGGAGTTTCCGTCGTTTTATCGACTGCAGTAGTGATGGCGGAGGAAGTGGTGGTGGTGGATTGGTGGTGGAGATTTTGAAGGCACCGTTAACCGACTTGGCGATGACAAGGATAGTACCGGACTACCGGTGGCAATGGTGTCGGTAATTGATGGCTCGGAGTGTTGTTAAAGACGCTGGAGAGTTTCACCATCGGCGCAGGTGACCAGCAACACAACCACCGCCGACTATGTTAAAGGATTGCAGGCTATGTTAATGTACCGAAGGTGAATAGATGGCACTGGTAGGTAAAGATGATATAGGGGCAAGGAGGGAATTTTACTATTAACTTAAATTAAATATTGTTTTTAAATAGTTTAAATATAGTTATATTATTTATTTGGACATATTAGAGAGTTTTGAGGGTTTATTAGGATATTAATGTAATATTGAGTTTTGTAAGGATATATATGTAATTAAGAAAGTTTATAAGGATATATATGAAATTGTCCCTAAATTATAAAAACAAGTTTGTGTTTTTTAAAATTTGAATTTTATATAGAAAAGAATTTCTAGGATTATATATATATATAATGTATAAATACATATTTCCAAATTAAAAGGGATAGACCAAAAAACAAAAATGTAACCGGAAAAACCTGGGATCACGGGCGGCAGCGCAGCGGTGATGGCACAACAGTGGTGGCCCGAGGGTGGTGACGGACGGCAGTGAAGGGCTATGGCCCAAAAGGGTGTCTTGGCCCAGGGTTCACAGCCTACGCTTTGTAGCCCAGCCCAGATCGCGGCGTGAACCACAAATTGCGACCAGAATTAGGCCTCGGCCCAACAGTCTTTTTTGGTCCAAGCCCAGGCCCCATTGTGGCGGCCTGACAGCTCAAGTAAATTTCGGGCCAGTATGGGTTGAGCCGGGTAGTTCATTAATTTAATTTCATAAAAGCACATGTTTTTCTTTTTACTTTATAATTGTTTTTGTTTAAATTAAAGTGGGCTAACATGGACTTAAAAGGCAGTTAATGAACTTAATGGGCTTAATGGCCCAATTAAGGAAATTCAAGAATTGGCTTAGGCCCATATAGGGCTTGGATGGTAAATAATTGGGATGGTTAATTCGGATTAAATAATAATACAAGATATTATATAAATGGATATTTATTTTACGTACTTAAAATTGATATATATATATATATATATATATATATATATATATATATAATGGTTAAGGTTTATTTTAACTAGTTAAGTTAAAATATGGGTTTTATTGTATTTTTGGATTAAGATATAATAAATAACCATAATGGTGTATTATTATCATACAATATAAACAAAGTTATTATACCATAAGTTTATAAATTGATTAAAGTAAGTTTGACAAGTTTTGTCAAATCTTTCTCATCTGAATTAATAGGTTGATTAATTTGAGAGGAAATGAGAAAAGTTTTATATATATTTCTTGTATTATTTTTGTTTATATTTAATGCATGGTTGTTTATATATATATATATATATATATAGGGGAGGGTTCCATTGAGAACTGATTTTAATGCGAGAACCAATCTTAGCCGTTGATTTGATAAGCGTAATTCATGGATGGAGAGCGTGGGGGGATCGAGTGTGGCAGGGTGTATGTGAGGAATTCATGGGTGGGCAATGACATTGAAAGAGGGGGAATTAGACGGCTCAGATTGGTTCTCGCGGTTCTCGCACTAAAAATGGTTCTCGATGGAACTTCTTCCTATATATATATATATAAATATATATATATATATATATATATATATATATATATATATATATATATCGTTTATATGTATAAATGTTGAATTAGTTGGCTTGTATACTAAAGTCGCATTAGTATTTAAAATTCACATTTGTAGTTTTTACATGTCAACTACAAATGTTTGATTTAAACAAGTCAACAGTATATTCTTGTTGTGGTTAGACATGTAGGTTATAGGTTTTGCCAACTTAGACCTGTGGTTGTGTTTTTTCCTTTTTAGTATTTCTTTTTGGTTTTGGGGAGGCCTGCGTGCCACTTACAACCCCTTTATAATGTAAAAATATTTCGGGGAGGTCTGCGTGCCGCTTACAACCCCTTTCTATAATGTAATTGTAAAAGAATAGGTTTTGTATTCTAGTTTAGATTGTTGTAACCAAAACCGAAGACAAAGGATTTTTCAAGACGGAGAAACCAAACGGAGTTGCTCGGGTTAAGACTGGACAGTGGGAGCAAGAAGAATGTTTATTAGATCCAGCCACGGGATGTATCTAGTATTGTCTGTCCTTAGATTGACTCCCTAAGACATAGTTGGCAAAACTATAACAAGTTATTAACTGCATGGTTGTGCTTTATTTTTATGATTATTATGCGACTATAAAACTAATGTAGGAGATTAATAATGGTTTTTATTAATCAAAGGTAAAACCACGAATATGATAAAATTGGCATACGACGACAGTTTTATAAAATCTAATATTTTATGATTGGCGTGTCAGCATTTTAAAACAATTTGTTTTCAAAATGATTTTGTCATAAGACGTATTGTGTACCTAGTTTAAGGTATACTAAGATATACGAATTTTTAAAACAAGATAGTTTTAAAATGGTTTTACAAAACTGGAATCAAGTTTTTCAAACTTGGATAAAACCCACAAAAAATCTTAGACCAGTAGTGCTACCCATCTAGTGGTACACCTTTCCTGGTCCCGGTACCTTGGTGTGTTGTCGTGCCCAAACCGTGCACACCGGGATTCAAACTGATGTGGGGAGGGGGTGAAAGACTTTGTGATTCCCTGATGTGACGGGCCAGGTTCACCCCGTCCTAGGTGGTACGGTCTATTTTGGTGATTCCCTAATGTGACGGGCACAAAATGCACTTAGTGAAGAGATAAACATACTTAAATTGTTTTGTCTAAAAATCTCTACAAGGTCTAGGAGTCGTATCAAGCTAGATACGATTGGTAAGGGAACCTACCTACCTGAAATGGCACGGGGTTGGTGTTGTCGTGCTTAAACTGTACACTAACACGTGTGAAATAAGGATCCTAGGGCTAATACTTAATCAATTAAGGGTTTTTATGAATTTGTATTTAGCAAAGTCTTATATGTGTTACTAATTGAACTAAATGATTAAAATTGTAGATGGAAAACATTACCAACACTAACATCCTCTAACTCCGCTCCATCCTAGAAAAGGATAAGCTCACCGGACCTAATTTCCTCAAATGGGAGCACAATCTGCGGATTGTGCTCAGGCATGAGAGGAAATGGTACGTCCTAGAAGAGCCGGTGGGAAATGCCCCAGCCAACAATGCGAGGGCTGATGTCAGGGAGGCTTACCAGAAGCGTTTCAATGATGCACTAGAGGTAAGCTGCCTCATGCATGCGACTATGAGTCTAGAGTTGCAAACAAGCATGATGGATACATCAACTTATGATATGATCCGTCAGATGAGCGTTATGTTTCAAGAGCAGGCTCGTTCAGAATGTTACGATGCCACGAAAGCTCTTAATACTTTCAAGATGGCGAAAGACACTTCGGTTAGTACCCATGTCATGAAGATGAAGGGGTACATGGACCACCTGGAAAGGTTTGGACACCCGGTGCCATGGCATCTAGCAAGGGACTTGATTCTTAACTCGTTGTCTGATGACAATAAGCCGTTCATAGTCAACTATAACATGAACAACATGGAGAAATCCATTGCTGTGCTGCATTATATGCTCAAGACAGCGGAGTCGAATCTGGGTAACAAGTCCAAGGATATCCTAGTGGTGGAAAATGGAGCTTCTAAGAAGAGGAAGGGGCGCAGCGGAAGGGGTAAGGGTAAAACCGAGCTAGGACCGTCTGCACCCAAGTCCAAGGCAAATGGCAAAGGCAAGGGCAAGTGCAACCGGTGCTTCAAATGCGGTGAAATTGGCCACTATAAGGTCAACTTCCCGAAGTGTCACGAGGGTGGTGGAAACGCCACAAGTATTTTCGTTGACTAACTTCAATATTTTTGCTTTCAACTTATTATATAAGTGGTTTATTTGACTTTTTGTGATCGTTTATTGCAAATAGGTCAGTAAATGTTGGGGAGATAGCAATATCAAACCTAAATCAAACCTGTCTATTAAGTAAATTAGGATTTAATGTTAACAAAACCATACATTCAGTTTTGGACTTAGTTCAATGAAAAACATGTGTTGTTTTTTATATTAGACTTAAAGAATTTCTAAGAAAAGAATGTCAGCTGACGAATCAAAGTGTCAGCCAAAGGAACAACTTCAGGAAAATCAGCTAAGAAGAAAAGACAAGTTAAGAAGCATCAGCTATACATCTACAAAGCATCAGCTGATGGTGCTAACCATCAGCTGAGGGCTTTTCAAAAGATCAGCTGAGAAGACAACGATCAGCTGACATAATCTCAATTATCAGCTGTGCAGACAAAGATCAGCTGACAGTATCTAATTGATCAGCTGATGCCTCCCATCTGTCAGATAAGGTATTTCCTACTTATCCAATCTTTTCTTCATGAGTTGACTATACTCAAATGATTAGCTGAGCCCTTGGGAACAGCTGACAGTTGAGTTAATCAGTTTATTAGCTGCTGCTATGATTTGTATTATTAGCTGAGCATTTCGATCAGCTGAGCAAATCAAGTCAGCTGAGTCTTTCACAATTATCCTTAGCTGAGCAAAATTACATTTGCAGTTCAGTGTCTGTTAGCTGAGTCTTTAATCAGCTAATAGCTTTTCAGTGTAATATTTTCTTAAGTCAAAGGCAGAACATGTGTTGTTCTATTATGCCTTAGATCTCTTCTTGTAAAAGTACTTAGCACTTTTTGTATCTGTAAAGAGACAAAAAGGATGGATCTTTATCCTCTGGAAAAGGAGAAAGATACTTTCGAAAAGAAGATCTCGAAGATATGATGTTAAGTATGGCTGGCAACTCCATACTTGGTAAAGTCAAATCTTCAGAAAGCATGGTGTTGATAAAAGTACAAGCATGGAAAGAAAAGCTTACACTTCCAAGATATAAAGGTAGTAATTTAATAATATAATAATAGGTAGTAATTTTCCTATGGCAAGACTGGTCACTATGCTAGTGAATGTAAGTCCAGAGGAAGCACAGGCTTCAAGGGTTCCTCAAGCTCAGATAGTGTGTTGGTGGCTGAAGAAGAAGATTGGGCTGAGGAAGATCTCTCAAGTGATGAAGATGAGATCCTCTCTGCTCAGCTCAGCTTGATGGCCAACACTGGGAGTACAAGTTCCTTTGATGAGGATATGAAGAAAGCTGCCAAAGCTTGTACTTCTCCTGACTGGGATCTCTCTTCTATGTATCAGGTTGGAAAATTTATTAACTATGAAGATAATGAAAAGAACACTATGTTTGATTATCTGTGTGTTGAGTTTCAGTCAAATATTCAAAGAGAAAAGAAGCTAAAAATAGAAATTAAATCACTAAAAGAGATGTTTAGTCTTAAAGATGAGAAACTGAAACTAATGACAAAGCTAGAAGATGATTTAGCTAATCAAAAGATACTTAATCAAATCTTGATAAAAGAAACCACTGAAGCAACATTAAAGTTTAATGACCTTCAAAAAGTAGTTAAATCTTTGTGTGTATCTGCTGAAAAGACCACTCAGTGTGTCAATGAGCAGATTCCTAAACAAGTTCAAGCTATTATTGGTGGAAATTATTCTCAAGCTGCTAACTGTGTTGATTTTAGCAAGGATATAAATATCTTAGAAAAGGCTGATATTTTACCTCTTACTTTTCAAAAGATAGTAAAAGGAAAAAGTATTATCACCAACAGATTTGTCAAAAGTAAATATCATCAGCTAAAGGACTCAACAACTTCAAAAGTTATTGAAGATTCTATTGTTCTGTCAGATAGTAAAAGTACAAATAATTTAATGTTAAAGGAAGCCAGTAAAGGAATGGAATCATTTGTTGAAACCAAAGAGACATCATGTTGTCAAACCTCGAAAGCTGATACATTAAATATAAGTGCTCAGCTGACTGACATTTTGTAACACCCTCTTTGCCGGCCTAGATTAATTAAGGTAATTAATTAAGTAATCTTGGGATTTAATTTGTTTATGTGATTATTTGTTGATATGAAGTAATTGACAAGTTTGGGAATATTATATTGTTTTATTATTTTTGGGAGATTTAGTAAATAAATTTTATATTGGGTTGTTGGGGGGGGGGGGTATGGCCGATTTGGTGGGTTTAGCCGCCACCCCTCCTTAAGTACTTCTTTACTTGTAGAGTTGGTTAAAGTGTGTGTGTGTGTGTGTGTGTGTGTTTCTTTGGGTTGCTCTCGGCCGAGAAGAAGGAAGAAGGAAAAATCAAGTTTCAATCTTGCTTGCATTTTGTGATTATTTGAAATCATCTAGATGTTAGAACACTGTTTTGTAGTTGATTAATGGCTATATATATTCGGTTTTGATTATTTGTGTGAATTCCGATTGAAGCATATATGATGATTTGATGATCATAGGATGTATGCATGTTAGATTTTATGATCAATATGTGTTATTTATATGTTTATAATGATTTCTGGAAACATATATAACTTGTATGCATGAAATCAGTAAGATTTAAGTTAGAACTATATTTTAAGCATGAAGTTATGATTATGTCGGATTTGAGGTATGAATGACTCGGATTCCGCCTCTTCTATCGGATTCCGACTTTGCTGGATATGCCTTTACATTTAACCGGATTGTGATCTTACTCGGATTCCGCTCTTCCTATCGGATTCCGACTAGGTTGAATATTGTTATGCATTTAATCGGAATCCTATTCTAACGGAATTGGACTTTTAATCGGAATCCTATTTTATCGGATTGTGATTTTATCGGATTGAGACTTTATCGGATTGTGATTTTATCGGATTCTAACCTTTGCTCGGATTTATACCTTTACTCGGATTTCTATTCGATCGGATTTGGATTCAATCGGATTTAATGATTTGTATATCTTTGGGATTATTGTATGATGAATATGTATATATGCAATTGTGTACATACATGATTTACATGGTTAGATATGATATCTATTTTGGATCAGTATTATGATTTGAATACTGACTTGGGTTACTTCAATCTCAGGAATTGAGAAGACTCAGTGAGTTAGTCACCTGAGTGTGCTTCATATTTTTAAAGACTTTGGTGAGTGGATTTATATCTTCGGATATACAGGATATGATATCCTATTTGGATGCTCTTGTTTGGATTGTATATACATGTTATTTGGAGACCAGTTTAGTCTGGGCCTTTGCTTGGGGGTGTAACTTATCAGATCTTGTGGTGCATTTATTGTACTCAAGAAGGCTGGTATTGTTATGACTGTTAGCTGGGCTATCGGTAAACCTTGGTTTTGGCCGACCTTGGTTGTAGGTGCTTGCAACACCGCCGGTTCTCCTGGGATTCATGAGCTATTTGGGTTTAGGCATATTTGCCTTGTGTATGTGTAGATATTTGTTCCCTCACTTAGCTTTGTGCTAATTCCCAACTAGATTGTTTTACAGATCCTTTGAGGTGATCTTGATGCTTTGGGCTGGGAATATGGACAGACCAAACTCTGATGTCAAAGTTTTTTATTAGAGCCTGTTTTGTATTAACACTGTAAAAGTTTTGTTGTGTAAAACAAGTTAAAATCTTTTGTATCTATTATGTAATTAAGATAATTAATTGTAATTAGCTTCCGCGTGTAGTAAAGTATAGGTTTAAAAAGTACAGTGTTACACATTTTATTAGCTGATGATCCTTCATCAGCTTATCAGAGAACAGATTATAGTTGCTCAGCTAATAGCCTGTCAGCTGATCAAAGATCCTCTGTAATCTGCTTAGCTGATCCAGTATTACTTCAAACTCTTTCAATAAAAGAAACCAAAAGAAAAAGACTTAATGTTCACATGAAGTCTAAGTCTGCCACATCTAAAGTTGATCAAAAACTCACTTTTACTAAGGGTCAACCTAAGGTGACTGTAAACAAAGACCTAATTAGTTTACAGATCAGTTGTAACAGCTGAATGGTGAAATCTGTCAGCTGATGACCCATAGTCATCAGAAGAGAGTTAAGACATCTTTTAGGCAATTACCAAAACATGTTAAAGGCTCCAAAAATAAAAAATGTTATAAATGTGGGAGCAAAGAACATAAGGCAAGTAATTGTTCTCTTGAAGGTAACTCAAGACAACGGACAGATTTTGATAACTCAGTTGTTCCTTTTGTTCATAAACAACCTAATATAAAGTGGATGGCTAGGTGCAATCCACAGGGATCCACTTAACTTTTGATGCCCAAATGTCACTAACCTTCTTTCAATCTCATCTATACAGGGTCTGAACACATGGCATCTTGACAGTGGATGTTCAAGGACCATGACAGGTTGTAAAGCTCTGCTTAGTAACTACAAGAAGGAAAAGTGTACAAGAGTGACCTTTGGTGATAACAATTGTGGGCAAACAAAAGGCTACGGAGAACTTCATAATGGGAACCTAACCTTGTCCAAGGTATCATATGTTAAAGGGCTTAAGTACAATCTCATCAGCATAAGTCAGTTATGTGATGATGATCATAAAGTCCTCTTTACAAAGACAGGTGGTTCCATTTTAGATCAAGAAGGTAAAACAATAATTTGTGCAAAAAGAACCAAGGATGTATACACTCTTGATATGTCCTCTGGTGATCCATCAAAGTTAACATGTTTGTATACCAAGTCTGTAACTGACACAAACTGGTTATGGCACAAAAGGCTTTCCCATTTAAACTTCAAAAACATTAACAAGTTGAGCAAAGGTGATCTAGTGTCAGGACTACCTTCACTGACAAATGTTAAGCCTAAACCTTGCTCTGCCTGTGAGAAGGGAAAGCAGCACAAGACATCTTTTCCATCTAAGCAAGCCTTCTCCATTACTGAATCATTCTACATGTTGCACATGGACTTATTTGGTCCTGTTGCTACTGCAAGTATTGGTGGAAGTAAGTATGCATTAGTCATGGTTGATGAATTCTCAAGATATACTTGGGTCATCTTCCTCAAAGCTAAGAGTGAGGCTGCTGAAGAGATAATGAGCTTTATTAGAAAGATGGAAGTGCTCAATGGAAATCTGGTGAGGATGCTTAGAAGTGATCATGGAACTGAGTTTAGAAATCAAACTCTTGAAAGTTTCTGTGATGAGAAAGGAATATCTCAAAACTTCTCTGCTCCAAGGACTCCAGAACAGAATGGTGTAGCTGAAAGAAGAAACAGAACTTTGATTGAAGCTGCAAGAACCATGCTGTGTGAGAGTGGGTTAGGATTTAACTTCTGGGCTGAAGTTGTCAGCTGTGCATGTTTTACACAGAACAAATCTCTTGTGATAAAGAGGCACAATAAAACTCCCTATGAAGTGCTTAAGGGAAGGAAGCCAAACATCAGTTTCTTTCACATCTTTGGGTGTCAGTGCTTCATACTGAACCAGAGAGATCAACTGCAAAAGTTTGCACCCAAGGCTGATGAAGGTGTTTTTGTTGGATATTCTGTGATCTCCAAAGCTTACATAATCTACAACATCAGAACAAAGGTCATAGAAGAATCAATCAATGTAAGTTTTAATGAAAATGACTTTGTTGCTTCTTGTTCTACTAATCCATCTACAGGTGAGGAATTTAATGATCTGCTGCTTACTTGTGATAATATTCAAGTATCAGCTGATCCACTCCCATCAGCTGACATAGATGACTTAGATGAACCTATTCCAAATTTACAAAACACCTCTGCACAACCTATCCTAAATCAACCCACACTTTTACTGAATGATGTGAATCATGACTCAACATCAATGGACTCTAATTCCATATCAAACATTCCCTCATCAGTAGAAGTTTCATCAGATAACATTCCTGAAATTCTGTCAGCTGATCAACCAGAAATCTCATCAGCTGATCCAAACCAAAGAATTTCGACTCCCACAATCCAAAATAATCCAAACACTCCCTCAATCCAAAATGCCTACAAGGACCTCAAAAATCATCCAATTGATCAGGTCATAGGTAATATAGAAGCACCTGTACTAACAAGATCAAAAGCTTGCAATATTTGTTTGTACACAGGTTTTGTTTCTATGATTGAACCAAAGAAGGTAGATGAAGCTCTAAATGATCCCCACTGGATTAATGCCATGCAAAAAGAATTGGCAGAATTCACAAGAAACAATGTATGGACTTTGGTGCCAAGACCAATAGATAAATCCATCATTGGTACTAAGTGGGTGTTCAGAAATAAAATGGATGAACAAGGGCTGATCATCAGAAACAAAGCTAGGCTAGTAGCACAGGGGTATTGTCAAGAAGAAGGTATTGATTATGATGAAACCTTTGCCCCTGTTGCAAGACTTGAAGCAATAAGACTGTTTCTAGCCTATGCTACCTTCAAAGACTTCAAAGTATTCCAAATGGATGTCAAGAGGGCTTTTCTCAATGGTGAACTGAAGGAAAAGGTGTATGTTAAACAACCTCCTAGTTTTGAGGATGCTAGCAAGCCAAACCATGTATATTTCCTGAATAAAGCTTTGTATGGTCTGAAGCAAGCTCCAAGAGCCTGGTATGATACCCTCTCTTCTTTTCTGACCAATAAAGGATTTACTAGAGGAAGCATAGATAGCACTTTGTTTATAAGGAAATTCAATACAAATATATATAGATGATATAATATTTGGGTCTACAAATTTGGATCTTTGTAAAAAGTTTTCAAAACTCATGTCTGATAACTATCAGATGAGCATGATGGGTGAACTAAACTATTTTCTTGGACTTCAAATCAAACAAGAGGTTGATGGAATTTTCATTCATCAAACAAAGTATGTAAATGACTTACTTAAGAAATTTGAGTTTGAAAATTGTTCTTCAATGAAAACACCCATGTCCACTGCCTTAAATCTTGGAAAGGACACTGATGGTAAATCAGTGAACATTACAGCTTATAGAGGTATGATAGGGTCTCTTTTATACCTCACTGCAAGTAGACCAGATATTATGTTTTCTACATGTCTTTGTGCTAGATACCAAGCAGATCCCAAAGAATCTCACTTAGCTGCAGTTAAAAGAATTTTCAGGTATCTCAAAGGAACTTCTAATCTAGGTCTTTGGTACCCCAAAGACTCTGATTTTGAGTTAGTTGGATACACTGATTCTGATTTTGCAGGTTGTACACTAGACAGAAAGAGTACATCTGGTGGTTGTCAGTTATTAGGTGGAAGATTAGTCAGCTGGTCAAGCAAGAAACAGAACTCTGTTTCAACTTCTACAGCTGAGGCAGAATACATTGCTGCTGGAAGCTCCTGTGGTCAATTGCTATGGCTGCAAAATCAACTACTGGATTATGACATACAGTTTGAAAACTCCCCAATTCTGTGTGACAACACAAGTGCCATATCTATCTCTAACAATCCTGTTTTGCATTCAAAAACTAAGCATATTGAAATCAGACATCATTTTCTTAGAGATAATGTGCAGAAAAAGAAAGTTTCAATGCACTATATAAACACTGATGTTCAATTAGCTGACATTTTTACAAAACCTTTGGATGAGTCTATACCTCAGCTGATAAATCATCAGTCAAAGAATTAGAAGCTCAGCTAAGTGCATTTGTTAGCTGACACTCATCTTCCTACTATAAGGGTTAGCTGACATTCGCTTTTGTCAGCTGATGATACTTAAAGTCAAAATTCATGTGTCCCCACACTTATGTTATTAATTTCTCATTTGTATTTCTTGTATTACTAGGTAATATTTAAATTCTGTTAACTTGTCCGTTAGTTATCCATGTATTTATTATCTTATTCGTTTATCTACTTTTTGCAGACGTGACAGTTACTTTATGGAAAATATTTGTGTGACAGTTTAGGTTTCCAATGAAGATATAAAGGTGTTTTCGGGCGGTTCTTCATTTCTTATGCTTTCAAAATTCCCAAACACTCTTTCTCTCTAAAATTTTCAAACCCTAAACCTTCGTTGCTCAAACTGTTTCACTCTGTAATCATGGTGACTTTCAACTCTGCTTCCACTCCTCTTGCCATTGCTGGTGAGAATGTTACACCCAATTCTGAACTCATCATTCGTCCCAATAAATTTCTGATAAACACTGATATCCCCACGAGCAAAGCAGACCAGGGATACGAACCCATCGTTGCGTTTATTACTGCCCATCCCCTGTTCGATTGTCTCTCTGCTCATCCTTAATTCATTTTCCCTCACATTGTTGGTGAGATGTGGTACACTGCTAGGTACCATCCCAATCAAAACCTCATCACCTGTACCTGTCTGAATGGCCACATCAACATAAACTTCACTGTCGATACTTTGCGACAGGCCATCTCTCTACCAAACTTGGCTCCTTATCAATCATTTGCTCAAATTGATCAAGTTTTGGAGGTACTACCTCTAATTGGCTACAATGCTCCTGTTTCCCATGGTCAGTACAAGTTGTCCGTGCTGGGACACCCATGGAAGTATCTGGCAAGCATCATGTAGGACCGTGGGGGTTCTAAACTAACACCCTAATGCTAGGACTGATCTAGGATGAGAAATAGTGCGGAATATCTATTTCCCAAACCTCCTAAGGATTCGAAGATCTGCTTAGGTGTCCGGCACACGGTTAACACGAAGAACACACAGAGTAGGATCAAGAACAACTCTAAGAACTCACACAGAATGACTCACACAGAATGCTTAAGGCTGCCCTTGATTCGAGAATAACACTAAGTTCACGTTTATCGAGGTTATACGTACGATTACGAAGGCTACCGGTGATTATCGATTATTCCATGTGATTCCTCGATTACCCGAGCTAATATGCGGTTAAGACGTATTTATAGTACAGAAAACGCGTATTTCCTTAAATAATTTCCACTACGCACGTGGTGCAATGCACTGCGTACGTAGTTAGTCCAGTACGCACGTACCGGTTGTTTTAATAATAATTAATTAAACATTAATCGTCTATCTCACCACGCACGTAGTGAGCTCCACTACACACGTAGTGGACTCATCACGCACGTGAAGACCTTCACTCATACTTAAACTTCCAAACACACATCAACACATGATTAAGTACTTGTAAGCTTAAAACAAATATAAGGAAACACTTAGAATATATAAACATGTAAACCATTAATCAAAACACATTAGAATTAACATTTCAAGTAAACATGTTTGTATTGGATTGATAAGAACTAGGGATTTAAAATTATGCACCAACAAACTCCCCCTAAGACCTAGTTCTATCAACAAAAATTGCACTCAGCAAACAAAATGACAATCTAGCTGTTACAACGTTGTAGACTTGACTTCATCAGATCCAGCATAGATGTCAAATGCAAAACAAACTTGAACGACTTTTTGAAATTGCAATGACAAATCCATGTACTGATCTTTGTAGAGGATTGGATTATAATACAAAACTGTGATGTCATCTTTCCAAAAAATTTCATCCACATAGGATCGAATACTTTAATCGTTTCTCCACCCGAAAGATCATCATCTAACACAATTACTGCCTCAATTGTTTTCTCGTTAAAATACCACCATTTAAACCTTGCGCTCCACCCAGTAGGCATGGTTTTCAACGGTAATTTTTTCATACAACGAGGAGCTTTGCAGTTTAACACTTTGAGCTTTCTTCCTGTTAGTGGATCAACTTTAGTTGGATGAATTTTAACACCTGGCACATACGGCTTTAAAATTTTCCATCCAAATCGAGCCTCACGCTTTACCAGTGTCTCAAACCACTTGGCCATACTGTGATCTTCAGAATCCAACAGAGGCAGACGAGCAAGTTGTCTGATATCATAAAATGGTAACGTTTGGATATCATTTGCTCTCTGGAAGTACTCAACTCCCCTTTCCCTCTTAATTGCATAAACGTTAAATTCAGGCACATAGCACCAACCAACTATTTCACCATCGGTCTTTTTACCAAGAGTTTGATAGAACTTTGTATATTCTGGTGAGCTTTTCGACTTCTTCTCTTTTCCTGCCTGACGTTCAAGATAGCGTTGAAATTTCTTTCTTCTTGCCTCTCTTTCCTCTTGTTTAGACTTCCTATCACCCAGATATTTGTCTAAGTCAAAATCAACAGTTGTTTGTTCTCTTACTTCAGCTCGTCTGTTGATTTCCTCAGTGTTAGCATTTTTGAAAAGATCTGCAAGATCAGGCAGGTTATCATCTGTTTGTTGGCCTGGGTAGTGTTGATCTGTTTCATCCTCAATCTCTATTTCATCAGTATCAAACACCGGTTCTTGTTTTGTTTGCGGTGGTGGCACAAAACTTTGATCCACCTTTTCTAAAATCACGTCCTCGACAGGAATCTGCAAGAGTTCAGCAATTTGTTCTCTAGATAAAAATGGAAGAATTTCTCCTTCCTCAGCTTCATAATCATTTTGAGAAACAATCTGCCCTTGAACACTCAGCAGCCGTGATGATTGAGGAATCTCAGCTTTCAAAGGCTGAACAATCAATGGATCTTCACACAGAAGTAAAACAAATCATAAACATTTGTAAGTCAAAACCAAAACATTTCATTTCAAGATAGACATTCAAATACATATGATTGTTTCAATTCTATACATGATAACTAAATAATTACAAAAAAAACACACAGACTAGGAGTCAACCTTCTTCATCCCTAGAATATGTCCCAGCTGGTTCAGACTCAGCAAACTCCTTCAACTTCAGCACCTCCTCATCCTGTTTCTCCACATGAGACTTTAACCTTTTAAACTCTTGAGTGTACTCGATTAAGATCCTTTCCATTGTCTCATTTTTCTTTTCCAACTCAATAATTTTCAACTCTCTCTCCGCATCTCTTTTCAACAAATTTTCAATCTGCATATCCTTTTCCACCATTTTCTTCTTCACTTCCTCTAACTCCAACTTTCTTTCTTTCTCGTCTTTGATCATATCCAGCACATAGCTTTGAAGCCTGCTCAGGCTTTCTTCGACAGCGATATTTGGTAGCTGAGAGCTGGTCTGAGACGGTCCTGCAGCACCTGGAGTAGCGGTTGAGACGGGAGCAGCTGCTGCTGTGGAGGGTCTGACAGTGATTTCGGCAGAGGCTACCAGCGGCTTGAACTTGTAAACTTTCTTTTTCTTTTTCTCAGGCTCATCCACTGCAGCCTTTTCCTTTCTTTTCTTTGTCTGTTCATCCTCATCCTCCTCAAAGAAATCATCAACATTCAGCTCATCTAACTCGGAGGGAATAGCCTCTCCCCCAGTGGGATCACGAGCCTCTTGGCTTTGCACTTCTGGCTCTTCATCCTCATCATCAGACACAATCTCAATATTTTCAACCTGTGACTTAGACCCCTCGTTTCTCCACAGATGCTTGCGATCTGGAGCTTTATAGTCTTTATCCCCCAGATGACAGATCAGTCTTCTTTTTGGAGGAGTTGAGGTGCCTATGTACCTGCTCATTTGTCGCACTGTCTGATCATTCATATGTCTCAACTTGATTCGATCCCCATCTTCTTTCACTAACCCCTCTGCCTGTGCATCAATCACAATCTGTAGAAACCTGGGATACATCAAAAACTGCCCCTCCTTCTTTGACAAGTTCTCTTTTAGGCAGTTGAAAATCACCCTGGAGATGTTGAATTTGACATTCAGCACAAGTGCCACAAATAAGTGAGAGAAAGTTTGGTTTAACTGATCATGGCCGGTTCTCCGTGGCCCCAAGCAGTGTGAGATAACATGCATCAAATAACGATATGGAGGGCAGAACTTGGTTTTGAACACAGATTCATTTCGGATCTCCCCAGTGTATCCACATCTCAGCAGACAACCCTTAACACGGCAGATGTTCAGTGAGGTTGGATCTGTGATATCAAATCCTAGCTCAAGTAGCTCATTCAATACCTCTTCCGACACAAATACTGGATGATCTTGCACCAACCCACGAATACCACCCATTTCCTCATCGTACGCAGCTGTTCTCCAGAACTCTTGCTGATGGGACGCATATGCAGTGCGGGTCGCTGTGATTGCGGTGTAAATCCTTGACCTCATCAAATAGTCAATCATATCGTCACAGTCCCTTGTTAGCTTGTTCTTTGTCAGACATGCCCTAATGTTATGCATGTCACCGGCTTTCAATTCAGCCTTTGTCTGACTGCCACTGCCAGATGCAGTCTCAGCGGGGTTTTGAGTAGAGGAGCTTCCTAGTTGAGTAGATTCCATTGTTTAAGGTCTGCGGAATAAACATTATGCATATTAGAAAGAAACACCCACAGACCATAACACACAGTTAAAAACTGAGAATTTTAAAAATAAGCAGTAATTTCAAAAATTTGAAATTTCACCACGCGCGCACTGATCATCATCACGCACGTGGTGACAAGGCTTCGTGCGAAGTGATTTTGTTAAAACAAATTTATTAAGTCCATGATACACTTCGCACGAGGTGGACACAGTACGCACGCAATGGACTTCACTTCGTGCGACTGTTACTCATCGTGTTCATCTTCTACATCCCAGAGTTCGTGCGAAATGAATACAGTTCGTGCGAAATGAGCGGCACTTCGCACGGTTAATATTCAAACTCAAGAACATTTCTTCGAACTTTATAACTTCAAAAACCACTGGTTTGCGATGTTTTTGTGTCAATTGAGTGATTAAATACCATCTAATTATGTCCATGAACATTAATTTTCACTCCAATCTAACAAACGAACACATTATGATCACTTTTAATCCGGTTTTAAAGTTTCTAAACTTTCAAGCATAAAATCGAGTATAACTCGAGATCCAACCGTTGGATTGAAGCGAAAAACATACCAGAATGATCACAATACAAAACCGAATCTCACAGATGGAGCGAAAAACTCTTTCAACACAGAAATCAAAATCAAAATCGAGAGAGAAGTGAAGATGTACTGTAGAAACTATGAACCCGTAATGAGGAATACGCACGAAACAAGCTTATATACTCCCTTTCACTTCGTGCGAAGTGATTTCACTTCGTGCATGATGCCTCTCATCTCGTGCGAATTGGGCTCCATTTCGCCTCTTGATCTTTGACCGCGAAATATGACTAGACAACGCACGTTGTGTTATACAGTTCGTGCGAAATGATTGAACTTCGTGCGGACTGAATTCCTCATATGTGAACATTGATACTGTTAGGACTGCACTCAGCAATAAACGATCAGTAATTTCAAGACCACTAATAAACATTTAATCACATCAAAGCGATACGTGAAAAACCTAAAGAATACCTTAAAAACACACTAAAAGAAACTAGAACACACCAAAAATCTTTTTGTATTTTTCTGATTATAAAGAAAATGAAAATGCAGACGGTTAACAAATTAAATCCTAAAAAAAACTAAGAGACAAAAAAATGAAAACACTAAAGAGATTTGCAAAAATAAATTATTGAAATTAAATCTTTTTGTGAGAAGGTTCCAAGATGGAATCAGTACCAGCATATCTATACTTAGTTATCATTCATTTCAGAACCTTAGGAACAAACATACTCCCTCAATTTCTGTCTGTCAATCTAACTTTCCTCAGATAATGACAGATTTAATTTCAACATTTTCTGATTATCTAGACTGGGTACATGGTTAAGACTATCTCTTTCAAAATTTCACAGTGTTTTGATTCACGCAGTCGGTTGCACAACTTGAATACCCAACCACCATGCTTATTTGCTTTGTGATTTTGTCAACGCATTTTATGCTCTTTGACATGGAGGTCAATTTTTCACCTCTTTTGATAATTTCTGTTGAGCTTTTGTCACTTCATTTTATGCTCTTTGACAATTCAACACTAATAGATCAATGTATCTATTTCTTTTGACATCTCAGATTGGGGTCAAATTTTCACCCTCTTTTTACATTTTGCTCATTGTCATCTAACACATTTGTCATGGTAACAGGTGTGTGCACCAGAATAAGTTAGTCTCAACTGTTATTGACTTGTAGACTTGGAATGTCTCGATAGTTTGAATCTTTGATGGATTTCCACATGCATAACCACTTATCAGCCTAGACTCTCATCACATGCCTTACACGCCATCTGTTTCTTATCTGATTTGACTCAAATTTTCAGACAGTTTTCTCAAGAAAATGTACATGCCTTCAGTCCTAATTTTACTAGACATACTTTGTATTGAAAGCTAGTGTACCATCATTTTCCATTTGAGTTGGATCAACTTCTCATTATTGTTTTTCTGATTTTTTTTTTGTATTTTCTATGCTTTTCTGATTTTTTTGTATTTTCTATGTTTTTCAGATTTTTTTGTATTTTCTATGTTTTTCAGATTTTTTTGTATTTTCTATGTTGCACCTATCTCCCCCTAAAATACTAACGAAACTAAAAACGTAAGAACAGAGACACACAAACACAGAAAATAAACACACAGAAAATAAACTTTAGTCACAAAGACAAGGACACTAAGTCGCAGGAGAGAAACACACAGAAAATAGCCACACAGTCACATATACGAGAAATGCATTAAGTTGCATCATCAGAGACGACCTCACACTTGGTTTTCATCCCGTTTTCATTCACTAAGAGCAAAAACCTGGGTTTATCAAATTCCTTTGTATACAGGTCTGCTTTTTGAAATTCAGTTTGAATAGACAAAACGTAAATTAGCTTCTTTTCCCAGCAGTCCCGTATAAAATGGTATTTGATACCAATGTGCTTGGTCTTATAATGTTGGACAGGATTTTTAGTGATGGCAATTGCAGCAGTATTATCAACAAAAATAGGAGTAGTAGAGAGTTGCAAACCGTAATCCCGCAGTTGTTGTTGAATCCAGATGACCTGAGAACAGCAGCTCGCCGCCGAAATATATTCAGCTTCACACGTAGAAAGCGCAACTGCAGTCTGCTTCTTACACTGCCACGTGACAAGTCTCGATCCGAGAAACTGACAACCCCCAGAAGTAGATTTATGATCCTTTTTGCATCCACCATAGTCTGAATCACTATAGGCCGTCAACTCAAAGTTATCATCACAAGGATACTGTTGGTGTATATTTGTAAATCCCTAGTTCATATCAATAAAATATATTCATAGTTTATTAATTCAAATGTGTTTTGATTAATGGTTTGCATGTTTATACAATCTTAGTGATTCTATGTGATTATCTTAAGCTTACAAGTACTTAATCATGTGTTGATGTGAGTTTGGAAGTTTAAGTCTGTGTGAAAGTTCATCACGTGCGTGATGTGTTCACTGCGTGCGTGGTGAGTCCACTACGTGCGTAGTGAAGCTCAACTCGCACGTAGTGATTAGGTCGGTTAAAATTAAATTAATTATTATTAAAACAACCAGTACGTGCGTACTAGACTCGCTACGTGCGAAGTGCGTTGCATCACGTGCGCAGTGAAATTAATTACTCTATAAATACCGCTTAATCTCGTATTATCGCGGGTAATCGTCGAATAATCAAGGAATCACTAGAAATCAAGCGGGAGCATTACGTAATCGACGATATACGACCTTAAGCCTACTAAATCGCGAACTTAGTGTTAATCTCGAATCCAAGGGCAACCTTAAGCGTTCTGTGTGAGTTCTTAGAGTGTGTTCTTGTTTCTACTCTGTGTTTCTTAGTGTTACTGTGTGCCGGACACCTAAGCAGATCTTAGAATCCTTATGAGGTTTGGGAAATAGAAATTCCGCACTATTTCTCATCCTAGATCAGTCCTAGCATTAGGGTGTGTTAGTTTAGAACCCCGTCCCCCACGGTCCTACAAAGTGGTATCAGAGCCTTGTGCTTTGATTGATCACTTTTCCTTTAGGATTTCGTGATCTAGGTGTCGATTAGGCCTGTGTGTTTGTCCTTTTCGTCGTTTTTAACCGGTTAGTAGGTCAAAAATAGGTCGTTTTGCGTTAAAAAGGTCGTGTTTTTACGTAATCTGTTTGAGTGTTACCCGTGCGAACTGAACCCTAGTACGTGCGTATTATCCCTCATCACGTGCGTAGTGTGTCTTAGTGACTTAAACAGTTCTTAATCATTGAATTTTACTCGTACGAAGTAACTGTGTGTGCGTGCGTGGTGACCCTTAGTACGTGCGTGGTGAGTCGTTAATCCTCTAGAATCTTCGATAGGCTGTGTGCTAGTTCGTACGTAGTGACTCCTCAACTCGTGCGTGGTAAATCCATTACGTGCGTGTTGAGTCTGTGTGATAAATTTTTCCATTAAAAATATCTTAACTACTCCGTGCGTAGTCAGCTCAGTCCGTGCGTGCGTAGTAAGGTCTGTGTGTCTTCGTGTCAGTTCGCATTGAGTATTACCCACTACGTGCGTATTGTGTCATGTCCGTGCGTAGTACTGTATGCTTCGTGCGTTGTGCTGTGTGTTCGTGCGAAGTTCCTTCCCACTCCGTGTGTGTTGAATCTGTGTGGTCTATCAAATCCTAATTTCAGTCTGTGTGTTCTCAGCTCTTGATTACTGAAATGGCATCAAAACAGACAACAGCTTTAAACAACTTATTATTAGACAGTGAAATGGGGAGTGCCAATAAAGTACCTAAACTGTTAACCATTGAAGACTATCCTATGTGGAAGCCCAGGTTCGAAATATTCCTCGATGGCCTTGATTGTAGACTTCGAAGAGCAATAAGCACCGATTATATGGTTCTCAAGGGGGAGGGAAATAGTGAAACCCCCTATGATGGAATGACTGTTGAACAGAAGAGCAGTCATGATGCAGAGAAGAAGGCCTATGCTCAGTTAATCCAGGCGATTCCTAATGAGATCTTCCATCAATTTAGAAGATATAAAACTTCCCACAGCCTGTGGAGAGCACTTGAGAAGAGAAATGAGGGAAATGCGACCCTCAAGTAATTGAAAGCAAGTCAATTGAGAAAAGAATTAGATCATTTCATGGCTACTAGAGATGAAAAAATTCCTTCTCTCACTACAAGATATAATCATCTTCTCAGTGAACTGGACAGTCTGGGTGTTACTGTTCTAGAGAAGCAGCAGGTGGAAATTATGGCAAAAGCTTTGCCCAAGAGCTGGCGGCCATATATTATGATATTGAAGAATAGTGGTGGTTTTGACGGGATGGATCTAAATGATTTAATCACAAAGTTGAAAGAGCAAGAGCAGGAGGAACAAAATTTGGATTTCATGTCCGGTTATCAACAAAATCCTTCTCTCTACTACTCTGGAGCACCTGTACCGTCATCCACTTCTTCAAATGCCCCTTTACCATCTGCCTATGTGAGTAATGTAAATGAATCTGGCAGATCTACATCTGAAGCTTCATCTTCTGGGCCATCCTATACTGTGTCTACTTCTGGATTCAATGCCGAGCATTTCAAGTATGGGAGTGCAGATGAAGTTAAAACACATATGAGCATGCTAAGTGCACTAGTCTCCTCTTATGATGATCTACTGAAGGGGAAGATTGGTAATGCTCATCTGACTCAAGAGGATTATGACCAGATTGATGACGATGAGATAGAGAGACAAGATATCCTCTGGTCATATGCTAACTTAGTCAGGAGGGCGAGGGCATATGAGAAAAGAACAGGGAAGTCAATATCAGCAACAAAGGATACCAAACTTGGTTTTGATAAATCTGCGGTAACATGCTATAACTGCGGTGATAAAGGTCATTTCGCGAGAGAATGTGATAAGCCGAAGAGTATGGGACCGAAGTATCCTTTCAAAACCATTCCTGGCAGTAGATCATTTTCCTCTACAACCATAAAGTCTGAATCAACTCCAAAACCGGCTAAGGCAATGGCAGTTGTTCAAAAGGACGAGGGAATTGACTGGTCAGTACAATTTGGGAATGATGGTGCTGATATTAATGTGGCAAATGTTCATGTGTTGAACGAAGATTCTCAATCCGAGACAGAAAGTTACTCAAGTGAGGAAGAATCAATTGCCAGCGTTGATGATGAACCAGCCCCGATTCCAGCTGCAGAAGAGACACCAGTGAAAGTTCGTGCCAATGAGTCAAACCCAAAGTTGTGCAGTTGTGGTCAATCATCCGAGGAAAAGGTATGTACTTTTGGCTTACCTTGTGGTTCTTGTAATGATTATGTAAAACAGATAGTGTTCCTAAAGTCTACAATTTCAGAGCTCACATCTAAGTTAGATAAAAACCTGTTAATCAAAGAAAGAGAAAAACAATTAAAAGAAAAGAATGAAAGTTTAGGCAAACAGGTGCATGAACTAGGTGTGGCTCTGTTAAATAAACAGGATGCTATAGTGTTTTACATAAATGAGATTGATAAGTTGAAACGAGACCTTACTACTTCAAAGGTCGATTATGAGACTCTGAGTCAAAAACTCAAAAGTTATTCCACGTCTTCTTACTTATTTGAGTACATAATCGATCAGAGAGGTCAAGGTACTGATTCAGAAAAGAACAAGAAGTTATACTCTAAATGTCCACCACCAGTGTTAAATCAACTGGTGAATGATGATGTTCACTCTGAATCTGACCCACTACTCACAAAGGTTGATGAATCTTCTGCATCAACCCCAAAAGAGGATTTAAAGTTACCGAGAATGTGGGTGGGCCTCAGAAGAATGAGGTTCAGCAAGAAGAAATTAAAAAGGCTGAACCAGGAATGAGAGAACTGTTGGCAAGTTCTAATGTCAAAGATCCGTTGATGCATCGTATCCACGATGTCCTTCGGAAATTTGAAAAGGAGGGTGTAAAGTCTCCTGATACCCGTCCATACCAAGAGGTCAAAATCTTACCCAAACATCAAGGGTTAGGGTATCGATCTCAAAGGATGTCGAAAGGTTCTGTAAAGCAATATCCAGACAGGATTTGCTATGTGTGCAGGAGACCTGGTCACCTCAGTTCCGAGTGTGATCAGCAGCCACATCAGCGCTGTAACAGGAAAGTTGAGACTTATCAAAAGAATAAAACGTTTACTAAAAACATTCAAAACTCAACTCTTCCAGTTCAGCATCAAAGGACAAACGGGGATACCATAAGAAAATCTAAAAATCCCGAAGTTGTTAGCAAAAGAAAATCTTCGCTCAATCAGACTTCTAAGTGGACTAACAAACTGTGTTCAAATGTCTAAGGATTCGAGTGACAGGTTCAGAAATGCTGCTGAGAAGACTGGAACTTGGATGAAACTTTCAGTGATTGGAGAAGACGGGAAACCCATGACTATTCGGGCTTGGGTTCCTAATGCTTTCTAATTCTTTCTTCTATGTGAAGGGTGTCAACCGATATAATCAAGTGTGAGGTATTTGTGACTGTGTGTCTATTTTCTGTGTGACTAAATTGTTCTTTTGTCTTTGTGTTTATTTTCTGTGTGTCTTTGAGTTTCTATTTTCTTCGTTTTTTTGTTTTCTTTAGTATTTTAGGGGGAGATAGGTCAGATAACTTAGAAAATACAAAAAAAAAAAAAAAATCAGAAAACTTAGAAAATACAAAAAAATTAGAAAACATAAAAAAAAAAAAATAAAAAATAAAAAAAATGAGAAGTTGATCCAACTCAAATGGAAAATGATGGTACACTGGCTTTCAATACAAAGTATGTCTAGTAAAATTAGGACTGAAGGCATGTACATATTCTTGAGAAAACTGTCTGAAAATTTGATTTAAATTAGATAAGAAACAGATTGCGTGTAAGACATATAAGGAAAGTCTAGGCTGATAAGTGGTTACGCATGTGGAAATCCATCAAAGATTCAAACTATCGAGACATTCCAAGTCTACAAGTCAATAACAGTTGAGACTAACTTAGTCTGGTGCACACACCTATTACCATGCCAAATGTGCTTAGATGACAATGAGCAAAATGTAAAAAGAGGGTGAAAAATTGACCCCATCTGAGATGTCAAAAGAAATAGATACATTGATATATCAATGTTGAATTGTCAAAGAGCATAAAATGCAGTGACAAAAGCTACATTGATCTATCATGATAAACTGTCAAAGAGCATAAAATGCATTGCAAAAGCTCAGCAAGAAAAATGTCTAGAGAGGTGAAAAATCGACCTCCATGTCAAAGAGCATAAAATGCGTTGACAAATTAACATATCACATAAGCATGGTGGTTTTGGTAATTAAGTTGTGCAACCTACTGAGTGAATCAAAATACTATGAGACTTTGAAAGAGATAGTATTAATCATGTATCCAGTCTAGACAATCTGAAAATGTTGAAACAAAATCTGTTATTATCTGAAGAAAGATAGTTTGACAGACAGAGTTTAAGAGAATATGTTTATGTCCAAGGTTCTGAAATGAATGATTACTGAGTATAGACGAGCTAGTACTGACTCCATACTGGAACCTTCTCACAAAAAGATTTAATTTTCAGGAATTTACTTCATCTCACTTTGATGTGTTTTGCTTAAATGTTTATAAGTGATCTTGAAGTTACTGACAGTTTATTGCTGAGTGCAGTACTAACAGTATTAAGGTTCGCAGATGAGAAACTCATTACATGCGAAATGGAACCCCACTAAGCACGAGTTACAGCTCACATCGTGCGTAGTGCAGGTAAGGGCATGACGAAAGGTATTCGTCTAGCATTCTGCTGTGTGCATTTTGCTTTGTGCAAATTTTTGCTTAGTGCATTTTGCTGTGTGCATTCTGCTGTGTGCATTCTGCTGTGTGCATTTTACTTTGTGGAATTTTTGCTTAGTGCAATGGTTATTGATAGAACTAGGTCTTAGGGGGAGTTTGTTGGTGCATATTTGTAAATCCCTAGTTCATATCAATAAAATATATTCATAGTTTATTAATACAAATGTGTTTTGATTAATGGTTTGCATGTTTATACAATCTTAGTGATTCTATGTGATTATCTTAAGCTTACAAGTACTTAATCATGTGTTGATGTGAGTTTGGAAGTTTAAGTCTGTGTGAAAGTTCATCACGTGCGTGATGTGTTCACTGCGTGCGTGGTGAGTCCACTACGTGCATACTGAAGCTCAACTCGCACGTAGTGATTAGGTCGGTTAAAATTAAATTAATTATTATTAAAACAACCAGTACGTGCGTACTGGACTCGCTACGTGCGAAGTGCGTTGCATCACGTGCGCAGTGAAATTAATTACTCGATAAATACCGCTTAATCTCGTATTATCGCGGGTAATCGTCGAATAATCAAGGAATCACTAGAAATCAACCGGGAACATTACGTAATCGACGATATACGACCTTAAGCCTACTAAATCGCGAACTTAGTGTTAATCTCGAATCCAAGGGCAGCCTTAAGCATTCTGTGTGAGTTCTTAGAGTGTGTTCTTGTTTCTACTCTGTGTGTTTCTTAGTTTTACTGTGTGCCGGACACCTAAGCAGATCTTAGAATCCTTAGGAGGTTTGGGAAATAGAAATTCCGCACTATTTCTCATCCTAGATCAGTCCTAGCATTAGGGTGTGTTAGTTTAGAACCCCGTCCCCCACGGTCCTACAGATACCACAGTCCAAGATTGGGAGCATCCTTCAGATAGCGAAAGATCCGCTTGACAATCATCAGATGCTTGACGTTAGGATTGGATTGGTATCTTGCCATCAGACATGTGGCAAACATGATATATGGTCTGGATGCCGTGAGATACATCAGAGATGCAATCATTGCTCGATAAAGAGATTCATTCACCAACTCCCCCTCAGTATCTGGAGACATGCCGTGATTGACAGGAAGAGGTGTTGCAGCAGTCTTCTTAGTAGACATTTCAAATCGGGCAAGAATATCAGCAACATACTTCGACAGATGTGAGAAAATCCCTGACTCGGTCTGCTCCACTTGAAGTCCAAGGAAAAACTTCATCTCCCCCATTGAGCTCATTTCGAATTTCTCCTTCATAATCCTTGCAAAGTCTTCACACAGAATTGGATTTGGAGAGCCGAAAATGATATCATCCACGTATACCTGAACCAAAATTAAGTCTTTATCTTCACCCTTGATGAACAGCGTTTTGTCAATGGTCCCTCTCTTGTACCCATTGTCGATCAGATATTGAGAGGGTGTCTCGTACCATGCTCGCGGTGCTTGATGCAGACCATATAAAGCCTTATTCAGTAAGAAAACTTTGTCTGGATGAAGGGGGTCCACAAACCCCGGAGGTTGATTGACATACACTGTCTCTTGAATTTCTCCGTACAGGAATGCACTTTTAACATCCATCTGATAGACTTTAAAACGTTTGTGCGAGGCGAAGGCGAGAAATAGACGTATAGCTTCCAGCCGAGCGACTGGAGCAAACACATCAGTGTAGTCTATGTCAGGAATTTGTCTGAAACCCTGAACTACTAGCCTCGCCTTGTTCCTGACAATCACCCCCTGATCATCCCGTTTGCACTTCAGAACCCATCTGCAGCCAAAGGACTTAGCACCCTTTGGTTTGTTCACTAAGCGCCAGACGTTCAGCTTTTGAAATTGAAGCAGCTCTTCTTGCATTGCATTAATCCAGGAATCATCTTTTAGTGCCTCAATATGATCTTTTGGTTCAATCTGTGAGAGAAATCCCGAACATAGACATTGTGTAAAATCCACAGACTTAACCAAATTTTCACCCAGATCGGAGAATTCTTTCATCTGTTTCAGTCCCGGTGACTCTGAAGAATGAGATCCTGATAGTGTTGCCACTTGCCTCCTGGTTTGAACATGAGAATGAGGATCACCAATGATTTGTTCAGGAGGATGGTTTCTATCAACTCTACCTGATCTCTGCAACTGAGCTTCTATATTAGTTTCCAGATTAGTAACCACGGGTGTCTCCTCAAGTGTTGACGTGTGATCAGCAGGATCATCTACACCATGTGAACCCTTGTCTGGTGGAGTATGTGGCTCATCTTCAGAGTCGGATTCAGCATCACTGTGCGTCGACGTGTGAGTACTAGAAGGCGGATTTGGTGTGGTGCCCTCAGAAGAGTTCTGCAGGTCATACAACATCTGAATTGCTATATCATCTTCTAGAGCTACTGGTGGCAAATTAAACGAGTCAAATAGGTTATCATAATCAAATAACCAGGCATCACCAGTTTTTGTAGGAAGCGAAGTATTCCGTTGCACATCCACTTCAAACCATTCTTCCACACAGTTAGAGGTTAAGTTGAAAACCCGCTTATTCGGAATGCTGTACCCCAAAAAATATCCCTTCTCAACCTTGGAACTGAATTTACCTTCGGCTTCACGTTTTAACATTGTGCACGGAGCGCCAAACGGTTCAAGATGGCTGATATTCGGTTTCCGATTATTCAATAGTTCATAACATGTCTTTCCCAATCGTTTGACCACTAAGACCCGGTTAAGTGTGTAACAAGCATTTGCGACAACTTCGTTCCAAAACCTTACGGGCAAAGCAGAGTCAGCAAGCATGGTGCGTGCTGCCTCTATTAAGGTCCGATTCTTCCTCTCAGCAACTCCATTCATTTGAGGAGTGTATGCGGCACTGAACTGATGTTGGATACCCTTCTCATTACACAGCTTCTCCATTTTCTGATTCTTGAACTCTGTTCCATTATCTGATCTGAGTTTCCTGATCTTCAGCTTATAGATAGTCTCTAACTTGTTGATCATGATTTCTAACGTCTCAAACGTTTCAGACTTCTCTTTTAATAAGAAAACCCAGGAAAATCTTGAATAATCATCAGTGACTACCAGACAGTACCTATCTCCATGAATGCTCTTGTACCGCACAGGACCAAATAAATCCATGTGAAGTAGTTCAAGCGGGATTGAAATGGAGTGGTACTTCTTCAACTTGTGGGGTTTCTTCGTCTGCTTCCCCATTTTACATGAAATGCATTTGTCTGGTAGATGGAAGCTTTTCAGATTGACTCCCGTTACAAGCTCATGGTGAACTAAATGATTCATCTTTCTCAAGCTCAAGTGACACATCCTCTTGTGACATAAAATGGAGTCCTTTTCAGTTGCCTTTGTAAGAAAGCATTGATGCTCCACCTCTTTCACCGAAGCATTTGACATGTCCAGGACATAAAGATCATTATGTCTCGGAGTTGACATTAAAACCATATCTTCGGGAATCTGAAATTCTTTCTTTAGCACATAGCATTGTTTGTCGTCAAACATCACTTTGAACTCTTTATCACAGATTTGAGAGATTGGCAGCAAGTTGTTTGCTAGCTGCTCGACATAGTTGACTTTGTCAAAGCTCACTCTCCCATTAGACAAGAAACCTTGAGCTGTGATGTGACCTCCCTTATCTCCCGCGAAGCTGACATACCCTCCTTTTATTTTTCTGACATTTGTAAGAAGGCTCAGATCGCCTTTCATGTGCCTGGATGCTCCACTATCGACAATCCACGTGTTATACCGGCGAGCACCCTGCACAAGCAAGTTAAAGGTTAGTTAGCATTAGGAACCCATGCCTGAATGGTCATGGGTTTCCCATTTTCTCCAACAACTTGCACATTAATCCACACACCAGTAGCTTTGGAGTCTACATTGGTATCTGAATTATTTGACATTTTAGATTCAGGTTTGTTGGTTCATTTTAAATCTTGACGGGGAGAAGCCTTGTGATAAACACTAGAAGTATTAATCACCTTATGAAGTGGTTCCTTCCCCTTTTTACAAACCTCGGGATCTTTGGGTTTACTAGATGTTTCCCCAACAGTCCTTTTGAGCTGATGAGGGTCAGTTGATTTTTGATTAGTTTGATTAAACGTTTTATTTTTCTGAAAATTTTCAGAAGAATCAACTTTCCCCCTGCAGCTCTGTTGTTGCTGATCACACTCATAACTGAGGTGACTAGGTCTCCTGTACACATAACAAATCCTATTTGACTGATGTTTTGTAGGATTATGTGGCACTTTTTGCTCAACTTGACATTTTGACTCTACTCCTAAACCACATTGTTTTGGCAAAATTTTAACTTCCTCATAAGGAAAGGTTGCAGGAGACTTTGCACCCTCCTTTTCTATGGTTCGGAGTGCTGCTTGCACATTTTTCATTAACGTGCCTTGTCCAGAAGAATTGCTTAGAAGTTTTGTCATACCAGATTCAGGCTTTTCTTCTTGTTTGACCTCTTTCATCTAAGGCTCACCAACTACTCCCTTCATTTTTAAATCAGGTTTTGAGGTTGAAGCAGACGATGCATCAACCTTGGAAGGAAGTTGGTCAACTTCAGTAAAGACATATATTTGCACCAGTTGGTTTAACACTGGTGGTGGACATTTAGTATATGCCTGTTTGTCTTTTTCTGAATCGGAACCTTGAGGTCTCCGGTCGATTATGTGCTCAAATAGATAAGATGAAGTTGAATAACTTTTCAGTTTCTGATTGAGAGTCTCATAATCTACCTTTGAACTAGCAAGGTCTCGCTTCAGTGTATCTATCTGATTGATGTAGAAAACTATGGCATCCTGTTTGTTTAGCAATGCTATCTCTAGTTCTCTAATCTGTTTGTACTGGCTTTCAATTTTATCTTTTAATGTCTTTTCCCTACCTTTAATGATTGAATTTTCATGCAATTTAGAGGTAAGATCACTGACTTGAGATTTCAAAGATAAAATATTTTGCACATAGTCATTGCACGAAGCACAAGGAATGCCAGAATTGTTACTTACCTTTGAATCAGCAGGTTTGCAAGTCATGCACGCCTTAAGATCTCTGATTTAGTTTGAACAATCACTGGCGTTGGTTCGGCAGCTGGCACTGAAGCTGATTTGACATTATGCTCATCAGTGGGCAGTACAGACTCGTTATCACAAACGTCGTGGACACTGTCTGCCTCAGACTGTGAATCGTCATTCAGGTCTTGAACACTGGCCAGGTTGGTCTCAGCAATCTCGAAAGCATCATTATCTTGAAAGTGCACTGACCAGTCTATCCCCTCATCTTTCTGAACAACCACCATTGCCTTAGATGATCCCTCATGGGATGTTTCAGCTTTCTTTGGGGTAGTGGAAGTTGATGATTTTCCAGGAGATGTCCTGAATGGATACTTGGGTCCTGAGTTCTTTGGCTTTTCACATTCTCTTGCAAAATGACCCTTTTCGCCACAGTTGTAGCAGGTTACAGCTGATTTGTCGAAGCCCAGCTTTGTATCCTTAGTTGCTGTAATCTGCATCCCAGTTCTCTTGACCAAGGCCTTTACTCTCCTTACCAGATTAGCATAGGACCATAGAATGTGCTGTCTTTCCATTTCATCGTTGTCTATCTGGTCATAATCTTCCTGAGTCAGGTAGGCATTTCCGATTTTACCCTTCAGAAGATCATCATACGAAGAGACCAAAGCACTAAGCATCCCCATATGCTCCTTTACTTCTTCAGTACTGCCATGCTTAAAATGCTCAGTGTTTAAGGCAGGCATAGACGTTTTGCTTGAAGGAGCAAAATATGGTGGTCCACTTGGAGTTTCAGGAGCAGACTTGCTTGAAGAACAAACGTTAGATGTAAAGGCTGTCTGCAGTGGAGCATTTGATGAAGTGACTGGAGAAGCAATGGGTCCAGTACAGTATAATGAGGGATTTTGCACATAGCTGCTCAATCTGTCCAGATTTTGCTCCTCCTGTTCGTGCTCTTTCAGCTTAGTAATGAAGTCATTCAGATCCATGCCCTCAAAACCTTCACCATTTTTAAGAATCATAATGAACGGCCTCCAGCTTTTGGGTAGTGCCTTGGACAAAGTCTCTACTTGTTGTCTTTCTGAGATCTGCACCCCCAAACTATCCATTTCACTGAGAAGATGGTTGTATCTGTTGATCAGATCTGGAAGCTTTTCATTCACGTATGAAGTGAAATGGTCAAACTCCTTTCTCAACTGTGAGGCCTTGAGCTCTTTCAAAGATGCATTCCCTTCGTTCCTCTTTTGAAGTGCATTCCACAAGGAACGTGACGTTCTATACCGTCGGAACTGGTGGAAGATCTCATTAGGAATAGCTTGTATCAAATAAGAATAGGCTTTCTTCTCAGCATCATAAGCCTTCCTCTGATCGTCACTCATCTGATCATATGGAACTTCAATATTCCCTTCACCTTTAGGCACGCCATAATCAGCAGAAATGGCCCGGTGCAACCGTGGATCAACCCCATCGATAAATATTTCAAAACGTGGTTTCCAGAATGGGTAGTCTTCCATGGTTAACAGTCTAGGCACTTTGTTAATACCTCCTTGTTCATTATCCATAATTAAGTTACTTAGGGCAGTTATGGTTTGTTTGGCAGCCATAGCACTCATGTCAGACATTTTGATTAAAGCCTAAACAAACGTAAACACTACGCAAGAAGTGAACACACTACGCACGTACTAAACTGTACTACGTACGGACTGACAAGAGGTCACACAGACTCAGTACGTACGGAATGGGGACCTAGTACGCACGAAGTGACTTCACTACGTACGAAACAAGTAAATTGCTTTGTAAGAAAATATTTAACACACATATTCAATACGTGCGAAGTGTGAAGCACTACGCACGTGTTGATGACCCACTACGCACGGACAGACACACAAGCTACCGAAGATTCTAGGACGCTAGGAAGCACTACGCACGACCTGAAAGGTGATACGCACGTAGTAAGGGGTACCACGCACGAATAACCTTCAACAATTTAGAAAATTCTAGAACACTAAGACACACTCCGCACGAACGGAGAAGTAGTACGCACGTAGTGATAGTCACTTCGCACGGCTAACCTTCAACAGTTCAGACCTTTTAACGTAAAAAAAATTGACTCTTTGACCCAAAAATGCCCTGTTGACGATAATACGCACGAAGAAACACTTAGAAAACGACAAAACAAATGCACCTAAATGACCAAAACGACACCTAGATCACGAAACCTAAGGAAAAGTGATCAATCAAAGCACAAGGCTCTGATACCACTTTGTAGGACCGTGGGGGTTCTAAACTAACACCCTAATGCTAGGACTGATCTAGGATGAGAAATAGTGCGGAATATCTATTTCCCAAACCTCCTAAGGATTCTAAGATCTGCTTAGGTGTCCGGCACACGGTTAACACGAAGAACACACAGAGTAGGATCAAGAACAACTCTAAGAACTCACACAGAATGACTCACACAGAATGCTTAAGGTTGCCCTTGATTCGAGAATAACACTAAGTTCACGTTTATCGAGGTTATACGTACGATTACGAAGGCTACCGGTGATTATCGATTATTCCCTGCGATTCCTCGATTACCCGCGCTAATATGCGGTTAAGACGTATTTATAGTACAGAAAACGCGTATTTCCTTAAATAATTTCCACTACGCACGTGGTGCAATGCACTGCGTACGTAGTTAGTCCAGTACGCACGTACCGGTTGTTTTAATAATAATTAATTAAACATTAATCGTCTATCTCACCACGCACGTATAAACATGTAAACCATTAATCAAAACAAATTTGAATTAGCATTTCAAGTAAACATGTATGTATTGGATTGATAAGAACTAGGGATTTACAATTATGCACCAACACATCATCACTCGGTGTTTTGGTCCCAAAACAGGAAGCTTCGATCAAATGAACCAGACAGAGCTGATGGTACTTCACACATTAGTCACAGGGAGGAATATTGACTTTGCCCAAGTCATATTCTCGGATATGGTGGACAAAATTACTCTTGCTACTTCAAAGAAGTCCACAAGGACTATTGTTCCCTACATAAGGTACTTGAGCTTACTTGTCCTCATCAAATGAAATGGGAACAGTATACTGGGATAGCTACTATGCTTGATGCAATGACCATGCCTCAAATGGGTCAAAAGATCTTTAATTTAATAAGGGAAGAGCAAGGTCCAACTATTACTGCCCAGATGCAAGAGATAATTGATATTGCTGGTGATGAAGCTGAGGATGAAGAAGAGGTTGTTGTTGAAAATGTTGAGGAAGAAATGGCTGATGATTCTGAGTCTCACGATATGATAACTGAAAACTCAGAGCACTCCCCTGCTCATACTCATGATGAAGCCATATTTGAAGGAGGAAATTTCGATGAAGTGAATGTTGATGAACCTGAACAAGGTAATGATTCAAGTGATGGTACTGATGCTGATAATGGTGATGATGATAGTGATGCAGAATCTGATGATGATTCTCCAAGTAGGACTCTTGGAGGTACAATTGCATATCCCAACCCTGATCAACAACATGAATCAAGTGACTCGGTTCATAGAGCACCAAGTGGAGATGAAGATGTCCCTGATGATGAAGTGGTCTCTGATAAGCTGGAGGAGCTCATTGAGATCAGCAAGGCCAGACACATCACAAGTATACTCTCACTCTCTGAGGACACTCACTTGGTAAACCCAACCAGTGAGAACCCATCCCCCCCTCCAGTTGTAACACCCCCACAACTGCCAAGCTCTAGTCAACTCCAACAGTTGCTAGTTCTACTCCCACTGAAACCCATATAGAATTAAGATCAACAGAGTTTGTGCATTATTCACAAGTCTCTGAGGTAGTGACATCCACACCTCTGATCTCAACTCCACTAGTTCCCTTTTATGTTGAGGGGGAGCCAATGGAAGTTGTCTTTACCCTTGAGCCAGTGGATGTGTTCTTACAACAGAACACATCTGTAAATATGGGATTACTGCAATCTGGGTCACCCTCCCAACAGGGTGATACCATTGAAAGACAGACCTTCTCCTAAGGTCATACTGTGTCTATAACCCCTGTGAGTCAAGCCTTTCCCTTAGTAAGTTCACAACAACTTGCTACTGAAATAAGGGATACCCCATTGAGTGCAACCCTCACTCACACTCACATACTTGCACCTACTTTTGATTCAATACTTACACATACTAGTGCACTACCTGTCAATACTAGTGGCATAAACCAGCCATTGGTACATGGCACACTCTCTGTTCCCAGTGATCTTAGACCTATAAACCAAGGTTTAAGTGAGGGAACCCAATCCATCCCTGATATTGGCACCTCAAATCAATCAATTCTTATCCAACCCTTTCCCTCTACCTTTTCTGAACCCTCACCCCAAATACTTCAAAGCCTACTGTCCATCTCTCAAAAGATGGATAGTCTTCAAGCCTCCTTCACCTCCTTCCAAACTAAAACAGAAACTCAACTCTCTCATTTAACCCAAGAGGTTGAGTCACTAAAAGCTACACAATCCCAACCCCCACCCACCCCTGCCCCTGTTGATCTTTCACCAATTCTAACCAAATTAGATCAACTTCTTACCCAAACTTCTAATCCTACTCATATTCCTTCACCTACCATCTCAAACCAAACCATTGCCACTCTCAACCAAACCATTTCTAACCTTCTAACCCAACTATCCACCCTAAGGTCTTCACCTCCTAACATATCTGTATCTATCCCTGACTCTATTCTCAGAGTATCCTCCCTTCTTCATACCATTGATGGTGAGGTCTCCCGCTTAAGCCAATCCTCAAAGAAAAAGCACAGTGACACTCTTAAAGAGTTTACTCACATCACTGATGCCATCAAAAGGCTTAGATCTCTCCTCTCCACCTCTACACCTTCCCCAGCTTTCCAACCCCATTCTTTTCCAATCACTGGTGCCTCTGCTAAGCATACTGCTTTTCCCTCCTCTGCTGATGACAAAAAGGGGGAGAAGTCCGTGAAGTCAGTTAGGGAACCTTCCCCATAAACAATAAGGGCAGCTGTCGATGCATATATAGCTGAGGTTCAGGCTATGCAAGCAGAAGATGCATCAGCCCCCAATGAAACAGAAGCTCAAAGAAAATCTAATGTTGAGGGGGAAAATCAATCTGAGGGGGAGCAACCTGTTAAACCTAAAAGAAGATTTAAGCAAGCAGCTAGAAGGAAGAGTGCAAAGAGATCAAAGCAAGATGAATCTTGTGCTCCAATTGAAGTACCATCGGAAGATTCTGATGATAATGATCAAGATGATGTACCTCTGTCCACTTTACTGAACTTAAAGAAGTAGAGTCCCTCTCCAAAAGCTCCAACAGTCCAAGCTTCCTCTCCAAAGCAAACAAGTCAACCAACTCCCAGCAGTACATCAAGGAGAAAAGGGAAGAAAATAATGTCTGCTGAGGAGATTGAAGAAGAAGAAAGGAAGGAAGAGCAACTTCTTAAAGAAGATGAGAGTCTCAGAGAGCTCAGTGAGTTAGCTGCTGCACTTGGTACTTCCATAGAAGAAGTTTTGAAAACCAAGGAAAGACATCAGGACTTCACTTTTCCTGAAGATCTTGCTGCAATCATTGGTGTTACTGATGATGAGCTGAGAGAGTTATAAGAAGAAGAGCTGATCATGCTGACCTCTCAATCACATCAAGTACTGGATACACCACAGCAAGATGACCCTTCTATCAAGAAAGCTCCTAAAAGAGGAAAGACTCACAAGGAAGCCATTCAAGCTCTGCTCAACTTTAATTTTGGAGGATTAGCTAAGCAAACTGAAAGGCAATCCAAGGAGTTCAAAGACAACAAAGAGAACTTGGTAAAAAGAAGATGTGAAGACATCATCTCAAGGGTTACTCCATACAAAGGTACTGATGAGGGTCCTTATCTCAGAGTAGTGAGAAGAGATGAAAGAAAGACATATGAAGATACCTAACTTCAACACTGCAAACTACTCTCCTTCTTTGAAATGATAGAGATCTTGTACCATCTCCTCAAGTCCAAAAGTGAGATTGTTCAAAGGTTCATGCCAAAATTTGAATACTGGATTCGGATGTCAATCTACAATAGGCTCTTCACACATGATCAGTTCATTGAACACATCAATCTGATTAAAGATGCTTTCAAGAAGACTTCCAAAGCCTTTGTTGCTGCTGAACAAATCATTCTCAATCCTGATCATCCCTATCTTTCTGCTTATGAGAATCTGAATACTGCTCTTCCTCCCAATACACATCCTGAAATGTTCAAGTATATAACTGAACCTGAAAGAGGAATGTTCTTCATGAACAGAGATGGCAATTGGAGATTTCTTAGAGAAGCTGAGATAGAGAAAGCTAAAAAAGAATTGATATTTCAAGCTGCAATAGCTACTAGAGACTTGACAGGAAATGAGCATTTTGAACAACTGATAAGATCAAGAGCTGGTCAACTTTTAGTTGAAAATCCAAAGATCAGAACTCTTGAAGTCAAAGAAGAACCCTGGTGGGAATGAAGACCACACTTCATAACTAGACTAGTTATATTTTTTTTAATCCCTAGAATAGTTTAACTTCTGTACTTAGTTTAAATCTCAGTTAGATTACATTGTACAAACTCTTGTAAATTCTTATTCTGTAATCAAGCTTGAAACTTTGATCATGGACTACTTGGCTAAAATGCTAGTATAGATGACTCTTAGTAGATAGCTCACCTAGTGTAAATATAGAAAATATCAAAAATCCTAAAAACAGAAAAAGGACGAAAGATACCACAAAAACAGAACATGGTACTTAATAAATGAAAAGATTCCCAAAAACAGAATATTAGGGAACATATATTAAAGAGTTACAAAAAACAGATAGCTGGGTAACCAAAATACACTTAAAAGTTTTATCTTTACAAAATCGAGTCAAACTGATTCTTCTTAAACAGATAAGGTTTTGTCATCATCAAATAGGGGGAGATTGTTGGGGAGATAGCAATATCAAACCTAAATCAAACATGTCTATTAAGTAAAATAGGATTTAATGTTAACAAAACCATACATTCAGTTTTGGACTTAGTTCAATGAAAAACATGTGTTGTTTTTCATATTAGACTTAAAGAATTTCTAAGAAAAGAATGTCAGCTGACGAATCAAAGTGTCAGCTGAACGCTGAGTGTCAGCCAAAGGAACAGCTTCAGGAAGATCAGCTAAGAAGAAAAGACAAGTTAAGAAGCATCAGCTATACATCTACAAAGCATCAGCTGATAGTGCTAACCATCAGCTGAGGGCTTTTCAAAAGATCAGCTGAGAAGACAACGATCAGCTGACAGAATCTCATTTATCAGCTGTGCAGACAAAGATCAGCTGACAGTATCTAATTGATCAGCTGATGCCTCCCATCTGTAAGATAAGGTATTTCCTACTTATCCAATCTTCTCTTCATGAGCTGACTATACTCAAATGATTAGCTGAGCCCTTGGGAACAGCTGACAGTTGAGTTAATCAATTTATTAGTTGCTGCTATGATTTGTATTATTAGTTGAGCATTTCGATCAGCTGAGCAAATCAAGTCAGCTGAGTCTTTCACAATTATCCTTAGCTGAGCAAAATTACATTTGCAGTTCAGTGTCTGTTAGCTGAGTCTTTAATCAGCTAATAGCTTTTCAGTGTAATATTTTCTTAAGTCAAAGGCAGAACATGTGTTGTTCTTATATGCCTTAGATTTCTTCTTGTAAAAGTACGTAGCACTTTTTGTATCTGTAAAGAGACAAAAAGGATGGATCTTTATCCTCTGGAAAAGGAGAAATATACTTTCGAAAAGAAGATCTCGAAGATATGATGTTAAGTATGGCTGGCAACTCCATACTTGGTAAAGTCAAATCTTCAGAAAGCATGGTGTTGATAAAAGTACAAGCATGGAAAGAGAAGCTTACACTTCCAAGACATAAAGGTAGTAATTTAATAATATAATAATAGATAGTGGGATACACTTTACTGAAAAGTACATTCACTTTATACACTTTGCGTATAAAGTTAATTTACTTTTCACCCACTAACTTTATCTATTATAATATTATTAAACCAAGTACCTTTTGTCTCCTTCTCCACTCCATCAACCGGATACCATTTGCTTATATATACTCAAGCATGGAAACATGCAAAATATGCGTTGAAAAGCACTGAAATCTCATAAGTTGAGAATTAGAAGAGTTAGCATTTTATTTCAGTGTAACAAACTTGTTCATGTGTTGAACATCTTAGACATTAGTTGTTTAAGATCAGCATTGTCTATGTGTTAGACTAATCTAGTTGTCACCTTTTATTGAACTTAGATTTTCCGCATCTAGTTCATGTAATTCTTGATTAACATCAATAAGAATTATATAAAAGTAAACCGTGTGTCTCTAAATTTTTATTTGCTAAAGTTTGTATTCAACCCCCCTTCTACAAACATTTGTTGTTGTAGTATCCATTCGGGACCAACAGTAAAAGCAAAAGGATGCCTTGGAATGCTGGAGGACACTACGTATGGAAAGAAAGGACATTAATAATTCATAGTTTTCTACTTATTTTAAATATTTTCATTTCAAATATGTAATGGTTTTAAAGACTTCTTTATTAAAACTTTGATGAATTATTGGTTGATATGTCCTTGTGCGTAGATTATAAGTATATCTAATCAAGTTTGACTAGAGGATAACTAACAAGACAAAGTTTTTGACTTATTAGCATTTAGTCCGTTTGCATTGGTTGCCATTTAAGTAATATGATTAATATTATAAGGACTAAAACTTATTGAATTACTTGAAAATAACACAGTTGTTGTTATACATTAGAAAGTCTATCTAATCAAGTAATTATAAGTATTTATGAAAACAAGTTCAAGTCTTGAACTAAAGTTAAGCACTTGAGATAATAGTCGTTATTTCTAAAGATGTGTTTAAAGCTAAAACATTTATGAGTATGATTATAATAGATATTGTAATCAAGGGAACTCACATGTTTTAAATAAGAATCCATACAAGTGTGTTATACTTGTAGTAATGTAAAGTTTCGAGAAACCAATTTCCGTAATAGGAAATAGTTGATGTATGAAAAATCCAAGTCTAAGGTTTCGTCGACTTTAAGATTCTTATTTGAAATCTAAGTTTTAGATTTATACTTAAAATCAGTTTTTTGACTTTTGTGTCAAGTTTGACCAAGTCAATAAGGTATTTTAAGTAATGCCATATTTTTATAATAATCCGTGGGAGCAATTGACCTACGCAAAAGAATTTATCAAGTTTTGATAAATTATATATATATATATATATACACACACACACACACATACATACATATCTGTGTAGAAGCAAATAAATGTTTAGACAAACATGGTAATTATTAGCTTATTGAAATTCAAGTATATATATAATTCTAATGACGAGAATTTTGAGGACTCAAAATGAGCCCAGGTAAATAGACTAGTCCCAAGAGGTCATAATTATATATTGACATTTAATGTCACCAATATTAACATATTAAAAGAGTTAAGTGTTGAAAATAATAAATAGATTATTAGATAAGTGTTTATGCACTGAATATCTAATTTTTGTTTACGGGTTAGTGTAAGCAAAAAGGATTTTTCAGTCTATTTCTTGTAATAGAAAAGTATTTATACATCTGCAATATAACCAAGTATGGTTATGGAATAATTTTATGTATATTCAGAAACAAGGAGTTAATCCGGTTCTCCGAGTTTAGGCAATATAATAAAATTAAAAAGACTAGACTTGTTTTCAAGGTTTGCGGAAAATCAAACTATCTAGCAAAATGAGTGGGACTACTAGTTAGTGCATGCTTGTTTTTAGTTCATAGTAATGTTGTGGTTTCAAGAAGTGATCCGTGATAAGTCCACTTGAACCAACATAGTAACACAAATAGACGTGCTGAATTGAGACGATTGACCAGTATTAATTTTGAGCTATATTCCAGAATGGTGAATATGGAGAGTACATTATTAATCACATTACTCTTCACAGATTTTGTATGTTTTGGTAATATCCATGAATAAAATGATTATTATTCAAAAATCTTGTCCGTGACTACCTATCTTGGTGGGAACCTCGATTAGGGAGATAATTCGTCATTGTAATCCTTGGTGGAGATTCATAGTTATTGAAAATAGCTACCAGGAGTGTAGGCCAAGGATGTACGGGTATTCACAAGGGGTGTGAATATTGGATAGTGACATCGTGAAGAATACCGCGTGGTTTACAAGTCAAAGGTATTCATCACATAGGTTGTCCTCAAGCCTAAGATATTTGGTTTGGGATGCGTGGACTTCTGGCATTTGGAACGCACCTGACACTACGTCGTAACTAGGTAGCAATAACGGGCGTATCTTGTGTCAGCGGAAAGCGTATTGCCAAATGCAAGTATGCGAGAGACATTCTGCAACTCCTCTTAAGGAGAGATGTTTCCGGGCCCCTTGACTAATCTACACTGTAGAAGTGCATGGCCATGCCCAAACGAACTGATTGGTTCTTTGTCATTTATCACTCAGTCAAAATCGGATAGTCGAGAAATGGTTCTGTGCTGAGAGTTGACTCACACCATGCTCACACTCATAATCGAAACATCGTGATGCAGAGGGAAAAGCCTAAATTATTCCTGATCATAAGACAGGGGGTTTTTATGAAGCTAAATTATAAAATAGTTAGTTTTATAAATTATAAAATAGTTTGTTTTATAACGATTTAATTATCACACCTGGGCATAAGAGTTCTTATTGCTTGGTTAACCAAAGGACTTGTCTAGAGGTATCCTTAGGCCAGTATCATAAAGGTACACTGATTGGCGGTAAGCACAAGTGGGAGTCTGATAGGATTTGTGTGCATAACCTTCGAACCCTGATAACACGACCAATGCCATAAGGCACTCAAGGGTCACACATGTGAGGGTACGTAAATCAAGAAGTCATTTATTCCCACTTTGGGAGATAGACATTATGACAGTTGGTCATAAGCAAGTATAGAGAGCCATAAATAATCAGACATATTTAATTAACAAGATTATATATATATATATATATATATATATATATATATATATATATATATATATATATATATATATATATATATATATATTACATAATAAATATATATTGTTAATTATTGGTATTTAATTTTAATATATTGCATATTATCCTAAAAAGGGTTATTGCTAATTATTTATTATTAAAGAGAAATAAAATATATATTATATATATTTTCGGCCTAAGAAGATATATATTATGTATTTTATATTAATAATAATGTATAAATCAAGTTACCTAATTAAGGATAACTAGAAAGTTATCTATAAATAGGGGATATATACAACTAATTTGGGTTAACATTTTGTAACACAAAATCAAAACTCTCTCTCCCCCTCTTTTCTTGAAGTCGACGGCCGAAGACCCCCTTGGGGTAGGGGTTAGTCGATTTTGGCGATCAAGCACCAAGAAGATCAAGAACAAAAGGTGTGATCCAAATCCTTCTAGTGGATACTTGTTGTACCTCATTACGGGTGGACTTTCATTGAGAAATCCAAGGTATAAACTTCTTCTCATAATATGTGCTTGATGGCTATGGTGAAATCGATGGACATGTGTATGTACATACACATATCGATTTCCATGAATGCATGTTAGATTGGTTGCTTATCTTGTTTTTAGGTTTAAACTAATCCTGATTAACATGGTAATATGATTTTCGACAATATGGACAAAAACACACATGTATGTATCGAAATTAATATGTATCATATGCACATTTGTGATAAACCAAGATCTTTAATCCTTTACGGTTTTAAGCAGTATGACTATTATTTTCTTTCCGCTTTATAAATAATAATTGATTATGTTTCTTCAATTATGAGTTGGTTCAAACCAGTTTTGTTATAAATCAGGATAACTCAAGTCTGAATTGTAACCTGTAAAACCCAACACAAACATGAGTAGAGATGTATGCATGAAAATAAAATTTTCCAATTTTACCCATGTTCTCACGGTTGTGTTATATAAAAGTGTTTTTTCTTGAACCTTGGTTCTTTAGTTGCACAATTACGTGTGAGCGTGAGTAGACATGTATGCATGAAAACAAATTTTCCAATTCTACCCATGTTCTCACTGTTGTGTAATTTAAAAGTGTTTTTCCTTAAACCTTGGTTCTCACGGTACTCTGAAAAAGAATGATCCTATGTGTGTGTGTGTGTGTGTGTGTGTGTGTGTGTGTGTGTGTATATATATATATATATATATATATATATATATATATATATATATATATATATATATATGAGAGAGGGAGAGAAATAGATAGTTCATTTAAGAATCATTTTTATTCAGAGTCTCGCGAGATCAATTATAGACATTCATTTGGTAAGTGGAATTCATGCATGGATGGAGAGCGTGGAGTGATGGAGTGTGGTAAGGTGCACATGACTCAGGGGTGGGTAATGAAATTGAAGTTAGAGAAATTAGACGGTTAAGATTGATTCTCACGATACTCGTAATAAAATTGGATCTCAATTGAATTTTTCCCTACACACACGCACATATATAGGCAAGATTAAGCGAGAAAACATTTTCATGAAAAACAAGGAGACCAGATCTATGACTTTAAAATTTTGATCTAAGTGCTAAAAATCATATACTATATTTATTACTTTTTATGTCCGTTTTTATTTTATTTTAGACGTTTAATATTTTATGTTATTGTCAATTAAAAGTGAAGGTAACTTTGTCAAATTTCTTGAATTTTGTAATTGTACTTACTTTGAATCATTCGCGAGAAGGGTGTTTTCTCGTAACCTTAAAACACACACACATGTATATATATATATATATATATATATATATATATATATATATATATATATATATATATATATATATATACAAAAGTTCATGCGAGAACCGTTGTTAGCGCGAGAACGCGAGAACCAATCTAAGCCATCCAATTCCCCTCGTTCAATGTCATTGCCGACCCATGAATTCCTCACATGCACCCTGCCACACCCTATCTCTCCACGTTCTTCATCCATGATACTTCCCATATCCAAGGAATGACTGAGATTGGTTCTCGCACTAACAACGGTTCTCGCATGAACCCTCACTTATATATATATATATATATATATATATATATAAGTTTTTTTTTTTGAAAAGCATATATATATATATATAAGTATTTTAACTTAATAACTAAGTGAATAATTAATAGTGTTTACAAAACTCCAATTGAAGTCCAAGACGTGTTTACGAATTGAATAATCTCTATTTAAAATTATTCTAAGAATTGTAATAGTCGACCTTTCAAAACTTAATTAAGTTGGTTGATTGTAGAAGATTCGTCAGGTTTTTGCATATATCTTCCAGAAATACTTGTAATAATCTCTAATAATCTCTAATTGTTTTATTCATATATCTACTAGACATTTTTGTTTTCAGGTTCATGTTTGTAGTCAATTAATTTATCATTATTAGAAAGTTATATAAGATGTTAGATATGTCGGCAATGCTATAATACTGATTTGCAAATGAACATGATATATGTTAAGGAAATTTTCTTTTGAACGGCAGAGAGGAAAAATACAAGGATGATGTTTCGGCTCGACCATCGATCACACCACCAAGTATAACCTAAATATATTAAAACAACATGGCAACAATGAATTGCCAGCAACAAAAACATACAGAGTCAGGTACAAAAAAATAAAATACAATCTAAAGACCAAAACAATTCGCAAGGAAAAGATACAAATCACTCCAATTTAATAAAGGAGAAAAACGAAGTTAAAATGTATATAAGGACATAATTAACTTATAAATTTTGTCAATTTAACTCACTGTTTTTAAACTTTTGTCTCAAAGTATTTACTTTTTTATTTTTAATAGCATCGTATCTGCACAATGCTGCAATAGCAAATAGTTTTGTTTTACAAAATTTCATTTTCAAGAATTTAATTATATATTATTCACGCGATTCGATGTTACGAAAAAGTTTTGAGTAACATGTCCGTTTTTTTCATGTTTCTTAAATTTGTATTAGTTATTTTATTAGTATTTAAAATAAATTCTAAAAAACATTAAAATAAGAAAAATATATTTATGAAATAAAAAGAGAAAATTTAATATGATTTTAGAAATTATATTGATATGTGTGGATAATTGTGTTTGTCTGAGAGAGTGTGTTAATTGAAGAGTATATTTTAAATAAATAAAAAGTTAAAGTAAATAAGGAAAGTGAAATAGTTTAGAAATGAGTAGATTAGATTAATTTAGATTAAAAGAAGGGTGGGGATGTATTGTTGATTGAATTTTAAGAAGTTGTAAAAATAAGAGGAGAGAGTGTGTTAAATAGTTTAATTATACTAACATTGCACTCGTGCAATACGGCGGTGATGACAATTGTTTGTGTTCGATAACATGTTTGATTTAAAAAGTAGGGTATGGTATGTGAAATGTTATGTTAGTCAACTTATCCATGCATTTTCTATCTTTTCTGATTTCTTTACTTTTTTAACAATCAACCATTTTATTAGTCGTTAATATTAGTTTTTGAAAAACAACTAAAAAATATTATTTTTTGAATAATTAGAGAAAAAAATATTATAACCTTAAAATTGTATTGATGTAAGTAATTTAGCCATAATGAGATAAATTAAATAACTTTTGTGATGTTTAATGATTTATTAAAGTAATAATTGTCTTAAATTAGTTGAGATAATCAAGAGAATGATTGGTTAGGCTATTGCTTTAAGTGTTTGTATCTTAAGCAAAAAAATTTGTACTACTTAAAATTAAGTAGTCTTAAAATTTTTAAGAGAGAGAAAGTTAAATGCTTTATAATATATATACTAGCATTCCACCCGCGCAATGCGGAGGCGATGATAATAGTTTGTACTCGACAACATGTTTGATTTTAAAAGTATGGTATGGTATGCGTAAAATGCGGTGTTAGTCAACGTACCCATGTTTTTCTCCTTTTTCCGATTTCTTTACTTTTTTTTACAATTAGCCATTTTAATAATTGTTAAAATAGTTTTTGAAAAATTTTATTATTAAATAATTAGAGAAAAAAATAATATAGCCTTAAATTTTATTGATGTAACTAATTTAGCCAAAATTAGATAAGTTAAATAGTTGTTGTGATATTTAATGATTTATTAAAGTAATGGTTGACTTGAATTAGTTGAGATAATCAAGAGAATGATTGGTTAAGCTATTGTTTTAAGTGTTTGTATCTTAAGCATAAAAACTTGTACTACTTAAAATTAAGTAGTCTTAAAATTTTTAAGAGAGATAAAGTTAAATGGATTATAATATAGTATAGATATATATATATATATATATATATATATATATATATACTAGCATTACACCCGCGCAATGCGGCGGGGATGACAATAGTTTGTGCTTGATTTAAAATGTTTGATTTAAAAAGTAAGTTATGGTATATGTGGAATACGATATTATTCAACCTATCCATTGCATTGATGTAAGTAATATAGTCAAAATTAGATAAATTAAATAGTTGTTGTGATGTTTATTTATTAAAGTAATATTTGCTTACATTAGATGAGACAATTAAGGAGATGATTGGTTAAGCTATTGCTTTAATGTTTTGTATCTTAAGCAAAAAAAGTTGTACTACTTAAAATTAAGTAATCTTATAAATTTTTAAAAAGAGAAAGTTAAATGATTTATAATATAGTATAGACTATAGATATAGATAGTAGTATAGATTATAAAAATAGACCATGATAAAAATTCATATTTTTTTTATAAAACTTGATGATATAAGAAAATAATAATAAAATTAACAATCATTCCCTTCTGTTTGCCAAATGTATTGTATCCAAGTTGGGTTGTGGCTTCTTCCAATGTATAAATACATGAAACTTTTAAACCTGTTACTAGTAGGGGTGTTTACTGATCAGATAAAACCAAATTACCAAACCGAAAAGTTTGGATTAGACTGTTTGGTTCGGATATTTCGGATTTTTGGATCGTATTTGATCAAAACCAAATAGATACTATGGATTCCGGTTTGGTTCTGGTTACTATGATTTAAACCGAATAAACCGAATAAGAATATATATATATATATATATATATATATATATATATATATATATATATATATATATATATATATATATATATATATAGACAAAAGTTTATTTGAGAACCATTGTTAATGCGAGAACCAATCTGAGCCGTCCAATTCTCCCTCATTCAATGTCATCATCCACCCATGAATTCTTTACTTGCACCCTGCCACACTTGATCCACCCACGCTCTTCTTCCATGAATTCCACTTACTAAATCAATGCCTAAGATTGGTTCTCGCAGTTCTCACACTAACATTTTTTCTCAAATGAACCTTCCCCTATATATATATATATATATCTTACTCTTATATAATACGTTTACACCCTAAAAACTCTTAATTTTTAAGTAAATTGAATTTCCGAATATACCCCTCAAATAACATTCATCTCTCTATCTTATGTTACACACTCAGCAAAAAATATTATTATATAATTACACACTTTCTAAATTACAAAAAAATAATTGTTTGATTGTTTTTTTTAAAATATGTTTAAAAACATATTATATAATTACACACTTTCTAAATTACAAAAAAAATTGTTTGATTGCTTTTTTAGAAATATGTTTAAAAAAAGAAAATAGTTTATAAAAAAAAGAAATTATGAAAAAGAAAATAGTTTATGAAAAAAAGAAAAAAAATGAAATGACATATATCAGGTAAAAATTATCTTATCATACTCCTATATTATATAAAAAATGGTATGTTATCGGGTACAAACTATTCGCGTCCGCAGCATTGCGCGGGTACAATGCTAGTATATATATATATATATAAGGAAAAGTTCATTTGAGAACATAAAATTAAATGAGAATGAGAGACTAATCTCAGCCGTCCAATTCTCCTTCCTTCAATGTCATTGTCCACCCATAATTCATCACATTTACCTTGCCACACTCTATCCCTCACGCGCTTCATTCATTTATGTAGTGGAACGTTATTCAATAACTAATTAACATGGATGAAATTTAAATCATTTCTATTCCTACACATTACGATAAAACAAACGGAACTTAATGTTACTAGCCATTTGAACTACAAAGTGATTATTTGAATCCTGGAAGCTAGTTTTCTTCCATCAATATCTATTCACATTCATGTTATATATGAATGTATGAATTAATAGATCATTGAATAAGATTAGAATTTTATATGACCCTGTACTGTGTATGGCCTATTTGGTTGCAAAAAATGGATTTCAATAAAAACAATCAAATCTTGAGGTTATGGATTCAAGTTCTGATCTGAATACATGGTGTCGAATTAAGTGAGTGTTTAGCTGTAAAAAAAATATAATATAATCCTCAAACAGCTCTTTTGCTCATAAACTCGGACGTTTAATATATCTTTTCATCCCAAAAATCATGAATTCATGATACATTAGATAACAATAAAGACAGAAAATACAAAGAAAAACAAAAGGAAACCAAGATACCAATATAATTTATCTTAATATCAAACTCCCTCTTCTCTTCTTCCTTTTTAGCCCACTCTTTTTTCACCCTTTTCATTTCCTTGAATTCCTTGTGACTCTTCCATCTTTCTGAATCAGCCACCACCTTCCTTCTTACATTATTTCTCTCCATAATTGCAGCCTGTGAAATCATCAAAAACTCCTCACCATTTACACTATTTGCATCCAAGTCCTCACATTTTAATACCACCTCCTTCACATGCAACCCCACCCCTCCAATTCCAAGCACCACCTGTATTTTACACTTTACCATCTCATTAGAATCACATCCCGGTAAAATGGTGACGTATTGTAGAATAGTCTCACTACTCATCCAGTCCCGCCTTGCACTAACCGCTTTGATGCTCGATAAGTTGCCAGCACGTTTCCTGCTCGGGTCGATTAGGATCCAGTTTAGCGTCAATGATTCTTTCAGATGTGATAATGTAGCTTCGTCTGCTCCTGCAAGCTCATCGACTTTCAAGTAGATGGATCTGGAGATTCCAGTTACCGGATTTGATCCGGATCGATTGCTAATCGGATCCTCTTTTAATTCAATCCGTACGGGCGACCATAGGAAATCAGTTGTGGTGTCTGTGAATCTAACGGAGGAGTAAATAATTTCGTTTTTGTAGCGAATATCGACGACTGATATGATCTCAGATGGCAAATTATGAGATGAACAGTCAGAAAGACATGAGGAAATACAATCTTGTTTCGGAGTACACCATGAGGGGTGACGTCGGTTATGGTGGTTGACGTCGGTGATTAGAGAAGGAAAGGAGTCTTGAAAAAAAGACCGGTGACCGTCGGGGAAGGTGGAGATGACATCATCAACAAGTGGGTGGTTAATCGAGGGCCAAGTGGAGTTGGTGATTTGAGCCCATATATGTTGATCGGAACAAAGGGCTTGTAGAGATGATGAAACGGTGGCGACGGCGGAGAGAGAAGGGCCGTCGAGTCGTGGTAGTATGTGTGTTTGAATGATGTGTGGGTTTATATCGGCGAGAGAAGTCGTCGACATTGTAGGCAGCTGATGAGATTTCTTTCTTTCTGATACAATGAATATCGCTGCTAACTTGGGACAGTATTTATTCATGTTCACCAACCAATCCTGCTGTTAATATTCACAAAACTCCAAGTGGATTCCAAGACATGTGTTTTTGGTAGGATATATTAGTCATTGTTGCCTTGTGGGGTTATGTGATTGAGTCATAGTAGGTCATCTCTTCTAGAAACCTTATAATAATCTCTATCTATTAGAATTATTATAAGTACTTTGTAATATTTTATTGTTGACTTTTCAATATAAATATCTGTTGTTATGATAATTTTAATGTGTTATAAATTCAATGTTTAAATTAATAATTTACTTTTACTTTAACATTATTCTAACATTTATACATAAAAATGTAAAAAAAAAAAAACAGAAAAAACGTAAACATATAGAATTGTAATACATTATTTATTTCAGATTTATGTCAATTCGATATATAACCATTTAGTTTTATTAATCAAATATCCATTAAAATTCAATCATGTAGTAGGTTAATTCATGTATCATTAAAATAACAAAAAAGAGGTCAGCTTCTGTTTCTGTTTTGGTTAATGGTTCCCCTACAAAAGAGATCAAGATGTCTAGGGGTGTGAGACAAGGAGATCCCCTAGCCCCGTTCTTATTTTTGTTGGTTGCTGAAGGTATTAACCAGACCTGTAAATTGGCTTCACGAAATGGTGTTATAAAGGGAGTTCAGGTTGGGAAAGAAAATGTGGAGGTTCTGCAGTTACAATATGCAGATGATATGATTATCTTCGGAGAATGGAATCGACGTAATATAGAAAATATATTGGTAATGATGAAATTTTTTGCTGCAGCGTCGGGTCTAAAGATTAATTTGAACAAGAGTTATTTATTTGGGGTAGGGTGAACAAAAATGACGTTCGAAGGGTCGCAAGTGAAGTGGGTTGTCTAGAAGGTTCCTTCCATTACTTGGGGTTGCCTATCAGAGTCTCTATGAATAAAACGACATATTGGGAGCCGGTGTTAAAAAAGTTTGAAAGTAGATTATCAGACTGGAAGGCCAAATCCTTGTCGTATGGAGGTCGGTTAACATGGATAAAATCGGTTTTGGGTAGTTTACCATTATACTACTTCTCTCTATTCCATGCCGCGGTGAGTGTGATTAAAAAATTAGAAAGTGTGCGCTGTAAATTCTTTTGGGGAGGGGGGAGGGAAAGTAAACCTTTGGTTTGGATTAAATGGGTAAACACGGTTGTGGATCGCGAATTGGGTGGGCTGGGTATTGGGTCGTTGAAAATAAATAATTTAAGCTTATTAGGAAAGTGGTGGTGGAGATTTCATAAAGAGGGTGGGGCATTATGGGTTCGTATTATAAAAAGTATCTATGGGGCAAAAGGAGGGTTGGGCACAAATAATTCAAAGAAGGCTAATGCAAGGAGTGCTTGGGGTGGTATTATTAAAGTGGGCTGTGAGTTAGAGAAGTTAGGGATTAATTGGGTTAACTCTTTTAAAAAGGAGCTGGGTAATGGGAAAAGTACTAGATTTTGGAAAGACCGGTGGGTGGGCAACTTTACTTTAGCTGAAAGATATCCAAGGCTTGTTAAACTAGTGAAGAATGTAGGAGAGTTAGTGAGTGATAGAGCGACGGTAGGAGGTGATGGAAGATGGGTTTGGAATTGGGATTGGGCTAGATGTCCGAGAGGTCGGTCTAATAGCGAGTTGCAGGAATTCTTGTCCATTATAACAGGATTCACGTCAAACCAAGAGAAGGAAGATGCTTGGAGATGGTCCCTGGCTGATGATGGAATCTTTGAAGTAAAGAAACTACGTTCAATCTTGGAATTTCAGATGATCAAAGTAGAGCTGGAACCCAGCCCGCCTACAAGATGGTCAGCGTTCATACCAAGGAAGATATGCGTTTTCATTTGGAGGCTTATGAAAGGAAGGATACCGGTCAGAGTCCTCATGGATCAAAGGGGTATGGATATTCCATCTACTTTATGTCCAATTTGTGAGGATACCATAGATAATATTGACCATGTGTTGCTGAGGTGTCAAAGTGCAAATAATATCTGGAAGATGTTCTACAATTGGTGGGAGGCAAAAAACATGTAGGCTATCGATGTCAAACAACTCGTGGAGGATCCCGTAAATTGATCATGGAAGAAGAAATTAAAGAATATGTGGGAAGCAACTAAATGGTCGTTTTATACCTAATATGGATGAACAAGAACAGAGTGGTGTTTGGGAATTCCAAGTCTGCAACAGCTCACGATTTATTCTTGGAATTCCAGTGGCGTAATCTTTGGATCAAAGCTAGGAAAAAGGACAAGAGGATTGATTGGGCATTTTGGGAATTATTCAGTTGCTTGTAATTGGTTTCATCCTCTACTTCTCGCAGAGGATCTGTCTGTACACCAAACTTTGGGTGGCTCTTTTGCCTTAATAAATGCTTTGCCTTCCAAAAAAATAAAATAAAAATAGTTTTGGTGTTTCAAAAGCATATAACTACAACAAAATAATTAGCTCAAAATTAGCGTCTCAAAGAAGAAATACTTATAAAGTTTTTTAACTTTGCTATTACAAGACAAACTTATTCAATGAAAAATAGTATAATTATTCTCCTAAATATGAGATGATTTAGAAGAAAAATGGTTCTTTCTATTTTTTTCATTTTTCTTTCAACTCAAGAATACAACGTAATCATTAGTTTTTTTTTCTCTTTTTCTCTTTCACTTTCTTTCTCCCCACTTTTCTTTCTTAGAATAACTCGAGAAATAAACGTTAAAGAAAATACTAAAAGTTGAGAGAGTTACTTTGTAAATAATATTTATTAAACAATCAATATTATGTATGTAATTTATTTAATTAAATTTCGTAACTTATAAGCAACTATTTTAGTGTATTTATTTGTATTGTATACTCAATTTTATAGAAGTTAATGGTTATAAAAGTATATAATCATATACATATAAAAAATAGAAAATCTATAAATAAAAAATGTTCACAAAACTCACTTGATTTACACGTGTACAAATGAATATAAGTTTGGCAGAGTTGAAAAATTGTAGAAAAATGCAAGAAGAAATATTTGAATTCTGGACCTACGGCTTAAGTGTCACAAGCCTTAAACCAATACGCCAAATACAAAACTATTAATGATAAACTGTGGATAACTCAATTTCGTTATGGTGAACTGTGTGAGAGAGAGTATGAGAGAGAGAGAGCTCAAGGTATTCAATGGATGGCTGCTGAGGAGAAAGGAGCAAGTCGACATGGTTACACTGGGATTCAAGAGGAGCAAAGGAAGACATCGAGAACAAAGTATCACAACAACAATATTTTCTTTTGCAACTTTCCGGAAACAACAACTTCACTCAAACTATGGAATCTAATTAAACTTTTTGGAAAAGTAAGGGACATTTATGTCTCAAGAAGACTATCCAGGAAAGGTCAAAGGTTTGGTTTTGCTAGATTTGAGGCAATAAATGACATGGATGAATTACTAAAAAGATTAAATGGATGCTCTATTGTACTTTTCAAACTGAGATGTGGACTTTTCAAACTGAGATGTTTTAAGGCATTAGACAGAAGGGTTGGTGAAAAAAGCAAAAACCGAATTGAATGGAGGTCAAGGGGGGATTTAAATGCACAACAACCAGAAAACAGATCTCAAGCACACGGGGTATTAAGGACGGGAGATCATATCTAGAAGTACTACATGGAAGTCAAAAGAGGACTAATAACAACATCACTAAAACAACTCTAAAGTATAAATTTCTGGAGTCTTGGGGCGACATCGCAGACTTGGATTTAGAGGAGAATGCAAAAGAAGTACTTGAAAGAAGCCTGGTAGCATTAGTGAAAAGAACAGATATGCTTGAAGACTTAACAACAATATTAAAAATCATTTACTCAAGCACAGTTGAATGGAGATATATCGGTGGTAAAGAGATACTTCTAATATGTGAATCGAAAGAAATGATGAAAAACATATTATAAAAAAAGGATAGTGAAATATGGAGTTGGTGTAACAAAGTTGAGGAATGGTCAAAGGATTTCTCAAATGGGATATATAGAATGGCGTGGATCAAGATATACGGGGTCCCTTTGGATATGTGGAAGGAGAGTAATTTTAAGAAGATTGCAGCAAGGTGGGGTAAGCCAATCAACTGTGAAAACTGTTCGTGGAAAACATCGAAAGCTATGGTGGCAGGTAAAGTTCTTATAAACACCTCCCATGCTTACCCATTAATCGATAGATATATAATTAAATGCCATGACTACTCGAGGGGGATACTGGTGAAAGAGAATGGATGGGTGGACATTATTGACGATGAAGAAGAAGATTCGGAGGATAACAACTCAAAAGATTTAGAAGAAGATAATGAATCAGAACCGGAAAACTGCGACGGTGATAATACGAATGAAAACAGTAAAAGAAAAAAAGATACAAGCCAAGGAGAGACTCATCAGGAAAGAAGGTCGCCGGAATATTCAGGGGATAGCCAACGGAATAACGTCGGAGAGACAAGGGGCATAACAGTAAATTTCACAATCGCTTTTCAAAATAAACAGGGTACGTACGAGAACAATAAATCGAAGGATCTATTTTTAGTGGAGGAAGATCTGATATCTGCAAACATAAGGGACGTGGCGGCGGATGTTGAGGAACACGGGTATGAGGTATGCAACATCTCAGATACGTGGGGAAGAAGAGTTGACTGGGTAAACAAGGTAAACGGACTGGGGTCAAAAAGAAAAAAGGTGTCAACTGGCCAGACCCACAAAAAGAAAAGAGCAGCTTAGATGGGCTAGACAAAACAAAAGAAACTAACATCATACAATTTCAAGCCCGACAGCTTACAGCTTCAAGTTCTGGGAACAGAATACAAACAAAGGAAATAGCTGCGAGGGGGAGATAAAAAGGGGATGGACGTCAATCCTATTACACAAATCGTAAATGAAGAAATCAACAACATAAACTCAGAAAGTTTAACATCCATAGTACCGGAGTCAAGTTCAATCGCAACAAAAAAGGTCTACAGGTGCGCTCAAAGTAAAGAAGGTGGGTCGCTGGAGAAAACAAAAGCGAAATCAGTCTAGACCGGGAATGGAAGACTAAGCTTCCATGTCTTTAAAAAAATGGCCACAACAAAAGGAAGATCAGGGGCGAGCTGAAAACAAGCTGCAAGGAAAGGGGCTGAAATTCTCGAAAACAGTGGGGGAACAACCAGGAATTTCAAATTCATCAGAGAACTCGCGACTGCTGGGGGAGAAGGTAGGGTTCTTCGAGGTATCCTCAGCCCAAATTTGAAGATCCAAAAGGTCAGTTTTCTCAGTTCGTTAATTTTCACAATGAAGATAATTTCGATAAATGTTAGAGGGTTGGGAAGTTTGGGAAAACAAAACTGGATAAGAAAACTTTGTTTCAAAGAAAAACCAAGTTTAATAGGGATCCAGGAAACAAAAATGGATGGATGGGATGAAAATTTAATAGAATTCTTGTGGGGTAATTGTAATTTCAAGTATGCGGTGGTGAATGCCAAAGGAAAATTAGGGGGGGGGGGGGAGAGGGGTTGTTAACTATTTGGGATCCGGGTGTCTTTAAAAACGTTATAGCAGGTGGTGATGAGAATTTTATAGTTCTCAAAGGAAACTGGCTAGGGAGGGAAGGGTCAATTGCAATATTAAACATTTATGGTCCACATCGGTTTGAAAAGAAAAAAGAATCATGGGAGAAACTAAATGATATTTTAACATACTGTGGGAACAATCTAAAATATTATTCGGTGATTTTAACGAAGTGAGAGATGAGAAGGAAAGGTTCAATGCAAGTTCAAACTCAACCAATATCGGAAACTTCAATAACTTCATAGAGGAAAACAGTTTGGTTGAACTACAAATGGGAAATAGGAAGTTGACAAGAATTTCAGATAACGGGACTAAATTCAGTAAATTAGACAGATTTCTCATATCGGAAGGGGCAACACATTCTTGGAATTCTTTAACTTGTAAAGCATTAGACAGGAAAGAATCCGATCATTGCCCAATAATGTGTTATGAAAATGTTCAAGATTCTGGACCGAAACCTTTTAAATTTTTTGACAATTGGTTACAAAACAAAGAATGTTAAAAAGTTGTAGAACAGGCTTGGGGGAAGGAAACTAGCTCAAATAGGAAGGATTGGGTTTTCATGCAAAAACTGAGAAATGTAAAAGTGGCGTTAAAAGAGTGGTCAAAAAACAATTATGGGAGTTTGGACCAGGAAATAAAAAAGTTAAGGGATGATATAAATGATTCGGAAATAAGGTCGGAAACACATAATCTCTCATAGGTACAAAGAGATCAATGGTTCGAGAAGATCAAGCCGTGTAAAGAAAAAGAATCTGTAAAAAACCAAATGCTAAAACAGAAAGCAAGAGTAAGATGGCACGTGGAAGGGGATGAAAATACGGTGTTCTTTCACAATTCGATAAAGGGAAGGACGAGTTCAAATAAAATGGCAGGTATTCGGTTTCAAGACAAGTGGTTAGAAAATGTGATAGAAATCAAGAAAGCTGCGGTGTCCTTTTTTGGCAGTGACAAAATAAGAACATTAGAGCAAGAACTGAAAATGTGGTTGCAAAGGGATTTTACAAGAGAAGAAATTCAAGAAGCAGTTACAAGTTGTGGAAGTAACAAAAGCCCAGGTCCAGATGGGTTTAATTTATGTTTCATAAAACACTTCTGGGATCTAATTCAAAAGGAATTAACGGAGGCTATAATTTGGTTTGGGAAGGAAGACAAAATTTCTAAAGGATGTAACACTTCATTCATCGCTTTAATTCCAAAGAAGAGGGATCCACTGTCGTTTGAACAATATAGACCAATAAATCTGATCGGTTGCTACTATAAGGTACTTGCAAAAGTATTATCAAATAGACTCAAATCGGTATTACCAAAGCTGATAGGACCGGAACAATCGGCATTCTTGAAGGGTAGATCTATCGCAGATGGAATACTAATGGTGGGGGAATCTTTCTTGGAACTTAAAAAGAAAAAAAAGAAAAGTGTTGTGATTAAAATCAATTTCGAAAAAGCTTATGATTCAATCAATTGGGATTTTCTTTTTGATATGATGAAGCATATGGGTTTCGGGGAAAAGTTGATCCATTGGATTAAGGAATGCTTAAAAACATCTTCAATGTCGGTTCTTATCAATGGATCGCCGTCTAACGAATTTTATCTGGAGAAAGGTATAAGACAAGGGGATCCGTTGGCACCGTATCCGTTATTAATAGTTGCGGAAGGGTTAAATGTAATGTTGAAAGAGGCGGTTGAAAAAAATATTTTGGAAGGTGTGAAAATAGGTAAAGAGGAGATACAGTTGTCGCACTTACAATATGCGGATGATACAATACTTTTTACGAGATGGTCAAGAAGAAACATAAAGGTAGTAGTGGCGCTTCTAAAACAATGGGAGGAAGCATCGGGCCTCAAAGTAAACCGGAGGAAAACGTCAATCTTTTGGGGTGGGGGAAGGGGGAAAAGGGGACCAAATTCATACCTTGGGTAAAATGGGAGGACATAGTTCAAAAAAGGGCGTGGGGGGGTTTGGAATTGGGTGATCTAAATATTTTTAACAAAAGTTTGTTACTTAAATGGTTTTGGCGTTTTAGAAACGAACCACAAGCTCTTTGGGTAAAACTAATCAAAAGTATTCACGGAAAATGGGGGGTTTAGACCTTTTTGAGCCTTCAAGATCAAATGGGATTTAGGGAGGTGTAATCAACACGGGTTGGGAACTTAAAAATGGGGGGCTACCGCTGTCTTCATTGCTTTAAAGTGAAGGTTGGTAACGGAAAAAATACTTTATTTTGGAAAGACGTATGGATAGCAAACAGGTCTTTGGAGGTGGATTTTCCAAGAGTTTTCAAAAAGATAGGGAATGACACCAAAACAGTGGCAGAAATGGGTCATTGGAGCGGTCATTCATGGGAATGGAGATTACAACAAGTAACCTCAAGATGGAGTGGCCGGGCTAAAGAGGAACTGCAGCTCTTGAAACAAAAACTGGAGACGGTAACGTTGCAGCAGTCGAAAGAAGATAGATGGACCTGGTGCGGGCAAGAGGAAGGCGGCTTCTCGGTTCAAGCTACAAGAAAGTTCCTAGAAAATGAGAACAATCATCAAATAGGCAACAGACAACAAACGTTTTGGTCAAAATTAGCTCCAAAAAATGTAGACATCTTTGCATGGCGTGTGGAAAGGAATAGGTTACCGGTAATAACAAAACTCAATGATAAAGGAATAGATTTACCGACAATCCTTTGTCCAAGATGCAAATTGGAGGTGGATTCAACCGATCATGCAATTTTCAAATGTTCGAAAATTTCAAACATTTGGGAAGGATTACATAAGTGGCGGGGATTACAGTATACCTACGGAAATTCTTTTCAAGAAATGAATGAAGCGGGAAGAACCGGGGGAATCAATCGGAACATCAAAATATGGAACGTCGTAACGAGAATGGCAGCCTACGGTATATGGAAAAACAGGAACAAATTGATATTCGAAAAGAAAACGACAGGAGAGGACCTACTGTCCGAGATTCAAGTTCAAGCTTTTCAATGGATAAATGCAAGATTAAGAAAAGGAGTAAAATTGAATTGGGTCACTTGATTAACAATGCCGGATCAACTACAACACATAAAGTAACTGGAATGGTGGTAATCTAAAGGGTTAATTGGATGGTTATTTTAGTAATTGTAATCAAGGGTATCACAATTACCTCAATATCAGTCAAGTTTAAGTGCCCTAACCATGTCTTATGGTAAGGGTGGTAAGTTCATAGGGGGTTAAATTGGGTTTATGTACAGTTTCTTATATCAATTTAATATATGCTTTTCAAAAAAAAAAAAAAAAATACAAAACTATTAATTTCAGTAGCCATAAAATATATAACATTTATTTAGTGAGTTACTGTTCATTAACTCCTAATAAATGTTATATATTATAATTATAATAAGAAAAAGTAAGCAAAAACCTTTTTTCTTATTATCATTATACTATGACTTTTATTTATAATACTAGCTAAGCGACCCGTGTATCAACACGAGATTATATAAGTCAATTTTAAATTTATATAGTTTTAAAGAGTCATAACACGTATAGTAAAAATAATTACAAAACATAGATAGGAAAATAAAATCTCATAAGAAAATAAGAAATGAATAACCATTACAGAATTTTGAAATCCATACATAAGATATCATTAAATTTTCTGTAAAACCTCTTTATAAACAACATTCATGGTTTTATTAGTATGGTTTCCTTCATCATAGCAATTTAAAACTTTTAACCAATCCTTACTCTTCACTCGAGAAACCGTCACATATAACTATCCATGAGTAAAAACGTGTATTTTTAATGCTTTTTATAAATACTCTTTTTAAGAAATATAAAGTTACATTACACGTCTAAAAGTTTTTAGTATAATATTAATGTGTTTCTAGTGACGGAGCTTTATCCCGACATTGTAAAGACATAACTATAATATTATTGTCGATGTTATAATATCAAGTGCTTTAAATACATTTTTATTAGCCAATTATATATTTGAATATTTGAAATTGTAAACTAAATTTATTAAAAGTTAAATAATGATGACATCCATCTAAGTATATGCAAATTAGATCGCATAAAAATAAGATTCTAACATAGAATATATTATGTCTATACATACGTAAATCACTTAACTGTAATTTATTATTCAATTAAAGATAATTGAAAACATGAGATCTCACTGAATTCAAATATCCTTGTAACAATAACTTTTATTTTATGTATCAAGCTATTAGTTAAAAAAATAAGAAAACTTAGACAATTAAAACTTTTATATAAATTTCAAGTTGTATGTGTACTTACAAAACTCACTATCATGACAGTTGTTTTACTACAAGTAATTATGTAGAGTTCTAGTTTATGAAGAGTTATTTACTCACAAGTAACAATTAATTTTAAAAAGCTCTAACGGAAGTGGTAGTTTTGTAAACAACTTTATGCCACTAACCATTAGTTATAGTATACTTTTTATTCTTTTTATTGAAATACCAAGAAATCAGTGATTATATCGACTACATTATGTAGAGGGAATAACTATAAAAGACGAATAAAATGTCAAATAACTACTTAGATGTTGATAAAACAATTAAATTATACTATTTTTTTTAGAAAACCTCATATTCCGATAAAATTTATATCAAAACATAGCTAAAAATGAGACGATTACAAATATATAACTATTTTTTCTCAAAACAAAATATATTTGAAGTTATTAAACATAATTTTCAAACAACTTATAATTAATTACATTAATATACAATTTTCATAAAACCCCCTCACATATTTCATACTACCCCTTTAACAATTTACATTCAACCCCTTCCATTTAATGTAATTTTGTAAAAATAATCAATGAAGACTTAAGCCTTTAAAGCCCATGTGACATCATAATGCTTTTATTTTCCATTTTTAAATTTTTTTTTAAAATGAAGGAATGTGATTGGTGGAGATTTTTTAGGAAAGAGGAATGATGATGTAAATATCCTTTTCTTTTAATAAGATATAAGAATATTTTATCGTTGATATAGTGGTTCTATAATTAAACAATAGTTTATATTCTTTTAGTAAATTATCATATATACTAGTCGGTAGATAAAAAAAAAGTACGTATTAAATTGAAAATAGTAGACAAGAAAATTAACAATATTAGTAGATTTATACATCTCACAATTTAGTAGATAGTTGATTAATGAAAGAAGATTTCGTAAGAATAAATAGAATCGGATTATCAAATTTAAGTTTAAAATCATAAAAATTGACCAACACACGGTAGGTACATCACTGCATCACATAATCGTGTAATATCGTAGAAGTGACAAATAATAGGTTTGGACACCACATAGAGCGACAAAGCCACTTAAATAACTAACAACTACGGAATAACCTTATGTAACAACCCGATTTTGGATAATTATTAATTTATAACTTTCTCATAAACTATTAATACTAATTTTATTCGCTTGTCAACTCATATATATTAAAGTTTAAATAATCTTTTTAATATAATTACAAAAGAATGAACGTGTAAGGATTATTAATGTCGATTGGGAAAACCTAATTAAGAGGATTAGAACACTCGTAGCGGGTGTTTGTTTGTATGTCATGACTACCTCGTGGTCAATAAACAAGTTCGTTGCTTACTATGCCTTATTCGTCATTCACTCGTTGCGTCATTGCTCGTAGTCTTGTTGATGAGATAAAATGCATTAATTTCCTTTTTTTTTCCTTTTCTATATAGTTATTACAATATATGTAAATGAAAATGGATAATTATGTGAATGTTACTCATGCATGTCATGACTAAAGCTGTTTAGTTATAACTTTCGTAGGCTGAAAAACTGATATGACAGTCATTAATGACAGTTATGCATGTTATGATTATATGAGTGACATTAACGAATAAGTATCCTTAAATCCTCAGTAGTGATTGGTGTTTTGGCTTATTGAGTTTTAATTAAAGAAAATCGATCATTGTATGGATGTTTGAGGGGCGACGGGTCGAAGAAAGAACAAGAATCAAATCAATAGTTTTTGTGGATCAAACTTAGATTTGATAACTAGGGTTCCGTCCTTATGAAATTTGAAAGAACAATGGTATACTAAACAAGAATTTTGATAAGGATTTGCTGACTTAATTAATCGATCGGTCAAACACATGAAATGTCGACTTCCTTCGATCATAACGCCCCTTGGTGCGGACAAGCTTGGTGCAAACATGGTTGATGCAGGCCCCCTTGGTGCAAAGGTACTCCGCGTTGAAAGGTTGAAAACGTGATGCGTTTTATGGAAATATTTGGCGTGGGTTGATGCAAACCCCTGAAGTATTGATACTTATTGTTGAGTTGCTTGGCTTGAGGTACTTTCCGCTTTAGGTGAGTTAACTAGGTTTTCAACACCAAGTACAATGACAATGTTAAAATCTATAAAGAATTGCGAACGAACTATTTAACTTACTTGTTATGTGTGTAAACGACACATATGATGACTTACATTATTTTATGACTTGTTTGGTGTATAATCGATATTGTATTTGATAATGTTATATGATTATGACATGATAATACAACTCTTACTTATGAATGTGAATTATTTTAAGATCCCACGTGCTTAACTAGTGAATTATGATAATGTTACACGGCCATGATTATGAATTACGTTGTGATCTCGTATAATTAATTTATGAACCACATGAAAGAGTTCCTTCTTAAAGATATGATACGGGCCTAGTAGGTAGTTTAAACCTTTTAGAAATAAAGGGCTAGCCAGTCAAGTCAACGGTCTTACTAGTTGGATTTGGTGGCAAATGGTATAGGTCTTAAAGTACTCGTACCGGAGTGACGTGTGTCCAAACGGTTGAGGTCATATGAAAACATCACGCTAGGTGTTGGGAGGTGTATAAATGAACATCATGGCCACCGTCACCTAAACAACAAAGCTGCACGTGGTTTGCAGTGTAGTAGCAGTAGCGAAAGCGGACATTTACTTAATGATTCGCATACATAAGGTAGTATCTACCACTACAAGAAATAAAGGTTTTTGCGGCGACATATGTCGCCGCTAAAACCTCGCTAAACGACAAAAAGGTGGCCCACTTTCATCTGATTACAAGATGTCGCCGCTAAAGGCTTTTTGCGGTGACATACGTCACCGCTAAAGGTATTTCCCACCACCGAAAACTATGGCGGGATGTTTTGCCACCTAAAAAATTCGATGTCGCCGCAAAAGCCTCTACGTCGCCGCAAAACGTGACGGCGCAAAAGGCTTTTTGTATTTTCTTTATTTAATTTAACTAATTTCTATTTTCTTTATTTAATTAAAAGAGGGTGTCGCCGCAAAAACCCCTAAGTCGCCGCAAAAGGCGTCGCCGCAAAAAATGTTACGAGATATAGGGTTTTGTTTCCTTCTTTGTGTCATTTACGAAGCAAACAGCAGCCCTCAGACTCTCTCGTCGCCGCCGCTCCCTTTCTCACCGTCCCTGCTCCCTCTCGCCGGTCGGAATCTCGCATCGTCGCTCCCTCTCGCTGTCGTAGAATCACACCGTCGCTGCTCCCTCCGCCGTTCGCTGTCTTCTCCGTCGCCGGCGACTTGTTATGCGAGATAAACATCCCCATTTTCTGTTTTGATCTAGGATTTTAGTTTTAGATCCTTGATTTTTATTTTTATATTGTTACAAGGTCCTCCTCCTCCTCCTCTTCTTGCTGCCGCCGTCGACCACCCTCCTGCCGCCACCGCCGGTCGGAACCCTCCTGCCTCCTTGCCTCCGTCGACCTCCTCCTCCTCATTGAGTTTTTTTTTATATTAATTGTATATTAATGTTATATATTAATGTTAATTAGTTTAGGTTATTATTAGTTTGTGTTAGATTATTATTATTTTTTGTTAGTAATTTAAGTTATTTAATTATTAATTAGTGGTAATATTTGATTAATCTAGCTAAGATTATTGTTAATTAGTGTTAGATTAAATTTATTTTATGAAAATAACTTTAGTTTTTTAATTGTTAATTAGTGTTAGACTAATGTTAATAATTGATTAATTTAGTTGTTAATTTAAATTCATTATGTTAGATTATATTTAGTGTTATAATTTTAAATTATTGTTAATTAGTGTTAATGTTTAAGTATTGTTAGTATACTAATAACGTGTTAAATAATTGATTAATCTAGCTGTTAATTTAAATTCATTATGTTAGATTATAAATAGTGTTATAATTTTAGATTATTGTTAATTAGTGTTAATGTTTAACTATTATTAGTATACTAATAACGTGTTAAATATTTTATATGATGATGTTAAATAGTTTATTTGATGATGTTTGATTATTATCTATTGTCAATAATGATAGATTAGTGCTAATTATTTTTAATCTTTAATCATTGTTAGTACACTAATAATGTTAGAAATTAGATCAATGTTAGATTATTATCTAGTGTTATTGATGTTAGCTTATTGTTATTAATCTTTAATTAGTGTTAATATTCAATGTTAGTGTTAATCTTTAATTTTTTTCAGATGGCCGCTGTAGCTCGTGGTCACGGTGGAGATTGTGGTGGTGATCCACCGCATGGTAATTAGCAACCACCTTCTGGTGCTTGTGGCGGTGATGGTATTGTATAACTTTGAAATGTTTTTTTATATGTTAATTTAATTACGTGTATTCTTAACTTGTTAGCTTTAAATTGTAGGCCGCAAAAAAGGGCGCCGGGAAGCCCGAAACGTAGAAATGCGAAAGGCATGGAAGAGGAATGGTAAAAGTGTTGGTCAAATGATCTTATCAGTTGAGATTTGATGAGACAAAGTTAAGTTTGTAAGATATGTTCTAAATACAACTTAAACAGAATTATGAAGCTTGATCAGATTGACCACTTATAGTGTTTCAGACTGAGCATAAGCTGAGTATAAGTTGAGCATATAGTTGATCAAATTAGACCATATCTTAGTTAATTTATCAATGTCTTTGATAAGATGTGTGTGTCACCTAAGGTATAGGTTGAGCATTCAGCTTGATGCGTTTCGAGCCGAGTGACTCAGCTTATAGACTGAGTCAGCTCAACAGAGTTGCTAAGTAAGTTCTAGCTAACTCTTATGACTTCTATTGATGAGTTAGTCATTATACATGTTAGTACATGTTTGATTTCGAGTTTGTTCTCGAAGGACTCAGCTTAATGAGTTTCAAGCTGGGTAACTCAGCCCGACTAAAGAAGTTAGTTTAAGAGAATTTAAATTTTTTTTAAATTTCTTTTACTCTCTATATCTACGGCATGGATAAGAAGACTCCAGAATCAAGATTGAAGATTGAAGACTGAAGATAGAAGATTGAAGATTCAAGATTCCGAGTTATCCGTTAGTTTCTTAGCAGATTAGGATAAGGTCTAGTTTGTTAGGGTCCGTAGGAACAGGATTATAAATACTTATCTCCTGATAAGTTTAGAGGTACCTGATCTCACCTCAACCTAACCATTGTATGTGTTACGAGTCTTGATACACTGTTTGTAAGTTCAACGTGATCAAGAAATTCACAGATTGCCAACATTGTTCGTGTGTTCGATCTTCACGTCTGTTGTGAAGTTGGTAAGTATTCAATCTGTGAATAACTCCTGTTTAGAGAGTCAGTTTGTATATATAATCATAAGTTGATTATAGATAGCAAAGTTTGAGAGATTGAGAGATTTGATTTACATTAGGTGTTTACATATCAAGTGTTGCTTACTTGATAGTTCCTGTAATCATCTTCTTATTAATGAAAGCATTTGATTTCATGTGGTTTGATTTGTGTAACACTTTTTATTGATTTTTTCAATTTTCCGCAGAAAGTGTATTCAACCCCCCCTTCTACACATTACTTGCTTGTTGATACTCTCACCAAGGGACCAACAACTGGTATCAGAGCAGGCTGAACTATTCATAAGTTGAAGTTCAAGATTCTGAGAAAGTATAATATGTCGACAAGCAACAATTCATCAAACTTTCCTCAGATGGATGCTAAAGGATGTCTTATATTTGATGGATGTAACTATCCTATGTGAAAATTCAGAGCCATGCTTTTCCTTAAGTCCTTTGACATCAGAATGTATGATGTCATAACTCGTGGACCAATCATCCCCTAGATTCCTGCTGCTGTTAGTGATAAGTCTCCTGACAAGACTTCAAAGGAAGTCAAGAAGCCTTTGGCATCCTGGACTGAAGAGGATTGGAAATTACATTCTCTGGATGACAAAGCAAAGAGTGTTCTGGTAAATGCCCTGACCAATGAGATCTTGCATACTGTGTTACATTCTCTGCTGTCAAACTGCAAAAGAGATCTGGGATACTTTGAGTATTACATATGAGGGTACAGATCTGGTCAAGCAGCAAAAGAAGAATCATCTTAACAGATCTTATGAAAACTTCTTTTCAAAGAAAAATGAAACCTTGCCTGATTTGTTTACAAGGTTTCACTGCTTGATTAATGACCTGCTAAGTGTACGCATTAAAAAGGATGAAGCTGACTTAGTGTTAAAATTTTTATGGATGTGTTACTAGAGAAATTTAATGAGGTGACCATAGCACTAAGGGCTGGAGGTACATTACATTTGTATAACCTATAGTCCATATATGGGTTCTTGCTTAATCATGAACATATCACAGAACACAAGAAATCTTCTCAACAAGAAATGAAGAAATCTCTTGATAAACATGAAACTGCATTAGTAGCAGAAAAGAAGAAGAAGAGTTCAAAAGCCTTTATAGCTGAATCTGAGACTAAGTCAGATTCTCAAGCTGACCACTCAGACTCAGACTCAAGTGATACTGATGATGTTCAGACTATCACTAAACAAATGGCTATGCTTGCCAGAAGACTGAGAAGAATTCAAAAGGGAAAAGGAAGATCAGACAGGGGCAAAGGAAAGAGTTCTTTTGATCCCAAGAAAGCTGTGTGCTTCAACTGTCAGAAGAAGGGACACATTGCTGCTGAGTGCAGAATTAAGAAGGATGAAACAACTTCGGTAGCTGACAAGAATGCTTACAGAGCTGATAAGTACAAGAAGAAATATACTCAGCTCAAGAAAGGAAAGCCTGAAAACAAGCCCAATGCAAAAGGACTTTATGCTGAAACATGGGATATAGAATCATCTACCTCAGATGATGATGACAAGTGTCTGAAGGCTCAAGAAGATGAAGAGTTTGAATTAGATGAAGTTGATTATGGTCTGTCCGAATCAACTTTTGAAGCTGACATGAAGGAAGCTGAGGAAAACATCAAACTAAGTGACTGGGATCCTTCCTCCATGTACAAGGTTAGTAATTTCAACTCTTACACCGATGAAGAAAAAGGTCTTACATTTGGTTATTTGTTAAACGACTTTAAGACCAGCCTTAAGTTTCAAGCTGACCTCAAAGTTGAAATCACTAAGCTCAAAAATGAGATTAAGGAAAATCAAACTCTCATTACTGCTGAGAAGAAAGCACAGTGTGATCTTGAATGTCAAAGACACATTAACAAACTTCTGAGTGAAGAACTTCAGGAAGCCAAGGATAAAGCTGACCAACTTCAGAAGGTGACTGAATCCTGGTGTAAGTCATCAAGGCTTGCTTAACAGTGCATCAACCAGCAGATCCCTAAACAGGAAAGGTTGTACTTGGAGGTGACTATCAATCCGCAGCTTATGCAGCTGATGATGATGAGATAGAAAGTACAGATTCGATTCTGAGGAAGATAGACAACTGATTGAGTCTCAGAAGTCAGCCTCAGAAAAGATACATGATCCAAGCCTAAAATACAATAAGTTTGTAAAGGCAAAGGATTATGGAAATGAGTGTTCAACATCTAAACAACATAGTAAGTCTGTGCATGATAGATTGGGCACTAAGCCTATTCAAAGAACTTCTGTTATTGAAAGGTTGAATCCAAACCCTTTCATAAGACAGCACTCTCTGTCCAGTTCAAAGAGAAGCTTCAAGAATAGGAAGACTACTGTAAGTCAGAGGTCATATCACAACAATGGTAAGTCCAAAGAACTCAACAGTGGTAAGTCCAAAGCTGTTGAAACTGGTAAGTCCAGAAAACATGACAATGGTAAGTCCAAAGTCAATGAAAAGAAGTTTGTTGGTCAAACTTCTGATCAAAAGGATAATAAACCTAAAGATGACAAAGGTAAGTCCAAAGTCAATGAGCATCAGGTGAATCATCTTACAAAGAAAGTTGAGAAATTATCCACAACCTATAATCGTAAAAATGAGAGCAAGTTCTCAAAAGGATTATTGGACAACCTACCTCCTGTAGTCATTAATAGAAGAAAGTGCTACAAGTGTGGAGGTAGAGGACATGATGCCAAGGACTGTGATAGTGAAACCTTAAGGCATGAAAAGGAACAAGCTGATTAGCCTACGCAGGACTCAACACCTGCTCACGCTGACCAGTCAGCTCCAAAAGATGAAACTTCTAAGTGCTCATCATCTGAACCTACTACAAAGTGGGTTCCCAAACAAAACTAATATGTTTAGTTTTCTTCTCATGTGCAGGGTTCAAGTAAATTGTACTTGGACAGTGGATGCTCAAGGCACATGACAAGGTAGAAAGGACTTCCAAGTGAATTCCAGGAAGATGAAGGTCCTAAAGTAACATTTGGTGATAACTCCCACGGAAGAACTAAAGGATATGGGAAGATGGATGCTGGCAAGGTGACTTTCCAAAAAGTTGCATATATTAAAGGTCTTAAACACGATCTGATAAGTATCAGTCAATTGTGTGATGAAGACAATGTTGTAACTTTTAGGAAGAAAGCAGGAACAATATACAATTCAAAGGGTAAGCCTGTGCTAATAGCAAAGAGAGAAAGAGATGTGTATCTACTTGATCTCAATTCTGCTGATCCCAATAATGAGACCTGCTTATATTCCCAATCTGTTCCCAAGCTGAGTTGGCTGTAGCATAAAAGGTTGTCACATTTAAATTTTAAAAATATAAATATGCTATCCAACAAAGAGTTAGTCTCTGGATTGCCAAAAATCACATTTGTCAAAGACAAATTGTTCTCAGCTTGTGAGCAAGGAAACATCACAAAGGGTCTTTCAAGTCAAAGAATTTTTTTTTCAATAACAGACCCATTGCATATGTTGCATATGGATCTGTTTAGACCCATAAGTACTCCAAACCTAAGTGGCAATAAGTACACCCCGGTGATAGTAGATGAGTTCTCTAGATTCACCTGGGTAATATTCCTTAAAGCCAAAAGTGAAGCTGCCCTGGAAATAATAAGTTTTATCAAACAGGAAGAGTTGCAAAAAGGTAAGTCTGTTAAGCAACTCAGAAGTGATCATGAGACTGAGTTTAGAAACTCAACCCTAGAAGGCTTTTGTGAACAAAAAGGAATATTACATAATTTCTCCTCAGTTATAACTCCTCAACAAAATGGAGTTGTTGAAAGGAGAAATAGAACCTTAATTGAGGCTGCTAGAACAATGCTGTGTGAGGCAGGATTGAAACTCTATTTCTGGGATGAGGCTGTCAGTATAGCATGTTATACCCAAAATAGATCAATCATAGTCAAAAGACATGGCAAAACTGCTTATGAAATGTATAAATCAAGAAAGCCCAGTATAGGTTACTTCCATATCTTTGGTTCAAAATGATATGTGCTGAATAAAAGAGATAAGCTCCATAAGTTGGAACCTAAAGCTGTTCCTGGAATTTTTGTTGGTTATTCCTGTCAGGATCGGATATAGATTATATCAAATAACAAGAACTAACTTTTGAATAACAAATCAAAGTTGAATAAAAGTTAATCTTTAACTATGATCACAATCAACTAAGAAGTTGCGGAATCACACTTAATTGATTAAAGAAGGTTTTGAACACAAAGAGATTCAATCAAACAGTAATTTTATTAATCAACGAGAATGATTACAATAGTAAACTTCACCCCCAATCTAACTTATTATGTTAGACGAAAAACACAGATTGTTCTTAGGTTTCAACAAGAAACTTAGAGGCTTAGCACTATTCTGAAAGCAGATTACAACTTGAAGAATGAATGCAAAAACTTAATCAATGAGTACGTACATATTATGAATTCTAATCTAGCATTTATACTCCTTGATCTTCCTTGATTTGCTGACAGTTAGGTAATCTTCTATCTTCTGAGATAATCTTGATGATCTTCAAAGTATTTCGAGATATCTTCAAAGATAGGGTTTTTCCATATTTAGCTCAACCGAAACTGTTTAATGAATACAACAGTTCTTGGTTCTTCTAACAGTCTTCGGCTTCAAGGTCTTCAAACAGTTGTAGTAGTTTGTACTAACAGTTCTGAACTCTATATAACAGCTTTGAAGTTCACAACAACTGTTGGTTACAACTGTCTTCACAATTTTCACTAACAGTTCTAAACTGTTTCTTCAACAATTCTTCTAACAGTTTCGAACTGTCTTCCCAACATTCATTAACAGTCTTAACATTTTTGATATTTGCATGTATAACAGTTTCAATGACTTAGCCAATTTCCCAACAATCTCCCCCTAACTTAAAGTATTGAACAATACAATTAAGTTGTTTGTTTTAAGGGTTCAATCATAGACAAATTAACATAAGTAAAGAACATATTTATCATTGAATGCAAAATCAAACTGTTATAATCAAAAATTCAAAAGATAGAAAAATTACGTTTTCTTTGATCTCAGGGATTCAAGTCTATCTTTGAATTTCTGAAGTAGCTCATCCCTTACTTTAGCTGGACCATAGAACTTGGCTTTCAATAAGTATTGGAGCTTGATCTGACCGTGTTCGATGAATTCCATGTCAAACCATTCAGTAATTGCACTTTCCATTACCATGGAGTATACCCTTGGCTTAGCATACACTTTAACAGATTGAATTGGAAAAGTTTCATCAGCCATCAGTATTGACATTATTTTCTCTGGGTTGCAAATACTTGTCAAATGTCTCATCAATATCTTAATTGTAGGATGTTCAGATCCTCCATAATGCCTTGTTCCATACTCATACAATTCTTGTATGTCCCACCTAGTAATACTATCCATCATTAGTAAGTAGCCTGTAAACTGTTCGATCTGATCATTTTCTCTTACAATGATTATACCTTCCTTCCCAGTATCAAACCGAACAACATCAAACTTCCATTCTTTAATGTGAGACTTCTGGCCAAAATGTTCTTTTACAAACTTGTTAACACCTTCTTCAACATCGACCAAGAGCCTATCTTGAATGATAGTTTTAACCATTTTAGCTTTGATGGATTGATCTGTTTGAGTTGGTTGGACAGCTTTGGACTTTTGGGATTTGGATTGTTGAGGTTGAGACTTCTTCTCAGTTACTGGCTTAGGAAGTTGAGGTTGTTTCTTTTTCACAATTCTTTTTCTCTTAACTCCCTTAGCAGCCTTTTCTTGTTTTTCCTCCTCATCAATCTGAGTTGTGATCTCATCAGCTAGCTTCTTTGCTATTTCAAAATCAGTCTGTTCTTGTTGTTGAAGATCAGCAGCCAACCTCTGAGCACATTCAAAATCCCTTTCTTCTTGTTGTTGTTTTGTTAATTTTAGCTTTGGTAGCTCAACAACAATCTCCTTTCCCTTTCCTTGTACCTCTTGTACTGGCTTTTTAACAACCTTTTCTACAATATGAATTCCTTTGAATCCAGGCCTTGGCTTAATAGGTTTTAACTTTGCACATTTGCCCTCAAGCCATCCATCATCAATCTTTTGTTTCATTTGGAATTCATTGCAGTTCAACATTTGAGCACCCACTTTCACCAAATATTCTTGTTTTACCTTGGGCCATGACTTGTAAACCTCAGTTGTTGGATAATCACCAGACAAAATTATTGTATTAATCAGCACTCTATCCACTGCTGATAGCTTCTCTTCAACTGTTGATTCACTGGGTGCAACTGTTAGTTCATCCACTGCAGCTGTTTGTTCTGGCACTTCAGCAACTGTTGATAATGAACTCTCCCCCTCTTTGATTGAAACAGTAGAAGGGAGTTTTGCAGCAGCTGTCAACTGTTGTAGTACTTGATCATGCAGCTTTAGCACCTCATTAGCATGCTTCAAACTGTTGGTCAAAACCTTAATTTGCTGATCTTGTTGAAGAATCCTTTTGTTTTGTAAGGCAATCTTCTTTTTGAGTTGTATATATGCAGCAAAGAAGGGTGCAAATTTGAAATCCGTCATTGCTTGGTGTTGCATTCTAGCCTCAATGTCAGCCAGTGTTGCCACTGTTAACATATCATTGACAGATAAAACTGGTGGTTCACTCAATTGAGATTCCACACCAGTACCCCTCTTTTCTTGGTACTGGGGATTTCCAGAAACTGTTTGACCAGCCTCTGTTGCCGTGGATGAGGTCTTAGTTATGTTAACCCTGTCCTGTTCACCCCTTGCGGGTAAAACAGCAGGATCAGCCTCAAATACCACATGATCACCCTCTAATGGAGTGATCACCTCCTCATTGTGCCTGAGAGACAGCACAAGGGGTTCCCTTTCGATATTCTGCACAGGTGAATGCACCTGTGCAGGGTTAACAGTTTCAGGTTCATGAACTTTGGTGGAAGGAGCACCAACAGTTCTTTTCCTCTTCTTTTGAAATACTTTTAGTGTAGGGGCTTGTGTTGTAGCTCGTTCAAAGGAAGCAGAAGGGATTATTTGAGTATCGTGAGCTGTGGGTTCCAGAGGTGGTGGTGTAGCAATAAGTTGGGCTTCATGCTCACCCCTGGCAGCTCTGTTTCTTGAAAGAAACTCCACCATTGCAGAGAGTGGTGAAGTTATGGCACCTGAGAAATTCTTCCCATTAACCATCAACTTGCTCAATGTGGAGGCCACATGAGCAGAGGGAATTAGGACCCTCTTGTGTGCTTTAAGATTTGGCATAAAAAAGTTTAACAAAACTTGCACAAATCGCGGGTACATAAAAAAGAGACCATATTTGGTTTCTAGATGCTTTACCATTCCATTAAAGATCATTTTTGAGAAATTAAAAGCTCTGTTGTTGGCTAAACAAATGAGTGCGAGAGCAATGTTGCTCCCAAATTCATTCCAGCCAGTTCTCTTAGGGCTCAATCACTGCTGGAGAGTATGGATAATGTACTTCCAGTGCGAGCAAAATTGCCTTTTGTAGAAGGTGCCCTTTCCCCTAGGGCCCTCATACCCCAACTTTACAAGTTCAGCATAAATAAACTCAAGTGATACAGAATCAAAATACTCACCATCCTGATCATTCAGTTGAAGTTGTTGGCTTATTATGCTTTCAGAGATGGAGACAGTGATATCATCCACCATAGAGTCGATCCATTTCACTCCATTTTCTTCCCTTAGTGAGGTATTTTTCCAGAACTGATCAATATGAGAGAGGTAAATGGTGGGGTTGACAGTAAGAGCATGGTGGAGGGTGGAGAGTGAGAGGTAGTCAATCACATCATGGAAAGCACCGAGATGATCGGGTTTGGACAAATATGCGAGCATGTTGTGTTCCTTAACGAATGGAAGGGGAGACATTTTGATTTCGATCGCTGAGAGTTGTTGAGAGTTAGGGTTTGTTTCTGATCGAAGTTCGTTTTGGACGTGTGAGTTGCTTGGTAAGGAGGGAATTGCCTTATATATGTTTCGAATGTTGAATGCAATTCAAAGTTTCCAAAATTCTGCAAAGACCAAAACACCCTTTAGTAGCTTAACAGTTGACGGACAAAATAAACTAACAGTTTTAAAGCTGTTTTCATAAAAAAAAATGACAACTGTTATTTAAAAGTTAACTCCTTTTTGTTTGATCATTTATTTGGATTAACAGCTGTTTAGTGTTTACAACTGTTCTCATTTTTCCCCCTCAGTTGACGAATTTCTCCCCCTCAGTTGCACATGGACTTTGCCTAACAGTTGTGGAAGCCATATACTAACAGTTGAAAACTGTTAGTATATATTGAAACAGAATTGTGCAACTGTCAAACAAACCTTAGCTCATATATATCAAATGCTGAAGCAACAATAACAAACCATTAGTGAACACAGTCATCAACATAAGATGTATTTTATTCATGATAATCACAATTGAGCGACAATAATTTTGAGATAACAATACTGTCTTTTGCTATAGATCTAAACACAACTTATATTAACAGTCTTAACTCCTAGATCTACATTTGACAAATTATCGTTAACATTCTAATTTTCTTGAAGACGTATCAACAAAACTGAACTTTAAGGGAAAACAATCATCATCACATTCTTTCTCGTGAATGTCTTCATTATTTAAGAATCGAGTTCAGAACAGCCTCTACAGTGCCGCCATAGCCTTACTGAGAAGCCTGTCTTCAAAGAATGGTCATGTAATGCACAAGCCATTGTTGGTACTGCTTATCTAATTGTGCAAGGCCGTCTTGTAGGTGTGGGAGAACAAAGATCTACACCGTAAGTGTAGACAACTTTCTCCGTTAACAGAAAAACAGTTGACATGCCTTAAACAATTTTCAAAACTTAAAACCCACCAATGGGTGTGCAGTAGACCTTCTCATCATATGTACCACCAGAGACGATTGTCATAATTTGCCTCGTGGGAGGATGGTGAATGAGACCAATTCATCATCAGTGGAACTAGTCATCTATTACAATGACTTCCACTGCCTCATCATCCAAGGCCCTCTGGTGGTTATGAGTATTATTTCTTCGAACATTGAACCACACTACGGAGTTTGTAGTGCCTGCCAGGTTCAAGATGAATCTTAGACAGCATGGTGTAGGCAATTCATGGAAGAGAGTGAAAATTTCAAAATCACCTCTTATACGAATATGATCAATTGGTTTATTTGGCCTACGTGGATCTGGATGCTGTGTCAAGGTGAACCTATCTCGATCATCATGCATCTCAAGAACACAAGATGAGTATTTCCAAAGCTCATGCATTCTTACAAATGGGGCAGGAATGGTTACATAACTTTGTCTAACATTAATTTCTTTGAAGTTTATGAGAAAGAAGTTAGTAGCCATTTGCAGAGAGAAGTTTGTGCAAATATAGGTGTGATTTGTGAAGAATGGATGCAAGGCTATTTATAGATAAACTGGGGAGCATTAATGTCCATTAATAGCCATTAATGACCATTAATGTCCAGTAATTTCCATTAATAGCATGCAATGACTTGTCATATCAAATTCACTACACTACAAGCAAAGTGACTCACCTTTATCAGTCTGGAACTGTTTTGTCAATAAAGTGAATTTACCTTTACCTCTTAACAAGGACAGTCACGGGTTTGAAAACTGTTTGTGGGACAGGTAAGCAGATATGGCCAAAACTGATGTGTGAAATTGCATTTCCTTCTCTAAATACTTGAAAGACAACAGTTGTTAGAAAACATAACTAACAGTTGCAAACTGTTAGTGTAAATGACAAAGAATAATGAACAACTGTTAGTCCAAGTTAATCATTCCAATGTTGGAAATCAAAAAGTTGAATCTGCTCACATCAAAAGCTTTAGTGAACAAATCAGCTAATTGATCATCAGTATGGATTTTCATAACTTGGATTAATCTCTTTTCATTGCAGTCTCTTATGAAGTGAAATCTGATTTCAATGTGCTTGGTTTTAGAATGCTTCACTGGATTATTAACTATGCTAATAGCACTGGTGTTATCAACATAAATAGGTGTATGTAAGAAAGACAAACCATAATCCAGAAGCTGATTTTGAATCCACAACACTTGTGAACAACAGCTTGATGCAGTAATATATTCAGCCTCAGCTGTTGAAGTTGAAATTGTTGTTTGTTTCTTGCATTGCCATGAAACCAGCCTTGATCCAAAGAATTGACATCCTCCAGAGGTTGATTTTCTGTCCACATTGGCTCCACCATAGTCACTATCAGAATATGCCACCAAATCAAAAGGTGAATCTTTAGGATACCAAAGTCCCAATTTTGGTTGGCCTTTGAGGTACCTAAAGATCCTCTTCACAGCAAACAAGTGTGACATCTTCGGACTGCATTGAAATCTGGCACAAACACACACAGCAAAAATTATATCAGGTCTAGAAGCAGTTAAGTACATTAATGAACCTATCATTGACCTATATAGATGTATGTCAACATCCTCCCCCTCAGAGTATGCTCCCAACTGTTTGTGTGTTTCCATAGGAGTGCTTGCCAGTTTCACATCTTGATAGCCAAACTTGTCCAATATGTCTTTGACATACTTAGATTGGCTTAGAAATATACCAGAGGGCTTCTGTTTTACTTGTAATCCCAAGAAAAATGTGAGTTCACCCATGGAACTCATCTGAAACCTTTTGTGCATAATGACTTCAAATTCTTTACACAAGCTGTCATCAGTGAATCCAAAGATTATATCATCAACATAGATTTGAACAAGCAAAATCTCTGTTTTAACAATCTTTGTAAACAATGTTTTGTCAATTGTGCCTCTCTTAAAACCATTCTCAAGAAGGTAGGATGATAATGTCTCATACCAAGCTCTAGGAGCTTGATGTAGTCCATATAGAGCTTTATCCAACCTATATACCCTGTCAGGGTACTTTGAGTCTTCAAAGCCAGGAGGTTGACACACATATACCTCCTCATCAATAGTTCCATAGAGAAATGCAGACCTGACATCCATTTGATACACCTTAAATCCTTTGAAGCTTGCAAAGGCAAGAAATAGTCTAATGGCTTCAATCCTTCCAACAGGTGCAAAGACATTATCATAGTCTATTCCTTCCTCTTGTGTATAGCCTTGTGCAACCAGTCTTGCCTTATTCTTGATTACAATCCCTCTTTCATCTTTCTTGTTTCTGAACACCCACTTGGTGCCAATTACTCTTTTGCCTCTTGGAAGCTCAACCAACTTCCAAACTTGTTGAATTTGAAATTGTAAGAGCTCCTCTTGCATTGCTTCCACCCATGAAGGGTCTTTCAATGCTTCAATTGCTTTCTTTGGTTCTATTTGAGATAGAAAGCAAGCATTCACATCAAATTGGGCAAGATCCACACCACTGTTTTCATTTTGCAGCATATTCCTTGTTCTGATAGGAGCGGTTGGATCACCAATTATTTGTGATATTGGATGATTCTTGTGAACTCTTGATGTAGGAATGTTTTCTTCAGTCAGTTCATTCCCTATATTAGACAGATCAAACTCACATTCACTTGAATTTTCAGCAGTATCACACACTTGATCAGCAACTGTTTGGGATGCAGAGTCAGTGTGTTATTGAGGATCATGGGATTCCATGTCCTTGGAAGATTCAGCATCAATCAATGGATCAAAAGTATTGGAGAACTCTTGTTGAAGCATAGGAATCACAACAAAGTCTTCAGTAACTTTGTTTGAACCAACAGTTGTTGGTTTTGAGCTAACATTTTCAAAACTGTTTGGGCTGTTGGAAACTGTTTGTTGATTTTTACCAACAGTTATGGAGGTACCTGCAGCTGTTTCAGTAGAATACTCAAAAGAAAGAGATTTAGACAATGCATCAATATCAAATAACCAATCAGGTCCATTACCTGCAATATTGATCCTATTCTCATTGAAAGAGACATTCATACTCTCTTCTATGATTCTAGTAACATTGTTAAATACTCTATAAGCTTTACTTTGAGTGGAGTATCCTACAAAGAAACCTTCTTCAGCCTTACTCTCAAACTTGCCTAATTGTGATTTGGTATTAAGGATAGTGCAAGGACAACCAAATGGTTTGAAGAAGTTGATTAAAGGTTTTCTCTTGAGGAACAACTCATAAGGAGTTTTCCCTTTGGACTTGACTACTTGTACTCTATTCTGAACATAGGAGGCAGTGTTCACTGCTTCTGCCCAGAATGTCATTGGAAGCCTAGAATCAGCTAACATGGATCTAGCATCCTCTATCAAAGTCCTATTCCTTCTCTCAGCAACTCCATTCTGTTGGGGAGTCCTAGGGGCACTAAACTGTCTTTCAATACCTTTACTTTCACAAAAACTGTTTAGCTCATAGTTCTTAAATTCAGAACCATTGTCAGATCTAATGACTTTCACCTTCAAATCAGATTGATTTTCAATTTTAAGAATAAGTGACTTAACTAACTCAGCAGTTTCATCCTTAGTTCTAAGAAATTGAACCCATGTGAACCTGGTGAAATCATCAACTATGACTAAACAATATACTTTCTTCCCTATACTTACCACAGATGTAGGACCAAAAAGATCCATATGTAACAATTGTAAAGGTGCAGTAATGGAAGAAACTTCTTTGGTCTTATAAGAAGTTTTGTGTTGCTTGCCTTTGAGACAGGCTACACAATGATCATCACATGAGAATTCTTTTTGGGGCAAACCTCTTACCAAACTGTTTTTAGCTAACAAGTTCATGGTTTTAAAATTCATGTGACACATCCTTCTATGCCAAATGGCAGACTCATCATGAGATGCCTTTGAGAGTAAACAACTTAACACATTCTGTCTAGCAATCTTGTGTGTATCTAGACAGTATACATTATCTTTTCTAGGTGTTCTCAAAAGAACATCCTTCTCATTTAGTTTAAAATCTTTTGAAAGAATAATGCATTCTGAATCTGTAAACAAAACTTTATTTCCATTGTCACAGATTTGAGATACACTTAACAGATTGTACTTAAGCTGTTCAACAAAGAAAACATCATTAAATGTAAGTGTACCTGCCTCAACAGCTCCTTTACCTGTGATTTTTCCTCCCTTAGCATTTCCTCCAAATGCTACAAATCCACCATTGATGCTTCTGAAATCCTTCAAACAGTGTGGATTTCCAGTCATGTGCCTTGCGCATCCACTATCCACATGCCAGATAGATCCATGATTGGCCCTATGAATGCTCTGCACAAATAAAATCAGTTAGTAGCAGGAAGTACCCAGGCCATGCAGGTCTTGGGTACCCCATTTAAGTCATAGTACTTAAACAGAGTTTGGCACTTTTTGATCTCATCCAAATTAGATTTCTCTAATTTGTGTGAATAATACTTTGTAAGCACGTGTGGTTTCCAACTGTTGTGATTGACAGTGGATACTTTTGAACAAACAGCTGGTGGAGTTGGTAAAACAGATGAATCAACTTGTGACTCCTTTTGTTTTTCAGTTTGAATAACAGTTTTACCCTCCCCAGAAACTGTTTGTTTTTGCAGTTTCACCCAAGCCAGACCAACAGTTTTTTGTTTTGATAAAACAGTTGTGGAACTGTTAGTTGGTTTGGATGTAACAGTTGTAGAACTGTTTGCCTGTTTTGGTTTAACAATTTTAGAACTGCTATTTTGCTTTGACTTAACAGTTTTAGTACTGTTATTTTGTCTTTTTGGACTTTTGTTTTGAGTGCCATTGGTCTGTGGGTTATAGTAACAATCTTGAACTAAATGATTAGATCTCCCACAAATGTAGCACTTTTTGGTTTTCACAATAGGTAAACCAGTTCTTTGTGACCAGAATTGGTTCCTATTTCTTTGATTTCCTCTAACAGCTGCAGATGGAGGAAATTTTTGGACACCATGCTTTTGGCATGTGCATGCAGACATTTCAGTATGCCTTTTCTTAGACTTGGGTTTAGCCTGAGATTTTGGAGCTTCCATCTTCTTCTTTGCATACACAACCTCACCAACTTTCTCCTTTCCTTTGGCTTTTGTACTAACAGTTGGGCTTTTTGGCTTAGACTGTTTGGGTTCTTTTTAGAACTGTTAGTGTAAAGATGGGGACTATTGGCAACAGTTGTGGAACTTTTTATGGATTGGATAGCTTTTGAAGGTGTTGGCTCAGTGGTGAGGGGTTCTGTGGATGCTTTTACAAACACCACAGGCTGAAAAGATGGTTTAGTGGGTATGGGTTCACAACAGATGTGATTTTCATATGGAATCACCTCATCTTTCTTCACAACTCCCTCATCATCACTTACTTCCTCCACAATTCCCTCTTTTTCAAACTTTGGATCAGCTGATTTTAATTCATCTTCCAAAGGTTCATTGACTTATCTATCAGCTGCCTCAGACAATGGTGTTATGTATGTGTGATTGTATGGAGGTGGGGTTTCCTTATATCCAAGTCCAGTTTTCACTTTGTCTCTCACTTGAGATTGTAGCAGAGTCTCAAGCTTAAGGTTTGCAGCCTTGAACATTCCAAGATCAATGTCCACACCCTCCAATTTCTTTGTGAGTTCATCTACCTTGCTTTCTTTTTCAGCCAATTTCTTTTTCAGACTATCAATCTCATCTTGAAACTGCTCTTTCTCCCACTTATGATATTTTCTATCATAGTCCATTTGCAGTTCATTAGCCTGGTAGTCTTTAATTTTCTTTTCAAGATCTTCTATCACAGCAGTATACTCATACCTCTCTCCTCCATTCTACTTAGAGCAGCACATACTTTCTTATTGTGCTATCTAAACCTCTTAACAATAGCTCTACATTCACCAGGACATAGTTTGGAAGATACATGTATGTCCTCTGGTGAATCCATCTTGATGGAGGAGTCAGTCAATGCCATCAAAGCTTTGTTGTTTGTAGCCTCCTCTGCTTGATCACTCCAATCAAACCCATGGCCTTCTTGTGAGACCAATGCTGAGGAGGTTTGATTCTGAGTTTTCCTCTGACTTTGATTCTGGACTTGTCCTCCAGATCTGCATTCTCTTGCAAAGTGACCAAGCTGTTGACATTTGAAAAATCTCACCTTTGACTTGTCAAATCCAGCCTTGCCATCAGCTCTGAAATTCATGTTTTGCCTTCCAGTCCTTTTGATGAACCTCTTGGCTCTAACAGTAAGCATGGCCATCTGCCATTTGAGATCCATCTCCTCAAGATCATCAGGGTGCACTTGTTCATGATCCTCATTGGTGAGGGTTGAATGTGCATGGCTGGCAAGAAAAGCTTCAAGAACAGCATCTGGAGTGTTCACATCTAGTCCAACAGCAGAACTAGTACCTGCACAATTATCAAAAGAGTTAGTTAAAGAATGGTTTGATTCCATACTTGAGGATGACAGGAGAGCAGCATTGTGGCTAGGAACAACAGTTTTTCTTTTTCCCTCTATCTCTCCCTCAAACACTATCAAACTATTATAGAGTTCATCTAACTCTATGTCTTCAAGGGAATCCTTAGTCCACCATTGTGCAGCAAACACAGTCCATTCATCACCTAGAGACCTAAGAAACTTTCTATTTATCTCATCTTGATCCAGCCTAACCTTAGCACTCTCTAGTTGGCTTACCAGCTTGTAAAACCTATCAAAGATTTGGGTGATACTCTCATTCTTTCCACTGGTGAAGTTCTCATAGGCATGTTTAAGGAGATTTCTTTGGTTTCTCTTAGAACTAGCATTCCCAGCAAACCTCTTCTCCAGAGCATTCCAAAGTTCATGAGCATCATCAAATTTCTTGAATTGATGTTGATACTCATTCGGAATTGCAATCTGGAGGATGCTTAGAGCTTTCATCTCAATCATTCTCTCCTTCTTTTCAGCATCTGTCTTTGGTGGTGGCTTCTTCTTTGGTTTTCCATTCTCATCCAGATCAATGGGGTTAGTGGGAACAGTTTCAATGATTTGCCAAACAGCATAGTCCATTAATTGGACATGCTGCTTGATCCTCAGTTTCCACATCTCAAAATCAGTTGGTTTGAGCATGGGAACACGAATGTTTGACCCAGAACCATTGTTATCAAAAGATCCACCAGAATCCATTGAAACAAAGTGATTTGAAAACAGTTTTAAAGAACAAAGCAAGATTGAAGCAAAAACCTTCAACTGGTGATCAAAGGAACCTTAATGATAAGGCTCTGATACCACTTGTCAGGATCGGATATAGATTATATCAAATAACAAGAACTAACTTTTGAATAACAAATCAAAGTTGAATTAAAGTTAATCTTTAACTGTGATCACAATCAACTAAGAAGTTGCGGAATCACACTTAATTGATTAAAGAAGGTTTTGAATACAATGAGATTCAATCAAACAGTAATTTTATTAATCAACGAGAATGATTACAATAGCAAACTTCTCCCCCAATCTAACTTATTATGTTAGACGAAGAACACAGATTGTTCTTAGGTTTCAACAAGAAACTTAGAGGCTTAGCACTATTCTGAAAGCAGATTACAACTTGAAGAATGAATGCAAAAACTTAATCAATGAGTACGTACATATTATGAATTCTAATCTAGCATTTATACTCCTTGATCTTCCTTGATTTGCTGACAGTTAGGTAATCTTCTATCTTCTGAGATAATCTTGATGATCTTCAAAGTATTTCGAGATATCTTCAAAGATAGGGTTTTTCCATATTTAGCTCAACCGAAATTGTTTAATGAATACAACAGTTCTTGGTTCTTCTAACAGTCTTCGGCTTCAAGGTCTTCAAACAGTTGTAGTAGTTTGTACTAACAGTTCTGAACTCTATATAACAGCTTTGAAGTTCACAGCAACTGTTGGTTACAACTGTCTTCACAATTTTCACTAACAGTTCTAAACTGTTTCTTCAACAATTCTTCTAAGAGTTTCGAACTGTCTTCCCAACATTCATTAACAGTCTTAACAGTTTTGATATTTGCATGTATAACAGTTTCAATGACTTAGCCAATTTCCCAACAATTCCTCAATTTCCAAGTCTTACAGAGTGTATAACTCAAGGAGAAAGGCTATAGAAGAATCAATTCATGTCTCCTTTGATGAAGACAATATTGATCAAGTTGAGAAAAGTCAATTTGACTTAGTTACTCTGAGTAAGCTTGAAAAGCCGGAAGAAACCAAAATGTCAAATCCTATGTATGTCATAGATGTTGACAGTGGTGAAGATGTATGTACATCTAAGAAATCATCACAAGCTCCAAGGGACTCTCAAGCTGAGAAAGATGATGAGTTCATTAATCCCTTTGGAGAGAATACTACTCAGATTGAAGATCTTAGTGATCAACAGTTTGATGATAATGCTGTAATTGAGTCTGAGGATGTAAGTTCACCTCAGAGTCCTCAAAATCACTCAAGTACAGAACCATAATCTCCTACTACAACATTTAAATTCCTCAAAGATCATTCTCAAGATCAAGTGATTGGTAATATTCAAGAGAGAGTGATTACCAGGTCTAAGGCAACAACAAACTATGCTTCTTACTTTGGATTTCTATCTCAAATGGAACCAAAGAAGACTGAAGAAGCCTTATAGGATGAGGATGGATTGAAGCTATGCAAGAGGAATTAAATGAGTTTGAGAGAAACAAGGTATGGAGTCTTGTCCCAGCCCCCAAAGATCATACAATTATAGGCACTAAGCGGGTCAATAGAAACAAGATGGACAAGGATGGAGTGATTGTTAGGAACAAAGCCAGGCTGGTAGCACAAGGGTATAGACAAGAAGAAGGAATAGATTATGATGAGACATTTGCCCCTGTTGATAGAATTGAAGCCATTAGGCTGTTCTTAGCTTCTGTAGCATATAAAGACTTCAAAGTCTACCAAATGGATGTGAAAATTGCTTTCCTAAATGGAAAACTACAGGAGGAAGTCTATGTGAAAGAACCTCATGACTTTGTCAGTTCAAAGTATCCACATCATGTCTATAAGTTAGACAAGGCTTTGTATGGTCTTAAACAAGCTCCAAGAGCTTGGTATGATTCACTGTCCAAATATCTACTATCAATGGACTTTACCAGAGGTAGTATTGATAAGACACTCTTCGTTAAAAAGAGTAAAGGACAGGCGATTCTTGTACAGATTTATGTGGATGACATTATCTTTGGTTCTACAAATGAATATGTATGTGAATAGTTCTCCAAAGTTATGTCAAAAAGGTACAAGAAGAGTATGATGGGTGAAATGACATATTTCCTAGGCTTGCAGATTCAACAAAGCCTGATTGAATATTCATTAATCAAAGCAAGTATGTTCTTGATTTGATAAAGAAATATGGTTTTGATTCTAGTTCAACTATGAAAACACCCATGTCACCAGCTGTCAAGCTGAGCAAGGAATCAGATGGAAAGTCTGTTTGTCAGTCTACATATAGATGAATGATAGGTTCATTACTCTATTTGACATCCAATAGACCTGATATCATGTTTGCTACATGTGTTTGTGCAAGATATCAGGCAGATCATAAGGAATCACATCTTCAAGCTGTGAAAAGGATCTTTAGGTACCTTAAAGGTACACAAAATCTAGGTCTTTGGTATCCAAAGGACTCTAGATTTTAGTTAGTTGGACTTTCAGATGCTGATTATGCTCGGTGCAAATTAGACAAAAAATCTACAACTGGAGGATGTCAAATGTTTGGAGGGAAGTTAGTAAGCTGAACTAGTAAGAAACATAATTCAGTGGCTACTTCAACTGCTGAAGCTGAGTATGTTGCTGCAAGAAACTGTTGTGCTCAAATCCTGTGGATGCAACATCAACTTCAAGACTTTGGTATGAATTTTAGGAAAACTCCTATCTTCTGTGATAACAAAAGTGCAATAGCCATCACATATAATCCAGTCTTCCACTCAAGAACAAAGCATATAGAAATTAGATATCACTTCATAAGAGACATTGTGGAAAAAGGTAAAGTTGACATAAATTTTATTTCCACAAATGATCAATTAGCAGATATTTTTACCAAACCTCTTGATGACAAAAGGTTTTCCTATCTGCTAAGTAAATTGGGTATGCTCAACCCCTAGATAAGTTTCTCAAACTGAGTTCCAGCTTGAAAAAGACTACGTGTCTTAAGCTGAGCGTACAGTTTATAGATATGTATTCATAAACTATTCACTTGGTTAAGCTGAGTGATAAGTTCACACGTTGGTCTATTCCAAACATATTTTAACTGCTAAGTATGGTTACAATTTCACTTTGAGTTAGTTTCAAATATAAATGACTAAGTGTCATTGATTCTGAGTTGTGTGCTTCACTCAAGCTGAGTATCAATCTCAAGCTGAGTGATCAAATCAAGCTGAGTGCTTGAATTACGCTGAGTGATAAGTTCACTCAGCTTGGTATGTCCAAACCATGTTTTGATCACTATGTGTTATTAATTCATGCGTCATTATATTTGTGTCAGTCTCAAATCACGTTTTATACCGATTACGTATTAGTGTAATACAACAGTGTAAATAATATTTTTGTAGGTCAAGAATGTTATTTTACAAAATTATCCGTTGGGATATGATGTGTTTCATCTCGATTACTGTTACATATATCTGTAAGTTCGTTAGAGTAACGGATAAATAGGGATTTCCAACGGTAACTTTTCTCTCTCCTCAAAAAGGTATATATATCGTTTGTAACCGAAATTCAGAAGTTTACGCTTACTTAACTTCTGATATACTCACTATACCTTCTCCAAACCACCTATTTGCTAAGTGCATTTCACCGTTCAATCGAATTCGAAGCCCTAATCGCTCAGTGCGAATTGCGTATTTACTCAGTGTGAATCAAAACCATTCTACAATGGACGGAACCATTCTAAATCTTAGTGATCGAAAGGTAAGGGGTGCTGCCTTCAAGAACAACGGATTGTCGTTGATTAAAATCAACAATCAACGAGCCTGCCTAGCAATCCCTGAGCGCAAACGGAACATGGGTTATGAAGCGTGGGTGGATTATTTCCGCAAATGCCCACTGGCATTCATTTTTACTGGAGCACCAATTCATGTGGTTCCTCAGCACTTACTAGAGTTCTGGTACACATGTGTTTACGACCAGGACAGAGGGAAAATCAGAGGCACAGTGCTGAATGGGGAGAGAACCATCGTCCTCACAGTTCCAAGGCTAAGGGAAGTTCTTCAACTCCCTCAAAATGATGTGTTCGAGCCTGCTGTGACAAGGCAGGTGGCAAGGTCTGTCCTACCCAGAATGGGCCACCCACAAACAGAGGGTGTAATAAAAAAGGCCACCTTTCCAACCGGATAGGGATTTATGGTGTCCATAGTGATCCGTTCACTTGGAACCAAGGTTGGAGGACTGGACCAGGTCAATGAGTTCGAGATGCAGCTGCTCTACAACATTTATTTTGCACGCAATCTGGATTATGCACTGCTTATCTTCAACAAACTCAAGGTCCAAGTAATGAAGACCACAAGGGATCTTCATATGCCTTTCATAAGGTACCTGTCCTTAGCATTTGAAGCTGAGCTAGGAATTGCACTATATGAAGCTGGTCAGGATTTGTTCCTCACACCAGCACTCAGCTCCAAGATGTTCAACAACGACATCTTTCCAGAGCAAGAGGGCCTCAGTGAGCCTATGAAATGGATAGCTGAGAGAGCTTCATCTGAAAGTGGAGCTGAGGGGTCTACTTAAGGGGGAGCAGCTCAAGCTGACCCAGAGGTTCAAGCTGCGCCAGCAAACATTGAAGCGGCACCAGGTATGACTTCTCCACTTTCTTCTTCTTCTTACTTTTCTCCATCTTCTTTTGGAGATAAGACTGTGGTAAGCACAACCCAGTCTAACCCATCTCTTCCACCTTCTTTCCATCATAAAATCCAATCTGAAGCCAACCTTTGGTGTGCCTACTGCTACCAAGGAAAATATCTAAACCTATATTCGCAAAACTACCAAAGGTGGTGCCACACCTAAAGGTACCACTGGAGCTGAAATCACACTGATTCCTCCACCGGCAGGAGTTGAGGGGGAGACACCTACCCTTTAGGTGCCAACCTCAAGGCTCATTCAAACCCAATAGCCTAACCTGGTTGTGGTGACTACTCAGCCCACACTTACTCGAGCCATGGGAGATCCTACCACTGTGCCTGAGCAGACACACTCACGTAACATAGAAGATTTGACCAATCCCCAGGGTCAATCACCCCCCACTCACCACATAAGCCAACCACCTACCAAGACTCATCACATTTCGAGCCCAATTACTTCTCTTCACTTCTCACACTTTCCTGCACGACCTGTCAATGATTCATCTCAATACCAAGGTCAGTTACAGGGTCCAACTTCTGGTGCACATGACTTTGAGGGTATACACCAACCCTTGGTTGATGCACTCAAATCCTAACCCTCTCAAGCTGCCTTAGATGATCTATTGCTATTCTTTAAAGGTCAGTTTGAAACACTGCATCTCAAAAAGAGAAAGCCTAAGAAGTGTATGTTGCTGACATTGGATTCCCTAGATGAAGAGGTGCTTCGACTGAAATCTACAGTGGCTGCTCTAACTCAAAACCAGACTTTAAACCCTATTGATGATGACAAAATGGGGGAGAAGGTTCCATAGGCTGAAGCTGAGTCAGTTCAAGCTGAAGCTCTGTTACTTCATGCTAAGGGAGCAAAAAAGCCATATCAGATTGAGGGGGAGAAAGAGAAAGAATCTGAAGCTGAGCTCACTAAAAAAGCTAAAGAAAAAAGACCTCAAGTAGTCAGCTCAGAGGATTCAGAAGCCCCAAAGCAGAAACAAAGAAAAATGATTCTTGGTAAATCAGATTCAGATAAAGACTCTGCAGATGGCATGACTTTGAAGGAAAGAGCTTCTCTGATATCAATTAGAAGATTAGAGTAACAAGACGCTGACCAACTTGGGATGTCTGTGGATGAGCTGAGAAGAAGACAAATGAGTGTACAAGATGAGTTAGCAAATATTCAAAATGAGAAAGAAACAAGGGAGCAGGCTTGGGCTGAACAAATAAGAAAGCAGAATGAGGAGTTAGTCAGACTCAGACTGCTTATAGAGCCAAAGGAAGAAAAAGTAGAGCTTCCTGTTGAAAATCAACCAGAGGAAGAAGACTTTACTCAGTGTTATGTCAAGACACATTTCTCCTCTCAGATTAAAACGTTTAAGCTGAGCACAGTCCAAGGGATCGTAATTCTAGAGTTAGTCATAGAAAATGGCGAAACACCTTCCTTGGATCTGAATCAACTACACAGACTGGGATATGCTGAATGGAAGCAAGTGGCCATACTCATCAAGAAGATGGAAAAGCCCTCAGCTAGAAATCAAGTAAATTATGAGATCTTAAGGCTGCTAGCAAAAGCTGATACAATGGAAATCATACCCAGAACTGAGATCAGAACCCTACTTACTTCCTTTCACAAGGTTGGAAAGAATAAGTTATCAAAGCCAGCTGGATTAGCAAAAAGGAGCAAGTACGATTTTGATCTTCCTGAAGGCATGTAGTTTAAAGAGAATACTTATGTTGAAAAGCCTCGGAAAGAATTTATGTACTTGGACAGTAATGGAGAACAATGCTTCCAAGATGATGCAACAATTTATATATATGGGGTAGCCCAGGTATTAGCTCTGAGATTACTAGTGGAGAAAACTGAACAAAATGCCAAGTTCAGATATAGACTAAACAGAGCGATCAGATCACAAAAGGATGAACTTCAACATTTGCCAAATCTGAAAGAACTTCTTGAAGATATTAACAAGGACATCAAAGAATTTGAAGAGTTGCATCCTGATCTTTTGTAATAGATTAGTTCTATTTGTAATTATTAGATTAGTTCTAATAATATGTAAGCGCTAAGTGTGCATGATCTAAGTGATCAAAAATTTGTATTATGATATGTTCAATTTAATTAATACAAGTATGAGTTTGATATGTTCAACTGTTTATGATATTTCTTAGTCTGATGAGTTCAGCTTGAATGAACAATTTGATTAGTTCGTGTTCATTATCATGATTGATTTGTATGTTCAACTTATAATTGATAAGTTTAATTAAAATTGATAAGTTTAATTAATATTTGATTAGTTCAAAAAAATAAAATCTTAGTAAGTTTAAGATTTGAAACATAATTCTGTTCAACAAACTTAAGAACTGTTTGATGGTTTTGTCATCATCAAATATGGGGAGTTTGTTGGTCAAATGATCTTATCAGTTGAGATTTGATGAGACAATGTTAAGTTTGTAAGATATGTTCTAAATACAACTTAAACAGAATTATGAAGCTTGATCAGACTGAGCACTTATAGTGTTTGAGACTGAGCGTAAGCTGAGTATAAGCAGAGCATATAGTTGATCAGCTTAGACTATATCTTAGTTAATTTATCAATGTGTTTGATAAGTTGTGTGTGTCACCTAAGGTATAGGTTGAGTATTCAGCTTGATGCGTTTCGAGCTGAGTGACTCGGCTTATAGACTGAGTCAGCTCAATAGAGTTGGTAAGTAAGTTCTAGCTAACTCTTTTGACTTCTATGGATGAGTTAGTCATTATACATGTTAGTACATGTTTGATTTCGAGTTTGTTCTCGAAGGACTCAGCTTGATGAGTTTGAAGCTGAGTAACTCAGCCCGACTAAAGAAGTTAGTTTAAGAGAATTTAAATTTGTTTTTAAAGAAGTTATTAAGTATATAATGGTTGACCCGTTTGATTGATATAATGGTTGACCCGACCGTTCGTGTGATATATTAATTGTTATTAAGTATATAATGGTCGACCCGTTTGATTGATATAATGATTGACCCGACCTGTTTGTGTGATATATTAATCGTTATTAAGTATATATAATGGTTGACCCTTTTGATTGATATAATGATTGACCCGAACCGTTCGTGTGATATATTAATCGTTATTAAGTATATAATGATTGACCCGTTTCATTTGTTTATAGCGTGACCCGCAAACGCAACAATCCCCAAGCTTAATTGATCAATACATGTCAAACCATTCACGCAATGGTGTCTTTACATCCCTGGATCTTGAAGAAAATCATGTAAGTAATTATTTATACTTCATTAAAATTATTTATAAATCTGATTTTAATTATTTTTATCTTATTCATACACAGCGCCGTATGGTTTTCATGAGAGATGGTCAAGTCGGGAGCCAGAACCCGATGAGCGAAGAAGATATCTTGATGGCGATGTTGGGTGAACGCCGAGGACACGTTCGTGGAGTAGGAAAAACATTAAGTTCTTCATCCGTATCAGCTGCACGATCTACCGCACAATCCTGGCCTACGGAGAGATTATTTACACAGGCCGAGGTAGAGAGCATGTGGGCGTCTCAATGTGCTGAATTCCGGCATGAGCTCCGGTAGGAGCTCATGCAGGAGGTCCAGCAGGAGGTCCGGCAGTCAAAATCCGCAATCTATGATATCTTAGCAGCGTCAGGTATAAATACTAATATTTCCTCAACATCCGGACGTCAATGAACCACCGATTTGGCTGCTCGTGATGAAGAGTCTAGCGATGAGGATTAGATTATTAGTTTGTTAGGCGAGTACTTGTGATTGTCTAAAAACGTTTATGTTAACTTTCAAACTATCTTTTGTTATGTATGATTGTTTTATATCGTTAAAAATGTCGTATTGTTATATTTGTTTTTGAGTTCTGGAACAACACGTTTTCAGTATATTGCACAGTTAAAAACGGGTGGAAAACGCGAATTGAAGCATTTTGCTGCCGGATTTTTAATAGGGTTTTTGCGGCGACATGTCGTCGCAAAAGCCTCCTCCGTCGCCGCAAAAAGCCTCAAAATCTTCGCAAAAAAACTCAATGTCATCGAAAAAGGACAAGTGTCGTCGCGAAAGGAATTAGTTTAATTTTTATTTAGTTTACACGTGTCGCCGCAAAAGATGTACCCCGTCTCTGCAAAAAGTAATTAACTTAATTTTTATTTAATTTACAAATGTCACCGCAAAAAGTAGTACTGTCGTCGCAAAAAGGTATCCACGTGGCAGAACACGGTCCCATTGAGTGATGTCGCAAAATGTCAAAAATGTCGTCGCAAAAAAGTTTTGGGTACGAATCATTTGCGGCGACTTGTCGTAGTAACAAACATTTAGCGGTGACATTTTCACTTTTAGAGACGACATTTGTCGCCGCAAAAGCCCTCTTTTTTGTAGTATACCCAATGTAAGGCATATGAGTAGTGAACGCGGTTTTCTTATAAAGGAATTAAACACCAACTATGTGAAACCTAAGAATGAACAATTAAGAGAAGATGATAATTAACAGTTGATATGAATGAATAATAAAAACATGAGGGGTACAACTATGATGATACGAATCGCTGAATAAAAGACAATATTATTATAATTTATCACAGATATATTGGGTCATATACACGAACGGATCAAGTCATAAGTATTTGTGGATAATATCTAATTTAATTTAACTAAATTTATATTTATCACACATTGGGTCATATACACGAACGGATCAAGTCATAAGTATTTGTGTGGATAATATCTAATTTAATTTAACTAAATTTATATTCATATATATATATATATATATATATATATATATATATATATATATATATATATATATATATAACATCCCTTAAACATAGAACCTAAAGAACCATCCTAGTAATGACACATGACACTTTGATTAAGGGCAAAATTGAAAAATAACAAAAAAAAAATCAACTTTATAAATAAAAAAAATCCCCCTCAACTTTAAATGATCATAACTTATTTGTTTTTAAGAATTTTTGTAAAAAAGTATATCGTTAGATTCAGTTTTTCGTCTTCTTTCAAACAAGTCCATGCTTGATATATTTCTGAAACTTTTTTTTTGAAATGCAAACTTTGCATTTTGAGCTGGGTTCATTCTAAATGCAAAATGCAAAACACGAAAAACGCAAAATGTAAACATGCAGGTCATCTAGATGCTTCCAAAATGTAAAAATTATGATAATGCAAAATGCAAATCCAACATGATTTAATGAAAATGCAGTGTAAAATGCAAAATTACACATTCAAACCCGAAATGCAAAATCCGTACAAAACACTACATACCGCTCAAAATGCAAACAAAAATTTCATGTTAAAAAATTTAGAAAAATATGGGAAGAGTGATCTTGTTTGAAAGAGGATTAAAAAACTAAAAGATTGGTATAGCTTTTTTGTTTAAATTCACAAAACATAAAAAGGTTATGACAATTTAAAGTTTGTGGGTTTTTTTTTTAAAAGTCGTTGGTTGTTGGAGGGGGGATTTTCCATGTTTGCCCTTTTCTTCCTATATTAATACATGATAATTACAGTTTTGCCATCGTTAAATCTCATCCATTAATTTTAATGATTCAATGGTCCAGATTGGTTATTTAGGTTTTTTATTTAAAACATGGTTCTTTATTGATCCAATATATATATATATATATATATATATATATATATATATATATATATATATATATGAAAAAGTTCATGCGAGAACTGTAACACCCACAATTATCAGTACAAAATTAAACTTTTTCGAACATATGTTTTATAATATAATTACAAAATTTGCGGAAGCTAAAATGATTAACAAAATAAAAGGTGTTGTATCGTCAACTATGACCATTAATATATAACTGAAAGATATACAAAATATGTTTCCCAAACATGTCTTCAAATAGCAACCCACATCAACAGATTCTTTATCCCTTAAGTAGTTCCCGACTACTAATTACCTGTGGATACAAATCATTTTAAAACAAAAGTAACGTTAGCATAAAGCTAGTGAGTGTATCAAAACATTTTAACTTACAAAGATTGGTCATCATCAACATAATTTAAAAGAATCATCGCATCACATAATGAACACATAAGATGTAGGGGAACAAGTCCACTTGACTTTGTGTATTCCATGGTGTCCAACCAAGGTCAACAAATCCTCGTGGGGGTATGTCCACATCTCCCGTCAAGGTGGGGGAGCACAATGCATCCACCATAAAATGATTATTAAGAATGAATGATCTTTTCCCCATGTCCACTCGTGTATAATGGTTCGGTGGCTCTTCAGCCCAATAAACCACACGGTCATAATGGCTACTTATCATTCCGTTCCATTCCTTGTATCAAGTTTATACCAACTGTGTATCAAGTCTTAATTGCCTAAGCCACTTGACCTATACACGTAACCCAATGGCATAAACACTAATACAAAGTACAAAGCACAATCACGGATCTGGATCATAATTCTTAACCAACAACAGAAGCAAGTTAACATATAAAGTCCACAACTTGCAAGTATTCATAACTTGTAGATACCACATGTAAATGATATCAATCATACACATAAGCATACTAATTTCATGTAATGATGCCATTGGTAATTATAATAAAGTTGGCATGATGACTTTAGTATAAAATCGTTACGTATCCACAGGGTACAACTCACTAATGAAGTGATGAGGATCACTTCTCAAACAACACCAAACTTGATTCACTTAATTGTTGCCCCTATAATGTAATAAGAAAAGCAACAAAAGATAACTTGAGTAAACTATTTAGTAATTATACTTAACACAATCTTCAGGCTCTCAATTAACCCTATTTTAACCCTAAACATCTATAAGAGCAATCCCTAAACATATATAAGGTATTAGGAGTACAAAAGAAGGACTTTTAGTAGAAAGGTAGCAGGGCCGTAAAATTTTGGTCCATGCCGTAAAAAAACACCAAAACAGAGAAGAAATAAAGTGCACCGTAAAATTAAGGTCATCACCATAATTTTACGGCTGGAAGCATAATTTTACGGTTGACAGAAAAATTTTACGGTCAAAGAAAAACTTCAGCTATTTTATTTCTTTTTGCTTCAGCCCAGCCGAGATCAACCATAAAAATACCAAAATACATTCTGGAAATTGACTAAAATCACTTCTAAAATATATATAAACATCATATATCATCTAAACATCATAAACAACACATTTTAAACATTTTAGGAACATCAATTCTTGAAGATTCAAATTTCAAGTTTTACCAAATACCTCCATTAATGGAGTTTTAGAGCTCAATCTTCATAACATAACAAACAATCACGAAAATGATATCAATTCACTTTATTTATGTCATAAAAACATGACAAAACCCAAATCCAAGCTCAATTCATCTTTTACTCCTAGCATAAACCCTAGAAATTCAATTTCTTGCATCATTTGACCCATTTCTTTGATAAAGTAAAAATCAAGCTAATTCTTAGATCATTAATCCATTTGAGACTGAAAATTAAGTGAAATTGAAGATAAATCTTACTAATAATCACTAACCAAGCCTGCCCTAGCTTATTTAATCCAGATTTCTCAAGAAGAAAGTGTAATCTTACCTCAAAACCTTCAATTCTGCTTTCACTTTGAACATGCAAGGAGAAACCCTCAACTTATCTTGTGTTTTCTTCACTTCAGCCCTCAAACCCTCTCCTTCTCTCTTCTCTAACAAAACAAGCTTCTATTGAGTCAAATATACAATATATGCACACTAACACCTTTGCTCCTTCCATTTTTAAGGTGTTACACTTTGGCCACCAAACTTATGTGCAATACATACATGTAAAATAAAGACTTAATAAAAATAACATCTAATCACTTTAATACACATAAAAGATTTATAGATATTTATATCGAAATTTCGGGTGTTACAAGAACCATTCTTAGTGCGAGAACCAATCTGAGACGTCCAATTCCCCCTCCTTCAATGTCATTGCCCACCCATGAATTCCTCACATGCACCCTGCCACACTCTATCCCTCCACGCTCTCCATACTTCTCATATCTAAGGAACGACTGAGATTGGTTCTCGCGGTTCTCGCGCTAACAACGGTTCTCACATGAACCCTCCCCTATATATATATATATATATATATATATATATATATATATATATATATATATATGTATGTATGTATGTATATATGATCATGTAGTCATACCAGACATCTAATATAATAACTTGACCAAAGGACTTGTAGCTCAGCGGTATTTGATGTTTGCGAAATAGTGTCCCCTTCTAAGAGGTTGTGGGTTCAAATCCTATGAAAATATAGATTAGGTTTAGTGTGTATGAGGTTGTCGTTAAAAAATATCTAATCTACTATCTTGGACTATAGATCACTAATACAATTAACCTAGTTCTAACCTACCAACCCGGCTAGATTTCCACCAAACCAAACCATTCATCTTATCATCTACATGAAGTAATTAAAGATACAAATTGTTAGCCTAAGCTTTGCTGAATTGATTTTAGTTGTTATTACTAACAATCATGACGTTGTTTATGAAGATAAACAAAATAGAATGATAATAGACACCATAATAACTTCCACTAATATTTATATGCAAGTCAAAAACATAAATTAGAATGTAAACAAAGTCAAAACCAATGGAATCATATGAAATCATACTTGGGTTTTATTATCATAGTGAATGCAAGAATAAGTTAGCCCATGATTAGGCTAAAAACAAATGAAAGCAAAGGGTTGTTCATAAATGTAAGGAAACTGGAATAATCTAGACAAACCGAATAACACTAAACGACGTTAAATCTTCAATCCTCGCTCTCCGAGTGTTTTTGGATGAAATAGGAGCTTCTCTACGAGTTCCAACACATAAAATTGTCTCTAGGTTGTCAAAGAATAAAGTCTTCTAACTATGAAACGCTAAAAGTCAATTTATATGATACTTTTGTTTACTCAATTTCGCCCACGATCCCGCAAAAGCCAAAACCCTACCGCATAGTATCGCAATACAAAATCCCATCTAATAAGAGCTAAAAAATACAGAAGCTTTTCACGGCTCGAAAGTAAAATTTTGGTGAAAATATAATTCTTGTGGGATCGCAGCACGATATCCCCATTTCATGATAAGAAAATAACTATGTAAACACTATATCTGCACATGTTTTGAATTTCAAGCACCAGAACCTTGATAAAATAACTATGTAAACACTATATTGAACTTAATTCGACTCATTCCAAAGATATCGTTAGTAAATAGTAATAACGAGTTGATTCTTTACTTGCGTGTTACGCCAAGGCTTTTTGGTTATACATAATATAGAAACTAACATTCAAATAGAAATGTTTAACATTAAGCACTTATGATTGGTTTAGGGACTCAAATTGATTCAAGTTTTTTTTATGTAACATGTATATACAATATTATTAATATTTACAACTGAATAAATATTGAATCAAAAGAAAGAGTTTTTATGAAACTATTCTAACATACAACATTATTAATTTTTACAACTGAATAAATGTTTTAATAAAAAAAGATAAAAATATTGTAACATGTTATTCTAATACAAAAGATAGAACTAAATTTTAAAATCATATTATTCAAATATAAATTTTGAAGGAACTCATTTTAACCCACCAAAGAACTCTGCTGTCCAACTAGCAGCTGCTATCACAACCTCAGCTAGGATCTATATGTACCCTTATATCTCAAGGGATGAATGATACTACACTCACACAGACTCAGTAGTGCTAAGTTAGCCACTCCCTGAGGAATTGATTTCATCTTCAATCTTGGGTATGTTAAGATATAGCAGTCAACCATCAAGAAATCATCAACTATTTAATCGGGGGTGTGAGTAGTGACCCCCCGGACACGCCATCCGAACGACGCGGCTCCATACCCTGACTTGTGGTATCGGGGAAGTCATCTTTCAAAATCCAATAAAGAAGATGGCTTGCCCATACTACCAGGGGAGGTGAGCGGAGTGAGGGTAGGCCCTCGCCCTTAGTGGCTAGTGGATTTGTGTTCCGGAGGGGCTATAACAATGTTATGTAGTGAGCCTCTTATTGGTCATATAAAAGGCGTAAAACCCCTTTTCATAAGGCGTAAAGTAGGGTCCTATATTTTCGTTGACAAAAGACAGTTTGTCTTAAGTTAACTTGTTTATAGGATGCTTTTTATTCCTTTAGAAGGTCAACCCTTATCTCATTGATTTCCCTTCGGTCATCAATGTCGAGTTGTTCTCAGGCTAGCTCTAAGGAGGAAGGTCAACCCTGATCTCATTTCCCTCCTCTGGGAGAGGAAATGTCGGGTTGTTCTAACTGCAACTGTATTTGTATACCATGGTTTTTCGGGGGTAGGAACAGCATTAAAAACAACGGTAAGAAAGAGAAAGGCCTGCGGGTAACTATCTTATTGTGGCTGTTTCCAGCTGTTGAGTCCTACATTCTTTGATGCGGGGTCACTTCCCGGTTCAAAGGCTCCGAGGTTACTCCTCTTTTGGGGGTTTCACTCGGAGCTTGGAACCGTGACCCCAGCAAAGAATAATCAGCAATATCAAAGCAATAAATCCTAAGGGAAACTAGCTTCTTTCTGCTGTATCCTAGAAGAGCTAGCAGCCCCCCCCCCCCCCCCCCCCTAAATCCCCCGAACGGGACTTTAGATATTATATATTGCCAAACAGAAAGATCGCTCGCTCCCGCTCGCTTGCTTTGCTTGCTGCACTCCGTTCATATCTCTTAATACCAGCTTTCAGAATAGAGTTAGTTCATATCTCTTACAACGTAGAATAGCCAAACGAATTAGCCATAGAGCTCATCCCCGATTAAATAGTTGATGATTTCTTGATGGTTGACTGCTATATCTTAATTAGAGAATCAACTGGTCACTCATGCTTGAAAGAATAATAAGTTGCGATGCCATTGAATCCGTTAGAGGAATTGCAAGACCGCTGGCCTGGCCTTTCCTAAAACTGTGAAAGCTTAGGAGGATTTCGATAACCATTCTGCACCCTCTCACGTTAGTTTTAGCTATTGCGGACTTTGAATCAAAGTAAATAAATAATTTTCTAAATTTTAAAATCATAATATTCAAATATAAATTTTAAAAATAGAACTAAACTTTGAATCAAAATATTTAAATAATTTTTTAGATTAAGGGAAATAATTAATATTTAAAACGTATACATTAAAAGATAGTATAGAAACATTAAATAGTAGATTAATTCTTAGTTTTACTTAGAATTATTGAATCAACCCGCAACTAATCGGCCAAATGCCCTTTTGTTTATATTTTTAGAACCCAAGAATATATATTAATGTAGGCAAAAAAAAAACAAATGTTACTATTCATGCTGCTTCTTGCTAAATAATATTATATATAATTCATATGCATATATAAAAAGGATAACTTAAGGTTTTCTACTCTTAAACATCACTTCTTTCCGAGAAAACCATCATGAAAAACCATGTAACCCACCAATTTTATCATCCTCTTCTAAACTCATTCAATCTAAACACATTCAAGTAATCTTACTATTAGTCAAATGACATCATTAGTTTAGATTCTTTGAGAAAAAAATAAAATTAAAAGATATAGACTGAAAGACAAAAAGTGAATCATGTAAACTCTATTAGAATAGTGAATAGTCAGCTCAAATTAAGTTATCTACTCCAGAAAAATATAGACTTTCTAAGTATGTTCTAGATAACTCAAATGAATTTATATTTTGAGTTTGAATTTCTATATGATGTACATGTGGAAAACCTAAAATTAGTTCAGGAACTAAGCTTGACGAGTTTCAATCTGAGTAACTCATCGCCACAGGAAATTAAGTCAAGCTGAAAAAGTTGAATGTGTCTTAAACACTAAACTCCCTATCTATGGGTAAATAATAAGATTCAAGATTGAAGAATCTAGATTGAATATGAGAGTTATCGAAGTTATCTATCCGAATGTATATCAAATAGATTGTAGCGCATAGTGGTATTTGGTGTTGTGGAGTGGTGGCCCCTCACAAGTGATTGTGGGTTTAGGTCACATTGTGGACAGTGAAGTAGATTTAGTGGGTGTGTATTTGGCGTTTAAAAAATCTATCTGAATGTATAAATAAGTTAGTTTAAATTAGCAGATTAAGATAAGTCTTAGTTTGTTAGTTTAGATATCCATAAAACTAGTATATGAGGTTACAAACCTCCATACATGCTTCATTAGTCAAGCAACACATTTGTTCGTGAGCAACCTCATTAGTTTGATATTCTGTTTAGGGAGTTAATCTATTTTTTGCATTCAATAGTTGTATTAGTAAAACAAAATCTAGCAATTACTTGGTGAGATTGATTTGAGAGAGTGAAATTGTAATCATCAAGTTGAATGAAGATTTCATACTATCGTGTATTGAAAACATGATTTATTAATAAAATCACTCGATTTGGTTTGATTTGTTCTTTATTAGTTGAGTTGTGTATTCAACCTCACTTCTACACTTCTATATTAGTTTGTTGATTACCTAAAGTCCCAAAACTGGTATTAAAGAGAAATTATCATTCATTAGTTGAAGATTAATTAAGTTCCCAAAAAAGAAGATAATCATGTCTACTATAAACAACTTCCCTCATATGGCTGCAAAGGGTTCTCCCATATTTGATGTATTTGACTATCCTATGTGGAAGTTTAAAGCCATGCTATTACTCATGTCCATTGACACTAGAATGCATGAGGTGATCAACAATGGACCTATTATTACCATGATTTGGGCTTGTGTAGTGATAACTAAGTAAGCCTCTGGTATCTTGGACGGAAGAAGACAAGAAAATGTATGCACTAGATGACAAGGCTATAACTGTTCTAGAAAATGCCTTGACTAACTCTCTCATACACATTGTGACTCGGTGTCAAACTGCAAAGGAATATGGATACACTAGCACTGTGCTCCCGAGTTAAAAATAAGGGAATAAAAGAAGAGATTTAAGAATGAAAATGAGCTTTAGTTATGTTCCCAAGTTTTCTAAGAGAAAAAAGAAAAGATTTTGGAAGGAAAAATATCTCTTATTTTCTTTCCTGATTTTCCTCCAAAAATAGGGAATTTTGGAAGGAAACCAAACAACACTTCAAATTTCTGCTATCCTCTAATTTTCTTTCAAACTCGGGTACTTCCGGTGTCTAATGGCCTTAGAAGAAGAACTTCTAGAATTATAAGTGGATTTCGGTTTGTCAGGAAGCACTTTTGACAAGGACATGGAAGAAGATGAGAAGAACAATAAGTCTAGTTGCTGAGATCCTTCGTCCATCTATAAGGTAGAAAACTTCAACTCCTACACTAGTGAAGAAAAATATCTTACTTTCATTTATTCGTTAAATGATTTTAAGACAAGCCTTAAAGTTTAAGCTGACTTTAAAGCTGAGATAGCTAAACTTAGTAAAGCACTTATGGATAATTTAACTCTCTTAGAAGTTGTTAAAAAGGCCCATAGTGACCTAGAATGTAAGATACACAATAATAAGATACTTAGTAAAGAGGATAAGGATGCTAGAGGCGAGGCTCTATATTTTAAGAAAGTAGCGAAGTCATGGTGTAAGTCACCAAAGAAAGTTGAAAAGTATATCAACCAACAATTTCTTAAATAGGTTAAGGTTGTGCTTGGAGGTGACAATCTCACTATAGCTTGTGTAGCTAAAGATAAGATAACATTCACATTCTCTAAGGATGATTTACTAGATGAAGAAGAACTAAATACATCCACAAAAAATAAATATGATCAAGAACCGAACTTTAATAGGTTTGTCAAACCCACCCAAGGTCTTGTGATAATCAATACTGACCATAATTTAGAGGGCTCTAGTTATAGGGAAAACAATAAGTCTGTATTCCGTAGATTGAAATCTAATCCCTTGTAAGCGGATTTTCAGAAGCTATTAATAAAATATAATTAAGACACCAACTGTTTAACCAAAAGATATCGTTTAACAAACACAGCGGAAACTACTAGTTAGATATTTACATCTACTGTATCATAAGTTTTAACAAAAGACCCAACAGCGTTACCAAATATCTGCCGACCATTAGAACCAGTATCAGAGTAAACAAAAGCAACAACAAAAAATTTTCCCCAAAATTTCATCTCGGCAGTATTAACTACAACATGGCACCCCATCCTCACCAACAACTATTTACCTGCAATAGTAAGGAGTACATGGAGAGGGTTGGCTATAAGTAGCTAGTGAGTAATGATTAAACATAGTATCATAACAAGAATCTCATAGTATGCAAGGCATAGCACACATAACAACAAGTCTACCGTAACAGCTAGCGATGTTCCGGTATAGCCAGGAGGAGTCATATCTTGCAGGGTTGTAAGCTCGGCTCAATGATCCAAACTGGGGGAACCGAATACATCTATCATATCGCGCCGGTGGGGGAGCGGGTAGCAGTCAACCATTGCATTAACAATCTCGGAAATGGAACCCCTATCGGGATTAGTGGGAACTGAGAGCCCATAGTATCGAGTTAAGGCACGGGGGTTTTGCAAGAACCCCGATTCGCAATCGACGAATCACCGTACCCCAAACAGATAACAAAGTGCCGGCACAAACACATATTGGCCGACTCTGGCCGCATCATAAATTCATAACAAAGTTGGCCTACAAAAAGCCATATCATAACAAGGTTGGCCTACAGAAAGCCATAACATAGCAAAGTGGCCTACAAAAGCCCATAGCATAACAAAGTGGCCTACAAAAGCCATATCATATCAATTATCTAACACAGGTTTACCAGGGTTATATAAGGAATCATACCATATCAATTAACAACACATAATCAATAACTTACCTTAAGCGTGGTACAACATTCTTATTGTGATGCCTAAGGTTAACCGGTACTCACCTCAAAGGCTATAACAAGAAATGTAGTGTTCGGTGTCCTCTGGTTCTTAGGAGTGCCTAACACAACATTTACAGGTTCGTTAACACATTATACTCAACACAATTGGTTCTAAACATAAGCTACAAAATTTCCAACACACTGGACCCTGCTTGCGATCACAAGCAACATCCTTGCGGTCGCAAGGACCCTATCAAAACACTCCTTAAGATCGCAAGGAAATCCCCTGCGACCGCAAGGGTCTTTTTCCAACAATCAAATGGTTACGATCACAAGGAAATCCCTTATGGTCGCAAACATGGTTCTTAGGCTGGTTACGATCGCAAGTTATGTACCTACGATCGTAAACCTCATTTCCTTCGCCCGTAGGCGGTAAATCAACAAAACAACCCCTTACGGTCGCAAGGACCCATGCCTACGGCCGTAAGACACATTTTAACCTCTTACAGTCGTAAGGATAATCTCCTGCGGCCGCAAGGACCATTTGACCCCCTTGTGACCGCAAGGAACATTACTTGCGACCGCAAGGACCTCTGTTACAGTGAGTTTCATCCCATTTCGTGAAATAGCCCTGCAATCTCGTTTTTAATCACCAAAATTGAACATAAATCAGATTCAAATGCTTCTACATGTTATTTACGATCAATACAACCTTTCTAACACACCTAACTCAAAACAAACATTATAATCCATTTTGAATCTTCAAAATGGATACTCTTTCATACAAAACTCAAGAACAAGGTTTCATATCAAGAACACTTATTGGAAGATGATTAACATCTGCAGATGAATACTTTAAACAAGAAATCAGTAGCCAAACTCAAAATCACAGCTTCCTTCTTTGATTTCTACTTAGAACTTGAAAGAGTTTGAGAGGTGTGTGTGCATTCGTGAGTTTGTGTGTGTTTTGTTTGTGTGTTTTGTCTTCCCATGGGATAAGAAGGTTTGACCGACTTTGGTTGGTCTTTTATTAAAACGTGGTATTTTGTTCCCCTTTTCAACTTACAATTTATCCCTCGTTTACACGTTTCAACTAACGGAGATATATTTGGAACCATTATCTAAAACCGGTTACTAACTTACCAATTTTATCTATTATCATAACTATTTCTCATAACACCTATTTATCACATATAACCAACAAATATCACAATTAGCATCAAAACACATTGATTAAAATCAATGTGCAACCATATAAGCACGTAGTATAACTACTAATAACTAGGCCCTATTTTGGGATGTTACAAATCTACCCCCTTAAGAAGATTCCGTCCTCGGAATCTGTTCAGCCGTAAACAAATGAGGGTATCTAGCTTTCATATTATCCTCTGCCTCCCAAGTCAAGTTAGCACCTAAATTGTCCTTCCATTTTACCATAATCAATTTGATCACCTTCTTGCGTAACTTTTTGGTTTTGGTATCGAGGATCTCAAGAGGTTCTTCTACAAGGCGTTTAGTTGAGTCAACTTTCAAATCTTGTAGAGGTAGGATTTGATCATCTTCGACTTTACACTTCCTCAGATAACACACATTGAAAGTGTTGTGAATACCAGATAACTCAGGTGGCAATTCAAGTGATACTGTCTGATCATTAACTCGTCGTAGAATTTTGAATGGACCTATATACCTTGGACTTAGCTTACTTTTGCGACCAAATCGAATCACCCCTTTCCAAGGTGAAACTTTTAGAAACACTTGATCACCTACTTCAAACGTAACGGGACGTCGCTTAGGATCTGCGTACATCTTTTGCCTATCACGTGCAGCTTTCAACTTCTCGCGTGCTATCTTCACCTTGTCAGCATTTATTTGAACTATATCAGGACCCGCATATTGTTTCTCTCCAGGTTCTAACCAACAGGTGGGAGCACGACATCATCGACCGTATAACATCTCATATGGTGGCATGCCGATACTCGAGTGATAAGATTATTATAGGAAAATTCGATCAAAGGTAAGTGAGAATCCCAAGAAACCACCAAATTCGAGTATACACGCCCGAAGCATATCTTCAAGAGTTTGAATAGTCCTTTCGGACTAACCGTCAGTTTGCGGATGATATGCCGTGCTAAGATTTACTCGTGTACCAAGCTCGCGTTGCATACTATTCCAAAAATTTGACGTAAAACGTGCATCTCGATCTGCAACAATAGATAGCGGTATACCATGTCGAGATACTATTTCAGCAACATAAATTTGGGCTAATTGTTTCATTGGTGCAGATTCGTTAGTCGCGAGAAAATGAGCACTCTTAGTAAGTCGATGAACAATAACCCAAATCATATCGTGTCCTTTAGAAGTCCGGGGTAACTTTGTTACAAAATCCATGTTAATATGATCCCATCTCCACTCCGGGATCTCTAACCACTGTAAATTACCGTAAGGCGTTTTGGTGCTCTGTTTTCACCTGACCACAGATTTGACATTTCACGATAAACAAAGCTATGTCATGCTTTAGGGTAGGCCACCAATATAAAGCTTTCAAATCTTGGTACATCTTGGTGCTGCCGGGAAGAACAGATAATTTGGACTTATGCGCCTCTTGTAGGATTAGTTCCCGATTACAACAAAGATTTGGTACCCAAATGCGAGATTGAAATATCTTCAAACCCCGACTATCTTCTTATAATTGCTTTGACAACTTGGTCATCATTTCAGCTTTTAAGTTAACTTCTTGCACTTCTTGTTGTGATTCCTTCAGTTTAGCTATAATATCAGATACAACCGTAAGTCTCATGAACTTAGCTACTTCAGGAGAACTCTTTCGACTTAACGCATCAGCTACAACATTAGCCTTCCCGGGATGATACTTGATCTCGCAAATATAATATTTAATCAACTCTAACCAGCATCGTTGTCTCATATTAAGCTCTTTTTTCGTGAATACATACTGCAAACTTTTGTGATCTGAGCATACCACACATTTAGTACCGTATAAGTAATGCCTACACAATTTTAGAGCAAACACCATAGCTGCAAGTTCTAGATCATGGGTTGGGTAATTCTTTTCATGAGGTTTTAGCTGACATGAAGCGTATGTAATCACCTTGTCTCGTTGCATGAGAACGCAACCTAGACCAACATATGAAGCATCACAGTAGACAATGAAGTCTTTCGACCCATTAGGCAATGTTAGAATAGGAGCTTGACATAACAATTGCTTCAGGCACTGAAATGCTTTTTCTTGTTCGTCGGCCCATACGTACGCAACATCCTTACGAGTCAATTTGGTTAACGGATCCACAAGTTTTGAATTTTTTTGAATGAACCATCTATAATAACCAGCAAGACCTAAGAAACTCTTAATCTCCGAAGGATTACGAGGGGTTTCCCAGTTCATAACAACTTCAATTTTAGTTGGATCAACTTTAAAGCATTCGTTACAAATGAGTCGTTCCTGCTTAAGAATTTCCAAAATTAGACGGAGATGATGCTCATGCTCCGCTTCTGTTTTGGAATATATCAAGATATTATCAATAAATACAATAACAAATTTATCAAGAAAAGGACGGCATATGCGATTCATCATATCTATGAAAACTGCAGGAGCATTGGTTAGACCAAACGGCATCACCAAGAATTCATAGTGTCCATATCAAGTTCTAAACGCAGTTTTAGGAATATCTTCATCTCGAACACGAACTTGATGATAACCAGAACGAAGGTCAATCTTCAAGAAACAAGTAGCACCTTGCAACAGATCGAACAAATCGTCTATACGGGGCAATGTATATTTATTCTTTACAGTTCGCTTATTCAGCTCCCTGTAATCGATGAACATGCACAGAGTCCCGTCCTTCTTCTTAACAAATAACACCGGAGCTCCCCAAGGTGAAGAAATTGGGCGTATGAAATCTTTATCAAGTAGTTCCTGGATTTGAGTCATAATTTCCCGAATCTCAGATGGTGCAAGACGATACGGGATTTTGCTACAGGTGTAGCATCAGCAACAAGATCAATCCGGTATTCTACATCTATGACAGGAGGTAAACCCGATAACTCTTCATGAAACACTTTAGGGTATTCCGAAACCACCCTGATATCATTGACGGTCTTTTCTTCCATCTCAGCATTAATTACATATGCTAAGTAGGAATCACAACCTTTAACAAGTGATTTTGGGCTTTAATAAAGTTTATCAATGGAATATCAGATTTAGATCTTTCTCCTCGCGCCATAGCGTAGGTACCATCAGGTAACATAATCTTGATTAACTTTTTAGAACACAATATCTTGGCATTTTGATTGGTAAGCCAATCCATGCCAATAACAACATCAAAACCAGCAATCGGCATGTGGAGTAGAGTGATGGTCCCTTTAAGTATAAAGGATGAAGCAATGCTAGATGATTATCTTGTTTATGTGTGTGTGTGTATTCGTTTTAGAGAGAGAGCCGAAGGCTTGAGAGAATAACACAAACACAATATGAGAGTATTGAGCAAAGCTTACTTAGAAAGGTAGGGCAAATGCCTTTTATAGCATTTGCCCAAGTTTACAATATTGACATATTTGCACCCTCAATTTTCATAATCTAACATTCTCCCCCTAAGTGAGGTGTGCAATGATTCACAACAAAGAAATAAATAAATCTATTCATAAGCTGATTTGTTACGAATCCCAAAAGCCACTTGCCACTTGCGAATTTGCCTTATGTTATTCAGTGAAGTCTTCATCTGTTCAATAGCACGATAGGCCTGAACATGTTGATCATAAGTGTAAGAGTCACGGTTTTCCCATACCTTCTGATGAATCTTATGATGAAGGATTTTCAAGGTGCCACCTGAATAGGACATCAGTTCATCAAGTCTGCTAAAGATCTTTTCACGTTTTGTGTTTTTGGAGATGACTCCTCATTCACCCTTGAAGCTTTCATGACCTTCATCAATGACAGTCAACTCTTCAAGATTTTCTAAATCTGGACGGCTCTGGTTAGGCTTCAAGAGATTGACTTTTCTGAAGTTGTTCTCAGCTCCGAGTTGCAAATCATGCTCTTCCGCAAATTCCATCAGATTTCTTATGTACTTCATCAGAGCAACTCTCCCAAATTCTTCTTTTGGCCACTTTCCTCGTTTCAAAGAGAGGTTGTCAAAAATAAAGCTGACGTCTTCAACTTTAACAAATCTAAGATCTGCTTCGGTGAGGAAGTATGATTTCTTGTTTGCTCTTTTGACATGAAAGATGGCATACTTTATGTTGAAGGTGGTTTCAGTATAGACATTGATGATTTCAACAATTGGGTACTCTGATTTTATTTCTTCTGGATTTGTCATGGATTGTGTGAGGATGTGTTCATATCTTCTTCTTTGTTTATCATCCATGTTCCGCAACTCGGGTGAAATAACCTGTATTAGTTCACTGCTGAATATGTCTGGTATTCTTTCTTCAAGGTTGGAAGCATTGACATAATACCTTTTCCATAACGGTTGTAGGCCTGCACTACTTGTAAACATGTTATTTGCATCCTGACCTGGATCTCCACGATACACTGGAGGAGAAGGTGGCACTCTAAAGTTTGGTGGCAAGGGCCATTCAGATTCTCTTCTTAACTTCTCAGCTGCCTCTTGTTGTCTGTTTCTTTCAAATACATCAGCATCTGATTCTTGGAATTCACCAGGAGGAGGAGGAAAGCTTTCATGAACCTCAACATTAATACCACTGAGAACCCTAGAAACATCAAAGGTAGATTTATTCGTTTTAGGTTTCCTTCTAGCTTCTCTTCTTGAGATTGCTGCCCATTCTTTCTTTTTTACAGCAAGCTCTCGTTCATTGATGGGTTCCTCAAATCTGTGAACAAGCCTAGGAGAGTTTGAACGTGTTGCAATTTCTACGTACTCATCTATGCCTTTGAAAAGATCACGAAATTCAGGATCCTTAGGTTCCTCCTCTTCTTCCTGAGCAGTGGTACTTACTCCCTCATGCCTAGTAGGTGATGTGTGCATATGTTCATAGAGATCATCCATTTCATCCTCTGAATCTGTGTATAGATCAAACATCTCGGCATGGGACTGCTCATAAGGTATATCACCATCTTCAAGATTACTTGGCCTCGGTTCTAATTGTTGCTGGGGTACATAAAGTACAATCTGTTTGTCAACATTGTCGCGTTGTTGTTGTTCATAAACTTCATCAGCCAATTGTTTTTGCTTTTGCTGCTGACCGCCAGAACTAGTACCTGCAGATAATAAAGAACTCAAAGGTGTAATCGGTACTGTTGCTTTGGCAGCCACAAATGGAGAAGATATATACAATCTTCTTCTTTTCTTCCCCCTCGGGTTGATCATCGGGGTCCTTATTATCCCGTCTCCTCTTGCTACTCTGTGCCTGAGCCTGAAAAGTTTGTTCAAGGATAGTCAGCTTCTTAGTAACCTTTTCCAGTGAGGTGTAGAACCCCCTTGTAACCCCATCAATCTTGCTAGTAACATCTTCATGAAACTCTTGAAAATCATCCAAGGAGATTCCCTGTGGCCATTGTTCATTGCGAAGAGTTGTCAGAAGGTCTTGATCATGAGCAGATGCGGGCCTTTGTTCAAGTAATTTAACATACAGAAGGCTCTTTAAAGCATCCACTGACATGGTTGCTAGATCAGGTTGTGACTGAGGTTCAGGAGCTGCAGGTCTCGTAGCGAGGAGTGCTTCAATCCTATCCAACTTTTTATTTGTGTCTGTTAGTTGTTGTTAGAGAGGTGCCACGGCTTGTTGGATAGTTTCCTGTAATTCCGCACGTGTAACAAACCCAGAATCACGGAGACTTCCGATTGAGGTACCAGCCACAGAGGCAGTACCACCTACTGGAGCAGCTGGGATGTAGGCTCCAGCAGGATTTCCTTCCAATCCTTGAATGACACTCTGAGAGGTACCACCTATGAAAGTTGAGGAGACTTGTCTAACGTATAAGCTCACTGCATCAATTGTTACCCTGTGTTGGTCAAGATAATCGGATATCCATGGTATATCAAATTGTGCATTAAAAGGAGTCGAAGACGAGGGAGGTGGTTCTCTAGTTTCAATAGGTCTAACCTCCGATTGGGGTCGACCTAGAGCATGTGTTATAGCCCTGTGCAATGAAGACGGTGCTTGTTGAGACACACCGTAGTAGCTTGGTGGGGTTGAAAACTGCACGGGTAGGATAACCGCGACTTGTTCAATACGAGTCCTAACAATGTTAGGTCCCATAGTAGATGTGGTTTCCCGGCTTTCTGGGGCTAGGGGACCCTTAGCACTCTCTTTTTCTTTTCTCACCACCTCGTTTTCACTCACACTCCTAACGACAAAAATATCTCCTTCTTCACCACTACCAGGACCATACCCTGCGTATCGATTTGGGATAGTAAGGAATCAGGGGTGACAGATCTGGTTTCAACAGACAAATCCTTAGTAGGAGTAACAACGGGCATGTCATGGTCTGGAGCTACTATTGTAGTTTGGATAGTAGGAATGTTAGGAGTTTGGGTAGAAGGGTTCAGATTAATGATCAGACCACCTGGTTGAGGAATGACAGGAGTAGATTGAACAATGTAGGTCTGGTTAGGAGAGGTTGTATGTGGGTCAGTGAGTTTCATGAAAGAAGGGGTGCTATCGGCTGGTTGTTCAATGGGTCTATCAGGTGTGCCCAAAGGTGATTGGACTGGTTCAAAGGCAGGGTTATCACCTGGTTGTGAAGCAGACTCAGCATGAGAAGATTGGGAACTGGATGACTCAGATGTGTCAAGACCAAGTTCTTCAAGTACAGTTTTGGTTCGGGTGGTTTGAGAAATAGATTGGACTATTGTTTGAACAGTGGTGGGATCATAAGCATCCCCTCCCTCTCTAGTTTCTCCACCTTCACCTTCTTCTCCTCCCATCTCTACATTTTCTCTCTGCTCGACCCGCTCAGCATCTCCCATAGATGACTGAGTCCTATGTTCTAATTCCTCACCTGGTACTACACCTCCATGGGTAGGTATAGCCGGTACTGGCACAACCAAAGGAGGTATTCCTACACTCTCCCTATAACTCACAACAACATCATTTTGCTCACATAAGTCTAGGAGTGATATAGGGAATGATTGAGGAACATGTACGTAGGGACTGCAGGTTTTATATATACAAACAGTTTAGAGTTCACAGAAGGTAAACCTGCCCGGCGAGGGATGTCAGCATTGTGGTCCATCAGGTACTGGACAATCATGGGTAGAAATCTTTGGTACGGCAGGAAGTTAGCATCCTTCTTTTTCTGGGAATTTTTCCTCAGCATTGTTGCTTTGATATCTTGAAAGAGCAGGAATGCATAATCTACATGCAGGTGATTGGCAGCCGCCACAAAGATCTTGAGCTGATGCTCAGTGGGAAATTCATACCCATAATGCTTGGGAGTGAGACACCTTTGAAGCACCGTCATAAAAGTATTATACTTGGGATGCAAGTTGGTGCGTTTGAATTGATTCTTTCGGGTGAGCTCTCCATCGTATCCCATTGCGTTGATTGCAACAAGGCAAGTCTCCTCGTCCCAGATTTCATCAAAAGTTGTTAGCCCTTGGCAATCTGAAGATTGATATGAGGCGATTGATAGGTATATCTACTGTTTATTCGTCAACCTCAGCATAAATGACCTCGTGCCCCCTATCATTAGTGCGTACATCACATGTCTTCCAGAATTGTTGAACATATAGCTCAGGTACATGTGTGCCAGTGGTTGAGGATTATATGTCAGGAGGTGGTTTAGAGGGTGTATCTTTAGAATCTCAGTTACAATGAGGCATTGTTGGGAAATTTGCTAAGTCATTGAAACTGTTGGTTAAGCAAAGGTAAAACTGTTAGATTGATTTGTGAAAACAGTTGTAACTAACAGTTGCTGCAAGTTTTACAACTGTTAATACAAAAGTTCAAAACTGTTAGTTCAATCATACACAACTGTTTGAAGACCTTGAAGTGAAGACTGTTAGAAGAAATTCAGAACTGTTTATTCAACAAACAGTTGCTGTTGAGCTATTTATGGAAAATGCTATCTTTGTGGATTTGAAGTATATCTTGATCAAGTTTGAAGATTATCAAGATTATCTCGGAAGATAGTGTCAGGATCGGATATAGATTATATCAAATAACAAGAACTAACTTTTGAATAACAAATCAAAGTTGAATAAAAGTTAATCTTTAACTATGATCACAATCAACTAAGAAGTTGCGGAATCACACTTAATTGATCAACCAGATGATTACAATAGCAAACTTCACCCCCAATCTAACTTATTATGTTAGACAAAGAACACAAATTGTTCTTAGGTTTCAACGAGAAACTTAGAGGCTTAGCACTATTCTGAAAGCAAATTACAACTTGAAGAATGAATGCAAAAACTTAATCAACGAGTACGTACAAATTATAAATTCTAATCTAGCATTTATACTCCTTGATCTTCCTTGATTTGCTGACAGTTAGGTAATCTTCTATCTTCTGAGATAATCTTGATGATCTTTCAAGTATTTCGAGATATCTTCAAAGATAGGGTTTCTCCATATTTAGCTCAACCGAAACTGTTTATTGAATGCAACAGTTCTTGGTTCTTCTAACATTCTTCGGCTTCAAGGTCTTCAAACAGTTGTAGTAGTTTGTACTAACAGTTCTGAACTCTATATAACAGCTTTGAAGTTCACAGCAACTGTTGATTACAACTGTCTTCACAATTTTCACTAACAGTTCTAAACTGTTTCTTCAACACTTCTTCTAACAGTTTCAAACTGTCTTCCCAACATCCATTAACAGTCTTAACAGTTTTTGATTTATGCATGTATAACAGTTTCAATGACTTAGCCAATTTCCCAACAATCTCCCCCTAACTTAAAGTATTGAACAATACAATTAAGTTGTTTGATTTAAGGGTTCAATCATAGACAAATTTAACATAAGTAAAGAATACAATTATCATTGAATGCACAATCAAGCTGTTATAATCAAAAATTCAAAAGATAGAAAAATTACATTTTCTTTGATCTCAGGGATTCAAGTCTATCTTTGAACTTCTGAATTAGCTCATCCCTTTCTTTGGCTGGACCATAGAACTTGGCTTTCAATAAGTATTGGAGCTTGATCTGACCGTGTTCGATGAAATCCATGTCAAACCATTCAGTAATTGCATTACCCATTACCATGTAGTATACCCTTGGCTTAGCATACACTTTAACAGATTGAATTGGAAAAGTTTCATCAGCCATCAGTATTGACATCACTTTCTTTGGGTTGCAAATACTTGTCAAATGTCTCATCAATATCTTAATTGTAGGATGCTCAGATCCTCCATAATGCCTTGTTTCATACTCATACAATTCTTGTATGTCCCGCCTAGTAATGCTATCCATCATTTGTAAGTAGCCTGAAAACTGTTCGATCTGATCATTCTCCCTTACAATGATTACCCCTTCATTCCCAGTATCAAACCGGACAACATCAAACTTCCATTCTTTGATGTGAGACTTCTGGCCTAAATGTTCTGCTACAAACTTGTTAACACCTTCTTCAACATCGACCAAGAGCCTATCTTGAATGATAGTTTTAACCATTTTAGCTTTGATGGTTTGATCTGTTTGAGTTGGTTGGACAGCTTTGGACTTTTGGGATTTGGATTGTTGAGGTTGAGACTTCTTCTCAGTTGAGGTTGTTTCTTTTTCACAATTCCTTTTCTCTTAACTCCCTTAGCAGCTTTTTCTTGTTTTTCCTCCTCATCAATCTGAGCTGTGATCTCATCAGCTAGCTTCTTTGCTATTTCAAAATCAGTATGTTCTTGTTGTTGAAGATCAACAGCCAACCTCTGAGCACATTCAAAATCCCTTTCTTCTTGTTGTTGTTTTGTTAATTTTAGCTTTGGTAGCTCAACAACAATCTCCTTTCCTTTTCCTTGTACCTCTTGCACTGGCTTTTCAACAACCTTTTCTACAATATGAATTTCTTTGAATCCAGGCATTGGCTTAATAGGTTTTAACTTTGCACATTTGCCCTCAAGCCATCCATCATCAATCTTTTGTCTCATTTGGAATTCATTGCAGTTCAGCATCTGAGCACCCACTTTAACCAAATATTTTTGTTTCACCTTGGGCCATGACTTGTAAACCTCAGTTGTTGGATAATCACCAGACAAAATTATCGTATTAATCAGCACTCTATCCACTGCTGATAGTTTCTCTTCAACTATTAATTCACTGGGTGCAACTGTTAGTTCATCCACTGCAGCTGTTTGTTCTGGCACTTCAGCAACTGTTGGTAATGAACTCTCCCCCTCTTTGATTGGAACAGTTGAAGGGGGTCTTGCAGTAGTTGTCAACTGTTGTAATACTTGATCATGCAGCTTTAGCACCTCATTAGCATGCTTCAAACTGTTGGTCAAAACCTTGATTTGCTGGTCTTGTTGAAGAATCCTTTTGTTTTGTAAGGCAATCTTCTTTTTGAGTTGTACATATGCAGCAAAGAAAGGTGCATAATTGGAATCCGTCATTGCTTGGTGTTGCATTCTAGCCTCAATGTCAGCCAGTGTTGCCACTGTTAACATATCATTGACAGATAAAACTGGTGGTTCACTCAATTGAGATTCCACACCAGTACCCCTCTTTTCTTGGTACTGGGGATTTCCAGAAACTGTTTGGCCAGCCTCTGTTACCGTGGCTGAGGTCTTAGTTATGTTAACCCTGTCCTGTTCACCCCTTGCAGATAAAACAGTAGGGTTAGCCTTAAATACCACATGATCACCCTCTAATGGAGTGATCACCTCCTCATTGTGATTGAGAGACAGCACAAGGGGTTCCCTTTCGATATTCTGCACAGGTGAATGCACCTGTGCAGGGTTAACAATTTCAGTTTCATGAACTTTGGTGGAAGGAGCACCAACAGTTCTTTTCCTCTTCTTTTGAAATATTTTTAGTGCAGGGGCTTGTGTTGTAGCTCTTTCAAAGGAAGCATAAGGGATTATTTGAGTATCGTGAGCTGTGGGTTCCAGAGGTGGTGGTGTAGCAATAAGTTGGGCTTCATGCTCACCCCTGGCAGCTCTGTTTCTTGAAAGAACTCCACCATTGCAGAGAGTGGTGGAGTTATGGCACCTAAGAAATTCTTCCCATTAACCATCAACTTGCTCAATGTGGAGGCCACATGAGCAGAGGGAATTAGGACCCTCTTGTGTGCTTTAAGATTTGGCATAAAAAAGTTTAACAAAACTTGCACAAATCGCGGGTACATCAAAAAGAGACCATATTTGGTTTCGAGATGCTTTACCATTCCATTAAAGATCATTTTTGAGAAATTAAAAGCTCTGTTGTTGGCTAAACAAATGAGTGCGAGAGCAATGTTGCTTCCAAATTCATTCCAGCCAGTTCTCTTAGGGCTCATGCACTGCTGGAGAGTATGGATAATGAACTTCCAGTGCGAGCAAAATTGCCCTTTGTAGAAGGTGCCCTTTCCTCTAGGGCCCTCATACCCCAACTTTACAAGTTCAGCATAGATAAACTCAAGTGATACAGAATCAGAGTACTCACCATCCTGATCATTCAGTTGAAGTTGGTGGCTTATTATGCTTTCAGAGATGGAGACAGTGATATCATCCACCATATAGTCGATCCATTGCACTCCATTTTCTTCCCTTAGTGAGGCATTTTTCCAGAACTGATCAATATGAGAGAGGTAAATGGTGGTGTTGACAGTAAGAGCATGGTGGAGGGTGGAGAGTGAGAGGTAGTCAATCACATCATGGAAAGCACCGAGATGATCGGGTTTGGACAAATATGCGAGCATGTTGTGTTCCTTAACGAATGGAAGGGGAGCCATGTCAATTTGTGAACAGGTTTCTAGGGTTTGAGCGTTCAAGAGCAAGTATATTTAGTAAGCGTAAATAAACTTGTGAGGAGGGAATGGCTTATATATGTTTCGAATGTTCAATGCAATTCAAACCGTCCTCAAAATTCTGCAAAGACCAAAACACCCTTTAGTAACTTAACAGTTGACGGACAAAAATAACGCTAACAGTTGAAGAACTGTTTTCATAAGATGTAACAACTGTTATTTTGAAATAACTCCCTTTTCGAAGATCATGATTTTGGACTAACAGTTTTGTATTCTACACACTAACAGTTGAAGACTGTTTTTGTTAGAAAGTACAACTGTTATTGGACGAGTTTCTCCCCCTCAGATGCACATCGATTTTACCTAACAGTTGTGCAGGCCATATGCTAACAGTTGAAAACTGTTAGTAGTATTTCAAACAACTGTTAAAAAAATGTGCAACTGTCAACACAACTTATCTCATACACTCATCATAAGCTGATTCATCATAAACAAACCATTAGCCAACACAGATATCAACAAAATATGCATATTATTCATGTTTAACACAGATGAACTACAAAGTACATGCATTTTCACAAGCTATTGTTAGTACTGTCTATCTAATTGTGCAAGGGTCAACAAAATTTAGTCTTTACTGATTTCAATTTCTACACCCATCTTTTTCTCTAACGGTTGTTTGTCGCTAGAGATTATGGCTTCCATTAGACTCAGATGATGATGATGAGCACTTGCCAATCCATAATCAGCTAAGACCATGATGTGCAATGGAACTAGTCATCGATTACAATGACCTCCACTGCATCATCATCCGAGGCTAGAACGTCATCATCAGCATCATTTCTTCGAACATTGAACCACACTACTGAGCCTGTAGTGCCTTCCAGGTTCAAGTCGAACCTTAAACAGCAGTTGGTAGGCAACTCGTGGAAGAGAGTGAAGTTTTCAAAATCACCTCTTATACGAATATGATCAGTCATTTTATATGGCCTACGTGGGTCTGGGTGCTGTGTCAAGGTGAACCTATCTCGATCATCATGCATCTCAAGAACACAAGATGAGTATTTCCAAAGTTCATGCATTCGAACAAATGGGGCAGGGATGGTTACATAACTTTGTTTAGCATTAATTTCTTTGAAGTTTATGAGAAAGAAGTTAGTAGCCATTTGCAAAGAAAATTTTACTCTCTGGAATGCAAATGTAGGTGTGATTTGTGAAGAATGCATGCAAGCTAATTTATAGACAAACTTGTGGTTGTGAATTGGTCAATAATTTAGCATGCAGTGACTTGTCATGTCCAAAAACAACACTACAAAATAAAGTGGCTTACATTTATCAGTCTGGAACTGTTCTCAATAAAGTATTTTACCTTTACCACATATCAAGGACATTCACGGATTTGAAAACTGTTTGTGGGTTAGGCAACCAGATATGTCCAAAACAGGTTTGGGATTTATACTTTTACTCTTCCCTGAACACTTAAAAGCAACAGTTGTTAGATAACAATACTAACAGTTGCAAACTGTTAGAGTGAAAAACATTGAGTAATGAACAACTGTTAGTCCAAGTTAATCATTCCAATGTTTGAGATCAAAAAGTTGAATCTGCTCACATCAAATGCTTTAGTGAACAGATCAGCTAATTGATCATCAGTATGGATTTTCATAACTTGGATTAACTTCTTCTCATTGCAATCTCTTATGAAATGAAATCTGATTTCAATGTGCTTGGTTTTAGAATGCTTCACTAGATTATTAACTATGCTAATAGCACTGGTGTTATCAACATAAATAGGTGTATGTAAGAAAGACAAACCATAATCCAGAAGCTGATTTTGAATCCACAACACTTGTGAACAGCAGCTTGATGCAACAATATATTCAGCCTCAGCTGTTGAAGTTGAAACTGTTGTTTGTTTCTTGCATTGCCATGAAACCAGCCTTGATCCAAAGAATTGACATCCTCCAGAGGTTGATTTTCTGTCCACATTGGCTCCACCATAGTCACTATCAGAATATGCCACCAAATCAAAAGGTGAATCTTTAGGATACCAAAGTCCCAATTTTGGTTGGCCTTTGAGGTACCTAAAGATCCTCTTCACAGCAAACAAGTGTGACATCTTCGGACTGCATTGAAATCTGGCACAAACACACACATCAAACACTATATCAGGTCGAGAAGCAGTTAAATACATTAATGAACCTATCATTGACCTATATAGATGTATGTCAACATCCTCCCCCTCAGAGTCTGCTCCCAACTGTTTGTGTGTTTCCATAGGATTGCTCGCCAGTTTCACATCTTGATAGACAAACTTGTCCAATATGTCTTTGACATACTTAGATTGGCTTAGAAATATACCAGAGGGCTTCTGTTTTACTTGTAATCCCAAGAAAAATGTGAGTTCACCCATGGAACTCATTTGAAACCTTTTGTGCATAATGACTTCAAATTCTTTGCACAAGCTGTCATCAATGGATCCAAAGATTATATCATCAACATAGATTTGAACAAGCAAAATCTCTGTTTTAACAATCTTTGTAAACAATGTTTTGTCAATTGTGCCTCTCTTAAAACCATTCTCAAGAAGGTAGGATGATAATGTCTCATACCAAGCTCTAGGAGCTTGATGTAGTCCATATAGAGCTTTATCCAACCTATATACCCTGTCAGGGTACTTTGAGTCTTCAAAGCCAGGGGGTTGACACACATATACCTCCTCATCAATAGTTCCATAGAGAAATGCAGACTTGACATCCATTTGATACACCTTAAATCCTTTGAAGCTTGCAAAGGCAAGAAATAGTCTAATGGCTTCAATCCTTGCAACAGGTGCAAAGACATCATAGTCTATTCCTTCCTCTTATGTATAGCCTTGTGCAACCAGTCTTGCCTTATTCTTGATTACAATCCCTCTTTCATCTTTCTTGTTTCTGAACACCCACTTGGTGCCAATTACTCTTTTGCCTCTTGGAAGCTCAACCAACTTCCAAACTTGCTGAATTTGAAATTGTAAGAGCTCCTCTTGCATTGCTTCCACCCATGAAGGGTCTTTCAATGCCTCAATTGCTTTCTTTGGTTCTATTTGAGATAGAAAGCAGGCATTCACATCAAATTGGGCAAGATCCACACCACTGTTTTCATTTTGCAGCATATTCCTTGTTCTGATAGGAGTGGTTGGATCACCAATTATTTGTGATATTGGATGATTCTTGTGAACTCTTGATGTAGGAATGTTTTCTTCAGTCAGTTCATTCCCTAGATTAGACAGATCAAACTCACATTCACTTGAATTTTCAGCAGTATCACACACTTGATCAGCAACTGTTTGGGATGCAGAGTCAGTGTGTTGTTGAGGATCATGGGATTCCATGTCCTTTGAAGATTCAGCATCAATCAATGGATCAACAGTATTGGAGAACTCTTGTTGAAGCATAGGAATCACAACAAAGTCTTCAGTAACTTTGTTTGAACCAACAGTTGTTGGTTTTGAGCTAACAGTTTCAAAACTGTCTGGGCTGTTGGAAACTGTTTGTTGATTTTTACCAACAGTTGTGGAGGTACCTGCAGCTGTTTCAGTAGAATACTCAAAAGAAAGAGATTTAGACAATGCATCAATATCAAATAACCAATCAGGCCCATTGCCTGCAATATTGATCCTATTCTCATTGAAAGAGACATTCATACTCTCTTCTATGATTCTAGTGACATTGTTAAAAACTCTATAAGCTTTACTTTGAGTGGAGTATCCTACAAAGAAACCTTCTTCAGCCTTACTCTCAAACTTGCCTAATGGGGATTTGGTATTAAGGATAGTGCAAGGACAGCCAAATGGTTTGAAGAAGTTGATTAAAGGTTTTCTCTTGAGGAACAACTCATAAGGAGTTTTCCCTTTGGACTTGACTACTTGTACTCTATTCTGAACATAGCAGGCAGTGTTCACTGCTTCTGCCCAGAATGTCATTGGAAGCCTAGATTCAGCTAACATGGATCTAGCAGCCTCTATCAAAGTCCTATTCCTTCTTTCAGCAACTCCATTCTGTTGGGGAGTCCTAGGGGCACTAAACTGTCTTTCAATACCTTTATTTTCACAAAAACTGTTTAGCTCATAGTTCTTAAATTCAGAACCATTGTCAGATCTAATGACTTTCACCTTCAAATCAGATTGATTTTCAATTTTAAGAATAAGTGACTTAACTAACTCAGCGGTTTCATCCTTAGTTCTAAGAAATTGAACCCATGTGAACCTGGTGAAATCATCAACTATGACTAAACAATAGGCTTTCTTCCCTATACTCACCACAGACGTAGGACCAAAAAGATCCATATGTAACAATTGTAAAGGTGCAGTAATGGAAGAAACTTCTTTGGTCTTATAAGAAGTTTTGTGTTGCTTGCCTTTGAGACAAGCTACACAATGATCATCACATGAGAATTCTTTTTGGGGCAAACCTCTTACCAAACTGTTTTTAGCTAACAAGTTCATGGTTTTAAAAATCATGTGACACATCCTTCTATGCCAAATGGCAGACTCATCATGAGATGCCTTTGAGAGTAAACAACTTAACACATTCTGTTTAGCAATCTTTTGTGTATTTAGACAGTATACATTATCTTTTCTAGGTGTTCTCAAAAGAACATCCTTCTCATTTAGTTTAAAATCTTTTGAAAGAATAATGCATTCTGAATCTGTAAACAAAACTTTGTTTCTATTGTCACAGATTTGAGATACACTTAACAGATTGTACTTAAGTTGTTCAACAAAGAAAACATCATTAAATGTAAGTGTACCTGCCTCAACAGCTCCTTTACCTGTGATTTTTTCTCCCTTAGCATTTCCTCCAAATGCTACAAATCCACCATTGATGCTTCTGAAATCCTTCAAACAGAGTGGATTTCTAGTCATGTGCCTTGAGCATCCACTATCCACATGCCAGATAGATCCATGATTGGCCCTATGAATGCTCTGCACAAATAAAATCAGTTAGTAGCAGGAAGTACCCAGGCCATGCAGGTCTTGGGTACACCATTCAAGTCATAATACTTAAACAGAGTTTGGTTCTTTTTGATTTCATCCAAATTAGATTTCTCTAATTTGTGTGAGGAATACTTTGTAAGAACATGTGGTTCCCAAATGTTGTGATTAACATTTGAGACCTTTGAACAAACAGTTGTTGTAGAAGGTAAAACAGTTGAGTCATCATGTGACTTATTCTGTTTTGCAATTTGAGTACCAGTTTTACCCTCTTCAGAAACTGTTTGTTTCTGCAGTTTCACCCAAGCCAGACCAACAGTTTTTGGTTTTGAAAAAACAGTTGTTGAACTGTTAGTTGGTTTGGATGTAACAGTTGTAGAACTGTTAGCCTGTTTTGGCTTAGCAGTTTTAGAACTGTTAATCTGCTTTGACTTAACAGTTTTAGAACTGTTATTTTGCTTTTTGAAACTTGGTTCTTTGGTGCTACACAGCTGTGGGTTATAATAACAGTCTTGAGCCAAGTGATTGGATCTACCACATGTATAGCACTTTTTAGCTTTCACAATAGGAAAACCAGTTCTTTGTGACCAGAACTTGTTCCTATTTCTTTGATTTCCTCTCACGGGTGCTGATTGAGGAAACTTTTGTACACCATGTTTTTGACATGTGCATGCAGGCATTTCAGTATGCCTTTTTACTGATCTGGGTTTAGTCTGTGCTTTTGCAGCTTCCTTCTTGGGCTTCCCAACTACAACTTCATCAACTTTCTCTTTTCCTTTTGACTTAACACTAACAGTTGAGCTGTTTGGGTTAGAACTGTTTGGGTTCCTTTTGGGACTGTTAGCGTAAAGGTAGGGACTGTTTGTAACAGTTGTGGAACTGTTTATAGAATGAACAGCTTTGGTCAGTTTTGGCTCATTGGTGAGGGGTTTAGTGGATGCTTTTACAAACACCACAGGTTGTAAAGATGATTTTGTGGGAATGGGCTCACAACAAATGTGATTTTCATATGGAATGCCTTCATCCTTCTTCACAACTCCCTCATTCTTATCATCACTCACTGCATACACAACTCCTTCCTCATCACTTTTAAATGGTGGATTAGCTGACTTCAGTTCCTCTGGTAATGATTCATTAACATACCTATCAGCTACATCAGACATGGGAGTTATGTAGTTGTGATTGTATGGAGGTGGGGTCTGCTTATATCCTAAACCAGTTTTCACCTTGTCTCTGATTTGTGATTGTAACAAGGTTTCAAGTTTAAGATTTGTTGCCTTGAACATGCTCATATCAATATCAACACCCTCCAACTTTTTGGTTAACTCATCAACCTTACTTTCCTTCACACTTAGCTTCTTTTTCAGACTATCAATCTCCTCTTGAAGCTGCTCTTTTTCCCACTTATGATATTTTCTATCATAATCCATTTGCAGTTCATTGGCTTGATAATCTTTTATTTTCTTTTCAAAGCTTTCAATGACTGCACTTGATTCATATCTCCTCTCCTCCATTTTGCTTAGAGCATCACACATTTTCTTATTGTGTTCTCTAAACCTTTTAACAATAGCTCTACATTCACCAGGACATAGTTTAGGAGATACCTGAATGTCCTCAGTTGCTGGTGAATCCATCTTGATGGAGGAGTCAGTCAATGCCATCAAAGCTTTATTGTTTGTAGCATCTTCTGCTTGATCACTCCAATCAAACCTATGGCCTTCTTGTGACACCAATGCTGAGGAGGTTTGATTCTGAGTTGGCCTCTGACCTTGATTCTGGACTTGTCCACCATATTTGCACTCTCTTGCAAAGTGGCCAAGCTGTTGACATTTGAAGCATCTCACCTTTGACTTGTCAAATCCAGCCTTGCCATCAGCTCTGAAATTCATGTTTTGCCTTCTAGTCCTTTTGATGAACCTCTTGGCTCTAACAGTAAGCATGGCCATCTGCCATTTGAGATCCATCTCCTCAAGATCATCAGGGTGCACTTGTTCAAGATCCTCATTGGTGAGGGTTCAATGTGCATGTCTGGCAAGGAAAGCTTCAAGTACAGCATCTGGAGTGTTCACATCTAGTCCAACAGCAGAACTAGTACCTGCACAACTATCAATAGAGTTAGTTAATGAATGGTTTGATTCCATACCTGAGGATGACAGGAGAGCAGCATTGTGGCTAGGGACAACAGTTTTTCTTTTTCCCTCTATCTCTCCCTCAAACACTATCAAACTATTATAGAGGTCATCTAACTCTATGTCTTCAAGGGAATCCTTAGTCCTCCATTGTGCAGCAAACACAGTCCATTCATCACCTAGAGACCTAAGAAACTTTCTATTTATCTCATCTTGATCAAGCCTAACCTTAGCACTCTCTAGTTGGCTTACCAGCTTGTAAAACCTATCAAAGATTTGGGTGATACTCTCATTCTTTCCACTAGTGAAGTTCTCATAGGCTTGTTTAAGGAGATCTCTTTGGTTTCTCTTAGAACTAGCATTCCCAGCAAACCTCTTTTCCAGAGCATTCCAAAGTTCACGAGCATCATCAAATTTCTTGAATTGATGTTGATACTCATTGGGAATTGCAATTTGGAGGATGCTGAGAGCTTTCATCTCAATCATTCTCTCCTTCTTTTCCCCATCAGTCTTTGGTGGTGGTTTCTTCTTTGGTTTTCCAGTTTCATCAAGATCAACAGGGGTAGTGGGAACAGTTTCAATGATTTCCCAAACAGCATAGTCCATTAATTGGACATGCTGCTTGATCCTCAGTTTCCACATCTCAAAATCAGTTGGTTTGAGCATGGGAACACGAATGTTTGACCCAGAGCCATTGTTATCAGAAGATCCACCAGAATCCATTGAAACAAAGTGATTTGAAAACAGTTTTAAAGAACAAAGCAAGATTGAAGCAAAACCTTCAACTGGTGATCAAAGGAACCTTAATGATAAGGCTTTGATACCACTTGTCAGGATCGGATATAGATTATATCAAATAACAAGAACTAACTTTTGAATAACAAATCAAAGTTGAATAAAAGTTAATCTTTAACTATGATCACAATCAACTAAGAAGTTGCGGAATCACACTTAATTGATTAAAGAAGGTTTTGAACACAAGGCAATTCAATCAAACAGTAGTTTTATTGATCAACCAGAATGATTACAATAGCAAACTTCACCCCCAATCTAACTTATTATGTTAGACGAAGAACACAGATTGTTCTTAGGTTTCAACGAGAAACTTAGAGGCTTAGCACTATTCTGAAAGCAAATTACAACTTGAAGAATGAATGCAAAAACTTAATCAACGAGTACGTACAAATTATAAATTCTAATCTAGCATTTATACTCCTTGATCTTCCTTGATTTGCTGACAGTTAGGTAATCTTCTATCTTCTGAGATAATCTTGATGATCTTTCAAGTATTTCGAGATATCTTCAAAGATAGGGTTTCTCCATATTTAGCTCAACCGAAACTGTTTATTGAATGCAACAGTTCTTGGTTCTTCTAACAGTCTTCGGCTTCAAAGTCTTCAAACAGTTGTAGTAGTTTGTACTAACAGTTCTGAACTCTATATAACAGCTTTGAAGTTCACAGCAACTGTTGATTACAACTGTCTTCACAATTTTCACTAACAGTTCTAAACTGTTTCTTCAACACTTCTTCTAACAGTTTCAAACTGTCATCCCAACATCCATTAACAGTCTTAACAGTTTTTGATTTATGCATGTATACCGGTTTCAATGACTGAGCCAATTTCCCAACAGATAGAAGATTACCTAACTGTCAACTATTCAAGGAGGATCAAGAGTCTATAAATACTTGGAATAGAATATCGTTTTAGTATCTCTTAATCATAGCAATTTTACGCATTCATAGTTCATTGTTAATTTGTTTTCAGAAAGTGTGTTAGCCTCTAAGTTTCATAGAAACCTAAGAACAAACTGTGTTCTTCGTCTAACAAAAGAGTTAGATTAGAGGTGTTGGTGAATATTGTAATCATCATTGGTTATTAAGAAACATCTGGTGTTTGAAAGTATTTTCTTGTGTTGATTATTGAATTGTTCTTGTGATAAAACCTTATACATCAACTAAGTGTGATTCCGCAACTTCTTAGTTGATTGTGATCAAACTGAAAGTCTTAGTTGATTGTGATCAAACTGAAAGATTATCTTTAAACAACTCTGATTTAATTCTAAAGATAATTCTTGTTATTGATATTTGGTAATATCCGATCCTGACAAGTGGTATCGGGCAAATGAACTGCAAATGGACTATGATAGAAAGTATCATAAGTGGGAGAAGGAGCAGCTTCAGGAAGAAATTGATAATCTTAAGAAAAAGCTGAGTGAGAAAGAGAGTAGGATTGATGAGCAAACAAAGAAATTGGATGGTGTGGATATGGATTTGAGTATGTTCAAAGCAACAAATCTTAAACTTGAAACCTTGTTACAATCACAAATCAGAGATAAGGTTAAAACAGGTTTAGGATACAAACAAACCCCACCTCCATACAATCACAACTACATAACTCCCATGTCTGATGTAGCTGATAGGTATGTTAATGTACCATTAGAAGAAGAATTGAAGTCAGCTGATCCATAATTTGAAAGTGAAGAGGAAGGAGTTGTGTATGAGGTGAGTGATGATAAGAAGGAGGGATTTGTGAAGAAAGAATAGGTCATTCCTATTGAAAATCACATCTGTTGTGAACCTACAACACCAAAATCCTCTTTACAACCTGTGATGTTCGTTAAAGCCTCCTCTGAACCTTTCACAAATGAAACAAAACCTTTCAAATCTGTTTATTCTATAAACAGTTCCACTACTGTTGCAAACAGTCCCCAACATTACACTAACAGTTCCAAACATAACCCAAACAGTTTTAACCCAAAAATCTCAGCTGTTAGTGTTAAGACCAAAGGAAAAGAGAAGGTTGGTGAGGTTGAAGTTGAGAAGCAAAAGAAGGAAGCTTCAAAGACACAGTTTCAACCCAAATCTGTGAAAAGGCATACTGAAGTGCCTGTCTGCATATGCAAACAGCATGGTGTACAGAAATTTCCTCCTTTAGCACCTGTGAGAGGTAATCAAAGGAATAGGAACCAGTTGTGGACACAAAGAACTGGTTTGCCTATAGTCAAAACCAAAAGGTGTTATATATGTGGGAGAGCAAATCACTTAGCTCACAATTGTTATTATAACCCACAGATCGATAGCACCCAGAAGCCAAGTTATAGAAAACAGGCTAACAGTTCCACAACTGTTAGGCCAAAACCAAAAACTGTTGGTTTTTCTTGGGTGAAATTGCCGAAACAAACAGTTTTTGAAGGGGCCAAAACTGTTAATTTAACTGATAATCAAATTGAGTCATAAACTGACCCAACTGTTTTACCAAAACCAAAAACTGTTTGTTCAAAAGACTCAACTGTTAATCACAGCAGTTGGACACCACATGTTCTCACTAAATACTCTTCACACAAGATAGATAAATCTAACTTGGATGAAATCAAAAAGAATCAAACTTTGTTTAAGTATTATGACTTAAATGGTGTACCCAAGACCTGCATGGCCTGGGTACTTCCTGCTACTAACTAAGTTTTTGGTTTGTGCAGAGCATTCATAGGGCCAATCAAGTAGACATTTGGCATGTGGATAGTGGATGCTTAAGGCACATGACTGGAAATCCACACTGCTTGAAGGATTTCAGAAGAATCAATTGAGGACATGTAGCATTTGGAGGAAATGCTAAGGGAGGAAGAATCACAGGTAAGGGAGCTGTAGAGGCAGGTACACTTACTTTCATTAATGTTTTCTTTGTTGAACAACCTAAATACAATCTGTTAAGTGTATCTCAAATATGTGACCATGGAAACAAAGTCCTGTTCACAGACACAGAATGCTTTATCCTTTCAAAAGATTTTAAAATGGATGAAAAGTATGTTCTTTTGAGAACAACTAGAAAGGATAATGTATACTGTTTGGACACTCAAAAGGTTTCTAAACAGAATGTATTAAGTTGTTTACTCTCAAAGGCATCTCATGATGAGTCTGCTATTTGGCATAGAAGGATGTGTCACATGAGTTTTAAAAGCATGAATCTGTTAGCTAAAAACAATCTGGTAAGAGGTTTGCCCCAAAAGGAATTCTCATGTGATGATCATTGTGTGGCTTGTCTCAAAGGCAAGCAACACAAAACTTCTTATAAGTCCAAAGAAGTTTCTTCCATTACTACACCTTTACAACTGTTGCATATGGATCTTTTTGGTCCTACATCTGTGGTCAGTATAGGGAAGAAAGCCTATTATTTAGTCATAGTTGATGACTTCACCATATTTACTTGGGTTGAATTTCTTAGAACTAAGGATGAAACTGCTGAGTTAGTTAAGTCTCTTATTCTTAGAATAGAAAATCAATCTGATTTGAGAGTGAAAGTCATTAGATCTGACAATGGTTCTGAGTTTAAGAACTATGAGTTAAACAGTTTTTGTGAGGAAAAAGGGATTGAAAGACAGTTTAGTGTACCTCGGACTCCACAACAGAATGGAGTGGGTGAGAGAAGGAATAGGACTTTGATAGATTCTGCTAGATCTATGTTAGTTGATTCTAGGCTCCCAATGACCTTCTGGGCAGAAGCAGTGAACACGACCTGCTATGTTCAGAATAGAGTACAAGTAGTCAAGTCCAAAGGGAAAACTCCTTATGAGTTGTTCCTTAAAAGAAAACCTTTAATCAACTTGTTCAAACCATTTGGATGTCCCTGCACTATCCTTAATACCAAGTCACAATTAGGCAAATTTGAGAGTAAAGCAGAGGAATGATTCTTTGTAGGATATTCCACTCAGAGTAAAGCATATAGAGTTTTTAACAATGTCACTAGGATCATAGAAGAGAGTATGAATGTCTCCTTCAATGAGAATAGGATCAATATTGCAGGTAATGGTCCTGATTGGTTATTTGATATTGATGCATTGTCTAAATCTCTTTCTTTTGAGTATTCTACAGAAACAGTTGCAAGTGTTCCTACAGCTGTTAGTGCAAATCCACAAACTGTTTCAAACAGTTCTGAAACTGTTAGCTCAAGTCCAACAACTGTTGGTGGAAACAAAGCCACTGAAGACTTTGTAGTGATTCCGTTGTTTCAAAATGACTCTTCAAATGATGTAAGTCCAATTGATTATGATGCTGAACCTTTAAAGGATATGGAATCCCCTGATCTTCAACAAAACAATGAATTTGTTAATCAAACAGTTGCAGATCAGGTATGTAATTCTTCTGGGAATGAAAGTGAATCTGAAGTTGATATGTCAAATTTAGGGAATGTACTGACTGCAGAAAACATCCTTACATTAAGAATTCACAAGAACCATCCCATAGAGCAGATTATAGGTGATCCTACCACTCCTGTTAGAACTAGAGGTATGCTGCAAAGTGACAATAGTGGTGTGGATCTTGAACAGTTTGATGTGAATTCCTGCTTTCTATCTCAGATAAAACCAAAGAAAGCAGTAAAGGCATTAAAAGACCCTTCATGGGTGGAAGCAATGCAAGAGGAACTCTTACAGTTCCAGATTCAGCAAGTCTGGAAGTTAGTTGAACTTCCAAGGGGCAAGAGAGCTATTGGCACCAAGTGGGTGTTCAGGAATAAAAAGGATGAAAGAGATATTGTAATCAAGAATAAGGCTAGACTAGTTGCACAAGGTTATACACAGGAGGAAGGAATAGATTATGATGATGTCTTTGCACCTGTTGCAAGGATAGAAGCAATTAGAATGTTCCTTGTCTTTGCAAGCTTTAAAGGGTTCAAGGTGTATCAAATGGATGTCAAATCAGCATTTCTCTATGGAACTATTGATGAGGAGGTATATGTGTGTCAACCACCTGGTTTTGAAGACTCAAAATATCCTGATAGGGTATATAGGTTGGATAAGGCTTTGTATGGATTACATCAGGCTCCTAGAGCTTGGTATGAGACATTATCATCATATCTGCTTGAGAATGGTTTTAAGAGAGGCACTATTGATAAGACATTATTTACAAAGATTGTTAGAACAGAGATTTTGCTTGTTCAAATCTATGTTGATGATATAATCTTTGGATCCACTGATGACAGTCTGTGCAAGGATTCAAAGGAATTGCTATTACTGAATTAAATAAAGATGAGAAGATGCCTTCTGTGCAAGGTAAGGGAAAGGAGATTGCTGTTGAGATTCCAAAGTTAAAACTTTCCAAAGAACAGCTAGAGGAGCGTGATCATGAATTAGCACAGAGGTTGGATGCTGAGCTTGAACAACAAGAAAAGAAAGATCTTGAACTAGCTCAAAAGCTAGCTGCTGAATTTACAAAGGAGATAGATGAAGAAGAAAGGGCTAAGAAAGCTGGTAAGGGAGTGAAAAGAAAGAAAGTTGAAAAGAAGAAAACAATTCCACCTCCCAAGCCAACAGTTGAGAAGGAAAAACAAACAGTTCAGCCTCAAACAGCAAAAGCAGGCATGGTAAAATCTATTCTTCATGATAGACTCAGGGCAGAGGTTAAAGAAAGAATTGACAAGTTAGAAGCAGAGCAGCTTGGTCAAAAATCCCACATTACTGAGTGGAGATTTGAATTGTTGAGGATAGAGACTGGAAAGAAATGGGTTACAATTGTTAGAGAACTAGAACCGATTGAAAGCTACTCTAGTTTCTTACATTTGATGGAAAGTGTGACTAGAAGGGATATTCAAGAGATGTATGCATATGGAATAAGTCACTATGGGGGAGCTGCAGAAATTGAAATCAGAGTTTTGATGAGGCACCTAACAAGTATATGCAATCCACTGGGAATAATGCCCATTTTGATAAGTGATGAAGCCTTCCCAATAAGCTCTATTAAAGTATATGACAAGTCAAGTGTTTATCATATGGTGATGGGAAAGGGACAAACACAGTGGTTTAATTTTAAATTTGTTGAGCATGGTAAAACAAAGCTTTTGTATATGTTGAAAGCAAAGTTCTTTGGCCCTGCTAATATGAAGGAGGATCTTATGAAGAGGGTGAAGGAAAGGTTGGAGCTCATTGAATCAAGTAAAAAGTAATTTTCTTTTTATGTTTTGATTGTAACAGTTTAACTTTGCATACTTAATGTAAATATTTTCTTTGCTAAGTTGATTTTTCTGTGATTGAACCCTATAAAACAAACAACTTAAGTGTATTGTTCAATACTTTAAGTTAGGGGGAGATTGTTGGGAAATTTGCTAAGTCATTGAAACTGTTGGTTAAGCAAAGGTAAAACTGTTAGATTGATTTGTGAAAAAGTTGTAACTAACAGTTGTTGCAAGTTTTACAACTGTTAATACAAAAGTTCAAAACTGGTAGTTCAATCATACACAACTGTTTGAAGACCTTGAAGTGAAGACTGTTAGAAGAAATTCAGAACTGTTTATTTAACAAACAGTTGTTGTTGAGCTATTTATGGAAAATGCTATCTTTATGGATTTGAAGTATATCTTGATCAAGTTTGAAGATTATCAAGATTATCTCGGAAGATAGAAGATTACCTAACTGTCAACTATTCAAGGAGGATCAAGAGTCTATAAATACTTGGAATAGAATATCGTTTTAGTATCTCTTAATCATAGCAATTTTACGCATTCATAGTTCATTGTTAATTTGTTTTCAGAAAGTGTGTTAGCCTCTAAGTTTCATAGAAACCTAAGAACAAATTGTGTTCTTCGTCTAACAAAAGAGTTAGATTAGAGGTGTTGGTGAATATTGTAATCATCATTGGTTATTAATAAACATATGGTGTTTGAAAGTATTTTCTTTTCAAAGCTTTCAATGACAGCACTAGATTCATATCTTCTCTCCTCCATTCTGCTCAAAGTAGCACACACCTTTTTGTTGTGCTCCCTGAACCGTTTTACTATTGCTCTACATTCACTAGGGCATAGTTTAGAAGATACCTGTATGTCTTCTGATTCTGGTGAATCCAATTTGATGGAGGAATCAGTCAAAGCCATCAATGCCTTGTTGTGAGTAGCTTCCTCTGCTTGATCACTCCAATCAAACCCATGGCCTTCTTATGAGACCAATGCTGATGAGGTTTGATTTGGTCTTTGTCCTTGATTCTGGCATTGTCCACCAGATCTGCATTCCCTAGCAAAGTGACCAGGCTATTGACATTTGAAGCATCTGACTTTGGATTTGTCAAACCCAGCCTGCCCATCAGCCCTGAAGTTCATGTTCTGCCTGCCAGTTCTTTTAATGAATCTTTTTGCTCTGACAGTTAACATAGCCATTTGCCACTTGAGATCCATCTCCTCAAGATCATCAGGATGCACTTGTTCAAGATCCTCATTGGTGAGGGTTGAATTGGCATGGCTAGCAAGAAATGCTTCAAGCACTAAATCAGGGGTGTTCACATCTAATCCAGTAGCAGAACTGTTACCTGCACACACATCAACAAAATTAGATAAAGAATGGTTTGAGTCCATACCTGAGGATGAAAGGAGAGCAGCATTGTGAATAGGGACTATAGACTTTCTTTTTCCCTCTATCTCTCCCTTAAACACAACCAAACTATTGTATAGATCATCTAATTCTATATCTTCCAATGAGTCTTTAGTCCTCCATTGTGCAGCATAGACAGTCCATTCATCACCCAAGGACCTAAGGAACTTTCTATTGATCTCATCTTGCTCTAGTCTAACTTTTGCACTCTCAAGTTGACTAACCATCTTATAAAACCTATCAAACAGTTGGGTTAAGCTTTCTTTCTTTCCACTTGAAAAGTTTTCACAGGCCTGTTTAAGATGGTCCCTTTGGTTCCTTTTGGAACTAGCATTCCCTGCAAATCTCTTTTCTAAGGCAACCCAAAGTTCGTGGGCATCTTCAAACTTCTTGAACTGATGCTGATATTCGTTGGGAATAGCAATCTGAAGGATGCTGAGGGCTTTCATCTCAATCATCCTTTCTTTCTTCTCAATATTTGTTCTTGGTGGTGATTTCTTCTTTGGTTTTCCTGTTTCATCTAAATCAACAAGAGTAATGGGGTCCTCTTCTATGACTTCCCAAACAGCATAGTCCATTAATTGGACATGCTGCTTGATCCTCAGTTTCCACATCTCAAAATCAGTTGGTTTGAGCATGGGAACACGAATGTTTGACCCAGAGCCATTGTTATCAGAAGATCCACCAGAATCCATTGAAACAAAGTGATTTGAAAACAGTTTTAAAGAACAAAGCAAGATTGAAGCAAAACCTTCAACTGGTGATCAAAGGAACCTTAATGATAAGGCTTTGATACCACTTGTCAGGATCGGATATAGATTATATCAAATAACAAGAACTAACTTTTGAATAACAAATCAAAGTTGAATAAAAGTTAATCTTTAACTATGATCACAATCAACTAAGAAGTTGCGGAATCACACTTAATTGATTAAAGAAGGTTTTGAACACAAGGCAATTCAATCAAACAGTAGTTTTATTGATCAACCAGAATGATTACAATAGCAAACTTCACCCCCAATCTAACTTATTATGTTAGACGAAGAACACAGATTGTTCTTAGGTTTCAACGAGAAACTTAGAGGCTTAGCACTATTCTGAAAGCAAATTACAACTTGAAGAATGAATGCAAAAACTTAATCAACGAGTACGTACAAATTATAAATTCTAATCTAGCATTTATACTCCTTGATCTTCCTTGATTTGCTGACAGTTAGGTAATCTTCTATCTTCTGAGATAATCTTGATGATCTTTCAAGTATTTCGAGATATCTTCAAAGATAGGGTTTCTCCATATTTAGTTCAACCGAAACTGTTTATTGAATGCAACAGTTCTTGGTTCTTCTAACAGTCTTCGGCTTCAAAGTCTTCAAACAGTTGTAGTAGTTTGTACTAACAGTTCTGAACTCTATATAACAGCTTTGAAGTTCACAGCAACTGTTGATTACAACTGTCTTCACAATTTTCACTAACAGTTCTAAACTGTTTCTTCAACACTTCTTCTAACAGTTTCAAACTGTCATCCCAACATCCATTAACAGTCTTAACAGTTTTTGATTTATGCATGTATAACAGTTTCAATGACTGAGCCAATTTCCCAACAGATAGAAGATTACCTAACTGTCAACTATTCAAGGAGGATCAAGAGTCTATAAATACTTGGAATAGAATATCGTTTTAGTATCTCTTAATCATAGCAATTTTACGCATTCATAGTTCATTGTTAATTTGTTTTCATACCTAACTGTCAACTATTCAAGGAGAATCAAACTTTGTTTAAGTATTATGACTTAAATGGTGTACCCAAGACCTGCATGGCCTGGGTACTTCCTGCTACTAACTAAGTTTTTGGTTTGTGCAGAGCATTCATAGGGCCAATCAAGGAGACATTTGGCATGTGGATAGTGGATGCTTAAGGCACATGACTGGAAATCCACACTGCTTGAAGGATTTCAGAAGAATCAATGGAGGACATGTAGCATTTGGAGGAAATGCTAAGGGAGGAAGAATCACAGGTAAGGGAGCTGTAGAGGCAGGTACACTTACTTTCATTAATGTTTTCTTTGTTGAACAACCTAAATACAATCTGTTAAGTGTATCTCAAATATGTGACCATGGAAACAAAGTCCTGTTCACAGACACAGAATGCTTTATCCTTTCAAAAGATTTTAAAATGGATGAAAAGTATGTTCTTTTGAGAACAACTAGAAAGGATAATGTATACTGTTTGGACACTCAAAAGGTTTCTAAACAGAATGTATTAAGTTGTTTACTCTCAAAGGCATCTCATGATGAGTCTGCTATTTGGCATAGAAGGATGTGTCACATGAGTTTTAAAAGCATGAATCTGTTAGCTAAAAACAATCTGGTAAGAGGTTTGCCCCAAAAGGAATTCTCATGTGATGATCATTGTGTGGCTTGTCTCAAAGGCAAGCAACACAAAACTTCTTATAAGTCCAAAGAAGTTTCTTCCATTACTACACCTTTACAACTGTTGCATATGGATCTTTTTGGTCCTACATCTGTGGTCAGTATAGGAAAGAAAGCCTACTATTTAGTCATAGTTGATGACTTCACCATATTTACTTGGGTTGAATTTCTTAGAACTAAGGATGAAACTGCTGAGTTAGTTAAGTCTCTTATTCTTAGAATAGAAAATCAATCTGATTTGAGAGTGAAAGTCATTAGATCTGACAATGGTTCTGAGTTTAAGAACTATGAGTTAAACAGTTTTTGTGAGGAAAAAGGGATTGAAAGACAGTTTAGTGTACCTCGGACTCCACAACAGAATGGAGTGGGTGAGAGAAGGAATAGGACTTTGATAGATTCTGCTAGATCTATGTTAGTTGATTCTAGGCTCCCAATGACCTTCTGGGCAGAAGCAGTGAACACGACCTGCTATGTTCAGAATAGAGTACAAGTAGTCAAGTCCAAAGGGAAAACTCCTTATGAGTTGTTCCTTAAAAGAAAACCTTTAATCAACTTGTTCAAACCATTTGGATGTCCCTGCACTATCCTTAATACCAAGTCACAATTAGGCAAATTTGAGAGTAAAGCAGAGGAATGATTCTTTGTAGGATATTCCACTCAGAGTAAAGCATATAGAGTTTTTAACAATGTCACTAGGATCATAGAAGAGAGTATGAATGTCTCCTTCAATGAGAATAGGATCAATATTGCAGGTAATGGTCCTGATTGGTTATTTGATATTGATGCATTGTCTAAATCTCTTTCTTTTGAGTATTCTACAGAAACAGTTGCAAGTGTTCCTACAGCTGTTAGTGCAAATCCACAAACTGTTTCAAACAGTTCTGAAACTGTTAGCTCAAGTCCAACAACTGTTGGTGGAAACAAAGCCACTGAAGACTTTGTAGTGATTCCGTTGTTTCAAAATGACTCTTCAAATGATGTTAGTCCAATTGATTATGATGCTGAACCTTCAAAGGATATGGAATCCCCTGATCTTCAACAAAACAATGAATTTGTTAATCAAACAGTTGCAGATCAGGTATGTAATTCTTCTGGGAATGAAAGTGAATCTGAAGTTGATATGTCAAATTTAGGGAATGTACTGACTGCAGAAAACATCCTTACATTAAGAATTCACAAGAACCATCCCATAGAGCAGATTATAGGTGATCCTACCACTCCTGTTAGAACTAGAGGTATGCTGCAAAGTGACAATAGTGGTGTGGATCTTGAACAGTTTGATGTGAATTCCTGCTTTCTATCTCAGATAAAACCAAAGAAAGCAGTAAAGGCATTAAAAGACCCTTCATGGGTGGAAGCAATGCAAGAGGAACTCTTACAGTTCCAGATTCAGCAAGTCTGGAAGTTAGTTGAACTTCCAAGGGGCAAGAGAGCTATTGGCACCAAGTGGGTGTTCAGGAATAAAAAGGATGAAAGAGATATTGTAATCAAGAATAAGGCTAGACTAGTTGCACAAGGTTATATACAGGAGGAAGGAATAGATTATGATGATGTCTTTGCACCTGTTGCAAGGATAGAAGCAATTAGAATGTTCCTTGTCTTTGCAAGCTTTAAAGGGTTCAAGGTGTATCAAATGGATGTCAAATCAGCATTTCTCTATGGAACTATTGATGAGGAGGTATATGTGTGTCAACCACCTGGTTTTGAAGACTCAAAATATCCTGATAGGGTATATAGGTTGGATAAGGCTTTGTATGGATTACATCAGGCTCCTAGAGCTTGGTATGAGACATTATCATCATATATGCTTGAGAATGGTTTTAAGAGAGGCACTATTGATAAGACATTATTTACAAAGATTGTTAGAACAGAGATTTTGCTTGTTCAAATCTATGTTGATGATATAATCTTTGGATCCACTGATGACAGTCTGTGCAAGCAGTTTGAAGGCATAATGCAAAAGAGATTTTAGATGAGTTTCATGGGAGAACTTACATTTTTCTTGGGTTTACAGGTGAAGCAGATGCCATCAGGTATATTTCTCAGTCAGTCAAAGTATGTCAAGGACATTTTGGACAAGTTTGGCTATCAAGATGTGAAGTTGGCCAGTACTCCAATGGAAACACACAAACAGTTGGGAGCAGATCCTGAGGGGGAGGATGTAGACATACACTTGTATAGGTCTATGATAGGTTCTTTAATGTACTTAACTGCTTCTAGACCAGATATCATGTTTGATGTGTGTGTTTGTGCCATGTTTCAATGCAGTCCAAAGATGTCACACCTATTTGCTGTAAAGAGAATATTTAGATACCTCAAAGGCCAATAAAAACTGGGTCTTTGGTATCCTAAAGATTCACCTTTGAATTGGTGGCATACTCTGACAGTGACTATGGAGGAGCTAATGTGGACAGGAAATCAACTTCAGGAGGATGCCAATTCTTTGGCTCTAGGTTGGTATCTTGGCAGTGCAAGAAACAAACAACAGTTTCCACTTCAACAGCTGAGGCTGAATATGTTGCTGCCTCAAGTTGTTGTTCACTAGTTTTGTGGATCCAGAATCAGCTTCTGGATTATGGTATGACTTTCTTGAATACACCTATCTATGTGGATAACACAAGTGCGATTAGTATTGTTAACAATCCTGTGAAGAATTCTAAAACAAAGCACATAGAGATCAGGTTTCATTTTATCAGAGATTGCAATGAGAAAAGGTTAATCCATGTTATCAAAGTCCATACTGATGATCAGTTAGCTGATCTGTTCACCAAAGCATTTGATGTGAGCAGGTTCAACTTTCTGATCTCCAATATTGGAATGATTAACTTAGAATAAAAGTTATTTGCTTGTTTATCTGTGTCTCTGTGTTTTCTCTCACTAACAGTTCGAAACTGTTAGTATTAAGTCTAACAACTGTTTGTGTAAGTGTTCAGGGAACAACTGTGCATAATGCAACTAACAGTTTTCAACTGTTAGTACATGGAATCCACAACTGTTAGGCAAACTGAATGTTCATTCAAGGGGGAGTATTTCTTTTCAATAACAGTTGTAGTTTATTAAGAAAACAGTTCTCAACTGTTAGTTCTTTTGTTTCTTTCAACTGTTAGTTTCTTTAAGGGTATTTTAGTCTTTGCAGGAACTTTGAGGGATTTTGAATTGCATTGAATATGCGTAACATATATAATCCACTCCCTCCTCACAGGTTTCTTTACGCTTACTGAACTTCTTGCAAACGCTAAAACCCTAGAATTTCACTTACAAATCGCCATGGCTCCCCTTCCGTTTGTTAAGGAACACAACATGCTTGCATTTCTCTCGAAACCTGCTTATCTAAATGTCTTCCATGATATGATTGACTATCTGTTGATGTCAAATCTCCGCACTGCTCTCACCATCAATCCAACGATTTACACTTCACATATTGATCAATTCTGGAAAAATGCTACAATCAGAGAAGAGGATGGAGTACAGTGGATTGACTCAAATGCTGATAATGTTGCTGTTTCCATTTCTGAGGATATCATACGTCAACACCTTCAACTTAATGATCTCGAAGGTGAGTATTCTGACTCTGTCTCCCTGGAATATCTGCATGGTGAGTTAGTTAAACTGGGATATGAGGGCCCTAGGGGAAAGGGTACCTTCTATAAAGGGCAATTTTGTTCACACTGGAAGTATGTGATTCATACTATCTAGCAGTGTATCAGCCCCAAAAGAACTGGATGGAATGAATTCGGGAGTAACATTGCTTTGGCCTTAATTTGTTTGGCCAACAACCGTTCTTTTAACTACTCTAAAATGCTATTTGATGGAATGGTAAAACATCTTAGGACCAAATATGGTCTCTTTTTTATGTATCCCCGATTTGTGCAAGTTTTTCTAAATTCTTTATTGCCAAATCTCAAAAAGCATAAGAGGGTACTGATTCCCTCTGCTCATGTGGCCTCCACATTGAGCAAACTGTTGATTAATGGCAAGAATTTTTCTGGTGCCATAACTCCTCCACTCTCTGCAATGGTGGAGTTTTTGTCAAGAAACAGAGCTGCCAGAGTTGAGCAAGAAGCCCACATCATTGCTACACCCACAACTTTGGAACCCCCAGCTCACGATACTCAAACAACTCAATCTGCTACCTTGTCTCAAGCTACAAAAAAGCCCCCACTCTTATAACATTCAGAAAAAGAAAAAGAACTGTTGGTGCTCCTTCCACCACAGTATCTGATGCCCAAGCTGTAAGCCCTGCACAGGAGCATTCTCCTATGCAGAATATCCAAAGGGAACCCATTGTGCTGTCTCCCAGGCACACTGAGGAGGTGATCACTCCATGGGAGAGTGATCATGTGGTGTTTGAGGCTGGCACTACTGTTTCATCCGCAAGGGGTGAGCAGGACAGTGTCAACACCTTTAAGACCTCAGCCACGGTAACAGAAGTTGTTCCATCATCTTCTGGAAATCCCCAGTACCAAGAACAGAGGGGTACTGGTGTGGAATCTTCTAGGAGTGACACACCAGTTATTTATGCCAGTGATATGTTTACAGGGACAACTCTCTCTGACATTGAGGCTAGTATGAAACAAAAGGCATTGACGGATTCAAATTTTGTATCATTCTTTGGGGCATATATGTATTTGAAGAAAAGAAATTATTTACAAGACAAGCTTCTGGCTAAGCACAATGAGCTCATCATCAAGCAGGACAAACAAATCAGATTTTTGTCAGACACTTTGAAGAAGGCTACTGATGTGCTTCAAGCTCATGACCAAGTAATGAAACAGTTCACTGCTAGACCCCCTCCACAAACAGTTCCAATCAAAAAGGGGGAGAAAACATCAACATTTGAAACCATTTTGAAGCCAGTTGCTGAGACTCAACAAACAGTTTTGCAATCTCAACCAACAGCTGCTGATACTCCACAAACAGTTGTGCAGACTAAACAAGTAATAGTTGTACCAAGTGCCCAAACAGTTATAGATTCAAATAAAACAGTTGCATCGGATCAACAACAAACAGCTGCACCAAGTTCAGAAACAGTTGTAGAAAAGTTGTCAGCAGTTGATAGAGTTCTGATCAATAAGATGATTATGTCTGGAGACTATCCAACAACTGAAGTATTCACAACATGGTCAAAAGTAAATCAAGATCATTTTATTGCAGTGGGTGCTCAAACTCTAAACATAAGTGCACACAAAATGAAACAAAAGATAGATGATGGATGGCTGGATGGTAAATCTAAAAAGCTGGAGCCAATTGCTCCAAAGCCAGGATTCAAAGGAATTGCTATTACTGAATTAAATAAAGATGAGAAGATGCCTTCTGTGCAAGGTAAGGGAAAGGAGATTGCTGTTGAGATTCCAAAGTTAAAACTTTCCAAAGAACAGCTAGAGGAGCGTGATCATGAATTAGCACAGAGGTTGGATGCTGAGCTTGAACAACAAGAAAAGAAAGATCTTGAACTAGCTCAAAAGCTAGCTGCTGAATTTACAAAGGAGATAGATGAAGAAGAAAGGGCTAAGAAAGCTGGTAAGGGAGTGAAAAGAAAGAAAGTTGAAAAGAAGAAAACAATTCCACCTCCCAAGCCAACAGTTGAGAAGGAAAAACAAACAGTTCAGCCTCAAACAGCAAAAGCAGGCATGGTAAAATCTATTCTTCATGATAGACTCAGGGCAGAGGTTAAAGAAAGAATTGACAAGTTAGAAGCAGAGCAGCTTGGTCAAAAATCCCACATTACTGAGTGGAGATTTGAATTGTTGAGGATAGAGACTGGAAAGAAAGGGGTTACAATTGTTAGAGAACTAGAACCGATTGAAAGCTACTCTAGTTTCTTACATTTGATGGAAAGTGTGACTAGAAGGGATATTCAAGAGATGTATGCATATGGAATAAGTCATTATGGGGGAGCTGCAGAAATTGAAATCAGAGTTTTGATGAGGCACCTAACAAGTATATGCAATCCACTGGGAATAATGCCCATTTTGATAAGTGATGAAGCCTTCCCAATAAGCTCTATTAAAGTATATGACAAGTCAAGTGTTTATCATATGGTGATGGGAAAGGGACAAACACAGTGGTTTAATTTTAAATTTGTTGAGCATGGTAAAACAAAGCTTTTGTATATGTTGAAAGCAAAGTTCTTTGGCCCTGCTAATATGAAGGAGGATCTTATGAAGAGGGTGAAGGAAAGGTTGGAGCTCATTGAATCAAGTAAAAAGTAATTTTCTTTTTATGTTTTGATTGTAACAGTTTAACTTTGCATACTTAATGTAAATATTTTCTTTGCTAAGTTGATTTTTCTGTGATTGAACCCTATAAAACAAACAACTTAAGTGTATTGTTCAATACTTTAAGTTAGGGGGAGATTGTTGGGAAATTTGCTAAGTCATTGAAACTGTTGGTTAAGCAAAGGTAAAACTGTTAGATTGATTTGTGAAAAAGTTGTAACTAACAGTTGTTGCAAGTTTTACAACTGTTAATACAAAAGTTCAAAACTGGTAGTTCAATCATACACAACTGTTTGAAGACCTTGAAGTGAAGACTGTTAGAAGAAATTCAGAACTGTTTATTTAACAAACAGTTGTTGTTGAGCTATTTATGGAAAATGCTATCTTTATGGATTTGAAGTATATCTTGATCAAGTTTGAAGATTATCAAGATTATCTCGGAAGATAGAAGATTACCTAACTGTCAACTATTCAAGGAGGATCAAGAGTCTATAAATACTTGGAATAGAATATCGTTTTAGTATCTCTTAATCATAGCAATTTTACGCATTCATAGTTCATTGTTAATTTGTTTTCAGAAAGTGTGTTAGCCTCTAAGTTTCATAGAAACCTAAGAACAAACTGTGTTCTTCGTCTAACAAAAGAGTTAGATTAGAGGTGTTGGTGAATATTGTAATCATCATTGGTTATTAATAAACATATGGTGTTTGAAAGTATTTTCTTTTCAAAGCTTTCAATGACAGCACTAGATTCATATCTTCTCTCCTCCATTCTGCTCAAAGTAGCACACACCTTTTTGTTGTGCTCCCTGAACCGTTTTACTATTGCTCTACATTCACTAGGGCATAGTTTAGAAGATACCTGTATGTCTTCTGATTCTGGTGAATCCAATTTGATGGAGGAATCAGTCAAAGCCATCAATGCCTTGTTGTGAGTAGCTTCCTCTGCTTGATCACTCCAATCAAACCCATGGCCTTCTTATGAGACCAATGCTGATGAGGTTTGATTTGGTCTTTGTCCTTGATTCTGGCATTGTCCACCAGATCTGCATTCCCTAGCAAAGTGACCAGGCTATTGACATTTGAAGCATCTGACTTTGGATTTGTCAAACCCAGCCTGCCCATCAGCCCTGAAGTTCATGTTCTGCCTGCCAGTTCTTTTAATGAATCTTTTTGCTCTGACAGTTAACATAGCCATTTGCCACTTGAGATCCATCTCCTCAAGATCATCAGGATGCACTTGTTCAAGATCCTCATTGGTGAGGGTTGAATTGGCATGGCTAGCAAGAAATGCTTCAAGCACTGAATCTTGTGTAGAATCTTTGAGTTGTGGTCAAATTCAGTGAATGAGTCAAAGTTGACCAATTTTGACCAAAACTATCAAGTTGGAAAAATGTGAGAAAACCCTAACTCTGAAATCCCCATTGTGTACGTGATGATTTTAAGTATAAAAAAGTTGTTTTAATACTTTCAATATGTCTAGTAGATAGTAACAAACAACTTTGTATTACTTGAGTGTAGTTCAAAAATCATCATAACACCCTCTTAAGAACCAAAAAGTGAGTTTTAAGTTCAAGTTCATACACCTCAAGAACACGAAGAACACTTTTCAAGATTTTTGAAATATTTTTGCACCAAAGTGTTCCCCGTATGTTCAAAACCCCCATAAACTTAGATTGAATAAATAAGTTTGTTTCGTGTCCCTAAAATCCATCTAAAGTCTCGAAGGTGTCCATCACTAATGGCTGTTGTAGGGCTAAAAATCACCATTTTAACTCAAAATTTTCAAAATGTAAACCGTACAAGTTGTTACCAATATGATCACGAGTATTTTGAGACTAAAATTGCAAATTTTGACAGCGTAACGAGAGGTTTCGTAAATTCAAGTAACCAAAACGAGAGAACACTTAGTAGTTTTGAAATCTGAATCGCGTGAATTGATGGGAGGATGGGACGGTTATAAAGTGAGTGGGACATGTGTCATTGTGTTATTGGACTAAACCTTCGGTAAAAACCCGGCTTATAGGGCAATCGCATGGTAATTTCACGCGGCTTATAGACCCATGTGATTGGCCTCAGTGAAGCTGAAATGCTAACACTTGGTGAATCGCATGCGATTCCCCTTTGTTATGTCAATCACATGCTATTGACACTTGATTCAATTACCACTGGTGGTCTATGACACACGATTGATACTTGGTTCACAGTTGACACTGGTGGTCTATCGCATGCGATTGAAGCATAGTTCAAGTTTGCTTTGTTATCTCGTGCGATTGACTTATTCATGGTTCAAGTTGCAATCCATGCGAACCTGATCCATTCGATTGAACCAAGACTTTAATTTCTTGAGTTCAAAAAATCCCATGCGATTGAAGCATGGTATGCGATTGTTTGCAATCGAACCCAACACTTGAAAATTTTCCGACAATTCAAAATATCTGGATTTGAGTGTTTGTTTGACACACTCCCCCTTGACTTTTGCATCCGTTTATGAATTTTTTTCAAAATCTTAGGGAATGTCAGTTGTATACTTCTCCCCCTACACATGTGCAGTATGTGTATGATTTTTCTCCCCTTACACATATGTAACATGTGTTCAACCAGAAATTCACTCTCCCTTGAATGTTGCATCAGTAAGCTGCGCAAGGAACAAACAGTATAACACCTACTCTAAACAAAAGGAAAGAAAGGAAAGAAAGGAAAAATGAAGCAATAGTATGTTATATTTTCAAGTTAAGCATGCCTAACTTGGATAACAGCTCAGTAAAGTGACTCTCGTCTAATGGTTTGGTAAACAAGTCAGCTAGCTGAATTTCAGTTGGAACATACTGTAGCTCAATGAGACCTTTCTCTACGTTATCTTATATGAAGTGATAACGAATATCAATATGTTTAGTTTTAGAGTGGTGTACCGGATTGCAGGAGATAGCTATGGCACACTAGGAATCGCATAGATATGGGATTTTGTCATACCTCAGGCCAAAGTCTAATAACTGTGTACGTATCCAGAGACTTTGAGAATAACACATTGCAGCAGCAACATACTCAGCTTCAGCTGTGGATGTGGAGACGCAGTTTTGTTTCTTTGAGGCCCACCAGACTAAACGATCACCCGGAAAGTGTGCACTGCCAGAGGTGCTTTTCCTATCATCCCATGGTATCGGGCACATAGATAGGTAGAGAACATGATGTCTGGACGACTTGCAGTTAGATACAGTAACGATCCAATCATCCCATGGTAAGTTTTGAGATCTACTGGAGAACCATCAAGATCTGCTGATAGTTGTGCCTTAGCAGCCATGGGTGTGGATATGGGTGTGTAGTTAATTATATCATACTTCGTGAGAAAATTTTTAATGTACTTTGATTGGAAAATGAAACTGCCATGACTCAACTGCTTCACCTGGAGTACTAGGAAGAATGACATCTCCCCCATCATACTCATTTGAAATCTGTTTGACATTATCTTCGCAAACTCGTCACTATATTTTGGATTTGTAGACCCAAAGATGATATCGTCCACATATATTTGTACCAAAATCTTGTCCCTACCCTTGGTCTTTGTGAACAAAGTGGTATCAGTCTTTCCTTTGGAGTAGCCTTCACCAATCAAATATTCAGATAAGACATCGTACCATGCACGTGGCGTTTGCTTTAACCCGTACAAGGCCTTATCTAAGATATAGACATGATTTGGATGTGTTGAATTGATGAATCCCTCGGGTTGTGAGACATAGACTTCTTCTTTGAGAACACCGTTTAGAAAAGCTGTCTGAACGTCCATCTGAAAGACACGAAAGCTTCTAGAGGCCGCGTATCCAAGAAATAGTCTGATAGCTTCAATACGAGAAACCAGGGCAAATGTTTCATCATAGTCTATGCCCTCTTACTGATTGTAGCCTTTAGCAACCAACCTAGCTTTGTTACAGATGACCACTCCATCCGAATCCCTTTTGTTCTTGAACACCCACTTAGTTCCAACAACATAATTTCCATAAGGAAGAGGAACTAATCTCCAGACTTTGAGACGATCGAATTGGTGTAGTTCTTCCGGCATTGCAATTACCCAATCCGGATCATCTAATGCTTCAGAAGTCTTGGTGGGTTCAATGATGCTGAGGAAACCTGAAAATTGGCATTCGTTAGTTGTTGCTGCCCGTGTTTGAACACCAACTGAAGGGTCTCCTATGATGTTATCCTCAGAGTGATGTCTGGTCCACTTTGTCTTGTGGGAATAGAAGATGAAGGAATAAGATATTGTAAGTGACGTGCTTCCTCTTCATCTTCGCGGGAGAAATTTGGGTCTGAATCAAACAAAGGAGGGCTCTCTAGGTCAAGAATTTGAGAAGTCACAGGGGGACAAGTGACAGAGACAGATGTAGAATCCTCAGCATAGAGATCTGCAAATGGATTCGTCTCAGTGACCGTGGGAGCCGTTAGAGTAACACTTGCTTGTACTTCTACGTTGTTCCTGTTGTCAGTTAAAACAGGAGAAGATTCAGATCTAAAGAAATCAAATATAAAGTCAAGATTAGTATTTGAACTGGACGGATTGTTTGATTCTTTGTTTTGAAGCACCGGTCCTGAACTGGTATGTTCAAAAGTGTTTACTGTTGATTTAGGTTGAAAATCTGTAACATTCAATGTGTCATCAAATGTTACGTTGATACTTTCAACAATGCTCTTTGTTCTTTTGTTTAAAACTCTGTAGGCTTTGGACTCAGTAGAATAACCTAGGAAAATAGCTTCATCAGCTTTTGGAGCAAACTTTCCTAGATTATCTTTGTCATTAAGCACAAAGCACCTATTACCAAAGACATGAAAGTATTTGATATTAGGCACTATGCCATTGACCAGTTCGTATGGAGTTTTATTAAAACTTTTATTAATAAAAGAGCGGTTCTGTGTGTAGCAGGAAGTGCTGATTGCTTCAGCCCAATAGGAAGGTGGGAGCCCGGAGTATGATAGCATGGTACGGGCAGCTTCAACCAAAGTTATGTTTCATCTTTCCACGACACCATTTTGTTGTGGAGTGTATGTGTAAATTCATAAATTGCATATAAATAGGATGTCCATGTAATGCTATGTAACCTTTACCATATTGAATAGAAAACACACACTTAAAGGTGTATTTGGCTAATTCTCTCTATTTATTCCTTGTGATTTCTCATCTTTATACCTTTCAATTGGTATCAGAGCCTAGGGAGTGTGATTTGATCTGCAATTCAGCAAATAATTTCGAGATTTTTGAAGATTTGAAAAAAAGTTACTGTTCATCGAGGTTTTGGGCATATTCATCATTTTATCTTGATTTTGATGATATGAGGATTTATATATGTTCGAATTCGGTGATAGAACAAATGCAAATCAAATAGACATCAATTTGAACACAAATCAAACATCGATTTGAAAATTTGTGAGGTATTGAGTTTTCAAAAGTTTGATGAAAATACGTTCAAATCTGTTCATATGGTTGATGTTAATGATCATTGTTGATTAAGAAGTGTATTTCAGGGCAAGAAATTTTCAGATTTGAGCAAATTTAAAGATTTTTTGAATCTAAGCGGGTCGAATTGAAGCATACAGTTTTACGGTGTTGAAGCATTCGATTTTGAGTTTGAATCACCCGGTTTTATAAAAAAACCGAATAAAAGTGATCGGTTTTATGAAAAACCGAACAAAAGTAATCGGTTTTCGGAAAAAACCGAACAAAAGTGATCGGTTTTCTGAAAAACCGAACAAAAGTGATCGGTTTTCTGTGTGTGGTTTCTTCAGTTGATCGGTTTTGAAGATATCCGGTTTTTGAGACATTTGGTTTTTCACATGGATTATCGTTCGGTTTTCAAGGTGATCGGTTTTTCAGGTTGATCGGTTTTTGGTGTGATCAGTTTTCAAATTGATCGGTTTTGCACTCATTTTCCGAGATTTTTAGGATTTCTGATCATTTTTTCCATAGCAATATTCTTCAATTTCAAAAATTTTCAGCTCGACCCAAGCCAGGGGCTGCCCCTTGGATCTCGCCAGGGGTTGCACCCCTTGGACCCCGCTATCAGGGGCGATGTCCCCGAACCCCCGTTGTTGTTCTGACTGAGTTATCTTGTCACCTTGATTCTTAAGACAAGTGTTTCGATTTTTTGGCTGAGTTAAGAGTTCTCAAAGTTTTAGTTATAATTCTGATGTTTCTATATTTGGGTCATATTCTGTTTTCCCGTGAATCAGGTGCTTAATTCCTAGTACCCTTATGTCTAGTCATCCTGGCCTTTCCTAACTGATTTTTGGTTCTTCTTTCTTAGTGTCACCAATTTTTGGTCTCAAAACCAGATTTTGGTCATCCATTCCTTGTTTCTTTTGGATCTTGGTTATCTTTTATCAGTCATTTCTGAAGACCCAGATCACAGTGTTGGTGAAATTGTTTGAAGGATTAACCTAAATCTAATTTCTTCAGGTTTTTGAGAAGATTTTGTATTACATGCGAATGCTCACTGCATATCAATCTTTTGGTGCTCTCGAATAAGGATGAATCCGACTCACTGATTATTATATCAAAGTCACCTACCCACTTATGTGTACCCAAGTTTATTTGCACCCGTATGTCTTCCAAAATCTTTTTGGGAATTGCGTTGATCTGATCAAGGTTGATTACACGGTATTAGGAGACTTACTTGACAACATTAATCTCCAATATCATATTACCTCCAACACAGAGTTATAAATCTTCAAGAGTTCAGATCAAATCATTACCACTCCTCAACGATCAAGAGTGGTTCAAGTATCTATTCAAGTCATTATAGGATTTTTCCCACCCCTCGTCCATGTTTTTGCAACTGAATATCATGTTATTGACTTTTGTGCATGATGCTCATGAAGAATCATAATCATCATGAGGGGGAGATAAAAAGTGAAGAAATTTTACATTGTGGAAGATATTCAGTTGTTGAGGGGGAGTTTGAATGTTTTTTGATAAAATCATTGTGTCTACTCATGGGGAAGAGATCATCAGTCTATGTCATGTCTAGGGGGAGTAAAAATCTATCATATGAAGACATGGGAACAATTTGAGCTACATTCTAGGGGGAGACAAAAAGAAGATTCTTCCCAACACATTAAAAGTGTTTATGCTTCCGATGTCAGATGCTCAAGATTTAACAGTGTTCCAGACTGATGATTATATATCCTGGTGAGATTTCCAGAAGAGATGCAGATCCGATGCCTACAATTTTTCACATGAAAAAAGTGTACAAGATTGAGCCAGTGGAAAATGTTCAAGCTTATGTGATGCCACTTGATTTGTTAAGATTGATGGACTTGGATGATCCTGTAGTACATGCATATATAAGTGAGAATGAGATAGTTCTTCCGGACCAGCAAGAACCTGCTAGTCCCACCCAAAGCAATGTAGATCCTCAGAGATTAGATAATAGGAGTCAGTCTTCTTCGGGTGCAACTGACAGGGGAGATTCGAGGGAAAATTCTGAGAGGGGTGATGAAGTGGATATCGGTGGTGAGAACTTAGGAGAGGGAGATGAGGATGATGACATGCCATTAGGTAAGTTTATTAAAAAATCACAGTCCCAATCACAAGAAAATCCTGATCAAGGCATTGTGATGAATCTTGAGACAATGCTTATAACTCCTGATGAGACTCTTAATCAAGTTGCTGAGAAATCACCAGTTTATACTCATGATGATATGTTTGATATTGGTGTTATTGGGGCTGGTGGTCTGTATGACAAGGATTCTGTAGATGAAGTGGAGAGATTAAAAGAAAAAGAGGGTAAGAGTGTGAGAAAAGAAAATTAGAGTGCTGAGAGTTCTCCAGCCATAAAAAGCCAGGAAGCCACGCCTACTATCGGGTCTGACACAGTCAGTCCAGGTATTGAAAAAGACTCTGTCATCCCAGCAGAGCATGCACTAACCCCACCTAGCCACTCAGTTTCCTCTCAACAGGAAATTGTTTCATTAGAGCACGGGGACTTAGCACATTAACTACCGAAGTCTCATTCGGAGGCAGTAGGTATTGAAAAAGGAACCACTCCTCCCCAGGTTTCCGAAGTTCTTTTGGATATGCACATTAAATACACTTTCATTTCGAACATCAGTGACACATTCGTAGCACCTACTAGTGTTCTCTTCACAGAACCTACCGGAACATCTGTAGAAGGCACTACTCATAGTGTTCTTCAAGGATTAGATGGAAATCCCACCACAGTCAACACTGGTCCAGCTGTGAACGTGGGTGGCTCTACTTCTGAAGGATTTGTTCCTCTAGTTGTTGATTTCTCAACGGGTACTAAGTGATCCCGGATTCGTTACACTTTCTCAGGTTGCTAAGGAATTTGTTTCCAAGGCTGACCTTCAAAATGTTATCTCACGAGTACAATCTGTAATTGCTAAGGTTCATACTAATGTGAACTCTAAGTTTGATGTTGTGAACTCCAGGTTTGATGCTGTGAATTTAAGGTTTGATCAAATTCAGCAAGAGAATGCCAGTATAAGCAGTAAATTGGATAGGTTGCTTGCACATCAGGGGCCTGAACTATCTGCTGAGGAACTCAAAACTCTGTTATATCTAAAGTTGTTGGCTAATCTGTTCCAAAAGACTGCTGCTTCAGAGAAGGATGCTACATTGGTGGATCTCCTACGGAATGAATACACAAAGTATGATTTTGAAAGCTTTAAAAAGGAAATGTTTGACAGTATAAAGGCTTTCGGTGTATCGTTTCATAAACGGTTAGATGTTATGGATCTGACAAAGGATACAGAGGAAGATGCTGAGGATGCTTAGTTACAAGCTGCATTACGTGCTTCTATGGATACTTGTCAAACTCGGGCACAAGGTACTAAATGAAAACATGACGATGAAGATCAAGATCCCGACCGCCATGAGGGGGAGAAAAGGCTTAGATCTGTTGTATCTGTTCTCTCAAGGCTGTCTGCTTCAACTTCTCAAACTCAGCCTCAAAAGAAAGGCAAAGGCAGAGGCAGCGGAAAAGGAAAAGGAAAAATGCATCTGGTTGATGAAGTGGAGAAGGATACAGATCAACTAGTTGATGATACGTATGACTATCTCACAGGTGCTGGTTCAGACTTTGATATTTATGGGTCATTTGTGTCAGAAGCTGGTGAAACTATAAGAGAATCTGAGAAAGATTTAACTCTTTAGCAGCAAATCAGAAGGATTAAGGAAAGCAAAGAAACATCAACACCAAGGGTTGAAAAGCCTGAGGTTTAGCAAATACCAACTCCAGATATTCCTATAGGTTGAATATTGAGACAGTGTTAAGAATAAACATAGAAGTGTCAGAACTGTTTCCTCCATCTCCTGGGAAGTTCAGAAAAACTACAAGAGATGTGATCAGAGATCAAGCTAAACGGAAAAGAATCAGGAAGTTGAAAAGAGGTGCTGAATGGAGAATTCCTGAGAATTATAATCATGGTCCTGTTTCTACTGCAACATTAATAGATGTAAGGAAAAAGGTGATCTTAACAACTGAAGCACTTAACAAGGAAGAAAGAAACTGGAGGTATCAAGATATTGCAGTTGCATTCCTAGAAGAGAAAATACCTGAGATATACACTGCTGAATTGGAGCAAATGCTTCCTATAGAGTTGCTTGGTATAAAAATGTTTCAGAAGCAGGACGCAGATTGATCATGAGTTGGCATGGAAAATCAAAGAAAGAAGTTCATTCAAGATTTCCAGTGTCAAGAGTAAATTGTTCTTTTGGAAGGGTGCTGAATGTTATTTGGGTATACTTCACTGTGCGTAGAATTGATCAGAAGAAATATCATTTTAGTCAGATTGACTTGAAGCACTTAAGTCTTGATGATGTTGAATACATGGCAGACATGCTGGAAGCTAGAAAAGACAACTTTCATGCAAACAAAGAAGGTCATCAGATTTTGAGAGAATTCATGAAACAATGAGTTAGAGTTGCAGAAATAATAGATCTTTAGTTCGGTGCAGAAGCAGATAAAGAAAAGATTAACATTCTCATGCCAAACACTCAACATTCAAATATAGATCAGCTAGAACTTTATCAGACAATTTGGAACGATAATGAAGGTGGACCTGAAACAGATGATGGTATCATACTATTCAACAGCAAGAAAGAAAAGTTTTTCTTAAGAACAAAGGAGCTTAATGCGTATTCAGATGGATCTCTCAGAGTTTGGTTGATAAAGATCAGAGAACAAAGTTTCAAACTTAAAGATAATTTGGATCAGTCTTCTAGAGTTAGCTTAACTAAAGTCATGGAATTAATCGAATCAAATCTTAATGAAAGAGCAACTCTAAAAAGATGCCAGAGAATACTTGGTGAAAGAAATTTAGACTAGACTCAATCAAGGGAGAGATTGTCAGATCTTAAATTGTATGTTTGTGTTAGATCTAGAATTTATGATTTGATCTAGTCTACATTTTGTGTAAATATTACATTGTATGTACTTAGTATAAATAGATGATGAACATGATCTCAATGTAACCTTTTGACATATTGGAATAGAAAACACACACTTAAAGGTGTTCTTGACATATTCTCTCTACTTGCATATTCGAATTCATCACTATACACTCATATTTGACTTTCAATTGGTATCAGAGCCAACTATGATTGGTTTCTGAAGGATCACAAGCAAGAACAACAACAGATTGGTGGAGATTTGATCGGATTTTCAAGTTTTTCAAGAACTTCATCTTTTTCGGGTTGAATTCTGAATTTGACGAATTAATGGCTTAGAATTGTTGAATTTGTGTTCATTGGGAAGGATTTAAGTAACATAATACTCAACGATTGAATTTGGATCATTAAAAACAACATACTTGAGGTTATGATTGATTGAAGGGTTTTCGAGTTCTTGAGAAAATTTGTTAAAAAAATTGATTTGTTGTGTTAGATATCGAGAAATAATGATTTAGAAGAGTCATTGGGAGTATTGCGAACTGTTCTGAAGAATACTAGATCAATTGGAAAGGATTTGATCAAAATTTCTATTTTCAGATCTAAAAGTTGAAGTTATCGGATTCTACGTGTTGAAGAACTCGGAATTCAAGTTTGAATATCTCGGAATTCTCAATTCCGTGAACATTTGGGTAAAAACCGTGAAAATATCACTAAATCCGATAGATTTTATATCGGATTCCTTTCAATTCCGATAGAAGTGTTCTCGGAATACCTCAATTCCGACAGAAAGTTTTCTCGGAATAGCAATTTCCTTCTCGGATTTGGAACTTATCGGTTTTTGAATTTCTCGGATTTGAACTTCATCGGATTTGCAATTCTCGGATTTGGATTTTACCGGATTGTTCAAAATTCTCTCGGATTCTTCAAATTTCTCGGATTTCAAAGTATTCTCGGATTTCAAGTTCTTCAAAGTTCTTGGATTTCAAGTTCTTCAAAGTTATCGGATTGTTCATTCTCGGATTTGGAGTTTAGTTTTATCGGAATTAAAACTTAGTCAAACTTTCACCAGTTAAAGAAACCTTTCAGAGAAATGATCTAAACATGAGTGCTCATAGTGAAACGTTGTCATTTGGATCTGACACTAAATCTCCCGTACTGTATCGAGGAGAATACAATGTATGGAAAGGGAGGTTTATGGACTTTATAGAAAATAATGAAAAATACGGAGAGCTAATGAAGTTGAGTATCAAGGAAGGAAATGGTGTCTTCATGTTTCATCAAGCATCTAATTCACCCAACAATCCCCCACTTCAAGAAATTCATCGTCTCGTGACTCCTTCAGATTATTTAGCAGAAGAAAAACTGAGGGCTCAATGTGTACTGATGGCTCAAGTGGAAGAGTTTGAGTTTCTGGAGAGTGATGGGGAAAGTGAAGATGAGGATGAGGGTTCAGTGTTTGCTGAGGTTGAAGCTGATATTTAGGATGCAGTGATGGGTGAAGTTGATATAGGGTCCATGGCAAAGTTTGACAAGTCAGATCCAGAAAGTGAATATGAGAGTGACAATGAAACTGAAGAAGCTCCTTCCAGCACCAGTTCTCTCTCAACTGAGTCTGAGTTTACTGCTGAGAAGGTACATCTCAATGACTCTCATATATCTGCTGATCATATTATGACTTTAGTTAATCAAGTACAAAACTTAACTGCTAAAAACCAGAAACTGCAATCACAAAACCTCAATCTTAAAATGAACCAAACCATCTCATCTGAACACACGATCAGACTTAATCAACTTCAGGAAATAATCAGACAATAAGAGGATGAGTTAAGTCAAATTCAAGAGCAAACTGAAAGAAAAGTCCATGACTTGAATGCTGCTAAGTTAAGTGCTAAAATCAATTTAAATCTGATTTTGGAAGAAAAACAGTCTTTGCAAACAAAAGTGAATAATCTTGAAGAAGCTTTTAGAAAGAAACCCACAACTCGTCATATGATTTTCAAGACTTTGACTCCAGATATTCGTAAAGAATACAAGGGTTTAAGGTATGATGAAAGTGATTTCTTCAAAAAAATCAATTGTACACAACTCTATCAGGCAGAAATGATGAATTGCGGACTAACTGAAAAGATAATTTTTGTTGCTGCTGAGGAAGTTAAACAAGAAGAAGATTTCAAGAGAAAAACCACAACAAAGTGCCAAAAACCATTTAATTATGATTCACTGAATGCTTCGTATGAAACTACTGATGGTTTCTCATTCAAAAATAAATCTGTTTTCCATGTTGAAATTCTAATTTTTCAAAATCATGAACAAACAGTCAAGTCATACGCACCACGCCTGTACATTCCTCACATGGAATTGCAGTGCCGTCAGGAGATTCTTGAAACAAATTGCATAATTAACAACATCATGCTAGAAATAGAAAATCAAATTTTGCAAGAAAAGCTGAGTCACTCAAAGTCATCCGCTGATAATTTTGATAAATATAACTCTGAATTGGTGAATCAGCTGAGCTTTGAAAATGATGTTTTAATTAATCAAACTCAAGAATTTTCTGAAGAATTGGAACGAGCAAAGAAGGAAGTTGAGAATCATAAAAGAACCATCATTCAGTTATGTGAGGATTTAAAAAGGAAAGTAGTTGAATCTCAAAATTCAAACGATTCTATTTTAGAGCATTTCGATTGTGCATATCTTGTGGTTCCTCAACTCATTATCTATGAACTTGAAACCCAACTTCGTGATGAAAAAATCAAACGGCTTGTACAAGAAGTGGAACATGGCTGGGGTGTTGCAATTCCTACTTGCCCAAAGGCTTGTAGAGAATATTTATCTCACAAATGCAATCAGTTTTGTGACCCAACGAGTATTCGTGAAAAAGGGTCTACATCAGGCACCAAGTCTGATTTGAATTGGAAGAAAAAGTCTGATAATGTTTCAAATAGTCAAACTGATACTCCTAAACCACAAGCAATTAAAGTTGAAATTTTTTGTGCAAGTATTGGCTGTGTGCAAGGTCATTGTATAAATGCATGTTCATATCATCAAGATCGAATGTTGCGTGGTTTCAAATCAGTTCCTAACTGGAAAAATCCTGAATAGGATATGATCTTCACTTGGTTTGTCAACCGTGCTGGCTACATCATTCATCAATGGATCAAGAAGAGCGAACTGCGTTTCTTCTTACGCAAGTATGCACATAGGAGGTTGCCTATGCTGCCTGGTGAGTGGGAAAATCATCTAGAAGTGATGAGAATGGTGGCTGATTCGGAAAGAGAAGCACAGCTACGAAAGCTTGAAGTAGCACAACTCAATCGATCATTGCGACAGATTTATTTTCTTAAATCTAAACAACAAGTTGCAAAATCACCAAATAAATCAGTTTCTCACAAACCAGTTAACAAACCAGTTCACAATTCATACATACCACAATCATCAGTGAAATTTAAACCAAGCAAACCACAAACAACTCAACCTTCTCACAAAGCTACTCAAAATGTCAGCAGACATAAACCGACTTCGAATAACAGATTTCAAAACAAATCAGTTCATCAAAACAAATTTGTTGTTCATACACATAACAAACCAACCAAAGCCCCTCCTGCTACAAAGAAACAAAAATGGCAACCTAGGAAGTGGCAGATAAAACAGCAAAAGAAATCTGAATCTTTGATTGTTGATCCTGTTATTTCTTTTGTTTCTATCTCTAACATACCTCGTCCCATTTCACAATGGGTAAGGTCTTCACCTCTTGTTTCTATGTGCAGAAGAGCAATCTTTGGTACATGGACTCCTGGTATACCAAGCATTTGACAAGTTATGAACTACGGATGGTTCATACTTGTAGGGGAGATTTTATATGCATATATGTTTTATCTGTTTTGGTATAATTCTGAAAATTCAAAAACATGTGCAAAATATGAAAAAGGCAAAAAGATTTTTTCTTCTTTCTCAAATTGATGCTTGATTTGAGGGGGGGTTTTTTTATATGTTCTTTGTCTTTGTTTTTGTTCAAAAATGGTCAAGAGAGAAAAAGTTTAAATTTTTACAAGTTACATACAAGATTTGGTCAAATCCGACACATTTTATGTCGGATTCCGAGAAAATTCACACAATCCGACACATTTTATGTCGGATTCCGAGAAAATTCTCACATACCGACACATTTTCTTTCACACATACCAACACATTTTATGTCGGATTCCGAGAAACTTCTCACATACCGACACATATTTTCTCGGAAACCAAGAGTTCATATGTTTATAAGCTTCAAAATGTCGGTATTTTGACTTTTTCTCGGTTTTCTCTCTCAAAATTGACCAAATCTCTCTGACCATTTGATTTTCAAAAATAGTTGGATTTCATCAAGTTTGTCAGATCTAGATCGCTTTTCAGTTGCAATTTTCATGGTACAATTCATTTTTCCTACTTCAAATCTTATCTTTGTGTATTTTAGATTTAGGGAGTGAAAAACTCTAATTGTCGATGTCTTTGTAGATTGATTCAGTGTTCATTTGATGTTTGTTGGCTTGTTATTGTTACTGGTATGCTTAGATAACATGTTATAGGAGTTTCCATGCTTACACGTTATGCAATAACATTTGTTTAAGTGAAAATCAGAATCTGTTATGTGCGTGTTTACGTATCTGGGTTACGGGTTTAGTTTTTGGGAATTAATCACCCCAGATCCTTCACATGCGAATATATAGCTTTGCTGGATGGAATTGGATCAAAACTAGTTTTGCAAGCATAAGTGCCCCTTTCTGATGGTAGTTTAAACATAGTCCTTAGCTGGTTAACACTAAAAGAGAATTTGAAGTTTTTAATCTGACCAGCTAGGATCTCCTCTCCTTCATCATTAACAGTATTTTGCAGGGAATGCCACAATTGTTGTACATATACTGCTGGAACATGAGGTTCCTCTCCGTCAGCAGTAGAGTTATATGAGAATATGAGGTTTAATGGATGTGAAGCTATTAGTTCAGAAAGAATAGGGAATTGAGTGGTGGTGGTGATGGAGTCAAAACAATGATTATTTGGAAGATTGGGTAAGTAGTTTGTTTGGGGAAACAATTGTTCAGAAGGAACAAATGTTGGAAGGTTACTAGGATTAGCCATTTGCAAGAAGATACAAAACCCATGATTAATGATCAGATGTTCAGCAGATAAGACTATAAAAAATTGTTTCTTCCTTTTAAGAAAAATTTTAAACTTTGAAAAATTTTGAAAATTTTCAAAAATTCTCTAAGTGTTTTATTGGTATTGATAATACCGACAAAAACTTAGATGTGATTCCGACAAAAAACAATTAAGAATTCCGAGAAATGACTTAAAACCTTTATCTAATTTGGAAATACCGAGATATCAAGGAATCCGATAGAATTCCTTGGTGGTTGAAATCCCGAGATATCAAGAAATCCGAGAAAACAAGGATACCGAGATAACAATGAAGAAGATGCTACACTGGTTGATTTATTAAGAACTGAATACAAAAAAATCAGACTTTGAAAGTTTCAAACAGGAGATGAGGGATAGTATGGCAGCTTTTGGAGTTGCTTTTCACAAGAGTATGGATGCCATTGATTCTAATAAGGATGTTGAAGGTGAGCCAGTTGGGTAGGGGGAGATTTCAGGCAGAATTGATGCTGAAGAGGAAGCTGCAATTGCTGCTGCACTTAAAGCTTCTCTTGAAACATGTCAGGCTCAAGGAAAGAAACGAAAACATAATGATCAAGATCCTGATCCCGATCATTCTGAGGGGGAGAAACGTCGTGCAAATGTGCCTATGACATCGTTAATATCAAAGCTACCTGTTGCTTTGTCTTCACAAAGTAAACAACCAATAACTCCAAAGAGAGGCAGAGGTAGAGGTAAAGAAAAAAGGCAAAGGACTTTGATTGATGAAGAAGAAGAGGATACATATAGACTAATGGATGATACATTTGACTTTCTTACAAGTGCAGGTTCAGACTTTGATGCTTATGGGTCATTTGTAGCAAAATCTGATGAACATGAAAAGGAGTTAACTCTTCAGCAACATATAAGCAAAATTAAAGAAACTGTGACAACACCAAGGGTTGAAAAGCCTGAGGTAGATGAAATTTCCACTCCTGAGCCATTCAATATAGAAAATGTTCTGAGATTAAACAAAGAAGTGGATGACTTGTTTCCTCTTTCTCCGGGCAAATTTAGAAAAACAGCAAGAGATTTGTTGAGAGAACAAGAGAAACAGAAAAGATTGAGAAAACTGAAGCAAGGTACTGAATGGAAAATTCCTAGAGGTTACAATCCAGATCCCATTCTGACTTCAAGCATGAGAGACATCAGAAAAAAAGTGGTATTAACTAAAAAGGCTCTAAATAAGACAAACAGAAATTAGAGTGCTTTTGATGTTGCAGTGGCCTTTCTTGAAGAGAAAATTTCTGAGATTTATTTTGAACAAATTCAATAGGAATTACCTATCAATCTACTGGGGGTAACAGATGTCTCTGATGAAGGTAGAAGACTGATAATGAATTGGCATGGTAAATCAAGAGATCAAGTGGCTTCCAAACATCCAGTTTCAAAAGTGAAGTGCTCATTTGGAAAAATTCTTAATGTGATTTGGGTTTACTTTTGTGTGCAAAGAATAGATCAGATTTCTTACTGGTTCAGTCAAGTAGATCTGAAACATTTAAGCTTGGAGGATGTTGAACACATGATGGAAGAACTTGAAGCAAAGAAACATAGCTCCAAAGCAAACAATGCAGGCTACAAGATCTTGCTTGACTTTATGAAGAAAATAATTCGACTTGCTGAGAGAAATGACATCCAGCTTGGTGCATAGGCAGACAAAGTTAAGATCAATGTTCTGAAGCCAAACACCACACATCCCAGGATTGATGAACTAGAAATGTTTCAAGTAATTTGGAGGGATGTTGAGTCTGGATAAGATGATGAAGGAATAGTTCTGTTTAACAGCAAGAAGGAGAAGATCTTTGTAAGAATTAACGAGCTCAATGCTTATTCAGACGGTTCACTTTGGGTCTGGCTTATCAAGATAAGAGAACACAGCTTCAGCCTTAAAGATTCATTTGATCAATCTGCAAGAGTCAGCATGACAAGTATCATGGAACAAATGAAAGAAAAGATGCAAGAAAGAGCTACTCTCCGCAGGTGGCAAAGGATCTAAGGTGAACGTAACATAGACTAGATCGAATCAAGGGGGAGATTGTTAGATCTAGAATTTATGATTAGATCTAGTCTACATTTTGTGTAAATAGTACATTGTATGTACTTAGTATAAATAGATGATGAACATGATCTCAATGTAACCTTTTGACATATTGGAATAGAAAACACACACTTAAAGGTGTTCTTGACATATTCTCTCTACTTGCATATTCGAATTCATCACTATACACTCATATTTGACTTTCAGTTTGAGATCTAGTCTTAATTTTATATATGTATGGTCATTCATGTCATGTTATGATTGTAAAAGTGGCTGATGCTTATGGTGAAAATCGCTACATCCTAAACTGCTTATATAACCTAAGGGAGGATGCCCATGCCCTAGGTTACTGGTGTATGCACTCCTATTTCAATACAAAGGGGGAGAATGTAAATTCATAAATTGTATAGAAATAGGAGTTTCTATGTAATATACTCATGGAGTATATATATAGGGATATGACTATTGTAATAGTTAATGTTTTGCTCATAATGCTATAATAAACTAGGTGTTTTCCAAGGTGTAAACATTATTCTCTCTAGTTTACATATGCAATCCTTCATCTATCCTACATGATACTTGAGTCACTTGTTATCAAGGCCTAACAGTATGTAGCTGAGAACTGATGGTTGATCCCAACTAGGTCACAAAAGCTCTTCAGAGTACTGTTTTTGAATTCAGTTCTATTGTCTGTACGTATGGAAACAACACTCTGACTGTGCTTATTCTGCTGTTGCTTGATGAAGGAAATGATTGTTGGTGCAGCTTCATCTTTTGATCGCAGAAACTTGACCCAAGTATATCTAGAGTAGTAATCAACCAAGACTAGGATATACTTCTTCCGACTCTTCGATTGAATCCTCATAGGACCATAGAGATCCATGTGCAGTAGCTCCAAAGGCTTGGTAGTGCTGAACACTTGTTTAGATTTGTGGGAAACCTTCTTCATCTTACCCTTCTCACAATTTGCACACAGATGATCCTTCTTGAATCTTAACTTAGGAATGCCTCTCACCAAGTCACCAGCGACTAGCTTGTTTATATTTTGAAAGTTCAGGTGAGAGAGTTATTGGTCCCTTAGTGAGAAGGTCAACAAGCAAGTAATGTGTAGAAGGGGGGTTGAATACACTTTCTGCGGAAAATTGAATAAATCAATAAAAAAGTGTTAACACACAACAAACCACAAGAATTGAATGCTTTGCTTTTCATTAATAAGAAGATGATTACAGACCCTATCAAGTAAGCAACACTTGATATGTAAACACCTAACGTAAATCTCTCAATCTCTCAAACTTTGCTATCTATAATCAACTTATGATTATAGATACCAGACGACTCTCTAAACAGGATTTAATCACAGATTGAAAACTTACCAATTTCACAACTAATGTGAATATTCGAACACACGAATAACTTAGCAATCTGTGAGTATCTTGATCACGTTAAATGACAAACAATGAATCAAGATTCGTAACACATACGGTTTGAGGTGAAACTGAGTTATGGCTATGTAACTCGTTGAGTATTCGTAGTCGTACCTCAAAACTTATCAGGAGATAAGTATTTATAATCATGTTCCTACGGATCCTAACAAACTAGAACTAATCCTAATTTGCTAACTAACTAACGGATAACCCGGAATCTTGAATCTTGAATTTTCTTATCTTGAGTCTTTAATCTTCAATCTTGATTCTGGAATCTTCTTATCCTTCCCGTAGTTATAAAGAGATAAAAGATAAATTTAAAACATATTTAAATTCTCTTTAAACTGACTTCTTGCTCGGACTGAGTTACTCAGCTTGAAACTCATCAAGCTGAGTTCATCGAAAACAAACCCGAAAACAAACATGAACTAACATGTATAAATGTTAACTCATCCTTAGAAGTCCTAAGTGTTAGCTAGAACTTATTTAGCAACTCTGTTGAGCTGACACAGTATATACGCTGAGTCACTCAGCTTGAAGCACATCAGGCTGAATACTCAACCTATACCTTAGGTGACATATACAGCTTATCAAACACATTGACAATCTTATTAAGATATAGTCTAAGCTGATCGAACATATGTTCAGCTTATATTTAGCTTATGCTCAGTCTGAAACACTATAAGTGTTCAGTCTGATCAAGCCTCATAATTCTGTTTAAGTTATCTTTAGAACACATCTTACAAACTTAACTTTGTCTCATCAAATCTTAACTGATGAGATCATTTTCCCAACAAACTCCCCCTATTTGATGATGACAAAACCATCAAACAGTCCTTAAGTTTGTTTAACAAAATTATGTTTTAAATCTCAAACTTTTTAAGATTTTACATTTGAACTAATCAAATATTAATTAAACATATCAATTTTAATTGAACTTATCAATTATAAGTGGAACATACCAACTTTAATGTTGAATAAACCAACAAAACATGATAATGAATAAGAACTAATCAGTTATTCATTCAAGCTGAACTTATCAGACTAATAATTATGAACATATCATAATACAGTTGAACATATCAAACTAATACTTGTATTAACTGAACATATCAAAATACAAAGGTTTGATCACTCATATCATGCACACTTAGTGCTTACAAAATTAGAAGTAATCTAATTTATACAATAGAACTAATCTATTATCTTATGAACTCCGGATGTAGAAGTTCCCAGTTGATGATTTCTTTGGTAATTTCGTATAGCAACTTCTCAACTTCTACATTCCCTTTGAGTTCCTTTTGTTGGACTTTGATGATCTTGTTCAGCTTGTATTTCATAAATTGGTTTGAACTATCACCACCACAACAGCTTCGAATATGTAAGGCATCCTTAGTTTTTAAATAGCAAATTTCATTCAGCTAGATAAAACTAGGTTTGCCTGCCTGATCCTTAAACATAAATCCCTGAACAGGTGCATCAATACTATGATTTTCTTTAAACTCTACACCTTCGGAAATTTCAAATAATTTCTCCCATTGCAGACCAGGAACTGGAACATATCTCAGTTCCTCAGTTCTATTAATCAGCTTAGAAACTTCAGCAAAGATTTCTTGCTTGATTTGGCTCCGTTTCAACTTCTTGAGAATCATCATTATCCTTTTTCATTCTATGTAGCCCATCCTGTGAACAAAACTCAGGTCCACCCCCATTGTAGAATTATCATCAAATTCAAAGTTGAGGATGATGGCTTCATCAATTCTACTCAAGGTCATGCCTTTGATCTCTTCACTGACGCTCCTTTTGAAATAACATTCTTGGATCTCTGCATCGGTGTATGGGATAGGATCAGGTCTCGGACCAGTGTAGTCAGCTTCAGCTAGAGCTAAAGCTTTTCTCTGTTTTTCCTTTTCTTGGTCATTTGCCTCCTTGTCTTTTCTCTTTCTTAGCTATTCAAGTGAAATGCCTAACTTATTGGCTTCCTCTTGCTCGAGCATTTCAATCATAAGCCTTGTGGCTTTTTCTTCTTCCGTTTCTTTCTCAGTCTCAGGAACACTGTCAGCTTCATCTTCAGATTCAGATTCTATCACCTTTTGTTTCGTGGCTGCAGGTTCCTCTTTCTCCAGCTCCAGCTTCCCCTCAAACTGAGCTTGCCTCTCTGCTCCTTTTGCTAATTCCAGTATAGCTTCAGCTTGAACCAACTCAGCGTCAGCTTGAACCTTCTCCCCCTTTTTGTCATCTTCACTAGGGGTTGAAGTCTGTCATTCAGATAGGGCAGCAACCGCAGAGGCATTCTTTTTAACTTCATTAGTCAGCATCTCAAGTCTTTGATAAATCTTGCATTTGTTCTTCTTCTGCTTGAGATGGAACAGACCAAACTGAGCTGCTAAATATTGCTTTAAATGTTGAATGCCTGAGGAGGCAGATGCTTCTGGAGGAGACTGATCCTTGTCCTTAGACTCAAAATGTTTTTCCTGTGATGAAAAAGAGTCAAGAACAACAGTAGGTGAGTATGTGGGTGCATCATCCAAGGGTTGGTGTATACCCTTAAACTCATTTGCACCAGAGTTTGGACCCTGTGAATCACCTTGGTATGTAGATAAAACATTGACACGTCGTGCATGGGGGTGTGAGAAGTGAATAAAAGTAATAGGGCTCGAAATGTGAAGTGTATGGGTAGGTGGTTGGCTGATTGGTTTAGAGGGGGGTAATTGACCTTGGGGATTGGTCATTCTTTCAATGTTACCTGAGTGTGTCTGCTCAGGCACAGTAACAGGTTGTCCCATGGCTATAGAGAGTGTGGGCTAATTAGACACCACACCCGGTTTAGGCTTTAGGGTTGAAATGAGCCTCGAGGTTGACACCTTAAGAGTAGACGTCTCCCCCTCAACTCCTGCCTAGGGAGGGATCAGTATGATCTCAGCTCCAGTGATGCCTATAGGAGTGGCACCACCTTTGGCAGTTTTACGAGTATAGGTTTGGATTTTCTCCCTAGTAGCAGTGGGTACACTATGGGTGGCTTCAGAGTGGAGTTTAATGGAAGGTAGAGGAGATGGGTTAGACTGGGCTGGGTGTACCACAGTCTTATCTCCAAATAATGATGGAGAAAAGTGAGAAGAAGTTGAGAGAGGAGGAGTTGTACCTTGTCTTGGTCTTGCAACGAATGCAGACTCTGAAGATGCTTAGAACCAGAGGGAGAGGAAGGCTCAGCTTGAGCAGGTTGCTCAGCTCTATGATATGGTTTAGCTCCAGATGCTCCCCCTTGGTCCGACTCCTCAGCTTCATTGTCAGAACCCTCAGCTATCCATCGCATTGGGTTACTCAGACCTTCTTGCTCTGGGAAGATGTCATTATTGAACATCTTTGAGCTGAGTGTTGGGGCAAGGAACACATCTTGTCCAACTTCATAATGTTGTTCTCCCAACTCAGCTTCCACTACCAAGGACAAGTACCTTATGAATGGTACATGGAGATCCCTTGGTGTCTTCACCACTTGGGCTTTGAGTTCGTTGAAGATGAGCAGTGCATAGTCCAGATTTCTGGCCTGATACATATTGTAGAGCAGCTGCATCTCGAACTCATTCACCTGATCCAGGCCTCCAATCTTAGTTCCCAGTAAACGAATCACCATGGACAACATGAATCCCCAACCAGTAGGAAAAGTGGCCTTCTTTATAACACCCTCAGTCTGTGTGTGACCCATGTTGGGTAGGACTGACCTCGCCACTTGCCTAGTAACAACAACTTTGAGCATATCACTTTCAGGGAGTTAAAGAACTTCCCTTAGCCGCTGTACAGACAGGACAACTGTTCTATCCCCATTTAGAACAGTGCCTGCAGTCTCTCTCTTGTTCTGGTCGTAAGTGCAAGTGTACCAGAACTCCAAAAGGTGTTGTGGAACAATGTGCAATGGTGCTCCAGAGAAGGCGAATGCCAGGGGGCATTTACGAATGTAATCCACCCATGCCTCATATCCTCAGCCTTGTTTCTGTGCTTGAATTGCAAGACATGCCCGTTGGTTGTTGATTCGGATCAACGACGCTCCATTATTCCGAAACTGAGCACCTCGTACCATTCGATCACCTAGAATAAGAATGGTTCTGTCCATCGTTAAATTACACTGAGTAACTTTTGAATGTGCACTAAGCAAGTTAAGATTCGCACTGAGCGTTCTGAAAATCGCACTGAGGAATTTAGGGCTTGAATGTGAACGGATGATTGCACGAAGCAAAAGAGGTGTTTGCGAAAGGTATGAGAAGGTGAGAAGTTAGAATTGTAAGCGTAAACTTCTCTAAACCGGTTATGGTCAGTATATATACCTTTCTGAGGAGAGGGAAAAGTTACCGTTGGAATTTCTTTTTATCCGTTACGCCGAAGAAATTACGGCTTGATGTAACAGTAATAAGGTAAAAACACATCATCTTCCAATGGATAAATGTGTAAAATAATATTATTGACTTACAAAAATATTATAAACACTGATGTATTATACCAATACAGAATTGGTATAAACTGTGATTTGAGACTGACTCAAATACACAACGACTTAAGAATTAAGAACACATAGTAATTAAATCATGGTTTTGGACTCACCAAACTGGGTAAACTAATCACTCAGCTTCAATCAAGCACTCAGCTTGAAATGATCATTCAGCTTGAGATTGAAACTCAGCTTGAGTGGAGCACATAACTCATAATTAATGACACACAGTCAAATTCGGTTCGAGTCTAACTCAAACTCATATTCTAACTGCACTGAGTAGTTAAAGTATGTTTGGAACTTACCAAACGTGTGAACCAATCACACAGCTTGAGTTAAGCACATAGCTAAGACTCAATGACACTTAGTCATTTCTGTTTAATACTAACTCAAACTTGTGAACTCATTATTCAGCTTGACGTGTTTTTTTTCAGTTTATGAGAACTTATTTATAAACTGTACACTCAGCTTAAGACACTTAGTCTTTGTCAAACTGAAACTCAAATTCTAGACACACAGCTATGGGTTGAGCATACCAATTCACTTAGCAGATACATAAATCTCTTTTCATCCAGTGGTATTGTGAAGATATCTACCAATTGATCATCAGTGGAAATAAATTGATATCAACTTTACCTTTTTCCACGATGTCCCAGATGAAATGATGTCTAATTTCAATGTGCTTGGTTCTTGAGTGTAAGACTGGATTGTAAGTGATGGCTATAGCACTTTGGTTATCACAAAAGATAGGAGTTTTCCTGAAACTCATACCAAAGTCCTGAAACTGATGTTGCATCCACAGGATTTGAGCACAACAGCTTCCTGCTGCAACATACTCAGCTTCAGCAGTTGAAGTAGCCACTGAGTTCTGTTTCATACTAGTCCAACTTACTAACTTCCCTCCAAGAATTTGACATCCTCCGGTTGTTGATTTTCTATCTAACTTGCACCCACCATAGTCAGCATCTCAAAAACCAACTAACTAGAATCCAGAGTCCTTTGGATACCAAAGACCTAGATTTGGTGTACCTTTAAGGTACCTAAAGATCCTTTTCACAGCTTGAAGATGTGATTCCTTAGGATCTGACTGATATCTTGCACAAACACATGTAGCAAACATGATATCAGGTCCACTAGCTATCAAATAGAGTAATGAACCAATCATTCCTCTATAGGTAGACTGACATACAGACTTATCATCTAAGTCTTTACTCAGCTTGACCGCTGGTGACGTGCGTGTTTTTATGGTTGAACTTGAATGAAAGCCATATTTCTTTATCAAATCAAGAACATACTTGCTTTGATTGATGAATATTCCATCAGGCTTATGTTGAATTTGTAAGCCTAGGAAGTATGTCATGTCACCCATCATGCTCATCTTGCACTTTAGTGACATTATTTTGGAGGACCATTCACACAGAGATTCATTAGTAGAACCAAAAATAATGTCATCCACATAGATTTGTACAAGAATCACTTGTCCTTTACTCTTTTTAATAAAGAGTGTCTTATCTATACTACCTCTGGTGAAATCCATTGATAGTAGATAGTTAGACAGTGTGAGAAGGTCAACAAGCAAGTAATGTATAGAAGGGGGTTGAATACACTTTCTGCGGAAAATTGAATAAATCAATAAAAAGTGTTAACACACATCAAGGCATAACAATTGAATGCTTTGCTTTTCATTAATAAGAAGATGATTACAGACTCTATCAAGTAAGCAACACTTGATATGTAAACACCTAATGTAAATCTCTCAATCTCTCAAACTTTGCTATCTATAATCAACTTATGATTATAGATACCAGACGACTCTTTAAACAGGATTTCATCACAGATTGAAAACTTACCAATTTCACAACTAATGTGAATATTCGAACACACGAATAACATGGCAATCTGTGAGTATCTTGATCAAGTTGAACTGACAAACAATGAATCAAGATTCATAACACATACGGTTTAAGGTGAAACTGAGTTACGGCTCAGTAACTCGTTGAGTAGTCGTAGTCGTACCTCAAAACTTATCTAGAGATAAGTATTTATAATCCTGTTCCTACGGATCCTAACAAAGTAGAACTAATCCTAATTTGCTAACTAACTAACGGATAACCCGGAATCTTGAATCTTGAATCTTCTTATCTTGAGTCTTCAATCTTCAATCTTGATTCTGGATTCTTCTTATCCTTCCCGTAGTTATAGAGAGATAAAATATAAATTTAAAACATATATAAATTCTCTTTAAACGGACTTCTTGCTCGGACTGAGTTACTCAGCTTGAAACTCATCAAGCTGAGTTCTTCGAGAACAAACCCGAAAACAAACATGAACTAACATGTATAAAAGTTAACTCATCCTTAGAAGTCCTAAGAGTTAGCTAGAACTTATTTAGCAACTCTGTTGAGCTGACTCAGTATATACGCTGAGTCACTCAGCTTGAAACACATAACGCTGAATACTCAACCTATACCTTGGGTGGCATACATAGCTTATCAAACACATTGATAATCTTACTAAGATATAGTCTAAGTTGATCGAACATATGCTCAGCTTATGCTCAGTCTGAAACACTATAAGTGTTCAGTCTGATCAAGCCTCATAATTCTGTTTAAGTTATCTTTAGAACACATCTTACGAACTTAACTTTGTCTCATCTTAAAATCTTAACTGATGAGAACATTTTCCCAACAAGAATATTCTGTGCCATTGCCAAGTAAGATCTGATGAGGCTTCGGACAGCAGACACACAGAGGTAGGGGAGTTGTAATTTTCCAAATCAATGGAATATAGGTTAGATTTCCTTGAACCTGTCAGTAATTCATCCCCATTCTCAGTTAACACTGAACATTTGTTCTTCTTAAAGACTACCTCCAGGTCTTTATCACAGAATTGTCCGATGCTAAACAGATTATGACTCAACCCTTCAACATAGGAGACTTTCTTGATTTTGATGTGCTTCTTCTCTATGTCTCCGTACCCCATTGTTGGTGCAACATTGTCGTTCCCAAAACGTACATTCCCGGAGTACTTAGGAACATAATTTTTGAGAACACTCTTCTTGCCGGTCATATACTTGGTACAACCGGAGTCTAGGTACCACAAGTTAGGCGCCTGCAAAAAGAGAACAAAGCACGTTTAGGTCCCCATATATGAATGGGTCCTTGATTATTAGTTCCGAGAAGTGGTTGAGTATAGATTGTTTCTACTTGTGGTGGTGAAACTTCTAATGATCTATCCTTAGGTACCCATGTGGGTTTAATATTTTTTTCTAGAAGGAATAGATTGAGAAAGAGTTGGCTTAGAAGGAAGTTTCGGTACCACCGTGGGTTTGACAGTTGATGGAATAGAAGGTTTAGGATTCGGTAGAGTTGTAGAAGCGTTATGTTTGTGAATCCATGTTTGCGAGTAATTCTTAAGAATTCATTGTGGCCTCTGTACATCAACTTGCTTTTGCTGAACTGGAGCCTTGGGAGTGGTAGGTTTTACTACTCGTTGATGAGATGGAGGCTTAGGTTTAGAAGTTTTGGCATGCTTGGAAGGAGGATTGCGAGATCGTTTTTGAGAATGCAAGTGTTTTTCTTGAGCAATCCATGCCTTTTTGAATGCTTCATAACCCTGTCGTCTGTAGAGTTCTAGTTCTTTGATCATAAGCAATCATTTTGATTTGTTTAAATGTTTGAGTGCATGTGACTGACGAGTTGTGATCCACTGATGAATAATATAGCCTTTGGAGTTTATACATGGAACACATATTTGATTAGCATAAAAGTCTGTCCAGTTCTCACATGGTTTAATTCCAATTTGTTTTCTTAATTGATCATATTCACAATTAAATTCACAATGACCATGGAGATAACCATCACTCATACAAAACATTGAAAAGGAAATTGTATCATGTAAACTTGAATGATTACAGACATTATCAAACATCAAACTTTGTTCACATGTTTGTCTAGTGTTAGAACATTTCCTAGACGGCCTAGGAATGACTCTCTTCCAAGCTATGTTTATTTTACTCTCTTCATTCCCGAGCTTCTTCACATTTGCAGCAGAAGATAAAACGTTAGAATTGAGTCGTGGTCGACTAGTACCTGCTTTTGAAGATTCAGGTATGTCAGTGATCATACGAGAAATGTGACTAGAAGTGGAAGTGGGTGTCTGTTTGAAAATCTGTTTTTGTTTTAAAATTTTCAAAGTAGAATTGTTAACAGATTTTATATTGGGTTGGACATCTTGGGAATATGTAGACGCATACTTAGAATCTTCAATTCGTTCTGCATATGGAGAAAAAGTGAATGGAGTAGGATCCTGCATCTCTTGCTTGACTTGGATGATGCGTTCTTTCAATGTTGTATTTTCCCTGCACAAGTTGTCTATTATCTTTTCATCATGATTAAAAATGGTTTTGATTCGCTTGTGAAGGACAGCATTTTCTTGAGCTAATTGAGTGAGCTCAGGTGATTGGGCAAAGATTGAAATGGTTTGAGGTATGGTTTCGAGGTGAAAAGCTTTGGCAATGTCTCCTAGTATTAGATGTGTGAAGCAAAACTCTTGCAAGGTTTGAAACCTTCTCTGCAATTCCTTGTGCGGAATATATTTAAATTTATGTTTTGGCACTTCAAGAGCATAAAGTTCCTCATCTGTATAGATTGGAGAGGTGACAGTTGAATTCAATGTTGGAGGTGGGTAAGTGACGTATGAGTCATTGAGGTTAGAGTAGTTGAAGGGAGTTTCAGTTTTGAGATGAAGGGTTCGTTTGACATCCTCTTCAAGTCTTTCTTCCTCTTGACCAACAAATACCATTCGTTGAGTTACTCCTTCACCAAATAAATTTGCATTGTATAATTGTTTGGCAGATACCTTACTCAAAACACTTGGGTTTTCAAAACCAAGTCCGTCGAATGTCCATCTTGAAAAAGGTCATTCATTTTGTTTGTATAGAATGATGGTTTGTTCACTTTGCCCTCTTTTGATTAAAAATTCTTCAAGTTCTTTAATTTTTAAACAAAGAGCACTCTATTCATTTTTAAGAATTTCTGAATCTTTTTCTGCACCAATATGTTCTGCTTTGAGATCATGTATAATGATGTTTGTCTTATCAGTTAATTCTAAAAATTCAGATTCTTTTACAGCTAATTGAACCTTAGATTCATTTATGTTCTTTTCTAATTGTTCAATTGCAGTTTGTGCTTCTTTGTCTTGTGTATTAATGACCTCTTTTAACACTTGATTTTTACTTGTTAGTTTGGTCACCTTAAATTCTAACTTTTTCATGCGGTTTAATATGGTTTGGATATGTTCAAAATTAAAACCCATATTAGAGTTAGAGATAGAAGGTACCTTTCCGCTTTCCACGATCTCCTCCTCAACATCGGAGAGATCACCACCATATTCATCCCTATCACTTGTTTCACCAGTAGCCATTAGCCAGAACTGTGCGTGATCCTCACCATCTAGACCACTATCGGAGTCTGTGTCCTCCAGGAACTGATCTTCTTCCACCATAAGAGCATTCCCAGCCTATTTTTGCTTTGACAGGCGGTACTTTTGTCTATAGTATTCAGCATCCTTGGTCTTCTTCTGTGGACAGTTCCTGATAATGTGTCCAGACCTTCCACAGTTGTAGTACTTCAAGTCTGTCTTCTTTTCCTCCATCCTCTCATCCCTTTGAAATCTAGGCTTGTCAACAGAAGAAAGCATTTCTGGTCTTCTGGAGCCAGAGGTAAATCTTTGTTTGTTGTTGGTTTTGTTAAAGCAATTTTTGAAGGTCTTGCCAACAACTTGTACTTGATTCACTGAGAATCACCTGCTTGTACTTGATTGATCTTGATGAAGATTCTCTTGGAATTCTTTCTGTAGCTACCAAGGCCAGAGAGTCTGCAGCTGGTTGTTTTGGGAGAGATTTCAGTATTTTATCCTGGTATTGATTGAGGTCTTCGAATATGTTGTGGAGGTAACTATGGTAAGATCTTTATTGATTTTCTTGTACAGTCTAACATATTCCTTCCATTCTGGACCTAGTGACTTCAGAAAAACACAGTTTAGATCTAGGTCAGTCCTGATGATTTGATTGGACCTCATCTCATATTGCAGTTTACAAAATCTACCATAAGTTTCAGAAAGAAGTTCGTTCTCTCGAACACTGAAGTCATGATAGATGTTGACTAGTTGAGTACGCTTGATGTATTCTCCATTATCAGTACCCTGCAACTGCTTCTTGATTTCATCCCATATTTCCTTTGCAGTGGCTAAACTGTCTATCTTAGTATAGATTTCTGAGGAGAGTCCTTGCTTAAGATAGTACTTAGCCAAACGTTCAGCCTTTTTCATCTCCTTTTCTTGAGTTGTGAGCTCATCAGCAGTTTTTTCTCTCTCATGACGGAGAATGGCGGCATTGTTGTTCGGATCAGCTTCAACAACTTTGATGAACTTTTTTTCCCGTTCATGGTGCAGTCAATCATCATTTCTACGTACATCTCATTGCGCTCCAGGAAATCCATAAACCTTCCTTTTCAAACATTATATTCCCCTCGGAACAAAACAGGAGGTTTTGTATCGGTACCGATGGACATCATTTCATTTGAACATGACATAGTGAAAGTTTTAGTAAGAAATGATCGTTCACTTGTTATATGATTTGGTTGTTTGAAAACTTTACTGACAAGGAAGAATAATATTCTTTTCAAGTTTGTTTTGAAAACTTCTCGGTGATGATTGAGGAACTAAGTCAATTTAATTCAACTTTGAATTAGATCTTGTAAAGATTAAATTCAACTTTGAATTAGATAGAATTAAGTTAATTTAAATCAACTTTGAATTATATCCGGTTTAGATTAAATTCAATTTTGAATTAGATTTTTGAAGTTTTAAGTTCGACTGTCCTCTTGTTCAATAAGTCAAGTCCTAATGATTCTATCACTTGTCCTGTAGATTCAAGGAATGTGAATGGTTCTATGCGATTGGTAGTATCCCTTGAAGACAAATGGGCAGAGTAACGACTTGGTAGTGATCAATTGAGTAACCAATAGAATGCGATTGATCCCTGTAGCACCAAATACGTAGAAAAAAAACTGTTAGAAATGTCAATTGAATGCTTATCAAGTCAAGGAATCGAATGCGATTGCCTTTGATGTGTTTGATAGCCAGGTAAAAAGGAACCTTGAATTGCACGGATCAACTCAATGCGATTGAAGAAACAAACTGAATCGCACGGATCAGACTGCGAATGTTCGAACTCACAACCACCTAATCGCATGCGATTGGTCTTAGTGCGGCTGATAGCACCCAAAGTAACAGACAGGTTGAAAGACTATAAGCCGCATACCCCCTTAATCGCATACATAGTGAATCCGGCTTATAGGATCTGAGGTGTCACTATCAAATCTGATGGCCTTACTCCTTATGGTGTCTACCCACTTGTACCTTGATTGGTATGGGTAGTACTTGAGTTACCTTGTTCAACAATTAATCTTTGAAGAATTAATAATTATTTAAATAAAAATCCGATTTCTTCTCCTTCATGACTGCATTTACAGCTCCAATAAATGCTTGAATGCCTAGAAAATTAAATACCAAAAAGTCGAGTATTTAATGAACCATTGAACTTTTTGCTTTTAAAACACTACTCGGTAATTTTGTTCTTCAAGAAAACCTTATAAAACAGTAGCAACCTTTGAACAAACCCGAAGAAATGGTAGAAAAATTATTGTTTATACCTTATATGTGTTCTACCCTTGGGAATCAGTAGAACTCGCACCTTTCTTGAGTAAACCGTATGTTTGTATGCTTTGAAGAAACCGAGTGCTTCTTCTTCACTTTGACCTTGAAGTCTTCGAGATGTAGCTTGTTGTTTTTGAACAATCACGAGCCAAAAACAAGTTTGGCTCTGATACCAATTGATGGTCCCTTTAAGTATAAAGGATGATGCAATGCTAGATGATTATCTTGTTTATGTGTGTGTGTATTCGGTTTAGAGAGAGAGAGCCGAAGGCTTGAGAGAATAACACAAACACAATATGAGAGTAATGAGCAAAGCTTACTTAGAAAGGTGGGGCAAATGCCTTTTATAGCATTTGCCCAAGTTTACAATATTGACATATTTGCACCCTCACTTTTCATAATCTAACATAGAGAAATAACAAAACAACGACCGTCAATAGAAATAGAAACATGAGGCACATGTGACGTAACAAGAACTCGACTACCGTTAGCAATCTCTACTCTAATATGATCTTTCATCACAATAACAGGTAGTTGCCACTTATCACAAAAAACAGTTGACACATAGGAATAGGTAGCACCAGAATCAAATAAAACACATGCAGGTATACAATTAACTAAGAAGATACCAGTAATAACATCACCTGCATTCTTTGCCTCCTCTGTAGTCATCTAGAAGGCTCTCCCTTGAGCACGAGGAGCGCCTCCCTTTTTCTGGCACGCTGCTCCAGACGAACCTCCAGTATCCGAGCTTTGCCACTAAGGGCATTCAGAGATTCTGTGGCCAGGTTTATGACACTTATAACAAACATTTTATTTAAACCGACAATCGTGAGTTTGATGACCCTTTGTTCCGCACTTCCCGTATTTAACCATGTCCTAGCTTCCCGACTTCTGGGATGTATCACCCGTGGTCTGCTTCCAGATCCACCATCACCTCTCTTATTACCAGATGACTGCTCATACTTCCTCTTTGATCCTCCCTATTGTTGCTGTGGTTGAGACTTCGACTTCTGCTTATGTAAATTCATAAATTGTATAGAAATAGGATTTTCTATGTAATATACTCATGGAGTATTAGATAAGGTTTTGAGCAAAATGAAATAATAACTATGTGTTTTCATGGTGTATTTCCATGTTCTCTCTAGTTATTCATATGAAACCTTCATCTATCCTACATTATACTTGAATCACTTGTTATAATGGACTAACAGCTTATAATCATCCTCGGTCTGCCGAGCTAAATCAAAGGCTGCATTGAGTGTTGTTGCAGACCTCATAGCAGATCGGTATTAAATAGGTAAGGCATTATCAAATTTGCTAATCTTAGCTCTTTCATCGGGTAGCAGATGTGGAAGAAACTCATCTTTTCCGAGAATTTAGATATCAGATCTTCCACGGGTTTATCGCCTTTCTGTAGAGCTCTAAACTCGTCCTCAATCTTCTGCATATCATAATCTGAGCAATATTTCTTCCTAAGCTTCTTCAAGAAATCATCCTAGCTTAGAGTATCCAGAACCTCTAGTGATGTAACACTCACGACAGTATCTTATCAGGTAAGCGCACGATCTCGCAACATGTGTCTAGCATAAGTAACTTTCTTCCTGTCCTCGCATTCACTAGACTCAAAGGCGTTTTGCATATTCCGAATCCATGTTTCTTAAACCGCTGGATCACTTACACCATAAAATTTAAGAGGCTCACAATTCATAAAGTTCTTGAAACCAGCAGACTTTGAGACTTCTCGAGCGATTCGTAACGACTCTCGATCGTTCACTTGCTTTAGTTAAGTTTCTAACTGACGTATGTAAGCATCCCTATCTTCATTACAGGAGGAACTAGCCATCTGATTCAACTTCTATACCAAAAGAGAAATACTAGCTATAACTCAAATAATTTAATAGTTATCACATACCAGTACTACTTTAACATATAACAATTCACGTATATCACTCATCACACCCCAATACCACCCAGGGAACACTAAAATAATGGTCGGTCCTGGGTTTGAGATTGAGTACTCAGTAGAGTATCCAATTCCCACACACCTAGGCTCTGATACCAACTTGTAACGCCGTGGATTTTCAGAAGCTTAATTAATAAAATATAATTAAGATACCAACTGTTTAACAAAAAGATATCGTTTAACAAACACAACGGAAACTACTAGTTAGATATTTACATCTACTGTATCATAAGTTTTAACAAAAGACCCAACAGCGTTACCAAATATTTGCCGACCATTAGAACCAGTATCACAGTAAACTAAAGCAACAACAAAAAGTGTCCCCAAAATTTTATCTTGGCAGTATTAACTACAACATGGCACCCCATCCTCACCAACAACTATTTACCTGCAATAGTAAGGAGTACATGGAGAGGGTTAGCTATAAATAGCTAGTAAGTAACGATTAAATATAGTATCATAACAAGAATTTCATAGCATGCAAGGCATAGCCTAGACAACAACAAGTCTACCCTAACAGCTAGCGATGTTCTGGTATAGCAAGGACGAGTCATATCTTGCAAATGTAGTGTTCGGTGTCCTCTGGTTCTTCAGGAGCGCCTAACACAACATTTACAGGTTTGTTAACACATTATACTCAACACAATTGGTTCTAAACATAAGCTACAAAACTTCCAACACACTGGACCCTGCTTGCGATCGCAAGCAACATCCTTGCGGTCGCAAGGACCCTATCAAAACACTCCTTACGATCGCAAGGAAATCCCCTGCGACCACAAGGGTCTTTTTCCACCAATCCAATGCTTACGATCACAAGGAAATCCCTTATAGTCGCAAACATGGTTCTTAGGTTGGTTATGATCGTAAGTTATGTACCTACTATCGTAAACCTCATTTCCTTCGCCTGTAGGCGGTAAATCAACAAAACAACCCTTTACGGTCGCAAGGACCCATCCCTGCGGTCGTAAGACCCATTTTAACCTCTTACGGTCGTAAGGATAATCTCCTGCGACCGCAAGGACCATTTGACCCCCTTGCGACCGCAAGGACCATTCCTTACGACCGCAAGGACCTCTGTTACAGTGAGCTTCATCCCTGTTCGTGAAACAGCCCTGCAATCTCATTTTTAATCACCAAAACTCGAACATAATTCAGATTTAAATGCTTCTATATGTTATTTATGATCAATACAACCTTTCTAACACACACCTAACTCAAAACAAACATTATAATCCATTTTGAATCTTCAAAATGGATCATCTTTCATACAAAACTCAAGAACAAGGTTTCATATCAAGAACACTTACTGGAAGATGATTAAAAGCTGTAGATGATGACTTTAAACAATAAATTAGTAGCCAAACTCAAAATCACAACTTCCTTCTTTGAATTCTACTTAGAACTTGAAAGAGTTTGAGGTGTGTGTTCGTGAGTTTGTGTGTGTTTTGTATGTGTTGTGTCTTCCCAGGGGATAAGAAGGCTTGACCGACTTTGGTTGGTCTTTTATTAAAACGTGGTATTTTGTTTCCCTTTTCAACTTAGAGTTTATCCCTCGTTTACCCGTTTCAACTAACGGAGATATATTTGGAATCATTATCTAAAACCGGTTACTAACTTCCCAATTTTATCTATTATCATAAATATTTCTCATAACACCTTTTTATCATATATAACCAACAAATAACACAATTAGCATCAAAACACATTGATTAAAATCAATGTACAACCATATAAGCACATAGTACAACTACTAACAACTAGGCCCTATTTTGGGATGCTACATCCCTCATGAACATAAACCCATATTTGATAGATTAAAGTCAAATCCCTTTAAGAAACAACATTCCATGCCTAGTTTAGAGAGAAGCTTTAGGAACAGGATATTGGATGATCAAGTTACATGACTGGGTGAGTAGGTGACATGGATTTCTAAGTGAATTATAGGAAGAATAAGGTCCAAAATAAACCTTAGATGATAACTCTCATTATAAAATTAAAGGTTATGGTAAAATGCATGCCGGAAAAGTTACCTTCCAGACAGTTTCTATGTGTACGGTGTGTCATGTGCAAGTGAGAGCTGTTGGTGTCTGCCCACTGACACATGTAGGTCGGTATAATTTCCGATGAACTGCGAGCCTATTAGGTCACACGCCAAGATACGATCCCGACAGCCCGCTAAAGGAGGAAAAGGTCAAAAGGGTAAAAATTTGTTTTTCTCGAGCTTCACGGCCGTGAAGGATGCTCCACGGGTCATGTGCACAAGAACATTGGGTTGTTTCAAAGGCAACTACAAGTGTTGGTAAGTTCCTTCAGGTACTAGTACATCGCGATTGTTCCGTGCCTAGTGTAGACCTCAAACTGGAGTGGAGAACTGGTTATTTACCACCTTCATTCCATAGGTAATCGATCCCCTTTCCCGGATGGAAAAGTTCGATGGTGCACCTTCAACCAGCCAACTTCGGTGAGGGTATAACTCCTTTCCTTTCTTGTTCTCTTGTTGCATGTCACTTTTCAAGAGAAATAACCACCTTTGGAAACATGATTGGCTCGGATTTATTTCTGTGTGTTTTTCATTACTTTTGTTGTGTGTCTTGGTCCATATCATGTTCCAACATGTACCTTTGGGGTACACGACACAAATTTGAAATAAAGTTTTATGTAAATTGTGTAATGCATTGTTCGGGTTAAAACAGTCTCCAAGGGAATGGTTTGGTCGACTCAATTCAGGGATTAGGAAATCTGCCTATTAGCAAAGTAATGACGGCCATAATCTCTATCTTAAACAACAATATATAGGGTGACAACATTTATACTATACATGGAAGATATGATAATGGCACGAGATAATGTTAGAGAAATCTTCAAGTTTCAAGAGTTATTATTGATTAAATTGGAAATGAAGAACTTGAGAGGACAAATATTTTCTTGGAATTGAGGTATGAAGATCAAAATGAGGCATATTTTTGTATCTCTTATCAAAAATATGTTCAAGACTAGTTGAAGGTGGTTGAATTACTAGATTGTAAACCCGTGGACACACCAAATATACAAAACCATGGACTTTGAGAATATTTGTATTGAGTGCCAACTAATAAAGAGAGATATCAAGGATTAGTGGGAAAGCTCATTTACTTGTCTCGCACTTAGCACAATCGCTGACACTGTAAGTGTGGAAGCCAATTTATGCATAAGCAAGTGAAGATCATATAGGCGTCATAATTCGAATTCTTCGATATTTGAAGACTGCACAAGGGAAAAGAACTATGTTTTTAAATAATGGCTATCATAATGTTAAAGGATACACCTACTTTAATTGTGGAGATAATATCTTGGATAGAAGGTCAAGCGCGGGCTATTTCACATTTGTGGATGGGAATTTAGTTACATGAAAAAATAAGAAACGAAAAGTGGTATCCCTTTGTACTGTTGAAGCTGAATTTCGAGGTATGGCAAAAGGGCTATATGAAATTCTTTGGCTTAAAATGCTGCTAACTGAGTTTGTTTTTTCACCAAACTTTTTATTCCTTGATAACAAGGCCTCCTTCAACATAGCTCACAACCCAGTCCAACATGACCATACCAAACACGTGGAGATAGACCGATATCCGGAAGAGAAAGTCATTCAATTTTCATTTGTTAAATCGAAGGATCACTTAGTTGACATTCTTACAAAGGTGGTCTTTAGTAAAAATTTCAATGATTCACTAGACAAGTTAAGTGTTAGAGACAAGTTAGGTGTTGGACACATCTTCACACCAACTTAAGGTGGAGTGTAGACGTAAGTCTCACAATTTCAAGCCTTGATATATGAAGTGCCCATAATTTAAGGGATGTAGTAAATCGTTACTGTGAATAGTTATAACTTTCTAACAATACCGTTTCTTCTTCTTTTCTTGGTAAATTGTGAACTTGTTAAGATTATATAAAGAAAAAACCTACTTTCGTATTAAAAATCATAATTTCTCATATAAGTTAATGACATTCATCTCATCTCCATCACGTTGATTATTGCCAACTACCAACTTATACCATCGCTTTGATTCCTCACTCCATGCTACTATCGATCGAACATGACCAATATTCATCATTGTATCTCTATATATGCCCTCATTGCCTTATCACATAGATATCCCTAGTAGTTGAAAAGTCTGTTATTTTCGTAAGCTAGCTTTTCTTTGTATATTTTTTTGTCACTACCATCAAGAGCAAGAGAAAACGAATAATTGGTGATTCAAATTTAAATGGCAAAAGGGAATACCATCAAAGTCCGGGCAACTCCCTTAAATTGTAGTAATGTATAGTTTTATTTTTTTATTTGAGTACTATCTCTATCTATCTTCGTTTAACATATGCATTATATTATATTTCTTGGGCATCTGTAATACAAATAATATATGCTATTGGTAAAGAGTCACACAATTTTATGCTACACATTTCTAACATGGAAGAATTTGAATCAATGTGTAATTTGTTGATCAATTGTTCATAGTCTCATTTGAACTACATAGTTTATTTAATTTCTTGTTTGTTTCTTTCTTTTTCTCTATGCATATTCATGTTAGATTAGACCCGAGCAAAACATGTGTTCAAATAAGACATGAATAGATGGCCTTTAAAAAAAAAGACATGAATAGATGTGTGTCTCAAGAATTAAAACTATAAATGCAACATATCATCACTCTTGATCAAACTACAATCCTTGAAAACATATGATCATGCTTGATTTTGTTTTTGATATTAGGTGGTAAATGTTGGGAAAATGGTCTAAGAATTCCCAACAAACACCGCCTTACGAAAACAATAAGAAAAATGAACACAAGAATATACGTGGAAACTCCAAAACAGGAGAATAACCATTGGCCTCCATCGAGAAAAACTCCACTATATGACAATTTATTACAACCACATAGACTAATCTCTCAAGCCAACCCCCCAAATACACTCATACTCTCCAAATATTTAACTCACTACTTTCTACCACTCTAATACTAATACAAGATAACAAGAAAGAATCAAATACTCAAAGTATATATTTGATTGGGGCACTTTACATACAAAGCCTTGGACTCCTTTTATAGGCATGGAATCATCTCCACCTTTCCTCACTCTACCAATGCGGGACAAAGAAATTCACATCTTTTATTATAGCCAAAACTTCCAACAATTTCCACCTTGGCTATAATAAAAGAAACATCGATGCCACGTCTAGAGAAACAATATTATGTAAACCGAAAATCATAATTCTCAAATCAGAGAACTATCATACTCCACAATAAAAGAGTATCACCACATAGAATATCCACATTCTAATAATTTCACATCGCCACCTGTCGAAACCTTGTTAAAATAAACTAGCTAAACTACCCGTGTATTAACACGGGCTGATATAACTCAATTTAAAATATATATAGTTTTAAAGAGTATTAAGACGTATAGTAAAAATAATTACAAAACATATATATGAATATAAAATCTCGTAAGAAATGAATAATCATTACAAAATTTTGAAATTCATACATAAGATTATCATTAGATTTTCTTTAAAACCTCTGTAAAAACAACATTGATAGTTTTATTAGTAGGTTTTTCTTAATTATCGCAAATTAAAACTTTTAACCTCTCTTTACTCTTCACTCAAGAAACTGTCACATATAACTGTCCATGAGTGAAAACGTGTCTTTTTAGTACTTCTTATAAATACTCTTTTTAAGAAATATAAAGTTACATTACACGTCTAAAAGTTTTAGTATAATATTAATGTGTTTCTCGTGATGGAGCTTTATCCCGATATTGTAAAACCATAACTATAATATTATTGTTGATGTTGTTTATAAGCGACCCGTGTATCAACACGGGAATGATATAAGACAATTTTAAATTTATATAGTTTTAAAAATATTAACACGTTAAAAAATTAGAAAACATATATATGAATATAAAATCTCGTAAGAAATGATAAACATTACAGAAGTTTGATATATATAAGATTATCATAATACTTTCTGTAGATACTCTTTATAAACAACATTCATGGTTTTATTAGTAATTTAACGCACACACAAACTAAGCTATTTAATTTGAAATGGGCTAATGGCATATCTAATTTGGGTATTTTTCATACTTTTATAATTGTTGCCCTAATTCACGATTTTTTTTAATCTACTGAATGTTGTTTTTTCCTTTTTTGATATCATAAGATATCGAAGATATCTTTTACAGTTGATTTGTGAACTCACTACCTCGCGTTTACTAAATGAATTGCACACAAAATCAACGAATTTTACTAAGGCAGAGTAGGAAATTAGAGATAAAAAAGAACAAATTATGAATCTTCAAACTCATATATAATTTTCGTTTCTTAATCTAGCTTTTAGGTCATTCAATCACAGAATTTTCATGAATCAGACAAATGAGATGTGTTAGAATAGTGGAATTAAAATGGAGCTTACGAAAGGATCTACTAATTTTTCTTTCTTTCCTGTTTAGTAACATAATTGAGCATTGAAAATTTTATTTTAAAACTTAGGGCATATTATTAAAGATCACCTATTTATATCATCGTCTATTTTTTTTAAAAATTAAAAAAATATTTTCCCACCATTACAACATACAATTTTTAAATAATTTCTTTATCCTTTAAACTTAACAAATTTACTTAATAATAGGAACAATTAAAAGGGATGAATTTTGTTATAGTTCAAATGGTTGAATTTTCAATTAAATTTATATTCAAATGGTTGTTATATTATCCAAGTATATCTCATCGTCTACTTCCTTTTCCTTTTTGTTTATATTTTCAAACTTAATCTATCAATTATTATTCCATTTAAATCACATTTTAAAAAATTTTAAATCTAATTCTAAAAGTAACTTCCTTACCTAACAAAGTGGAGTAATTTTAAACCAATTAAATACACGTCAATTAGAAATATGTATTCAATTCAAATTTAAATATATATATTATTATGTTATCCACGATTAATTCAAATATATATTGTTATCTTATCCAAGATTAACAAACACATGAAGTTTGTTATATAAAATTTCCCTTAAGAGATTTGATGAAATTTGACGTAATAACTAATACATTTTTTATTTTCTTTAATTTTTTTTAATCAAGGGCTATGATTGGTAGAGATTTTTTAGGGAAAGAGTTGATGATGTAAGTAACCCTTTTTTTTAATAGTTGATTATATATATGATTCTTTAATTTTTTATATTGATTGATGCACCTTTGTTTGTTTTAAATGTTAACTATTTTTATATAAATTTATCATAAATAAAACAAAACTTTAAAAAAAATTTTAATTTTTATCGAAAGACCGAGGAATCAGTTATTATATCGACTATTATACGTAGATAGAATAAATATAAAAAAGATATAAATTGTTTTATGAATAACTTACCCACTACTATTAATGGATAACAAACAATTAAAAATATACTACTTTAAAAAAAGTGTCATATTACAATAAAATTTATACCAGAACGTAGATAAAAATGAGACGGTCGCAAATATATAATTATTATTTCTCTAAACAAATTATATAATAATTTATTAAACATATTTTATAAACAACCTATAATTAATTATATTAATATACAATTTTTATAAAACACCCTCACATTTTCATAAAAACCCTTAACATATTTTATAAAACCCCCTTAGAATTTTCACAATGCCCCCCTTCCAAGACTTAAGGATTTTTGGCATTTTTGACATCATCATCTCGATTTTTTTAAATTTTTTTTAAAATCAAGAGTTGTGATTGGTGGAGATTTTTTTGGAAGAAAGAGAAACCCTTTTCTTTTAATATATATTAAAGATTAAACATATTTTATAAACAACCTATAATTAATTATATTAATATACAATTTTTATAAAACAGCCTCACATTTTCATAAAAACCCTTAACATATTTTATAAAACCCCCTTAGAATTTTCACAATGCCCCCCTCCCAACACTTAAGAATTTTTGGCATTTTTGACATCATTATCTCGATTTTTTTAATTTTTTTTTTAAATCAAGAGTTGTGATTGGTGGAATCAGTTATTATATCGACTATTATACGTAGATAGAATAAATATAAAAAAGATATAAATTGTTTTATGAATAACTTACTCACTACTATTAATGGATAACAAACAATTAAAAATATACTACTTTAAAAAAAGTGTCATATTACAATAAAATTTATACCAGAACGTAGATAAAAATGAGACGGTCGCAAATATATAATTATTATTTCTCTAAACAAATTATATAATAATTTATTAAACATATTTTATAAACAACCTATAATTAATTATATTAATATACAATTTTTATAAAACACCCTCACATTTTCATAAAAACCCTTAACATATTTTATAAAACCCCCTTAGAATTTTCACAATGCCCCCCTTCCAAGACTTAAGGATTTTTGGCATTTTTGACATCATCATCTCGATTTTTTTAATTTTTTTTTTAAAATCAAGAGTTGTGATTGGTGGAGATTTTTTTGGAAGAGAGAGAAACCCTTTTCTTTTAATATATATTTAAAGATTATGGTGCTACTTCCATGTTTGGCTTACCCGGAAGTTCTTTAACCATCTACTTCAATTTCCACCACACATCTTGCATACTTGCAAACCAATTTTATGTGTAAACCTGTGGATCCGCTAACACATCCTTCTTCAATGGCGCGGACAGACCGTAAGGATATCATGTCTCAAAAGAATTCATCTCCATCAGAGATGAAAGAGACAAATACTAGCCTTGTTGGAGCTCTTTTCCGCTTCCGCTCCACCTGGACAATTGCTCCTCACATGCCCAGATTGTTCACTCTTCCAGCAAACAGGATTCTTCCTCGAGTTCTTCCACTTCTCGTTCCTGCACATCAAAACTGCACCTTGTGATGAAGTTTCACTATTACCTTCCAATCTCTTCTCCTCGGACAAGAGTTTGCTAGTAACATATTCAAATTTCAGGGACTCTTTCCCGTACATCAGAATAGGTTTCATATGTTCATAAGAAGATGTCAACGATAATATAAGCCTCAAAGCTTTATTTTCATTATCAACCTTAACTCAAATAGCCTCTAGTTTGAAAGAATATTATTAAGAACACTTAGATTATCTAAAATTTAGTATCTCCATTAATAACAATCTTTTTACTCACGTCTTAATTGACTTTGTCTGTTTTGATGCTTGAGATTTGACCATGCAGTCTTGTCAAGTCACACGTTATTTACAACATTGGTTATTATAAACGATGGTTGAAATTTGGAGTGCATGCTCATATATAGCAATTTGATCCTACTTAATTTTTAAGAGTTTAAGCAAAGATCAAATTACTAATATACCCTCATTTAAACCTAAAAGGAAACAACTAAATGGGCTTAATTATATTTTTTTAATTACCATTATAATAACTAAACATTCCATAATAAATAATATTTTAAAAATTCAAATCAACACAAATTAATTTGTAACATATAAGATATTATAACAAATTAAATAATAATTAATATATAGTTAAAACAATAAAGAAACTGAAAAGCAGAAAAGCAGAAAAAATATACATGTTGCAGATGAAAACTATTCAACATTATCATAGTGCGTGAATATGATACCCTGCTTTATTAAAAATAGACGCGTTATCGAGTGAAAGTTATTTGTCGTCGCTGCAATTGCGCGGGTACTATGCTAGTATCTTATAAAGCATGTAATATTATCTCTCTTACATTTTTTACTTAATTTTAAGTAGTTCATTTTTATGCAAATAATATAAACCCTTAAAGCAATATCTCAATCAATTATCTCCTTAATTATCTCAACTAATTATGGTAATTATTTATAACAACTCATAAACATGACATCAACAATTTAATTTATCTAATTTTGATTAAATCACTCACATAAACAAAATTTCCAAAACTAGATTATATTTTTCTCTAAGTAGTTAGAGTTGATGAAAAAAAAGAAATAAAGATAGTAAAAAGAGGTGAATGAAAACGGATATGTTGATGAAAAATAGTAGCTGACACAACATTCCGCGAGTACCATACCTTTACATTTTTGAAATTAGGCATGTTATATAACACAAACTATTCGTCTCCACCTCATTGCGCGGGCATAGGGCTGGCAAATCCTGGCACGACCCGAAACCCAACCCGAACCTAACACGATTTGGGTCGACACGAACACACCCGAAACCCAACCCGAACCTAACACGATTTGGGTCGACACGAACATGACACGAAACTGAACTGGGTCAGAAATGGGTCGACCCGAAAATGACACGAAACTTTTCGACACGAACATGATAACCCGAATGTAACCCGTTTAACACGATCTTTTTATAATAAAAATTAAAAAAAACCCAAAAAAATTTTAACTTAAAAATATTTAGAAACTTTAAATTATAAATATGAACTAAGTAACTAGTATAGTTAGAAAATATCAAAATGGCGGGACTCATTTTCAGTATTTTCATTTTACCTCCAAAATTGTAAGTCAAATCAAATACCGTCAATCTTATTTTTGATAAAATTAATAAATATTCATAAGAAATTAAGAATAGAAATAAGAATTAACGAAGAAGAAAAGGGGGAAAGGGGAAAGAACGTATGTGCAAATAAAGAATTAAAATACGTAATAAAAACGTAGTAAAGTTGATATAAGAAAGTTATACATGCAACATTTTTCTAAAATATAATTCGATATGAAATCCTGACATTAAATTCAAGGTATTTGACCGAAAACATAATTTGATTTTTTCTCCAAAAAATGGGTCGACACGAAAACACGACCCGAACCCAACACGAATTAAGTGACACGAACCGAACACGACGCGAAACTAAACCGGGTCGAGAATGGGTCGACACGGAAGTGACACGAAAATGATAGACACGAACACGACCCGAACCATTTAACACGAACACGACCCGAATTTCCAGGCCTATGCGGGCACAATGCTAGTATATCATAAAACATTTAGATTCTTTTGCTTAAACTTTTAAACATTAAGTGTTTTGAAATGACCAATCTACCCATCACCCTTACAAATAAAACACACGCCTTGACAATTGATTTGGATATTAAGTTTGAAAAGTCTAATTTTAAAAATGGAAAGTAAAACAATATAGGCAACTTTCAATTATCAAAACACGAAAACTATACTAATCGAATGGAATTTCTATAGTTGAATTAGAAAAAAGAAACCACATCAATTGGTAAACAATTACAACACATAATTCACACAAGTACTAGAACTTTTTATCTTGAATCGGGTTATATATAAACATATGAAGTTGATGTATTATTTTTCTTATATATATTCATCAAAATGTCTACATTAATTATCATGAACACTAAATTTAGCTAAGAAGAACAATTGAAATTCAAATTTAGTATTTAAAACTTTAATAAAATGAAATTTGAATATTTTTAAGATTATATATAATAGGGGATAGTTTAAATTGAGAAATGTTTAGATTTGATGAGATAAAATAAAGCTTGAAAGATAGTCCTTCAAAGAGTTAAGATGAATTATTATTAGCTGTAGCTGCTCAATGCAATTGGAAAACCCTCCATCTCAACATAAAGTCTGCATATTTGAACGGTGAACTTGAGGAGGAGAATTATGTAAAGAAGCCCGAAGGTTTTGAAATAGTTGGTCATGAAGAAAAAAATGTTCAAGCTTTATAATGCACTGGATGCCAAGATCGATGCATTTGCTAAAACATGACTCCAAAAAGAGTTTAAGTGAACCAACCCTTTATGTGAAGCAACCTAAACCTCAAGAAAGATTAATAATTTATATTTATGTCGATTATTTAATTGTAATTGGAAGCAACGATGATCTTGTTATAGATTTTAAAAATCAAATGGACTATGAATTTAATATTCAGATTTGTGTTCAATAAGTTATTTCCTTGGCATTGAAGTCAAACAACAACCCAGTGGTGTTTATATTTCTCAAAAGAAGTATGTAAGCGGTCTTCTTAAAAGATCATGTTCTCGTGCAAATCAGTGACTTCGCCACTTGTTTCAAATTAAAAGCTATCAAATGATGATGGAGAGAAGCTAATTGATCTAACTCCATATAGAAGTATTGTCTCTAACAATTTCAAGACCGGATTTCGCTTATTCAGCTAGTTTCCTATTCAGGTTTATCAATGCACCATCTAGTTCTTATTTGGGATCTGCAAAGAGAATACTAAGATACTTGAAAGATCTCATGACTTAGGAATCATGCTTGAAAGAAACAAGGACGTAAAACTTGAAGGATATGTGAATAGTAACTGGGCTGGAAGCATCGATGATATGAAAAGCACTTCTAGTTATGTTTTCTTGTTCAAATGCATTACGTGGAATTCTAAAATGCAAAGCATTGTTGCACAATCTACTGTAGAGGCAAAACATATAGCTGTTGCAGCTACTGTAAATCATGTTGTTTTGGTTAGAAAATTATTGTGTGATTTACATCTAACTCAAGAAGGTCCAACCTTAATCTACTGTGATAATAAATCTGTTATTGCTGTAGTAGAAAATCATGTGCAACATGGAAAAACAAGACACATTAACATCAAATATCATGCCATTCGAGAAGCTGAAAATAATGGAGAGGTCAAGTTGAAACATTGCACGTCTACACTCAATTTGTAGATAAGCTAACTAAGTCTCTTACTGGAATGAAGCTAGATTATTTGAAGACTCGACTTATGATGACCAACAACAATCTTAATGAGGACTGTTAAAGCATTTAATACTGTTATTGGAAATACACTTCCTAGTATTTTGTAAACTTAGTTTTGTAGTATCTTTAACCATTAAGCAAACTTAACTATTAACAAACTTAAACACTAAGTACTTAGCTCTATGTAGGTTAAGCTCTTAAGGAACCTTAATCATTAAGAATGCTTAGTTGTGAAGAAAACTCTCTTTTATTAGCCTATAAATAGGTATTCTATCTCAAGGGTTATAATATAATAAAGCTTCATAAATATTTACTCTTCTACACTTGTATTCTCTAATTCAAAATATTTCCATTATAATCTTAAATATTTACGGATCCATTGTTCATAGTCATTTGAACTACACAGTTTATTAGATTAATTTGTTGAATTTTTTCCTTCCATCTCTATACATACTTATGTTAGATTAGAACCTACATGTACCACATAATTGATTAGCAAAACATCTTATATTCAATAAGATATGAATATATGTGTGTCTCAAGAATTAAAACTATGAAATGAAATATATCATCTCTCTTGATAAAAACTCAACCGTTGAAAACATATCATCATGCTTAATTTTGTTTTCCGCATTGAATGTTAAATAAATGAAGATAAAAACAATAGGTTCTTTTGTTAAAAAAAAACACTTAGAGTTTAATATATAAACATCAAACGCTACCAAAAAAAGGTTTTCTACTCATACTCCTATACATACAATTTAAAGTATTCATCTCCGAAATCATGACATATTAGGTAACAACAAAGACAAGAAATACAAAGAAAAACAAAAGGACATAAAGACACCAATATAGTTAATCTTAATATCAAACTCCCTCTTCTCTTCTTCCTTTTTAGCCCACTCTTTTTTCACCCTTTTCATTTCCTTGAATTTCTTATGGCTCTTCCATCTTTCAGAATCAACCACCACCTTCCTTGTTACATCATTTTCCTCCATAAGTGCAGCCTGTGAAATCACCAAAAACTCCCCACCATTTACACTATTTGTATCCAAGTCCTCACATATTAATACCACCTCCTTCACATGCAAGGCCTCCCTACCAAAACCAAGCACCACCTGTATTTTACATTTTACCATCTCATTAGACTCACATCCGGGTAAAACGGTGACGTATTGCAGAATTGTGTCACTACTCATCCAATCCTGCCTTGCACTAACCGCTTTGATGCTCGATATGTCTCCTGCCCGTTTCCGGGACGGGTCGATTAGAATCCAGTTTAGCATCAACGATTCTTGCAGATGTAATAAGGTAGCTTCGTCAGCGCCTGCAAGCTCATCGACTTTCAAGTCGATGCATCTGGAGATTCCGCTCACGGGTTTGGATCCGGATCGATTGCTAGTCGGATCATTGTTTAATTCAATCCGTAACGCTGAGCATAGGAAATCAGGTGTGGTGTCTGTGAATCTAACGGAGGAGTAAATTATTTCGTTCTTGTAGCGTATATCAACGGCTGATATAATTTCAGATGGCAAAGTATGAGATGAACTGTCAGGAACATGTGACGAAATACAATCTTGCTTGGGAATACACCATGCGGGGTAACAGTGGTTGATGTCGGTGATTAGAGAAGGAAAGGAGTCTTGAAAAAAAGACCGGTGACCGGCAGGGAAGGTGGATATGACGTCATCAACGAGTGGGTGGGTGATCGAGGGCCAAGTGGTGTTAGTGATTTGAGCCCAAAGTTGTTGATCGGAACAGAGGGCTTGCAGAGATGATGAAACGGTGGCGACGGCGGAGAGAGAAGGGCCGTCGAGTCGTGGTAGTATGTGTGTCTGAATTATATGTGGCTGAATATCGGCGAGAGAAGTCGTCGGCATTGTAGTCAGCTGATGTGTTTTCGTTCTTTCAAGTTCAATGGATAGTGCTGCTAACTTGGGTCAGTATTTATGCTTAACGACCAAGTGGCATGCAAATTGTTATTATCTTATCTTAAAATAGAAAGTACAATAATAATATTTAATATTTAAAAACTACAAGTGGTTACCAAGACGTGTGTTTTTGGAAGTTAAGATACAAGTCATTGTGGTCATTGTGGGGTTATGTGATAATGTCATACTCCACTACCAACTCCATGTCTTCTAGAAAACCAATAATAATGGTAATGGATATCTATATTTAAATATTATAATAAGGACTTTGTCATATTTTGTTGTCGGCTTTTGAACATTAAATGACTGTTTTTTATAACGACTTCTATATGTAATATAAATTGGAAAAAAGATATTTTTTCTTTCAATACCAAGTTTAAGTATTATTACATTTACAGAGTTAATTACATTTTTAGTTCTTGTGTTTTGCTCAAAATTACTGATTTGATTACTAAATCGTAATTTTTACGGATTTAGTCTTTTCCGACTTGAGTTTCTTGCACTTTTGGTCCCTGTCTAACTAAAAATGACAAATATGCCCTTACTTGAATTATTAAATCATTTTCTATGTTTTTAAAGTAATTTAAACTAATATATATCTTTTTAAAAAGTAGAAAAAATAAAAAATCATAAATTAAAATTATTTAATTAATTTGCTGATTGCTTTCTTCTTTTTCTTTGTTAGACCACCCGCATCCGAGCTCGTGAGAGGCTCGTGAGGGGCGCTCACCGGTGCGAACACCATCGCCGCCCTGTGTGATGGCCGGCTCACGCTCACACTCGTGAGGCGGATCGCGCGGGTGAGGGGGAGAGAGACGTTGGGCTGTAGCCGTTGCACACACACACACACACACACACACACATATATATATATATATATATATATATTTTAATTCTTCCCCTCATATATATACACCTCTTTTCTTTAATTTTTTTACACATATTTTTACTACTCTCCTCTCAAACTGCAATATATTCTACTTCAACATTTATATACATACAAACATGTCATCTGATTCGTCGAATTATTATGACGATGATATCGAGATTAATCAAGCGGAGGCAGATTTTCTCTCCGTTTATCGTGAAACGAGAACCAATTTGTTTATTGGTTTGTCCAATGAGGTTTTTGATGTGTTGCGCGAGTATGATGAAGTTAACTCTAGTCAATCAACAAGACGGCGAGGCCCTGATCAATTTAGAGACCGTGAAGCTGCACACGAGCAACTTGTAGCAGATTATTTTGCCAACAGCTGCACAATATGATATTAGAAGACGAAGAACATGTGATTTGTCCATTCGACGAAAACATTAATCAACCAAACGATGAAGACGACGTAAAAATTAGCGAACAACAATTTGAGGCTAATGTCCGAGAAGTCCGAAGTGCGGAATTGCATCACAACCTTCGATCGGATCTAATCGATCACATTAATCGGCTTCCAAGATGGAACGACGACGTTAACTAGTATTTTTTATTTAAATTAATGTAGTTATGTTTTTTTTATGTAATTTGAAATTTATAAAATATTATTTTAATTTATATTGTTATTTAATATTTTTTATAATTATTATGTTTTAATTTATATTGTTTAAAAAAAAGAAAAAGAAAAGAAAAAGAAAAGAAAAAGAAAAAGGATGTGAAGGGTGTGATGGATGCAGGGGTTTGTGTGATGTGATGAGAAAATGATGGAATACTGATATGGCGCTGATGTGGCTGTGAAAAAGATGTGATGGATGCGGATTCACCCTTATCATCTCCAACCACCATATCTCCTTTAAAACACGCTCGATGAAATCAATGTTCAAATCAAAACCAAAACAAACAAATCTGAAATTTTCAAGAACACATACAATAGTTTAATATCATCAAGAATACATGGATATCATCACATCTCAAACCCAAATTGGTCACCGTCGCTGATGATCGTTGACATCGGAGTTCGTTGGTGTCGGAGTTCGCAAGGTCAGTTCTTCAGATCAAGCCTGACAGTGATTCTTAAAAATCATTTTTGGAAAACCTTTCACAAAGAAACAGAGGGGTGATGGATGAATCTTTCAAGGGAGTAGCGACGTTGAGTGACTGTAACCAATTCGAAAAGCAAAATGGAGAAGGAGAAAAAAACACACACATATACAAAATATATCCATAAGAACCCTAGATCTAAAAAAAAGCAAAATGGAGAAGGAGATGAAGCAGGTTCAGAATTGAGTTTGTCTTTGCGTACATCTATCGTCGGAGGTCGGTTTCAGCGTGTTCGACGTGTTGTTGAGTACATCGCCGTAGTCGATGCACCGTCGGAGGTGTCGGGGTCTATTCCGCTTCCGGAAACTAGTGAAGAAATGGTGGTGGTGATGTTGTCTAATGTAGCCGAAGCAGAGAGAGAGAGAGAGAGTTAGAGAGAGAGAGATGCTACCATCGATTTCCGACTTCGGCGGTAGTGCGGTGTCTCGCGGAAGCGGCGGTGGAATTTCTTGCGGGTAGGTGGGATGGGTATGAAGAAACGTTGGGGACACAGCTGTAGTGTGTTTTGAGAGTGAAGAGGGTGATTAGGGAAATTTAGGAGGATATTTTTTATTTCTTAATATTAAACTGTTATTTAAATTATTAAAATAAATAAAAATTAAAAGAAAATACATAAATTAAAGAGGTAAGGGCAATTTAATCTTTTCAAAATTGAGAGGGACCAAAAGAGCAAGAAACTCGAGTCGAGAGTCCAAATCCGTAAAAAGTGCGACCCAAGGATCAAATTCATAATTTTGAAAAACCAAAAATATAATTAACTCTTATTTAAATTTAAGGGTTAATAATGAAAAAAACTTTAAACTTTGCTTTACTTTTTGGTTTAAACCTTAATATTTGTTTTTACATGATTTAAACCTTAAACTTTATTTTACTTGTTGGTTTAAACCTTAAACTTTATTTCTAAATGATTTAAGCCTTAAACTTTAAATATATTTATATTAAACCCATAAATTTTTATTTACTTACTTAAAATGGGTAAAAAGTAAACCTACAACCTATTCAATCGGCTACCTCATCTCCCCATAACACACGACTTGTAAAACATTTAGAGCATAAAAGGGGAGCGGCGGTGAAATCGACGACGGGACCAAGGGCAGTGAACGGCGAAGCGACGACGGGACCAAGGGCGAACGGCGCTGGCCTTGGTCCCGTTGTCGTCGTCTTCGTCGGTCGTTGTCCTTGATCCCGTCTTCGATTTGATTATAATGAGTATGATTTGATTAAGAAAAACACAATCTAAATTCTTTATCTTTCTAATTTTGATCCATGCAAAAACTTATTTTTTATATTAATGAAAGCATCTTTTATTAAAATACGAAAAAGATAATTCATTTTAGTAATAAATGTTGATATTTTTTAGCAGTCTACTCTAATATGAAGGTATCGATCATAAAAAAGATATGATTTATATGTTTGTGTTCTCGGGTTGTTAAACTTGTATTCTAAACGGTAATGAGACTTCTAGATTTTTTTTTAAAGTAGCAAATAAAACCTTATTACGACACAACTCATCACATTAAATACAATGATGGACGTAGCTTTCACCGTCACCTTGCTCTAAACGTTTTACAAGTCGTGTGTTAAGGGAAATGAGGTAACTGGTTGAATAGGTTGTAGGTTTACTTTTTACCCATTTTAAATAAGTAAATGAAAGTTTATGAATTAAATAGAAATATATTTAAAGTTTAAGGTTTAAATTATTTAGAAATAAAATTTAAGGTTTAAACCAACAAGTAAAATAAAGTTTTAGGTTTAAACTAAAAGTAAAATAAAGTTTAAGGTTTAAACCATGTAAAAACAAAGATAAAGGTTTAAACCAAAAAGTAAAGCAAAATTTAAGGTTTTTTCTATTATTAACCCTAAATTTAACTAATTAAACATAAATATCCTTCACCAAACATAAGTAATAATTTACTTCAACAATGCCGTGGAAAGATGAGTTTTTTGGTTATATGCTTTATTTTAATTTTAAACTAATTTAACATATAAATATAATTTTAATTTTCACCTTATTAATTATGAAGACTAATAATCTTTGAAGATTATTTAAATTTTGAATTATAAATGATATTCAAAATTTTATTTGTACGACTAAGAAAAAGTATGCAATTAAGACTTATTTCCTATTATCTTTTATATTATGACTTTTCTTTTATTGTATTTTATTGTTGATAGTGGTTATTAAACAACAGATATTATCCCCCTAATAAATTATTTGATTAATTCTAGTACTTAGTAGCAAAATCAAAATAAGGTTTCCATATGTGCATTGGTTCAATTTGAATAGTTGAACTTTTAACCACAGGTGTGACTTGTCGAGCGAGACCATTAATAACAATTTTTTTATTCACCATCAATGACCTTATCTGCCATAACTTTTGAGGCTTGAGATTTGATCATGTCTTCTTGCCAGGTCACACGTTAAAGCTTCAAATTAGAGTTGTTTTTCGTACAATAACTGTAAGAAACAATCGTAACCATTAATTAAAATAAATCAATGATTAATAATTCTGAGGGCTAATGATTTACTTATAAATAACTAATGATTAATATATTAATGATGTTTTAATGAGTGATAATTTAGACAAATCAATTCTCGAAAATTAGTGGTCGCTCAACGGACGGACGCAATTCACGGTGGTAAAAATAAATTAAATGACCAAAATACACCTACTAATGATGTTAAGAACAGTTTTCACAGTTCTCGTACGAAAAGAGTTATCGATTGAACTTATATATATATATATATATATATATATATATATATATATATATATATATATATATATATATATATATATATATATATATATATATATATATATATATATATATATATATATATATATACATGTGTGTGTGTGTGTATTTGTTTGTGTAGTCATGTTTATACTACTTTCTTGAGTATTAGAGATCGATGCCTTGATCTCTGCATGAAAGCTCCTGTGATCTGTGTGAGAACTACTAATAAAACATGCTTTAACATGTTTGATTTAGTTTTGTCACATTTACTTCAAGAATATTTAATGTGATTTAAGATGCAAATACTTTTACACACATTGACCTCAAACGGCATTGCGAAAAATAGTGCTTAAAAGAGTTAATATGAATTATGTTAAGTCTGTGAGACGTACTATTCAACTTAAGCTCAGTAGTCAAATTCAGGACATAAACTGTGTTTCTATGTAAGTCTTAGAGATCGAACTTGAGTGACTTTCTGAGTTAAGTTTAGAGTATCTTTGTGTGTATTCACGTAGAGAATCTAAGTCGAGTTAAGTATTCACTTGATGTGTCTGAAGTTGAATAACCCAGTTTAACGAGAAAAATTAGCCCGATAAGTGTTTAAATATATTTTAAATTCTTCACTCTGTATCTACACTTGGATAAGTCTTAGAATAAGTCTTAGTTTGTTAATTAAGCTATGTATCTGAAGAAACAACTATATAAGCTAACAGTCTAATATGTTTAGAGGTTACATCCTTAAACCACCTATACATACTTTGTGAGTCAAGTATACACGTTTATCCGTGACTGATAAGTTTAGAGTTCTTTAGAGAGTTCATTGTTTTGTGTTCATATGTTGAAATAGCAAAACGATATCTAGCAATTAGTTTGTTAGAATTAAGAGAGTTAAATTGTACTTTGTGACTTAGATTATGATTTCTTTACTACCTTGTGTAACACCACAAATCTCAAGCCATTTTTTTTAAACCACGACGGAAGCGTTGCAATAAAATATAATAGAAACAGCAACACCCACAACATAAAATACATAATGTACTCGTTTTACAAAAGGAGATACAAAATATGGCTCGTCATTTTCAAAAGTATATCAGAGCGACATTCAAACTTTCCTATACACACGAACTCCAGAAAAAACAACCGCGCTTACCAAAAACCTGCAAAATGGAGTTAAGGTGGGGAATTAACACAAATCTAAGTGAATGAAAGTTAAAACCACAAACAGCAATAGCATAACCACAACGATTACAACAAAATCAAATAATCACACAAATTAGAGGATCGGCGGTTCCGCGCAGAACCTTCAACCAAATGCCGGCGAAAGCATAGGTTTACCGATAACCATCTGCTAATTGGCACATTTAAACCGGATGTTGCAACAAATGCAACAGAAGATCTAGAACTGTTCAACAATAGCAAACTAGCCCAGCCCAATTCCACGCGTAGTTGACCTATATCAAATACTACGTACACATTATCATGCCATGTGCACATATCTTGGACACAACGATAAATCAACGCGTAGCCAGTCAATCAAACAATACTAGACTAAACAGTCTATCAAAGCATCAATCATGCGAATACATGCAACCATACAGTTGCAACTAATACCACCCGCGAGTTAACGTCCACTCACCTCGTTCTAAAACTGTGTCCCAGTTATCTAACTACTGAGTCGTTGCGTTTCCTGAGAACACAAGAACACCGAAATCAGTTCCCAATTCATAAATATATACACACATATTTATATTCATAATAATCCTCAATAACATGTTAGAACCACATATAATAGGCATATATGGCATGCACATGAGTAAACAACAAACAAAACACTTCGAATGGGGCTTCGAGTAGCCTTTGAACGTACCAAAATCGAAGAAGGCTTCGTGCGGACCAAGACCGAAGAAGGCTTCGAGCGGACCAAGACCGAATAAGGCTTTCGAGCGGACAAATCGAGGAAGGCTTCGAGTGGACCAATCCAATCCCCCCTACACACCCAACCTTATTCCCTGCTCTTCATATGCTCGAAAACTTCACCAGCACGAATTTTAATTCTGAAAATCAATATATAACGCTTCTAAATAGGGTTGTAAACGAACTGAACGAACACGAACGGGGTTTGTTCGTGTTCGTTCGTTTAACTTTAGCTGCACAAATAAATGAACATGATCGGATAAACGAATGGATTTTTGTGTTCGTGTTCGTTCAGTTAACTTTAGCCGAACAAATAAACAAACACGAACGATAAACTAATGAGCAATGTATTCGATTGTTTAAAAAATTGGTTAGTTCATGTACATTTATGTTCATTCATTTAAATGATAAACAAACGTAAACGAATGAACACACATTATAATACAAATTTAAGATTATTAAACACAAATAAATATTATATCTAAATACACACATATAATATAAATATATATATTTAAATAAAATATAAACAAACGTTCACGAACATAAATGAACGAACGAGACCTATGTTCGTGTTCGTTCGTTTAATCAAATGAACAGAAAATCTTGTTCATGTTCGTTCGTTTAATAAAAAAACGAACATAAATGAACTTCCCGTCAAACAATTTCATGAACAATTCATGAATGTTCAGTTTGTTTACAACCCTACTTCTAAATCACAAAAAACATCAAATATCATCATATAACATGTTTATAATCTTTAAGAGCAACTTCAAAACAATTAAAACAACCTAAATCTATGAAACACACTTTTCAAGAAAGCTTCAAGAACTCCATTAATGGTGATGTTAGATTTCTAACATAAAACTCATCAAACTCAATCAAAGCATCATGATTCATGATGATAATCAACAAGAAACACATATATACCTTTATCTTGAATTATCACCCACAAGATCAAAAGAATGAATATTCAAGTAGTCACTTATTCTTTAGCTTTCAAAATACGCACATACAAAATAAAGAAAAGAACTTCCCAGTGAAGTTAAACAACATAGGTCGGCTGGAAATATTGATAAATATATAGACACAGTGCAAATATACTGCTTTCTAACAAACAGTTTATCAATTAAGCAGTCAATCTCAATTAGTTTATAACTAATGAGGTATTATTCGGGACCCTCTTTTAAAAAAGAATTCATAGATATCCGAAACACATACTTAATAAAACATACTTATAACATGTGGCTCGATTAATATATCTAATAATCATCAAACGATAATAAATAAACATATAAACAATTATTAAACACTCACACCGACAATGAAACTACTAGGCCCGGTTCGAGGTTGTTACAAATCTCTCCCCCTTAAAAAGATTCCATCCTCGGAATCTCATCGCGTTCGAATAACTGAGGATATTGATTTCTCATATCAGCTTCTATTTCCTAGGTCAAATTAGAACCCAAACTGTGCTTCCATTTTACTAACACCATCAGAATCTGTTTTTTACGAAGCTTTTTCTTTACGAAGCTTTGTCTTTACGAAGCTTTGTCACTTTTCGATCTAGTACTTTAACAAGTTTTTCCACTAATCTCTTCTTAGAATCAACTTTCAGTTCATGTACCGGGAGAATCTGACTCTGATCTTCTACTTTACATTTCCGCAGATAACAAACATTGAAAGTATCATGAATCCCTGTTAACTCAGGAGAAAGATCAGTAGTAACTATCTAATCGTTGACCACCTTCCGTATTCGAAACGGACCAATATAACGAGGAGCTAGCTTCCCGCGTTTGTCAAAGCAAATAATTCCCTTTCATGGTGAAACTTTCAAGTAAACTAACTCATCATCCATAAATGACATGGGTCGACGACGTGGATCTGCGTACATTTTCTGTCTATCTCTTACAACTTTCAGTTTCTCTCGCGCTATAGCAACCTTTTTAGCCGTCATCTGAACGATTTCGGGACTGCATATTGTTCTTCACCTACCTCTAACCAGCATGTATCCCTATGATCACAATACCAGTTGGTGATAATCTCCTGTGGCGCTGGGAAAGAAGTGAGTAAGTCATTGACATTCTATAGTGATGAAGACAAGAAGATATATGCATTGAATGACAAGGCAATGAGTGTTATGTAAAATGCCCTAACTAATCTTTTACTACACACCAAAACTGGCTATCAATCTGCCAAGGAGGTATGGATACGTTGAGTGTAACTTATGATGGCACTGATCTAGTCAAGCAGCCAAAGAAAAATCACTTAAATAGATCTTATGAGAACTTTTCTTTAAGAAAGATGAAAGTCTATGTAAGATATTTACAAAATTTCAGTGCTTGATTAATGACTTGCTAATTGTAGGCATTAAGAAAGATAATGCACAAAATAGTCTTGAAGTTCATGGATATATTACCTGAAAAATTCAAATAACACTTCAGGCTGGAGAAACGCTACATATTTATAAGAAGATCCAAAGCTATCTTCTATAACAAGATCACAGAGTTGCGGTGTAAGTCATCACTATATGCTGAAAAATGTATTAACCAGCAAATCCCTAAACAAGTAAAGGTTGTGCTTGGTGGTGACTATATTAAAGAAGCCTATGCAGCTAATAATGAGATAATAAGCACACTCTCTCAGGATGATCTACTTAATGAAGAAAAGCCTAAAACATCTTGTGATATAAAACCTGGTCAAGAATTAAACCTTAACAGAGTTGTGAGACCCAAACAAGGTCCTACCATAATCAACTCTGACCATGGTATGGAATGTTGTAGTTCCAGGTGTTGGGGTTTCACGAGCACAACGGAAGCACAAGAGACAACATAACATGCATAATGTACAAGTAAACAAAGCATAAAACACCAAAATGGACCATATATCTATGGCTATCAAATGCAACATGTAAAGAGAGAGTTATGAGATTATACCCTTATGAGAACTCCTGGAATAGATGAGGATGATAGTGATGACAAGAAAGCCAAGAACGAGCTCCTCTCTATTGATAGTCTACCCCGGGTTTACACAATCCTCAAGTACTAGCAAGCTTGGATGAACTTCAATGCCTTGAATACACCACAAGTACAACAACCACTCTCTATTTTCTGGACTCACACACAAGAAACCCTCTAAAATGAAGCAAGAGATGCTCTAAGTGTTTTTGTGTTCAATTTAGCAAAAAGATGGAAGGCAAGACTTAAGAGGTACTTTTATAAGCATCTACATACCCTTCTAGTTGCCCCATAACCGGCCAAGCGGCCATCATGAAGCCCTCCATGCATTGGTCCAAAATAGAGGTGGAAAACACAATGATTGCATGCAGTCTGACACGCGATCGTGGCGTGAACCCTTAAGGAGTTCGCGGCGCCAAATCCTTAAGAGATAGAGGCGCGAATCTTAGCCTACATACCAACTCTTTTCCATTTTGACACTTTTAGTCTTTATACTTAGGTTGCTGTTAGGATTGATCCCCAGTGTGTGACACAATAGGCCCACACATTATCGGCAGTGATCTATATGGCGTACGTGCACAGTGGGCATACTCCAACAAACTCCCACTAGCACATGACACACCGTACCCATAAACCACATACAAAGAGCGGCCTCTAGTAAGGCATCTCTGCCCCCAAGTCAGTATGGGATTTGTCATCAGGAACAAAAACCAAATCCAGAATCAGTATGAAATGGTCCTATAGATAAGTGATCATACATCCATTCGTTCGCAATATCCGTGTGAACACGAGACATAGTTAAATGTCAATCTTCAGATCGTTCACAATTATGTTTCTTGATCTCATTTGATGGTGACCCAAAATCTAGTTTCAATTGATCAAATATCATTGCAACTCGAGCACGGCCATGCATTTTACGTCAGCGCTCAATCATCGAGGGGCCCATGGATATCTCTCTAGGACTAGAGGAACGAATCCCTTTGACTACATTGCTCCGCCACATACACCATACTTTACCTAAAAGCTCCCTTTATAACAGCCAGTTACGAACTGCGTTTGAAAGCAATTAAGGCAAAGCAGGCCCATGCTTTGGAACACATGTATCTCCGGTCTAAGTACGAAATGATATTATCATCCTGACTTACTCGTGACTTAAACCATGAAGTAAGTTCAGGTATGGGTCATCCAGTCACTTGACATAGTCAATCACAGGCGAAGTGTTACATCTCTTTTATCTAATCCATTATTAGATAGCGACCAACCACTTCCCTCAGCCTTAATTCAAACTTCCTCCCCATGAAGAATGACTGACTGTGGACATTTAGAATGAAAAAGTATTCTGGGAAGTGTTTAAACATGCTAAGATGGAACACCGTAAGGATTCATAAAATATTCGCCATTGGCGTATCATTAAATCATATTTAATAATCAATATAGTTGACATCGGCTTATGGAAATGTCACCACTCTCTATAACATCTCTGATGAAGTGGTATTTCTGAGAAATGTGCCTCGTTCGCTAATGAGCCCTTGGTTCCTTAGCTAATGCAACCGCACCCTCATTATCACAAAAGATCTCAATGGGGTCGGATATGCTAGGAACCACTACAAGGTCTTGGATGAACTTCCTCATCCATACCGCCTCCTTTGCTGCTTCACTAGCCGCAATGTATTCTGAATCGGTAGTTGAATTAGCAACGGTGTCTTGCTTGGAGCTCCTCCAACTAATAACACCACCATTAAGAAGGAACACAAACCCCGATTGTGATCGGTAGTCGTCCTTATCAGTTTGGAAGCTAGCGTCAGAATAACCATGTACTCTAAGCTCTTCCTTACAACAATAGACTAAGAACATCTCCTTGGTCCTCTGAAGATACTTGAGAATGTTCTTAACCGCAGTCCAATGGGCTTGCCCGGGATTAGCCTAATATCTGCTTGTCATGCTCAAGGTACACGATACATCAGGATGGGTGCATATCATTGCGTACACGATTGATCCTACTGCCGAAGCATATGAGACCCTCTTCATTATGTCTAGTTCCTCTTTGGAACTGGGACTTTGAGACTTGCTCAAAGTCACTCCATGCAACATAGGGTTGTTACCCCTCTTCGAGTCGTCCATCTTGAATCGCTTCAAGACTTTGTCCACATATGCACTCTGGCTAAGCCTAATGAGCCTCTTAGATCTATCTCTATAGATCTTAATGCCCAAGATATATGCTGCCTCCTCCAAGTCCTTCATAGAAAAAACAACTCCCATGAAAAAAATTGACATCTTGCAGTGTTGGGACGTCGTTTCCTATAAGTAGAATATCATCTACATATAGGACAAGAGATACTACAGCGCTCCCACTAGCCCTGACATACACGCATCGCTCATCCTTGCTTTTCGAAAATCCAAACTATTTGATTTTCTCATCAAAGCATAGGTTCCAGCTTCGAGATGCTTGCTTAAGTCCATAAATGGACTTCTTTAATCTACAAACTCTATCAGGATACTCTGCATGTACAAAACCCTCGGGTTGTGACATAAACAGCTCTTCATTAAGATTCTCGTTAAGGAAGGCAGTTTTAACATCCATTTGCCATATCTCATAATCATAAAATGCTGCTATTCTGATAGACTTTAACATGGCCACCGGTGAAAAGGTTTCCTCACAGTCAATACCATGAGTTTGTGTGAAACCTTTAGCCACCAGTCGGGATTTAAAGGTATCTACAGATCCACCCATGCCAGTCTTCTTCTTGAAGATCCATTTACACCCTACTGTCTTACACCCGGGTGTAAGATCAACAAATTCCCAAACTTGGTTGTCCGACATGGATTGCATCTCACTCTCCATAGCTTCCTTCCACCTAGCAGACTCATTGCCCGGTACGGCTTCCCGGTAGTTGGTGGGTTCATCATGATCCACCAATAAGTCATTACCCTCAGATATGAGAAACCCATATCTCTCTGGCTCATGACGTGGTCTACCAGACCTACGAGGAATCATTGGAGTGTTGTCAGGTACCGACGCATCTTCCTGCTCAGTTTCAACCACTTCGGGTTGAGTGCTAGTGCCGACGCTAGTAGTTTCCCCATTGGGTTCTTGAATTTCTTCAAGATCAATCCTCTTTCCACCGGATTGCATGAATATTAGTTCCCTTTAAAGGAAAACAGCCCTTCTCGCGATAAATACTTTGTTTTTGGAGGGCTTATAGAACAAATATCCCATGGCTTCGGTTGGATACCCAATGAAATAACACCTCTCAGACCTGGGTTCAAGTTTGTCCTTTACCTCTTGTCTAACGAAGGCAAGACATCCCCAAACCTTGAGATATGCGATCTTAGGAGCTACTCCATGCCAATCTCATAAGGTGTTCTTTGGACTTTCTTAGTCGGTACGAGGTTAAGGATCCTTACCGCCGATTCGAGAGCGTACCCCCAAAAACTGTAGTTCCGTGTGACTCATCATTAATCGGACCATATCCAATAATCTCTGATTCCTCTACTCGGCGACACCATTCAATTGTGGCATCGTAGGAGGAGTTAGTTGTGAGATAATCCCACAACTAGAAAGATGATCACGGAACTCCAAGCTCAAGTATTCGCCTCCCCTATCGGAGCGAAGTACTTTGATAGCCTTGCCCAATTGATTCTGGACTTCGTTTTGGAATTTGTTGAAGACCTCAAAGGTCTCAGACTTATGCCTAATCAAGTAGACATATCCATATCTACTAAAGTCATCAGTAAATATGACGAAGTATCTTGAGTTATTCCTTTTAACATACTTGAATGGACCGCATACATCGGTATGCACTATGTCCAACAAGTCTTTACCCCTTTCACCCATACCGGTAAAGGGTGACTTAGTCATCTTGCCCAATAAACAAGACTCGCATACTTCATTTGACTCTAGTTCAAATCCAAGATCCCATCCGCTTGGAGCTTGGTGATGCGTTTCTTGTTTATGTGACCAAGACGACTATGCCATAAGGAAAACTTATCCAAAGTATCTTTGGAACCAAAATCAATATTCATGGCTGTTCTATTATTTTCTATGTATGCATCAGTTTCGTATATACCACGACAAGGATCAACTTTAAAATAACAAACATTTTATTTAAACAAGATATAGTTCCATTCTCAAATTTAAAGTCATAACCATTGTCATACAAAGCATAAAAGGAGATAATGTTTCGCGCCACATTTGGCGAATAGCATACATCATTTAAAATTATAGAGTAACCAGATCAAAAAGTATGCTCCACGCTTTCTTTCTCCAAGACGACCTCCTTGTTCCCCATTATTAGATCCTCGCTCAGCCTTCTACTTCCCGTTATGATAATTCACAATGAATTCATCATATGATGGTGAAAGCGATCGGAGGATTAGATCCACCGCCATCTCTCTCCCAATGGAAAATATCAACCGCTCTAGGCACTCCACGAGTGCCTTCATCTTGAGCACATGGTGGCTCACGTTCACGCCGTCCCGCAGTCGGCAACCAAGTAGGTCGTTGAGACATCCATACCGTTCTTGCCGGGCTTGTTGTTGAAACATGTCCTTCAACTCTTGCATCATGTCATAGGCACTAAGATGCTCCATTTGCTTTTGCAAGTTGGAGCTCATCGTGCTTAACATCAGGCAAGTAACCTCGGTGATGTCTTTTAGACGCTTTTCATATGTGTCTTTAACGGCGCTACTTGCGTTGGTAGCAGGGGCTTCGGGGATGGGTTCTTCAATGGTTGCCAACTTATCCTCGTGTCGAAGGACAATGCGTAATTGCCTTAACCAATCCATAAATTTGGTGCCATCGAGTTTTTCATTCTCTAGGAAAACCCTAAGAGAAAAGTTGGTGGTGTTGTTGGTTCTAGTTGATGTCGTCTATATAAGCAAAGTAGATTTGGTTAGTTTGATTGAAATACTTGTTAAAATAATTACCCCAAATATTTAATAAAACAACTATTTTAACAAGGGCTAAGAACCCTATTTCCCCTTGCACTGTGACGGGTTTTCCGCGGGTCACGTGGCAAAGATATTTAGGCCGGCAACTATTGACCGATTGCAAACCATTATTGCAATTCTTAGTTCCTTGCGGGTTCCTACTTGATAAGCAATGTGTCAAGTTTAGCATGTTTGATCCCTCCATACAAATCTCAAAGTAATATTTTAAATAATCTCGGCTAGAGCTTGACTATTATTTAAAATATTATTTTGAAATCGTAAATCAACCATCAAGATACACGGTGATACTCTTGCCCAATTATCGACTCGGCTAGAGCTCAACATTCGACCTTGCTAGTTGCCACACGCACCTTCCACAAAACTCACACAAAAATTGATTCGGCTAGAGCTCAACAGTCAACCTTTGTGTGGTTAGATTCGGGTGGTGTCATCTTATGGGAGGGGTACGATTTACATTTAGAAAACGGGATTTAGTTTTCCGGTTAAAAAACCATTTTGAGTTTGATTAACAAAAGTGACAATAACCAAAAGTTTTCACTACGGAATATAAACCAATTTTATATCCTATTTGTTAATCAAGTGTGCGCGCGAGAGTTTGTGAAATCATTGTTAAAAACTCTTGAGTTTGATTATTTGTTAAAAAATTGTCTAGCATGCAAGAGTCCTAATACTCATGCATAAACAATCAATAATAAAACAACCACACGCATACAAAATTCAAGTTGGTAACCATGCCCCTAAGACCTATTCGTTTTTCCCGTGAGCCACTACGGGAAAAACTAAGTCATCTAAGGACAAATTTCCTTGACTTGAATGTGCTCCCACTAAACCCGCCACCTGGGCCTTTGGGATTCGTGTTCGCCAAGACGTCACTCCATAGACTCCCGATGGTTGCCTCCATATTACAATTACATAGAAAATGAAATAAATGGCATGCAAGCCACAAATCCTATTTTCTAGTACAATTACATAATATGGAAATTTAAATGGCATGCAAGCCACAAAATACAAATTACACACCAAAAAATAAATAAATAAATTATTACATACCATGTGACATAAGTCACCAAATGAATGAATAAATAATTTTCACAACCAAACATCCACAAGGTCTAGGGCATATGATGGTTACCAACAACATGAACAAAACATTAACATCACATGAACAACATAAACAGCATGGTGTGCCACATAAAAACCATGTAAATTTATGTATAATGGTTAAGATTATTTAAAAACACTCAAGGCACAAAATAATCTCATGTATATATGCATTAATAACACCAAATCATTTTTGATGAAACATATTCATATATACATAATGTAAGTATATGCAATTACCATTTTCATGCCAAAATGATAATATACATATAAATACACCAACCATTACACAAGGTAACTTAAATAAACAAAAATGTCTTCTGGAATGAAAAATCCAGAAACCACTTTTAAATGCCAAGAAACCGATTTACAAACTAATTTTAATTTTTAAAAACAAAAACTGTCACAACGTGGTTAGTGCCGCGAAATGTAAAGGATTTCGCGCCGCTAACTCTAAGTTAGTGCTGCGAACCCGTGCGACAAAAAATCAAACAGTTCATTTTTCTGGTTTTTTTTGCCACCATGTGCATTTGTAGCATAGAGGTGGCTCTGATACCACTGTTGGGGTTTCACGAGCATAGCGGAAGCACAAGGTACAACATAACATGCATAATGTACAAGTAAACAAAGGCTAAAACCCTAAAATGGACCATATCTCTACGGCTATCAAATGCTTGATGCAAAGAGAGAGTTATGAGATTATACCCTTGTCAGAACTCCTGGAATAGATGAGGATGATAGTGATGACAAGAAAGCCAAGAATGAGCTCCTCTCTATTGATAGTCCACCCCGAGTTTACACAATCTTCAAGTACTAGCAAGCTTGGATGAGCTTCAATGCCTTGAATCTACCACAAGTACAGCAACCACTCTCTCTTTTCTGGACTCACACACAAGAAACCCTCTAAAATGACGTAAGAGATCCTCTAAGTGTTTTTGTGTTCAAGTTAGCAAAAGGATAAAAGGCAAGACTTAAGAGGTACTTTTATAAGCCTCTACATGCCCTTCTAGTTGCCCCATAACCGGCCACGAGGCCATCATGAAGCCCTCCGTGCATTGGTCCAAAATAGAGGTGGAATGTAACACCGCAAAAATACAAGCCATATTTTTTTTTTAAATCACAGCGGAAGTAATACGTTATAAAACTAAAAATGAAATAACATAATAAATTAAAACCAACACTGTACAAACATACAGTACTTCCTTTAGTGTTACAAAACATTTAATAACATATGGCTCATCATTCTAAAACCCAAAATATCAGAGCTACGGTCAAACTTTCCCTGTACACAAAAGCTGCAACCTACCGTGCCCTCAAAACCTGAAACAGAGAGTTAGGGTGGGGAATTAGCACAAAGCTAAGTGAATGAAAATCAAGCCACAAGCAATTAAAGCATAACCACAACGATCACAAGAACAGTTTATCTCAAATATCAAAGGACCGGCGGCTCTGCCGAACCTACGATCAATGCTGGCCATAGCAATGATCTACCGATAGCCATCTGCTAACTGGCACAGTTAAACCCCCTCTGCTACAACAAATGCAACAGAGGATCTAAAACTGCCTAACCAGAAGCAACTGACCCAGCCCAAAACCACGCTTAGCTGACCTCTGCCACAAACATCATGAGCACAATTTCATGCCTTGATACTCATATCTTGGACACAATTTCAATAATCATCACATAACCAATCAAACAATCATATCAGACTAAACAGTCTATCGCATGATTAATCGTATAAAATCCAAGTAACCATAACAGTTACAACTAAAACCACTGGTGCATTAAAGTCCACTCACCTGTGTTCTCCAACACCACACTCAGTATTCTAATGTCACTGAGCCTTCTCGTTTCCTGAAACACATCATAACTTAGTCAGTAATTGGGATTACATTCCAATCTACAAAAACGACAACTCTCATTGGCTACAAGCAATAAGATTACAGAATTAACGTCTGTATCACTACGCACGTAATGGAGTCACTACGCACGTAGTGGACTCCACTTCGCACGTATTGAACTTTCAAACTTACGAAGTGGCTAACCCACTTCGCACGCAATGGGAACTGGTACGCACGGAGTGAACCTCACTTCGTGCGACCAAAACTCATTGACTTCATCTTCTTCATCATGCACTACGCACGCAATGGAGTCACTACGCACGTAGTGGACTCCACTTCGCACGGCTAAAACACAACATTCAAGAACTTCCTAAACAAAACCCGACATAAACAACACAACACACCTCTTGCTCGAAAACCAACCGTTAACTCTCGCTTTAGAACTCGAAAACAGATTTACGGACTCAAGTTGTGAATGTGTGAAAAAAATTCTTTTCTCTCTTCTCTTATGCAGCCAACAATGAGAACAAACAATCCAAAAGCTATATATATATAGGTCAAGACTGAACATATTACACTACACAGTGCAAACACTGATATCTGAGATACAGAAACCTAAATAAAGCGGTCCTACTCAAGTCAAAAACATGCAACGAGGTAATATTCGGGACCCTAGTCCAAAAACGAATCATATGGTACCAATATCATATAAAAATATTAAACTAATATTTTTACCTCTTACCTCGCGGTCCACTTTAAATACCAAGCAAGCATCAAATAAATATATAAATAAAAAGCAAATAATTATAAACAATCAAAAATACCAATATAAACAATTAAATAACTTACCACCGCCACGAAACAACTAGGCCCTAAACGCGGGTGTTACATGGAAAACACAATGATTGCATGCAGTCTGTCACACGATTGCGGCACGAACCCTTAAATAGGCTAGGGTAGCGGTTCCTCATGTCTGCCTCGGTCTCCCATGTTAAATCTGAACCCAACCTATGCTTCCATTTAATCAAAACCATAGGAATCTCTTTCCTCCGAAGCTTCGTTGTTTTACGATCAACTATCTCAACTGGTTCTTCTATTAATCACTTTTTCGAATCAACTTTCAGATCATGTACTGGGAGAATCTGACTTTCATCCTCAACATTACATTTACGTAAGTAACAGACATTAAAAGTATCATGAATACCCGCTAACTCTGGTGGAAGATCAAGAGTAACAGTCTGGTCGTTGACTATCTGTCTTATGCGAAACGGACCAATATATCGTGGAGCTAGTTTCCCACGTTTCCCAAAGCGAATAACCCCTTTCCACAGAGAAACTTTCAGATAAACCAACTCACCTTCAACAAACGTAACTGGTCTACGACGTGGATCTGCGTACATCTTTTGTCTGTCTCTGGCAACTTTCAACTTTTCCCGAGCAATAGCAACTTTCTCAGCCGTCATCTGAACAATTTCGGGACCCGCAAACTGTTTCTCACCTGCCTCTAACCAACAAGTAGGAGTACGACAACGACGACCGTATAACATCTCATAAGGTGGCATACCGATACTCGAGTGATAAGAATTATTATACGCAAATTCAATCAAAGGCAAGTGTGAATCCCAAGACCCACCATATTCTAACACACAGGCGCGTAACATATCCTCAAGTGTCTGAATAGTACGCTCACTCTGACCGTCTGTCTGAGGATGATAAGCTGTACTCAAATTAACACGCGTCCCCAATGCATGCTGTAAACTCCTCCAAAAGTTAGAAACAAATCTGGGATCTCGATCAGAAACAATAGAAAGAGGAATACCGTGCCGTGATACAATCTCATCGATGTACAACTGAGCTAATCTGCTGAGTGAAGCTATCTCACTGGTGGCAAGAAAGTGAGCACTCTTCGTCAAACGGTCAACAATCACCCAAATTTTATCATGTTTCCGCTGGGTACATGGAAGTTTGGTTACAAAATCCATCGTGATGTGTTCCCATTTCCACTCTGGTATCTCCAACTGTTTCAAAGACCCGTAAGGTTTCTGGTGCTCTGCTTTGACCTGAGCACAAATATGACACGTTCCCACAAACTTTGCAACATCTGTCTTCATAGTAGGCCACCAATACAGCACTTTAAGATCGTTGTACATTTTCGTGCTACCAGGATGAACAGACAATCTTGACTTGTGAGCCTCTGCCAAAATCAAACCCCGAAGCTCTCCAAGCAATGGCACCCACACACGAGACTGATAAGTCTTCAATCCGCGCGAATCATTAATCAAATCATCTTTTCTCTTCATCATAATTTCTAACTTCAGATTTTAATCTTTTAAAGCTTCTAACTGAGCAGATTTATGCCTATCCACTAAGTCAGAAACGATCTCAACTCGCATAAATCGAATACTATCACCAGCTCCCTTGCGGCTCAAAGCATCTGCTACAACATTTGCTTTCCCCGGGTGATATCGAATCTCACAATCATAATCCTTAATGAGTTCTAACCACCGTCTCTGCCGCATATTAAGTTCTTTCTGGGAAAATACATACTGCAGACTCTTATGATCAGTACAAATAACACATTTCGTACCATATAAGTAATGCCTCCACAGTTTCAACGCAAAGACTACAGCTGCAAGTTCTAAATCATGGGTTGGATAATTCTTCTCGTGTGGTTTCAATTGCCGTGAAGCATAAGCAATAACCCGATCATGCTGCATTAAAACACAACCCAAACCTGCAAAGGAAGCGTCACAGTACACTACAAATTCATCAGAACCATCAGGTAGTGCAAGAATAGGAGCCTGACATAATAGTTGTTTCAACGTCTGAAAAGCCGTCTCCTGTTCATTATTCCACTTAAATGGCACATCTTTACGGGTTAATTTCGTTATAGGACTCGCAATTTTCGAAAAATCTTTAATAAATCTGCGATAATAACCCGCCAATCCCAGAAAACTTTTAATCTCAGATGATGTTTTAGGAGCACTCCAGTTCATAACTGCTTCAACTTTAGCCGGATCGACTTTAACCCCATCTTTACAGATAACATGCCCCAAAAATTTAATCTCCCGCATCCAGAACTCACATTTAGAAAATTTTGCAAAAAGTTGCTCCCGTTTTAAAGTTTCTAAAACTTGCCTCAAATGAAGCTCGTGCTCGGACTCAGTTTTAGAATAAACCAAGATGTCATCGATAAATACAATCACGAATTTATCCAAAAACGGCCGACAGACCCGATTCATTAAATCCATAAATACAGCAGGGGCGTTAGTTAAACCGAAAGGCATAACTAAAAACTCATAATGACCATATCTGGTACGGAAAGCGGTTTTAGGAACATCAGCATCAGAAACACGTACCTGGTGATAACCCGAGCGCAGATCAATTTTAGAAAAATAAGAAGCACCCTGCAGCTAATCAAACAAATCATCAATTCTGGGTAAAGGGTATTTATTTTTAACCGTTCTCTTATTCAGTTCCCTGTAGTCAATACACATACGCAAAGTGCCGTCTTTCTTTTTCACAAACAAAACCGGTGCACCCCACGGAGAAGAACTAGGACGAATAAAACCCCTGTCTAATAAATCCTGAATCTGTGTCATCATCTCGCGGATTTCAGAAGGAGCTAACCGGTAAGGAGCTTTAGCCACTGGGCTCGAACCTGGAATCAAATCAATCCTATATTCTACCTCACGAACCGGAGGCAGCCCAGGTAATTCATCGGGAAACACTTCCGGGTATTCCGAAACTACAACAATCTGTTTCTCCTTTTTAACATCAACCACATGAGCAAGGTAGGATTCACACCCTCTGGCCAGAGATTTTCTAGCCTTCATATATGAGATAATAGGAAAAGCAGGTCTAACCCTCTCCCCGCGAGCCACTACGTATGACCCATCAGGTAAAGGAAATGAAATCAGTTTTCTATGGCATTTAATAACAGCTCGGTTCTGACTCAACCAATCCATACCCATAACAGCATCAAAACCAACTATAGGCATTAACAGAAAAGAAACAGGAAAACATGAACCATCAATATCAATTTCAGCCCCAGACACAGCTGTTGTGACTGGAACCGTTTTACCATCAGCTATCTCTACTTCTAATGGAGCAGCAACATTTGAAGTAGGCAATTTCAATTTATCACAAAATGCCACAGAAATAAATGAACGATTGGCACCAGAATCAAATAACACACGTGCAGGTATAGAATTTATGAGAAACATACCCGTGATGACATCATCAGTAGCAGCAACATCATCTACTGACATCCGGAATGCTCTACCCTCAGCTGACGGAGGGTTCTTCCTTTTCTGTCCTGAAGCGGACGAAGATCCCACAACCGATCCCGATACCGACTCAGTCCCCGATTTCTTACCCACACGGCACTCACCTACTCTGTGCCCCTCCTTTTGACAATTCCAACAAACACTCCTCGGAAATCTATAATTCTTCAATTCATGCCCAAACTGACCACAACGCATACATCTGGCTCTCTGTAGGGTACAAAGTCCATGATGAAAAGACTTACATTTATTACACCACGGGGCTCTCTGAGTAGACCCACCAGATGTAAGCCTACGATTCTGACTGCTCTGACTCTGACCCTGTCCTTGACGTTGACTTCCCTGACCTCCTTGAGTTCCCTGCCGATGTTGGGTATTAAAATAATCAAACCGGGATTTCTGTTGAGAAATTCTATCTTTATTCAACTTCTCCTTGGCTTGAGCATCACCCTCGGCTGACTTAGCTAGGGTAAAAGCTTGAGATAAAGTGCTAGCCCACCTGGTAGCACTCCTGTAATCTGGATGCAAAGCTCTCACAAAATGCTGAACTCTTGAAGCTTCGTCCGGAACCCACTGCTGTGCAAATCGTAATTTCTCATTGAATTGCCTAATCAATTCATCCACAGACATATTATCGGTCATCTGCAAATCCATGAACTCCTTCTTGATTCGTTCCATCTCAAAAGATCCACAGTATTGCTCACAAACCTTTCCCTCAAATTGCTCCCAAGTAATACTACTCATCTGCTGCTTTGTAAAATGACCTGTAATCGAATCCCACCATACCATGGCATCTCCTTGGAGTCTTTGAGTAGCATATAATACTCGCACTTTCTCCTCGCATTCCGCAGTATCCAAGGCCTTGGTCATCTCCCTCAACCAATTCAAAGTTTTATTGGGGTCTGTACTACCGCTATACTCTGAAGGTCTACAATCCATGAATTGCTTAAATTTATTATGTTGACCAAATCCTGGGTAGGGGTAAGCTCCTGGTGCAGTAAATTGATAGATAATCGGCTGTTGTGTACCCTGTGAAGCAACAGTAGAATATGGAACAGAAAATGGTACTGAAAGTGGTGGTGTTGTTAACACTGTAGCAACAGCTGCTGTTGGAATCGGTGTTTGAGAATTCTGTATCAACCTCCGCTGCTCAAAGTTGTGAACTGTTTCTCGAAGCTCCTGAAGTTCACTTTCAAGTTGAAATATATAATCATTCTGAGTTGTATCTATTTCTCTACCCGAAGTGTTGACTATTACTGGATTCTCTAAAACTGGAATTGTAGAAGTTCCAGCCTGAGCAAGGGTCACCGGAATCTCGGTTGGGATCTCTTGACTTGCCATATCTATTACAATCACATCACCTCCAAACTTATTAGACAACCGTTAGTACACACACACAACAAATCCAAACACTCTAATTCCCCCACAGGAAACGTTTGACCAACCTCGAGCCAAGATTTGGGAATTGAACACTCTAAACGTGCTCGCATGCCAAACCGGGCTCTGATACCAAATTGTAACACCGCAAAAATACAAGCCATATTTTTTTTTAAATCACAGCGGAAGTAATACGTTATAAAACTAAAAATGAAATAACATAATAAATTAAAACCAACACTGTACAAACATACAGTACTTCCTTTAGTGTTACAAAACATTTAATAACATATGGCTCATCATTCTAAAACCCAAAATATCAGAGCTACGGTCAAACTTTCCCTGTACACAAAAGCTGCAACCTACCGTGCCCTCAAAACCTGAAACAGAGAGTTAGGGTGGGGAATTAGCACAAAGCTAAGTGAATGAAAATCAAGCCACAAGCAATTAAAGCATAACCACAACGATCACAAGAACAGTTTATCTCAAATATCAAAGGACCGGCGGCTCTGCCGAACCTACGATCAATGCTGGCCATAGCAATGATCTACCGATAGCCATCTGCTAACTGGCACAGTTAAACCCCCTCTGCTACAACAAATGCAACAGAGGATCTAAAACTGCCTAACCAGAAGCAACTGACCCAGCCCAAAACCACGCTTAGCTGACCTCTGCCACAAACATCATGAGCACAATTTCATGCCTTGATACTCATATCTTGGACACAATTTCAATAATCATCACATAACCAATCAAACAATCATATCAGACTAAACAGTCTATCGCATGATTAATCGTATAAAATCCAAGTAACCATAACAGTTACAACTAAAACCACTGGTGCATTAAAGTCCACTCACCTGTGTTCTCCAACACCACACTCAGTATTCTAATGTCACTGAGCCTTCTCGTTTCCTGAAACACATCATAACTTAGTCAGTAATTGGGATTACATTCCAATCTACAAAAACGACAACTCTCATTGGCTACAAGCAATAAGATTACAGAATTAACGTCTGTATCACTACGCACGTAATGGAGTCACTACGCACGTAGTGGACTCCACTTCGCACGTATTGAACTTTCAAACTTACGAAGTGGCTAACCCACTTCGCACGCAATGGGAACTGGTACGCACGGAGTGAACCTCACTTCGTGCGACCAAAACTCATTGACTTCATCTTCTTCATCATGCACTACGCACGCAATGGAGTCACTACGCACGTAGTGGACTCCACTTCGCACGGCTAAAACACAACATTCAAGAACTTCCTAAACAAAACCCGACATAAACAACACAACACACCTCTTGCTCGAAAACCAACCGTTAACTCTCGCTTTAGAACTCGAAAACAGATTTACGGACTCAAGTTGTGAATGTGTGAAAAAAATTCTTTTCTCTCTTCTCTTATGCAGCCAACAATGAGAACAAACAATCCAAAAGCTATATATATATAGGTCAAGACTGAACATATTACACTACACAGTGCAAACACTGATATCTGAGATACAGAAACCTAAATAAAGCGGTCCTACTCAAGTCAAAAACATGCAACGAGGTAATATTCGGGACCCTAGTTCAAAAACGAATCATATGGTACCAATATCATATAAAAATATTAAACTAATATTTTTACCTCTTACCTCGCGGTCCACTTTAAATACCAAGCAAGCATCAAATAAATATATAAATAAAAAGCAAATAATTATAAACAATCAAAAATACCAATATAAACAATTAAATAACTTACCACCGCCACGAAACAACTAGGCCCTAAACGCGGGTGTTACATGGAAAACACAATGATTGCATGCAGTCTGTCACACGATTGCGGCACGAACCCTTAAGGAGTTCGCGGCGCGAACTCCTTAAGAGATAGAGGCGTGATTTCAGCCTGCATACCAACCCTTTTCCATTGACACTTTGAGTCCTTATACTTAGGTTGCTGTAAGGATTGATCCATGGTATGTGACCCAATAGGCCCATACGTTATCGGCAGTGATCTATATGGCGTACGTGCGTCGGTGGGCCTACATTAACACTAGGAAGAATAGTATGTCTGTTTTTCGTAGGTTGAACCCAAAACATGTTCAAACTAAACCTGTTTTTGAAAGATTACTGCTAAATCCACTTAAAATACAAATTTTTTTGTCTAGTTTAGTGAGAAACTTTAAGAACAAGAAGATGTCTGTAAGTCAGACTCCACAAAATAAGTATAACAAAGCTAAATTTACATAGGTAACTTCATAGTGAATGAAAACCAAGTAAAGAAACTAGCTAAACAAGTTGAGAAGTTATCCACCTCCTACGATCCTAAAATAGAATCAAATTTAAATCTGAAGGATTTAAAAGATCCTATCCCAAATGTGTTAAAAGGACGAAAATGTTATAAATGTGGTGATAGAGGTCATAAGGCCAAAACAAATGTGATAATGATACCATAAAGCCTCAGAAAAAGCAGACTATTCAAGTTGAGCTCACGTAGGAGTCTACTCAAGCTAAGCAATCAGCTTCAAACAAAATAAAAGGTAAGTGCTTATTTTTTGAACCCACAAAACGGTGGGTACCTAAAAGAAACTAATGTGCTTAGTTCACATGTGTAGAATTCAAGTAAATGGTAGTTAGACAATGGATACTCAAGGCACGTGACTAGGTGGAAAGGATTTCTTAGTAATTCCAGGAAGAAGGCCCAAAAGTAATCTTTGGTGATACCTCTTAAGGGAGAACCAAACGTTATGGTAAAATCCATGGTGAAATAGTAACCTTCCTGAAAGTTGCATATATTAAAGGTCTCAAACACAATCTTATAAGTATCAGTCAATTGTGTGATGAAGATCAAAAATAAGTAAGTACAATTTATAAATCCAAGGGTAAGCCTATTTTAATTGCTAAGAGAGATAGAAAATTGTATCTAGTAGACCTCCATTCTCTTGATCCCACTACTTAAACTTGCTTATACTCCCCAATTCTCAAGCTGAGTTGGTTGTGGCATAAAAGACTGTCTCATTTAAAGTTTAAGAATATCAATCTTTTATCTAAACAAGAGTAGTCTCTAAATCACATTCTTAAAGATAAAATGTGCTCAGCTTATGAACAGGGTAAACAACACAAAGGGTCCTTTAACTCTGAACAAAAATTTTCTATAACAAACCCATTATATATGTTGCATATGGACTTGTTTATAGCACTCCAAGCAAATGTGGCAAAAAGTATACCTTGGTAATAGTTTATGAGTTTACTAGGTATACTTGGGTGATATTCTTTAAAGCCAAAAGTGAGGTTGTCTTGGAGATAATAAGTTTTATCAAAAAGAAAGAGTTGCAAAAAAGTATATTTGTTAAGCAACTCAGAAGTGATCATGGAAATGAGTTCAGGAACTCAACTCTTTTAAAAATTATGTGAAAAAAAGGAATAATAAAGAAATTCTCATTTGTGACAATACCCTAACAAAATGGAGTAGCTAAATAAAGAAATAGAACGTTAATAAAGGTTGCTAGGAGTATGCTATGTAAGATGGGGTTGCAAATCAATTTTTTGGTTAAAGCTATAACAGAAGAGGTCAATCAATGTCAAACGACGTGGAAAACTCCTTATGAAATGTATAGATCAGAAATCCCAATATAGGTTATTTTCACATATTTGGTTCTAAGTGTTATTTGCTGAACCAAAGAGATCACCTGTATAAGTTGGAATCCAAAGGTGATCAAAATATTTTTTTGGATATTTATTAAAGTATCAATACATGTTTGTTTTGATAAAAACAATAATGATGATGTTGAGAAATCTCAAGTTGGCCTGGTGAGTCTATGTGAGCTTGAGAGAGAGCAATAAGAAATACAACACTATGTATGCCATAGACAATGCTAATGAGTATGATGACACAAGATGATACCTCACATAAAATATCATCTAATCATGCACCAACTTCTCAAGAACTCCACAAGCTCACAAGGTGAAGAGTTTGTCAATAAATTTGGAGAAGTACATCAGAGTGAGCATCTAAGTGATCTTATCTCATTTGATGAACAGTGGATATAGAGGTTGTTAGTCCACCTCAGACTCCGAAAAGTCACTCAGATTCATAACCTCGGTCTCTCTCTACTACTTTTCAAGTCCATAAAGATCATCCCCTTAAGTTATAGGTGACATTGAAAAAGGGGTGACTACTAGATCAATAGCAACAGAGAACTACATTGCCTATATCAACTTCTTATCTGAAATGGATCCAAAGAAGCCTGAAGAAGCTCTTAAGGATGAAGACTAGATTGAAGTCATGCAAAAGGAGCTGACTAAATCCAAAGGAATTAAGTCTAGACACTTGTCCCTACCCCTAAAGGTAAAACAATTATAGGCACAAGGTGGGTCCATAGGAATAAGAAGGACAAGGATGGAGTGATAGTTAGGAATAAAGCCAGAATGGCAGCATAAGGCTATAAATAGGAAGAGGGTATATATTTTTGTGAGACCTTTGCACCTGTAACAAGAATAGGAACCATTAGGTTACTCCTAGCCTATGAAACATACAAAGACTTCAAAGTATGTTAGATATATGTGAAAAGTGCATTCCTTAATGGAGCACTTTAGGAGAAGGTCTATGAGAAACAACCAATTGGTTATGTTAGTTCAAAGTATCTGCACCAAATTTATAAGTTAAACAAGGCTTTGTATAGTCTTAAACAAACTTCAAGATCTTGGTATGACACACTATCCCAATGCTTACGTTCTAAGAATTTCACTAGAGGTAGTATAGATAAAATTCTCTTTATTAATAAGAACAACTATATGTCATCCTCATACAAATATATGTTGATGATATTATCTTCGGATCAACCAATAATGCTCTATGTGAGCGGTTCTCCAAGATAAGGTCCAATGAGTAAATGATGAGTATGTAGGTGAGATGACTTAGTTCCTAGGACTACAAATACAAGAAAAGTCTAATGTCATCTACATTAACCAAAGTAAGTATGTTTTAACTTGATTAAGAAATAGGGGTTTGAGAAATGTATGTCAATAAAAATACTCATGTAACCTTCTATCAAGATGAGTAAAGACTTAGAAGGCAAGGCTGTATGTTAGACAACTTATAGAGGCACAATAGGTTCATTAATATCATGTTTTCACATGTGTTTGTTCATTAATATAAACAAACTTTGATGATTCTGTGTGTTCGTTTCAAGTTACTCATTCCACACTTAGATACTTATTCATCATTGAGAGTAAACTATCTCTTTGGAAAAAATAGATATCACCTTCAACGAAACACCTATCTACTGTGATAATTAAATTGCAATAGCCATTACATACAATCTAGTCTTCCACTCTAGAACAAAGCATATTAAAATAAGATATCACTTCATTATAGATATAGTAAACAAATATAAAGTTAAAATTAAATTTATTTCCATTAATGGTCAAGTAGAGGATATTGTTACTAAACCACTTCATGATAAACATTTTCATACTTGCTAAGTGAATAGGGTATGCTCAACCCTTACATTTTTTTCAAACTTGTGACCATGAGCTTGATATACTACTAACCTGAGTGCTTTTGTTGATTGATTTGTTTCAATTCCAACAAAATACCTATCAAGCTGAGTGATCAGTTCACATTTACTATATGGATATGTTCCATGCATATTTTAATTAGTTAAGTATGGGTTAAAAGAATTTGAGTCGGTCTCAAACAAATTTTGACAAAGTGTGAGTAAGATGAGGCTGAGTAGTCATCTAGAGAACAAATAGTTACTCGAGATGAGTGACCAGTCCCACAGTGTTAGTGTGTCTAATTTAACTTTTAATGAATAAATTTCGATAATTAACATCTCACTTAAGTTGAGTATGTCTAAGTTACCTGTTTTTTGAATTTGTTAGTTCAGACTTATTGTAACAGTATTACTTTATTACTAATGTTATTCTTAATAATATATAATTTTTACATTTATTTGCCATTGTAAATATTGAACTTTTACTACTTATCCGGATATACTAGTCCAATCAAGCTTGAGTATAACGGTAAATTAAAACCATGCAACGATAACTTTTCTCTCTTTTTGAAAAGGTATATAAATTGAACCCGTAACAACTTCAGAGGTGTACTCCTACTAGTATTATTGTTCTCTCTACTATGAAGCTTTCCAAAACCATTTTCGATAAAAAGCTAAGTGCTAAACCTTTTTAACTTCAAGCTAAGTGCTAAGTTTCTCATCCGCTCAATGTGATAACATTAATCATTAGTCGGTTTACACAAACATAAGTTCTTTGCAATGTAGGAAATCAAATTAGACGTTGATGATCATATGACTAGAGGCACAACCTATAGTCAAAAAATTAATAATTAAAGGGCATGTTGTCTCCATTTCCATGAAAAACTGAAATCAGGGGTATGAGGAGTGGCTTAATTATATTCAAAGTATCCTCTGTCGGTTTCTTTCATTGATGGTGAAATGATGACAACTATTGATGCCAGTGCACTAGGGAGATTCTTGGACTTCTTGTTCGAGAGTATATGATGCTCAGTAGATAGGCCCATAGCAAGATCAGTTCTACGATTATGGGTCATCCTAGAGTGGATGGTGGTGATCAAGAAAGTTGTTTTCTCTATGGGTTATAGATTTTTGGTGTCCATGATGGTCCTTTCATCCGGAACCAAGGTGGAGGCTTAGACAATGTCAATAAATTTGAGATGTCGCTTCTATAAAACATCTACTACAACAAAATCATCGACTATACTGCTCTCATCTTCAATGAACTATTGCATTGGTGGAAAGGAAGACAAGGGAGTGGACAGTACCATTCATCATATTTCTATTTATGGTACTTGGAAGTTGACTAAGGGGAGTAGCAATATGAAGCTCGTTATGAAACCTTACTAACTCATGTACACAGCTCTACAAAGTTCAATAACTTTATCTTTTCGGAGCAAGAGGCGTTGAGTGCGTAGATGCAAGCTATCGTTGAGGCTGATGTTAGGTTCAAAATATTATATAGAAATATAATTTTAAATTTTGAGTGAGGTTTGCATAAAACGCAAATTAATGTGCCAAAAATGTAAATACTGTTATGAGTATAAATAGGGATATGACTTAGTATGATGTAACTTGGATCTTGGCTAAGCTAATTTCTAATAAAGTTGTGTTTGTTTTAAGGTGTAAATAATTTTCTCTCATCTCACACACTCTTTCAAAACCGAGATCTCCTTCTCTAGTGTTCATCTTTGGTTTAGCTTGAATCATAACCACTAACAAGTGGTATCAGAGCCAAATGGAGTTAAAATGTGGCTTAGAAACACCAATTTAGTTAACAGTTTTAAAGAGATTTGAAATCTGGGCAAAACCGAAAACCCCTTTCTCTCGGGTTTTAGATATGTCACTTATATCAATTGTTTTGCTTGTTGTTTAGCTAGATCTGTTGTTGCAAAGTGTTTCAGAACCATCACGAAGTGATTTGATTCAATTTGGACAACATTTCGTTGGTTAATTTTGATACCAATTGTAGTAAAAATAAGTAAAAGGCATTAACATCCTCATTGTGAAATCTATTATATAAAGGAAGGAGAGACCATAACACACACATTAGTGTGGGATCTGAAGTGTATGTTTGGTGTGTTTGTGTGTGTTTGTTCTTGTAGGTAGAGAGAGAAACAACTTTTAGTGTGAGAAAGTGAAGATCAAGAGAGATTAAGCCATGCATGTGCAAGATTTAGCACGAATCAAGTGTTGTTATTCATTTATAACAAGTTTTAGAAGCTATTCTTTATCAATGTCAGATCTGGAAAACACACACTTAGTGTGTGTTCTTGGTGTGAGAGAAAGTTAGAGAGAGAAAGTGCTTAAATCAAGGATTTTTGCATGAATGTGAAGATCAAGTGTTATTACAAATATTTCAGCTTCAACAAGTGATTAACACAAGAAATCAAGGTTAGAAATCTCTAAACTCTTGCGTTCTTATGTTTATAGAGAGAGAAAGTTTGATTTAAGTTTGGATTTGAGTTGCATGTTATGTTTTTATGATGATTTAGTGATTATACATCTAATACAACATGTATTAATTATGGCATGTCAAGATTTGAAGTTAGAAGTGGTTATTTTTGAATTTGGTATAAATGGTACAAGTGTTTAAAGCATGAGATGGAGCTAAATAATTAGAATGGGTTAAATTGGTATTGTTTGTATAACCACTTTGAAATTAATGTATTGGTATCAAATTGGGGATTAAAACATGTTAGAAGAGTATATTGTAATGCCAATAATCCGTATTGGAAGTATTTCAAGCAATAGGTTTGAAATTACACAATTTTAATGCAAACCCGTAGCTACATTCTACACAGGTCAGCATGTTTTACTAGTTTTCAAAAAATCTCTAAAAATGAAAAAAAATCGAAAGAGGTCGTATTATATATAGTTAGAAAGGTCTGGATGTCTAGTTTCTTTCTTATGTTGGATAAACAAGCTAATTTGGAACATAGGATGACTATAAATATGAAATACTATAGAAGGGTCAAGTTGGAAGTATGCATTTTTGCATACAAGTTGATATTTTAGATGATTTGGACTATGAGATTCTTTGAGCAGACTTGAAAAGCTTTAGTGTCAAGTTTTAGTTAATGTTGAGGATATTTTATGCTACTTGATGCCTTGATCAAGTGTGTTGCTCGGTTAATTTGTATGAGCTGAGTTTGACAAAATAATATGATTGTTCTTATACATGTTTAGGCATATAAATTTACTTTTGCTTGGATTTGGTTGTGAATATTCGGGTGTTGATTCTCATCACACCAACTAGGTGAGTATATTTGACCTTCTCTTACAATGACCATGTTGTATGAATGGTATGCATATGTGATTATGCTCTTTGAGCATTTTAGAAAATGTGCTCCTTAGAGAATTTAAGTATTTGCCTTGCTACCAAGTATAGAGGTGGGATTCTAGTATTTATTATTGGACCCTTTGAGATTATTCATTATTTGAAACATTATACTTATGTGTAATTGTATCTCTTTGTTGGGTATGCTCAGTAAACAATTTGCTTTTTAGAGTTTTTACCATAATTTCAGGTGGTAAAGAAAAACACAAAGGCAAGGCCCCGCTCCAATGAATTGATGGATAGAAGATGGCTCCAGAATGTTTTTAAAACTCCACGTCTTTTGAACACTATTAATGATGTTTCTAAATTTGATAGTAGTCGGCCATAACTATCGTGATTTGAACAAATTCTCCATTTTGTATATCCTTTTATTCAAGTTTTTATATTACTGAATGTATTTTGAATATAAATTTTGTTTAAAAACAAATTTAGGGTCTTTACAAATTTTCATATTTAAGAATTTTAGTGTTCTTGGTGTTCTTCGGATAAATCGGTCTATTAGAGCAAATGTGGTGTTGTTTTGGTTAGAAAATAATCTATGAAGTGTTTAGGGACATCGGCCAGTCTATTACAAAAAGAATTTTCGAATTCCAAACACTTCTGTTGAAATCAGATCTGGTTGTTCATTTGTTATGAAGAACCGAGATCAGGCTTGAAGATTCGAAGAAAACGATAACTGAAAACTTGAAGAATCTCGAGATAACTCACCTGATATTAGTAGACAACCTATAATGGCCACTTAAAGAAATTTCAACCGAAATCATCAAGTTTTCATCAAGTGTTTCTAACTTCTATCAAACTAAGTCTTAGATTTCAACCGAAATCATCCAAGATCCGATATCAATCTTCAAATATTTGCACAAGTCTTCTTGGAACATCTGATATTCAATTTTTCATTTTTTTTATCCGAGTTCCAAGCGATTATGTTTGATATCTGTCAACACTTCATTCTTGACTTTTACACACCCGATATTGGTCGAAAGAAAATTTTCAACAGAAATCACTTTTTTTGGACCCGACATTTGTCAAGAACTTTATCAAGCCAAAACAAGTTTTACAAAAACCCAATATTGGTTAGCCTATTTTGCTTGTCTTTTCTTGACACAATAAAGGTTATCTCTTCAAATTCCCACTATCTTTTGTTTCTTTGGTGTTTTTAACCATATCTATCAACATTCTAACGATAATTTTTTATTTTTAAGCAAATAAAGTACAATGAATTACTCTTCTACTGACGCCTCTAAGACTGCATTTTATTCAACTGCATTTCCCAAATAGAAATTTTTTACACATGATGCTCATTCCAATCAATGATCATCATGAGGGAGAGATAATGATAACAACAAATTTCTCTTGAAGCCTATTCTGGTATTTTTCCCTGATAAATTTTTATTCAAATCATGTTTAGATGTCATACTCTTTCTCCAACGGTTGTTTGTCACCTAAATTCTTCAAATCAGTGGTAATTGTGGAGAATTCATCATGAGGGAAAGAGAATAGTTAGTTGAAATTATGTTGATCAAGTAACATGAGGTTCAAGTATGGAGGGGAAGTCAAAGAAACTTGACTAGGTCAAGGTAAAGTCGAACAACAAATGACTTTGATTTCATTTGCCTTAATAAAACCTAACTTTGATTTTAGTACTTTTACATCAATCAAGTCAAGGTAATGCCCCAAGGATTGAGAGGATAGATGTGAATACTATGAGGAGCAAAAAGTACATGCAGGGTGTGTCATTGGACAAAGATTACACTCCAGCGTATTATGCATATGTTCCTCACCTGTCATTTCCAACAGCCTCGTCCTTGGGAGGGAGCTTCTTTTTCCTATCTACAGATGTTCATTTGCTGTTCAATAGATAGAGAGTGGTCTCCTTCATCCAAAAGTATTAGGAATTCCGGGGCAAAAGATCCAACTCAAGATGCAAAATAAATAGCCATCAACTTGCTAGACTTGTGCCTTCTTCATGATTCAATTCTTGTGCATAGTTAGCAAGTTAATTTGACGCATCTTGATTAGCTTCTTTCATTACATTGAAAGCAGCTTTATTAAAAAATTACAATAGGGGGTTGCTACTAAGCCAAATTGTAATACTCTAAAATTCAAGTAAAATAGTATATGAGGTGTCAAGTTGAAGTTAAGAAATATAATTTAGAGTTATTAGTTTTTGAATGGTTTGAAATGATAATCTAAAATATAATCTTATTAAGGTTATTAGACATTATAAATTGATGGAAGAATTGGATATCTTAAATGAAGTATAGTCCATATACTATATAAACCTCAAGCCCATTTCTTATTAAAAAAGCGGCCCAAGCACAATTATATACATATAGTGTGATCTTGAACCATCTAGAAGCAACAGGGAGAACTATTTCTCCCACATCATTTCCATTTTTCTCCATTATGATACACACGCATATATTTATATCCTCTAGAGTTTTCTAGTGATGGTCCCGTATATACTACGGATGAAGCAATGCTAGATGATAATCTTGCTAGTGTGTGTTTGTATGTGTATTCGGTTTGAGAGAGAGAGCCGATAGAAATGTAGAGAGAAACACAAACACAAGATATGTTGTAAATGCAAAGCTTAGATTAGAAATGGTAGGGCAAATGCCTTTTATAGCATTTGCCCAACTATACAAGAATTACATATTGCACCCTCACTTTTTATAATCTAACATTCTCCCCCTAAGTGAGGTGTGCAACGATTCACAAAAAAAAAATACATAAATCTATTCATAAGCTGATTTGTTGCGAATCCCGAAAGCCACTTGCCACTTACGTATTTTCCTTCTGCTTGACAGTGTCGTTCTCATATTCTCTATAACACGATAGGCTTGAGCATGTTCTTCATTAGTGAAGGTTGCACGGTTATCCCATATTTTCTGATGTATTCTATGATGAAGGATTTTTAAGGTGCCGTCTGAATATGACATCAGTTCATCAAGTCTGATGAATATCTTTTCACCTTTTGTATTCCTTGAGACGACGCCTCAATCACCTTTAAAGTTTTCATGCCCATCATAGATAACTGTCAACTCTTCAAGCTTTTCTAAGTCTGGATGGCTCTGGTTAGGCTTTAAGAGATTGACTTTCAAGTAGTTGTTTTCAGCTCCGAGTTGCAGATCATGTTTCTCAAAATACTCCATCAGATTCCTCATATATTTCATGAGAGCAACTCTTCCAAACTCTTCTTCAGGCTACTTTCCTCGTTTCTGAGAGAGGGTGTCAAAGATAAAGCCGATGTCTTCAATATTAACAAACCTTAAGTCTGCTTCATTGAGGAAGTATGACAGGTTGTTTGCTCTGTTGACATCAAAGATGGCATACTTTATCTTGAAGGTGGTTTGAGTATAGACATTGATGAGTTCAACTATTGGATACTATGATTTGATCTCTTCTGGTTTTGTCATGGACTGTGAGAGGATGTGTTCATATCTTCTCCTCTGTTTGTCATCTATGTTCCGCAACTCGGGGGAAATAACCTTTATTAGCTCAATGCTGAATATGTCTGGTATTCTTTCTTCAAGATTGGCAACATTGACATAATTCCGTTTCCATATTGGTTGTTGGCCAGCACTTCTTGTGAACATGTTGTTTGCATCAAGACCTGGATCTCCACGATACATTGGAGGAGCAGGTGACACTATGAAGCTTTGTGGCAGGGGCCATTCTGATTCTTGTCTTGCTTTCTCAGCTGCTTCTTTCTATCTGTTTCTTTCTAGCACATCAACAGCTGATTCTTGAAACTGACCACAAGGAGGAGGGAATTGTTCATGAACTTCTATGTTTACTCCACTAAGGACCCTTGATACATCAAAGGTAGACTTCTTCTTTTTAGGTTTTCTTCTTGCCTCTCTTCTGGAGATTGCAGCCCATTATTTCTTTTTAAGTGCAAGTTCTCTTTCACTTATGTCATCATCAAATCTGTGAACCCTTCGGGGTGAATTTGAGCATGTAGAAATCTCGACATATTCATCAATGCCTTTGAAGAGTCTTTCAATTTTAGGATCCCCAGTTTATTCCTCTGGTTAAGCAGAACTGCTTTCTCCCTTATGCCTTGCAGGTGATGTGTGTATAGACTCATATAAATCCTCTATTTCATCTTCTGAGTCACTAAATAAGTTAAACATCTTGGTATGGGACTGCTCATAAGGTATTTCACCTTCTTCAAGATCGATTGGCCTTGGTTCAGATTGTTGCTGAGGTACATAAAGTACAATCTGTTTGTTAGCATTCTCCTTTTTTTGTTGTACATAAACTTCATCGGCCATTTGTTGTTCAGTTTTCTGTTGTTGTTTTTGTTGACTTCCAGACCCAGCTGAACTTGTACCTGCAGATAAGTATGAACTAAAACCTGGAACAGGTACAGCAGCAACCGCAGAGGGAGAAGTCATATACAATCTTCTCCTTTTCTCCCCCTCGGGTTGATCATCAGGATCCTGATCATCCCGTCTCCTCTTGCTACCTTGAGCCTGAGCCTGACAAGTGTGTTCAAGTAATGTCAGCTTCTCAGTAACCTTCTCCAAAGAGGTGTAGAAGCCTCTAGTCACCCCATCGATCTTGCTGTTGACATCTTCATGAAACTCTTGAAAGTCATCCATGGAGATTCCCTGTGGACGTTGTTCACTGCGTAGAGTTTCCAGAAGGTCTTGATCATAAGTAGATTCTGGCCTTTGTTCCAGAAGTTTAACATACAACAAGCTCTTTAAAGCATCCACTGACATGGTTGCTGGATCAGGTTGCGGCTAAGGTTCTGGCACTCGAGGTCTAGCAGCAAGGAGTGCTTCAATTCTGTTTAATTGCTGAAATTAGGCCTGGGAGGAATGTTCTATCCGATCCAACTTTTGATTTGTTTCATGCAGTTGTTTATGGATTGGTGCCACGGCTTGTTGAATATAGTCTTGAAGTTCTGCACGTATAACAAACCCGGAATCACGAAGACTTCCGGTTGAGGTACCAGCCACAGAGGCAGTACCACCTACTGGAGCAGCAGGAATGTTGGCTCCAGCAGGATTTCCTTCCAATCCTCGAATGACACCTTGAGAGGTACCACCTCTGGAAGTTGAGGAGACTTGTTGGACATACAAGCTCAGTGCATCAATTGTAACCCTGTGTTGGTCAAGATAAGCGGAGATCCGCGGTATATCAAATTGTGCATTGAAAGGAGTTGAGGACGAGGGAGGCAGTCCTCTATGTTCAATAAGTCTAGCACCCGATTGGGGTTGACTTAGTGTATGTGCTATAGCCCTGTGCAATGAAGACGATGCCAATGGAGAGACACCGTAGTAGCTGAGTGGGGTTGAAAGCTGCATGGGTGGGATAACCGCGACTTGTTCAATACGGGATCCAACAATGCCAGGCCCCATAGTGGATGTGGCTTCCCGGATTTTTGAGGCTAGGGGTCCCTTAGCACTCACATTTTCTTTTCTCGTCTCCTCGTTTTCACTCGCACTCATAACTATATAGCTATCTCCTTCTTCACCACTACCAGGACCGTACCCTGCATATCGATTTGGGGACAAGAAAGAATCAGGGGTGACAGATCCGGTTTCAACAGACAACTCCTGAGAAGGAGTAACAACAGGCATGTCCTGACCTGAAGCCACTATGGCAGGTTATACAGCAGGAGTGTCGGGAATTTGGGTAGAAGGATTCAAAGAAATGACTAGACCACCAGGTTGTGGAATTACTTGAGTAGTTTGAGTAGTGTGGGTCTGGTCTGGAGAGGTAGTATGTGGGTCGGTTAGTTTCATGAATGAAGGGGGTGCTTTCTGCTGGCTGTACAATGGGTCTGTCAGGGGTGCCCAAAGGTGATGGGATAGATTCAAATGCAAGGGCACCACCTGGTTGAGAAACAGACTCAGCTTGGGAAGATTAGGAACTGGATAACTTAGAAGCGTCAAGACCAAGTTCTTTTATAACAGCTTGGGTGCGGGTGGTTTGAGAGATAGATTGGATAATGGTTTGAACTGTGGCGGGATCATACATATCCCCTCCCTCTCTAATTACTCCACCTTCACCATCTTCTCCACCCCTCTCGTCATTTTCTCTCTCCACTTCCCTCTCAGCATCTCCCATAGATGTCTAAGGCCTATCCTCTAGGTCCTCATCGGGTACTACTCCTCCCTGGGCAGGTATGGCCGGTTCTGGCACAACCATGAGAGGTATTCCTACACTCTCCCTATAACTCACAAGAATATCATTCTGCTCACATAGATCAAGGAGAGATATAGGGAATGGTCTTGGGATAGGCAGATTGGCCGGAATGGCAGGCTTAATATGCATGAAAAGTTGAGGAGTAATAGAAGGTAAACCTGGAAGGCGAGGAATTTCTGCATTCTGATCCATCAGATACTGGATGATCATGGGTATAAAGCGGTGGTACGGCAGCATGTTGGCATCCTTTTTCTTTTGAGAATTCTTCCTGAGCATATTAGCCTTGATATCTTGGAGCAGTAGGAAGGCATAGTCCACATGCAAATGATTAGCCGCTGCCACAAAGATTTTGAGCTGATTCTTCATTAGAAATTCATACCCTGAATGCTTGGGGGTGAGACACCGTTGAAGCACCGTCATAAGAGTGTTGTACTTGGGATGTAGACCGGTGTGTTTGAATTGATTCTTACGGGTGAGCTCACCATCATAACCCATTTCCATGATTGCTGCAAGGCAAGATCCCTCATCTGGAATCTCCTCAAAGTTTGTAGCATGAGGTCTACTGTCAGCAGTGGGTAGGTTAAAGATTGCTCTGAGGCGAGTGAGAGGTATATTGACTTGGAATTCATCGACCTCAGCATGAATGACCTCATTCCCCCTATTGTTTGTATGAACATCACATGTTTTCCAGAATTGTTGGACGTAGAGCTCAGGGACATGTGTGCCGGTTGTAGCTGGATTGTATGTCAGGAGGTGGTTCAGGGGGTGTATTTTTAGAATTTCTGTGACAATGGGGTAGGTAGGGTTTTTCAGTTTGGCCAGGTCTATATAGTGGTTGTTTTTATGAGTCCTGGTATTAAGGAACTCAGCTTGGGGCATAAACTCCTCAGGGTCACGCACTACTTGAGCCATCTTATATGTACAGATAGATAAAATAGTTAAGTTAAAGATAAAGAGATATGCATGAAAACATTATTCGGCATTGAATTGTGATCAAACTTTGGTGAGTGATTCAAAGTTGACCAATTTTGACCAATATTATAAAGTTTGAAAATTGTAAGAAAACCTCAACTTTGAAAGCCCCATTGTGTACATGATGATTTTAAGTATAAATTTTTTTTTTGACACTTTTAATATGGCAATTAGATAAAAATAAACAACTTTGTAGTACTTGAGTATAGTCCAAAAATCATCACAACACCCCTTTTTGAACCAAAAAGTGAACTTTTAGTGTAAGTTCATACTCCTCAAGAACATGAATAACACTTTTTGAGATTTTTGAAATATTTTTGCATCAAAGTGTTTCCCATGTGTTCAAAACACCCATCGCAAACTTGGATTGATCAAACAAGTTTGTTTTGTGTCCCAAAAATCCATCCAAAGTCTCGAAAGTCACTATCGCAGGTGGCTATTTGAAGGCCAAAAATCACCCTTTTAACTCAAAATTTTCAGAATGTAAACTGTACAAGTTGTTACCTATGTGATTAGGAGTATTTTGAGATAAAAATTGCAAATTTTGGCAGAATAACGAGAGAGTTCGTAAAATCAAGTAGCCAAAAATAAGAGAATATGTAAACTGTTTGAATTTGATCAGTTTGAATTGAGTGAGGGATGGATGGGACGGTTATAAAGTGAAAAGCCACATGTCACGTGTTGATTGGACCAAACACGAGTAAAAAATGGGGCTGATAGGGCAATTGCATGGTAAAAAACATGCGGCTGATAGGAGTTGAAATTGCATGTGATTCACCCTTTGGTGTGTTAATCACATGCGATTGAGCCTTAGTGTTGGACAAACTCTAACAATTATCTGAATCGCATGCGATTCACCCTTTTGTTTGCCATTCGCATGCGATTGAAACTGGATTCATTCGCATATTTTCTAAGGCATGCGATTGATACTTGGTTCATGTTTCAGTGGTAGTCTATCGCATGCAATTGATGGTTAGTTAACAAGTGTTGTAATCCCATGCGATTGACTTTCAATGCGATTGAACCAAGACTTAGAAAATTTCCATTTTGTTGAGTTGCAAGAGATCCCATGCGATTGAAGCATAGAATGAGATTGTTTGAAATAGAACCCAACACTTGGAAATTTTCTGAGAATTCAAAATATCTGGATATTGAGAGTTGAAAAACTGATTTTCCAAGATATATTGATTTGAGTGTTTGTTTTGACACACTCCCCCTAAACTTTTGCATCTTTGTATAGAAAATTTCAAAATTTAGGGAATGTGTCAGTTTTGTATTCTTCTCCCCCTACAAATGTGTATAATGTGTATGATTTCCCCCCCTACACATATGTGACATGTGTATAACTAGAAATCCACTCCCCCTTGAGTGTTGCATCAATGATCTGCACAAAGAACAAACAGTGTAACACCTACTCAAAACAAAAAGAAAGTAAGGAAAAATGAAGCAACAGTATGTTATATTTTCAAGTTTAAAATGCCTAACTTGGATACCAACTCAGAGAGGCTACTTTCGTCTAATCGTCTGGTAAACAAGTCAGCGAGCTGATTTTCAGTAGGAACATACTGGACCTCAATAAGACCTTTTTCGACGTTATCTTTTATGAAGTGATAACGGATATCAATGTGTTTAGTTTTAAAGTGGTGTACCGGATTGCAGGAGATAGCTATGGTAGACTGGGAGTCGCATAGCAATGGAATTTTTTCATACCTGAGGCCAAATTCTGATAACTGAGTACGTATCCAGAGACTCTGTGAACAGCACATTGCAGCAGCAACATACTCAGCTTCAGCTGTAGGTGTGGATACGTAGTTTTGCTTCTTTGAGGCCCAACAGACTAAACGATCTCCTACAAAATGTGCACTTCTAGAAGTGCTTTTCCTATCAATCTTGCAACCGGCATAGTCAACATCTGAGTAAGCATGGAGATCTAGATTCAAATCTTTGGGATACCACATACCAAGATCCATAGACCCTTTAAGATATCTAAAGATCCGCTTAACTGCCAGAAGATGTGATTCCTTAGGATTTTCTTGGTATCTAGCACAGAGACAGGTAGAGAACATGATATCTGGACGACTTGCAGTTAGATACAGTAACGATCCAATCATCCCACGGTAAGTTTTCAGATCTACTGGAGAACCATCAAGATCTGCTGATAGTTGTGCCTTAGCAGCCATGGGTGTAGATATTGTTGGGAAATGATCTCATCAGTTTGAATTTGATGAGACAAAGTTAAGTTTGTAAGATGATTTCTACATATAACTTAAACAGAATTATGAAGCTTAGTCAGATTGAACACTTAGAGTGATTCAGACTGAGTATAAGTTGAATATAAGCTGAGCATATGTTGATCAGTTTATATTATACCTTAGTTTGTTTATTAATATGTTTAATAATCTGTGTATGTGTATATATCGAGTAATCAGCTTGATGTGTTTAAAGCTGAGTGACTCAGCTCAAAAGCAGAGTCAGCTCGACAGAGTTGCTAAATATGTTTTAGTCAACTAAGTTATACTTCTAAGGATGAGTTTATCAATGTATGTGTTAGTTCATGTATGAATTCGGATTTGTTCTCGAAGAACTCAGCTTGATGAGTTTCAAGCTGAGTAACTCAGTCCGAGTGAAGAAGTCAGTCTAAAGATAATTTAAATATGTTTTAAATTCATCTTTATCTCTCTCTATATCTACGGCGCGGATAAGAAGACTCCAGAATCAAGATTGAAGATAGAAGATTCAAGATTCAAGATTCCGGATTATCCGAGAGTTAGTTAGCGAATTAAGTTGAGTCTTAGTTTGTTAGGAACCGTAGGAACAGGATTATAAATACTTATCTCCTGATAAGTTTAGAGGTACGACTTTGATACAAAAACAACTAAGTGTTGCAGAGCCAAACCTTACCTCACCGTATGTGTTACGGATCTTGATTACTGTTTGTCAGTTCAACGTGATCAAGAAAACTCACAGATTGCCCAAGTGTTCGTGTGTTCGAACTATCACATCAGTTGTGATATTGGTAAGTTGTCAATCTGTGTGAAATCCTGTTTAGAGAGTCGTCAATATCTATAATCATAAGTTGATTATAGATAGCTAAGTTTGAGAGATTGAGATATTTATATTAGGTGGTTATATATCAAGAGTTGCTTACTTGATAGTTATTGTAATCATCTTCTTATTCAAAGCATTGTAATCATCTTCTTAATAAAAGCATTCGATTGATTGTGGTTTGAGTTACTGTGTGTAACACTTTTATTTGATTTGTTCAATTTCCGCAGAAAGTGTATTCAACCCCTCTTCTACACACCTGTTGCTTGTTGTTACTCTCTCATACAAGGGACCAACAACTGGTATCAGAGCAGGCTGAACGATTTCATTAGTTGAAAGTTCTAGATTCTGAGAAAGTTGACAATGTCTACAAGCAATAATTCTTCAAACTTTCCACAGATGTCTGCCAAAGGCTGTCCCATATTTGATGGATCTGACTATCCTATGTGGAAGTTCAGAGCCATGTTGTTCCTCAAGTCCATTGACAACCGTATGTCGGATGTTGTCACTAAAGGACCAATTATCCCCAAGATTCCTGCCACTGTCAGTGATTCGTCTCCTGGCAGATCTGAAAAGGAAACAAGAAAGCCTGTTGCATCATGGACTGATGAAGATTGGAAACTTTTCAATCTAGATGATAAGGCTAAAAGTGTTCTAGCGAATGCCCTGTCAAATGAAATCTTGCACACTGTGACTGGGTGTCAAACTGCAAAAGATATCTGGGATACGCTGAGTGTCACGTATGAAGGCACAGATCTGGTCAAGCATCACAAGAAAAATCATTTGAATAGATCCTATGAAAACTTCTTTTCAAAGAAGAATGAAACCTTGTCAGATTTGTTCACAAGGTTTCACTGCTTGATAAATGACCTACTAAGTGTGGGTGTAAAGAAAGATGAAGCTGAACTGGTGCTGAGATTTCTGGATGTGTTACCAGAAAGGTTTAATGATGTAACTATGGCACTGAGGGCTGGAGGAACACTACACGTGTACAACCTACAGTCTATCTATGGGTTCTTGCTGAATCATGAACAGATCACTGAACACAAGAAATCTTCTCAACAACAACTGAAGGAGTCCTTGGATAAAACTGATATTGCATTAGTTGCACAGAAAAAGAAGAAGAAAAGTCCTAAGGCACTAGTTGTTGAATCTGAGACTGAGTCAGAATCTCAAGCTGACTACTCAGACTCAGACTCAAGTGATACTGATGATGTTCAGAATATCACTGAGCAAATGTCAATGTTAGCCAGACGTTTGAGAAGAGCTCAAAGGGGAAGAGGAAGATCTGACAAGGGCAAAGGAAAGAGTTCTTTTGATCCTAAGAATGTTGTGTGCTTCAATTGTCAGAAAAAGGGACACATTGCTGCTGAGTGCAGATCAAAGAAGGTGGAATCAACATCAGTTGTTGATAAGAATGCTTACAGAGCTGATAAATACAAGAAGAAATATACTCAGCTCAAGAAAGGAAAGCCTGAAGACAAACCCAGTGGAAAAGGATTAATTTCTGAAACATGGGATACAGAATCATCTACATCAGATGATGATGTATGTCTGATGCCTCAAGAAGATGAAGAGATAGAAATCGATGATGTTGATTATGGTATGTACGAATCAATCTTTGAAGCTGACATGAAGGAAGCTGAGGAAAACAGCAAGCTCAGTGATTGGGATCCTGCTTTCATGTATAAGGTCAGTAATTTCTACTCTTACACTGATGAAGAAAAGGGTCTTGCATTCGATTATCTGCTAAATGATTTCAAGACCAGCCTTAAGTCTCAGACTGACCTCAAAGCTGAAATAGCTAAACTTAAAGATGATATTAAGGAAAATCAATCTCTCATTGATGTTGGTAAGAAAGCATAGTGTGACCTTGAATGTCAAAGACATATTAACAAACTTCTTAGTGAAGAACTTCAGGAAGCTAAAGACAAAGCTGATCAACTCCAAAAGATCACTAAGTCTTGGTGTAAGTCATCAAAGCTTGCTGAAAAATGCATAAACCAACAGATACCTAAACAGGTGAAGGCTGTACTTGGAGGTGACTATCAAACAGAAGCTTATGTAGCTGATGATGAGATAGCAAGTACAGATTCTGAGGAAGATAGACAACTGATTAAGTCTCAGAAGTCAGCCTCAGAGAAACGACATGATCCAAGCCTAAAATTCAATATGTTTGTGAAGGCCAAAGATCATGGTAATGAGTGCTCAACATCCAAACAACATGGTAAGTCTGTGTTGGACAGATTAGGCACTCAGCCTGTTCAAAGAACTTCAGTCATAGAAAGGCTTAATCCAAATCCTTTCAAAAGATAAAATTCTCTATCTGGCTCGGAGAGAAGTTATAAGAACAGGAAGACCACTGTAAGTCAGAGGTCAAATCACAACAATGGTAAGTCCAAAGTTGTTGATCTTGGTAAGTCCAAGAAGATCAACAGTGGTAAGATCAACAAAGGTAAGTCCAAAGTCATGGAGAAGAAGGTTGTTAGTCAATCTTCTCAGGATAACAAACAGAGACCTGACAAAGGTAAGTCCAAAGTCAGTGATCACCAGGTAAATCAGCTTGCAAAGAAAGTTGAGAAGTTATCCACCATATACAATCCTAAACCTGAGAGTAAATTCTCACAAGGATTGTTAGACACTCTACCTCCTGTCATCATTGGAAGAAGGAGATGCTACAAATGCAGAGGTAGAGGTCATGAGGCTAAGGACTGTGATGCTGAAATCTCAAGGCCTAAGCAAGAACAAACTGATCAGCCTACACAGGATTCAGTTCCTACTCAAGCTGAGCAGTCAGTTCAACAAGATGAAGCTGCTAAGTGCTCCTCATCTAAACCCACCAAGAAGTGGGTTCCCAAGCAAAACTAATGTGTTTAGTTTTTATATCATGTGCAGGGTTCAAGTAAATGGTACTTGGATAGTGGATATTCAAGGCACATGACCGGATGGAAAGGACTTCTCAGTGATTTCCAGAAAGATGAAGGTCCTAAAGTAACATTTGGTGACAACTCCCATGGAAGAACCAAAGGCTATGGGAAGATGCAAGCTGGTAAAGTCACTTTCCAGAGAGTTGCATATGTCAAAGGCCTCAAACACAACGTGATTAGTATTAGTCAATTGTGTGATGAGGACAATGTTGTTACTTTTAGGAAGAAAGCAGGAACAACTTATAATGCTAAGGGAAAGCCTGTATTAATAGCTAAAAGAGAAAGAGATGTGTATCTACTTGATCTTAATTCTACTGATCCCAATAATGAAACCTGCTTGTATTCCCATTCTGTTCCTGAGCTGAGTTGGTTATGGCATAAACGTTTGTCTCATTTGAACTTTAAAAATATAAATATGCTGTCTAATAAAGAGTTAGTCTCTGGATTACCAAAAATCACATTTGTCAAAGACAAATTGTGTTCGGCTTGTGAACAAGGGAAACACCATAAAGGGTCCTTTAAATCAAAGCAAAATTTTTCAATAACATACCCATTGCATATGTTGCATATGGATCTGTTTGGACCCATAAGTACTCCAAGCCTAAGTGGCAAGAAGTACACTCTGGTGATAGTAGATGAGTTCTCACGATTCACCTGGGTAATATTCCTAAAAGCCAAAAGTGAGGCTGCCCTGGAGATAATAAGTTTCATCAAAAGGGAAGAGTTGCAGAAAGGTTTGTCCGTAAAGCAACTCAGAAGTGATCATGGGACAAAGTTCAGGAACTCAACCCTTAAAAGCTTCTGTGAACAAAAAGGAATATTACAAAATTTCTCATCTGTCAGAACTTCACAACAAAATTGAGTTGCTGAAAGGAGAAATAGAACCTTAATTGAGGTTGTAAGGACAATGCTATGTGAGGCAGGATTTAAAATCTATTTCTGGGATGAAGCTGTAAGTACAGCCTGCTATACTCAGAATAGGTCAATCATTGTCAAAAGACATGGAAAGACTTCATATGAAATGTATAAGTCTAGAAAGCCCAATATAGGTTATTTCCATATCTTTGGTTCAAAATGCTATGTGCTGAATCAAAGAGGTCAGCTCCATAAGTTGGAACCCAAAGCTGATCCTGGAATATTTGTTGGTTATTCCTCAATCTCCAAATCATACAGAGTATATAACTCTAGGAGAAAGGCCATTGAAGAATCAATTCATGTTTCATTTGATGAAGACAGTATTGATCAAGCTGAGAAAAGTCAAGCTGACTCTGTTAGTCTGAGTGAGCTTGAAAAGCCAAGGGAAATCAACATGTCAAATCCTATGTATGTCATAGGAGATGATAGTGATGATGATGTGTGTTCATCAATGAAATCATCACAAGCTTCAAAGGATTCTCAAGCTGAGAAAGATGATGAGTTCGTCAATTCTTTTGGAGCTGAAGTCACTCAGACTGAGAATCTTAGTGATAATCAGTTTGTTGACAATGCTGCTGTTGAGACTGAGGAGATAAGTTTACCTCGAGGTTCTCAACATCACTCAGATTTAGAACCAGACTCTCCAACTACCACATTTAAATTCCTCAAAGATCATCTTCAAGATCAAATCATTGGAAATGTCCAAGAGAAAGTAATGACCAGATCTAAGTCTACAGCTAACTATGCTGCTCACTTTGGTTTTCTGTCTCAGATGGAACCAAAGAAGACTGAGGAAGCCTTAGCAGATGAGGATTGGATTGATGCTATGCAAGAGGAATTAAATGAGTTTGAGAGGAATAAAGTCTGGATCCTTGTCCCTGCCCCTGAAGATCATACAATTATAGGCACTAAGTGGGTCTATAGAAACAAAATGGACAAGGATGGAGTGATAGTTCGGAACAAAGCCAGGCTGGTAGCACAAGGGTATAGGCAAGAAGAAGGAATTGATTATGATGAGACCTTTGCCCCTGTTGCTAGAATTGAAGCTATAAGGCTGTTCCTGGCTTATGCAGCATATAAAGACTTCAAAGTCTATCAAATGGATGTGAAAAGTGCTTTCCTGAATGGAAAACTTCAGGAGGAAGTCTATGTGAAACAACCTCCTGGCTTTGTAAGTTCAAAGTTTCCACATCATGTCTATAAGTTGGACAAGGCTTTGTATGGTCTTAAACAAGCTCCAAGAGCTTGGTATGATACACTGTCCACTTATCTAATATCCATGATTTTCACCAGAGGCAGTATAGATAAGACACTCTTTTTTAAAAGGAGTAAAGGACAGATTATTCTTGTACAAATCTATGTGGATGACATCATTTTTGGCTCTACAAATAAGTCTCTGTGTGATTGGTTCTCCAAAATAATGTCACAAAAGTACAAGATGAGTATGATGGGTGAGATGACATATTTCCTGGGCCTACAAATTCAACAAAAGCCTGATGGAATTTTCATCAATCAAAGCAAATATGTTTTGGATTTGATAAAGAAATATGGTTTTGATTCAAGTTCAACCATGAGAACACCCATGACACCAGCTGTCAAGCTGAGTAAAGACTCAGATGGTAAGCATGTGTGTCAGTCTACCTATAGAGGAATGATAGGTTCATTACTCTATTTGACAGCTAGTAGACCTGATATCATGTTTGCTACATGTGTTTGTGCAAGATATCAGGCAGATCCTAACGAATCACATCTTTTAGCTGTGAAAAGGATCTTTAAGTACCTTAAAGGTACACCAAATCTAGGTCTTTGGTATCCAAAGGATTCTGGATTTGAGTTAGTTGGTTTTTCTGATGCTGACTATGCTGGGTGCAACTTAGATAGAAAATAACCACTGGAGGATGTCAATTGCTTGGAGGTAAATTAGTAAGTTGAACTAGTAAGAAACAGAACTCAGTGGCTACTTCTACTGCTGAAGCTGAGTATGTTGCAGCAGGGAGGTGTTGTGCTCAAATCTTGTGGATGCTGCATCAGCTTCAGGACTTTGGGATGAGTTTCAAGAAAACTCCTATCTTCTGTGATAACCAAAGTGCAATAGCCATCACTTACAATCCAGTATTTCACTCAAGAACCAAGCATATTGAAATTAGACATCACTTCATAAGGGACATCGTGGAAAAAGGTAAAGTTGACATTAAATTTATCTCCACTAATGACCAATTAGCAGATATTTTTACTAAGCCCCTTGATGAAAAGAGGTTTATGTATCTGCTAAGTAATTGGGTATGCTCAACCCCTAGCTAAGTGTCTAAAATTTGAGTTCTCAGTTTGACAGAGACTAAGTGTCTTAAGCTGGGTGCGCAGTTTATAAATAAGTATTCATAAACTGATCTATATGTCAAACTGAATAATGAGTTCACACGTTTGGTCAGTTCCAAACATAATTCAACTACTCAGTGTGGTTGAAATGTTAGTTTGAGTTAGTCTCGAACAAAATGACTAAGTGTCATTGAGTCTGAGCTATGTGCTTAACTCACACTATGTGATTGGTTCACACGTTTGGTAAGTTCCAAACATATTTTGCCTACTTAGTGTAGCTAAAATTACATGTTTAAGTCAGTCTTAAACATAAATGACTAAGTGTCATTGAGCCTGAGTTGTGTACTCTACTCAAGCTGAGTATCAATCTCAAGCTGAGTGCTCCACTCAAGCTGAGTGCTTGAATCAAGCTGAGTGCTTGACTTAGACTGAGTAATATGTTTACTCAGCTTGGTGTGTCCAATATATGAATTAATTACTAAGTGTTATTAATTTTTCTGTCCATACGTATTTGAATCAGTTTCAATTCGTATCGTATATCAATTGTGTATTGATATATTTACAAAGTGTTTATAATCTTATTATTTGTTAATATTATTATTTTACACTTGTATCCGTTGGAGAATGATGTGTTTCTACCCTCTAACTGTTACATCAAGCCGTAATTTTTCGACGTAACGGATTAAAAAGGGATTCCAACGGTAACTTTTATCTCTCCTCGGAAAGGTATATATATCGATCATAGTCGAATTAGAGAAGTTACGCTTTCAATCCAAATTTCTCACATACTAAAATACCTTTCACTTTCTTTGCTAAGTGCATATTTCTGTTCCATCGAATTCGAAACCCTAAGTCGCTCAGTGCGCAATTGACGATTGCTCAGTGCGAGTTACAAATTGATTACTCTGTGTAATCTAAACATTCAACGATGGAAAGTACCACTCTTGTTCTAGGTGAGTGGATGGTCAAAGGTGCTACTTTTAAGAACAATGGACTGCCAGTGATTAAAATCAACAATCAACGGGCCTGTCTTGCGATTCCTCAGAGGAAACAAGGCAGAGGATATGATATTTGGATTGATTATATCCGTAAATGCCCCTGGCATTCGCCTTCTGTGGCGCATCACTCAACATTGTTCCCCAACATCTGTTGGAGTTCTGGTTTACATGCACCTTCAACCAGAACAGAGGAGAGATCATAGGTACTGTTCGTAATAGAGATAGAACAGTGGTCCTCACGGTTCAACGGCTAAGGGAAGTTCTTCAACTCCCTATTCAGTATGTGTTCGAGTCCACCGTGACTAGACAAGTGGCGAGGTCAGTTCTACCTTTGATGGGTCACCCTCAAACTGAAGGGGTGATCAAGAAGGCCACTTTCCCAACTGGCTGGGGCTTCATGGTGTCAACAGTGGTACGTTCACTGGGGACTAAAGTTGGAGGCTTGGACCAAGTCAACGAGTTTGAAATGCAGCTGTTATACAATATGTTCTTTGACAAACGTATCGACTATGCACAGCTTATATTCAACGAGCTCAAAGTCCAAGTACTGAAGACCACCAGGGACCTCCATGTGCCATTCATAAGGTACTTGTCCTTAGTGCTTGAAGCTGACTTGGGAGATCTCCATGAAGCTGGATAGGATGTGTTTCATGTTCCATCACTCAGCTCTAAGATGTTCAATAATGACATCTTCCCTGAGCAAGAGGGACTAAGTGGTCCAATGCTCTTGGTAGCTGAGGGAGCTTCTTTTGAGAGTGAAGCTGAGGGATCAAATCAAGGGGGAGCTTCTCAGGCTGACACAGAAGTTCAAGCTGAGCACTCTGCTCAGGCTAAACCAGAACATACTGAAGCTGCTTCTGGTAAGACCTCTACTCTCTCACTTTCTTCTCACTTTTCTCTATCTACATTTGGAGATAAGACTGCAGCGGAACCAACTCAGTCTAAGCCATCTCCACCACCTTCATTCCATCTACAATTCCAATCTGAAGCCACCCCTAGTATGCCCACTGCTGCTAGGGAGAATATCCAAACCTACCAACGAAAATCTGCCATAGGTGGTGCCACAACTAAAGGCATCACTGGAGCTGAGATCACATTGATCCCTCCGGCAGGAGTTGAGGGGGAGATGCCTACTCTCAAGGTGCCAACCTCAAGGCTCTTTAAAACCCAACAGCCTAAACCGGGTGTGGTGTCTACTCAGCCCACACTTACTCGTGCCATGGGAGAGCCTACTTCTGTGCCTGAACAGACACATTCAGGTTACATTGAACATATGACCAATCACCAGGGTCAATCACCCCCTCTATACCCAAAATCCAACCTCCAACACATACACTTCACGTCTCGAGTCCTATTCGTTCTATTCATTTCTCACACTCTAGTGCACGACCTGTCAATGTTTCATCTTCAAATCAGGATGAATCACAGGGTCCAAACTCTGGTGCAAAGGAATTTGAGGGTCCACACCAACCCTTGGATGATGCACCCAAGTCTCAACCTTTACAAGCTGACTTTGATTCAATTATCATATTTCTGAAAAGTCAGTTTGAGATCCTTCATTTCAAAAGAAAGAAATCCAAGAAGCATTTGTTGCTGAGGCTAGCTGCTCTGGATACTGAAATGGCAAATCTGAAGTCTGCAGTTGCTGCTCTCCATCAACAACGACCTTCAAACCCTATTGATGATGACAAAAATGGGGAGAAGGTTCAAGAAGGTGAAGGTGAAGCTGAAGCTTTATTATTTTTGGCAAAGAGAGCAGATGATCAACTTGAGGGGGAGAAAACAACAGAAAAAGACACTGAGCTGACTGACAAAGCAAAAGGGAAAAGACCAGTTGTGGTCAGCTCAGGAGAATCAGAACAACTCCCTCAACAGAAGAAAATGAAAATGATTCTTAGTGAATCATCTGCCTTAGATGACGATTCTGCAGATAAAATGACTATACAAGAAAGAATGTCACTGCTGGCAATTAGAAGAATAGAACAAGAGGAAGATGACCAGCTTGGGATATCTGTTGCTGAGCTAAGAGAAAGACAAGTGAATGCTCAAGCTGTGTTAGTCAGTGAAAAGGATGCGAGAGAAAGGGCTTGGGCTGAGCAGATCAGAAAACAAAACGAAGAGTTAGCTAAACTCAAGCTGCCTATAGTGCCTAAGGAAGAAGAGGAAGAAGAACCTCCGATGGAAGATCAACCAGAGGAGGAGAACATAATGGATTGTTATACAAAATCATTCTTCTCTTCTCAAATTCTCTCACTTAAGTTGAGTTCAGCTCAAGGGATCATTATTCTCGAGTTTGTATTGAGAAATGGTGAGACACCTTCTGTGGAGCTAAATCTACTAAACAAACTGGGTTATGAGGAATGGAAGCAAGTGGCAGTGCTCATTAAGCAGATGGAAAGGTCTACTGCTCGAAATCAAGTTAAAGATGAGCTGCCAAGACTACTTGCTAGAGCTGATGCGATGCAATTAATACCTAGGTCTGAGATAGCAACCCTACTGACTTCCTTTCACAAAATAGGAAAGGATAAACTGAAAAAGCCAGCTGGTTTAGCAAAAGCAAACAAGGACAGTCTTGCTCTTTCTGAAGGCATGGAGTTTCAAGAGAATACATATGTTGAAAAGCCTCAGAAAGGGTTCATGTACCTGGATAGAAATGGTGAAAAATGCTTCTAGGCTGATGCATCAATTTATACATGTGGGGTATCTCAAGTATTTGCTCTGAGACAAATTGTTGAGAAAATTGAACAGGCTGCAAGGTTCAGATACAGAATAAACAAGGCAATACGATCACAGAAGGATCAGCTTCAACACTTACCTAATCTAAAAGAAATACTTGAAGAAATAAATGAAGAGATTAAAGAGTTTGAAGAGCTGCATTCTGAGTAGATTAGTTCTACTGTAAATATTAGATTAGTTCTAATTTTGTAAGCACTTAGTGTGCATGATCTATGTGATCAACAACTTTGTATTATGATAAGTTCTATTAATACAAATATAAAGTTTGATATGTTCAACTGTATTATGATGTGTTCATAGCTATAAGTCTGATAAGTTCAGCTTAATGAATAAATGATAAGTTCTTATTCATTTATGTAATTAGTTGGTGTGTTCAACTAAAAATTGGTGTGTTCCAATTTAAATTGATAAGTTAAATTAATATTGATATGTTCAATAAATATTTGATCAGTTCAAATAATAAAATCTTAATAGGTTTAAGATTTAAAACATAATTATGTTAAACAAACTTAAGAACTGTTTGATGGTTTTGTCATCATCAAATAGGGGGAGTTTGTTAGGAAAATGATCTCATCAGTTTGAATTTGATGAGACAAAGTTACGTTTGTAAGATGAGTTCTACATATAACTTAAACAGAATTATGAAGCTTTGTCAGATTGAACACTTAGAGTGATTCAGACTGAGTATAAGCTGAATATAAGCTGAGCATATGTTGATCAGTTTATATTATACCTTAGTTTGTTTATTAATATGTTTAATAATCTGTGTATGTCACATAAGGTATATATCGAGTAATCAGCTTGATGTGTTTCAAGCTGAGTGACTCAGCTCAAAAGTAGAGTCAGCTCGACAGAGTTGCTAAATATGTTTTAGTCAACTAAGTTATACTTCTAAGGATGAGTTTATCAATGTACGTGTTAGTTCATGTATGAATTCGGATTTGTTCTCAAAGAACTCAGCTTGATGAGTTTCAAGCTGAGTAACTCAGTCCGAGTGAAGAAGTCAGTCTAAAGATAATTTAAATATGTTTTAAATTCATCTTTATCTCTCTCTATATCTACGGCGCTGATAAGAAGACTCCAGAATCAAGATTGAAGATAGAAGATTCAAGATTCAAGATTCCGGATTATCTGAGAGTTAGTTAGCGAATTAAGTTGAGTCTTAGTTTGTTAGGAACCGTAGGCACAGGATTATAAATACTTATCTCCTGATAAGTTTAGATGTACGACTTTGTTACAAAAACAACTAAGTGTTGCAGAGCCAAACCTCACCTCACCGTATGTGTTACGGATCTTGATTACTGTTTGTCAGTTCAACGTGATCAAGAAAAACTCACAGATTGCCCAAGTGTTCGTGTGTTCGAACTATCACATCAGTTGTGATATTGGTAAGTTGTCAATCTGTGTGAAATCCTGTTTAGAGAGTCGTCAATATCTATAATCATAAGTTGATTATAGATAGCTAAGTTTGAGAGATTGAGATATTTATATTAGGTGGTTATATATCAAGAGTTGCTTACTTGATAATTATTGTAATCATCTTCTTATTCAAAGCATTGTAATCATCTTCTTAATAAAAGCATTCGATTGATTGTGGTTTGATTTACTGTGTGTAACACTTTTATTTGATTTGTTCAATTTCCGTAGAAAGTGTATTCAACCCCCCTTCTATACATCTGTTGCTTGTTGTTACTCTCTCATACAAGGGACCAACAACAAATGGGTATGCAATTAATCATATCATACTTCGTGAGAAGATCTTTGATGTATTTCGATTGGCAAATAAAACTGCCATGACTTAACTGCTTTACTTGGAGTCCGAGAAAGAATGACATCTCCCCTATCATATCATTTGGAATATGTTTGCCATTATCCTAGCAAACTCGTCATTGTATTTTGGATTGGTAGAATCAAAAATGATATCGTCCATATACATTTGAACCAAAATCTTGTCCCTACCTCTGGTCTTTGTGAATAGAGTGGTATCTATCTTTCCGTTGGAGTACCCTTCACCAATCAAATATTCAGATAAGACATCATACCATGCACATGGAGCTTGCTTTAACCCGTACAAGGCCTTATCTAAGATGTAGACATAATTAGGATATTTAGAAATGATGAAACCCTCAGGCTGTGAGACATAGACTTCTTCTTTGAGGACACCGTTAAGAAAAGCTGTCTGCACGTCCTTCTGAAAAACAAGAAAGCTTCTGAAGGCTGCATATTCAAGGAATAGTATGATCACCTCTATACGAGCAACAGGGGCAAATGTTTCATCATAGTCTATGCCTTCCTGCTGATTGTAGCTTTTTACAACCAACCTAGCTTTGTTACGGATGACCACTCCATCCGAATCCATTTTGTTCTTGAACACCCACTTAGTTCCAACAACATATTTTCCATAAGGTAGAGGAACTAATCTCCAGACTTTGAGACGTTCAAATTGGTGTAATTCTTCCTGCATTGCAATTACCCAATCTGGATCATCTAATGCTTCACAAGTCTTGATGGGTTCAATGATGCTTAAGAAACCCGAGGATTGGCATTCGTTTGCTGTTGCTGATCTTGTTTGAACGCCAACTGAAGGATCTCATATGATGTTTTCTTCAGAGTGATGTCTGGTCCATTTAGTTTCATGGGAAGTAGAAGATGAAGGAATAAGATCTTATAGGTGTCATGATTCTTCTTCATCCTCTCGGGAGAAATGTGGGTCTGAATCAAACACAGGTGGGCTATAAGGGTCAGCAATCTGAGTAGTCACAGGGGGACGTGTGACAGAGACAGAAGTAGAATCCTCAGCATAGAGATCTGCAAATAGATTCGTCTCAGTGACCGTTGGAGCTGTGAGTGTAACACTCGCTTGTACTTCTGTGTTGTTCCTGTTGTCAGTCAAAACAGGAGAAGATTCAGATCTAAAAAAATCAAACATAAAGTCAAGATTTGTATTTGAACTGGACGGATTGTTTGATTCTTTATTTTGAAGCACCAGTCCTGAACAGGTATGTCCAGAAATATTTTCTGTTGTTTTGGGTGGAAAATCTGTAACATTCAATGCATCATCTAATGTTACGTTGATACTTTCAACAATGCTCTTTGTTCGTTTATTTAAAACTTGGTAGGCTTTGGATTCAGTAGAATAACCTAGGAAAATAGCTTCATCAGCTTTGGGGGAAAATGTTCCTAGATTATCCTTGTCATTAAGAACAAAGCACCTATTACCAAAAACATGAAAGTATTTGATATTAGGCACTATGCCATTCGCCAGTTCGTATGGAGTTTTATTAAAGCGTTTGTTAATAAAAGAGCGGTTCTGCGTATAGCAAGCTGTGCTGATTGCTTCGGCCCAAAAGGAAGGTGGGAGCCCGGAGTATGATAACATGGTACGGGCAGCTTCAACCAAAGTTCTATTTCGTCTTTCCACGACCCCATTTTGTTGTGGAGTGTATGCAGCAGAGAACTTATGGTTGATCCCAACAAGGTCACAGAAATTCTTTAGAGTACTGTATTTGAATTCAGTTCCATTGTCTGTACGGATTGAAACAACACTCTGACTATGCTTATTCTGCTGTTGCTTGATGAAGGAAATGATTGTTGGAGTGGCTTCATCTTTTGATCGCAGAAACTTGACCCAAGTATATCTGGAGTAGTCATCCACCATGACTAGAATATACTTCTTCCCACTTTTGGACTGAATCCGTATAGGACCACAGACATCCATGTGCAGGAGTTCCAAAGGCTTTGTAGTGCTGAACACTTGTTTGGATTTATGTGAAGCCTTTTTCATTTTCCCTTTCTCACAATCAGCACACAGATGATCCTTTTTGAATCTTAACTTGGGAATGCCTCTTACCAAGTCACCAGTGACTAGCTTGTTGATATTTTGAAAGTTCAGGTGAGAGAGTTTTCTGTGCCATTGCCAAGTAAGATCTGATGATGCTTCAGAAAGTAGACATACAGAGGTATGGGAGTTATAATTTTCCAAATCAATGGAATACAGGTGTTATTTCCTTGAACCTGCCAGTAATTCATCTCCATTTTCAGTTAAAACAGAACATTTGTTCTTCTTAAACACTACCTCTAGGTCCTTATCACAGAACTGTCCGATGCTAAACAAATTGTGACCCAACCCTTCAACATAGGAGACTTTCTTTATCTTGATGTGCTTCTTCTCTATGTCTCCGTACCCCATTATTGGCGCAACATTGTCATTCCCAAAACGTACATTCCCGGAGTACTTAGGAACATAATTTTTTAGAAGACTCTTGTTGCCAATCATATGCTTGGTACAACCGGAGTCCAGGTACCACAAGTTAGGCGCCTGCAAAAAGAGAATAAAGCACATTTAGGTCCCCATATATGAATGGGTCCTTGATTGTTAGTTCCTAGAAGTGGTTGAGGATTAATTGTTTCAACGGGTGGTTGTAAAACTTCTAATGATCTATCCTTAGGTACCCAAGTGGGTTTAATCTTTTGTCGAGAAGGAATAGATTGAGACAGAATTGGCTTAGACGGAAGTTTTGGTACCACCTTTGGTTTTACAGTTGATGGAATCGGAGGTTTTGGATTTATAAGAGTTGCGGAAGCGTTATGTTTGCGAATCCATGTTTGTGAAAAATTCTTAAGAATTCTTTGTGGCCTCAGAGCATCAACTTGCTTTTGCTGAACTGGAGTCTTGGGAGCAGTAGGTTGTACTACTCGTTGATTGGGTGTCGGCTTAGGTTTGGAAGTTTTGGCAATTTTGGAAGGTTGATTGCGTGATCGTTTTTGAGAATGCAAGTGTTGTTCGTGAGCAATCCATGCCTTTTTGAATGCTTCGCAGCCCTGCCGTCTGTAGACTTCTAGTTCTTTGATCGTCAGTAATCGTTTTGATTTGTTTAAACGTTTGAGTGCATGTGACTGACGAGTGGTGATCCATTGATGAATGATATATCCTTTGGAATTTACAAATGGAACACATATTTGATTAGCGTAAAAGTCTGTCCAGTCCTCACATGGTTTAATTCCAATTTGTTTTCTTAATTGATCATATTCACAATTAAATTCACAATGACCATGGAGGCAGCCATCACTAATACATAACATTGAAGAGGCAACATTATCATGCAAACTTGAATTATTACCGACTGAATCAAACATCAAAATTTGTTCACATGTTTGTCTAGTGTTCGAACATTTCCTAGATGACCTAGGAATGACTCTCTTCTAAGTTATGTTTATTTTACGCTCTTCACTCCCGAGCTTCTTCACATCTGCAGCAGAATGTAAAACATTAGAATTGAGTCGTGGTTAACTAACAGCTGCTTTTGATGATTCAGGTATGTCAATGTTCATACGAGAAATGTGACCAGAAGTGGAAGTGGATGTCTGTGTTAAAATCGGTTTCTGTTTTAAAGTTTTCAAATGAGAGTTGTTAACAGATTTTATTTTGGGTTGGACTTCTTGGGAGGATGTAGACGCATTCTTAGAATCTTCAATTCGCTCTGCATATGGAGAGAAAGTAAATGGAGTAGGAGGCTGCATCTTAATTTCGACCTGCTTGATTCACTCATGCAATGCGAAGTTTTCTTTGCATAAGTCGTCAATGATCTTACCATCAAGATTAAATATTGTTTGGAGACGCTTGTGGAGAATGGTGTTTTCTTGAACCAGTTGAGAAGGTTCACGGAGTTGTTCAGAAAGTGGGATGATTTTAGGTGTGGTTTCGGAGTGGAAAGCGTTGGAAATATCTCCTTGTATCAGATGGGTGAAGCAAAACTCTTGCAAGGTTTGAAACCTTAGCTGCAATTCCTTGTGGGGAATGTATAGAAATTGGGATTTTGGCTCTTCAGAAGTATACAGTTCCTCATCTGTATAGATTGGAGTGGTGATAGGTGAATTCAGTGTTGAAGATGGGTAAGTGAAATATGAGTCATTGAGGTTAGAATAATTGAAGGGAGTTTCAGTTTTGAGATGCAAGGTTCCCTTTGACATCCTCTTCAAGTCGTTCTTCCTCTTGACCAACAAATACCATTCGTTGAGTTAGTCCTTTGCCAAATAGATTTGCATTGTATAATTGTTTGGCGGATACTTTACTCAGAACATTAGGGTTTTCAAAACCAATTCCGTCGAATGTCCATCTTGAAAAAGGTCGTTCCTTTTGTTTGTACAAAAAGATGGTTTGTTCACTTTGCCCTCTTTTAATTAGAAGGTCTTCCAGTTCTTTAATTTTTTAAACAAAGAATGTGTTGATCATTTTTAAGAATTTCTGAATCCTTTTCTGCACCAATACGTTCTGCTTTGAGATCATGTATGATGACATTTGTTTTATCAGTTAATTCAAGAAATTCAGATTCTTTCACAGCTAGTTGAACCTTAGATTCATCTATGTTTTTCTCTAATTGTTCAATTGTAGCTTGTGCTTTTTTGTCTTGTGTGTGAATGACCTCTTTTAACACTTGATTTTTCTTTGTTAGTTTGGTCACCTTAAATTCTAACTTTTTCATGCGGTTTAATATGGTTTGTATATGTTCAAAATTAAAACCCATGTTAGAGTTAGAGATAGAATGTACCTTTCCACTTTCAACGATCTCTTCCTCAGCATCGGAGAGCTCGCCACCATCTTCATCTCTGACACTTGTTCCACTAGTAGCCATCAAACATAACTGCGCGTGATCCTCACCATCTAGATCACTTTCGGAGTCTGTGTCCTCCAGGAACTGGTCTTCCTCCACCATAAGTGCATTCCCAGTCTGCTTTTGCTTTGACAGGCGGTACTTTTGTCTGTAGTATTCAGCATCTTTGACTTTCTTCTGTGGACAGTTCCTTATCATGTGACCAGATCTCCCGCAGGTGTAGCACTTCAAATCCGTCTTATTTTCCTCCTTTCTCTTATCCCTTTGAAATCTGGGCTTGTCAACAGGAGCAAGCCTTTCTCGTCTTCTAGAGCCAGAAGTAAACCTTTGTCTGTTGTTGGTTTTATTAAAGCGATTTCTGAAAGTTCTACCAACAACGGAGAGGGCATGAATGGCAGCTTCAACTGAGTCTTCATCATCATCTTATGGTTTTGATTCACTAAGAACCACCTGCTTAAACTTCATGGATCTCGATGAAAGTTCTCTTGGAATTCTGCCAGTAGCTACCAGGGCCAAAGGATCTGCAGCTGGTTGTTTAGGGAGAGTCTTCAGTATTTCATCCTGGTCTTGATTGAAGTCTTCGAATATGTTGTGGAAGGTGACTGTGGTAAGATCTTTATTGATTTGCTTGTACAGTCTAACATATTCTTTCCACTCTAGACCTAGTGACTTCAGAAAAACACAGTTTAGATCTAGGTCAGTTCGGATTATTTGATTGGACCTCATCTCATTTTGCAGCTTGCAAAATCTACCATAGGTTTCAGAAAGAAGTTCATTTTCTCTAACACTGAAGTCATGATAGCTGTTGACTAGTTGAGTACGCTTGATATACTCTCCTTGCTCAGTACCCTGCAACTGCTTCTTGATCTCGTCTCATATTTCCTTAGCAGTGGCTAAGCTATCTATCTTGGTGTAGATCTCTGAGGAGAGTCCTTGTTTTAGATAATACTTAGCCAATCTTTCAGCCTTCTTGATCTCCTTTTCTTGAGCTGTGAGCTCATCAACAGTATTTTCCCTCTCATGACGGAGAATGGCGGGATTGTTGTTCGGATCAGCCTCAACAACTTTAGTGAACTTTTTGTTCCCATTCATGATATAGTCGATCATCATCTCTCCGTGTGTCTCATTGTGCTCTAGAAAGTCCATGAACCTTCCTTTCCAAACATTGTATTCGCCTCGAAACAGAACAGGAGGTTTTGTATCGGTACCGATGGACATCATTTCATTATAACTTGTCATTGTGAGAGTTTAATTAAGAAATGATCGTTCACTTGTTATATGTGGATTGATTGTTCGAAAACTTAATTGACAAAATGAGGAGCTAATTCAATTTAATTCAACTTTGAATTAGATATTGTAAAGATTAAATTCAATTTTGAATTATATATAATTGAGTTAATTTAATTCAACTTTGAATTATATCCGAGTTAGATTAAATTCAATTTTGAATTATAATTTTAAGTTTTAAGTTCGATTGTCCTCTTTGTTCAAAGTCAAGTCCCAATGGTTCTATCACTTGTCCAATAAGTTTAAGGTATGCGATTGATGTTATACAATTGGAGAAAACCCTTGAAAATTGAGCAGAGTAACTTCTTGGCAGTGATTGAATAGGGTAACCAATAGAGTGCGATTGATTCCTTTGATGTGTTTGAAATCGAACCCTTGAATCGCATTGGCCAACAGAATGCGATTGATGAACCAACACTTAAAATTGCATAGAAACTTATGCGGCTGATAGATCACTTTTGAGCATCCAATCGCATGCGATTGATCCTATGCGGCTGATAGCTTTAATAGTAACACTTAGTAAATTCAGCTTTGTAAGAACTCTATAAGCCGCCTAAACCAGTCAATCGCATTGACCACAAACCCGGCTTATAGGATCTGATGGTCCCTATCAGATCTGAAGGCCTTACCCCTTATGGTGTCTACCCACTTGTACCTTGATTGGTATGGGTAGTACTTGAGTTGTCTTGTTCTACACTTAAACTTTGAAGAATAAATAATTATTTTTAATCAAAAATCGAATTCTTCTTCTTCAATACTGCATTTAAACCTCAAGAACACCATAAATGCTTAATTTCTAGAAAATTAAATGCCATAAAGTCTAGCATTTAATGAACTATTGGACTTTTTTCTTTAAAATCACCACTCGGTTTTAAGTGTTCTTCAAGAAAGCTTTATAAAACAGTAGAAAGCCTTGAACAAACCCAAAGAAAAAGTAGTGTTGTATACCTTAAATGTGTTCTACCTTCGGGAAATGCTTGAACTCGAACCTTTCTTGAACTTAACCTTGTAGTTGTATGCTTTGTAGAACTCGAACTTTGTTCTTCACCTTGAGCTTGAAATCTTCGAGTTTTACTTGTTGTTTTCGAACAATCACGAGCCAAAAACAAGTTTGGCCCTGATACCAATGGATGACCCCGTATATACTACAGATGAAGCAATGCTAGATGATATTCTTGCTAGTGTGTGTATGTGTGTGTATTCGGTTTAAGAGAGACAGCCGAGAGCAATGTAGAGAGAAACACAAACACAAGATATGTTGTAAATGCAAAGCTTAGATTAGAAATGGTGGGGCAAATGCCTTTTATAGCATTTGCCCAACTATACAAGAATTACATATTGCACCCTCACTTTTTATAATCTAACATCTGGAAAATGGAAGAAAAACATAGCCATAGATTCAAGGTTTAATCTACATACAAGTGAAAGAATCAAGACTTGACAGAATGGTAAGTATCTATATTCATGTTCTTTTTGTTCTTGAAGTATTTGGGTATTTATGGAGAAATTGATGGGTTTCATCTAAGAAGTGATTATGATGATTAGGAAACGTTTTTTTATATAGAATCTAAACACAATTTTGAGTTAATATTTACAAACCAAGTGAGAAATTTGGGAAAATTTGAAGAATGAGGTTAAGAAAGTTTGAATGGATGAAATTAACCTAAAATACAAATCAAGTGTTCAAATGAGTTTTTAATTATGTTTTGAATCTATGATGAGGTTAAAAGAATGAAGAAATGGTTAGAACTGATTTAGAAACCGAAATTAGAAGAATTAGTGTAAATGGGTTTCTACAGAAAAACAAATGATTAAGCTTCTGTAACAGCGAACGCACACGTATCAGATGCTACACATTCAGGTCAGCAGTGAGCGCTTTGTTCTTGTTTTGTGCACTGATGTCAGGTCCGAATGTATGGTTGGGAGATGTACATAATACTATTAGAAGATACAATCTCTGTTGGATACCGAAGGTGAGTATTTTCACTTGTAGTTATAAATGATGATTATTGTAGAACAATATTTACAGTTATGTGAATATAGTTGTGAAAGGTAATGTGTTATACACATATATATGTGGAAATATAAAAGTATATAAGTATGCATTTAAAAGAGTATAAGTGAGTATAAGACAAGAAAGGTTCATTTATAACAAGTTAAGTATTTGGGAAGATAATGTGAATTATGATTGATGTATAAGGGTATATAATAAGAATCTTAAAGGATGAAGTAAGAAAGTATATAAATAGGAGTTATGTGGAAGTTATAAAGTGAATTTATATAATCAATGATACAGGATGTCTATGTACATATACTTAAAAGTATGTCTGATGGCTATACTTGCTAATAGGCAGGAATTTGGATTTCAAGAAGAAGGCCTATTAAGTAAAATTATTTCGAGTAAGCAATAATTATGGATACACAATTACATGAATAGCTGTATAGTTGTTGAATGGACAACAAAGTATTAATATGGTCACGAGAGATGTACTTCGATATAGTTTTAATAGTCCTTAACACTTGTGCTGAATTAAATTGAAGATATAAGAATTATGTTGAAAAAGTTGAACTTATATGCAATGAGTATTTAAAGTAATGCTCATATGATGTATTTAATAATGTAAGATTACCAATATGTACATAATTGTAACCTCAGAGATGATTAAGAAACATATAAATATTATTGACACTACAAAAAAATAGGCTTTTTGCGGCGACAAAAGTCGCCGCTAAAAAGCTTTTGCGACGACATTTCGCCGCAAAAAAGTCGCCGCTAATGCTTCGTACCCAAAAGTTTTTTGCGACGACATTTTTGACTTTTTGCGACGTCACACAACGGACCCATCAAGTGCCACGTGGTTGTGATTTTGCGGCGACATATGTAGCATTTGCGGTGACGTAGTTATTTAAATAAATTAAATTTTAAATCGTTTTTTGTGGCGACATGTCGCCGCTAAAAGCTAAAAATATTTTTCAGCATTTTGCTGTATTTTACGTTTTCCACCCATTTTAAACCGGGCAATTACAAAAACCTGCTGTTTTAAAACTCAAAACAACTGTAACACGACATTTTAAGCTATATAAAACAAACATACATATCAATCAATAGTTTCAAAGTTAACATAAACGTTTTTAGACAATCACAACGTCGCCTAACAAACTAATAGTCTAATCCTCATGATCACTGGACTCTTCATCACGAGAAGCCAAATCAGTGTTTGTTTCATGTCGGGAAGTTGAGGGAATATCGACATTTATAATTGCCGCACGTAATACTTCAAGTATTGCTTCTGTACGTTGAGAATTAGTATGCATCTCCTCCCGGACCTGCTGGATATCAGAATAATGAGACGCAAGAATGACATCTACCTCGGCTTGTGTATATAATCTCCCTGTAGGCTGGGATTGTGCAGTAGATTGTGCAACAGATACGGATGAAGAACTTAATGTTCTTCCCATTCCACGAACGTGTCCTCGGCGTTCATCCAACACCGTCTTCAAGATTTCTTCTTCGCTCAACGGATTTTGGATCCCAACTTGACCGTCTCTCAAGAAAACCATACGGCGCTGTGTATGAATTAATAAACAATTAATAAAAAAAATACCTTAATTGTTGGTCGACGGCAGCATCAAGTAGAGGGGGCTGGATGAGAATTCCGACCGGTGGCGGCTTCGGCGGCAGGATGGTGGTCGACGGCGGCAGCAAGTAGAGGGGGAGAAGAAGGACCTTTGTAACAAAATAAAAATAAAAATTAAAGATCTAAACCCTAGATCAAAACAGAAAATGGGGATGTTTACCTTGGAATACAAGTCACTGGCGACGGAGAAGACGGCAAACGGCAGACACAGGAAGCAAGGGTGCGGCGGCAGTGAGAGAGAGGGTGGTCGACGGCGACGCTCGGAGAGGGAGCGGCAGCAGCGGCGGCGGCGACGGCAGCGGCGGTGATCGCGGCGACGGCAAGAGGGAGCGTGCGCAGTGAGAGAGAGAGCGAACGGCTGTGTGTGTGGCTTCATAAATGAAAGAAAGTAAGGAAAAAACCCTATATCTCAAAACTTCTTTTGCGGCGACACGTATTGCGGCGACGGGAAGGATTTTGCGGCGACAACCGATATTAAATAAAGAAATAAAATAGAAAATTGTTTAGTATAATAAAGAAAATAGAAAATGCCTTTTGCAGCGACACGTTTTGCGGCGACATAGAGTCATTTGCGGCGACATCGAATATTTTAGGGGGAAAAACATCCCGTCATAGTTTTCGGTGGAGGGAAAGACTTTTAGCGGCGACGAATGTCACCGCAAAAAGGCTTTAGCGGCGATGAAAGTGGGCCACATTTTTGTCGTTTAGCAAGGATTTAGCGGCGACATATGTCACCGCAAAAAGTCGACGCCGCTAATTCCTTTATTTCTTGTAGTGTGAAATACGATATAGATTAATTGTAGAAAATTAGTAGTCGGATATGAATAAATATATAGACATGGAAGAAACATGATTATGATTTTTTGTATTTCGAAGGCTATGATGTTTCGGTGTTGGATATATTAAAGCAGATGGTTAAGCCAAATTGAACATTATAATTATTGGATACCTCAAGAAGTAGTTATGTTTACATGTGCGAATGAAGAGTAGATAATTATTAAGTTACAAACTCATCTTAAAGGTGAGTAGAAGTAATAATACGGTTTGAAAGCTAATGTTTATAGTAAATGATTTATTATTTATAATTATGATTGGAATTACTCACTGAGCTTTATAGCTCACGTTAGTTGTTTTAAATCCTTTACAGGTATTCTTTTTAAACCAATGTTGAACCAGTGGATGAGCTCGTAAGGTGCAACCAAGTTTAAGATTTTAACCTTGCCAGTTGTCGCCCGAAAGTTTAAGTTAATGTGTTTTAAATATAAATAACTTGTTGGTTAAAGTATTTCGGATACTTTGGGTTCTTTATTTATTAATTAATGGAAAAGTTTTAAATTACCGCTTCCGCCATTTAATTCCAAATCAGTCAAGGTTGCACTAAAATTTTTATTATTCATGGAAGATTTTCTTTAAATTCTATTTTCTGAACTTGGGGCGTTACAACTTGGTATTAGAGCCTAGGTTTAAGTGATTCGGGTATACAGAGGTGTTATCTGAACTTAAACCATAGGTAGAGACATCCACTGGAGCAGAGTCATATAAGTAAAAGTAAATGACGTGCATGACCTAAGCTTGTGAATGGATGTATATAGTGATTAAATTGAGAATAATTGTATATAGTATGTCTGCAACAACATATGATCGGTGTTTGTGACACACGTATGGTATGCAATTGTACTTAAGGTGATCACGGTAGTACCTTGTGAATCAAGTGAGGGGTGATACGCGGGTTTTGAAATGAAAGCTTTTAAGAGAATTTCATAAGTAATTAAAGAATAACTCAGAAAAAGATGATATGAGAAAGAAATTAAATATGTAGTACTAAAGTATTATATACCAAGAAAAAGAAAAGATATGATTATGAGAAATAAGATTTTGAGCAAATCGAAGCGTTAATCAAGAGGAAGTGTAATAAATATTAATGTTGAATAGTAAGAGATTAAAGAATAGAATGAAATGCTATTTGAGACTAAAGTAATAGAAAAGCTAATATAATGATACGTTTTAACAACAGTTATGAATGAGAAATGATTGTTATTATTTGTGAGAAGTTCAGAAATTGAATCAGAGATAGAATTAAAGAATAAAAGTATGTGCTCTGAAGATAAGAGGAAGTATGAGTTAAGATTAACTTAATAAGAAAAGATGAACAAGATTTAGCTTAAAGAGTTCGTGATAGGATTCGTTACCGGTGTCAACTAGTCTATAGTATGGATGTCATACTTGGTGTCGTAGTTGGTAGCTTCAGTCACGAGGACTGATATTGTTAGCTTCAGTCACGAGGACTGATATTGTTAGCTTCAGTCACGAGGACTGATACTGGTAGCTTCAATCACGAGGACAGATACTGCTAGCTTCAATCACGAGGACATATACTGCTAGCTTCAATCACGAGGATTGAAAAGATGACACCAAGGATTGACTTACTGATTTGTGTAGTGCACAACAGAAGCAGATTTAGACTGTAGAACAGATGTAACCAGTTAACGAATTCTAGATACGAATACACGATATGATGATATTATTAATGACTAGTAACCGTTAAATGAAAACGAACAACTTGTTTAAAATGAGAAAGGAAATAATTTAGACCTTAATATGTATAATCTTAGTAAGAGAACCATTATGTGTGTTAGCAAGAAGTCTAATACAAATGAAGTAAAATCTATACTAAAGGGTAGAAATCCAAACAAGGAAATTATGTGAATATATATATATATATATATATATATATATATATATATATTAGAAAGAGATTAAATGATAAGTGTTAAAGATGATATAAGAGATGAAATAAAGTAATACATGAAGTATGAGATGTAAACGAGAATGAACAATTACCACTATTGGGATTCAGTATTTGTTACTAAATCTTCAGAGTTATAATGCTCTTTTTAGCGTTCAAAGTATGGGATCTGGTATGTGTTGCTGGATAATGTGCTCTTCTGAGCATGAGAGTTATCAGGGTCCTTTGGACTTATAAAGTATAGATTCAGTATTCCTTATTGGATCTTCAGAGATGTGCTATTTTGAGCATGAAAGAGATAGGGATTCATATTTGAATCTTACAGAGTTTGGAACTAGAGTAACAGATTCTGGTATACGGATATGAATACATATCTGATATGATGAATAAGAGTGATATGTGACATATGTCTCTATTTTTGCATAAGAATGTGTTACTATTAGATCCTATAATTGGTACCGGTCTGATGATAAAATCATAAGCTACTTAAAATGTTATTAATAGCAAATTGAAATTCTGAAGTGATGATAAGTATGATAAGTGATTATGATACAGAAATGAACAGTTTCATAGAATAAAGTAGTGTAGCAGAAAAAAATAAGTGCATACACATAGTATGTGAGCAAGACGAGCAGTGTATATGATAATTATTAGTATGAAAATTAAAAAAAAAAAAAAATATATATATATATATAGGGTAGAGATCTGCTAAAAAAAATTAAGGTACTAAATGTAAGGTGAAATCTGGACCACGGGATCAAGTCAAAAGTCAAACAAAAAAACCACCATTTTAACCAAAACCTTGGAATTAAAAAAAATTAAAATGGTTAATATGGTAATTTCATAAATCGGAAATAAAAAGGTGAGTACATATGGGTCTGAGATTGTTCACGTCGGCCAAATTTTCAGTCCACTTTGATTCACAGATTTACAAACCATGATGCACACAATACAAATCTTGATTCACACAATACATTTGATGCATAAAGGGTATAATCATTTTGATGTACAGATAAACTAACATTTGATGCAAAGCTTCATTCTACAAAGTTGATTTACAGAAAAACCCAAAATGATGATGAACAAAAACATTCTAAAAAATGATACATACAAAAATTGATGAATACAGTACCTGATGCACGACCCTAAAATCTAAGTGTTCACAACAGATGAAGGACCGGTAGTGGTGGCTTGAATCCATGGATGATGCACAACAAAAATCAAAGATCCAGAGGAGGCGACGTCAACGCAAAAGCCACAGCGGACGGCAACGCAAAAAGCCACCATCGCCGGCGTGTATCAGCGTACGGATCATAAGCAAATCTTCAGATCTGGGACGAAACCTAATCTGTCATGGCGGCGCCGAACAACGACGATAGCGATCTTCAGATCTGTGACGAAGCCCTAATCTGTCGTGGCGGCGGCGAACAGGGACGATAGCGGCGGAACCCTAATCGAGAACAGCGGCGAAACCCCTAATCTGTGGCGGCGAAGGGCGACGGTCATGCTTCGGCGGGTGGAGACTGTCGTGCTTCGGCTGGTGGAGACGGTGCTGCTCCGAAGGGCGTCGGTGGTGCTTCGGTTGGGCGACGTCAGTAGGTTTGAATCTAGGGCTCTATAGAACGATGGAGGTTTATCACAGAACTCTTGAATATACGTATCAGAAATCGTGGGAGAGAGAACGTGGAAAGAGAATATAACCTATTCCTATTTTACCCTTTTGATATATTTGCCACGTGTCACGTTCTAGTTTCTCCTTACATTAAGTACCTTAATATTTTTTTACTTGAACCCAATTATATATATATATATATATATATATATATATATATATATATATATATATATATGTATATTTATACTGTCAGCAAACTTGAAAAGTTAAGGATAGAAAACGGAAGTAAAGTAGCGGTAGTAGCTAAAATGAAAATAGAGGATATGTATATCGAATAGTGTAATCAAAAGAGGACGTCAAGAAATTATATAAGTGATGTATCTATGAAGTAGTACAAATAAAGATATATATGGTAGATATAAAGCTCGGAAGATACATAGATGAGAATGAGATAATAATAGCATATAAAGGAAGCCTATGTTACACAGTCATACTGAGATGCTTTCACAAGTTTATAGTTTGAAGCATGAGTAAAGGAGTAGAGAAATTCTTAAAGTATGAAAATATTGTGAGTTAACAAACACCATACATGAAGTATTCTCAAGTACTAAAGCTAAGTATTATCAAATAAGAAAAGAGGTTATATTAGTGTAAAACTAAGTGGGGGAGAAGCATGATTATGAGAATTGAAATATAAATTGTACACCTGTAATTTTTTAAGGCAGTAAAATAGAAAAGCCACTAAAGACTAATTGCTAAGACAGTAGATGAGAAATCAGGAATAGTGAATTAAAAGAGTGAGAGCATATAGACTAGTGTAACAATACAGTATGGGAACCAAGATGAATTCAAGAATGATTCTTTAATGGTACTTGGGGTAGGATAAATGATTATTTGATTCGATGCATCTATACAGACATTAATGTCAATAGTGAAGGATGAGAATTGAGATAGATAACAAGAATACTATACAGAGTATTAAGAACTTGATACAATTATTGATACGAACTTAGCAAACCAAGCATGTAATGTATATAGAATAACGGATTGATAAAAAAAGGGCTTTGCAATTGCACGTAGCTAATAGTGGTTTAGGATATTGTATTGATTAGTTCAGACGCGAAGAGTTTTATTCTTAAGTTATGATATAAATAACGGAAGATGGTGATAGTGTGATTTCGAGGACGGAAACAATTTAAGTGGGGGAGAGTTGTAATACTCCAAAATTCAAGTAAAATAGTATATGAGGTGTCAAGTTGAAGTTAAGAAATATAATTTAGAGTTATTAGTTTTTGAATGGTTTGAAATGATAATCTAAAATATAATCTTATTAAGGTTATTAAACATTGCAAATTGATGGAAGAATTGGATATCTTAAATGAAGTATAGTCCATATACTATATAAACCTCAAGCCTATTTCTTATTAAAAAAGCGGCCCAAGCACATTTATATACATATAGTGTGATCTTGAACCATCTAGAAGCAACAGGGAGAACTATTTCTCCCACATCATTTCCCTTCTTCTCCATTACGATACACACGCATACATTTATATCCTCTAGAGTTTTCTGTAAAATGGAAGAAAAACATAGCAATAGATTCAAGGTTTAATCTACATACAAGTGAAGGAATCAAGACTTGACAGAATGGTAAGTATCTATATTCATGTTCTTTTTGTTCTTAAAGTATTTGGGTATTTATGGAGAAATTGATGGGTTTCATCTAAGAAGTGATTATGATGATTAGGAAACGTTTTTTGTTATTTAGAATCTAAACACAATTTTGAGTTAATATTTACAAACCAAGTGAGAAATTTGGGTTTATTTGAAGAATGAGGTTAAGAAAGTTTGAATGGATGAAATTAACCTAAAATACAAATCAAGTGTTCAAATGAGTTTTTAATTATGTTTTGAATCTATGATGAGGTTAAAAGAATGAAGAAATGGTTAGAACTGATTTAGAAACCGAAATTAGAAGAATTAGTGTAAATAGGTTTCTACAGAAAAACAAATGCATAAGCTTCTGTAACAGCGAACGCACACGTATGAGATGCTACACGTTCAGGTCAGCAGTGAGCGCTTTGTTCTTGTTTTGTGTACTGATGTCAGGTCCGAATGTAGGTTGGGAGATGTACATAATACTATTAGAAGATACAATCTCTGTTGGAGACTGAAGGTGAGTATTTCCACTTGTAGTTATAAATGATGATTATTGTAGAACAATATTTACAGTTATGTGAATATAGTTGTGAAAGGTAATGTGTTATACACATATATATGTGGAAATATTAAAGTATATAAGTATGCATTTAAAAGAGTATAAGTGATTATAAGCCAATAAAGGTTCATTTATAACAAGTTAAGTATTTGGGAAGATAATGTGAATTATGATTGATGTATAAGGGTATATAATAAGAATCTTAAAGGATGAAGTAAGAAAGTATATAAATAGGAGTTATGTGGAAGTTATAAAGTGAATTTATATAATCAATGATACAGGATGTCTATGTACATATACTTAAAAGTATGTCTGATGGCTATACTTGCTAATAGGCAGGAATTTGGATTTCAAGAAAAAGGCCTATTAAATAAAATTATTTCGAGTAAGCAATAATTATGGATACATAATTACATGAATAGTTGTATAGTTGTTGAATGGACAACAAAGTATTAATATGGTCACGAGAGATGTACTTCGATATAAGTATACGGCTGCTAGTTTTAATAGTCCTTAACACTTGTGCGCAATTAAATTGAAGATATAAGAATTATGTTGAAAAAGTTTAACTTATATGCAATGAGTATTTAAAGTAATGCTCATATGATGTATTTAATAATGTAAGATTACCGGTATGCACATAATTGTAACCTCTGAGATGATTAAGAAACATATAAATATTATTGAAATACGATATAGATTAATTGTAGAAAATTAGTAGTCGGATATGAATAAATATGTAGACATGGAAGAAACATGATTATGATTTTTTGTATTTCGAAGGCTATGATGTTTCGGTGTTGGATGTATTAGAGCAGATGGTTAAGACAAATTGAACATTATAAATATTGGATATCTCATGAAGTAGTTATGTTTACATGTGCGAATGAAGAGTAGATAATTATTAAGTTACAAACTCATCTTAAAGGTGAGTAGAAGTTATAATACGGTTTGAAAGCTAATGTTTATAGTAAAAGATTTATTATTTATAATTATGATTGGAATTACTCACTGAGCTTTATAGCTCACGTTAGTTGTTTTAAATCTTTTACACGTATTCTTTTTAAACCAATGTTGAACCAGTGGATGAGCTCGTAAGGTGCAACCAAGTTTCAGAATTTAACCTTGCCAGTTGTCGCCCGAAAGTTTAAGTTAATGTGTTTTAAATATAAATAACTTGTTGGTTAAAGTATTTCGGATACTTTGGGTTCTTTATTTATTAATTAATGGAAAAGTTTTAAATTACCGCTTCCGCCATTTAAGTCCAAATCAGTCAAGGTTGCATGAAAATTTTTATTATTCATGGAAGATTTTCTTTAAATTCTATTTTCTGAACTTCGGGCGTTACACAAATTTACCAGCCTGACCTTTTTCTGACAGTACAGTTTCCCGGCCTTCAACATTAATGCAGACGGAAAAGAAGATATGCATAATCAAATACAGAATTTGTTCAAAGTTGTCAAATAGGCCTTCAAGGACAAGATTCTTCATCAACGTCTTGCATTGTAAGATATGAAGACTCTTAGAAGACAAAAATACAGAAGGGAAGACTGTTAGAGATTCACATTATGCTGAAAATACGTAACTTATATTTCTATACGAAGGGGGAGATTGTTAGGTTCAAAATATTGTATAGAAATATAAGTTTAAATTGTGAGTGAGGTTTGCATAATTCAAACTAATGTGCCAAAAATGTAAATACCCTTATGAGTATAAATATGTATATGACTTAGTGTGATGTAACTTGGATCTCAGCTGAGCTCATTTCTAATAAGTTGTGTGTATGTTTTTAAGGTGTAAATAGTTTTCTCTCATGTCACACACTCTTTCAAACCTCATTCTCCACTGTTCATCATCGGTTTAGCTTGAACCATAACCACTAACAGTTGATAGTGCTGAAGTGGAGACCAACTACTGACCTTGAGAGACAAGGAGCTAACCAACAACAAATCTTTATTGTTTAACTTCATAGTTGGGAACATCACATCTTCCCTCCTTTGAATCTCCAATTGTTGGTGTTTCTCACATAAGTTTTCTAAACATTCTTCTCCTTCTCTCTCTTACACTTATGATCCTACATCTTCGGGAGACAAGACTTCGCAGTTCCCAGTGCAGTGTAGCCCATCTCCCCCACCTGCTCAAAAACCACATTTTGAAACCAAACTTGGTGAGCCCATTGCTACCAAGGAAAAAATCCTCACCTTATACACGAAAAACTACCAAAGAGAGTTCATCACCCTTTGAAATCTCTAGAGGTGATATCACATTGACACCTCCACTGGTAAGAGTTGAGGGGAGACACCTACTCTTAAGGTTCCAACCTCAAGGCTTATATTTTCAGCCCCTAAACCTAGCCAAGTTGTGTTGTCTACTCAGCCCACACCCTCCATAACCATAGGAGAGTGTTAGTCCCAGAGTCTTTACACAACAATGAATGTTTGTAGAAGGATAGGTTGAATACAAACTAATGCCTTTTCTTTTTTAATAAAATTAATTGCACATACTTATACTTTTAATATAATTTTTATTGATAATGAATCAAGAATTACATATATGGGGAAGCGAAAATTCATAATACCATAAAAGAGGACGGCTAATATGTTTAATACATAGACAAACTTCTCTTAAACGACTGGTTTCAGAGTCCAACACATGGACAAGTTTGTTCCACACTTTATGCAAACTCTAAAACTTTACTTTGCTTAAAAGCTTGAAGCATAGTTTTTCAAGTGAGATGTTCAGTGAGCATAGAGATTCAAATTTGCATGCTGTGAATGCATGTCTAGTTATAGAAGTTCTTGACGAATATTTTGGAAGATTCTGTATGCGATGATGTGGCAATTAGAGAAGACATAAATATTATCATAAACCAAATGGGCAAGTTACGGTAACACCTTACTTGAGTACAAGTAGAGTGTTTGCTCTTTTCGGATAAAGATTCTTCGAATTGGTAACATAATAGTATTATTTATCTTATCTAGTTACCTTGAAACTCTAACTTTCCTTTTTCAGGTTAGAACATTCTTTGTCAACCATGCTTCTTCATATTAGACTTTACTAAAGATGTAGTTGCCAGTAATGCTTTAGTACTTGACAAATCTTCGAGATCTTTTCATCAGAGGTGACTTTAAATTTTTTTAGAGGCTAAACTTGTTCTTGTTTGTATCTTTAGATGATAGAAAGAAGTGCAAATACTTAATGAAAGATCCAAGGCATAATAGAACAAAACATGTTCAACCTTTAAAAATAAATTACTTTGAAAGACAAAGCTTTTAAAAAAAAATTCATGGCATCGCTAGAAAATGTACTTGAGCTGACAACATAAGTTTGTCGTTAGTGAGAGACTTTAGTGATGAACATGACTTTCAGATGATGAGAAGGCTATTCAGCTGACGCTTGATATTTACCCATCTGAAAGGCTCAAAGTCCTTGCGCATCTGAAATGCTTCAAAGTCTTTCTTTGTTTGTCTTCTACTGATACTGGGTATCAAAGCGACTCTTTGTTGATACTCTATCCGTTTTAACTTTTGTGTAAGAAATTAAAAAACACATGTTAAATCCAGTCTAACTTAATATATGCATATTTTATCATCGAATCGTACATATTTCAGTGGACAGGTTTGATCATGGGCTAAAATGATTATCTCCCTAACAGAGAGACTATTTCTATACCTTCAAAGAGCTATAAAGCTATGATTGAAGATATGACTAATCCTCAGTGTCAATTACCCCCCTCCAAGCCTACGGAAATAACCATATCCCCATTACACTCACCCACTACATCATTCCACGATTGGAGCCACACTCATTATTTCCACTTCTTACACTCCCCTACACAACCTGCTAATGAGTCTCTCATAAACCAAGGAGACTTTTGCGGTCCAACTTCTACTACCCTTGACACTAGAGGTAGAAATAAACCTTTAGTTATGGTGGCCAAATCCTCACACTCTCCAACTCATGTCACTCCCACTGAGGTTAAACCTTCAGTATCTTCAAAAGGTGTTGATTTTGAATTTCCAATCCTGCCAACTCATATTCAACCCGAAAGTCTCAACTTTTTGAGTTTGAACTAATGATGCCCAGTTGAAGCCACTAAATCATGAACGAAAGAAAAGATAAAAAGAAATCATATAAGAAGATTGATAATTTGTCTAATGAACATCAAGAATTGACAAATTTGGTGCTCCAACTAATTAAAAAAAGACAAGCTTATTTGACCCCCATTGATGATGACAAAAGGGGGAGAAGCCTGCCGAGGAAATTCAAGCTAAAGCTAATCCAGAATTAATCAAAAAGGATCAAGTTGAGAAAAAAGGTGGGAGGAGCACATATTGAGGGGAGCCTATGAGTTGTGCCTACGGTAAAGAAAAGAAAGTTGATTATAAAAGAAAAGGAGGTTGAGAAACTTAAGTACTCTTACTCTGAAAATGAATCTGAAGTTGCAAGGGCAACAAGGAGCTAATCGAGCAAGTTGATATCGAAGAGGCTAAGAAAATGGGAATTACTCTCAAATAGCTTAATAGAAGAAAAGCTAAGGAAATTAAAGCACAAAGAAAAAAAGGGCCAAGAAAGCTGTATAAGGGTCCGAGAGCTGAACCAATTGCCTACTCAGGTAAAGACATCGAGGATTGTCACTTAAGAAGGTTTCATGAACACGAGGTTGAAAACCTAAATTTAAGTAAATCTAGAGTGCAGTTTACCTAAATCTCACTCTTGCCAACAAAATAACAATTGTAGCAGACATTAGGTATGTCCACATGATAGCTAGTTTTTCTTGTCAGCAAGCTAAATAGAAGTCAGATCAAGGATGAGGTACAAGCTATGGCAAAGGCTGAGGTGTTGATACCTAATAGGCTCCAGAGTCATGCCTAAAGGAGTCGAGTTTAGAGAAAATTTCTATAAAATCTCACCAATTGAACGATCTCTATATAAAGATCAAAATGGTAATCAATAGTTCCTAAGGATATCTTGAAGTAGTAACTCTCAGAGCAATGAAGGCTTTGAATTTGAAAAGACTCTGTGGCGGATATAATTCCAATATCCTTTTTAGATCCCAGCTCAACAAACAAATTAGAATGAGAAAGGATGAAATTAAGCACTTGCAATCATATGCTCAAATCATGTATAAAATTTTTAAGAAGATTGGAGTGTGCAGAATTAAATTTTCCGTCTAATTATTTCATGTTGTAAATTTGTAAGCACTAAATGTGCAGAAGTATACTCATCTAAGTGATCAAATTTTTAGTACTCAAAGGGATAAGTTCCAAATGAATACAATATTATTTTGATATGTTCAAACTTTTATGATGTATTCATATTTATATTTTAGTATGTTCAAAATAAATGTTGGTATGTCTCACTTAACTAATGATATGTTTATTTATATATTTGATAAGTTCAAAATAAAATTGATTTGTTCAAACAAGTTTGATAAGTTCAACTATTGATCAGTTTAAGATGGCCATAGGTTTTGTTGTCATCAAATAGGGGAGTTTGTTAGTCAAATGACCTCATATGTTTATATTTGATGAGACAAAATAAAGCCTTAAAGACGGTGCTTAAAAGAGTTAACCTGGATTATGTTAAGATTATCAGACTAACTAGTTAGTTTAAGCTGAGTAGTCGGTTGCTAGACAGAATCTAAGTTTCTAAGTAAGTCTTAGAGAACTTGAGTGACTTCCTAAGTTAATTTAAGATTATCTATGTGTGTTTTCACGTAGAAAACCTAAGTTGGGTTAAAGTATTTAGCTTGATGTGTCTCAAGCTGAGTAACTCAGCTCAACAGGGAAAGTCAGCCCAATAAGAGTTTACATGTGTTTTAATTTATTTACTCTCTTTCTACGGTTGGATAAGAAAATTCAAGATTGAAGATTCAAATTGAAGACTTGAGAGTGAAAATAGAGTTGTGCGAACTATACATGCATCTGTATAGGAGTTAGTTTGAATTGACATATTAGGATTGTTGGATCGTTTTGCACAGAAACAACAATAATCAACCAAAGTTTCAGATCTTGAAGAAAAAATAAAATACCGTATGTATTCAATATAATGTGTTCATCCACCTTTACAATCTGTTTGCACAAATATTTATAGAAAAGTAAGTCGGTCTCCGGCCGGTCGGCGGTTATTAACGCCGTTGGCGGTTTCTCGGTTGTGGTTGACGGCGGTAGTCAGCCGGCGTCCTAGGTGGGGCTGTTACAACCATTAAATACAATAATAATACATTTAGTATAAGTATTAATATAATCTAAGTTTAATATATTAACATGTCGGGATTAATCTTTCATTCTCCCCCTTAATCTCGATCATGTTGTAGTAGGTCTTTGATTCCCAGTAGTTGTCTCATAATGCCAAACCGCATCCTCGCTAATGGCTTTGTAAGTATATCTGCACGTTGTTGATCTCCACTTATGTGCTCGACAACTATATCATCTCGTTCAACACATTCTCTGATGAAATGATACTTTGTATCTATGTGTTTGCTTCGTCCATGAAATTCTGGGTTCTTCATTAAAGCGATTGCTGACTTGTTATCCACATATATAGTAACTCTTTGTTCTTGAGTGTCAGTAATCTTGCTGAGTAGTCTCTTCAGCCATAGTGCTTGTGTTGCGGCTGCTGTAGCTGTAATAAACTCTGATTCACTAGAAGATAATACAACTGTTCCTTGCTTCTGGGTATTCGAGCTTATTGGTGAGTCTCCAAAGTAGAAAATGATCCCTGTTGTACCTTTTCCCTCTTGGGTGTTGACTCCATAGCTGCTATCACTGTAACCCTTGATCTTGTTATCTTCTTCGTGCTTGTAGATTATTCCATAATCTTTTGTTCCTTTAATGTATCGTAGAACTTGTCTTATGGCCTTCAAGTGTTGTTCCTGTGGCTCTTAGATAAAACGACTAAGTAACCCTACTGAGTAACTTAAGTCAGGTCTTGTATGCAGTAAGTATCATAGACATCCAATTAAACTTCGATATTCGGTGGTGTCCACGTACTTCCCTTCTCCTATCTTTGTAAGTTTAGTACCCGGTTCCATAGGTATCTTTGCTTCATTGCAATCTAGCATACCCGTATCTCTGAGTATCTTGTTTGCATATCCAGTTTGCTTAATCGATATCTCATTTCGATTTTGTGTGACTTGAATCCCAAGGTAATAGGTAAGAAGTCCTAGATCACTCATCTCAAACTGTTTCTTCATCTGATATTTGAATATATTTATTTCTTCTCTTGGTGTACCGGTTACTATCAAGTCGTCCACATATACTCCAATGAGTAATTTTGATGATGACTTGGTCCTTGTATAGACTGCTTGTTCCAATGCACACTTCTTGAAACCAAGTGTCTTTAAGGTATTGTTAAGTTTAGTGTACCATGCTCTTGGTGCTTGTTTCAAACCATATACAGCTTTTATTAGTTTGTACACTTTGTCTTCATGTCCCTTTTGTATGAAACCTTCTGGTTGTGCAACATACACTTCTTCCATTAATTCACCATGTAAAAATGCTGATTTTACATCAAGATGGTGTACCTCCCATCTGTTGTGTGCTGCTAAGGCTAGCATAAGTCGTATTGTCTCAATACATGCTACTGGTGCAAATACTTCATCAAAATCTATTCCATGTTGTTGAATGTATCCTTTTGCTACCAGTCGTGCCTTGTATTTGGAAATCTTTCCATTCTCATCTCTCTTGATCTTGAACACCCACTTTAAACCAATTGCCTTGTGATCCTTTGGTAAAGTGGTTAACTTCCATGTATTGTTCCTATTAATGGAATCAATCTCTTCCTTCATGGCTTCTAACCATTTGTATTCTTTAGATGCTTCTTTATAATTTCTAGGTTCATCTTCAATAAGAAATAACCTTTGTGATCTTCTATAGACACCTCTGAGTGGTTTAAACCTTTGTACTGGTGTATGATCAATATTTGAATCTGTTGTGGAAGGTGTATCTTCCTCTGATTCTCATGAATTGTGTATAGAATCTGGTGTATTAGGTACATCTTCTTCGGTGTCCTCCACATAATTAGGTGTGGTAGGAACATCTTCTTCTGAATCATTTTGTAGATTCGGTGTAGCTGGTGTTTCATCATCTGAAACATCTGGGTTGGAATTTTCAGGTATTTCATTATCCTCAACTATGAACTCTGTCTACTCTGGACTGCTATCTGTAGCATCTTCATTGTTTTCTTCCCAGTTCCAAGCTTCGTCTTCTTTAAACTTTACGTCTCTACTTACGTAAATCTTCTTCTTTATTGGATCATATAAGTGTTAAGCTTTTGATCCTGGTTCACTTCCCAAGTATACTAAGCGTATACTTTTATCATCTAATTTAGTTAAGTGTTGTGCAGGTATTTTGGCAAATGCAACACAACCAAATATTCTTAGATGGTGTAAATTTGGATTCTTTCCTTTCAATGCTTCATATGGAGTTATATCCTTAACCGACTTAGTTGGTGTGTAGTTTAGTATCAAGATAGCGTGTCTAACTGCTTCTGCCCATAAGTTCTGTGGTAGGTTTGTTGCTTTCATCATACATCTTGTTGCTGAGAGTACTGTTCTATTTTTCCTTTCAACAACTCCGTTTTTTTGGGGTGAGTAAGGTGCGGTCAACTGTCTTGCAATTCCATGATCTTTGCAATATTGTTGAAAGTCACCTGATGTAAACTCTCCTCCTCTATCAGTTCTGAAAGATTTTACCTTAACTCCAAGTTCGTTTTCAACCTTCTGTTTAAACTCCTTGAAGGTTTCAAATGCCTGGTCCTTTGACTCCAAGAAATAATCCCATATATATCTTGAATAGTCATCTACCAATAAAAATATATACCTTTTCCCTGAAGGTGTTGGTGGTGAGATTGGACCACACAAGTCACCATAAACTAAATCCAGCGGTTCTTCTGACCTTGATTTAGCCTTTTGTGGGAAAGGTGCTCTTATATGCTTTCCTACTAAGCATATATCACAAATGTTTGCGGTATACTTAATTGGTGGTAACCCATGTACCATTCCCTTTGCAAACATTTCCTTTAATGAACCAAAGTTCACATGCCCTAGTCTTGCATGCCATAACCATGATTCATCATGCAAATTTACTAACAAGCATATAGGTTTCCCTATCTTCAAATTTGCTTTATAGAGTCGATTCCTTGATCGTTTGACTCTTAACAAGATGTTGTTACTAGAATCATACAGTAGTAACCAATATCTTGCAACCGTTTTCAGTTAACTGACCTAAACTTAGTATATTATTCCTTAGGTTTGGAATATAATATACTTGTGAGATAGCTCGCTGTTCTCTGTTCTTGCATTCTAAGAGAATTGATCCTTTTCCCTTAATTGCCACGCATGATCCATCACCAAATCGTATGTTTCCAAAAATATTATCGTCTATCTCCTTGAAGTGATCCCTGACTCCTGTCATATGATTGCTTGCACCATTGTCTAAATACCATAGACTTTCTTCTGTTTCTGGTGTCTCAATCGGATCAACTTTCTTTTGAGGTAAAATCCTCTGATTTTCCTCAATGGTTGCCATGAGCACTGTTGGTTCCATATCTTCCTCAATAAGATTGGACTGCTCTTTGTCATGCTCTCTTAATGGACACTTATTAGCATAATGTCCATTCTTCTTGCATTTAAAATTTAACACCCGGCCGGTGCCTACCGAACTCTTATCGACGCTAGCAACTCCGGCGTGTCAGGTCTGCAGCCCAATACACCCCAACCCTTCTCTCTGATCTCATACCAGAGTAGGTTGTTGCCATGGTTAGAACCCATGATCTTTTATGCCACTCTTTCCAGAGTGATATCACCAATTGAGTCAGCTCAATTGGTGATATCACTCTGGAAAGAGTGGTATAAAAGGTCATGGGTTCTAACCATGGCAACAACCTACTCTGGTATGAGATCAGAGGGAAGGGTTGAGGTGTATTGGGCTGCAGACCTAACATGCCCGGTAGGTGGTAGCGCCGGTATGAGATCGGTAAGCGCATTGGATGGGTGTATTGGGCTGCAGACCTGACATGCCCGGTAGGTGGTAGCGTCGGTATGAGATCGGTAAGCGCCTTGGCCGGGGGTGTTACATAAAACAATGCACTTTACTCATATCAGTGTTCTGTTTCCTGATATGGTTGCTACTTCCTTTCTTGAAGTTGCCTTGCGAGGGTTCCCAATTTCGTCTGTCAGATTTAAATCTGCCATTCCCTCGGCCACGTGATTGGCTAGCTCTGCCACGACCACGCCCTCTAAAACTTTTACTACGATCTTCTTGTTGAGTGAACATCAATCCCTCTTGTATGTCCACAGATTGTTCCTTTTTATATTTGAGTCTTTCCTCAAATGTTTTCAATCTACCAATTGCCTCATCTAAAGACATGGTATTCAAGTCCGCATATTGTTCTAGCTTGCTGAACACTATTTACACCTACGTGTCTAGCTCGCAAAGCTTCCCAAACTGCCTTTGCAGTTTTATATTTTGATATAAGCAATAACTGATCTTCGGGAAGTGATTGGTATATATATGCAATAGCTGTTTTATCCCTTTTAATATAAACCTCAGTTGATAAATTTGGATCAATCATTTCCCATAGACCATTTGCTTCTAGTATGACTTGCATTCTAATTGCCCAAGTAGTGTAATTTGTTGACTTCAACATTGGGCATTGGAAATGAGTTGTCAATCACATTTCTTTAATTTTGGAAGCATCACCCTTATTAACGTCACTTACTGTCATTTTAAAAACTTTAAAATATAACACTTTTCAAAAATTTATTGTTATGTATTAGCTGAAAATTTTAAAATAAAATTTGTGGTTTAAATTTTTTAAAATAAAATATTTATTATGACTTAATTATAAAACAAATATTTGTTAGTGGTTATGAATAAAACTTATGTTTTACTCAAAAAAATGTTGACAGTATTCACAAAATCAAGTCAAATTGATTCTTTTATTAAAAAAACTTTTGACCAATAAAAATGGGCCTTTGTTTTATATTTAAAAACGTGGACTGACCACAAATATTGAGGATCTGTTTTTATTTTTAATACTTAAAAACAAAAATGGCTGCACTGTTTTTTTTTTATAAATATTTTGGGCTACTGTTTTATTATTAAAAGAATTCGGTGGGCTTTATGCCACAAAACTTTTAAAACTTGGGTTTAAGAAAAAGTATTATGCAATGTAAATGAGTTTCTGTTTTATAATAAAAGATCCTTAAGTGGGCTATCCACAATAATTAAAGATCTGATTTTTATTTAAAGTTCAATGGGCTTCCTTCCAAAATTTAAAAAAAACTACAGTGGGCTCTTTACCCAAATAACCACACTGTTAATTGAAAATAAAATAGGGTGTATAAAGAGATGGGCAAAATCGGTCCTGGACCACAGCCGGTCCGGTCCTCGGCGGACCGGTCTTGGCGTAAGACCATTTCGATAAATTCGGTCTTCGGGCGGTCCTAGACCACTTCCGGACCGGTCCAAGTCCGGACCAGTCCGACTTAGGTCCTGGACCGGTCCGTTTTTCGTTCGGATATTTTCCGGTTCAGTTTAGACATTTCCGGGTTTTTTTTTGTTTTGGTTTAAAATTTTCCGGTTTTTTGTTCGTTATTTGTTTGAAAAAAATAATTGACTTGTTTCGGTTGGACCGGCTCGGTTTTCGGATATTTTCCGGTTCGGTTTAGACATTTCCGGGTTTTTTTAGTTTCAGTTTAGAATTTTCCGGTTTTCGGTTCGTTTTTTGTTTGAAAAAAATAGTGACTTGTTTTCGGTTGGACCGGCTCGGTTTTCGGTTTTTGGTTGGACCGGCTCGGTCCGGACCGGTTCACGGACCGTTTTGGACCGGTTTTGCTCTTGGACCGGTCCTGGACCGGTTCGGACCGTTTCTCTCTCCCGTGGTCTTGGACCGGCTCGGTTCATTCGGTCTTTGTTGGACCTGTCCGGTCGGTCCTAAAAACCCATCTCTAACGCCTTTTGCAGAAAAGTAATCGGTGGTTCCTCCTTCCCTATGCAGCCTCTTTGGTTTGGGTGCCCGTTGTCTCTCCCGTTTGAAATTAGGGTTTTCTCCCTTTTTTTGTTCCACTCCTCTCGGTGGTTACCCCTCTGTTCTTCACGTGAACCAGGACCCTTACTCGCCGCCTCAACAGTCCCTTCGATGGGCTTCTTCTGCACGGTGGCTAGGGTTTCTCGGAAAAAACTTCACTGTTTTCTTCGTTCGATCGTTGCCTGAATCGTTTAACGATCGCTGTGCCGGTGTTGTTACCGTTTGTGATGTGATGAACTCGGTAACGTGTTTCTACTCCGGTTGTCTTCTCCGGTTGACTACTCGGTTCCGGCCACGGTAAGTTTTACGGTTACGGGTGCCGCGGTAGTAGTCTCTTCGATGGACGCCGCTGGTATCCTACCCTCTGATAAAGAAATCGAACCCCTAATTTCCGGTGGGTGTTCTTCCTGTTTCTTTATCACCGTCTGTTTTTTGAATCCCCTTTGGTGTTAATGGTATATGATGAAACTTTGGTACAATCTACCAAAGCTCTGATACCAATTGTTGGATCGTTTTGCACAGAAACAACAATAATCAACCAAAGTTTCAGATCTTGAAGAAACAATAAAATACCGTATGTATTCAATATAATGTGTTCATCCACCTTTACAATCTGTTTGTACAAATATTTATACTTTATAGAAAAGTAAGTCGGTCTCTAGCCTGACGGCGGTTATTAAAGCCGTTGGCAGTTTCTCGGTTGTGGTTGACGGCGGCAGTCAGCCGGCGTCCTAGGTGGGGCTGTTACAACCATTAAATACAATAATAATACATTTAGTATAAGTATTAATATAACCTAAGTTTAATATATTAACATGTCGGAATTAATCTTTCAATGATAAGTCTTGGTTTATTAGTTTAGTGTTATATATCCGTAAAAACAACTATATAAGTAACCTTCTAATTGATATGTTTAGAGGTTACCGCCTTAAACCACCTTTACATGCTTTGGGAGTCAAGCATATACGTTTATTCGTGACATAAGTTTTGTATTCATAAGTTTAGGGAATGTTCAGATTGTTTAGGGACTTCATTGTTTTGTATTCATATGTTTAAATAGCATAACAATGTCTAGCAATTAGTTTGTTAGGATTGTGAGGGAGTTAAATTGTAGTCAGTGACTTAAATTGAGATTTCTTTACACACACAATCTAAACTAATCCTAAATCTACACCATTTTGTCCACATCAAGACTTGAACTCACAACCTTGTGAGATTTCTTTACTACGTTGTATTGGATCTTAATTAATCAATAAAGCATTGGTTTAATTTTATTTGTTCATTGTTATTGAATTGTGTAATCAACCATCCCCTTCTACACATTTGTACTGGTTTGTTGATTACCTTAGGGACCAACAATTTATCTTTGGTTTATTTGAGGAAAGAATAAGAAAATTGCAACATGTCCTAATGGTACAAACATGGTGATTCCCTACCAGCTCTGATTAGTGACGAGGATATGGGTTGACAAGGAATGTAGCAACTAGTAAGTCTACATGCCCCTAATACCAACCTTCCATTTCTATATGATTTTGAAGGAGTGGATGGCGAATTGGACTTTCTTACTCGTGTGGTTGTACTCACATTCTACCCAGCCGAGTCAAACAAACAGTTCACCACAGTCACCCCTGGTGAGGAACATTGAACATTGAACATTGAACATTAAATATATGTGTTTTGCACTTAAGAGGTGAATTTTCAACTATTGTCTTCTTACGAGAATTAATATTTTTACTTTCTTTTTCCAAAAAAAATTAGCTCTTGAGGAACATAAATCATAGTGTAAACTATTAATTACTCTTAAGATGATGTTTCTACCATATAAAATATAAAAAAGTACTTAAAATGAGAAAAAGAAGTTATTAATCAGAAGATATTTCCTTCAAAGTATAGTTGAAAATTTAGTTATCCTTATAGAAAAAACTTTACAGCAATGTTAAGTCCTTCGTGTTGGAACCTAGAGGGAGGTGAATATGTTATATGTTCAAATTTTGAAGTTTTTACAAGTTCTTGCAAGAAAATAAAAGATATAGAGTTAAAGAGATATCACCAATCACAAGTTGAACACAATGATTTATAGTGGTTCATGCAAGTGTTAACAAACTTGCACTACATCCACTCCTTGGCCTCACCCACCAAGAATTTAATCCACTAGCTTCTTTCTTTGAAGGTAGAGATAAACCTTTTACACTTCTCTTTTTATACTTTCAAGAATTAATCTTCAAACTTGCAAATAAGGTAAAGATAACCTTTCTTCACTCTAATTCTCAAGACTAGAGTTGATCCTCACTTCACTCTAATTTGGTAGGATAGAGTTGATCCTTACACTATTATAAATAATATGAAAGTATGGAGTAGTGATTAAGCTTTGATGGCTTTGACTCTTGCTTGAATCTTGAACTTGAAAGATGAAATAATATTCAAAGATATGAGCTCAAGTATTAGAGAGTATTTTGAATGTTTTGTGTTTGCAAGAGGTGAGTAATGAATGAGGTTTGAGTTGGTTTAAATAGAGAAAAAGGTCCAAGTCTCAAAACTGTCCAGACGCGCGACGGTCGAACCACGGTCGACCGTGGCTTCGGCCGTGAGACGTCTGACATTTTTTGGTTTTTGCATTATAGACGTTGGGCTTTATTTAAAACCACACTCAACTCATTTTTACCTTAAAAATCAACTAAAAAGTAGATGTTTAAAAGGTTGGTTGACCCCATACTTCTAATGTTTGAATTTAAACACAAAAATGGAAGTTTGGAAACCAACACACAAAGCATGTTGAAATTTTACCCCTTTGGGAGATTCCTTTGCTAAATATGGTTGTGTATTGTTTTAAAGTGGGATTGTGTTTGGTATTTGCTAAAATGGGAAACTCTTAGATTTAATCAACCAACACAAATGAGTTTATAAAATATTTGTCCATTTTTATAAAAAGTTTTATAAAAATAATTTTATAAAAACTTAAACTTATTTTAATTATTTATTTTTATGCTCATATCAATTGAATTTGTTCTTGTAGGAATCTTCGGCGAAGACTTCATCTTAAACGTTGATGGCACTTAATCTTGGACGATTTGGATTTTGATGATTTGAATAATCAAACTTTGTAACAAATAAATATAAATATTTATTTGCTTGATTATATATATAGATGTATATATGTACATATGTTAATGTTAATGGATACAATTATATAAACATATTGTATATTTTTGAATTAACAAAAGAGGATATAAATTATATTCTTATTTTCCCAACAATCTCCCCTTTTTTGTTAAAGACAAAAATTAACAATTTGTGAACAAATTGTATAGATAACTTTAACATGTTAACATATACATATATACATGTATATATATACATTCTCCCCCTTTTTTTTAACAAAAAGGACTCCCCCTTGACATGTGCTCCCCCTTGAAGAGAACTCCCCCTTGATTGTAAAACTCCACTTCTTGAAATCTATAAAAGTGTAAGGAGAAACTACCAAGGACTTGCCAAGGAGGGTGAATACATAGTAGAGAGACAACCAATATATACAACCATATCATACTAATACAATGTCACCACAACACTAAATCATAAGCATATAAAAAGTCATACATAACTAATATATCAAATTGTCTATTCATCACAAACTAAGTCATAAGCATGCATAGTAAAAACCATTCATAACTAATATGAAAATTGTCCTTACATCACAGACCAAAAATAAATTGTTTAAAAAGAAACAGATGAACCAAAGTTATATTGTTTGTGGACATACCATAATAATAAAATCAATCATCCCATTTGAAAAGGCTCCCCGGCGTCGGTCCCGGAATTGCATTTAAGGGCATTCATGATTGCCCGTAACATTCCCTTTATGTCTTTAACCTCCTTCCATAAGAACCGGTGCTCATTACGCAATTCATTGATGTTGCGATTTAGAGCCGCAATCCTCTCATCGGTAGTGCCTTCAACCATCCCATAATCCGGTGCAAGTGAACTCTCCACCTCCACATCTCCTCCTTCTTCTTCAAAAAATCTCTCAATATCTTCCTCCGTTTCATGGGAAGAGGAATGTGCCCTCTTCTTCCCTTTGCGGGAATGAGAATCCATCTTGCGTAGAGTAGCAAGATCGATTGGCAATGAAGTACCCGGAATTGGGTTGAGAGGAGGAAGGTTGGGAAGTTGTTGAAATAGAAGTGTTAGGAGTCTTCCATATGGAAGATCCCGACGGCTCGAGGGGAGACTAACCATCCTTTTTGCAAGGATATACATAATGTTAATCTCCGAGCATGACTTAAGAGCATGAAGAAGAACGGCTTGAGTGGCACTAATCTCCGAATGATGACCGGATTTAGGAAAGATATTGGAGTCAATGACTTTGTTCCACACATTGCACTCACTTAATAGATCTTTCCCTAAAAGATTGGTTTTATCTCGGGGGACATTTGAGTGGCAAATGGACCCGATTATCTCACTAGTGGTGAAAGCCGAAGGGAGGTTGTTAAAGCTATGGGAGTCATGATAAAATTTTAACCCCGAAAAGGGTACTTGCAATATATCACCTAGTTGAGCAAGAGTGAAAGCAAACTCTTGGGTGGCAATTTTAAATGTGATTAGATCATTATCCTCGTCATACGCATAAGATGCATAGAACTCTCGAATGCGCCTCAGGAAAATGTTGCTTGGGAGTCTTAGAAAGGTTGACCAATGCATTTGGTCAAAGGTGGCTTGCAAGTTAAACTGTTGCAAGTGGGCAGGTACGACCAAGCGTTCTTCATTAATGGGGCGCTTGTTGAGGTTAGCCATGATATCCCTTGGAGAGGGAGCGGCGGAGCGAGAGGAAGATGTCTTTAGGCGTGACATGTTAATCTATTGATGCAAAAATTCGTATATTATTTACAAATAATCGTAATGAATGATATGGAACCTAGTGTGTGTCTATGGTGTAACAAATGTTCATCCAAGCTTGTCAAGACACTAGAATTATAAAAGACACTTTGTTTTGCAAAATTATGACAAGAAGATGATAATTCAATATATATAGAACATATTTAGAGAGTATAGTCAAGTGAGATAACATACTCAATAGGAATATGTTCATACATTGTGTGTGCATGTCCTAAACGTGAGAAGATTTTATGAAAATTGTGAATCATGTGAATACTATTCTTAGTTATACTACAATAGGCCTAAATAAGATTGATTTGGAAATTAAATATCAAAAAAATAAAAAAATTGAAAAATAAAAAAATTCCAGCAAGTTCACGGTTTTAGCATGGTTTCAGCCGTGGTTCGACCTTGAACATGCTGATCATTTTTTTTAATTCAGAACATGATGGTTTTTCTCACGGTTGACCGTATGTTGACCGTGATTAGGCTGTTCGAAATTTGTACTTTTTATCTAATTTTATAACATAACTTTTATCTAATACAAATATATCACAGATCTTTGTGTTAAACCAAATTTTCTATAACCTCCTCATTAAACAAAACCCCCAACCATACCCAAATACTTCAAGTTTTTCACCAAAACCCCAAAGAAAAAGAAACCTAAAATCACATGATTTTTAGTGCAAAAACGAAATCCTAATGAGGAGGAAAGCAAGAATGGTGAAAAATATACCTTTGGAGATGAAGATTTCTTGAAGGTGAGAAGAGAAACCGCGAACAAAAATCGGAAAAATAGTGAAGAAATCGCAACTTTTCACCGCAGATCTTCCGAGAAAAGCTTCGTGGATTCGACCGGATCTTCAACCGTAAGTTAATCCTTAATTTTTTTGTGAATTTTTGAAGAAAAAATGGACCTTTTTTTAGCTCTGAAATTGGCTATGGCGGCTAGGGTTTGAGAGAGAGAGAGTTGAAGTGGTAAAGTGAAAGAAGAAAGAGAAAGAGGGCTTAAATAGGGCAGTCTCGTCAGGTACCCGACGGTCGATACACTGTCGACCGTGTATCGACCGTATGTTCCTTTTATTATTTTGGACAGTAACCCCACGGTCGATAAACGGCTTCGACCGTGGTTCGACCGTGAACATTCTGGAAATCGATTTTTGGCATTTTCATACAATCATTCATAATTTTCTAAGACACATGCTCCATCATTCCTAAACCAAGTCTCAATAGGTCAAATGTTTCTCTCTTAAGCGGTTTAGTGAATATATCCGCAATATTCTCACATGAATCAACCTTTTCTAAGCTAATATTACCTTTTTGCACATTGTCACGTAAGAAATGATGTCTAATATCAATATGTTTAGTTCTAGAATGCAAAATAGGATTTTTACTTAAATCAATAGCACTTTTGTTATCACACATAATGGGGATATCATTTAAATGTACCTCATAATCCAATAAGGATTGTTGCATCCATAATGCTTGTGCACATGCTTTTCCGGCGGCTACATATTCGGCCTCGGTTGTTGATAGTGCTACGGATGTTTGCTTCTTTGAAAACCATGAAGTAAGGCAATAGCCAATGAATGCACATACTCCACTTGTACTCTTTCTATCCAAGTAACATCCTCCAAGATCCGAATCCGCATAACACATGATATCAAGTCCACCCTTCTTTGGATACCACAATCCTAAGTTGATTGTTCCCTTTACATACCGGAATATTCGTTTAACGGCCTCATAGTGTGATTTCTTGGGATTCTCCTGAAAACGAGCACAAACACAAACACTATACATAATATCGGGACGACTTGCCGTTAGATAAAGCAAGCTCCCGATTAAACCACGATATTTTGTACTATCAAATATTTCACCTTCTTCATCAAGTGTCAAGTGTGTGTTTGTGGCCATAGGAGTACTCATAGGTTTCACATTTTCAAAATCAAACTTCTTAAGCATATCCTTGATGTACTTAGATTGGCTAATGAATGTACCATCTTCATATTGTTTTATTTGAAGTCCAAGAAAGTAATTCAATTCACCCATCATGCTCATTTCAAATTCATTATGCATAAGGGTTGAGAATTCATCACATAAATCTTTACATGTAGATCCAAAGATAATATCATCCACATAAATTTGCACAATCAATATATCATTTTTCCTCTTCTTTGTAAACAAGGTATTATCAACTCTTCCCATGATATAAGCATTTTTCAACAAGAATGATTTTAATCTATCATACCATGCTCTAGGTGCTTGCTTAAGACCATACAATGCTTTTCTAAGTTTGTATACATGAGATGGATTAATTGGATCTTCAAATCCGGGAGGTTGACATACATAGACTTCCTCTTTTATAAAACCATTTAGAAAAGCACTTTTGACATCCATTTGATAGAGTTTAAAATCATCGGCACATGCATAAGCAAGAAGAATCCTAATGGATTCCAATCTAGCATCCGGAGCAAATGTTTCATCATAATCTATCCCTTCTTGTTGATTATATCCTTGGGCGACTAATCTAGCCTTATTCCTAGTAATGACTCCATTTTCATCCACTTTGTTTCTAAACACCCATTTGGTTCCTATTATGGTATGACCACTAGGCAAAGGTACTAAGTCCCACACTTGGCTTCTAGTGAATTGGTTTAGCTCTTCTTGCATTGCCATTACCCAACTTTCATCCTTAAGTGCTTCTTTAATATTCTTGGGTTCTATGTGGGATACAAAGGCAAAGGATGTACTAAGGTTTTGTGCTTAGGATCTAGTGAGTCTTTGGTTTAGGTCTCCTATAACTTGGGTTATTGGATGGTTCCTATTTTCCCTAACCTCATTTTGTTTACTAGTGATCTTATCATTTACTATTGTATTTTGGTCACTAGGTTTATCTAAGTCAAGTCTAGAGAGTTGTGTTTCAATGGCTTCTTCTTCTAGTTTGTCATCATCTACTAGAGGTTGAGTCTTAGGTGGTGGAGATTCATCAAATGTAACATTAAGGGATTCCTCCACAACCATAGTGGATTTGTTTAGTACCCTATAGGCTTTGCTATTTAGAGAGTATCCTAAGAAGATACCCTCATAGGCTTTTGGGTCAAACTTGGTCAAATAGTCTTTGGTGTTAAGGATAAAACACTTCCAAATACTCTAAGGTGACCTAATGATGGTTTCCTACCTTTGATAATCTCATAGGGTGTTTTACCTAGCATAGGTCTAATCAAAACTCTATTGAGTATGTATGTGGCCGTTGAGACCGCATCACACCAAAACTTTTGGGGTATGGATTGTTCATTAAGCATAGTCCTACTCATTTCTTGTAAAGTCCTATTTTCCTCTCAACAACCCCATTTGATTGAGGAGTGCGAGGAGCCGAAAAGTTATGAGAAACTCCATGTTTATCACAAAATGCTCCAAATTGCGCTTCATTGTCAAATTCTCTACCATGGTCGGTACGAATTGAAATAATCGTACAACCAAATTGGTTTTGAATTTTCTTTCCAAGAATTTTAAACTTGTCAAAAGCTTCATTTTTTGTTTTCAAAAAGGATGTCCATGTATATCTTGAAAAATCATCTACAACAACTAGTGTGTAGAAGTTTCCTCCATAGCTTTGAATTGATGAAGGTCCAAAAAGATCCATATGCAAAAGCTCAAGACATCTCTTAGAGGATATGACATTTTTAGACTTATGAGATGAATGCACCTGCGTACCTATCTTACATGCATCACAAAAATGATTATCAAGTTTTACAATAGGCATGTCTCTACCAAGATCACTACTAGACAATTTATGCAATAATCTCATGTTAGCATGTCCTAGTCTCCTATGCCACAAAGTTGTGTTATCAACAATAGATGCAAGACATACTTGAGTGTTAGGATTGTCACCAAGTCTACATGTATAGAGTCCATTCCTCCTAACACCTTTTACTAGCACATGATCATCTTTGCATATAACACTTTCATGCTTGGAAAATATAACATTCAAATCTTTATCACACAATTGACCAACACTTATCAAGTTATAAGCTAGACCATTAACATGCTCAACATTTGTAAATTTAATATTATCATGAAGGATGTTACCTCTACCAACCACCTTTCCTCTTAGGTTGCTTCCAAACACCACATGTCCTCCATCATACTCTTTGTATGATGTGAAGAGTTCTCTATTTCCGGTCATGTGTTTTGAGCAACCACTATCAAGTATCCATTCATGAGACATAATCTCATTTTTGTTGCAAGCCTACACACATGGAATGATCATTCAAACTTTTGGTACCCAATGTTTCATGGGTCCAGGATGGTTAGCATAAAAAACTCCTACTCTAATCCACCTTTGAGTAATCTTGAAACCTTTATGATACCATGTGTTCAAAGAGTTAGTAGGTTTGATGAAATGCTTTGGTCTTTGAACCACATTTGACTTAGGTTTCTTGAATCCAAGTCCATGCCTTATGATTGGAGTGTAAAATCTTTTTACTTGTTCATCACTTGCAACTTTTGGTCTACAAGTGGAAGAGCTAGAGCCAAGGGACAAATTTTGAAAATTTGAAAATTTCCAGTGGGTCGACGGTCGATGCACGGTATCGACTGTGGATCGACCGTGAGTCTCCTAGATTTTTTCTTTTCCTTTTTCTTTCACAAATTAGATTGTTTTCACATGGCTCATAGGCATGGTGTTAGAACAACTTAAGAAACCAAGACCACCCTTATTATTTGATGATTTTTGAACTTTAAGCATTTCATCTAGCCTATGTGTGCTCTCTTCAAATCTTGACAAGGTAGAGTTGTCAATATTTGTCTTTAGCTTATTCTCCAAACTTATCAAGCTTGGAGATAGATGAGGAACAACTTGACTTTGTAAATCTTTAATAGTCAAGTTTAACTTTTCAATCTCCTTTTTCAAATTTTTGTTTTCAAACTTTAGTTCCTCATTTTTTTCAAGAATTTTTGAGCTAAAGTCACACAATTGATCATATTGGTCATTATCACTATAATAACTTGAATCGGATTGTACCTCACTTGTCTCAAATGCCATGAGACATGTTTCATCCTTGATGTCATCTTGATTTTCATCACCACTATCACTCCATGCTCCTCCTAGGAATGCTTTGTGGTTTTCTCTCTTCTTTGAAGCAACTTTTGGATAATCACCAATGAGGTGTGAAGAGTCACCACACCTATAGCATTCTCTTGATGGTTTCTTGTCTTTTTTTGCATCAATGCTTTGCTTGTACTTCTTTGGGTCAAAGGGAGCCTTTACATGCTTACCCTTTCTCTTGAAGAATTTCTTTAAATTTCTCACCATCATAGCATATTCTTCATCATCATCTCTATTGCCATCATCTTCCTCATCACTTGAGGATTCTTTAACATGTTTGGCTTTGAGAGCAATAGATTTTGACTTCTTCTTCTTTAATTTGGCTATTTCATCATCTTTTTGCATGATAATCTCATACACCTTGAGGTTTCCAATAAGCTCATCCATTTGGAGTAGATTTAAGTCTTTTGACTCCTCAATAGCTGTCACCTTAGCTCTCCATTTTGGTGAAAGAGCCCTAAGAAACTTTCTCACAATTTTCTTGTTAGAATAACTAGTTCCAAGTGACTTGAGACTAGTGACAATAGTATTAAACCACACTCAACTCATTTTTACCTTAAAAATCAACTGAAAAGTAGATGTTCAAAAGGTTGGTTGATCCCATACTTCTAATGTTTGAATTTAAACACAAAAATGGAAGTTTGGAAACCAATACACAAAGCATGTTGGAATTTTACCCCTTTGGGAGATTTCTTTGCTAAATATGGTTGTGTATTATTTTAAAGTGGGATTGTGTTTGGTATTTGCTAAAATGGGAAACTCTTAGATTTAATCAACCAACACAAATGAGTTTATAAAATATTTGTCCATTTTTATAAAAAGTTTTATAAAAATAATTTTATAAAAACTTAAACTTATTTTAATTATTTATTTTTATGCTCATATCAATTGAATTTGTTCTTGTAGGAATCTTCGGCGAAGACTTCATCTTGAACGTTGATGGAGCTTAATCTTGGACGATTTGGATTTTGATGATTTGAATAATCAAACTTTGTAACAAATAAATATAAATATTTATTTGCTTGATTATATATAGATGTATATATGCACATATGTTAATGTTAATGGATACAATTATATAAACATATTGTATATTTTTGAATTAAGAAAAGAGGATATAAATTATATTCCTATTTTCCCAACACTTCGTAAACCAACCTTTTTAGCAGGAGATGAAAGAGTCTGATTGACGCCTGCGATCTTCTATTGCCAAAGCTAGCGCGCTGTACAACACTCGTTGTCTTTCTGTGGTCCGAAAATTTTTGAAACCATATTGCAGGTGATGCATTGTTTACGTAATGCTTTTTACCTGTAACAGAACGGATTCTGTAATAGGAATTTAGAACTTTTTTAAAGTTGGCAAAATCAAGAACATCGGCTTCTACTTTCTGTTATTTACATGGATTCAACTTGTCTGTATAATGTCAATGGGTGATATAGGTGCTCTCAGGAGGGTCAACGAGGTGCGAAAGGCAAGTCCTCTTTTACTGCTTTCATCACTTTTTTTAATTTTTAGTTTTTGAAGCTATCAGTTGTTTGTTTAACTCCCATTATATAAGCTTACAATATTATGATGCAAAATGAATCATTCTGATTGTTTAGTGTCAAAATAATCATTCTGATGGGTTGGGTTGAACAATAAGAGAGCTAGATGAGCAATTGGCTATATATGTTCAATAGAAAATGTATGCTAATAGTTATTTTATTGAAATGTGATTTGTAATTTGATGCAAAAAGATTGAATAAAAATTACTGTTAAAAAATATTTATATACATACCCTTATCTATTTAATATACAAGACCTAAAACAAAATCCTATGTTGAACGGGCCTATTGGCTAGTAATAATATTATTAATATAAGTTAAAACTGTTAACGTGTATACATATTTGTGTTTTTATTTATGTTGTATTATTTATTTTAGTCTTTTGGTAGGTTAGCCCATTTATATTTGGCCTAAGGCCTTGTATGGTTTGTATATATTTTCCTTGGTGAATAACATTTGATTAATAGGTAAATATTCTTCTATCATGGTATCAAGCCACTTTTCTCTCTAAACCCTACGACGACTCTCCCCCCTCTCTTCGTTCGATTTTTTTCTCGTCTGCCTCCATCCATGGCAGTCTCATCCAATTCTTCTTTTTCGTCTAACAAGCCCTTTGGTATCACTAATATCAAGGGCTACGTTCCCTTGATCCTTGATCATGATGAATTGAATTATGATGCTTGGAGAGAGTTGTTTGAGACTACTTGTGTCAATTTTGGCGTCCCGGGGTATATTGATGGCACCGTCACCTCCAAAGGACCGACAGAAGATTGATTCCTTGGTTAAGCTGTGGATATATAGTACAATTTCAAAATCTTTTTTACAAATGATTCTAAAGAAAAATGTTAGTGCTAGGGATATTTGGTTGAGCCTTAAAACTTTATTTCGTGATAACAAGGAGACTAGTGCTTTTCAACTTGATCAAGAGGTTAGGAACATATCGATTGGTAATTCTTCTGTTACCATTGAAAACTATTTTCTGACTTGTTGGCAAATGAGAAAACCCTAGTCACCTATATGATTAATGGTTTGGGAGACAAGTTTGAACATCTTGCTAGCATCATTTGCCATGGTGAAAAGATACCTACTTTTTTTAGGGCAAGGTCCATGCTTTTAGTTGAGGAACAAAGGCTTGTTCACTCCCGAAATTCCTCAATGACCCATCATGATCACTCTTCCTCTCCCACCGCACTTGTCTCGGAATCCTCCTCTCGGTCCAATGCATCAAATCGTGCACCTCACAAAACTAATCACAATCGAAACGGCCCTAGCCGCCGCCAAGCTCCTCCTACCGATGCCCCCTCGGCCGGTCGCAGTCCTCCTCCGTCGAGCTCCTAACCACCGCTGCTCCCCACGTCGTGGAGCTTTCCTGGTTACGGGTGGGCCTATCCGCCACCTTCGTATTTTTCTGTAGGGCTCACGGCCATGCCCAGCTGCTTACGGCTGCCCTCAAGCTCCTAAAAAAGATTCTACATCTATGGCCAAGCACATGAGCCCTAATTCACTGTTGCCGGCCCAACCAACTCTTTTATGATACCACCTTGGACTTGGTTCCCGCAACAAACCACTAAATAGGAATTTAATGCAATGTCTATTGATTTTGAGGATGGGGGATGGTACATGTGAAGGGTTTAGTAGGGTATCAAAACATATTATAACATGCACAGCGGAATAAAAACCCCCTCCAGTGATCTCATCTAACTATTACAGAAACTAAAAGGAGAAAAAGGGTTAGAAAGTTATACCTTTGATGCCAAAATAAAAACTTTCTAAAGCCTCTAGACAGCTGCAGGTTATCCACCGCTACTGCACCACCTTGAACTGGCTGCTAGACCGCCTAAGGATTAAACCCGGATCAAAATGTGACCCGTGTGTGTGTGTGTGTTCCGCGTCGCCGCCGGCCACCGTCGCACGGTGGTTGGTCTCGGCTCTTGTGCCGCCGCCGAAGAGAGATGAGAGGGAGAGAGCCTTAGGGTTTTTTTTTTTGTAATTAACTTGTATCATTAATGAGGCTAATAATAAGGTTTATATAATAACCCTTATTAGGCCAAGCCCGTTTAATTAAAGCCAATGTTTAATTAAACTATTAATCAATTACAGAATATACCCTCGACCTTTCTAATTAATTAATAACTATTAATTAATTGGTCCCGTTAATATTTAAACTAAATATTAACTTCTCTTTTAAATAATAAATAACTTTTATTATTTCTCTCTTTCTCAATAATTAATTAAACTATTAATTATTGTGATACACAAACAGGTAAAATCCAACAGGTTCTATTTGGGTGTGTAGCGGTGTGATCCTTTAGTGTCACATAGTATTGGACACGATAGTAAATGTTATCTATCTCTGCACATAATCTAACAGACTCCCACTTGTGCAAGATAAGTAACACTCCTTGTGCATCGTTGGCCTAAGGAGGTCCCTAGCTAGACACTTAGGTTAACCAGACTATGAGATCTCCTATATCTAGAGACATAATCCACGCCTTGGATTATTTAGGCTTTTCCTTTTGCATCGCGATATTTCGTAATGTGAGTATTTGACATGGAGCAGGGATCTTATTAAATACTCAGATTTTCTCGACTCTGATTTCGACACTCTGCAGTTACGTTTTACCGAATGAAGAACTATCATTCTAACCGAGCGCGGCCACGCAGTTTCAGTAGTCTTAATCGTCGAGGAGCTGAGAAAATATCTCTCCTAAAAAGGAGGTGCAAATCCCATCTTGACTATTTGCAATTTGAGCACATGGCTTCCGCTGCACCTAGACAAGCCCCTTATGATCACCCTGTTACGGCGTGACATTAGAACATGCTAAAGTACAGAAGTTACCATGCCCCAAGCCAAATATCTCAGGTCTAAGGACAACCTATCAAGTTTACTTATGTTAACGCTCCATGAAGTAAACTCGATGCGGATCACCCCAATATTTATCCCCTGATAAATATCTATGAATATCTGGTCACAACCTTGTGCTTTTATTTATACCCGAATAAATCATCAAATATCCATAATAGCGTTACCTCCTAATGTAGCTCCCACTACATTAAGTAGCTACGGGCATTTAGACAATTCATTACTTGACTTGTCATGGATAGGTTAAACATGCTAAAAATAGACAACTAGAAACAATTATGTAAAAACCTCCTATTTCAATCCCATGAAATGTAATTACATAATATAAGAGTTTTAAGTTACATCTATAGTATTAATAAAAAAACACGAACTAGCTGCTATGTTCTAAGTACTGCATTCCTATAGAACTAGCATGCCTCTCATGCTTAGCCCTAGCTAGCGGCTTCGTCAACGGGTCAGCAACGTTGTCATCCGTCGGTATCTTTTGTAGTCTAATATCATCTCTTCCAATGATCTCTCGGACGAGGTGATATTTTCTGAGTACGTGCCTAGTCCGCTGATGATCTCTAGGCTCTTTAGCTTGCGCCACAGCCCCTGAGTTATCACAGAATATATCGATCGGTCTAGAGATACTGACAACAACTCTAAGATCCGAGATAAAATTCTTCAGCCAGATAGCTTCCTATGCCGCATCACTTGCCGCAATATACTCTGCCTCTGTAGTAGAATCTGCTATTGTATCTTGCTTCTGACTCTTCCAAGATATGGCTCCTCCGTTTAGGGTAAAGACAAATCCTGACTGCGACCTGAAGTCGTCCCTGTCGATCTGGAAACTGGCATCAGTGTAACCAGTTACACTGAGCTCATCCATCGAACCTCCATATACTAGGAATATGTCTTTCGTCCTTCTCAGATACTTGAGAATATTCTTGACGGCTACCCAATGTCTTCACCAGGATTTTGCTGATATCTACTCGTGACACTGATAGAATAGGCAACATCGGGTCTAGTACACAGCATGGCATACATGATTGAACCAACTGCCAAGGCATATGGTATCAATTTTATCTTGTCCTGATCTTGACTAGACACAGGACACCGAGCCTTGCTCAAAATCGCACTAGATTGCATAGGAATAAATCATTTCTTGGATTTATCCATCTTGAATCTTTTCACGACTTTGTCAATATATGTACTTTGACTATGTCCGATAAGCTGCTTAGATCTATTCCTATAGATCTTTATATCCAGTATATAAGCAGCTTCTCCCAAGTCCTTCATGTGGAAACATTTACCTAACCAAGATTTTACTCCTTGTAATACTGGTATATTGTTTCCTATTAACAGTATGTCATCTACATACAAGACTAGGAAGGTTACCGAGCTCCCACTGAATTTAGTGTAAACACACGACTCGAACTCACTTTTGGTAAAACCAAATTCTTTGATGCGCTCATCAAAGTGTAAGTTCCAGCTTCTAGATGCTTGCTTTAGTCCATAGATGGATTTAAGCAACTTGCATACCTTATTAGGATTCTTTGGATCCGCAAAACCATCCGGTTGTATCATATATACATCCTCTGTCAATTTCCCGTTAAGGAAAGCGGTTTTGACATCCATTTGTCATATCTCATAATCAAAATATGCTGATATGGCTATAAGGATCCTAATAGTCTTAAGCATTGCCATTGGGGAAAAAGTTTCATCATAGTCAACACCATGAGTTTGCGTGAAACCTTTTGCCACTAGCCTTGCTTTAAAAGTATGCACCTTTCCATCCATGTCTGTCTTCTTCTTGAAGACCCACTTGCACCCAACAGCTTTACTGTGTTGAGGCAAATCTACTAACTCCCAAACTTGGTTGTCATACATGGATTGCATCTCTGCCTTCATGGCTTCTAGCCATTTCTCAGATTCTAAACCTAAGGCAGCGTCTTGGTAGGTAGTGGGTTCTAAAAGATCCCCTTCGTCTTGAGCAACTAGGAATCCCAGATACCTATCTGGCTCAATAAGAGGGCTACTAGACCTTCGAAGGTCTTGTGTTTGCACCTCTTCCTCAACCACAGACTCGGGTTGAGGTTCAACAATTCTCTGTTGAACTACAGGTTCAACTATCGGTGGTGGTGTAATCTCCTCCTCTTCAATTTCTTGAAGCTCTATTTCTTTTTTTGGAGTTTCTGAGTTTAGAAACTTCTCTTCCAAGAATACCCCTTTACGAGCAACAAAAACTTTGTTCTCATCTGGGTTGTAGAAATAGTATCCCATGGTTTCCTTGGGATAGCCCACGAAGATACACTTATCTGATTTGGGATTGAGTTTATCCGTGAATGTTCGGTTAACATACACCTCACATCCCCAAACCTTTAGAAAAGACATTTTGGGCTTTTTCCCTGCCTATATCTCGAACGGTGTCTTTTCAACCGATTTGGTTGGAACCCGGTTCAGCATGAACGCTGCTGTCTCGAGTGCGTGTGCCCAAAACGACAATGGTAGTGAACTTCGACTCATCATTGATCGTACCATGTCAAGCAGTGTACGATTCCTCCTTTCTGATACACCATTCATCTGAGGTGTATATGGAGGTGTGAGTTGTGAAACAATCCCACATTCCTTCAAATGATCGTCGAGTTCCTGACTCAGATACTCGCCACCTCGATCCGATCGAAGAGACTTTATCTTCTTGTCCAGCTGATTTTGTACCTCATTCTGAAACTGTTTGAACTTGTCAAAACTTTCAGATTTAAGTCTCATGAGGTAGACATAACCGAACCTACTGAAATTGTCAGTAAAGGTTATGAAATACCGGTATCCTCCTCTAGCCTCCGGAGTAAAGGGTCCGCACACATCTGTGTGTATAATCCCTAATAACTCGCTGGCCCTTTCATTCTCACTGTTGAAAGGCTGCTTTGTCATTTTACCAGACAAACAAGATTCGCAAACATCATATGACTCCAAGTCAAATGGTTCTAGAATTCCGTCATCTCGGAGTTTCTCTATGCGTTTCTCTTTTATATGTCCTAAACGACAATGCCAGAGGTAAGTTTGATTCAAGTTACTCTTGGATCTTTTATTTATATGATAGATGTCATTGTTATCTAAATTTAGCGTATATAGACCGTTTTCTGGAGTGGCTTTGAAAAAGAAAACATCATTTCTAAAACATGAAATAACCTTTTCATTAAAAAAATAAGCGAAACCACAGTCTATTAGCAAATTGAACGAGATAACATTTTTAATAAGTCTAGGAACATAATAACAAGGTTGTAGTTCTAAGACCATGCCCGAGGGCAAACTAAGACAATATGTCCCTACTGCTTCGGCACCAACCATGGAGCCTTCGCCTACCCGCAGGTCCATATCTCCTTGTCTCAGCTTCTTACTTCTCTTGAATCCCTGCAAATGATTGCATATGTGATGACCACATCCGGTATCCAATACCCATGATTCATAAGAAGTAATAAGACAATCTATCATAAAGATACCTGTATCATTGGGCGAACCAATGTCCAGCTGATCTATGTCGAGTGAGTGCTCGTATGAATCCATGCTACCACAGTATGGACAACAAATTTCTCCAAGTTCTTTCAGCCAGTCATCCTCCTGCATAGGGTCCACAACTGGTGACTCTAGCTGCTTTGGGTTCAACTCATCGCTAATGCACACAAGGATTTCGTGCAATCCTGCGACAGTCATCTCAAAATCACCGAGGACATACATTACTCTTTTCTGGTAATAGTCCGACAAGGAACCGAACAAGAGCATAACTAGCTCATGTGGTTTTGATTTTGAGCCCAAGCTCTCATAGCAATCCAAGAGCCTTCTCATATTAATGAGATGATCGCTAATAAGCTTACTTTCTTTCATCTTGATTGAAAGAATTTCCCTCATCAGTAGCATACGACATATCCGTTCACTAAACTTGAACTTCTGCTCCAAACCTTGAACAACCTCATAAGACGACTTCTCACGGAGATCATCCGTAAACTCGGATGATGCTGTGAGAATGAGAATCGACATAACGTCAGACTCGTCATCCAGATACTGATAGTAAGTGTCATACTCACTATCCTGGGCATCTACTCCTGGTCGCTCTGGAGGCAATGTCTCAATAATGTGGAGCTTTCCCTGTGTATCCAAAATATTTTTCAGATGCATTTTCCAAACAGCAAAGTTTGGACCTGAAAGCTTCCACTTGCTAGTGATGAGACTTAGAGACTCTCTTGGTGAATAAAACGGAATAACAGATATATAAGACATCTACAGAAAAAGAAAAGATAAAACCGATTCAGTATTGATTACATATTCTAATAATTATTACCTTTTAAACAATAAATTATTAGACTAGGATCCATATTTCACATTTCCCGATGCAAGGTTTGGGCACTTCCCACCGGGACAATGCTATTTCTGGTAGGTAAAAACTATACCAATCGTATCCTAACTGGACACGTCTCCTAGATCCGCGGGACATCGGTTACAAGAACCGTGCATGTTTAGTCCCTCTAGTGCATTTTGGGCCGGGACTCCCGATTATCACCAAAATAGATCGCACTACCTAAGACAGCATGAATTCTGGCCGGGACTCCCGATTATCGCAGAACCTTTCATGCCCCTTCCCACAATGGTTTGAACCCGGATGCCCAAGGTTTGAGCACTTCCGACACCCGAGTACCGTTTAACAGCAAGGGTGTACCATTAGGTGGGTAGCACACTGATCTAAGATTTTTCTAAAAAATATTTCCAAGTTTTTAACGAGAAAAACTTTATTATCAGTTTTCTTTTAAAACATTTGTTTCAATAATTAACTATTATTAAAACCCTTGTTTTATTTCATCGTGTTAATCACAACCACGCATATATAAAATATGTAAAGAAATAAAACAACCACAAACATCTATGCCTTAGCCTTGCCCTTAACTATTGTCGGTTTCGTGAGCCACACGAAAAACCCGACGGTCAAAACCTAAGTGGAAAAAACACAACACACATGGCATGGCATTCTGAAGCTCCCACTGGCTCCAGCATTCAATCTTCCTTCCTGCTCCTTGCTCCTTGCATCTTGGTCCAGTTATGTAAATATATTTTAAAAAACTATTCTATTCTATTATCAAAGGCACACCATAGAATAATAAATTCAAAACAACCACGAGTGCAAGAAATATAAACAATCCACAAGGTCTAGGGCTCGGCTATGACATCCCAAACATGTACTAAACTAATACATGAAAGTAAAACAACTGATTTCTAATTATTCATCTTGATGAAAATTACTGATTTTAACAACTTGTTAAAACCCCTATATTGTTTTTCCTTTATTTGCAATAAATATATATTTCAAGTTTTATACTTTGATAATTAATCAAAAAACACAAAAATAATATTTAAAACTTAAATTAAAATAACAACTGTATTTCAATTTAATATTGACCACAAAATATCTGAACCGCGAGCTGGACCAAATATTTAAACTGGGTCATTGATCGGAAAATGGATTGAAAAACCAAAAAACTGGGCCGAGGCCCTTTGGCCTTTAGCGTCGCTACCCTAGCCGCTAAACCCAAACTGGGTCGCTGGCTTCCTGGGCCGTGGTTTGTGGGCCAAAGCCCACCACATAGTTAGCGCCGCTAACTGTTCCGCTTTCGCGCCGCTATCTGCGTCGCTTTCGCGCCGCTAACGTCGATGACCACGGTCGACCGTCGAAAAACCGCCGCCAACTTCCAGCCGCCGACGACTGCCGTCCCTATCTGAGACCGCCTCTCGGGAGGTGGTCGATTTCTCGGTTTATCGCAAATAACAACGATAATAAAAAAAACATATTTAATTAATATTTAAATCTAACAATCTATATATCCAAAACTAATTAATCTAATCCAATAGAAATCATAAACTTGAATTCAATTTACTTGGATGATCAAAAAGCTTTTTTTTTCTGGATAAAACAGAATCATATTTCATTAGAATAAAAAGAAACCTACCTAGTCTCCTACGAGGTTAGAAGTGGCTCTGATACCACTGAAGGGTTTTGTAGGGTATAAAAACATATTATAACATGCACAGCGGAATAAAAACCCTCTCCAGTGATCTCATCTAACTCGTACAGAAACTAAAAGGAGAAAAAGGGTTAGAAAGTTATACCTTTGATGCCAAAACAAAAACTTTCTAAAGCCTCTAGACAGCTGCAGGTTATCCACCGCTACTGCACCACCTCGAACTGGCTGCTAGACCGCCTAAGGATTAAACCCGGATCAAAACGTGATCCGTGTGTGTGTGTGTTCCGCGTCGCCACCGGCCACCATCGTACGGTGGTTGCTCTCGGCTCTTGCGCCGCCGCCGAAGAGAGAGGAGAGGGAGAGAGCCTTAGGGTTTTTTTTTGTAATTAACTTATATCATTAATGAGGCTAATAAAAAGGGTTATATAATAACCTTATTAGGCCAAGCCCGTTTAATTAAAGCCCAGGTTTAATTAAACTATTAATCAATTACAGAATATACCCTCGACCTTTCTAATTAATTAATAACTATTAATTAATTGGTCTCGTTAATATTTAAACTAAATATTAACTTCTCTTTTAAATAATAAATAACTTTTATTATTTCCCTCTTTCTCAATAATTAATTAAACTATTAATTATACACAAACAGGTAAAATCTAACAGGTTCTATTTGGGTGTGCAGCGGTGTGATCCTTTAGTGTCACATAGTATTTGACATGATAGTACATGTTATCTATCTCTGCACATAATCTAACAACATGGACATGGTTGCAACCTGTCACATAGCTTCGGACGCATGTAAACTTGATACTATTTTTAATTCTTGCACTTTACCATCTATTATTGTTGGTAATGGATCTTGTGTTCCGATTTCTAAACTGGGTCGCACCTCTATTGCCAACCCTTATCGTACTATTCACTTAAATAATGTTCTTATTACTCCTCACATGATTAAAAACCTTGTATTCGTTTGTCAGTTCACTAAAGATAATAAATGTTCTCTCGAATTTGATCAATTTGGTTTTTCTATGAAGGATTTCAAGACCATGCAGACTCTTCTTCGCGGTGATACCTCCGGAGATCTCTACCTTTTACAGTTGACCCGCCCGTTCCTATGATTTTGCCTCGTCTACTTCACCTCTTTGGCAATACCTTCTCAAACATCCCGGAGATAGCGTTCTCAATAATCTGTTTTCTCGTAAATTTATTCGATGTAATAAAGTGTCTGCGAACACTATTTGTCAAGCTTGTCAACTAGGCAAACATATATCTTCCTATTTTTCGTTCTAATACTATTGTGAATGTTGCATTTGATATTATTCATTCGGATTATAGGAATCCCCTATTATTAGTAATAGTGGATACTATGTTATATTTCTTGATCATATTTGTCATTTCCTTTGGGTTTATCCATTTTATTACAAATCTGACGTCTTTTCTAAATTTACTCTATTTCGTAACTATGTCAAAACACAATTAGAAAAAGACATCAAAGTGTTTTAGTGTGACCATGGTGGTGAGTTTGATAATAAATATTTTCATAATTTATTTTCCACCTCTGGTATTCAATTTCGATTCTCATGTCCTCGTACATCTCAACAAAATGGCAAATCCGAGCGAATGATTCGCACAATCAATAATGTCATCAGAACCCTACATTCTGGGTGGAGGCCCATCACATGGCCGTTCATCTTCTCAACATTCTTCCTTCTACCTCCATTAAAAAATGATATCCCATACACCAAACTTTTCGACACTACACCCACATACGTCCACCTTCGTATCTCTGGTTGCTTATGTTACCCCCCCCCCCCCCCCTTCCCCCCTACAACAAACTAGAACCTCATACCACTCCCTGTATTTTCCTGGGCTACCCCACTCTACGCAGTGGCTTTCCCTGTCTAAACCTTTTCAACAATAAAATCATCATTTCCCGTCATGTCACCTTTGACGAGGCTTTATTTCCTTACGGGTCTATGACCCCGTCTTCTCCTACCAGCTATGACATCCTTAATGACCTATCCCCTATCACCCACCAGCTTCTTCTCTCTCCTGATGACACTACGGGAGGATCCTTCACCGCTTCCGTCCTACACCCACTCCTTCCCCCATCTCCCACCACCCCACAACCTTCTCCTAACCTATCGCCACCACCCCTTCCTCTCTCTCACCCCATGCTCACTCGCTCCCGGGCAAGTATTCACAAACCTATTCACCTTCTCAATCTTCACACATCTACCCTTTCACCCATTCCTATGTCTCACACAGGCCCTTAAGGACCTGAACTGGTCCACCGCACTGAATGATGAGTTAAATGGACTTATTAAAAATGGTACTTGGGAACTTGTTTCGATATGTGGCTATTTAAACATAAATTTCATGGAGATGGTTCTCTTGACAAGTATAAGGTTGTAGCTAATGACAGAACTCAAAGACCGGGCATTGATTGTGACGAAACTTTTAGCCCGGTAGTCAAACCCGTCACTCTTTCTACTTTTCATGAGCTTGATGTTAAAAACTCATTTTTAAACGGAAATCTATCTGAGACTGTGTACATGCATCAACCACCGGAGTTTACTAACGCCTCTAAACCGACTTATGGGTGTCTTCTGCGCAAATCCCTATATGGTTTAAAATTTGCGCCCTGGGCACTCGGTTTGCAGACTTTGCTTGACATATTGTATTTTAACACTCTCGCGCGGATTCATCTTTGTTTATATTTAAGAGTGATGTTGATCACATTATTCTGATAGCTAAATCTGATTCACTTCTTAAGAAAGAATTCTCTATGACAGACTTGGGGCCTCTAAACTATTTTCTTTGCATTGCAGTTACGTGCGATCAGCACAACATGTTTCTTTCTCAATCAAAATACGGGCAGAAAATTCTTGATCAAGCCAATATGCTGAATTGTAAGCCTTGTATTACTCTGGTAGACACTCGGGCAAAACTCGCTGTAGACGGTCCTCCTGTTTAAGATCCTATTTTCTTAAAACTAAAATATCTCATAAACGCAAAGGTATTCAAATACGAAAATTATACCAAATTAATGAGAAAAATATGCTTTTTAATATGACATCCGTATTTCTATACTTTTTCAAACCAAAAAATTCGTTTTTGTCGGGTTTTTTTCTAGCACAGCATGAGATTGTATGCACATGTGCACATAACACTCCTTTATTTCAAGCACAGTTGCATATGTGCACCACCTATTCATACTTCATAGGTGTGTCTAGGTGCGATATGCATAGTGCATGTGTGCATCTAATGCAAATATGCATATGTTCATGTAGACGTACCACTCTTTTTTTTTCAAAGAAAAATAAGTCGTTTTTATTGAGATTTTTTTCCAGCACATACAGTAAAGTCACACATGCACTGTGCATATGTGCACAAACTGTTCATATTACTATGTTTTGTTTTAGCAAAGGTGCGTCTGGGTGCATATATGCACCGTGCACGTGTGCATCTCATGCATCTATGCCATGCACATGTACACCTAGATGCATGAGTGCACATTAGGGTTGTAAAGGTGAACTGTTCAAGAACTATTTTGCGGAAAGTTCGTTTATGTTCGTTTCTTTAATAAACAAACACGAACATAAATATTTGTTCGTTTAGTTAAAAGGAACGATCATGAACAAAGACCCTCGTTCGTTTATTCATGTTCATGAACGTTCGTTTATGCTTTTGTATATATTCATTTATATGTGTGTGTACATATATATATATATATATATATATATATATATATATATATATATATATATATACACGTAGTTATTGTATTTGTATTATATTTGTATATATGTCCATTCGTTTGTGTTCATTTATATTCGTCTAAACTTAAATGAAAGAACATGAACACAAACATTTGCTCCTTTATCGTTTGTGTTTGTTTTTTTGAAAAACAACTATACATACATTTAGTTTTTATTTTTATTTTTTTGAAAAGCAATTATACATACATTTATACACCAACTATGCATATATTTATTTATTTATTTATTTTTTATTTTGAAAAGCAACTATACATACATTTATACACCAACATACATTTATTTTTTTATTTTTTTAAAAAGAAACTATACATACATTTATACACCAACTATACATACTTTTCTTTTTTATTTTTTTTGAAAAGCAACTATACATACATTTATAAACCAACTATACATACATTTATTTTTTATTTATTTATTTTTTGAAAAGCAAATATACATACATTTATACACCAACTATACATACATTTATATTTTATTATTTTTTACAAAGCTACTATACATAATTTATACATTTATTTATTTATTTTTTTTTTTTGAAAAGCAACTATACATACATTTATACACCATTCATCCGTTTCTCAAAACCCTAACCCCACCCTAACCCAACATCGATGCATTAAGGACTGAAGGAAGCAGAAAATGGTACAGAGCTCCGACCTAAATGCAGGTTCCGATGCTCAATCTTTACTTGCAATACCTCCTTTTTCTTGGGCCAAATACACTGAATTCCACCCTAGGTTTTCCGGCGAGACTAATTCTATTGATTTTGGTCAATCCTTAAGCCGAATAACCCTTCTATATCTGCTCCGGTTGATGTTGAAGCTCTTCCTATATGACGAGTCCCTGTCGTGAACGGTATGACACTGGCGGCGGCCGCTATTGTTGATCCTGAAGAAAAATGGAGTGGTGGACGGTGGTTCTAAATTGATACCACCAAAGGTGAGGCCCAAACTGAATAGGCTAAAAAACACACACGAACCCATATTTTTTCAATTCTTAGAAACTTAGTCAAATGATTTGGAACCCTACAAGAAAAATAAATAAATAAATGTATAGTTTGTGTATAAATGTATGTATAGCTACTTTTCAAAAAAATAATAATATTAATGTATGTATAGTTGGTGTATACATGTATGTATAGTTGCTTTTCAAAAAAAAAAAAATGTACGCATATTTGGTGTATAAATGTATGTATAGTTGCTTTTTAAAAATAAATAAATGAATAAAATATAAATGTATGTATAGTTGGTGTATAAATATATGTATAGTTGCTTTTCAAAAAATAAATAAATAAATAAATAAATAAATGTATAGTTGGTGTATAAAATGTATGTATACTTGTATTTAATAATTATATGAAAATAAAAACAAAGCTTAAAGGTCCAGATTAGAAAATAAAAACAAAGCTTAAAGGACAAAATCACTAAATATAAAAAGAGTAAAAAGACCAAAATGCCCCTATACTAAAAGACAACTAATAGCCAATTTGGATTGTTGTTAGTGTAAATGATCATTCCAGTAACAAAATGTCAACCCCAGGACTTCTGTAATAATTTTTGCTTTTAAAAGACTAAACAAGCATATTCGAGCAATCCACAGGGACCATTTTAGTAATTTACTCAAAAAGTTTATTAAAGAAAACGGCAGCTATATGAAACGCCGCCACAAACTTTTTACTTTACCAATTTCTCCTTTTTTATTTAATTTGAATAATTAAGACAAATTAATAAATAATTGGTCTATAATGATTCTTACGGTTCTCGTAATAAAAACAGTTAATAAATGATATTATATACTGTTAGAAATATTAAAGTGAGAGGTGTAATATGTAATTACTCAAAGTTGGAGAAATGCTATATAAAGGCATTTCCCCCACATTTCAATGTTAAGCTTTGCATTATTCATCCTTTGTGTTTGTGAACTCTCTCAAGCTCTAGGCTCTCTCTCATTACCGAATACACACACAAACACACACTAAAGATCTAGCATTGCTTCATCCGTATCTTAATACGGGACCAACAATTGGTATCAGAGCCAAACTTATTTTTGGCTCGTAATTGTTCGAAAGAAGACAACAAAATTTCGAAGTGTTCAAGCTTCCAAGAAGAAAAAGCTCTCGGTTTTGCAAAGGCTCAAGAACGTCAGTTTTCTTCAAGATAAACTCAAGCTCAAACGACTTTTAAAGGTAGAACTCATTAAAGGTATAAACTACATCTTCTTTAACTTTCCTTTGAGTTGTTTCGATAGTCTCACAAAGTGTACAAAACATTCTTTGAAGAAAAACACAAACCGTGGGTGTTTTTTATAAGCATCAAGTCAAGAAGGTCATTAAATTCCCATTTTTTTTTCAACATTAAATTTTCTGAGTATTTAAGCATTTATGGTGTTCTTGGTCTATAAGTACAACTTGAAGAAGAAGAAATCGTATTTTGTAATTTATTTAATTATAAATTCATAATAGATTAAGTGTTGTACAAGGAAAATCAAGTACTTGCCATACCAATCAAGTACAAGTGGTTAGACACTATTCAGGGTATGGCAATCTGATTTGAAAAGGACACCTCATACTCTATCAGCCGGATCCCTGATCAGACGCGACTGGGTTGTGCGGCTTATAGAGTATCTCAAGGAACGTTTAAGTGTTGATATTCTATTAGCCGGATCTTTAAAGGCAATCGTATGCTATTCACACTTGGTATTCTATTAGCCGGCTCAAACCTTAGGAATCGCACGCGATTGAAACTTTTTCTAAGTTTAATCGCACGCAATTGAGTTTTCTAAGTTCATATTGATTCGCATGCGATTCACTCTTGACTCATATCTGTGCTATTCAAAGGACTTGTTGATTCACTCTATTGGCAATCGCATTTGATTGTCAGAACTAACTATTTTATTTCCTAAGTGTTTGATGCAACAGGATTGAATCGCATTCGATTGGTTACTTTATTAATCAATACTAAGTCCTTACTCTGCCCGTTTGTTTTCAAGGAAGTTACTCACTCAATCGCACTCTATTGGATCAATTCGCATTCGATAAGACAAAACTCAAACAGTGACATTCCTAAGACTTGGACAAGTGATTGACTCTTTGGACTTGACTTAAGGAACTTTAAGACAGTTTGACTTAATCAAACAATCTAATTCATAATTGAATTTAATTTAAATCAAATTTAATTCAAAGGTGAATTACATTACCATAAGTCTAGTTAGTTCAAAGTTGAATTTAATCCTTTTAAGATCTAATTCAAAATTGAAATTCTAAAGACTTAGTTCTTTAATCCAACTCTCAAGTCATTTCTAAAATCAAGCTTTCCAACAATCAAACCATCTTACAAGTGAACGATCATTTCTTTCAAAAATCACTAATCATGTCAAGCACAAATGAGATGATGTCCATTGGTTCCGACACAAAACCACCTGTTTTGTTTCGGGGGGAATACAATGTTTGGAAAGGAAGGTTCATGGACTTCCTTGAGCACAACGAACTCTACGGAGATAAGATGATGGAATGCATTGACAAAGGAAACTCCAAGTTCACAAGGATCGTTGAAGCTGACTCAACCAACAATCCCCCCATTCTCAGACATGAAAGAGAAAAGACCAATGACGAGCTGACCGCTACTGAGAAGGAAACAAAGAAGGCTAAGAGACTGGCCAAGTACTATTTGAAGCAAGGTCTCTCATCTGAAATCTATCTGAAGATAAACAGCTTGGGTACTGCCAAAGAAATCTGGGATGAAATCAAGAAGCAGCTCCAAGGCACTGAGGAAGGAGCGTACATTAAACGTACTCAACTGGTCAACAGTTACCATGATTTCAAGGCTCGTGAAAATGAGCTTCTATCTGAAACATATGGCAGATACTACAAATTACAGAATGAGATGAGGTCTAATAAAATTGTCAGAACTGACCTTGATTTGAACTGTGTTTTTCTGAATTCATTAGGTTCTAAGTGGAAGGGCTACGCTAGGCTGTACAAACAGATCAACAAATATCTTACTTCTGTCACATTCCACAACATCTTTGAAGACCTAAATCAGTATCAAGATGAAATCTTGCAGTTTCACCCTAAACAACCAGTTGCTGATCCTCTTGCTTTGGTTGTAGCTGACAGGACCCCCAGGGAATCTTCATCAAGGTTTGCCAAACTCAAACATGTGGTGCTCAGTGAATCTGATCATGATGTTGATGATGATGACTCTGTAGATGCTGCATTTCAAGCACTCACAGTTGCCAACAAGAACTTCGAGAACCGGTTCAACAAGACTAACAACAGACAACGGTTCACTTCCGGATCCAGAAAACCTGAAAGATTTGCTCCTGTTGACAAGCCTAGGTTTCCAAGAGAGGAGAGGAAGGAGGAAAAGAAGAATGATCTCAAATGCTACAACTGTGGGAGATCGGGACATATGATCAGGAACTGTCCACAGAAGAAAGTCAAAGATGCTGAATACTATCGACAAAAGTATCGCCTGTCAAAGCAAAAACAGACTAGGAATGCACTCATGGTGGAAGAGGACCAGTTCCTGGAAGATACAGACTCAGAGAGCGATCCAGATGGTGAGGATCATGCTCAGTTTTGTTTCATGGCCAATGGTGAAACGAGTGGTAGAGAGGAAGATGATAATGATCTTTCAGATACTGCGGAGGAGATCATTGATAGTGGAAAGGTACCCTCTATTTCTAATTCAAACATGGGTTTTTATTTTGAGCACATACAAACTATATTAATCCGAATGAAAGAGTTAGAAAATCAGGTAATAGAGTTAACCACTAGAAATCAAGTTCTAGAAGGTTTTTCACACAACAAGGGTATAGAGGCACAAACAATAATTAAGCAGTTAGATAACGACTTAATTAGCCTTAAAATCTAATTAGCTGCTAAAGAATCTGAATTCTTAGAGTTAACTAATTGCACGAATACCATCATATTAGATCTTAAAACAGAATGTGCATGTGCTGAAAAGGATTATGAAATTCTTAAAAATGAACTTAGGGATGACCTAAGTGTTGGGAAATTTGCTAAGTCATTGAAACTGTTAGACATGCAAAGTAAAACTGTTAGAGTAATCAGTGAAAACAGTTGTAGCTAATAGTTGTTGCAAGTTTTACAACTGTTAGTACAAAAGATCAGAACTGTTAGTTCAGTTATACACAACTGTTAGAAGACCTTGAAATGAAGACTGTTAGAAGAAATTCAGAACTGTTTATTCAACAAACAGTTGCTGTTGAGCTATTTATGGAAAATGCTATCTTTGTGGATTTGAAGTATATCTTTATCAAGTTTGAAGATTATCAAGATTATCTCGGAAGATAGAAGATTGCCTAACTGTCAACTATTCAAGGAGGATCAAGAGCCTATATATACTAGAACTAGAATATTGTTTTAAGAAGCAATTCTACGCATTCGTACTTTATTGTTAATTTGTTTTTCTAAAAGTGTGTTGACCTCTAAGTTTCATAGAAACCTAAGATCAAGTTGTGTTCTTCGTCTAACAAAAGGGTTAGATTAGAGGTGTTGGTGAATATTGTAATCATCATTGGTTATTAATAAACATCTTGAGTTCGAAAGTATTTTCTTATGTTGATTGTTGAATTGTTCTTGTGATAAAACCTTAAACATCAATTAAGTGTGATTCTGCAACTTCTTAGTTGATTGTGATCAAACTGAAAGATTATCTTTAAACAACTCTGATTTAATTCTAAAGGTAATTCTTGTTATTGATATTTGATAATATCCGATCCTGACAAGTGGTATCAGAGCCTTTTCATTAAGGTTCCTTTGAACACTATTTGAAGGTTTTTCACAGATCTGCTGTGTTCTGTTATTTAAAGTTTGTCTAAATCTTGTCGCGTGTTTTTCATTCATATTACTGCAATGGAGTCTGTTGGATCTTCTGATAACACTGGATCTGGGTCAAACATTAGAGTTCCTATGCTCAAACCAACTGAGTTTGAGATGTGGAAGCTAAGAATCAAGAAGCATGTCCAATTAATGGACTATGCTGTTTGGGAAGTCATAGAAAAGGACCCCATTACTGCTGTTGATTTAGATGAAACAGGAAAACCAAAGAAGAAATCACCACCAAGAACAGATGCTGAGAAGAAAGAAAGGATGATTGAGATGAAAGCCCTTAGCATCCTTCAGATTGCTATTCGCAACGAATATCAGCATCAGTTCAAGAAGTTTGAAGATGCACACGAACTTTGGGTTGCCTTAGAAAAGAGATTTGCAGGGAATGCTAGTTCCAAAAGGAACCAAAGGGACCTTCTTAAACAGGCTTATGAAAACTTTTCATGTGGGAAGAATGAAAGTTTAACCCAACTTTTTGATAGGTTTTACAAGCTGGTTAGTCAACTTGAAAGTGCAAAAGTTAGACTAGAGCAAGATGAGATCAATAGAAAGTTCCTTAGGTCCTTGGGTGAAGAATGGACCGTCTATGCTGCACAATGGAGGACTAAAGATTCATTGGAAGATATAGAATTAGATGATCTATACAACAGTTTGGTTGTGTTTGAGGGAGAGATAGAGGGAAAAAGAAAGTCTGTAATCCCTAGTCACAATGCTGCTCTCCTTTCATCCTCAGGTATGGACTCAAACCATTCTTTATCTAATTCTGTTGATGTATGTGCAGGTACCAGTTCTGCTGTTGGGTTAGATGTGAACACCCCTGATGCAGTGCTTGAAGCATTTCTTGCTAGCCATGCTAATTCAACCCTCACCAATGAGGATCTTGAACAAGTGCATACTGATGATCTTGAGGAGATGGACCTCAAGTGACAAATGGCCATGTTAACTGTCAGTGCAAAAAGATTCATTAAAAGAACTGGCAGACAAAACATGAACTTCAGGGCAAATGGTCAGGCTTGTTTTGACAAATCCAAAGTTAAATGCTTCAAATGTCAACAGCCTGGTCACTTTGCCAGGGAATGCAGATCTGGTGGACAAGTTCAGAGTCAAGGACAAAGACCCAATCAAACCTCATCAGCATTGGTCTCACAGGATGGCTATGGGTATGATTGGAGTGATCAAGCAGAGGAAGCTACTCAGAACAAGGCACTGATGGCCTTGACTGACTCCTCCATCAAGCTGACTTCACCAGAATCAGTAGACACACAGGTATCTTCTAAACTATGCCCTGGTGAATGTAGAGCTATAGTAAAAAGGTTCAGGGAGAACAACAAAAAGGTGTGTGCTGCTCTGAGCAGAATGGAGGAAATAAGATATGAATCTAGTGCTGTCATTGAAAGCTTTGAAAAGAAAATTAAAGATTATCAGGCAAATGAACTGCAAATGGACTATGATAGGAAGTATCATAAGTGGGAGAAGGAGCAGCTTCAGGAAGAAATTGATAATCTTAAGAAAAAGCTGAGTGAGAAAGAGAGTAGGATTGATGAGCTAACAAAGAAGTTAGAAGGTGTGGATATGGATTTGAGTATGTTCAAAGCAACAAATCTTAAGCTTGAAACCTTGTTACACTCACAAATCAGAGATAAGGTTAAAACAGGTTTAGGATACAAACAAACCCCACCTCCATACAATCACAACTACATAACTCCCATGTCTGATGTAGCTGATAGGTATGTTAATGAACCATTAGAAGAAGACTTAAAGTCAGTTGATCCAAATTTAGAGAATGAAAAGGAAGGAGTTGTGCAAGAAGTGAGTGATGATGAAAAGGATGAAGTAGTGAAGAAAGAAGAGGATATTCCTATTGAAAACCACATCTGTTGTGAACCTACAACACCAAAATCATCTTTAAAACCTGTGGTGTTTGTAAGAGCCACCTCTGAACCCTCCACCAGTGAAACAAAACATTTCAAACCTGTTTATTCTATAAATAGCTACACTACTACTGCAAACAGTCCCGAAAATTACACAAACAGTTCTAACCCAAAAACCTCAGCTGTTAGGTTTAAGACCAAGGAAAAGGAGAAGGTTAGTGAAATTGGAATTGAGAAGCCAAAGAAGGAAGCTTCAAAGACAAAGTTTCAGCTCAAATATGTGAAAAGGCATACTGAAGTGCCTGTCTGCACATGCAAACAGCATGGTGTGCAGAAATTTCCTCCTTCAGCACTTGTGAGAGGAAATCAAAGAAATAGGAACCAGTTTTGGGAACAAAGAACTGGTGTGCCTACAGTCAAAACCAAAAGGTGCTATATATGTGGGAGAGCAGATCACTTAGCTCACAACTGTTATTATAACCCGCAGATCTATAGCACCCAGAGGCCAAGTTACAGAAAACAGGCTAACAGTTCCACAACTGTTAGGCCAAAACCAAAAACTGTTGGTTTGCCAAGTTACAGAAAACAGGCTAACAGTTCCACCACTGTTAGTCCAAAACCAAAAACTGTTGGTTTTGCTTGGGTGAAATTGCAGAAACACGAAGTTTCTGAAAGGGCCAAAACTGTTAATCAAACTGAGTCACAAACTGACTCAACTGTTTTACCAAAATCAAAAACTGTTTGTTCAAAAGGCTCAACTGTTAATCACAACAGTTGAAAACCACATGTTGTCACTAAATACTCTTCACACAAGATAGAGAAGTCTAACTGTGATGAAATCAAGAAGACTCAAACTTTGTTTAAGTATTATGATTTAAATGGTGTGCCCAAGACCTGCATGGCCTGGGTACTTCCTGCTACTAACTAAGTTTTATTTGTGCAAAGCATTCATAGGGCCAATCAAGGAGAAATTTGGCATGTGGATAGTGGATGCTCAAGGCACATGACTGGAAATCCACACTGCCTGAAGGATTTCAGAAGAATTAATGGAGGACATGTAGCATTCGGAGGAAATGCTAAGGGAGGAAAAATCACTGGTAAGGGAGCTGTAGAGGCAGGTACACTTACTTTCAATGACGTTTTCTTTGTTGAACAACTCAAATACAAACTGTTAAGTGTGTCTCAAATCTGACCATGGAAACAAAGTCCTGTTCAAAGACACAGAGTGCATTATCCTTTCAAAAGATTTTAAAGTGGATAAAAAGAATGTTCTTTTGAGAACACCTAGAAAGGATAATGTATACTGTTTGAACACACAAAAGGTTTCTAAACAGAATGTATTAAGTTATTTACTATCTAAGGCATCTCATGATGAGTCTGCCATTTGGCGTAGAAGGATGTGTCACATGAATTTTAAAACCATGAATCTGTTAGCTAAAAACAATCTGGTAAGAGGTTTGCCCAAAAAAGAATTCTCATGTGATGATCCTTGTGTGGCTTGCCTCAAAGGCAAGCAACACAAAACTTCTTATAACTCCAAAGAAGTTTCTTCCATTGTTGCACCCTTACAACTGTTGCATATGGATCTTTTTGGTCCTACTTTAGTGGTCGGTATAGGGAAGAAAGCCTACTGTTTAGTCATAGTTGATGACTTCACCAGATTTACATGGGTTCAATTTCTTAGAACTAAGGATGAAACTGCTGCATTAGTTAAGTCTCTTATTCTTAGGATAGAAAATCAATCTGATTTGAGAGTAAAAGTCATTAGATCTGACAATGGTTCTGAGTTTAAGAACTATGAGTTAAACAGTTTTTGTGAGGAAAAAGGGATTGAAAGGCTGTTTAGTGCTCCTAGGACTCCACAACAGAATAGAGTGGCTGAGAGAAGGAATAGGACTTTGATAGAGGCTGCTAGATCTATGTTAGTTGATTCTAAGCTACCAATGACCTTCTGGGCAGAAGCTGTGAACACTGCTTGCTATGTTCAGAATAGAGTACAAGTAGTCAAGTCCAAAGGGAAAACTCCTTATGAGTTGTTCCTTAAAAGAAAACCTTTGATCAACTTCTTCAAACCATTTGGATGTCCCTGCACTATCCTTAATACCAAGTCACAATTAGGCAAATTTGAGAGTAAAGCAGAAGAAGGAGTCTTTGTAGGATACTCCACTCAGAGTAAAGCATATAGAGTTTTTAACAGTGTCACTAGGATCATAGAAGAGAGTATGAATGTATCCTTTAATGAAAATAGGATCAATATTGCAGGTAATGGTCCAGATTGGTTATTTGATATTGATGCATTATCTAACTCTCTTTCTTTTGAGTTTTCTACAGAAACAGTTGCAGGTTTTCCTACAGCTGTTAGTGCAAATCCACAAGCTGTCTCAAACAGTTCTGAAACTGTTAGCTCAAGTCCAACAATTGTTGGTAGAAACAAAGCCACTGAAGACTTTGTAGTAATTCCTTTGTTTCAAAATGACTCTTCAAATGTTGTTAGTCCAATGAATGATGATGCTGAACCTTCAAAGGATATGGAATCTCCCGTTCTCCAACAAAATAATGAATCTGAAAATCAAACAGTTATAGATCAGGTATTTAATTCTCCTGGGAATGATAGTGGATCTGAGGTTGATCTGTCTAATTTAGGGAATGTACTTACTGAAGAAAACATCCCTAACTTAAGAATTCACAAGGACCATCCCATAGAGCAGATTATAGGTGATCCCATCACTCCTGTCAAAACTAGGGGTATGCTGCAAGGTGAACATAGTAGTGTGGATCTAGAACAGTTTGATGTGAATGCTTGCTTTCTATCACAGATAGAACCTAAGAAAGTAGTAGAGGCATTAAAATACCCTTCATGGTTAGAAGCAATGCAAGAGGAACTCTTACAGTTCCAGATTCAGCAAGTTTGGAAGTTAGTTGACCTTCCAAGAGGCAAGAGGGCTATTGGCACCAAGTGGGTGTTTAGGGATAAAAAGGATGAGAGAGGCATTGTAATCAAGAATAAGGCTAGGCTAGTTAGACAGGGTTATACACAGGAGGAAGGAATAGACTATGATGATGTCTTTGCACCAGTTGCAAGGATAGAAGCAATTAGACTGTTTCTTGCCTTTGCAAGCTTTAAAGGGTTCAAGGTGTATCAAATGGATGTCAAATCAGCATTTCTCTATGGAACTATTGATGAGGAGGTATATGTGTGTCAACCACCTGGTTTTGAAGACCCAAAATATCCTGATAAGGTATATAGGTTGGATAAGGCTTTGTATGGGTTACATCAGGCTCCTAGAGCTTGGTATGAGACATTAACATCATATATACTTGAGAATGGTTTCAAGAGAGGTACTATAGATAAGACACTATTTACAAAGATTATTAAAACAAAGTTTTTTCTTGTACAAATCTATGTTGATGATATAATCTTTGGATCCACTGATGACAGTCTGTGCAAAGAGTTTGAAGGCATAATCCATTAGAGATTCCAGATGAGTTCTATGGGAGAACTTACATTTTTCTTGGGATTACAAGTAAAGCAGAAGCCATCAGGTATATTTCTTAGTCAGTCAAAGTATGTCAAGGACATTTTGGACAAATTTGGTTATCAAGATGTGAAGCTGGCCAGTACTCCAATGGAAACACACAAACAGTTGGGAGCAGATCCTGAGGGGGAGGATGTAGACGTACACCTGTATAGGTCTATGATAGGGTATTTAATGTACTTAACTGCTTCTAGACCAGATATCATGTTTACTGTCTGTGTTTGTGCCAGGTTTCAATGCAGCCCAAAGATGTCACACCTATTTGCTGTAAAGAGGATCTTTAGGTATCTCAAAGGCCAACAAAAACTGGGTCTTTGGTATTCTAAGGATTCACCTTTTGAATTGGTGGCATACTCTGATAGTGACTATGGAGGAGCTAATGTTGACAGGAAATCAACTTCCGGAGGATGTCAGTTCTTTGGCTCCAGGTTAGTATCATGGCAGTGCAAGAAACAAACAACAGTTTCCACTTCAACAGCTGAGGCTGAATATGTTGCTGCCTCAAGTTGCTGTTCACAAGTTTTGTGGATCCAGAATCAGCTTCTATATTATGGTATGACTCTCTTGAATACACCTATCTATGTTGATAACACAAGTGCTATTAGTATTGTTAACAACCCTGTCAAGCATTCTAAAACAAAGCACATAGAGATAAGGTTTCATTTTATAAGAGATTGCAATGAGAAACGGTTAATCCAGGTTATGAAAGTCCACACTGATGATCAGTTAGCTGATCTGTTCACCAAAGCATTTGATGTAAGCAGATTCAACTTTTTGATCTCAAATATTGGAATGATTAACTTAGAATAACTTAGAATCACATGTTTGATTGTGTTTTCTTGTGTTTTCGTGTTTTCTTTCTCTAACAGTTTGAAACTGTTAGTATTCTGTCTAACAACTGTTTGTGGAAGTGTTCAGGAGAAAGCTATACATAATGCAACTAACAGTTTTCAACTGTTAGTACATGGAATCCACAGCTGTTAGGCAAACTGCATGGTCATTCAAGGGGAAGTCTTTCTTTTCAGTAACAGTTGTAGTTTATTAAGAAAACAGTTCTCAACTGTTAGTTCTTTTTTTTTGTTTAACTGTTAGTTTCTTTCAAGGGGTATTTTAGTCTTTGCAAGGACTTTGAGGGAATTTGAATTGCATTGAATATGCGTAACATATATAAGCCATTCCCTCCTCATAGTTTTCTTTACGCTTACTGAACTCCTTTCAAACGCTAAAACCCTATAAACTCACTCGCAAATCGCCATGGCTCCCCTTCCATTCGTTAAGGAACACAACATGCTTGCTTTTCTGTTGAAACCCGATGATCTCAGTGCTTTTCACGTTGTGATTGACTATGTTTCACTTTCCAACTTACGTCATGCTCTGACCATCAATCCCACCATTTATACTGCGCATATCGATCAGTTCTGGAAGAATGCTTCTCTGAGAGAAGAAAATGGAGTGAAATGGATTGACTCCAAGGTTGATGCTACTGATGTTTCTATCTCTGAGAGTGTCATAAGACAATACCTTCAACTTGATGATCTCGAAGGTGAGTATTCTGATTCTGTTTCTTTGGAATATCTGCATGTTGAGCTTGTTAAGCTGGGATATGAGGGCCCTAGGGGAAAGGGTACCTTTTATAAAGGGCAATTCTGTTCGCATTGGAAGTATTTGATTCACACTCTCCAACAATGCATAAGCCCTAAAAGAACTGGATGGAATGAATTTGGGAGCAACATTGCTCTGGCCTTAATCTGTTTGGCAAATAACCGTTCTTTTAACTTTTCTAAAATGATATTTGATGGCATGGTAAAACATCTTGGGACTAAATACGGTCTCTTTTTGATGTATCCAAGATTTGTGCAGTTTTTACTAAATTCTTTCGTGCCAAATCTCAAAATGCACAAGAGGGTACTGATTCCCTCTGCTCATGTGGCCTGCACATTGAGCAAACTGTTGATAAATGGCAAGAATTTTTCTGGTGCCATAACTCCTCCACTCTCTGCAATGGTGGAGTTTCTGTCAAGAAACAGAGCTGCCAGAGTTGAGTAAGAGGCCTACATCATTGCTAAACCCACAACTCTGGAACCCCCAGCTCACGATACTCAAACAACTCAATCTGCTACTTTGCTTCAAGCTACAACAAAAGCCCCCACTATAATAACTTTCAGAAAAAGAAAAAGAACTGTTGGTGCTCCTTCCACCACAGTATCTGATGCCCAAGCTGTAAGCCCTGCACAGGAGCATTCTACTGTGCAGAATATCCAAAGCAAACCCATTGTGCTGCCTCCCAGGCACACTGAGGAGGTGATCACCCCAGGGGAGAGTGATCATGTGGTGTTTGAGGCTGATACTACTGTTTCATTCGCAAGGGATGAGCAGGAAAGTGTCAACATCTTTAAGACCTCAGCCACGGCAACAGAAGCTGTTCCAACATCTTCTGGAAATCCCCAGTACCAAGAACAGAGGGGTATCGGTGTGGAATCTTCTAGGAGTGACACACCAGTTATTTCTGCCAGTGATTTGTTCACAGTGGCAACACTCCCTGACATTGAGCCTAGTATGAAACAAAAGGCATTGACGGATCCCAATTTTGTACCATTCTTTGGGGCATACATGCATTTAAAGAAGAGAAATTATTTGCAAGATAAGCTTTTGGCAAAACATATTGAGCTTATCATTAAGAAAGACAAGCAAATTAGATTTTTGACAGAGTGTTTGAAAAAGGCTAATACTGTGATACAGTTTCATGATCAAGTGTTGAAACAATTCCTTGCTGGTGCTAGACCCCCTCCAACTGTTCCAATCAAAAAGGGGGAGAAAACAGTTTTGCGAAGTCATCCAACAGTTTTGCCAAATCCTCCAACAGTTGCTGAGATTACAGAGAAAACAGTTGCACCAAGTGAGAAAATAGTTGCACCAAGTGCTCAAACAGTTGTAGAAAAATTGTCAGCAGTTGATAGAGTTTTGATTAATCAAATGATTATTTCTGGGGACTATCCAACTACTGAAGTATTCGGATCTTGGTCAAAGGTGAAGCAAGATCATTTGATTGATGTGTGTGCTCAAACTCTAAATTGCAGTGCATTTCAAATGAAATAAAAGATTGAAGATGGATGGCTGGATGGTAAATCTTAAAAGATGAAACCTATTGCACCAAAGCCAGGATTCAAAGGAATCAATATTTCTGAAAAAGCAGTGGAAAAGAAGATGCCTTATGTGCAAGGTAAGGGTAAGGAGATTGTTGTGGAACTTCCCAAGCTAAAACTTTCAAAAGAGCAGCAAGAGGAGCGTGATCATGAGTTAGCTCAAAGGATGTCTGCTGAGTTTGAACTGCAAGAGAAGAAAGATCTTGAATTAGCTCAAAAGCTAGCTGCTGATTTTACTAAGGAGATTGAGGAAGAAGAAAGTGCTAAGAAATCTGGTAAGGGAGTAAAAAGAAAGAAAGTTGAAAGGAAGAAAACAGTTCCACCTCCCAAACCAACAATTGAGAAGATAAAGCAAACAACCAAGCCACAACAACCTGAAAAATCCAAATCAGTTCAATCATCTGAAAATGCAGAAAAAGCAGGTATGGTACAAACCATTCTTCATGATAGACTCAGGGTAGAGGTTGAAGAAAGAATTGACAAATTAGTGGCAGAGCAGCTAGGCCAGAAATCCCACATTACTGAGTTGAGATTTGAACTGTTAAGATGGGAAACTGGAAAGAAAGGAGTTACTATTGTTAGAGAAAAGGAACCAATTGAAAGTTATTCCAGCTTCTTACAACTAATGGGTAGCATTACAAGAAGAGATGTTCAAGATATGTATACTTATGGAGTAAGCAAGTATGAAAATGCAACACAGATTGAGGTGAGAGTGTTGATGAGGCATCTAAAGAGTATTTGCAATCCACTGGAGATAATGCCCATTTTGATAAGTGACGAAGCCTTCCCAATAAGTTCTATGAAAGTATATGATAAGACAAGAGTTTATCATATGGTGATGGGAAAGGGACAAACTCAGTGGTTTGATTTTGAATTTGTTGATCATGGTAAAGCAAAGCTGCTGAATATGTTAAGTGCAAAGTTCTTTGGTCCTGCTGATATGAAGGATGATTTGATAAAGAGGATAAAGAAAAGGCTGGATTTCTTACAGTCAAGTAAAAAGTAATTTTCTTACTATGTTTTGATTGTAACAGCTTGACTTTGCATATTTAATGTAAATATTTTCTTTGATTATGTTAATTTTTCTGTGGTTGAACCCTTTAAAACAAACAACTTAAATGTATTGTTCAATACTTTAAGTTAGGGGGAGATTGTTGGGAAATTTGCTAAGTCATTGAAACTGTTGGACATGCAAAGTAAAACTGTTAGAGTAATCAGTGAAAACAGTTGTAGCTAACAGTTTTTGCAAGTTTTACAACTGTTAGTACAAAAGATCAGAACTGTTAGTTCAGTTATACACAAATGTTAGAAGACCTTGAAATGAAGAATGTTAGAAGAAATTTAGAACTGTTTATTCAACAAACAGTTGCTGTTGAGCTATTTATGGAAAATGCTATCTTTGTGGATTTGAAGTATATCTTTATCAAGTTTGAAGATTATCAAGATTATCTCGGAAATTAGAAGATTGCCTAACTGTCAACTATTCAAGGAGGATCAAGAGCCTATATACACTAGAACTAGAATATTGTTTTAAGAAGCAATTCTACGCATTCGTACTTTATTGTTAATTTGTTTTTCTAAAAGTGTGTTGACCTCTAAGTTTCATAGAAACCTAAGAACAAGTTGTGTTCTTCGTCTAACAAAAGAGTTAGATTAGAGGTGTTGGTGAATATTGTAATCAACATTGGTTATTAATAAACATCTTGAGTTCGAAAGTATTTTCTTATGTTGATTGTTGAATTGTTCTTGTGATAAAACCTTAAACATCAATTAAGTGTGATTCCGCAACTTCTTAGTTGATTGTGATCAAACTGAAAGATTATCTTTAAACAACTCTGATTTAATTCTAAAGGTAATTCTTGTTATTGATATTTGATAATATCCGATCCTGACACTAAGTACTCTTTACTCCAGAATCTATGAACTTGAATATCTTTTATCCAAACGCGATCAAAGTGACAAGATCATCTCTCAATACAAAGAAAATGAACGTCCTTTCTCCAGATGGAATTTCGATGGGCTGGGCTTCAAATTGAGAAAGATTATGTCCAAACAATTATATAATGATGATCTGTTTGGCGAAGACCTTACCCAACGGATGGGTATTATTGGTCAAGAAGAGGAACGTATTGAAGAAGATGTCAAACGAACCCTTAACCTCAGAACTGCAATTCCTTTTGACTACTCTGATCTTAATGACTCATACCTCACCTGTCTCACGTCATCATCTGATACTGATGTTTCATCGTCTGTCTATTCTGATGAAGAACTCTACTCTCCTGTTTCACCAAAGCCCACTGTTGAATACATTCCCCACAAGGAATTACAGCAAAGGTTTCAAACCTTACAGGAGTTTTGCTTCACTCATCTAATTCAAGATGATCTTAACAAATCCTTCCAATCAGAAACCACATTTGAACCCTCTTCACTAGTTCAAGAAAACGCCATCCTCCACAAGCGTCTCCAAACAGTATTCAATCTTGATGGCAAGATCATTGATGACTTGTGCAAAGAAAATTTTGAATTGCTTGAACGAATCAAAGAGGTCGAAACTGCACTGGAACCACCCACTCCATTTACCTTCTCACCACAGGGAACCATATTAGATGAACGAATTGAAGGTTCCAAACATGTGTCTACATCTTCTCAAAATGTCAAACTAGTAAAATCTGTTAATCATACTGTGGTAACAAATCTTAAACTTAAACAGATTTACAAACTAAAGCAACTTTCCACTTCTAATCACAGTTCTAATGTGCACTTAGACATACCTGAATCATCACGAGCTGCTGTCATTCTAATCTTTTACCCTCTGCTGCAGATGTGAAGAAGGCTGGAAACAAGAAGTGTGAAATAAATACATCATGGAAAAGAGCTATTCCTAGATCCACTAAAAGGTGTTCAAATTTGAAAGCTGTATGTGAAAACGTTTTGATATTTGATTCTGTTTGTAATCATTCCGGTTCACAAGACAAAACTGCTTCTACCATGTTTTGTATGAGTGATGGTTGTACTCATGGACACTGTGAATTTAATTGTTGTTATGATCAATTGCGAAAATCTTTAGGAATTAAGCCATGTGTTGATTGGACTGATTTTTATGCTAATCAAGTATGTGTCCCGTTTTTAAACTCAAAAGGACACATCATTCATCAGTGGATCACCACTCGTCAATCACATGCACTTAAACGCTTAAACAAATCCAACCGATTGTTCACGATCAAGGAACTGGAAGTCTACAGACGGCAGGGCTACGAAGCATTTAAAAGGGCTTGGATTGCACAGGAAAAACACCTGCACTCTCAAAAGCATTCTCGCAATTCCCCTTCCAAAATCTCAAAATCTTCTAAACTCAAGCCATCATCCATTCAACGAGTAGCAAATCCTACTAATCTAAGTGCTCCAGTTCAACGAAAGCAAGTTGAGGCATCGAGGCCACAGAGAATTCTTATGAATTCCTCGCAAATATGGATTCACAAACATAACGCTTCCGCAACTCTACCGAATCCAAAACCTCCGATTCCATCAACTGTCAAACTAACAGTGGTAAAGAAACTTTCTTCTCAACCTATTTCTTTCAAATCTATTCCTTCACGTCAACAGATTAAACCCACGTGGGTACTCAAGAATAGATCAGTAGAAGTTTCACCACCACAAACAGACAATATCACTGCTCAATCACTTCTAGGGACTAACAATCAAGGACCCATTCCTATATGGGGACCTAAACGTGATTTATTATCTTTTTGCAGGTGCCTCACTTGTGGTACCTTGACTCTGGCTGTACCAAACATATGACGGGTAACAAAAGTCTTCTCAAGAACTATGTTCCTAAGTACTCCGGGAATGTACGTTTTGGGAACGACAATGTTGCACCAATAATGGGGTACGGAGACATTGAGAAAAAGCACATCAAGATCAAGAAAGTCTCATATGTTGAAGGGTTGGGTCATTACTTGTTCAGCATTGGACAGTTCTGTGATAAAGACCTAGAGGTCGTGTTCAAAAAGAACAAATGTTCAGTTTTAACTGAAAATGGAGATGAGTTGCTCGCAGGTTCCAGAAATTCTAACCTATATTCCATTGACTTGGAAAAATATGACTCTCCTACCTCTGTGTGTCTACTGTCCGAAGCATCTACGGATCTGACTTGGCAATGGCACATAAAACTCTCTCACCTGAACTTTCAAAATATTAAAGAATTAGTCACTGGTGACTTGGTGAGAGGCATTCCCAAGTTAAGGTTCAAGAAGGTTCATCTGTGTGCAGATTGTGAAAAAGGAAAAATAAAGAAGGCTTCTCATAAATCTAAACAAGTATTTAGCACTACGAAGCCTTTGGAACTACTGCACATGGATCTGTGTGGTCCTATGAGAATCCAGTCCAAGAATAGGAAGAAGTATATTTTAGTCATGGTGGATGACTACTCTAGATATACTTGGGTCAAATTTCTACGCTCAAAAGATGAAGCTACTCCAACAATCATTTCCTTCATCAAACAACAGCAGAACAAGCATAGTCAGAGTGTTGTCTCTATCAGGACAGATAATGGAATGGAATTCTAAAACAGTACTCTGAAGAGCTTCTGTGACCTTGTGGGAATCAGCCACCAGTTCTCTGTTGCATACACACCACAACAAAATGCTGTAGTGGAACGAAGAAATAGAACTTTGGTTGAAGCTGCCCGAACAATGCTTTCATTTCCTTCTGGGCTGAAGCAATCAGCATTGCCTACTACACGCAGAACCGCTCTTTCATTAACAAACGCTTTAATAAAACTCCATATGAACTAGCCAATGGCATAGTGCCTAATATCAAATACTTCCATGTATTTGGTAATAGGTGCTTTGTACTAAATGACAAGGATAATCTGGGAAAATTTGCTCCCAAAGCGGATGATGCTGTTTTCCTAGGTTGTTCTACAGAGTCCAAAGCCTAAAGTGTTTTTAACAAACGTACAAAGAGCATTGTTGAAAGTCTCAACGTAACATTTGATGATACATTGAATGTTACAGATTTTCCACCTAAACCAACAGTTAATGCTTCTGAACATACCTGTTCAGGACCTGCACTTCAAAATAAAGAATCAGACAATCCAACCAGTTCAAATATACATCTTGATTTTTTGTTTGATCTCTTTCGATCTGAATCTTCTCTTGTTTTAACTGACAACAGGAACGACACAGCTGTTCAAACAAGTGTTACTCTAACAGCTCCTACGGTCACTGAGACGAATCCATTTGCAGATCTATACGCTGAGGAATCAACTTCTGTTTCTGTCACTTGTCCCCCTGTGACTTCTCATATTCCTGACCCAGAGAGCCCTCCTGTGTTTGATTCATACCCTTATTTCTCTACGGAAGATGAAGAAGAAGCACGCCACCTGCAAGATCTCTTTCCTTCAGTTTCCATTTCTCATGAAACGAAGTGGACCATACATCACGCTGAAGAGAACATCATCGGAGATCCTTCCCTTGGCATTCAAACAAGATCAGCAACAGCAAACGAATGCCAATTCTCGGGTTTCTTAAGCATCATTAAACCCACCAAGACTTGTGACGCATTAGATGATCCAGATTGGGTAATTTCCATGTAGGAAGAATTACACCAATTTGATCGTCTTAAAGTCTGGAGATTAGTTCCTCTTCCATATGGCAAATCTGTTGTCGTAACTAAATGGGTATTCAAGAACAAACGGGATTCGGATGGAGTGGTCATCCGTAACAAAGCTCGGTTGGTTGCTAAGGGCTACAATCAACAGGAGGGCATTGACTATGATGAAACTTTTGCCCCTGTTGCTCGAATTGAAGACATACGGCTATTTCTTGCTTATGCAGCCTCTAGAAGCTTTCGTGTCTTCCAAATGGATGTGCAGACAGCTTTTCTTAATGGTGTACTTAAAGAAGAAGTTTATGTCTCACAGCTTGAGGGTTTCATCAATTCAAAACATCCAAATCATGTTTATATCTTAGATAAGGCCTTGTACGGGTTAAAGCAAGCTCCGCGTGCATGGTACGACGTCTTATCTGAATATTTGATTGGTGAAGGCTACTCCAAAGGAAAGACTGATACCACTCTCTTCACAAAGACAAAGGGTAGGGATAAGATTTTGGTTCAGATATATGTGGACGATATTATTTTTGGATCTACAAATCCAAAATACAGTGACGAGTTTGCTAAAATCATGGCAAACAGATTCCAAATGAGTATGATGTGGGATATGTCATTCTTTCTCGGACTCCAGGTGAAGCAGTTAAGTCATGGCAGCTTTATTTGCCAATCAAAGTACATCAAAGATCTTCTCACGAAGTATGATATGATTAACTGCTCACCCATATCCACACCCATGGCTGCTAAGGCACAACTCTCAGCAGATCTTGATGGTTCTCCTGTAGATCGGAAAAACTATCGTGGGATGATCGGATCGTTACTGTATCTCACTGCTAGTCATCCGGATATCATGTTCTCTACCTGTCTCTGTGCCAGATTTCTAAAGAGTCACATCTTCTGGCAGTCAAGCGGATATTCAGATATCTTAAAGGGTCTTTGGATTTAGGTCTGTGGTATCCGAAAGATTCAAATCTGGATCTAAATGCTTACTCAGATGCTGACTATGCCGGTTGCAGAATTGATTGGAAAAGCACCTCTGGTAGTGCACACTTTCTGGGTGATCGTTTAGTCTGCTGGGCCTCCAAGAAGCAAAACTGTGTATCCACCTCTACAGCAGAGGCTGAGTATGTTGCTGCTGCAATGTGTTGTTCACAAAGTCTTTGGATACGCACACAGTTATCAGACTTTGGCCTCAGGTATGACAAAATTCCACTTTTATGCGACTCTCAGTCTGCCATCGCCATCTCCTGCAATCCGGTACACCACTCTAAAACTAAGCATATTGATATCCGTTATCACTTCATAAAAGATAACGTTGAGAAAGGATTAATTGAGCTCCAGTATGTTCCTACTGAAAATCGGCTAGCTGACTTGTTTACCAAACCATTAGACGAAAGTCGCTTCACTGAATTGGTATCCAAGTTAGGCATGCTCAACTTGAAAATATAACTACTGTTGCTCCATTTTTCATTTCCTTTTTGTTTAGAGTAGGTGTTATACTGTTTGTTCTTTGTGCAGCTTCATGATGCAACACTCAAGGGGGAGTGAATTTCTGGTGACACACATGTATCCTATGTATAGGGGAGAAAAATTATACACATACTGCACATGTGTAGGGGGAGGAGTATACAACTGATACATTTCCTAAATCTTGAGTATTTATCATAAACAGATGCAAAAGTCTAGGGGGAGTGTGTCAAACAAACATTCAAATCAACCATATCTGAAAAACTAAATTTTCAAATCTCAAAATTCAGATATCTTGATTATTCATAAATTTCTCAAGTATTGGTTCAATCGCATGCGATTCAAACAATTTGATAGCAAATATGACTTAATCGCATGCGATTGATAAACAAAGGTTGATTCGCATGCAAGGGGTGATTCGTATGCGATTGATAAACAGGTTGATTCGCATGCAATGGTTGATTCGCATGCGATTGATAAACAGGTTGATTCGCATGCAATGGTTGATTCGCATGCGATTGATAAACAAAGTGATTTACATGCTATTAACCAAAGAGTGATTCACATGCGATTAACACACCAAAGAGTTAATCGCATGTGATTCAACAGTTCTATCAACTGCCCAAATTTACCCTATCAGCCTTGTTTTTTACACGTTTTTGGTCCAATCAGAGCATGACACGTGTCCCTTTAACTGACATACAATCCCATTAGTTACCAAAGCTTCTTCCACACGATTCCAATTCTCGAAATTTTCTTAAGTGTGCTCTCGATTTTCTTGGTTACTTTAGCATACGAATCCTCTCGTTACTCTGCCAAAATTTACAATTTTAGTATCGAAATAATCCTAATCACAAAGGTAACAACTTGTACGGTTTACATTTTGAAAATTTTGAGTTAAAAGGGTAATTTTTGGCCTTAGAACATCCATATGCGATAATGAGTTTCGAGACTTTGAAGGGATTTTTGGGACACGAAACGAACTTGTTAGATCAAACCAATTCTGCGATGGGTATTTTTAACACTTGGGGAACACTTTTCTATAAAAATATTTCATAAATCTCAAAAAGTGTTCTTCGTGTTCTTGGGGGTATGAATATACACCAATAATTTGGTTTTTGGCTCGAAAAGAGGTGTTAGGATGATTATTTGACTAGGCTTCAATAATACAAAGTTGTTTATTACTATCTAATTGCTATATTGAAAGTGTCAAAACAACTTTTTTATCCTGAAAATCATTCTGTACACAATGAGGTCCAACACTTAGGGTGTTTGAACATTTTTTCAACCTTGGTCAACGATTGGTCAACATTGGTCAACTTGGTCAACTTTTGCTCACTTATCAAAGTTTGACCAAATATTCAAAGTTGAATGTTGTTTTCCTGCATATCTCTTTATTTTAAATTTAACTATTTTATCTCTTTGACAGATAAGATGGCACAAGTTGTACGTGACCCAGAGGAGATCATTCCCCGAGCTGAGTTTCTTAACACTGGCTCCCATGAAAACAATCACTATGTTGACCTGAACAAACTTAAAAACCCATCCTACCCCATTGTCACTGAGATTCTCAAAATCTACCCCCTGAACCACCTCCTGACATATAACCCAGCTACAACAGGCACACATGTTCCCGAGTTATACGTTCAACAATTTTGGAAGACTTGTGATGTCCATATCAATGAAAGAGGAAGGGAGGTCATTCATGCTGAGGTTGATGAATTTCAAGTTGACATTCCACTAAATCGCCTCAGAACAATCTTTGAACTGCCCACGACAGTCAGCAGACCTCCAGCTACAGAATTTGAGGAAATCCCTGATGAGGATGCATGTCTTGCAGCTATAATGGAGATGGGATATGCTGGTGAGCTCACCAAGAAAGGTCAATTCAAACGCACCGGCTTGCATCCAAAGTATAATACATTCATGACGGTTCTTCAACGATGTCTCACTCCAAAGCATTCATGCTACGAATTCCCAAAGTATCAACTCAAAATATTTGTAGCAGCTGCAACTCATATGCATGTGGACTATGCATTTCTTCTCTTCCAGGACATCAAAGCTACTATGCTCAGGAAGAACTCACAAAAGCAAAAGGATGCAAACATGCTGCCTTATCACCGCTTTCTACCAATGATCATCCAGCATGTGATGGATCGAAATGCTGAAATTCCTCGACGGACAGGTTTACCTTCTATTACTCCAAAACTTTTCTTGCATATAAAACCTGCTGTTCCTGCCAATCTACCAATTCCAAGACCATTCCCCGTATCTCTCTTAGATCTTTGTGAGCAGAATGATATTGTCAAGAGTTATAGGAAGAGTGTAGGAATACCTCCCATGGTTGTGCCAGTACCGGCCATACCTGCCCAGGGAGGAGTAGCACCTGGTGAGGATATAGAGAATAGGCCTCAGCAATCTACGGGAGATGCTGAGGGGGAAGAGGAGAGAGAAAATTCTGAGAGGGGTGGAGAAGAAGGTGAATGTGTTGAGAATAGAGAGGGAGGGGATGCATATGATCCCGCTACCATTCAAGCCATAGTTCAATATCTTTCTCAATCTACCCGAACCCAAGTTGTTCTTACTGAACTTGGTCTTGACGTTTCTGAGTCATCCAGTTCTTCTCAAGCTGAGTCTGCTTCCCTTCAAGGAGGTGCCCCTTCCTTTGAACTTGATATATCTCTCGTGGGCACCCCTAACCAACCAATCGAACAACCAGCAGAAAGCACACCCTCATTCATGAAACTTACTGACCCACATACTACCTCTCCCAACCAGACTCACCCCGTTCAAACTACTAAGGTCATTCCACAACCTGGTGGTCTGGTCATTCCTTTGACTTCAACTGCCCAAGCAACCACCATTCCTATCATTCGCAGGGCTATAGTTGCCCCTGAACATGATATTTCGGTTACCTCACCAAGTCATTCACTATCTGTTGAATCTGGCTCTGTCACTCCTGATTCTTTACTAGATCCTAATCAATATACCGGTTATGGAGTTGGTAGTGGTGGAGAAGAAGAAGATAGGAGTATGAGTGAACGAGAGGAGGTGAGAAAAGAAAATATGAGTGCTGAGGGAACACTACACCCTGAAAGCCGGGAAGCCACATCCACTATGGGGCCTGACTTTGTTGGACCTCATATTGAACAAGTCGCGGTGATCCCACCCGTGCAAGTTTCTGCCCCACCAAGCCACTACGGTGTCTCTCAACAGACTCCATCTTTATTACACAGGGTTATAGCACATACTCTAGGTCAACCCCAATTGGGTGTTGGACCTATTGAACAAAGAGGACCGTCTCCCTCATCCTCGACTCCTTTTGATGCACAATTTGACATACCGCGGATTTCCGCATATCTTGACCAACACAGGGTAACAATCGATGCATTGAGCTTGTTGGCTCAATAAGTATCCTCAAGTTCCAGAGGTGGTACCTTTCAAGCTTCCATTCGAGGATTGGAAGGAAATCCTGCTGGAGCCAACATCCCTGCTGCTCCAGTAGGTAGTACTGCCTATGTGGCTGGTACTTCAACCGGAAGTCTTCGTGATTCCGGGTTTGTTACACGTGCAGAACTACAAAAACATATTCAACACGCCGTGTCACCAATCCACCAACAACTGCATATGACAAATCAAAAGTTGGACCGGATAGAGCAAGCTTCCAAGGCCCAAGCTGAGCAGCTAAACCGAATTGAAACACTTCTTGCTGCCCGTCCTCCAGTTCCAGAGCCTCAATCACAACCTGATCCTACCACAATGTCTGTAGATGCTTTAAAGAGCATGTTGTACGTTAGACTTCTGGAGCAAAGGTCAGAATCTGCACATGATCAAGACCTTCTGACTACTCTTCGCAACGAACAGCGTCCATCGGGAATCTCCATGGATGACTTTCAAGAGTTTCATGAAGATGTAAACAGAAAGATTGATGGGATCACCAAAGGTTTCTACACCTCCTTATCAAAAGTCACAGACCGGCTGACTAGCCTAGAAACAACCTGTCAGGCTCAAGCTCAGGGGAGTAAGAGGAGACTGGATGATCAGGATCCGGATGATCAACCCGAGGGGGAGAAAAGGAGAAAATACATGTTTGCTCCCTCAGTTGTTGCTACTGTACCTTTCCCACTCATTACTTCATACTTATCTGCAGGTACAAGTTCAACTTGGTCCGGAAGTCAACATCAAAAACAACAACAAATGGCCGATGAAGTTTATGAACAACAACAAAAAGAAAATGCTGACAAACAAATTGTACTTTACGTACCTCAACAACAATCTGAACCGAGGACAAGTGATCTTGAAAAAGGTGAAATACCTTATGAGCAGCCCCATGCCGAGATGTTTGACTGGTTTAATGACTCAGAGGAACAAGTGGAAGATTTATATGAGTTTATTCACACATCACCTGCAAGGCATGTGGGGGAAGGTAGTTCTGCTCTGCCAGAGGAGGAAGCTGAGGATCCTAAGATGGAAAGACTATTCAAAGGCATTGATGAATATGTCGAGTCTGCTGCACGTCCAGATTCTCCTAGAATTGTCCATAAATTTAATGATATTCCCAGTGAAAAAGAACTTGCACTTAAAAGAAAAGAAAGGGAAACAATTTCTAGAAGGGAAGCTAGGAGAAAACCTAAACAAAAGAAACCAATCTTCAACGTGTCCAGGGTTCTCAGTGGGATTAATGTTGAAGTTCATGAAACTTTCCCTCCTCCTCCTGGTCAGTTTCAAGAATCAGCTGCCGATGTACTTGAAAGAAACAAACAGAGAGAGGCAGATGAGAAAACAAGACAAGAGTCTGAATGGCCCTTGCCAAGGAGCTTCATTGTGCCACCTGCTCCTCCAGTGTATCGTGGGGATCCAGGACTTGATGCAGGCAACATGTTCACAAGAAGTGCTACCTAACAACCTATATGGAAACCGTATTTTGTCAATGCTGCTAATCTTGAAGAAAGAATTCCAGACATATTCAGCAATGAGCTAATACAGGTTATTTCCCCTGAATTGCGGAACATGGACGACAAACAGAGAAGAAGATGTGAACACATCCTCTCTCAGTCCATGACAAAACCCGAAGAGATCAAATCAGAGTATCCTATAGTTGAACTTATCAATATCTATACTCAGACAACCTTCAGAATAAAGTATGCCATCTTTCATGTCAGAAGAGCAAACAACCTGTCATACTTCCTCAACGAAGCAGACTTAAGGTTTGTAAGTATTGAAGACATCAGCTTTATCTTTGACACCCTCTCTCAGAAAAGAGGAAAGTGGCCTGAAGAAGAGTTTGGAAGAGGTGCTCTAATGAAATACATGAGAAATTTAATGGAATACTTTGAGGAACATGATCTGCAACTCGGAGCTGAAAACAACTATCTGAAAGTAAATCTCTTAAAGCCTAATCAGAGCCATCCAGATCTAGAAAAGCTTGAAGAATTGACAGTTATCTATGATGGGCATCCAAACTTCAAAGGTGATCGAGGGGTCGTCTCAACGAATACAAAAGGCGAAAAGATCTTCATCAGACTTGATGAACTCATGGCTTATTTAGACGGCACTTTGAAAATTCTCCATCATAAGATACATCAGAAAGTGTGGGATAACCGGGCAGCCTATACTGATGAAGAACATGCGGAAGCCTATCGTGCTATAGAAAGGATGAGAACGACACTGGCAAGCAGAAGGCAAATACGCAAGTGGCAAGTGGCATTCGTGATTCGCAACAAATCAGCCTATGAATAGATTAATGTATTTATTTGTTGTGAATGTTTACACACCTCACTTAGGGGGAGATTGTTAGAAATATTAAAGTGAGGGGTGTAATATGTAATTACTCAAAGTTGGGGAAATGCTATATAAAGGCATTTCCCCCACATTTCAATGTTAAGCTTTGCATTATTCATCCTTTGTGTTTGTGAAGAAACCAATTCAAATGAAGAATAAACGACACGGAACTGGTCACACCAAATAGATCTCAAATTAATTCTTCTTTGTCGTCGTTTTTTTGGTCTCCACACCGACTTACTGCATCGATTTCGAAAAAAAAAAGGTAATTAGCACCCACTATTGCAAAATTTGCAATCATATATTGCATTGATTCTTACAAAAATTAATTATAAGTTGCATCGATTTCATATATTAATTATATATTAACTATAAGCTGCAAATTTGCAATCATATGTTCCATATATTAATTATATACTGATTCGAGAGAATAGATTCCATAATATTAGTTATAATTTGCATCGATTGTGTAATATTTCATATATATATAATTCCAACCAAGAATCATTAGAAATGGTCGACGGTAAAAGGAATTATCCGGCGGCGGCGATGTAGCGAGAGTTTGGGAGACCTGCACTTGATTTTTTGAGGGACTACCGAAACTACCCCAAATATATTTAATAAATTAGTTAAAAATGGATTTTTTAATATAAAGTTTAGATTTAATTACAGCCCTTGATTTATGGATCTAATGGTCATAAATGGTTCTTTGGGTTCTTTATTTAAGGAGAGATCCTTTGTTAATGCAATTTCTATATATATATACATATATATATATATATATATATATATATATATATATGGAAGAGATCCCCTGCGAACAGTTGAATTCTGCGAACGCTGCAAATAGACTAAATTTTTTTGCGAAGGTTGCGTTGGAATTAACTAAAAGCGGCGATGCTTTTCATTTTATTCACATTTTAATAGAAGTGCTTGGCTGTTATTAATTTGACTAAAAAAAGAAATTCAATTTGTAAATCCATGTGTATCTCATGTGCACATGTTTTTATGCAATAACTTGTATTATGTTTTTAACAATTTGAATGGATTAGTGTATTATATTTTTTTCTATATCTAAAGTAATACATAATATATTTGTTCTAGAATAAATTTTAGTTTAATTGAAGATGGTGAATCTAGATGTTGTTGTTAGAATATGAAAAGTGAGGGTGCAATATGTAATTATTGTAAGGTTGGGCAAATGCTATAAAAGGCATTTGCCCTTCACATTTCAATCAAAGCTTTGCATTTCAATCTCTCTTGTGTTTATGTTTTCTCTCTATAGCTCTCGGCTCTCTCTCTCTCTAAACCGAATACACACATTAACAAGATTATCATCTAGCATTGCTTCATCCGTAGTATACGGGACCATCAATTGGTATCAGAGCCAAACTTGTTTTTGGCTCGTGATTGTTCGAAAACAACAGGTAAAACTCGAAGATTTGAAGATCAAGGTGAAGAACAAGGTTCGAGTTCTACAAAGCATACAACTACAAGGTTAAGTTCAAGAAAGGTTCGAGTTCAAGCATTTCCCGAAGGTAAAACACATTTAAGTGTTTGGTACTACAGGGATCAATCGCACTCTATTAGTTACCCTTTTGATCACTGCCAAGAAGTTACTCTGCTCAAATTTTAAGAGAGTCTATCAATCGCATAACATCAATCGCATACCATAAACTTATTGGACAAGTGATAGAACCATTGGGACTTGACTTTTGAACAAAGAGGACAATCGAACTTAAATCTTAAAATCTAATTCAAAATTGAATTTAATCAAACTCGGATATAATTCAAAGTTGAATTAAATTAACTCAATTCTATATAATTCAAAATTGAATTTCATCTTTACAAGATCTAATTCAAAGTTGAATTAAATTGAATTAGCTCCTCAAATCATCACCAAGAAGTTTTCAAAACTGACTTTAAAAGAATACTATTATCTCCTGTCAATTAAGTTTTCGAACAATCATTCCATATATAACAAGTGAACGATCATTTCTTAACTAAACTCTCACAATGTCAAGTTCAAATGAAATGATGTCCATCGGTACCGATACAAAATCTCCTGTTCTGTTTTGAGGTGAATACAATGTTTGGAAAGGAAGGTTCATTGACTTCCTGGAGCACAATGAGACACACGGAGAGATGATGATCGAATGCATCATGAATAGGAACAAGAAGTTCACTAAAGTTGTTGAGGCTGATCCGAACAACAATCCCGCCATTCTCCGTCATGAGAGGGAAAAGACTGCTGATGAGCTCACAGCTCAAGAAAAGGAGATCAAGAAGGCTGAAAGATTGGCTAAGTACTATCTGAAACAAGGACTCTCTTCAGAGATCTACACCATGATAGATAGCTTAGCCACTGCTAAGGAAATATGGGATGAGATCAAGAAGTAGTTGCAGGGTACTGAGCAAGGAGAGTATATCAAGCGTACCCAACTAGTCAACAGCTATCATGACTTCAGTGTTAGAGAGAATGAACTTCTTTCTGAAACCTATGGTAGATTTTGCAAGCTGCAAAATGAGATGAGGTCCAATCAAATCATCCGAACTGACTAGATCTAAACTGTGTTTTTCTGAAGTCACTAGGTCCAGAGTGGAAAGAATATGTTAGACTGTACAAGAAAATCAATAAAGATCTTACCACAGTCACCTTCCATAACATATTCAAAGACCTCAATCAATACCAGGATGAAATACTGAAGACTCTCCCGAAACAACCAGCTGCAGATCCTTTAGCATTGGTGGCTACTGAGAGAATTCCAAGAGAATCTTCATCAGGATCCATGAAGTTTAAGCAGGTGATTCTTGATGAATCAGAACCAGAAGATGATGATGAAGACTCAGTTGAAGCTGCCATTCATGCCCTCTCAGTTGTTGGTAGAACTTTCAGAAATCGATTTAATAAAACCAACAACAAACAAAGGTTTACTTCTGGCTCCAGAAGACCAGAAAGGCTTGCTCCTGTTGACAAGCCCAGATTTCAAAGGGATGAGAGAAAGGAGGAAAAGAAGATGGATTTGAAGTGCTACAACTGCGGGAGATCTGGTCACATGATAAGGAACTGTCCACAGAAGAAGGTCAAGGATGCTGAATACTACAGAAAAAAGTACCGTCTGTCAAAGCAAAAGCAGGCTGGGAATGCACTTATGGTGAAGGAAGACCAGTTCCTGGAGGACACAGACTCCGAAAGTGATCTAGAGAGTGAGGATCACGCGCAGTTCTGTTTCATGGCTACTAGTGGAACAAGCGGTACAGATGAAGATGGTGGTGATCTCTCCGATGCTGAGGAGGAGATCATTGAAAGCGGAAAGGTACATTCTATCTCTAACTCTAACATGAGTTTTAACTTTGAACATATACAAACCATATTAAATCGCATGAAAAAGTTAGAATTTAAGGTGACCAAACTAATAAGGAAAAATCAAGTGTTAAAAGAGGTCATTCACACACAAGACAAAGAAGCACAAGCTACAATTGAACAATTGGAGAAAAACATAGATGAATCAAAGGTTCAACTAGTTGTGAAAGAATCTGAATTTCTTGAATTAACTAATAAAACAAATGTCATCATACATGATCTCAAAGCATAACGTATTGGTGCAGAAAAGGATTCAGAAATTCTTAAAAATGATCAACACATTCTTTGTCTAAAAATTAAAGAACTGGAAGACCTTCTAATTAAAAGAGGGCAAAGTGAACAAACCATCTTTCTGTACAAACAAAAGGAACGACCTTTTTCAAGATGGACATTCGATGGACTTGGTTTTGAAAACCCTGTTCTGAGTAAAGTATCCGCCAAACAATTATACAATGCAAATCTATTTGGCGAAGGACTAACTCAACGAATGGTATTTGTTGGTCAAGAGGAAGAACGACTTGAAAAGGATGTCAAACGAACATTGCATCTCAAAACTGAAACTCCCTTCAATTATTCTAACCTCAATGACTCATACTTCACTTACCCATCTCCAACACTGAATTCACCTGTCACCACTCCAATCTATACAGATGAGGAACTTTATGCTCCTGAAGTGTCAAAACTCCAATTTAAATACATTCCCCATAAGGAATTACAGCTTAGGTTTCAAACCCTACAAGAATTTTGCTTCACACATCTGATACACGGAGACCTTATCAAAGCTTTCAACTCTGAAACCACACCTGAAACAATCTCTGTTTCTTCACAATCACATGAGTTCACTCACTTAGCTCAGGAAAATGCCATCCTTCTCAAGCGTATCCAAAACATTTTTAATCTGGATGAAAAGATCATAGATAACTTGTGCAGGGAAAACACAGCATTAAAAGAACGCATCGCCTAAGTCAAACAAGAGATGCAGCCTCCTACTCCATTCACTTTCTCTCCATACGCAGAGCGAATTAAAGATTCTAAGCATGCGTCTACATCTTCCCAAGATGTCAAACCTGAAATAAAATCTGTTAACAATCCTACTTTGAACAGTTTAAAGCAAAAACAGATTTTCAAACAGACATCCACTTCCACATCTAATCACATTTCTCATATGAACACTGACATACCTGAATCCTCAAAAGCAGCTGCTAGTCGAACACGACTCCCTTCTAACGTTTTACATTCTGCTGCAGATGTGAAGAAGCTCGGGAGTGAAGAGCGTAAAATAAACATAACTTGGAAGAGAGTCATTCCTAAGTCATATAGGAAATGTTCAAACACTAGACAAACATGTGAAAAAATTTTGATGTTTGATTCAGTCTGTAATCATTCAAGTTTCCATAATAATGTTGCCTCTTCAATGTTTTGTATTAGTGATGGTTGCCTCCATGGTCATTGTGAATTTAATTGTGAATATGATCAATTAAGAAAACAAATTGGAATTAAACCATGTGAGGACTAGACAGACTTTTACGCTAACCAAATAAGTGTTCCATTTATAAATTCAAAAGGATATATCATTCATCAGTGGATCACCACTCGTCAGTCACATGCACTCAAACGTTTAAACAAATAAAAACGAATGCTGACGATCAAAGAACTGGAAGTCTACAGAAGGCAGGGTTACGAAGTATTCAAAAAGGCTTGGATTGCTCAAGAAAAACACTTGCACTCTCAAAAACGATTTCGCAATCCACCATTCAAACATGCCAAAACTCCATAACCCAAGTCATCATCCAATCAAAGGATAGTACAACCTACTGTTCCTAAGGCTCCAATTCCACATAAGCAGGTTGATGCACAGAGGCCAAAGCAATTTCTTCAGAATTTCTCACAAACATGGATTCGCAAACATAATGCTTCCGCAACTCTACCGAATCCTAAGCGTCCGATTCCATCAACTGTCAAACCAAAGGTGGTACAGAAACTCCCAACTAAGCCAACTCTTTCTCAATCTATTCCTTCTCGACAAAAGATTAAACCCACATGAGTACCTAAGGATAGGTCACTAGAAGTTTCACCACCACAAATAGACATAGTTACTACTCAACCTACTCAACTACTTCTAGGAACTAACAATCAAGGACCCATTCATATATTGGGACCTAAACATGCTTTACTCTCTTTTTGCAGGCGCCTCACTTGTGGTACCTGTACTCCGGTTGTACCAAACATATGACCGGCAACAAAAGTATTCTCAAGAATTATGTTCTTAAGTACTCCGGGAATGTACGTTTTGGGAACGACAATGTTGCACCAATAATGGGGTACGGAGACATAAAGAAGAAACACATCAAGATCAAGAAAGTCTCCTATGTTGAAGGGTTAGGTCACAATTTTTTTAGCATCGGACAGTACTGTGATAAGGACTTGGTGGTAGTATTCAAGAAGAACAACTGTTCTGTGCTAACTGAAACTAGGGATGAATTACTGGCAGGCTCTAGGAAATCTAACCTGTATTCCATTGATTTGGGGAAATACGACTCTCCTAACTCCGTATGTCTACTGTCCGAAGCTTCCACAGATCTTACTTAGCAATGGCACAGAAAACTCTCTCATCTGAACTTTCAAAATATCAACAAGCTAGTCACTGGTGACTTGGTGAGAGGAATTCCCAAGTTAAGATTAAAAAAGGATCATCTGTATGCAGATTGTGAGAAACGAAAAATGAAAAAGGCTTCACACAAATCTAAACAAGTGTTCAACACTACAAAGCCTTTGGAACTCCTGCACATGGATCTCTGTAGTCCTATGAGAATCCAGTCCAAAAGTGGGAAGAAGTATATTCTAGTCATGGTGGATGACTACTCTAGATATACTTGGGTCAAGTTTCTGCGCTCAAAAGATGAAGCCACTCCAACAATCATTTCCTTCATCAAGCAACAGCAGAATAAGCATAGTCAGAGTGTTGTCTCAATCCGAACAGACAATGGAATTGAATTCAAGAACAGTACTCTGAAAAGTTTTTTTGACCTTGTTGGGATCAACCATCAGTTCTCTGCTGCATATACTTCATAAAAAAACGGTGTCGGGGAAAGACGAAATAGAACTTTGGTTGAAGCTGCCCGTACCATGCTATCATATTCCGGGCTCCCTCCTTCCTTTTGGGCTGAAGCAATCAGCACTGCCTGCTATACATAGAATCGCTCTTTTATTAATAAACGCTTTAATAAAACTCCATATGAACTGGCCAATGGCATAGTACCTAATATCAAATACTTTCCTGTCTTTGGTAATAGATGCTTTGTGCTTAATGACAAGGATAATCTAGGAAAGTTTGCTCCAAAAGCTAATGAAGCTATTTTCCTAGGTTATTCTACTAAATCTAAAGCCTATCGAGTTTTAAATAAAAGAACAAAGAGCATTGTTGAAAGTATCAACGTAACATTTGATGATACATTGAATGTTACAGATTTTCCACCAAAATCAACAGCAAACGTTTCTGAACATACCTGTTCAGGACCGGTGCTTCAAAATAAAGAATCAAACAATCCGTCCAGTTTAAATACAAATCTTGACTTTATGTTTGATTTCTTTAGATCTGAATCTTCTCCTGTTTTGACTGACAATAGGAACAACACAGAAGTACAAGCGAGTGTTACACTCACGGCTCAATCGGCCACTGAGACGAATCCATTTGCAGATCTCTATGCTGAGGATTCTACATCTGTCTCTGTCACACGTCCCCCTGTGACTACTCAGATTGCTGACCCTGATAGCCCACATGTGTTTGATTCAGACCCACATTTCTCCCGAGAGGATGAAAAAGAAGCACGACATCTACAAGATCTTATTCCTTCATCTTCTACTTCCCATGAAACAAAATGGACCAGACATCACTCTGAAGAAAACATCATAGGAGATCCTTCAGTTGGTGTTCAAACAAGATCAGCAACAGCAAACGAATGTCACTTCTCGGGTTTCTTAAGCATCATTGAACCCGCTAAGACTTGTGAAGCATTAGATGATCCAGTTTGGGTAATTGCAATGCAGGAAGAATTACACCAATTTGATCGTCTCAAAGTCTGGAGATTAGTTCCTCTACCTTATGGAAAATCTGTTGTTGGAACTAAGTGGGTGTTCAAGAACAAAAGGGATTCGGATGGAGTGGTCATCCGTAACAAAGCTAGGTTGGTTGTAAAAGGCTACAATCAGCAGGAAGGCATAGACTATGATGAAACATTTGCCACTGTTGCTTGTATTGAAGCGATCAGACTATTCCTTGCATATGCAGCCTCCAGAAGCTTTCGTGTTTTTCAGATGGACGTGCAGACAGCTTTTCTTAACGGTATCCTCAAAGAAGAAGTCTATGTCTCACAGCCTGAGGGTTTCATCAATTCTAAATATCCTAATTATGTCTACATCTTAGATAAGGCCTTGTACGGGTTAAAGCAAGCTCCACGTGCATGGTACGATGTCTTATCTGAATATTTGATTGGTGAAGAGTACTCAAAAGGAAAGACAGATACCACTCTATTGACAAAGACCAGAGGTAGGGACAAGATTTTGGTTCAAATATATGTGGACGATATCATTTTTCGATCTACCAATCCAAAATACAGTGACGAGTTTGCTAGGATAATGGCAAACAGATTCCAAATGAGTATGATGGGGGGAGATGTCATTCTTTCTCGGACTTCAAGTAAAGCAGTTAAGTCATGGTAGTTTTATTTGCCAATCGAAATACATCAAAGATCTTCTCACGAAGTATGATATGATTAATTGCACACCCATATCTACACCCATGGCTGTTAAGGCACAACTATCAGCAGATCTTGATGGTTCTCCAGTAGATCTGAAAACTTACCGTGGGATGGTTGGATCGTTACTGTATCTAACTGCAAGTCATCCAGATATCATGTTCTCTACCTGTCTCTGTGCAAGATACAAAGCAAATCCTAAGGAGTCACATCTGTTGGTGTCTTCCCGCTGACACAAGTACAATCGTGTTAATGCTGATGAAGTGCGAGCCTATTGGGTCACACACCAAGGATTGATCCCGATAGCTTACTGATAAAGAGAGAAGGTCCAAAAATCAAATTGTTTGATTTTGGGGCTTCACGGCCGTGAGGGATGCTCCACGGGACGTGAAGCCCACTGCCCTCACATTTGACTCAACGACTCTCATACGGCTCGTGGAGTTTTCACAGGTCGTGAGAAGTCGTGAAGGGGTCGTAGAGGATGGCACCCTTACGAGTTACTCGACGCGGCATGGGCCGTGAAGGACTATGGCCAGTCGTGGCGCATTTTTCCTTCACGGGCTCTTGACGGGCCGTGAGAGGCCATGAAGACATGTCTGCATGAAAATCTTTTATCTGATTGGGCCATTCTTTGGTCCAATAAGATAATAGCTTGAATCCGGCCAAAACCGAGTTTTGGTGATCTGATTCAGTTGGAGAACATGCAAGAGACTTTTTTTACTCTCTCTCTTTTTCTCTCTTGGTACCTACATGCAATACACACATTATACACTAAGTGATAGATACTTGAGTGTTGTGAGTAAGTATTTGGTGCAAGAGGAGACTATCATTGGCTGTTCCAGAAGAGAGGAATCATGTGGATGTCTTCTTGATGGTATACTAGCATACGGGGATTGAGCAAACTTGGTGTGGATCATGCAATAGAGAAGGATTCACTTGAGTTCTTGGTTGTCCCGACTTGTCTTTGCTACAGCCGATTTTGAGCTTGCTAAAGGAGGTATATTTCTGTCCACTTGTTTTTTTTAGTTGCAATTTGTGTTTTGTAGAACATCATCACTTTGGAACATGTATGGACCCGATTTTGTTCGGTTTTAAACTCTTGTTTTTGCTTCCGCTGTACCTTGTGCTCCATACCGTGTTCCAACAGTGGTATCAGAGCCAGGTCTACAAACAAATTGCACTTTTTGGCTTGAAACCCGAAAATGGACATTATGTCCAGCATGTCTTCACGGGTCGTGAAGACTTGTACTTCACGATCGTGAAGGCTCACGACCAGTCTCGTGGGGTGTTGGTCGTGAAGGGTTTTTCACTTGTCAGAGTCGTGGAGCTCATGGCTTCACGGGCCGTGAGAGGCCGTGAAGGCTTCTGGGCCATGAAGGATGAACAGTGTTTTTTGGTCCCTTTTGAAAAATAAAATAACTTTCGGTTTTAGCTCCTTTCGATTCTGCTTTTCCAGAATCTGTCCTTTGTTGTTTGGACTTGAAAAGCCCCATAATATCCTAACTCGCATATTTATATGTATAGGGCGGTTTTGGCATGATAACGCGCACGTGCATATACTTGTGTTGTGTATGTATGAATATGGTTTTTCAAAGTGTTTGGGATTCCTAATGCATACGTACAAGATTTGTTCACTTTGTGCCTTGAGTGTTTTAGGTTGTTTAGGAACAAATCTAGTTGGGATATTTCTACACGGTTTTGTTGTGGCTCACCGTGTTTTTGTTTATGGTTGTTTTTTGATCCGGTAACGCCTTACCCGTTAGACCTATGTGTTGGTTGTTTGGTTGTATTTGATTATTCATTCATTTGGTGGTTTGTACCACAATTGGTTTGTAATAATTGAATTTATTCGGTCTTGTATTTTGTACTTTATTTTGGCTTGCATGCCGATTGTTTTTCTCTGTAATTGTTAGATTAGCATTTCGCGGCTTGCATGCCGTTTTTTTTCAAATATTTGTATGTATTTGTAAAAGAAGACCGAAGACAACCATCGAGAGTCGTGGTGGAGACGTCTCGGCTATGGTGGATCCGGAGGTTCATTGGAGATGACGGATTCAGTGGGAGCACTTCCAGCTGGGCCAAGTGGTTGTATCCTTTGTTTGGCCTTGCTTTCCTCGTTTGGCTCACGGGGAAGGCGCATAGGGTTTAGGGGCATGTTACCGGATGTTGCTTGTGCGTGGTTGTTGTTTTGTTTATTTTCTTGCGTGGTTGTTTAGTTTCTTCGCTCGCTTGAAAATTTTTCAAAATAATAAAGCCAAGAGTTTTGAATTGGTTTACAAACCTCGCGCGCTACAAGACCACTTTAAAACTAAATTCCGTTTTTTATCAAATGTAAATCACTCGCCTCCCGTAGGATGACACCACCCGAATCTAGTGAAACAAGATCGGTCGTCGAGCTCTAGCCGAGGTCGGTTTTGCGTAACTGTGTGGAAGGTGCGTGTGGCAGCTCGCAAGGGTTGGTTGTCGAGCTTTAGCCGAGCCGGCCATTGGGCTAGAGTACCACCGTGTATCTTGACGGTCGATTTACAATTCCAAGATTTAATACGCCTTGGTAGTTGTCGAGCTCTAGCCGAGCTATCAAAGCGGATTAATGAGGAATCGGTGAGGGAAGGGATCAAACATGCCAAACAGATGTTGTGAGTATCGGTAGATCCCGCAAGTGTCTAAGAGTTGTAATCTCGGATTGCAATTAGTAAAGCGTTTACCGGCCTAAATAGCTCCATGAAGTGATCCGCGGCAAACCCGTCATGGATTGGGGTTAAATAAGGTTCTTAGCCCTTGTTAAGATAATTTGGTTTTCTTAATTAGCTGGGTAATTATTTTAACGAGGATTATATCGAAACTAACTAAAACGTGTACTCTTTTATAGATGGCAAAAATTAACGATACCACACCAAACTTTAAACTTCGATTATTCCTAGAAAGGGAGAGACTCATAGGAGTGAACTTAGCTGACTGGTATCGTGTATTGAGGATTGTCCTCCGTCACGAGTTAAAGTTGCACGTCCTTGAGGAGCCCTTTCCAGAGCCACCTGCTACCAACGCGAACTGGGCCACTCGATATGCTTTTGAGAAGCGCGTCAGAGATGCACAAGATATTTCTTGTCTCATGTTATCGACTATGAGCTTTGAGTTGTGTCAGCAGCTTAAGCAATTGAGTGCGTATGACATGATCTACCGGCTAGAAGATATGTTTCCACAGCAGGTTAGACAAGAACGGTTTGAGTGTATAAAGGCTTTGGTCAGTTGTAGGATGCAGGAAGGTGAGAATGTAAATGTCCATTTCCTTATGATGAAGGGATACATGAACCAATTGGAGAGACTTGGACTTCCAATAGGGAGGGAGATTGCGGTGGATATGATCCTCCAGTCCCTGCCCGTGTCTTATGAGAAGTTTGTCAAGAACTATCACAAAGACAATTTGGATAAATCCTTGATCGAACTTTAAGACATGCTGAAGGCTGTACAGTCTTACATGGTTGAGAAGGATAGTACCTCGTCCACATCCACTTTGGCTACTAGGGAACATACTAGCAAGAAGGAGAAACTGACCTTAAATGGAAAGCCTTGTATGACCAGGCCATCCGTAACTGTGGAGTCGGAGGACAATGAGATTGTGCCTCAAGATGATGTTCCACATGGGGTAGTTTGCTACTTTTGTGGAGGAATTGGAAATTGGCGCCGTCACGCCGGCCCTAAATGCCTGAAAGAGCTAAGTATCCTAAAGTGGAAGAACGTTAGCTCATCATCTTCAGGTACATTCATGATCAAACTCCATTGATCTTCTACTTCTAAAGACTGGGTTTTTGAACGCTAGTCAAAACGCTCACGTTTGTCACAAACTTGTTTGTTGCAAAGTGCAGGTGTTTATCAGGAGTAGGTAATGGATGCATGGATAGTTGGACCTTAGAGAGGGAAACATGGTGGTTGTCCCTAACTAAAAGGATTGGAAGAAGAGTCTTGCCATTCCTTCCAGCTATACTATTACTTCATTTAGATCTTTGTCTTACGCCCTGCGTGGCAAGAAGCATTGTATCTTTTATTCCTTTGATGACGATGAATATTACTTTGAATTATGAAATTGTGGGTTTTAGAGATTTATTTCAAAGTTTATTCATGTCTTGGCATTTATAATAAGCTTTTGCTTAAAGGAAGTAATGGAATGATTATGAATGATTATAGAGTTGTTATCCTTATGAAATAGTTGATTTAACCATATAAACAAGACTTACATCACCAAGCTCCATGTGGTTAGGAACTTGGAAACTTTTGACTTTGAGTCATTTGTTGATTGTAAATCTTGCTTATAAGGCTAAATAACTAACATATCCTTCACTTGTGAATGTGAGAGGAATAAAGGCTTCTTGGATTTCGTTTGCACGTTTGTGTAAAGACCGTTCAAGCAAAACATAAGGAGTAACGAAGTATGATTTGTTACCTTTACCGATGATGGTATAAGGTAAGGGTATATCTAATTTATTAGATAAATGTCCGAAACCTGAGAGGTGTTCTAGACTCACCCGTAACAAATTTAAGATAAAGAGGGCAAGTGGAACTGAGTTACTCAAATCTGGCATGATGTTGAGCATGTGGACTCTAGAATCCTCAACCATCATAAGAATTATGGGAATGTCTCGTAATTCACTTCTCCTAGGATACATGTTTTACATGCATCGTCGAGTGGAGAATCGGAACATACTAGTTATGATTCTATTTGATGGCTTAAACTTAAGTAACCTATTAAGTGGGTGTACTTGAGTAATGAAGGGCAATGTTCATATATTGCATCAATAAAGATGGTCAAATTAGCATCTAAGGAGATTCGACTAGAAAGTGTTCTTTGCTTGTCTATCTCATAGATTAGAGTTATCAAGTCTATATTTAGTGGGAGATGGATGAACTTGGAGGATGCTAATGCATTTAAATAGTTCTTCGGAGTTTCAGATATTCATTTCATATCCTTTTGAGAACCGGGTTTGGTTCCTCGAAAAGGGAAAGGAATAACTGAAGCATTCCAGTGGAAGAACGTGAGATTTAAATAGAAGACCTGATGTTGACACTAGCATTCAATCAGAAATGATTGAAAATCAACATTGCTATGTTGGAGTATCTGGCATAAAGTTACTACTTCTTCGTATGTCTGGTAAGAGTCATCATAAGACCAGAAGAGTATAATTTATTATATCTGAGGACGATGACTTATTGATAATACGTGATGTATCCATCAACTACCGGAAGCTGTAGTGGGCGCTTGAGTCTGCTAAGAAGAGAAGCGTAATAACATAAGATATATTCCATGCTGGATTTTCAAGTTTTGAACTTGGTTAATCCAACACCTAAGTTTTGAACTGTAAGGTGTATATAGATCTTTTGGGAATAAGATCTGCATGGATTAATTTGTAGATAACTTCAAATACTGACTGGTAGCAATGGTTTCATGATGATTGACCTTTGGGTAGGAATCATATGAAGACATTCTCATAGTAGTTATGTTGAAATTTAAGTGGATGCTTATGCCGTTTTATGGCAGTATAATGCAAAGAACGTATTCCATTATAGGAATTTTATGAGGAAGTGCTCACAACACTGTCCGAGGGTTTTTTACATCCTGAGTATTCTTATGAAGTCTACAAACATGGAGTCCTTTTGGGCTTAGAATAAATCTAAGTTTTAGAATCTTTGCTAAGAAAATCAAGTGTTTGAATTTTCAGTAAGCAATGATGAAACTTAAATAGATGCCATAGCTAGTGGGAGCGCTGTTGTAATCCTATTTGGTATGTCTAGAACATACTATATGTTGGAGATAATGTCTTGATATAGCTTGGCAACAAGCGTAAATCGATAATTATGCGTTCATAATAAAAATGGGATATTCAAAGAAGTTTGTGGAATACAAGAAATATGAGTATATGTTCTTGTGGTGATGTAATTAGAAGAAGCTTAAAGTGAGTTGTTGCTCTTATGATGGCTTCTACTTTAAAGGATGACCGCCGATCTTGATTGGGGTTTGTAATCTTTTAAATATGGTGTTGTTAATTTACGTGTTTCTTAAAGCATCGTTGACTCTATTGGGTTCTTTTGAGGCAATGAGAGTACGATGGCTTATACACACTAAATTTTGTGAACCAAGCATTGTTTGCCTTATTGGGTTCTTTTGAAACAATGAAGGTATAACTGCTTGGACAAGATGATCAAAATCCCATCAACGCACACTTTGGAAGTGGATGGTTGTAGCAGGGATATGATCACTGAGAACCAAGCATCGCTGACTCTATAGAGATCTTTATGAATACTATGAGAGTACGATGGCTTATGCACATTAAATCATAAAACCAAGCGTTGTTTGCCTTATTGGGTTAATTGAAACAATGAAGGTATAATGGCTTGGATTAATGATCGTAATCCCATCAACGCACACCTGGTGAGTGATTGGTTGAAGTGGGATATGGTCAATGTCAGAGTACACACGGATGACATCGTGGATGGTCCGTTTACTGAGCTATAGTGGCAGTCTAGTGATGAATGTCATACTAAGGTCTGCATGAACTTGGCTTGAGTTTGTTTTAGTAAAGTTTTGATATGCTTTATCTTTGGGAACATTAAGAAATATTACGCTTCTGCTTGTATCGATTATCAAAGGGGTTTGGTAATGCGCGTGTAGCGGGTACTCTCAGTAAGCCTTATTGTGTTCCAACTTTGCATGTTTTACCTCTTCCCTGAATGTCCATAGCCAGTCATTCTTGAAGGGAAGGAAGTCTGAATGAAGGCTGAGGGAAGTGATTGGTCAAGTGTCTAATGGTGATTGGGACACAGGGACGCAATACTTCGCCTGTATTTGAAAGGGGTTTCAAGTGACTGGACGACCCACACCTGAATTCACTTTGTGGTACTTGTCATGAGTGATTCAGGATGATAATATCAGTTCATCCTCATACTGGAGATGCATGTGTCTGCATCACTTTGGTTTGCTTTGCTCTAGTTGCTTTCAAACGCAGTCCGTAACTGGCAGTTATAAAGGGAGTGGCTGGGCAGAGTATGATCACTGTGGTGGACAATGTAGTCAAAGGAATTTGTTCGTCTGTTTAGAGAGATATCCCTGGGCCCCTCGATGATTGGGCGCTGACACCAAAATGCATGGCCGTGCTCGAGTGTGCAATGATTTGGGTAATCTATTGCAACTTGTATATTTTGGTCACCACCAATCTCGATCGAGAAACATAATCGTGAAGGATTGAGAATGACTTAGTACCATGTCTTGCCTTCGCATGGATATCGCGAACAAAAGGATGGTTGATCACTTATCTATAGAGCCATTTCAAACCTTTGGGTTGTGAATTGGTACTTGTCTATGGGATGACATACCTCGTACTAACTCGGGAGCAGGGATGCCTTGCTAGAGGCCGCTCCCTGTCTGTGATACCTCTGGGTACGTTGTGTCATGTGCAAGTGGGAGTCTGTTGGTGTCTACCCACTGACACAAGTACAATGGTGTTACTGCTGATGAAGTGCGAGCCTATTGGGTCACACACCAAGGATTGATCCCCACAGCTTACTGATAAAGAGAGAAGGTCCAAAAATCAAATTTTTTGATTTTGGGGCTTCACGGCCGTGAGAGATCCTCCACGGGTCGTGAAGCCCACTGCCCTTACGTTTGACTCAACGACTCTTATACGGCTCGTTGAGTCTACACGGGTCGTGAGAAGTCTTGAAGGGGTCGTAGAGGATGGCGCCCTCACGAGTTACTCGACGCGGCTTGGACCGTGAAGGACTATGGCCAGTCGTGGCGCATTTTTCCTTCACGGGCCGTGAGAGGCCGTGAAGACATGTCTGCATGAAAATCTTTTATCTGATTGTGCCATTCTTTGGTCCAATAAGATAATAGCTTAAATCCGGCCAAAACCGAGTTTTGGTGATCTGATTCAGTTGGAGAACATGCAAGAGACTTTTTTTACTCTCTCTCTTTTTCTCTCTTGGTACCTACATGTAATACACACATTATACACTAAGTGATAGATACTTGAGTGTTGTGAGTAAGTATTTGGTGCAAGAGGAGACTATCATTGGCTGTTCCAGAAGAGAAGAATCATGTGGATGTCTTCTTGATGGTGTATAGCATACGGGGATTGAGCAAACTTGGTGTGGATCATGCAATAGAGAAGGATTCACTTGAGTTCTTGGTTGTCCCGACTTGTCTTTGCTACAGCCGATTTTGTGCTTGCTAAAGGAAGTATATTTCTGTCCTCCTTGTTTCTTTTTAGTTGCAATGTATGTTTTGTAGAAGATCATCACTTTGGAACATGTATGGACCCGATTTTGTTCGGTTTTAAACTCTTGTTTTTGCTTCCGCTGTGCCTTTTGCTCCATACCATGTTCCAACAACATCTTCTGGCAGTTAAAGCGGATCTTCAGATATCTTAAAGGGTCTATGGATCTTGGTCTGTGGTATCCCAAAGATTCGAATCTAGATCTCCATGCTTACACAGATGCTGACTATGCAGGTTGCAAGATTGATAGGAAAAGCACATCTGGAAGTGCACATTTTCTGGGAGATCATTTAGTCTACTGGGCCTCAAACAAGCAAAACTGTGTATCCACATCTATAGCTGAAGCTGGGTATGTTGCTGCTGAAATAGCTCACAAAGTCTCTGGATACGTACTTAGTTATCAGACTTTGGCCTCAGGTATGACAAAATTCCATTACTATGCGATTCCCAGTCTGCCATCGCTATCTCCTGCAATCCGGTACACCACTCTAAAACTAAACACATTGATATCTGTTATCACTTCATAAAAGATAACGTAGAGAAATGTCTTATTGAGCTCCAGTATGTTCCTACTGAAAATCAGCTCGCTGACTTGTTTACCAAACCATTAGACGAAAGTCGCTTCACTGAGTTGGTATCCAAGTTAGGCATGCTAAACTTGAAAATATAACATATTGTTACTTCATTTTTCCTTTCTTTCTTTTTTTAGAGTAGGTTTTATACTGTTTGTTCTTTGTGCAGATCACTGATGCACCACTCAAGGGGGAGTGGATTTCTGGTTTTACACATGTTACATATGTGTGGGGGGAGAAAAATCATACACATTATACACATTATTTACATGTGTAGGGGGAGAAGTATACAACTGACACATTCCCTAAATTTTGAAATTTTTCATAAACAGATGCACAAGTCTAGGGGGAGTGTGTCAAAACAAACAAATCAAGATATCTTGGAAAATCAATTTTTCAAACTATCAAAATCCAGATATTTTGAATTCTCAGAAAATTTCCAAGTGTTGGGTTCTGTTTCAAACAATCGAATGGGACCTCTTGAAACTCAACAAAATTAAAGTTTATAAGTCTTGGTTCAATCGCATTTGCTTCAATCGCATGGGATAACAACACTTGTTAATTATCCCTCAATCGTATGCGATAGACTGTCACCCACCATGAACCAAGTATCAATTGCATGCCTTAGAATACTGACAAAGGAATCAATGGTCAATCGCATGCGATTGACATAAACAAGGGGAATCGCATGCGATTTGAAATAAAGGGAAACGAGACCCAAGGCTCAATCGCATGCGATTAACACACCAAAGGGGGAATCGCATGCGATTCAGGCATGTGTTAGAATTTAAGCCTAACACTGAGGTCAATTGCATTGGTCTATCAGCCGCATGTTTTTACCATGCGATTGCCCTATCAGCCGCGTTTTTTACACTTGATTGATCTAATCACCTAGCGACAAGTGGCATTTTCACTTTATAACCGTCCCATCCCCCATCGGTCACTTCACACGATCAAAATTTAAAATTTTCACAAGTCTCTCGTTTTGGCTACTAGATTTTACGATTCATCCCGTTACTCTGCCAAATTTTGCATTTTTAGTCTCAAAATACTCCTAATCAAATAGGTAACAACTTGTACGGTATATATTTTGAAAATTTTGAGTTAAAAGGGTAATTTTTGGCCTTCAAACAGCCATTAGCGATAGACACCTTGGGACTTTAGATGGACTTTTGGGACACGAAACAAACTTGTTTGATCAATCCAAGTTTGCGATGGGACTTTTGAACATATGGGGAACACTTTGATGCAAAAATATTTCAAAAATCTCAAAAAGTGTTCTTCGTGTTCTTGATGTGTATGAACTTACACTAAAAGTTCACTATACTCAACTACTACAAAGTTGTTTATTGCTATCTAATTGTCATATTAAAAGTGTCAAAACAACTTTTTTATACTTAAACTCATCATGTACACAATGGGGCTTTCAGAGTTAAGGTTTTTCTCACAATTTGCAAATTTTATAGTGTTGGTCAAAATTGGTCAACTTTGAATCACTCACCAAAGTTTGATCACAATTCAAAGCTGAATAATGTTTTCATGCATATCTCTTTATCTTTAACTTAACTGTTTTATCTATCTGTACATATAAGATGGCTCAAGTAGTGTGTGACCTTGAGGAGATTATGCCCCAAGCTGAGTTCCTTAATACCAGGACTCATAAAAACAACCACTATATAGACCTTGCCAAACTGAAAAACCCTACCTACCCCATTGTCATAGAAATTCTAAAAATACACCCCCTAAACCACCTCCTGACATACAATCCAGCTACAACCGGCACACATGTCCCTGAGCTATACGTCCAACAATTCTGGAAAACATGTGATGTTCGTACAAACAATAGAGGGAATGAGGTCATTCATGTTGAGGTCGATGAATTCCAAGTCAATATACCTCTCACTAGCCTCAGAACAATCTTTAACCTACCCACTGCTACAGTAGACCTCCTGCTACAAACTTTGAGGAGATTGCAGATGAGGAATCTTGCCTTGCAGCAATCATGGAAATGGGTTATGATGGTGAGCTCACCCGTAAGAATCAATTCAAACGCACCGGTCTACATCCCAACTACAACACTCTTATGATGGTGCTTCAACGGTGTCTCACTCTCAAGCATTCAGGGTATGAATTTCCAACGGTGCATTAGCTCAAAATCTTTATGGCAGCGGCTAATCATTTGCATGTGGACTATGCCTTCCTACTGTTCCAAGATATCAAGGCTACATTTCTCAGGAAGAATTCTCAAAAGAAGAAGGATGCCAACATGCTGCCGTACCACCGCTTCATACCCATGATCATCCAGTATCTGATGGATCAGAATGCGAAAATTCCTCGCCGGGCAGGTTTACCTTCTATTATTCCTCAACTCTTCATGCATATTAAACCTGCCATTCCGGCCAATTTACCTATCCCAAGACCATTCCCTATATCTCTACTTGATCTATGTGAGCAAAATGATATTTTGGTGAGTTATAGGGCGAGTGTAGGAATACCTCCTATGGTTGTGCCAGAACCGGCCATACCTGCCCAGGGAGGAGTAGTACCTGGTGAGAACTTAGAGAATAGGCCTCAGACATCTATGGGAGATGCTGAGCGGGAAGAGGAGAGAGAAAATGAAGAGAGGGGTGGAGAAGAAGGTGAAGGTGGAGAAATTAGAGAGGGAGGGGATGCATATGATCCTGCCATCGTTTAAACCATTGTCCAATCCATTTCTCAAACCACCCGAACCAAAGTTGTACTTGCTGAACTTGGGCTTGACACCTCCAGTTCCCAGTCTTCTCACAATGAGTCTTCTCACAATGAGTCTGCTTCCCAACCAGGTGGTGACCCTACCTTTGAACCTGTCACTTCTCCTATGGGCACCCCTGACAGACCAATTGACCAACCAGCTGACAGCAACCTTTCATTCATGAAGCTAACGGACCCACATACTACCTCTCCAGACCAGACCCACACTGCTCAAACTACTCAAGTAATTCCTCAACCTGGTGGTCTGGTCATTTCTTTGAATCCTTCTACCCAAATTCCCGTCACTCCTGCTGTACAACCTGCCATAGTGGCTTCAGGTCAGAACATGCCTGTTGTTACTCCTTCTCAGGAGTTGTCTGTTGAAACCAGATCTGTCACCCCTGATTCTTTCTTGTCCCAAATCGATATGCAGGGTACGGTCCTGGTAGTGGTGAAGAAGGAGATAGTTATATAGTCAGGAGTGCGAGTGAAAACGAGGAGGTGAGAAAAGAAAATGTGAGTGCTGACGGACCCCTAGCCTCAAAAATCTGGGAAGCCTTATCCACTGTGAGGCCTGTCATTGTTGGGTACCGTATTGAACAAGTCGCAGTTATCCCACCCGTGCAGCTTTCAACACCACTCAGCCACTACGGTGTCTCTCCACAGGCATCGTCTTCATTGCACAGGGCTATAGCACATACACTAAGTCAACCCCAATCGGGTGTTAGACTTATTGAACATAGAGGACCGCCTCCCTCGTCCTCGACTCCTTTCAATGCACAATTTGATATACCATGGATCTCCGCTTATCTTGACCAACACAGGGTTACAATTGATGCACTGAGCTTGTATGTCCAACAAGTCTCCTCAACTTCCAGAGGTGGTACCTCTCAAGGTGCCATTCAAGGATTGGAAGGAAATCCTACTGGAGCCAACATCCCTGCTGCTCCAGTAGGTGGTACTGCCTCTGTGGCTGGTACCTCAACCGGAAGTCTTCGTGATTCCGGGTTTGACACACGTGCAGAACTTTAAGACTGTATTCAACAAGCCGTGGCACCAATCCACGAACAACTGCATGAGATAAATCAAAAGTTGGATCGGATAGAACAATCCTCCCAGGCCCAAGCTCAGCAATTAAACAGAATTGAAGCACTTCTTGTTGCTAGACCTGTAGTGCCAGAACCTCAGCCGCAACCTGATCCAACAACCATGTCAGTGGATGCTTTAAAGAGATTTTTGTATGTTAAACTTCTGGAACAAAGGCCAGAATCTACTCATGATCAAGACCTTCTGACAACTCTACGCAATAAACAACGTCAACAGGGAATCTCCATGGATGACTTTCAAGAGTTTCATGAAGATGTCAACAGCAAGATCGATGGGGTGACTAGAAGCTTCTACACCTCTTTGTAGAAGGTTACTGAGAAGCTGACATTACTTGAACAAACTTGTCAGGCTCAGGCTCAAGGCAGCAAGAGGAGACAGGATGATCAGGATCCTGATGATCAACCCGAGGGGGAGAAAAGGAGAAGATTGTATATGACTTCTCCCTCTACGGTTGCTGTTGTACCTGTTCCACGTTTCAGTTCATACTTATCTGCAGGTACAAGTTCAGCTGGGTCTGGAATTCAACAACAACAACAATAGAAAACTGCACAACAATTGGCTGATGAAGTTTATGAACAATAACAAAAGGAGAATGTTGACAAACAAATTGTACTTTATGTACCTCAACAACAATCTGAACCGAGGCCAATCGATCTTAAAGGAGGTGAAATACCTTATGAGCAGTCCCATGCCGAGATGGTTAACTTGTTTAGTGACTCAGAAGATGAAATGGAGGATTTATATGAGTCTATACACACGTCACCTGCAAAGCATAAGGGAGAAAGTAGTTCTGCTCAACCAGAGGAGGAAACTGGGGATCCTGAAATTGAAAGACTCTTCAAAGGCATTGATGAATATGTCGAGATTGCTACACGCTCAAATTCACCCAGAAGGGTTCACAGATTTGATGATGACATAAGTGAAAGAGAACTTGCACTTAAAAAGAAAAGAATGGGTTGCAATCTCCAGAAGAGATGCAAGAAGAAAGCCTAAAAAGAAGAACTCTACCTTTGATGTATCAAGGGTCCTCAGTGGAGTAAACATAGAAGTTCATGAAAGTTTCCCTCCTCCTCGTGGTCAATTTCAAGAATTAGCTACTGATGTATTGGAAAGAAACAGACAAAGAGAAGCAGCTGAGAAAGTTAGAAGAGAATCAAAATGGCCCTTACCACCACACTTCATAGTGCCACCTTCTCCTCCAGTGTACCGTGGAGATCTAGGTCTGGATGCAAGCAATTTTTTCACTAGAAGTGCAGGCCTGCAACCTTTATGAAAAAACTATTATGTTAATGCTGCCAATCTTGAAGAAAGAATCTCATACATCTTTTGTAGCGAACAAATACAGGTTATCCCTCCCGAGTTGCGGAACATGGATGATAAGCAAAGAAGAAGATACAAACACATCCTCACTCAGCCTATGTCAAATCCAGAAGAGAACAAATCAGAATATCCAATCGTTGAACTCATCAATGTCTACACTCAAACCACCTTCAGAATAAAGTATGCCATCTTTCACGTCAAGAGAGCAAACAACCTAACATACTTCCTCACTGAAGCAAATCTTAGGTTTGTTAAAGTTGAAGACATTAGCTTTATCTTTGACACTCTTTCTCAAAAGAGAGGAAAGTGGCCAAAAGAAGAATTTGGGAGAGTTGCTTTGATGAGATACTTAAGAAATCTGATGGAATTCATAGAGGAGCATGATCTGTAACTTGGAGCCGAGAACAATTACAGGAAAATCAATCTCTTAAAGCCTAACCAGAGCCATCCAGACTTAGAAAAGCTTGAAGAGTTGACTGTGATTGATGAACGGCATGAAAACTTCAAAGGTGAACGAGGAGTCGTCTCCAAGAACACCAAAGGTGAAAAGATCTTCATAAGACTTGATGAGCTTATGTCCTACTCAGACGGCACATTAAAAATCCTTCATCACAAGATACATCAGAAGGTATGGGATAACCGTGAGGCCTACACTGATGAACAACATGCTCAGGCCTATCGCGTTATAGAATAGATAAAGACTACACTGTACAACAGAAGGCAGGTTAGGAAGTGGCAAGTGGCACTCGGGATTCGCAACAAATCAGCCTATGAATAGATTTATGTATTTATTTGTTGTGAATCATTGCACACCTCACTTAGGGGGAGAATGTTAGAATATGAAAAGTGAGGGTGCAATATGTAATTATTGTAAAGTTGGGCAAATGCTATAAAAGGCATTTGCCGTTGACATTTCAATCAAAGCTTTGCATTTCAATCTCTTTTGTGTTTGTGTTCTCTCTCTATAGCTCTCGGCTCTCTCTCTCTCTCTAAACCAAATACACACACAAACACATACTAACAAGATTATCATATAGCATTGCTTCATCCGTAGTATACGGGACCATCAGTTGTGAGAAGGGTAAAGATAAGATACAGTGATTTTTAAATAAGAATCTACTGAATCCTTCAATCAAGATTTATTAGTTTTAAGGGACTATGATTTTTAGATATGATGTAGGGACTTATAATAAGATATAGTGATTTTAAAGACAAGATGTCGTGCTTGTAGAGTTTAGAGTTAGGATCTGTACAAATAGTCTTAAAATACAAACATTGCATCTTGTCTAAAAATCATTGCATATAAAAATAATGCGCAATGGTAGAAACACTGCATCTAGTGTAGGAACACTGTATCTTTTTATAAATCACCGCATCCAACCTTAAATCATTACATGATATCTAAAAAACATGAAGCTCGCGTGGAGGGATCAAGTTTGGCAAGGTTCAAGTGAGGAATTCAAGGGTGGACAATGACATTAAAGGAGGCGGAATTCGACGGCTCAGATTGGTTCTTATAGTTCTCGTAAAACAGTTCTCGTTTGAACTTTTGCATATATATATATATATATATATATATATATATATATATATATATATATATATATATAAGAGTTTATTTGAGAACCATTTCTTAATGTGAGATTCGCGAGAATCAATCTTAACCATTCATTGAGTAAGTAGAATTCATGAATTGAGAGCGTGAGAAAATAGAGTGACAAAATGCATGTGATGAATTAATGGGTAGACAATCAAATTGAAGGAGGAAAATTGGACGGTCAAGATTAGGTCTCGCGGTTTTGGCACTAAAATGGTTCTCAAGTGAACTATATATATATATATATATATATATATATATATATATATATATATATATATATATATATATATATGGTTAGGTTCAACAAAAATCCCCCCTTAAACAAAGAGCTCAAGGGCTTAATCTCTGCCACTCATCTAAAAGGGCAAAATATGAATTGTTACAAAAGTCACGCGCCTAACCATTTTTCCAGCCATATCAAATTCCATTTCTTTTTTATTTTTTTTATTTTTTTACCCCTTAAATCTTTAAATAACCATTACTATTTCAATTTTTTGAATTTGAGCAAAAAAATTATACCAATCTACTCATTTTTTAATCCTCTTTCAAACGAGACCACTCTTTCTATATTTCTGAATTTTTTTAAGAAAATGACGAAAATGATAAATTTCGTCATTTTCATCATTTTCGTGTCCACTTATATATCTACGTAAATAGCAGGTCCCGAAAATGATGAAAATGACTAAATTTATCATTTTCGTCACGTGATGTTACGTGATATACAAGGGACACGAAAATGATGAAAATGACGAAATTTATCATTTTCGTCTGCCTCTTATATATGACGTGACAATACGTCCCGAAAATGATAAATTTCGTCATTTTCATCATTTTCTTGCCCCTTGTATATCACGTAAACAGTAGGTTACGAAAATGATAAATTTTGTCATTTTCATCATTTTCGTGCCCCTTTATATATCACGTAACAGCAGGTCCTGAAAATGATAAATTTCGTTATTTTAATCATTTTCGTGCCCCTTATATATCTTGTAACAGTAGGTGACGCAAATGATGAAAATGACAAAATTTATCATTTTCGGGACCTGCTGTTACGTGATATATAAGGGGCACAAAAATAATGAAAATGACGAAATTTTTATCATTTTCGGCTGCCCCTTATATATCACGTAATAGCAGGTCCCGAAAATGATAAATTTCGTCATTTTCGTCGAATTTTTTTTCCCCAAATATATGAATAGTGGTCTCGTTTGAAAGAGGATTAAAAAATGAGAAGATTGGTATAATTGTTTTGCTCAAATTCAAAAAATTGAAATAGTTATGGTTATTTAAAGATCTAAGAGGTAAAAAAGGGGGGGGGGGGGGCTTTGACCATAATACCCTTCCTTCTAGTTATTTACTTAATTACAATAATGCCATTATAGATCTTGACCATTGATTTAATGAATCTAATGACTGCGATTAGTACTTTAGGGTCTTTGTTTAAGGGGGACTTTGTTGATCCAATATATATATATATATATATATATATATATATATATATATATATATATATATATATATATATATATATATATATATATATATATATATATATATATATATATATATATATATATATATATGTATATGGTAGAGATATACTACAAAAAAATTAAAACTACTAAATGTAAAGAGAAACCTAAGCCACAGGATTCATTAAAAAGTCAAATAAAAAAGTCAAAACTTAAAACAAAAATCTACGAATTAAAAAAATCAAAAGTTATATATGTAAAATCAGAAATAAACGTGGGGCAGTATCTCTTTCCTCCCAAACCCTAGAACCGCCTTCATCCTCCCGCCGATGGACTACCGGCCACATATATTCACCGGCATAAAATGGCTACCACAGCAAAGTCATCGTCACCGGCCAAATCAGAGTCACAGGCGACAATGCATCCATAAGCGGCTAGATGCACAGATTACAACATTGATGCACGATGCCTGTAGTGTTTTATAACTTGAGCATCGATGAGCTGCGATCGGCGATAGTGCATCCATGAGCGGCGACCGGATAAGGTGCATCTCAAAAACAATCAACGATTGTGCATATGCGAATGAACATCGGTTGTATGTGGTTGATTGCAGCGGCGAATGACTAAAAACATAACTGCTAGCGACAAAGGAGCCATATCTACTCGGCATGGAAGAAACAAAGATGCACACTGGAAACGACAAGCATTAGAGAAGACACGTCGCTGGACGGGATGCACATGCGGTGGAAGTCGGTGGCTAAAACAACGGCGGTGGTGGGACTTCACTTTGCAGCGGCGGTGAAATTAGGGTAGCAGGGGGCGGAACTAGAAAACCTAGTTTAGAGGAGAAACGTGGGGGAACAGTTAAATGGAGAGAGAAAGTTTTTTTCTTCTTTAAGTTACACTTTTACCCTTTATCATCTATGGACATGTGTCAAGCTATAATTTCTTCTTACTTTTTTAACCTTAGTCGATTTTTTAGTTGAACCTACCTCTCTCTCTCTCTCTCTCTCTCTCTCTCTCTCTATATATATATATATATATATATATATATATATATATATATATATATATATATATATATATATATATATATTTGGGGGTTTCATGTGAAAAAGTACCTTATATGCGAAAAGTACGAGAAGCAATCATAACCTCTTATTTATATTTGATCTAATAGCTTATGTTAATCTTACTTTTTGGTTTTTTTAATTCAAAAGGCTATAATAGTAAACAATAATTTTTCTCTCTCCATTCTATCTCTTATTTTTCTCTCTTCTGAATTGTTTTTTAGAGTAAAGATAATTAAACAGTAAATTAATATTAATACAATGTTCAACTATGAACACAGCCTAATATTTATCAATTCTTAACTATTCAAAGCTTTATTCTTTCTACTTTTTTAAAATTTACGTTTTTATCTTATTTTTTTGTGTTATTTTTTTAAATATCACTAGTAATCTTGTAATTTTTGTGTTATTTCTTGAATATTCATTAGTAAACTTTAATACATCATTATGAAACTTAAAATTAAGGATATTTTAATTACAACACATTAATTAATATCTATATTCAAAAATGAATATGAAAATTAACAAATTATATTAATCTTCGATAATGAACAAACTAAATATATAAAGAAAAAAACCCAAAGAAAACTGAATTCACCAGTTGAACAAAAAAACCCAAAAATACACTTAGTTAGGAGAGGATCGGGATCAAACAGTAGTGAACAAATAATACACTTAGAAGAAGAAATTGATCTTAACAGAAACATAAATTTATACAATAAACATCAATAACATGCATACACTCTCTCTAGCTTCTCTCTAGCCTCCCTCTACCCTCTCTACTCTATCTCTCATCTGTTCATCATAACTCCACCGCCCCACCACAATTAAGCACAGCCGCCGTCGCCAACCGCCACCACAATCAACCCAGCCACCACCGTCGCACCCCCTCAATCATTCACACACTCTCTCTATCCTTCTTTATCCCTCTCTCACTCAATCATTCACTCACCACCACCATCAAGCCAACCACCACCGGCCACCATCCCTCTGACCACCTAGCTGTCGCCGGTCAGATATCCCTTTGAGAACACCACTGCCCACTGCCCTAACACCTCCGCCTGAGACCCCTGTCTCTATCTCTCTCTCTCTCTCTTTCTCTCTCGCAAACCCTAGATCTGAAGATTCACGTCACTGTCGCACTCACCCACCGCCACAACCATCGAATACCTCACCATTAACGCCTTTGACAATAAAAACCTAGATCATTATGAAAATCCTAGATCCCATCACACGATGGTATGTTAAAACTCTAGATCCCATCAAACCGATTTGTGTGTGAAAGCCTAGATCTGTGTGTGAAAACCCTAGATCTTTCATCTTGTGCAACAAAATCCCTATATCTGTGTATCGTCATTCATCTTCATTCGTCTAGTGTAGAGAGAGAATCCATTGACACTGATAAGAAATCATTGACGGCAGAATGATGGATTCAGTGGTGGCGGTGGTACTTTGACGGTGATCCGAACCCATTATCGTTCGTCTTGTGTAGAGAGAAACCATCGATGATTTCGTTCGTTCTTTTTTTTATCGAGGTCGTGGTATTTTACCTGATCAGTGGTGGTGGTGGTATTTGACCGGATTCAGTGGTGGTGGTGGTGATTCTCTAGAGAGAGAGTGAAAGACACAAAGCAGATGAGGGAGACTTGGATTGATGGGTGTCAAAAATTTTAATTATTAATTAATACATATAATAAGAAAAGGTTAAAAATAAAAGAATAAAACTGCAAATAAAAGGGCATAATTGTCATTTTACCCTCTTCTAACAGAGTTGACCGTTAGTCAACTGACGGATGGACCATTTTGGTGACAAAATGATAGTTAAAGTACCATTTTGGACACTCCCAAAGTTAAAGGACCAAAATGGAAGAAATACCTAAGTTAAAGGACCAATTTGATAATTAACTCTTAATATTTACCTATATAAGTATTACTTTTTTATTTTATGTGTAAGCGTATGAAATTTACTTTAATTTTTAGAATAATTTTTATAAAATCGTTTATTTAATATATTCACATTTATAAATAAATATAATGTGTTGATAAAATTTTAATATTACCTAACATATGATCTAAATTTACCTTTGTCGGGGTAATTTGACGTGATATAAGTCAGCAGGCAAAATTCCCCTTTAAAAAACATGTCGGTAGAAAGTAATATATACACATTATCAATGTTAAATGTCATTAAAAAGTGGTACTCCAATTGCGCACATATACATAAAATATGTGTTGGTATTTACTATTTTATGTGGGTAAATATCCTAATTTCTTGTGATCATATTTTTGAATTTCCAAAATTTGTTGTAGATTGTAATTTTTTTTTTGAAAAGCTGTTGTAGATTGTATTTTTATTTGTGTTTTAGAACTATTTTATTAGTTTTATAAGTTTGATTTTGATGCTTGTTAACTTGAATAATTAAACCTAAGTAAATTAATACAAGAAAGTTCTACATGCAATTTTTCTTGAAAAAATAAGTTGATTCAAAACCTGACTTAAAAATCAAGTTTTTTAATACCGCAAACACAACTTGATTTTTCCCCGAAAAATGGGGCGACACGAAAACACGACCTAAACCAAACATGAATTAAATGACACCAACTGAACCGGACATTAAACTAAATTGCGTAACGCAAAAATAACTGACACAAACACGTCAGGAATCATTAAATACGAACACAACCTAATTACGAGACCTAGATAGATTGATATAATTTTCCTCGTTTTTCAATTACTCTTATTTTAGCATCTTTTATAATAAGAATTCATTGGCCGTTCAGAAAAAAATCTCAACTTATCCTACAATCACAGAAATATCATTTTTTATAACAACAATGAGTTAAATTAATAGTTTAATATACATACATATATAATTTATTATACACATGCTTTTGAAGTTTTGTTTTTTTCTTAAAAGGAGATATTTTAATAAAAAGAACGTGAAAAAATAATAATATATAATTATAAACGTGGCTTGGTGCTCAAACATAAATAAGGCCCCAATTTCCTAGCAATTTCATTCAACTCAATAGGAGTAAATCTGTTTATTAACAATGGCGACCACTCTCGGTGATCTCCCCCAACACATCATTCACACACAAATACTACCACGGCTCGACGGCCGATCTCTCTCCACCGTCGCCACCGTATCATCCTCTTTACAAGCCCTCTGCTCCGATCAACACCTCTGGGCTCAAATCACCAACTCCACTTGGCCCTCAATTACCCACCCACACGTTGATGACGTCATCTCCACCTTCCCTGACGGTCACCGGTCTTTTTTCCAAGACTCTTTTCCTTCTCTAATCACCGACGTCAACCACCGTAACCGCCGTCGCTCCTCCTGGCCTACTTCCAAACCAGATCGTTCATCTCATATTTCGCCATCAGAACTCATCTCTGCTGTCGATATACGCTACAATAACGACGTTATATACTCAACAGTCCAATTCACAGAACCCACAACCGATTTCCTATCATCGGCGCTCCGGATAGAATTAAACGAAAACCCGATCAGCAATCGATCCAAATCTGGATCCGGATCCGGATCCAAACCCGTAACAGGAATCTCTAAATCCATCGACTTGAAAGTCGATGAGCTTGCTGGCGCCGACAAAGCTACATTATCACATCTAAAAGAGTCGGTGACATTAAACTGGATCCTAGTCGACCCGACCCGGAAACGAGCAGGTAACATATCAAGCATCAAAGCAGTTAGTGCAAGGCAGGATTGGACGAGTAGTGAAACCATTCTACAATACGTCGCCGTTTTACCTGGATGTGAGTCTAATGAGATGGTAAAGTGCAAAATACAGGTGGTGCTTGGGGTTGGAGGGGTGGGGTTACATGTGAAGGAGGTGGTACTAAAATGTGAGGACTTGGATGCAAATAGTGTAAATGGTGGGGAGTTTTTGGTAATTTCACAGGCTGCACTTATGGAGGGAAATAATGTAAGAAGAGAAGTGGTTGGTGATGAAGAGAGATGGAAGAGTCACAAGGAGTTTAAGAAAATGAGAAGAGAGAAAAAGGAGTGGGTGAAAAAACAAGAAAGGAAAAGGGAGTTTGGTATTAAGATGAATTATATTGGGATTTTGGTAACATTTTGTTTATGTTTATATTTTCTTATTTTGATATTTCAAAAACCAGAGCCATGTCATGGTATTATCAAAAGTAGTATAATGTATGTGTAAAACGTAATATTTGGTTGTGGGATGAAATGTATACACAAATGCCATAGTCATATTATGATAAATATCAAATGTTGCATATTGTATGTGTAAATATTTGATTATTATCCTTGTTGCATACTTTTTATTGTAGATGAATGTCGTCATGTTTGAGAAGTCTACTTGACTTCAAATGGTTAAGCCATTACAAAATGAAGAATCTTATTATGGATATTAAGAAAGATGAGAGAGATAGAAAGTGAGAGAGAGAGAGAGAGAGAGAGGGAGAGGTACTTAGGTGGCCATGGACATGGAAAAGGTAGGAACGGGCAAGCTTCGGAGGACAGATTCTACTCAACAACGACAACATGAAAGTCTCTATTCTTCTGCAATTTTCCAAATGATGCAACAACGTTTGCACTGTGGAATTTATTTAGATACTTTTGTAAGGTGGTGGACATATATGTATCGAAAAGACTATCAAGGAGAGGTCAGAGGTTTGGCTTTGTAAAATTTGCGGTCAACAACGATATAGAACAATTAATGAAGAGTACTAATGGGATTTGGATAGGGTCATACAAGCTTAGATGTTTCAAAGCTAAGATTAAAGACAGTGAGGTCAAAGGCAATTACTACACGAAGGAAGGGACTTTTAATGCAACAGTTAAGATGAACAGAGGAACAACATTCAATGGAGTTGGTGGAAAGACTGATGGGAGATCCTACGCTGAAGTACTGGGGCATATGGGTGCACATACGGTTTCTAAAAGCAGAAACATACATAATCCAAAGGTCCTTGATAAAGAGGAAAAGGAAAAAGAGATGAAAAGAGCATGGGGTCACATAAAAGACTTAGAGAAGATTGAGGGGATAGACGAAATACTATCCCGGTGTGTCATTGCAAGGCTAGTAAAGGCAGAAATGTTGGAAGAAATATCACCAATCCTTAGTATCATATGCCCTAACATCACCGAATGGAAGTTCATCGGAGGAAAGGAGGTTCTATTGGTCTGAGATTCCGTTAGTATAGCGGAGAAGTTCATCAAGAACAAAGATAGTGAAATATGGAACTGGTGTGAAAGCATCAATGTGTGGTCAACGGACTTCTCAAACAGCGTCTATCGCCTAGCTTGGGTCAAGATATACGGTATGCCTCTCGATCTCTGGAAACAAGACAACTTCATGAAGGTAGCAGCAAGATGGGGGGAAGTAATATCTTATGAAAATTGCTCATGGAAAGATTCAAGAACAATAGTAGCTGGGAAAGTATTGATACGCACATCATACGACTTTCCCCTAATGGACAGATATATAATCAAATCGGAGGGGTACTCAAGGGAGATTCTAGTGAGAGAAGATGGGTGGGTTGACACCACTGAAGAAGATGCAACGTCGTCGGAGGATGACAGCTCAAAAGCAAGCTATGAGGGTTGGAATTCCGGTGATGAGGAAGACGGTGAAGATGGAGAAGGAGGAGAAGAAGCTCCGACCATCATCGAATCTGGTGCTCCGGTGACATTACCCAAAAAACTGAAACAAGTGAGATGTACGCCGTACCCTGAAATCGTATCCTCCAGACTCCATACGGTCAATTCAAAATCGTCATCGGGGATCCAAAACACATAAAAAGGAAACTTCGATGACTGTGAAGAGACAGTGGTACGACATTTCCACTCTAACGAACAAAGACCTAATCCTAAGACTACAACAGCAACGTGGGTCCAGCAGCTAAATGGGCTAACAAGAGAGGAGCCGAGTACAAAATCCAGACCTGGGCCCGTGACAAAAAAGAAAGATAATTTTATTGGGCCAAAAGTAAGTAATGCAGCTGGAGTCAGTCCTGAAAATATAGAAAGCGGTGTAAAAGAAGTGGGGCCCAAACAAAATTTGGTTTGTGAAGAAAGCGAGATGGTACGTCACGAGGATACGACCCAAATGGAAAAGGAGAAAGAATCAGAAGTAAGACAAACAGAGGAAATTCAGCTTAATTTCGATGGTACCAGACTCAATACCTGCACTCAGAAAATCCAAATCAAAGAACGGCAAGTCAAACACTTTATCATCTCGGAAAGGAAGAAGTAACTGGGTGGGTACCGGAAAACTCAGTCTAAACGTAATGAAGAAAATGGCAAGATCCAAAGGAAAAACAATTGTGGCTTTCTCTTCCAAAGCAAAGGGGAACAATGGAAGAAATTCAAGAATCGACGCTACCTGGTAAGTCATTTTCCAATTCCTCTGAGAACACCTTAAAGATAGGGCAACGAGTGGGTTTTTTCAAATTAGACACCACTGTGTGGTCGTTGAAAATTTTAAAAAATGGAAATCATCTCTATAAACATAAGGGGTCTAAGGTCAGAAGAAAAAAGAAAGTGGATTCAGGGGGGATGTGTGTTAAAGAAAAACCAAACATACTAGGCATTCAGGAAACGAAATTGGAACTGATAAATGAGGAGTTAGTGGAAGAAATTTGGAGGAACGTGGATTTTATGTATGCCTATGTGCCATCACGAGGCACAGCCGGTGGAATCTTAACAATCTGGGATCATAGATATCTCTCAAATTTACATCATATGGGGAAAAATACTACTTGGCTATAGTAGGCACTTGGAAAGGGATGAATGAACCTTCTGTTTTTGTTAATGTATATGGGGCACATACAACTGAGAAAAAGCTGGTGTGCTGGTCACTAATATCAAACTTGATGAACTATTTAAGGAAGAACACTATGCTCTTTGGGGATTTTAATGAAGTCAGACACACTACAGAAAGATTGAATGCAACTTCGGATAGAAAAAACATGGAGGACTTTAATAAGTTCATTACGGAGAATGGGCTGATGGAAATACAGCTAGGCAATAGAAGAGTTACCAGAGTTGGGGATGATGGCTTAAATTTTAGTAAACTCGACAGATTTTTCATCACCACACATTTTCATCAGTGGTAGGATCAGTTGGTGTGTGTTGCATTAGACAGACTGTTCTCCGATCATTGCCCGTTAATGTGTCACGTGAATGACCAAGACTCAGGTCCAAGCCATTCAGGTTCTTCGATACACGGCTAAAAATAAGGATTGTGCAAAATTGGTGAAGGAGGCATGGAGCAAAGAAGTACAAAGAGGTAACCCGGATTTCAGATTCAATCAAAAATTAAGAACAGTGAAAGAAAGCCTGAAAGTATGCGCAAAAGAGCAGTACAGAAATCTAGACAAAGAAATTGACAATCTGAGAAAGGAAGCTACAGATTTGGAACTCAAAGCAGAGGCATCCAATTTAGAGGAGGATGAGTTCAAACGGTGGAAGAATGGTTGCAACACGTTGAAAGCAAAAGAGGAACTCAAAAGAGTAATGTTAAGACAAAAAGCAAGAGTAAAATGGCACGCGGAAGGTGACAAAAACACATCCTTCTTTCACAACTCAATAAAAAGAAGAAGATGGGTCGACAATATCGCAGGTACGTTGGTCAACAATTCTTGGGTAGAAAATGTGGATGAGATAAGGAGGCGGCAGAATGTTATTTTGGTGAGTTTTTCAGAAAAAAAGGGCACAACAGCATACGGGTTTAGGAGCGACAGGTTCAAGAAACGAAACGACACAGAAAGAAATGATCTTGAAAAAGAGTTCACTTTGGAAGAAATAAAGAAAGCGGTTTGGGAATTTGGTAGTAATAAAGCCCCGGGGCCAGTTGGTTTTAACTTTGTATTCAATAAAATTTTTTGGGAGATAATCAAGGAAGACTTGCTACACGCGATGACGTGGTTTGGAAGAACATCTAAAATATCAAAAGTGTCACACCCCAAAATCTAAGGTGTAACAGCATCAAAACTTCGGTAAATCTCTAATCATAAAATAACATCTTACAAAATTCAAGAGCAACACAAGTCTTATAAAACTAATAAATATAGTCTCAAATGATAGATCTAATTATAAAGTCTAGTCTCTAAACTTTTTTCTACTCCTTCTCCTTGCCCTTTGATCCTAAAGCTTTGTCATGGCCTGATATACATGCTAAAGGGTCAGCTATTGCCGGTGAGTTCATGGTTTTATAATAGAAAATACTTCACGCATTTGGAATATGATTCACATCAAAAGTGTCTTATTATATTAATACATCATAATAAATATTGAATCATAAAGCATAACTCTTGTTTTTAAAGAAAAATGATACTTCTCTACCGAGTCTAGAATCACACATTGCGGTACTTCTTTCGACTCACATGATAAAACCAACACAAAAGTGCAACTCGCGGCACATGTATTTATTTAACTTGCCTTGGCAGGGAACATAGGTCCCGATTACTATGCATAGTAACACTTGTACAATCATGCAAAATTACACTCTTAATCATGTACTCATAACATCGTGATAAAACATGTATAAATATCAATAAAGCATAGCATGGATAAAAGCTTGACATAAAAATAGCATCAATAAATCATCTTACGATAAAACTTGCACACATACATATAGGCATGTATCCCATTTAAAATCACATGAGACTCACCTCTCGTCCTTAGCTTAAGCAACACCGAATTCAATTTGAGCTCACGTCCTTATAAGCAAATCCCCTATATATAAAATAGTCTTACAAATCTTATCATATGAATTTTAAACATAAACCTAAAATTATGACACGGATCGGTCGAGTTCCCCAATAACTAAAATGTTCGATATACCTTAAGTTCATGATCATCTTGTTTTATTTCTAAATAAGATCATAATTAATTATATCAAATGAACAACTCAACACCCCTCTCAAAATCTAAATACTGCAACAAACAAAAGTCATTCTCGAAACTTTCCCAGAATTGTTTTATTTATTTTAATATATATATATACACACACACATGAAAGAATTAAAGGCTTGTTTTCTTCTTTGCTTTTACTTGACATCGATGTACTACTGATTTCTTTCTCTCTTTTTTTTCTTTTCCTTTTTGCCACGTAATTGATTATAAAATTAATATACTCTTTTTCAACTTCATCTTTTACAATGGCTACTGTAACTAGTTTCTCCATGGATATCCACTTCGAAAATTTTACTTAGAAAACCACCTACAACTATAAATTGTTCCTGCAACTTTCTGCATCTTATTTATCCAAACTATCGAAGATTTAAATTACAAGAAAAATAAGGTTTAACGTAACAAAAACGGAAATCAAATCGGTAACTTCGAGCATGATAATGTCACCCCCAAAACCCGACCAATCTACTACTATGTATGATCCGCTTCTACTAAATATCGCAAGCATGAGTTTAACGAGAATAGTTACCTTAGAAGAGTTACGTAACTCGAAACTAATCTCCCCGAACCACCACTTTAATCACAATCGTATCTCTCCTTTACCGCTGCCATCTCACTCTGTGAACTCCTCAACTACGTAGTGTTCAGCGTATAAGTAAACATAGAACCAGGCTATCTCTATATGTATATATATACACAACAAAGACGTGACTAATTGGTTGCTATCCCACGAATCGTACGGAATACTCATCGTGTAGTTATCTTCCTAAATTTTAAATAAATTTACACATAAACCCCATTTTTTATGTATTTGGCAAAATTACCCTCTCGGCCATGTTTACAATTACATAGTAATAGAAAATTAATGACTTCATATCTATATATAATTTACGTGTTACAAATCTCTCCCCCTAAAATAATTTCGTCCTCGAAAATCATGATGAAATAAACAAATGGGGGTACTTTTCTCTCATCTCGTTTTCTAGTTTCCAAGTTGTTTCGGGACCTCTACGCGACTTCCACTTGACACGAACAAGGGGTATTCTTTTCTTTCTAAATCTTTTGATTTAGTATTTGCACCGACTCTTCAATAAAACAAAGTTTCTCGTTTACTCGTACATCTTCAAGTAGTAGAACTAAGGATTGATCAACCAAGCACTTTCTTAGATTCGACACGTGAAAAGTAGCATGTATACCACTTAACTCTTCTGGTAACTTTAAACGATAAGCAACCGCACCGACTCTAGCAATAACTTCAAATGGTCCAATGTATCGTGGACTTAACTTCCCTTTCTTTCCAAATCTAACGATTCCTTTCCATGGAGATACTTTCAACATCACTTGATCTCCAATCTAAAATTCTAAAGGTTTCCTCCTTTGGTCAGCATAGCTTTTCTGTCGGTCTTGTGCTCCTTTTAGCCTTTCTTTGATCTGCACAATCTTTTCAGTTGTCTCTTGAATAATTTCTGGTCCAGCTAACTGACTCTCTCCCACTTTAGTCCAACATACAGGTGTCCGACATTTTCTACCATATAATGTTTCAAAGGAAACTGCTTGAATGCTTGAATGGTAACTATTATTATAAGAGAATTCAACCAAAAGAAGGTGATTATCCCAGTGACCGCAAAAATCAATTACACAAGCCCTCAACATGTCCTCTAACGTTTGGATGGTTCTTTCACTCTGACCGTCTGTCTGAGGGTGATATATGGTACTTAGATTCACCCGAGTACGCTGCTGAAAACTCTTCCAAAATCTTGAAGTGAATCTACTATCTCTGTCTGATATTATCGACTTTGGCACGCCATGCCTCGACACAATTCCGTTTACATATATCTGTGCCAATTTCTCCATCGAATAATCCTCCATAATTGGTAAGAAGTGAGCTGTTTTCGTCAGTCTATCGAATATTACCCATATTGCATCATGACCTCGTAACGTCCTCGGGAGTTTGGTAACAAAATCCATGGTTACCTGATCCCATTTCCAAACAGGAATCTCTATCTGCTGCAAATAACCAGATGGATTTTGGTGTTCGGTCTTAACTTGTAGATATGTCAGAAATTTCTCAACGTATCCTGCAATCGATCTCTTCATTCCTGGCCACCGGTAATCATTTTTCAAGTCCTTATACATCTTATCGCTACCGGGGTGCATAGAATATTTAGACTTGTGCGCCTCAGCTAGCACTATGTCTTGAAGCTCTCCTAGCTTCGGGACCCATACTCTTCCATTGAATCTTCGAATTTCATCTTTCCCCTCAGCTAATGACTTTAATCTACCAATCATTCTTTCTCCTTTGATATTATCTTCATGCATGGATTTCTTCTGTGTATCTCTTATTTGATCAACAAGCTCAACCTTGACGTTTATTCTCATCGCATGAACTCTAATCGGCTCCAATCTATCTTTACTGTTAATGCATCAACAACTACATTAGCTTTACCAGGATGATAATGTATCTCACAGTCATAATCCTTTAACAGTTCCATCCATCGTCGTTGTCGCATATTATTGGTCCCTTGGTGAGATAAACAACAAGCAAGTATTGTGTAGAAGGGGGGTTGAATACACTTTATGCGGAAAATTGAACAAATCAATAGAAAGCGTTACACAAATCAACTTGAATGAAACTGAATGCTTTTATTAATAAGAAGATGATTACTATAACTATCAAGTATGAAACACTTGATGTATAAACAATGAATAAAATTCAACTCTCTCAATATCTCAAACTAATTGATCAAAATTGTTGTCTATAATCAACTAATGATTATAAACACAACCTAATTCTCTAAATAGGATTTATCACACATTGAATACTTACCAACTTCACAAAGAACGTGAAGATCGAACACACGAACTCTTGTTGGCAATCAGTGAATACTTGATCACATTGATCAACAAACAATCAATGTATCAATGTACGTAACACATACGTTTTTTGAGGTGTTACCTCTAAACTGATTAAGAGGTTAGTATTTATAACCCTATTCTACGTATCCTAACAAACTAAAAATTATCCTAGTCTGTTAATTTAAACTAACGGATAAACTTGACGAGACAAAGTTAAGTTTGTACACAGTCTAAACAATCATTTGTTGGTCAAATGATCTTGTTTAAGATTTGATGAGACAAAGTTAAGTTAATACAACTTAAATAGAATTATGAAGCTTGGTCAGACTAAGCACTTATAGTGTTTCAGACTGAGCATAAGCTGAGTATAAGCTGAGCATTATAGTTTATCAGCTTAGACTATATCTTAGTCAGTTTATCTATATGTTTGATAAGCTATGTGTTACTTAAGGTATAGGTTAAATATTCAGCTTGATGTGTTTCAAGCTGAGTGACTCTGCCTTTAGGCTGAGTCAGCTCAACAAAGTTGCTAAGTCAGTTTTAGCTAACTCTTATGACTTCTAAGGATGAGTTAGTCATTATACATGTTAGTACATGTTTGATATCGAGTTAGTTCTGGATGAACTCAGCTTGTTTAGACTGTGTACAAACTTAACTTTGTCTCATCAAGTTTATCCGTTAGTTTAAATTAACAGATTAGGATAAATTCTAGTTTGTTAGGATACGTAGAATAGGGTTATAAATACTAACTAACCTCTTAATCAGTTTAGAGGTAACACCTCAAAAAATGTATGTGTTACGTACATTGATACATTGATTGTTTGTTGATCAACGTGATCAAGTATTCACAGATTGCCAACAAGAGTTCGTGTGTTCGATCTTCACGTTCGTTGTGAAGTTGGTAAGTATTCAATGTGTGATAGATCCTGTTTAGAGAATTAGGTTGTGTTTATAATCATTAGTTGATTATAGATAGCAATTTTGATCAATTAGTTTGAGAGATTGAGAGAGTTGAATTGTATTTAGTGTTTATATATCATGTGTTTCATACTTGATAGTTATAGTAATCATCTTCTTATTAATAAAAGCATTCAGTTTCATTCAAGTTGATTTGTGTAAATCTTTCTATTGATTTGTTCAATTTTCCGCATAAAGTGTATTCAACCCCCCTTCTACACAATACTTGCTTGTTGTTTATCTCACCAAGAGACCAACAACTGGTATCAGAGCAGTCTGAAATCTTTCATAAGTTGAAGATAAGGATTCCGAGATAGAGTAAGATGTCGACAAGCAACAATTCATCAAACTTTCCTCAGATGGCTGCTAAAGGATGTTCCATATTTGATGGATGTGATTATCCTATGTGAAAATTTAGAGCCATGCTTTTCCTCAAGTCCATTGACACCAGAATGTATGATGTCATTACTAATGGACCAATTATCCCTATGATTCCTGCTGTTGTCAGTGATAAGTTTACTGACAAGACTATAAAGGAAGTCAAGAAACCATTGGCATCTTGGACTGAAGAGGATTGGAAGTTACATTCTCTTGATGACAAAGCAAAAAGTGTTCTGGCAAATGCCCTGACCAATGAGATTTTGCATACTGTGACTGAGTGTTAATCTGCAAAAGAAACGTGGGATACTCTAAGTATCACATATGAGGGTACAGATCTGGTCAAGCAGCATAAGAAGAATCATCTTAACATATCTAATGAAAACTTCTTTTCTAAGAAGAATGAAACCTTATCTGATGTGTTCACAAGGTTTTACTGCTTGATTAATGACCTGCTAAGTGTAGGAATTAAAAAGGATGAAGCTGACCTAGTGCTAAAATTTCTGGATGTGTTACCAGAGAAATTCATTGAAGTGACCATAACACTAAGGGCTGGAGGTACCTTACATATGTATAACCTACAGTTCATATACGGGTTTCTGCTTAAGCATGAACAGATCACAGAACACAAGAAAACTTCTCAACAACAGATGAAGGACTCTCTTGAGAAGAATGAAACTGCATTATTTGCAGAGAAGAAGAAGAAGAGTTCCAAAGCCTTCATCGTTGAATCTGAGACTGAGTCAGATTCTCAAGCTGACTACTTAGACTCATACTCAAGTGATACTGATGATGTTCAGACCATCACTGAGCAAATGGCCATGCTTGCCAGAAGGTTGAGAAGAGCACAAAGGGGAAGAGTAAGATCTGACAGAGGCAATGGAAAAAGTTCCTTTGACCCAAAGAAAGCTGTATGCTTCAACTGTCAGAAGAAGGGACACATTGCTGCTGAGTGCAGAGTAAAGAAGGATGAAACAGCTTCAGTAGCTGACAGGAATGCCTACAGAGCTGATAAGTACAAGAAGAAATATACTCAGCTCAAGAAAGAAAAGCCTGAAGACAAGTCCAATGCTAAAGGACTTTATGCTAAAAGAAACATGATCAAGGTCTTAAATACAATAAGTTTGTAAAGACAAAGGATCATGGAAATGAGTGTTCAACTTCAAGACATCATAGTAAGTCTGTGCATGATAGACTGGGCACTCACCCTATTCAAAGAAAACCTATTATTGAAAGGTTAAATCCAAATCCTTTCAAAAGACAACATTCTCTATCCAGTTCAGAGAGAAGTTTCAAGAATAGGAAGACAACTGTAAGTCAGAGGTCATATCACAACAATAATGGTAAGTCCAAAGTTGTGGAAAATGGTAAGTCCAGAGAAAATAACAAAGGTAAGTCCAAAGTCAATGAACATCAGGTGAATAAACTTGCAAAGAAAGTTGAAAAATTATCCACATCCTATAATCCTAAAACTGAGAGCAGATTCTCAAAAGGATTATTGGATAACCTACCTCCTGTAGTTACTAGTAGAAGAAAGTGCTACAAATGTGGAGGTAGAGGACATAAGGCCAAAGGCTGTGATAGTGAAATTCTAAGGCCTGAAAAGGAACACGCTGATTAGCCTATGCAGGACTCAACACCTGCTCAAGCTGACCAGTCAGTTCCACAAGATGAATCGGCTAAGTGCTCATTATCTGAACCTACTACAAAGTGGGTTCCCAAACAAAACTAATATGCTTAGTTTTCTTTTCATGTGCAGGGTTCAAGTAAATGGTACTTGGACAGTGGATGCTCAAGGCACATGACAGGGTGGAAAGGAATTCTAAGTGAATTCCAGGAAGATGAAGGTCCTAAAGTAACATTTGGTGATAATTCCCATGGAAGAACTAAAGGATATGGGAAGATGCATGTTGGCAAGGTGACTTTCCAGAAAGTTGCATATGTTAAAGGTCTTAAACAGAATCTGATAAGTATCAGTCAATTGTGTGATGAAGACAATGTTGTTACTTTTAGGAAGAAAGTAGGAACAATATACAATTCAAAGGGTAAGCCAGTGGTAATAGAAAAGAGAGTAAGAGATGTGTATCTACTTGTTCTCAAATCGGCTGATCCCAATACTGAAACCTGCTTATATTCCCAATCTGTTCCTAAGCTGAGTTGGCTGTGGCATAAAAGGTTGTCACATTTGAATTTCAAGAATATAAATATGCAATCCAACAAAGAGTTAGTCTATGGATTTCCAAAGATCAAATTTGTCAAAGACAAACTGTGCTCATCTTGTGAACAAGGGAAACATCACAAAGGGTCATTCAAGTCAAAGTAAAATTTTTCAATAACAGACCCATTGCATATGTTTCATATGGATCTGTTTGGACCCATAAGTACTCCAAGCCTAAGTGGCAAGACGTACACCCTGGTGATAGTAGATGAGTTCTCTAGATTTACCTGGGTAATATTCCTTAAAGCCAAAAGTGAAGCTGTCCTGGAGATAATAAGTTTTATCGAACATGAAGAGTTGCAAAAAGGTAAGTCTGTCAAGCAACTCAGAAGTGATCATGGGACTGAGTTCAGAAACTCAACCCTAGAAGGCTTTTGTGAACAAAAAGGAATATTACAAAATTTCTCCTCAGTAAGAACTCCTCAACAAAATGGAGTTGCTGAAAGGAGAAATAGAACCTTAATTGAGGCTGCTAAAACAATGCTGTGTGAGGCAGGATTGAAACTCTATTTTTGGGATGAAGCTGTAAGTACAACATGCTATACCCAAAATAGATCAATCTTTGTCAAAAGACATGGCAAAACTGCATATGAAATGTATAATTCAAGAAATCCCAATTTAGGTTACTTCCATGTCTTTGGTTCAAAATGTTATGTGCTGAATCAAAGAGATCAGCTCCATAAGTTGGAACCTAAAACTGATCCTGGAATTTTTGTTGGTTATTTTCCAATCTCCAAGTCTTACAGAGTGTATAACTCAAGGAGAAAGGCAATAGAAGAATCAATTCATGTCTCCTTTGATGAAGACAATGTTGATCAAGCTGACAAAAGTCAAGCTGACTCAGTCAGTCTGAGTGAGCTTGAAAAGCCGGAGGAAACCAAAATGTCATATCCTATGTATGTCATAGATGATGATAGTGATGATGATGTATGTACATCTAAGAAATCATCACAAGCTCTAAGGGACTCTCAAGCTGAGAAAGATGATGAGTTCATTAATCCATTTAGAGCTGATACTACTCAGACTGAAGATCTTGGTGATCAACAGTTTGATGACAATGCTGCAATTGAGACTGAGGATGTAAGTTCACCTCAGAGCCCTCAATATCACTCATGTCCAGAACCACAATCTCCTACTACAACATTTTAATTCCTCAAAGATCATCCTCAAGATCAAGTAATTGGTAATGTTCAAGAAAGGGTAATTACCAGATCTAAGGCAACAGCAAACTATGCTGCTTACTTCGGTTTACTATCTCAAATGAAACCAAAGAAGTCTGAAGAAGCCTTAGAGGATGAGGACTGGATTGAAGCTATGCAAGAGAAATTAGATGAGTTTGAGAGAAATAAGGTATGGAGCCTAAGATCACACAATTATAGGCACTAAGTGGGTCTATAAAAACAAAATGGACAAGGATGGAGTGATTGTTAGGAACAAAGCCAGGCTAGTAGCACAAGGGTATAGACAAGAAGAAGGAATCGATTATGATGAGACATTTTCCCCTGTTGCTAGAATTGAAGCCATTAGGCTGTTCTTAGCTTATGCAGCATATAAAGACTTCAAAATCTATCAAATGGATGTGAAAAGTGCTTTCCTAAATGGAAAACTTCAGGAGGAAGTCCTGGCTTTGTCAGTTCAAAGTATCCACATCATGTCTATAAGTTAGACAAGGCTTTGTATTGTCTTAAACAAGCTCCAAGAGCTTAGTATGATACCCTGTCCAAATATCTACTATTAGTGGACTTTACTAGAGGTAGTATTGATAAGACACTCTTTATTAAAAAGAGTAAAGGACAGGTAATTCTTGTACAAATCTATGTGGATGACATTATCTTTGGTTCTACAAATGAATCTCTATGTGAATGGTTCTCCAAAGTTATGTCAAAAAGGTACAAGATGAGTATGATGGGTGAAATGACATATTTCCAAGGCTTGCAGATTCAACAAAAGCCTAATGGAATATTCATTAATCAAAGCAAGTATGTTCTTGATTTAATAAAGAAATATGGGTTTGATTCTAGTTCAACCAAGAAAACATCCATGTCACCAGCTGTTAAGCTGAGCAAGGACTCAGATGGAAAGTCTGTATGTCAGTCTACCTATAGAGGAATGATAGGTTCATTACTCTACTTGAAAGCTAGTAGACCTGATATCATGTTTGCTACATGTGTTTGTGCAAGATATCGGGCAGATTCTAAGGAATCACATCTTCAAGCTGTGAAAAGGATCTTTAGGTACCTTAAAGGTACACCAAATCTAGGTCTTTGGTATCCAAAGGACTCTGGATTTCAGTTAGTTGGTTTTTCAGATGCTGACTATGCTGGATGCAAGTTAGACAGAAAATCAACAACAGGAGGATGTCAAATGCTTGGAGGGAAGTTAGTAAGCTGGACTAGTAAGAAACAGAACTCAGTGGCTACTTCAACTGCTGAAGCTGAGTATGTTGCTGCGGGAAGCTGTTGTGCTTAAATTCTTTGGATGCAACATCAGCTTCAAGACTTTGGTATGAATTTTAGGAAAACTCCTATCTTCTGTGATAACCAAAGTGTAATAGCCATCACATATAATCCAGTCTTCCACTCACGAACCAAGCATATAGAAATTAGACATCACTTCATCAGAGACATCGTGGAAAAAGGTAAAGTTGAAATAAGTTTTATCTCCACAGATGATCAATTAGCAGATATCTTCACCAAACCTCTTGATGAGAAAAGGTTTTCATATCTGCTAAGTAAATTGGGTATGCTCAACCCCTAGATAAGTTTCTAAAACTGAGTTTCAGCTTGACAAAGACTATGTGTCTTAAGCTGAGCATTCAGTTTATCGATATGTACTCATAAACTATTTACTTGGTCAAGCTAAGTGATAAGTTCACACGTTTGGTCTGTTCCAAACATGTTTTAACTGCTAAGTGTGGTTAAAATATCGTTTTGAGTTAGTCTCAAATAAAAATGACTAAGTGTCATTGATTCTGAGTTGTGTGCTCCACTCAAGCTGAGTGTAAAACTCAAGCCGAGTGCTCAAATCAAGCTGAGTGCTAGACTCATACTGAGTGATATGTTTACTCAGTTTGGTATGTCCAAACCATGTTTTAATTACTATGTGTTATTAATTCATGAGATATTATCTTTGAGTCAGTCTCAAATCAAGTTTTATACCGATTACGTATTGGTGTAATACAACAGTGTAAATAATATTTTTGTAAGTCAAGAATGTTATCTTACAAACTTATCCGTTGGGATATGATGTGTTTCATCTCAATTACTGTTTCATCTATTTGTAAGTTCGTTATAGTAACGGATAAATAGGGATTTCCAACGGTAACTTTTCTCTCTCCTAAAAAAGGTATATATATTGATTGTAACCGAAATTCAGACGTTTACGCTTACTAGACTTCTGATATACTCACTATACCTTCTAAAACCATCTATTTGCTAAGTGCATTTCACTGTTCAATCGATTTTGAAACCCTAAATCGCTCAGTGCGAATTGCGTATTTACTCAGTGTGAATCAAAAAATATTCTATGATGGACAGAACCATTCTAAATCTGAGTGATCGAATGGTAAGGGGTGCTTCCTTCAAGAACAACTGATTGCCATTGATTAAAATCAACAATCAACGTGCTTGGCTAGCAATCCCTGAACGCAAGAGAAATAGGGGCTACGAAGCGTGGGTGGATTATATCCGTAAATGCCCACTAGCATTCGTTTTTACTGGAGCACCAATCCATGTGGTTCTCAACACTTACTGGGTTTCTGGTAGATATGTGTTTTTGACCAGAACAGTGGCGAAATCAGAGGCACGGTGCTGAATGGGGAGAGAACCATCGTCCTCATAGTTCAACGGCTAAGGGAAGTTCTTTGACTCCCTCAAAACGATGTGTTCGAGCCTGCTGTGACGAGGCAGGTGGCAAGGTCAGTCCTACCCAGAATGGGTCACCCACAAATAGAGGGTGTAATAAAAAAGGCCATCTTTCCAACCGGATAGGGATTTATGGTGTCAACAGTGATTCGTTCACTTTGTACCAAGGTTGGAGGACTGGAGCAGGTTAATGAGTTTGAGATGCAGCTGCTATACAACATCTACTTTGCATGATATGGATTATGCACTGCTCATCTTCAACGAACTCAAGGTCCAAGTGATGAAGACCACGTGGGATCTTCATGTACCGTTTATAAGGTACCTGTCCTTGGCATTTGAAGCTGAGCTAGGGACAACACTGTATGAATCTGGTCAGGATTTGTTCCTCACACCAGCACTCAGCTCCAAGATGTTCAACAATGACATCTTTCCAGAGCAGGAAGGCCTAAGTGAGCCTATGCAATGGATAGCTGAGAGGGCTTCATCTGGAAGTGAAGCTGAGTGGTCTACTCAAGGGGGAGCAGCTCAAGCTGACCCAGAGGTTCAAGCTGAGCACTCCACTCAAGCTGAGCCAGCAAATATTCAAGCTGCACCAAGTATGACTTCTCCACTTTTCTCTTCTTCTTACTTTTCTCCATCTTCATTTGGAGATAAGACTGTGGTAAGCCCAACCCAGTCTAACCCATCTCCTCCACCTTCTTTCCATCATAAAATCCACTCTGAAGCCAACCTTGGTGTGCCCACTGCTACCAAGGTAAATATCCAAACCTATATTAGACAAACTGCCAAAGCTGGTGTCACAACTAAAGGTACCACTGGAGCTGAAATCACATTGATTCCTCCACCGGCAGGAGTTGAGGGGGAGACACCTACTCTTCAGGTGCCAACCTCAAGGCTCGTTCAAACCCAACAGCCTAAACTGGGTGTGGTGACTACTCAACCTACACTTACTCGAGCCATGGGAGAGCCTACTACTGTGCCTAAGCAGACACACTTAGGTAACATTGAAGATCTGACCAATCCCCAGGGTCAATGACCCCCTCCTCACCACATAAGCCAACCACCTACTCAGACTCATCACGTTTTGAGCCTAATTACTTCTCTTCACTTCTCACACTCTCCAGCATGACCTGTCAATGATTCATCTCATTACCAAGGTGAATTATAGAGTCCAACTTCTAGTGCACATGACCTTGAGAGTATACACCAACACTTGGATGATGCACTCAAACACTCTCCTCAGAACCTTGACTATTTTACTACAGAGGAACAACAATATGAGTTTAAGGGTAGGAGTCAGTCTCCTCAGGATGAAGCTGCCTCCTCAGGCATTCAAGAACTCAAGAAATACATTGCATCTCAGTTTGGCTTGTTCCACCTCAAACAAAAGAAACACAAACACCAAATCTATCAGAGGCTTCACAAGCTGACAAAGGATGTCAAGGAAATTGCCTCTGCCGTTGCTGCACTACAAAAAAACCGACTTCGAACCCTGTTGATGATGACAAAAAGGGGGAGAAAGTTCAAGTTGAAGCTGTTGCTGAGTTAGTTCAAGCTGGGGCTGAGGCTCTACTAGTGCTAGCAAAAGGAGCTGAGAGACAAGCTCAAATTGAGGGGGAGCTAGAGAAAGAGGAACCTACAGCTAAAAGATAAAAAATGGTAGTATCTGAATCTGAAGCTGACAGTGTATCCGAAACTGAGGAGGAGAAAGTTACGAGGTTAATGATTGAGATGCTCAAGCAAGAGGAAGCTGATGAGCTTGGTATATCTATTGCTGAGCTGAAAAAAAAGAGAAAGGAAAAGGAAGTGAGGGACCAAGAAAGAGAAAAAGAGAGAAAATCTTTAGCCCAAGCTGAAGCTGATTATTCTGGTCCAAGGCCTTATCCGATCCTATATACAGATGCAGATACTCAGGAGTGCTACTTCAGACGAAGCACCAGCAAGGAAATCAAGAGCATGACTCTGAGCAGAGTAAATGGAGCCATCATTCTCACCTTTCTATTTGATGATAAATCAACAGTGGGAATGGACCTGAGATATGTTCACAGGATGGGCTACATTGAGTGGAAAAGAATAATTATGATGCTCAAGAAATTCAAAAAGAGTCAGATCAAGCAAGAGATTACAACTGAAGTCTCTAAGCTGATTTCTTGAGCTGAGGAGCTGAGATGTGTTCCAGTTCCTGCTCTGCAATGGGAGAGCTTATTTAAGATACCTAAAGGTGTTGCATTCAAAGAGAACCAAGCTATTGACACACCAGTTCAGGGGTTCATGTTTAAGGATCAGGCAGGAAATCCTAGCTTCATCAAACTTTCAGAGATATGTTATCTGAAGGCTAAGGATGCCTTACAAATAAGGAGTTGCTGTGGTGATGAAAGTGAAAATCATTTTGTGAGATACAGCTGAACAAAATCATCCGCATACAACAAAAGGAACTCAAGGGAGATACAGAAGCTGAAATAGTACTAGAAGAAATTAATAGAGAAATCATACTTTTGGAAGTTATGCATCCAGAGTTCAAGAGACAACTTTTGTAATAGATTAGTTCTATCGATAATTATTAGATCAGTTCTAATAATATGTAAGCACTAAGTGTGCATGATCTAAGTGATCAAAATTTTGTATTATGATATGTTCAATTTAATGAATATAAAGTATTGGTTTGATATGTTCAACTGTTTATGATATGTTCATATTTCTTAGTCTCATGAGTTCAGCTTGAATGAATAATTTGATTAGTTCATGCTCATTATTATGATTGGTTGGTATGGTCAACTTATAATTGATAAGTTCAATTAATATTTGATTAGTTCAAAAATAAAGTATTAATAAGTTTAAGATTTGAAACATAATTCTGTTAAACAAACTTAAGAACTGTTTGATGCTTTTGTCATCATCAAATAGGGGGAGTTTGATGGTCAAATGATCTCATCAGTTGAGATTTGATGAGACAAAGTTAAGTTTGTAAGATATGTTCTAAATACAACTTAAACAGAATTATGAAGCTTGATCAGACTAAGCACTTGAAGTGTTTCAGACTGAGCATAAGCTGAGTATGAGCTGAGCATATAGTCGATTAGCTTAGACTATATCTTAGTCAACTTATCACTATGTTTGATAAGCTGTGTGTGTCGCCTAAGGTATAGGTTGAGTATTCAGCTTGATGCGTTTCGAGTTGAGTGACTCAGCTTACAGACTGAGTCAGCTTAACATAGTTGCTAAGTAAGTTCTAGCTAACTCTTATGACTTCTAAGGATAAGTTAGTCATTGTACATGTTAATACATGTTTGTGTTCGAGTTTGTTCTCGAAGGACTCAACTTGATGAGTTTCAAGCTGAGTAACTCAGCCCGACTAAAGAAGTCAGTGTCAGGATCGGATATAGATTATATCAAATAACAAGAACTAACTTTTGAATAACAAATCAGAGTTGAATAAAAAGTTAATCTTTACCTATGATCACAATCAACTAAGAAGTTGCGGAATCACACTTAATTGATTAAAGAAGGTTTTGAACACAAAGCAATTCAATCAAACAGTAGTTTTATTGATCAACCAGAATGATTACAATAGCAAACTTTACCCCCAATCTAACTTATTATGTTAGACGAAGAACACAGATTGTTCTTAGGTTTCAACGAGAAACTTAGAGGCTTAGCACTATTCTGAAAGCAAATTACAATTTTTTAAGAATGAATGCAAAAACTTAATCAATAAGTACGTACATATTATAAATTCTAATCTAGCATTTATATACTCCTTGATCTTCCTTGATTTGCTGACAGTTAGGTAATCTTCTATCTTCTGAGATAATCTTGATGATCTTCCAAATATTTCGAGATATCTTCAAAGATAGGGTTTTCCATATTTAGCTCAACCGAAACTGTTCATTGGATGCAACAGTTCTGGTTCTTCTAACAGTCTTCGGCTTCAAGGTCTCCAAATAGTTGTAGTAGTTTGTACTAACAGTTCTGAACTCTATATAACAACTTTGAAGTTCACAACAACTGTTGGTTACAACTGTTTTCACAATCTTCACTAACAGTCTTAACAGTTTTGATTTTTGCATGTATAACAGTTTCAATGACTTAGCCAATTTCCCAACAATCTCCCCCTAACTTAAAGTATTGAACAATACAATTAAGTTGTTTGTTTTAAGGGTTCAATCATAGACAAATTAACATAAGTAAAGAACATATTTATCATTTCATGCAAAATCAAACTGTTATAATAAAAAATTCAAGAGATAGAAAAATTACATTTTCTTTGTCTGTATAAGCTCCAATCTCTTCTTCAATCTCTTCATCAGATCTTCCTTCACTTGTGCAGGGCCATAAAACCTTGCTTTCAACATATACATTAGCTTTGGTTTACTGTGCTCGATGAACTCAAGATCAAACCACTGAGTTTGAGCATTTCCCATCACCATGTGATACACCTTTAATCTTTCATATACTTTCACAATAATGATTGGAAATCTTTCATCACTTATCAACATGGGCATCACTCCCAGTGGATTACATATACTAGATAAGTGCATCATCAAGACTTTTATTTCAACCTCAGCTGCCCCTCCGTAGTGTCTTACTCCATATGCATACATCTCCTGTATGTCTCTCCTTGTCACACAATCCATCATATGTAAGAAACTGGAATAACTTTCAATTGGTTCCAGTTCCCTGACAATAGTAAATCCTTGCTTTCCAGTCTCTACCCTCAAAAATTCAAATCTCCACTCAGTAATGTGGGATTTTTGACCAAGCTGCTCTTTTTCTAATTTTTCAATTCTTTCTGCAATCTCCACACTTAGTCTGTCTTGAAGAATGGTTTGAACCTTTTCAGCTTTAGCTTTTTCTTCAGACTTTTGGAATGTTTGGGGCTTTTGAACTGTTTGGGGCTTTTTCTTTTCAACTACTGGCTTGGGAGGTGGAACTGTTTTCTTCTTTACAACTCTTTTTCTTTTTACTCCCTTACAAGCCTTCTTCTCCCTTTCTTCTTCATTCAACTCTTGTGTAAATTCAGCAGCTAGTTGTTGAGCTAGATCATGATCTTTCTTTTCTTGCTGTACAAGCTCAGCATTCAACCTTTGTGCTAATTCCCTATCATGCTCTTCTTGTTGTTCTTTTATGAGCTTGAGCTTGGGAATATCAACCACCACTTCCTTTCCCTTACCTAGCACAGGGGGCATCCTTTCATCTTTCTTTCCTTCAATAATTGCAATGCCTTTAAACCCTGGCTTAGGTGCAAGTGGTTTCAGCTTTGACACTTTTCCATCCAACCATCCATCATCAATCTTTTGTGCCATCTTGAATGTGCTTATATTCAGAGTTTGAGCACCTATTTCAATCAAATGATTTTGTTTAACTTTAGACCATGTTTTAAAAACCTCGGTTGTTGGATAGTCTCCTGTCATGATCATCTTGTTAATCAACACTCTATCCACAGCTGACAACCTTTCTTCTTCTTCTTCCACTTGTTGAACACTTGAAACTGTTTTTCAATTGGTGCAACTGTTGTGCCTTCAGCTGCAACTGTTTGTGTACTAGATGCAACTGTTAGTTCAACTGGTGTAACTGTTTCAGCAGCTGTTTTTGGCTTTAAAGATTTCTGCCCCTTATTGATTGGAACTGTTTAAGCGGAGGGTCTGGCACGAGTAGAAGATTTTTGGAGCATTTGATCATGTGCGTGAAGGACATCAGTAGCCTTCTTCAAAGAAGCTGACAAAAATTTGATTTATTGATCCTGCTTGATAATTAGCTCATTATGCTTTGTCAGAAGCTTGTCATATTGGAAATTCCTCTTTTTGAGATAGAGGAAAGCAGCAACAAATGGTACAAGATCAGGATTCGTCAATTCTTTAAGTTTCATACTTGCCTCAATGTCAGTCAGTGTTGCCACAGTGAACATATCATCGGCAGATAGAACTGGTGGTTCACTTCTAGAAGATCCCTCACCAGTACCCCTCTGTTTTTGGTACTGGGGATTTCCAGAAACTGTTTGACCAGCCTCTGTTGCCGTGGCTGAGGTCTTAGTTATGTTAACCCTGTCCTGTTCATCCCTTGCGGATAAAACAGTAGTGTCAGCCTCAAAAACCACATGATCACCCTCTAATGGAGTGATCACCTCCTCATTGTGCCTGGGAGACAGCACGAATGGTTCCCTTTCGATATTCTGCACAGGTGAATGCACCTGTGCAGGGCTAACAGTTTCAGTTTCATGAACTGTGGTGGAAGGAGCACCAACAGTTCTTTTCCTCTTCTTTTGAAATATTTTTAGTGCAGGGGCTTGTGTTGTAGCTCTTTCAAAGGTAGCAGAGGGGATTATTTGAGTATCGTGAGCTGTGGGTTCCAGAGGTGGTGGTGTAGCAATAAGTTGGGCTTCATGCTCACCCCTGGCAGCTCTGTTTCTTGAAAAAAACTCCACCATTGCAGAGAGTGGTGGAGTTATGGCACCTGAGAAATTCTTCCCATTAACCATCAACTTGCTCAATGTGGAGGCCACATGAGCAGAGGGAATTAGGACACTCTTGTGTGCTTTAAGATTTGGCATAAAAAAAGTTTAACAAAACTTGCACAAACCGCGGGTACATAAAAAAGAGACCATATTTGGTCCCGAGATGTTTTACCATGCCATTAAAAATAAGTTTTGAAAAGTTGAAACAACGATTGTTGGCCAAACAGATTAAGGCCAATGCAATGTTGCTTCCAAACTCGTTCCACCCTGTGCGTTTAGGACTTACACACTGCTGGAGAGTATGAATCAAATACTTCCAGTGTGCACAAAAATGTCCTTTGTAGAAGGTACCCTTGCCCCTAGGGCCCTCATACCCAAGCCTAACCAACTCGGTATGCACAAAGTCTAGGGAAACAGAATCAAAATACTCACCATCGCGATCATGAAGTTGAAGAAGTTGGCGGATGGAGTCCTCAGAGATTGAAACATTCAAACCATCAACAGTGGAATCAATCCATTGTACTTCATCAGTTGTTCGAAGGGTAGCATGTTTCTAAAACTGATCAATATGAGAAGTGTAAATGGTTGGGTTTATGGTGAGAGCAGTGTGTAGAGTTGACATCGAGAGATAGTTAATCATGTCGTGGAAAGCAGTAAGATCAGCAGGTTTTGTAAGGAAGGCAAGCATATTGTGTTCTTTGACAAATGGAAGGGGAGCCATTTTGATTTGAGAGCAAAATTCTAGGGTTTTAGCGTTTGATCAAAGTTCAGAACGAGTGAATGAACTGATGAGGAGGGAATTGCCTTATATATATGTTTCGAATATTAGATGCAATTCAAACATCCTCAAAATTCTGTGATTTTTCCTCCCTTAGCATTTCCTCCAAATGCTACAAATCCACCATTGATGCTTCTGAAATCCTTCAAACAATGTGGATTTCCAGTCATGTGCCTTGAGCATCCACTATCCACATGCCAGATAGATCCATGATTGGCCCTATGAATGCTCTGCACAAATAAAATCAGTTAGTAGCAGGAAGTACCCAGGCCATGCAGGTCTTGGGTACACCATTCAAGTCATAATACTTAAACAGAGTTTGGTTCTTTTTGATTTCATCCAAATTAGATTTCTCTAATTTGTGTGAGGAATACTTTGTAAGAACATGTGGTTCCCAATTGTTGTGATTAACATTTGATACCTTTGAACAAACAGTTGTTGTAGATGGTAAAACAGTTGAGTCATCATGTGACTTATTCTGTTTTGCAATTTGAGTACCAGTTTTACCCTCTTCAGAAACTGTTTGTTTCTGCAGTTTCACCCAAGCCAGACCAACAGTTTTTGGTTTTGATAAAACAGTTGTGGAACTGTTAGTTGGTTTGGATGTAACAGTTGTAGAACTGTTAGCCTGTTTTGGCTTAGCAGTTTTAGAACTGTTAATCTGCTTTGACTTAACAGTTTTAGAACTGTTATTTTGCTTTTTGAAACTTGGTTTTTTGGTGCTACACAACTGTGGGTTATAATAACATTATTGAGCCAAGTGATTGGATCTCCCACATGTATAGCACTTTTTAGCTTTCACAATAGGCAAACCAGTTCTTTGTGACCAGAACTGGTTCCTATTTCTTTGATTTCCTCTAACGGGTGCTGACTGAGGAAACTTTTGTACACCATGATTTTGACAAGTGCATGTAGGCATTTCAGTATGCCTTTTTACAGTTTTGAGTTTAGTCTGTGCTTTTGCAGCCTCCTTCTTGGGCTTTCCAACTACAACTTCACCAACTTTCTCCTTTCCTTTGGTCTTGGTACTAACAGTTGAGCTGTTTGGGTTCTTTTTGGAACTGTTAGTGTAGAGATGGGAACTGTTGGCTAGAGTTGTGAAACTTTTTATGGAGTTAACAACTTTTGAGGGTTTTGGCTCATTGGTGAGGGGTTCAGTGGATGCTTTTACAAACACCATAGGTTGTAAAGATGATTTTGTGGGAATGGGCTCACAACAGATGTGATTTTCATATGGAATAACTTCATCCTTCTTCACAACTCCCTCATTCTTATCATCACTCACTGCATACACAACTCCTTCCTCATCACTTTCAAATTGTGGATTAGCTGACTTCAGTTCCTCTGTTAATGATTCATTAACATACCTATCAGCTACATCAGACATGGGAGTTATGTAGTTGTGATTGTATGGAGGTGGGGTCTGCTTATATCCTAAACCATTTTTCACCTTGTCTCTGATTTGTGATTGTAACAAGGTTTCAAGTTTAAGATTTGTTGCCTTGAACATGCTCATATCAATATCAACACCCTCCAACTTCTTGGTTAACTCATCAACCTTACTTTCCTTCTCACTTAGCTTCTTTTTCAGACTATCAATCTCCTCTTGAAGCTGCTCTTTTTCCCACTTATGATATTTTCTATCATAATCCATTTGCAGTTCATTGGCTTGATAATCTTTTATTTTCTTTTCAAAGCTTTCAATGACTGCACTTGATTCATATCTCCTCTCCTCCATTTTGCTTAGAGCAGCACACATTTTCTTATTGTGCTCTCTAAACCTTTTAACAATAGCTCTACATTCACCAGGACATAGTTTAGAAGATACCTGAATGTCCTCAGATGCTGGTGAATCCAACTTGATGGAGGAGTCAGTCAATGCCATCAAAGCTTTGTTGTTTGTAGCCTCTTCTGCTTGATCAATCCAATCAAACCCATGACCTTCTTGTGAGACCAATGCTGAGGAGGTTTGATTCTGAGTTGGCCTCTGACCTTGATTCTGGACTTGTCCACCAGATCTGCACTCTCTTGCAAAGTGGCCAAGCTGTTGACATTTGAAGCATTTTACCTTTGACTTGTCAAATCCAGCCTTGCCATCAGCTCTGAAATTCATGTTTTGCCTTCCAGTCCTTTTGATGAACCTCTTGGCTCTAACAGTAAGCATGGCCATCTGCCATTTGAGATCCATCTCCTCAAGATCATCAGGGTGCACTTGTTCAAGATCCTCATTGGTGAGGGTTGAATGTGCATGGCTGGCAAGGAAAGCTTTAAGTATAGCATCTGGAGTGTTCACATCTAGTCCAACAGCAGAACTAGTACATGCACAACTATCAAAAGAGTTAGTTAATGAATGGTTTGGTTCCATACCTGAGGATGACAGGAGAGCAGCATTGTGGCTAGGGACAACAGTTTTTCTTTTTCCCTCTATCTCTCCCTCAAACACTATCAAACTATTATAGAGGTCATCTAACTCTATGTCTTCAAGAGAATCCTTAGTCCTCCATTGTGCAGCAAACACAGTCCATTCATCACCTAGAGACCTAAGAAACTTTCTATTTATCTCATCTTGATCAAGCCTAACCTTAGCACTCTCTAGTTGGCTTACCAGCTTGTAAAACCTATCAAAGATTTGGGTGATGCTCTCATTCTTTCCACTGGTGAAGTTCTTATAGGCTTGTTTAAGGAGATCTCTTTGGTTTCTCTTAGAGCTAGCATTCCCAGCAAACCTCTTTTCCAGAGCATTCCAAAGTTCATGAGCATCATCAAATTTCTTGAATTGATGTTGATACTCATTGGGAATTGCAATCTGGAGGATGCTGAGAGCTTTCATCTCAATCACTCTCTCCTTCTTTTCAGCATCTGTCTTTGGTGGTGGCTTCTTCTTTGGTTTTCCAGTCTCATCCAGATCAACAGGGGTAGTGGGAACAGTTTCAATGATTTCCCAAACAGCATAGTCCATTAATTGGACATGCTGCTTGATTCTCAGTTTCCACATCTCAAAATCAGTTGGTTTGAGCATGGGAACATGAATGTTTGACCCAGAGCCATTGTTATCAGAAGATCCACCAGAATCCATTGAAACAAAGTGATTTGAAAACAGTTTTAAAGAACAAAGTAAGATTGAAGCAAAACCTTCAACTGGTGATAAAAAGAACCTTAATGATAAGGCTCTGATACCACTTGTCAGGATCGGATATAGATTATATCAAATAACAAGAACTAACTTTTGAATAACAAATCAGAGTTGAATAAAAAGTTAATCTTTACCTATGATCACAATCAACTAAGAAGTTGCGGAATCACACTTAATTGATTAAAGAAGGTTTTGAACACAAAGCAATTCAATCAAACAGTAGTTTTATTGATCAACCAGAATGATTACAATAGCAAACTTCATCCCCAATCTAACTTATTATGTTAGACGAAGAACACAGACTGTTCTTAGGTTTCAACGAGAAACTTAGAGGCTTAGCACTATTCTGAAAGCAAATTACAATTTTTTAAGAATGAATGCAAAAACTTAATCAATAAGTACGTACATATTATAAATTCTAATCTAGCATTTATATACTCCTTGATCTTCCTTGATTTGCTGACAATTAGGTAATCTTCTATCTTCTGAGATAATCTTGATGATCTTCCAAATATTTCGAGATATCTTCAAAGATAGGGTTTTCCATATTTAGCTCAACCGAAACTGTTCATTGGATGCAACAGTTCTGGTTCTTCTAACAGTCTTCGGCTTCAAGGTCTCCAAACAGTTGTAGTAGTTTGTACTAACAGTTCTGAACTCTATATAACAGCTTTGAAGTTCACAGCAACTGTTGGTTACAACTGTTTTTACAATCTTCACTAACAGTCTTAACAGTTTTGATTTTTGCATGTATAACAGTTTCAATGACTTAGCCAATTTCCCAACAGTCAGTTTAAGAGAATTTAAATATGTTTTAAATTCCTATTACTTTCTATATATCTACGGCATGGATAAGAAGATTCCAGAATCAAGATTGAAGATTGAAGACTCAAGATAGAAGATTCAAGATTCAAGTTTCCCTGTTATCCGTTAGTTTGTTAGCAGATTAGGGTAAGTTCTAGTTTGTTAGGATCCGTAGGAACAAGATTATAAATACTTATCTCCTGATAAGTTTAGAGGTACGGAGCCAGTCTCTAATCTCATCTCAACATAATCATCGTATATGTTACAAATCTTGATACACAGTTTGTAAGTTCAACGTGATCAAGAAATTCACAGATTGCCAACATTGTTCGTGTGTTTGATCTTCACGTCCGTTGTGAAGTTGGTAAGTATTCAATCTGTGAATAAATCCTGTTTAGAGAGTCAGTTTGTATCTATAATCATAAGTTGATTATAGATAGCAAAGTTTGAGAGATTGAGATATTTGATTTAAGTTAGGTGTTTACATATCAAGTATTGCTTACTTGATAGTTCCTGTAATCATCTTCTTATTAATGAAAGGATTCGATTTCATGTGGTTTGATTTGTGTAACACTTTTTATTGATTTGTTCAATTTTCCGCAGAAAGTGTATTCAACCCCCCTTCTACACATTACTTTCTTGTTGATGTTGGGGTTCATGGTTTAGCACAACGGAAGCATACAAGGTCAAAACAAATTTAAAAACACAAAGAAGACCACATGATGAACCCCAAATGAAGTACCAAGCTCTACAACTATATTTTGCAACAAAAACAGAAGAGAGAGTAGAGATTTATACCCCTGATGTCTCTGGTTGGTTGAGTGCACACAAACTCCAAGCTTAAACTCCTTGATAGACTATCCAAGTCCACCCAGAGATTGTTGTGACCTTGTTGTACTAGCACCCCTTGAGCTTAATCCAACACTTGAATTTAGCTTCTGGAACAACACCTTAGACCACCAGGGAATTCTTTCTAAACTCCTCTGAGAAGCTTAGACAACCTTACAAAGTCTCTAACTTTGTGTATGAACTCAAGTGTGTCAAGAGTGTTAGAGAGAGAATGGCATGTGTTTTATAGACCCAAGCATGACCCCAGGACTCCCCAAGGTCGGCCAAGGCCGAATGATAACACCCACATGCATTGGTGGATTGTGGAGGTGAAAGGATAAAGTTGTAATATGTCAGAAGGGATCGCGCCGCTACACGCCCAGGGATAGTGCCGCTAACCGTCCAAAGATAGCGCCGCGATCGCGGCTGAGTTAGCGATGGTAGAGATAACGCCGCTAACTTTGTCCAGGTTACCAACTATCATTATTTATTCTTTCTCACCCCCTTCTTTAGGTAGTTGTCAAGATCAACCCCCGACGTGTGACCCGATAGGCCCATACGTCATCAGAAGTGATCAATTGGCGTACGTGCGTCAGTGGGCATACTCCAACAGTTGATACTCTCACCAAGGGACCAACAATAAGTTCACACATTTGGTTTGTTCCAAACAAGGTTTAACTACTGAGTATGGTTATAATATAAGTTTGAGTTAGTCTCAAATAAAAATGACTAAGTGTCGTTTAATATGAGATGTGTGCTCAACTCAAGCTGAGTGATACAATCAAGATGAGTGCTTGACTCACCCTGAGTGATAAGTTTCCTCAGCTTGGTATGTCCAAACCATGTTTTAATTACTTTGTGTTATTAATTCATATAGAATTATGTTTGAGTCATTCTCAAATTGTAATTTATACTGATTATGTATTGGTGTAATACAAAAGTGTAAATAATATTTTTTATGTCAAGAGTATTATTTTACCAAATTACCCGTTGGATATGATAAGTTTCACCTTTATTCCAGTTATCTCTATCTATTAGTTAGCTAGAATAACGGATAAAAAGGGTCGTACAACGGTAACTTTTCTCTCTTATCAATAAGGTATATATATCGATTATAACTGACCTTCAGAAGTTTACGCCTATTTTCTCTCATTTGAAGTTATTCAACCTATCTATTACACTATCTTTATACCTTCTACTTGCTGTTAGCTCACTATCTTTTTTACTTACATATTCTGATGCATATTCGTAAAATTCTTTCCAGAATATATAGACCCATGAACGTTTTTCCTTATCAGTGCTGTATTTAGGATACACACTGTTTGCTATCCATTTGTTATTATTACTCATTTCATTTCTCATTTTATTTATCATTTTATTTTTTCTGTAGGGGCGATACGATATAGGTGTGAGTATAACTGGGATTTTTCAGTAGAGTTGTATAACCAATGAAGATTAGGTATCCTAGCCTGTTTGCATTAAAAATGACAATTATATATATCCTAGAGCACTGTAGGATATGTATAATTGAAGCATCACATTCTGGGCGTACTCTCACATATAGAAATGCAAAAAACACCAGAAGCCTCGCATCAGATGCTGGAGGCATCTGATACCCCATGTTTTGAGCGTACTCTAGTATACAGTTTTAGCGTTCATGCTTACATGGCTTAGATACCCATCCAACTAGCGCCCTCGCCAATACAACTAGTGTTCCACAACTAGCAGAACAGCTCATACAACTAGCCTTCACGGCCTTCCAACTCTTCCTGTGCCATTACCCGGTGGATATACCAAAGCTATGAGAGGTACAAGGGCACATTGCCTTGTACATCAGCGATTGGACAGACATTATTGGTATTTACCCAACCATATAGGAGGGATGCCTTAACCAAATCCACCCCCTAGTATCAGAGTGTCACTCCTTGGTAGATAATACTTGTTGGGGAGTCTACCCTTCCCCACCAAGGTTCGATCAGAGTTTCACTCCTTCCTAGGTACAGGCATTAGTTATACTCTAAAGAGTACGCTTAGTAGGGGGGGACTTTTCTGACATCAGGAGATGAAAGCAGTCAAGCAGGCAACAAAGTCGACTATTCGTCTTCACTTCCTCAAAAGTGCTAAAAAGAGCCCCTGGGCGCAGACCCATCCCCAAAGGACTAAACACATTCAGTTATCTTTCAAAGAGCTTATTCGAGAACAACCTATTCTAAAAGCAACCTATTTTAATTTGAAAATAGCTTCTTTTAGGGATGACTATTCTGCAGCGGTAATTGCAAACAGAAAGGGAGCACCGCTTACTCAAGCACTAGTACCGTCTAAGCATCCCACAGCTGATGAAAGAGTACCGGCAACTGGCTGAGCTTCTATTCTAGGATCAGGTCTGCAGCTCCTGCAGTAACAGCTTAGGGGGGATTGGTTTGAATAGCCCTATTGACCAGGAGAGTAAGCATTACCGCAACTTTTACTCTGTTGCAGGTACGAAGTGAGTTCCATACCATGAAAAAGATTGAAATGGGACCAGGAAGACAACCCACCACTGGAACTCGCTTTGCTCTCGCTCTGCTCGTTCCCACCTGTCTTCTTCCCACTACAGTGACAGTGAAAGATCTTTCTACCTCTGCAATACTCTATATACCTTCTCCATACACCTCAATTGCTAAGTGCAATCACATAGTCCTCTTAACTTGAAATCCTATTCGGTCTGTGCGACATACGATTTTACTAAGTGTGAATCAATTTCGAGTCTAAACATTTATACAATGGACAGGATCATTCTAAACCTAAGTGACAGAATGGTGCGGGGTGCTGCATTCAACAACAATGGAGTGCCATTGCTTAGAGTTAATAATCAACAAGCGTGCCTTGCCATTCCTGTGCGAAAACAGGGCAGGGGATATGAAGAGTGGGTAAACTACATTTGAAAGTGCCCATTATCATTTGCTTTCACAGGAGCACCACTTCATATTGTTCCTTAACACCTACTTGAGTTATGGTATACATGTGTTTGTGATCAGGCTAGAGGAGAAATTAGAGGAACTATTCTAAACGGAGAGAGAACAGTGATAATCACGGTCAATAGGTTAAGGGAAGTTTTACATCTTGCAACTAACGATTTGTTCGAGCCTTCCGTGACAAGACAGGTAGAAAGATTAGTTCTACCAAGAATGGGTCACCTACAAACAGAGGGTGTCATCAAGAAAGCTACATTTCCAACTGGATGGGGTTTCCTAGTATCTACAGTGTCATCAAGAAACCCCATCCAGTTGGAAATGTAGCTTTCTTGATGAGACCCTCTGTTTGTGGGTGACCCATTCTTGGTAGAACTGATCTTGCTACCTGTCTTGTCATGGGAGGCTCGAATAAATCGTTAGTTGGAAGATGTAAAACTTCCCTTAGCCTATTGACCGTGATTATCACTGTTCTCGCTCTGTTTAGAACAGTTCCTCTAATTTCTCCTCTAGCCTAATCACAAACACATGTATACCAAAACTCAAGTAGGTGTCGAGGAACAATATGGAGTGGTGCTCCTGTGAAAGGAAATGATAATGGGCACTTTCGAATGTAGTTTACCCACTCTTCATATCCCCTGCCCTATTTTCGCACAGGAATGGCAAGGCAGGCTTGTTGATTATTAACTTTAATCAATGGCACTCTATTGTTCTTGAATGCAGCACCCCACACCATTCTGTCACTTAGGTTTAGAATGATCCCGTCCATTGTACAAATGTTTAGACTCGAAATTGATTCACACTGAGTAAAATCGTTTGTCGCATAGAGCGAATAGGATTTCAAGTGAAGAGGACGATGTGATTGCACTTAGCAATTGAGGTGTGTGGAGAAGGTATATAGAGTATTGCAGAAGTAGAAAGATGAGAGAAAATAGGCGTAAACTTCTGAAAGTCAGTTATAATCGATATATATACCTTATTGATGAGAGAGAAAAGTTACCGTTGTACGACCCTTTTTATCCGTTATTCTAGCTAACTAATAGATAGAGATAACCGGAATAAAAGTGAAACTTATCATATCCAACGGGTAATTTGGTAAAATAATACTCTTGACATACAAAATATTATTTACACTTTTGTAGTACACCAATACATAATAAGTATAAAATTATAATTTGAGACTGACTCAAACATAATTCCGCATGAATTAATAACACAAAGTAATTAAAACATGGTTTGGAAATACCAAGCTGAGGAAACTTATCACTCAGCGTGAGTCAAGCACTCAGCTTGATTGTATCACTCAGCTTGAGTTGATCACACATCTCAGATTCAATGACACTTAGTCATTTTTATTTGAGACTAACTCAAACTTATATTTTAACCACACTAAGTAGTTAAACCATGTTTGGAACAAACCAAATGTGTGAACTTATCACTCAGCTTGACTACGTAAACAATTTATGGTAACATATCTATAAACTGTACTCTCAGCTGAAGACACATAGTCTTTATCAAGCTGAAACTCAGTTGGAGAAACTTATCTAATGGTTGAGCATACCCAATTTACTTAGCAGATAAGAAAACCTTTTATCATCAAGTGGTTTTGTAACTATATCTGTTAGTTGATCATCTGTGGAGATAAAATTTAATTCAACTTTACCTTTTTCCACAATGTCTCTTATGAAGTGATGTCTAATTTCTATATGCTTTATTCTTGAGTGGAAGACTGGATTATATGTTATAGCTATCGCACTTTGGTTATCACAAAAGATAGGAGTATTCTTGAAATTCATACCAAAGTCTTGAAGCTGATGTTGCATCCACAGAATTTGAGCACAACAGCTTCCTGCAGCAACATACTCAGCTTTAGTAGTTGAAGTAACCACTAAATTCTGCTTCTTACTTGTCCATCTTACTAACTTCCCTCCAAGCATTTAACATCCTCATGTTGTTGATTTTCTGTCTAATTTGCACCCAGCATAATCAGCATCAGAAAATCCAACCAATTCAAATCCAGAATCCTTTGGATGCCAAAGACCTAGATTTGGTGTACCTTGTAGGTACCTAAAGATCCTTTTCACAGCTTGAAGATGCGATTCCTTAGGATCTTACTGATATCTTGCATAAAAACATGTAGCAAACATTATATCAGGTCTACTAGCTGTCAAATAAAGTAATGAACCTATCATTCCTCTATAGGTAGACTGACATATAGACTTTCCATCTGAGTCCTTGTTCAGCTTGACAGCTGGTGACATGGGTGTTTTCATGGTTGAACTAGAATCAAAACCATATTTCTTTATCAAATCAAGAACATACTTGCTTTGATTTATGAATATTCCTTCAGGCTTTTGTTGAATCTGTAAGCCTAGGAAATATGTCATTTCACCCATCATACTCATCTTGTACCTTTTTGACATAGCTTTGGAGAACCATTCACATAGAGATTCATTGGCAGAACCAAAGATAATGTCATCCACATAGTGTTGGGGTTTTATGAAGACAGCGGAAGCACCAAGGTATAACAAGCCAAGCAAAATGTACAAACAAATAAAGCATAAAACCCCAAAATGGACCAAACTCTATTAATAACATTTTGCAACATGAAAAAGAAGAAGGAAAGAAAATATACCCTCTCCTTAGCTCCTGGAGTTGTTGAGTTGAATGAAGAAATGACAAGAGACCGAATGAAACCTCCTCTCTATCGAAGTCCACACCAGGTGCACGTTCAACTCCTTGTACTAGCAAGCTCTAGTGTACTTCAAACTTGAAAACACTAGTAGAACAACAAGGAAACTCCAGGAACACTCTCTCTTGCACTCAATATGAAACCCTTATGAGAGCTCTAAGTGTATATGTGAGAGAGATTGGCAAAAGATTAGAATCAAAGGCAAAAGGGTCCTTTTTATAAACCTCCAAGTGCCCCCAGATCTCCCTTGGCCGGCTAAGAGCCAATGATGGCCTTAATATGCATTGGCCAAAGAGAGAGGTGAGCAAAAAGCACATGCAAACCCTGTCGGACGTTAGCGCCGCTAACCATACCAGTGTAGCGGCGCTAACCCCTAAGAGTTAGTGGTGCTAAGTGCCTGCCAGACTCATCCTTTTGTAATTTGCCAATTTTAGTCCCTGAACTTTTCTTGCTATCGATATTGAACCCCGGTGTGTGACCCAGTAGGCCCATACATCATCGGTAGTGATCTATATGGCGTACGTGTGTCAGTGGGCATACTCCAACAAACTCCCACTTGCACATGACACACCGTACCCATAAACCACAGACAAAGAGCGGCCTTTAGTAAGGCATCTTTGCCCCCAAGTCAGTATGGGTTTTGTCATCAAGAACAAAAACCAAATCCAGAATCGGTTAAGAAATGGTCCTTTAGATAAGTGATCATTTATCCCTTCATTCGCGATATCCTTATGAACAAGAGACATGGTTAAAAGTCAATCTCCAGATCGTTCACGATTATGTTTCTCGATCTCAATTGATGGTGACCCAAAATCCAGTTGCAATCAATCAAATATCATTGCATCTCGAGCATGGCCATGAATTTTACGTCAGCGCTCAATCATCGAGGGGCCCATGGATATCTCTCTAGAACTAGAGGAACGAATCCCTTTGACTACATTGCTCCGCCACATACACTATACTTTACCTAAAGGCTCCCTTTATAACAGCCAGTTACGAACTGCGTTTGAAAGCAATCAAGGAAAAGCAGATCCATGCTTTGGAACACTTGTATCTCCAGTCTAAGGACAAAATTATATTATCATCCTGACTTACTCGTGACATCAACCATGAAGTAAGTTCAGGTGTGGGTCGTCCAGTCACTTGACCATTGCAAGCACAGGCGAAGTGTCGCGTCTCTTTTATCTAATCCATTGTTAGATAGCGACCAACCACTTCCCTCAGTCTTATCTCAAACTTCCTCCTCATGAAGAATGACCGACTGTAGACATTTAGAATGTATAAGGCATTCAGGGAAGTATTAAACATGCTAAGATGGAACACAGTAAGGTTTCATAAAATATTTTCCCTTGGCGTATCATTAAATCACATTTAATAATCAATATAGTATGAAATACAATACTGCTTAATGTTCCCAGAATACAAGTATAAATCAAACATAAACAAAAATATTACACTCAAACCAAGTCACTAGCAAATCTAACACCTATCAATCTAGAGTGAGAATCATGTACAGCTTGTGACAACGGTTTAGTGAAAGGATCGGCCAAATTGCCTTCCGATGCTACTCTGATGATGGCAATGTCACCACTCTTTATAACATCTCTGATGAAGTGGTATTTTCGAGGAATATGCCACAACCGCTTATGAGCCCTTGGTTCCTTAGCTAGAGCACAACTGCACCCTCATTGTAACAGAAGATCTCAATAGGGTCGGATATACTAGGAACCACTCCAAGGTCTTGGATGAATTTCCTCATCCATACCGCCTATTTAGCTTCTTCACTAGCCGCAATGTACTCCGACTCGGTAGTTGAATCAGCTACGGTGTCGTGCTTGGAGCTCCTCCAACTTATAGCACCTCCATTGAGAATGAACACGAACCCCGATTGTGACCGGCAGTCGTCCTTATCAGTTTGGAAGCTTGCGTCAGAGTAACCATGTACTCTTAGCTCTTCCCCACCACCATAAACTAAGAACATCTCCTTTGTCCTCCGAAGATACTTGAGAATGTTCTTAACCGCAGTCAAATGGGCTTGCCCGGGATTGGCATGATATCTACTCGTCATGCTCAAGGCACCCAATACATCAGATCTAGTGCATAGAATGGCGTACATGATTGATCCTATTGACGAAGCATAAGGGACCCTCTTCATTACGTCTAGTTCCTCCTTGGAACTAGGACATTGAGCTTTACTCAACGTTACTCCATGCAACATAGGGGTGTTACCCCTTTTTGAGTCCTCCATCTTGAATCGCTTCAAGACCTTGTCGACATATGCACTTTGGCTAAGCCCAATCAGCCTCTTGGATCTATCTCTATAGATCTTAATGTCCAAGATATATGCCGCTTCTCCCAAGTCCTTCATTGAGAAACAACTCCCAAGAAAACATTTAACCTCTTTCAAAGTTGGGATGTTGTTCCCAATAAGTAGAATATCATCTACATACTGGACAAGGAATACTACAACGCTCCCACTAGCCCTGACATATACGCATGGTTCATCCTTACTTTTCGAAAATCCAAACTTTTGATTTTCTCATCAAAGCACAGGTTCCAGCTTCGAGATGCTTGCTTAAGTCCATAAATGGACTTCTTTAACTTGCAGACTCTATCAGGATACTCAGGATGCACAAAACCCTCGGGTTGTGACATAAACACCTCTTCATTAAGCTTCCCTTTAAGGAAGGCGGTTTTTACATCCATTTGCCATATCTCATAATCATAAAATGCAGCTATGGCCATAAGTATTCTGATAGACTTCAACATGGCCACCGGTGAAAAGGTTTCCTCATAGTCTATCCCTTGAGTTTGCGTGAAACCTTTAGCCACTAGTCGGGCTTTGAAGGTATCTACAGATCCATCCACGCCAGTCTTCTTCTTGAAGACCCATTTACACCCCACTCTCTTACACCCGAGTGCAGGATCAACCAATTCCCATACTTGGTTGTCCTACATGGATTGCATCTCATTCTCCATTGCTTCCTTCCACCTAGCAGACTCACTGCCCGCTACGGCTTCCCGGTAATTGGTTGGTTCAACATGATCCACCAATAAGTCATCGCCCTCAGATATGAGAAACCCATATCTCTCTGGCTCATGACGTGGTCTACCGGACTTATGAGGAATCAATGAAGTGTTGTCAGGTATCGACGCATCCTCTTTCTCGGTTTCAACCACTTCGGGTTGATTGCTAGTGCCGATATAAGTCCCTTCTCCATCGGGTTCTTGAATTTCCTCAAGATCAATCCTCTTTCCACCGGATTGCATGGATAAGCTGATGGTCCAAAATCATCAGCTGAGGAAAATTTCAAGATCAGCTGAGCTATCAAGGATCAGCTGACACAATCACATTGATCAGCTGATGCCTCCCATCTGTCAGATAAGGTATTTACTACTTATCCAATCTTTTCTTCATAAGCTGATCATACTCAAACGATGAGCTGAGCCCTTGAGATCAGCTGACAGTTTAGTTTGATCAGTTGGTTAGCTATATCTTGATTTGTATTATTGGCTGAGCATTTCGATCAGCTGAGCAAATCTAGTCAGCTGAGTCTTTCACATTTATCCTTAGCTGAGCATGTTTACATTTGCAGTTCAGTGTCTGTTAGCTGAGTCTTTATTCTATATCTCAGTTAATAGCTTTTCTATGTAATATTTTCTTTAGTCAAAGGCAGAACATGTGTTGTTCTTATTATGCCTTAGATCTTTCTTTGTAAAAGTACTTGGCACCTTTTGTATCTGCAAAGAAACAAAAAGGATAGATCTTTATCCCCTGGAAAAGGAGAAAGATACTCTTGAAAAGAGGATCTCGAAGATATGATGTTAAGTATGGCTGGCAACTCCATACTTGGTAAAGTCAAATCTTCAGAAAGCATGGTGTTGATTAAAGCACAAGCATGATAGGAGAAGTTTACTTTTCCAAGATATAAAGGTAATACTTTAATAATATAATAATAGATAGTGAGTACACTCATTACTAAAAAGTATGTTCACTTTACACACTTTGTGTATAAAGTTAACTTACTTTTCACCCACTAACTTTATCTATTATAATATTATTAAACCAAGTACCTTTGTCTCCTTCTCTCTTCATCAACCCGGACACACTTTGCTTATATATACTCATGCATGGAAACTTGCTAAGTATGCGTTGAAAAACACTGAAATCTCATAAGTTGAGAATTAGAAGAGTTAGCATTTTATTTTCAGAGTAACAAACTTGTTCATGTGTTGAACATCTTAGACATTAGTTGTTTAAGATTAGCATTGTCTATGTGTTAGACAAATCTAGTTGCCACCTTTTATTGAACTTAGATTTTCCGCATCTAGTTCATGTAATTCTTGATTAACATCAATAAGAATTATATAAAAGTAAACCGTGTGTCTCTTAAATTTTAATTTGCTAAAGTTTGTATTCAACCCCCCTTCTACAAACATTTGTTGTTGTAGTATCCATTCGGGACCAACAACTGGTATCAGAGCAGGCTAGATAACTCATATCTAAGATATGTTTTGCTTACTCTTCAACTGCTTCTACCCCACACTATCAAATGGCCACTCCGGTTGCTGCTTCAAATGGTTCTTCAAATAATGGCTCACTCACTAGATGTCCAACTTTCGATGGAGAAAACTTTTCTCTCTGGAAGAGTAGAGTTCTTCTCTATATGTCAAGCCTAGATGATGTGATGCTCAAAACTGTAACTGAAGGTCCTTATGTTCCTTCCTCAACTATCCAAGTAACTGAAGCCACTGATGAAGTTCCTGCTGTTGAAAGACTAATTATAAAGCCTATAAATCAATGGTCTGATGAAGACAAAAGGCTTGTTAATCTTGATGTTAAAGCAAGAACAGCCTTAGTCTCTGCACTACCAAATGATGTCTATCATCAAGTTCTTAACTGAAAATCTGCCAAAGAGATGCTAGACACTTTGACCGTTGCATATGAAGGTACTGAAGAAGTGCAGGAAAACAAGAAACTCCTTCTGGTAAGAGAATATAAGTTCTTCTTTGCTCATAAAGGTGAATGTCTAACTCAGACCTACACCAGATTCAACTGCCTTATTAATGACTTAAGAAGGACAGATGTTCCCAAGAGCAATAAGGAGCTTGTAAACAAGTTTCTAGACTCTCTCCCAGAATCTTGGGATCATTTCATCACTGTGCTTAAACATGGTGAGAAAATCAAGGGTCTTACACTGGTTGGTTTATATGGAAACCTTATGAATCATGAACAATCAGTGAAACAAAGGAAACTCTCTACCAAGGATATGAAGGAGGCTGCAAAAGCTCCAACTACTGCCCTTGTATCTAAGGATACAAGATCTAGGAGTTTTGCAGCAGTGGTGGATGAATCAAGTGATGAGGAAGAAGAAGAGGAAACTTCTGATGAAGAGCAAGTGTCTGATGGGGATGAAGATCTGGAGAACATGGACAACATTGAAGCTGCGGTTGAGCAGGCTGCCATGTTGGTTAAAAGGTTCAAACCTTTCCTGAAAAGAAAGGGTGTCAAGAGGTTTGAGAAGAAACCTTTCAAGGGAGAAAAAGCCAAGTTTAAAACAAAGTCTTCTGAAGGTTGCTTTTCCTGTAGCAAGACTGGTCACTATGCCAGTGAATGTAAGTCCAGAGGAAGCACATGCTTCAAGGGTTCCTCAAGCTCAGACAACAAGATTGATTATGAAGCTAAATATAAGAAGCTTCTTGCTGCTGTCCTTGACAAGAAGAAGAAGAAAGCTCAGAACATGGTGCTGGTAGCTGAAGAAGAAGATTGGGCTGAGGAAGATCTCTCAAGTGATGAAGATGAGGTCCTCACAGCTCAGTTCAGTTTGATGGCTAGCACAGCAAGTACAAGTTCCTTTGATGAGGACATGAAGAAAGCTGCTAAAGCTTGTACTTCTCCTGACTGGGATCCCTCTTCTATGTATCAGGTTGAAAATTTTATCAACTATGAAGATGATGAAAAGAACACTATGTTTGATTATCTATGTGTTGAGTTTCAGTCAAATAATCAAAGAGAAAAGAAGCTAAAATTAGAAATAGAATCACTAAAAGAGATATTAAGTCTTAAAGATGAGAAACTGAAACAAATGACAAAACTGGAAGATGATTTAGCTAATCAAAAGATACTTAATCAGATCTTGGTAAAAGAAACCAATGAAGCAACAATAAAGTTTAATGACCTTCAAAAAGTAGTTAGATCTTGGTGTGTATCTGCTGAGAGACCACTCAGTGTGTCAATGAGCAGATTCCAAAACAAGTTCAAGCTATTATTGGTGGAAATTACTCCCAAGCTGCTAACTGTGTTGAATTTAGCAAGAACATAAATATCTTAGAAAAAGCTGATATTTTACCTCTTACTTTTCAAAAGATTGTAAAAGGAAAAAGTATTATCACTAACAGATTCGTTAAGAGTACAAGTACTCAGCTGAAAGACTCAACCACTTCAAAAGTTGATTCAAGTTCTATTATTTTGACAGATAGCAAAAGTACTGAAAATTTAATTGTAAAGGAAGTAAGTAAAGGAATGGAATCATTTGTTGAGACCAAAGAGACATTCTGTTGTCAAACCTTGAAAGCTGATACATTAAATTTAGGAACTCAGCTGACTGAAAATTCTTTAGCTAATGATATTACATCAGCTGATCAAAAAGTAGATGATAACTGCTCAGCTGATATCCTGTCAGCTGATCATGGATCCTCTTCTGTTTGTTTAGCTGATCAAACATCACTTCAAACTCTTTTAATAGGAGAAACTAAGAGTAAAAGACCTTTTGTTTACAAAAAGTCTCAGTCTGCCATACCTAAAGTTGATCATAAACTCATTTTAACTAAGGGTCAACCTAAGGTAACTGTAAACAAAGACCTTATCAGTTTACAGAATCAGGTGCAACAACTGAATGGTGAAATCTGTCAGCTGATGACTCATAGTCATCAGAAAACAGTTAAGACATCTCTTAGGAAATTACCAAAATATGTTAAAGGCTCCAAAAATAAAAAATGTTATAAATGTGGGAGCAAAGAACATAAGGCAAGTAATTGTTCTCTTGAAGGTAACTCAAGACAGCGGACTGATAATGATAACACAGTTGTTTCTCTCATTCATAAACAACCTAATATAAAGTGGATGGATAGGTGCAATCCACAGGGATCCACTTAAATGTGGATGCCCAAGTGTCACTAACCTTCTTTCAATCACAACTATGCAGGGGCTGAACACATGGTATCTTGACAGTGGATGCTCAAGGACCATGACAGGTTGTAAAGCTTTGCTTAGTAACTACAAAAAGGAAAAAGGTCCAAGAGTGACCTTTGGTGATAACAATTGTGGGCAAACAAAAGGCTACGGAGAACTTCATAATGGGAACCTAACCTTGTCCAATGTATCATATGTTAAAGGGCTTAAGTACAATCTCATCAGCATAAGTTAGCTATGTGATGGTGATCATAAAGTACTCTTTACAAAGACAGGTGGTTCCATTTTAGATCAAGAAGGTAAAACAATAATTTGTGTAAAAAGAACCAAGGATGTATATACTCTTGATATGTCCTCTGGTGATCCATCAAAGTTAACCTGTTTGTATACAAAATCTGCAACTGACACAAACTTGTTATGGCACAAAAGGCTTTCCCATTTAAACTTCAAAAATATTAACAAGATGAGCAAGGGAGATCTAGTGTCAGGACTACCTTCACTGACATATGTTAAGCCTAAATCTTGCTCTGCCTGTGAGAAGGGAAAGCAACACAAGACATCTTTTCCATCTAAGCAAGTCTTCTCCATTACTGAACCTTTCTACATGTTACACATGGATCTATTTGGTCCTGTTGCTACTGCTAGCATTGGTGGAAGTAAGTATGCATTGGTAATTGTTGATGAATTCTCAAGATACACTTGGGTCATCTTCCTAAAAGCAAAGAGTGAGGCTGCTGAAGAAATAATAAGCTTCATAAAGAAGATGGAAGTGCTAAATGGAAATCTGGTAAGGATGCTTAGAAGCGATCATGAAACTGAGTTTAAAAATCAAACTCTAGAAGGTTTCTGTGATGAAAAAGGCATATCTCAAAACTTCTCTGCTCCAAGGACTCCACAACAGAATGGTGTAGCTGAAAGAAGAAACAGAACATTAATTGAAGCTGCAAGAACCATGCTGTGTGAGAGTGGGTTAGGATTTAACTTCTGGGCTGAAGCTGTCAGCTGTGCATGTTTTACACAGAACAGATCTCTTGTGATCAAGAGGCACAACAAAACTCCCTATGAAGTGCTTAAGGGAAGGAAGCCAAACATCAGTTTCTTTCACATCTTTGGGTGTCAGTGCTTCATACTGAACCAGAGAGATCAACTGCAAAAGTTTGCACCCAAGGTAGATGAAGGTGTTTTTGTTGGATATTCTGTGATCTCCAAAGCTTACAGAATTTACAACATCTGAACAAAGGTCATATAAGAATCAATCAATGTAAGTTTTAATGAAAATGACTTTGTTGCTTCCTGTTCTACTAATCCATCTACAGGTGAGGAATTTAATGATTTGCTGCATACTGAAGATAACATTCCAGTATCAGCTGATCAACTCCCATCAGCTGATTCACTCTCGTCAGCTGACATAGATGACTTAGATGAACCTGTTCCAAACTTACAAAACATTTCTACACAACATATCCTAAATCAACCCACACTTTTACTAAATGATGGGAATTATGTTTCAACATCAATGGACTCTAATTCCATATCAAACATTCCTTCATCAGTAGAAGTTTCATCAGCTGACATTCCTGAAATTCTGTCAGCTGACCAACCAGAAGTCTCATCAGCTGACCCAAACCAAAGAATTTCAACTCCTTTAATCCAAACTATTTCAAACTCTCCCAGAATCCAAAATGCCTATAAGGACCACAAGGATCATCCTAAAGATCAAGTCATAGGTAATATAGAAGCACCTATACTAACAAGATCAAAAGCTTGCAATATTTTTTTGTACACTGGTTTTGTTTCTATGATTGAACATAAGAAGGTGGATGAAGCTCTAAATGATCCTTACTGGATTAATGCCATGCAAGAAGAATTGGCAGAATTCACAAGAAACAATGTATGGACTTTGGTGCCAAGATCAAAGGATAAATCCATCATTGGTACTAAGTGGGTGTTTAGAAACAAAATGGATGACCAAGGGCTGATCATCAGAAACAAAGCAAGGTTAGTTGCACAGGGGTATTGTCAAGAAGAAGGTATTGATTATGATGAAACCTTTGCCCCTGTTGCAAGACTTGAAGAAATAAGACTATTTCTAGCCTATGCTGCCTTCAAAGACTTCAAAGTTTTCCAAATGGATGTTAAGAGTGCTTTCCTCAATGGAGAATTGAAGGAAGAGGTATATGTCAAACAACCTCCAGGTTTTGAGGATGCAAGCAAGCCAGATCATGTATACTTATTGAACAAAGCTTTGTATGGTCTAAAGCAAGCACCAAGAGCCTGGTATGACACCCTCTCTTCTTTTTCTAATTAACAAAGGTTTTATAAGAGGAAGCATAAATAGCACCTTGTTTATAAGGAAATTCAAGGGTGATGTGATTCTTGTACAAATATATGTAGATGATATAATATTTTGGTCTACAAGTTTGGATCTTTGTAAAAAGTTTTCAAAACTCATGTCTAATAACTATTAGATGAGCATGATGGGTGAACTAAACTATTTTCTTGGACTTCAAATAAGACAAGAGGTTGATAGAATTTTCATTCATCAAACAAAGTATGTAAATGACTTACTTAAGAAATTTGAGTTTGAAAATTGTTCTTCAATGAAAACACCCATATCCACTGCCTTAAAGCTTGGAAAGGACACTGATGGTAAATCAGTGAACATTACAGCTTATAGAGGTATGATTGGATCTCTTTTATACCTCATTGCAAGTAGACCAGATATTATGTTTTCGACATGTCTTTGTGCTAGATATCAAGCAGATCCCAAAGAATCTCACTTATCTGCAGTTAAAAGGATTTTCAGGTATCTCAAAGGAACTACTAATCTAGGTCTTTGGTACCCCAAAGAGTCTGATTTTGAGTTAGTTGGATACTCTGATTCTGACTTTGCAGGTTGCACACTAGACAGAAAGAGTCCATCTGGGGGTTGTCAATTATTAGGTGGAAGATTAGTCAGCTGGTCAAGCAAGAAACAGAACTCTGTTTCAACTTCTACAGCTGAAGCATAATACATTGCTGCTGGAAGCTGCTGTGCTCAATTGCTATGGCTGCAAAATCAACTACTGGATTATGACATACAGTTTGAAAACTCCCCAATTCTGTGTGACAACACAAGTGCCATATCTATCTCTAACAATCCTGTTTTGCATTAAAAAACTAAGCATATTGAAATCAGACATCATTTTCTTAGAGATAATGTGTAGAAAAAGAAAGTTTCAATGCACTATATAAACACTGATGTTCAATTAGCTGACATTTTTACAAAACCTTTGGATGAGTCTCCGTTCAACTTCCTAATATCCAAACTTGTCATGTTAAACTTGTAATATATTCTGTTCTTAGATAGTTAGTTTTGTGTGAGAAAATAATTTTATATGTGTGTGAAATGAAGTACTTATCTAAGCTTCTACATGTTTTACTTATGGTAGATCAGCTAATGGAATTATGTCAGCTAACGACCATTAGCTGACACTATACCTCAGCTGATAAACCATCAGCTAAAACTTATAAGCTCAGCTAAGTGCACTCATTAGGTGACACTTATTTTATCTCAACATAGATCAGCTGACATTCTTTTTTGTCAGCTGATGATTTTCAAAAGTCAAAAATTCTGTGTCCCCACACTTATTTTATTATTTTCTCATTTGTATTTAATTTGTTAACTAGGTATTTAATTTCTTTTAAAATTGTCCGTTAGTTGTCTGTGTATTTTCTAACTGTTCCGTTTATCACCTTTTTGCAGAAGTGACAGTTACTTTTTGAAATATATTTTGGTGACAGTTTAGGTTTCAAAGGAAGATATAAAGACGTTTTCGAGCGGTTCTTCATTTCTTACGCTTTCAAAATTCCCAAACACTCTTTCTCTCTAAAATCTTCAAACCCTAAACCTTCGTTGCTCAAACTGTTTCACTCTGTAATCATGGTAACTTTCAACTCTGCTTCCACTCCTCTTGCCATTGCTGGTGAGAATGTTAAACCCAACTCTGAACTCATCATTCGTCCCAATAACTTTCGGATAACAACTGAAATTCCCTCAAACAAGGCAAACCAGGGATATGAACCCATGGTTATGTTTATTACTGCCCATCCCCTGTTTCTTTGTCTCTCTGCTCATCCTTACTTCATTTTCCCTCACATTGTTGGTGAGATGTGGTACACTGCTAGGTACCATTCCAATCAAAACCTCATCACCTGCACCTATCTGAATGGCCACATCAACATAAATTTCACTGTCGACACTCTGCGACAGGCCATCTCTCTGCCAAACTTGACTCCTTATCAACCATTTGCTCAAATGGATCAAGTTTTGGAGGTACTACCTCTCATTGGCTACAATGCTCCTGTTGCCCATGGTCAGTACAAGTTGTCTGTGCTGGGACACCCGTGGAAGTATCTGGCAAGTGTCATCACTCGCTGTTTTGGTCCCAAAACTGGAAGCTTCGATCAAATGAACCAGATAGAGATGATGGTACTTCATGCCTTAGTCACAGGGAGGAATATTGACTTTGCCCAAGTCATATTCTCGGATATGGTGGATAAAATTACTCTTGCTACTTCAAAGAAGTCCAAAAGGACTATTGTTCCCTACATAAGGTACTTGAGCTTACTTGTCCTTCATCAGATGCAATGGGAACAGTATACTGGGATAGCTACTGTGCTTGATGCAATGCCCATGCCTTAAATGGGTCAAAATATTTTTAATTTAATAAGGGAAGAGCAAGGTCCAGCTATTACTGCCCAGATGCAAGAATTAATTGATATTGCTGTAGATGAAGCTGAGGTTGAAGAAGAGGTTTTTGCTGAAAACTTGGAAGAACACATGGCTGATGAATTTGAGTCTCCTGATATAATCACTGAGCATTCTGAAGAGTCAGTAACTCATGCTCAAGATGAAGCCATGATTGAAGAAGAAAGGATGGATGAAGGGTTGATGGACACTGCTGATCATGAAATAATATTTAGAGCAGATGTGTTTGATGAACCAGCACAGGATGAGCCTATTAATCCTGATGCTGAGGATGTACAAGAAGCAGATAGTGGTGATGAAAGAGGTAATGCTGGCTATGGTCACACTGAAAACATTCAAGCTACAACCAGCTCATCTTCTCCTAAAGGGATACCAATCACTGAATTCCCTGTCAGTTCCAGTTCTACCACACCACACACTCAACACAGTGAAGAAGAATCTGATGATGATTCTCCAAGTAGGACTCTTGGTGGCACAATTGCTTATCCCAACCCTGATCAACAACAAGGATCGAGCGACTCTGTTCATAGAGCACCAAGTGGTGGAGATGAGAAGGTTCCTGATGCTGAAGAGATCTCTGATAAGCTGGTGGAGCTCATAGAGATCAGCAAAGCAAAACAAGTCTCAGGTATACCTTTATCACTCCCTGAGGACACTCATTTGGTTGACCCCACCAATGAGAATCCATCATCTCCTCCACATGTAACACCCCTACAACTGCCAAGCTCTAGTCAACTCCCAACAGTTGCTAGTTCTACTCCCTCCTACACCCATACTGAATTAAGGTCACAAGAGCTTGTGCACTTTCCACAAGTCTCTGAGGTAGTGTTATCCACACCTCTGACCTCAACTCCTATAGCTACCTCTTATGTTGAGGGGGAGCTTCTGGATGTTGCTTTAACCCAACTGCCAGTGGATGTGCCCTCACAAAAGGTCACATTCGTAAATATGGGATTGCTGCAATCTGGGTCACCCTCCCAACAGGGTGATACCATTGAAAGACAGACCTCCTCCCAAGGTCACACTGTGTCTATATCCCCTGTGAGTCAAGCCTTTCCCTTAGTAAGTTAACAACAACTTGCTACTGAAATAAGGGATACCCCAATGAGTGCAACCCTCACTCACACTCACATACTTGCACCTACTTTTGATTCAATACTTACACATGCTACTGCACTGCCTGTCAATACTATTGGTATAAACCAACCATTAGCACAGGGCACACAATCTGTTCCCAGTGATCTTAGGCCTATAAACCAAGGTCTAAGTGACGGACCTCAATCTATTCCTGTTCTTGGCACCTCAACTCAATCAATTCCTACCGAACCCCTTCCCTCTACCTTCTCTGAACCCTCACCTCAAATAATTCAGAGCCTACTGTCCATCTCTCAAAAGATGGATAGTCTTCAAGCCTATTTCACCTCCTTCCAAACTAAAACAGAAACTCAACTCTCTCATTTAACCCAAGAGATTGAGTCACTAAAGGCTACACAAACCCAACCCACCCCTGCCCCTGTTGATCTTTCACCAATTCTCACCAAATTAGATCAACTTCTTACCCAAACTTCTAATCCAACTCCTATTCCTTCACCTATCATCTCAAACCAAACCATTACCAACCTCAACCAAACAGTTTCTAACCTTCTAACCTAACTCCATACCTTAAGGCCTTCCCCTCCTCACATTTCAGTAACCATACCTGACTCTCTTCTTAGAGTCCCTTCTCTTCTCCAAACCATAACCACTGACCTCCAACACCTAAACAACTACTCCATCCAAAAGCACAGTGAAACCCTCAAAGAATTCACCAATATCACTGATGCTATCCTAAGCCTAAGGAGACCTCCATTCTTCACCCAACCTCCTATCCCTACTCCCTCTCCTACAACTTCACCTATCCCTCCCTCTACCTCCACTCCTTCTCCATCCCCTTACTCTTTTATACCTCCTTCTGTTGCCAGGCCCTCTGACAACTCTCCTTTTACCTTTGCTGATGACAAAAGGGGGAGAAGTCAGTTAGAAGAGAACATTCACCAAATACAATCAGAGCAGCTGTTGATGCATATACAGCTGAGGTTCAGGCTATGCAAGCAGAGGATGCATCTGCCCCCAATGAAACAAAAACTCAAAGAAAATCAGATGTTGAGGGGGAAAATCAATCTGAGGGGGAGTAACCTGCTCAAGATGAGCAGAGGCCAACAAGAAGATTCAAACAAATGGCTAGAAGGAAGAGTGCTAAAAAGCCAAGACAAGATGAATCTTGTGCACCAATCAATGTGCCATCAGAAGATTCTGATGATGATGATGATGAAGATAAGATGCCTCTGTCCTCTCTGCTCAACTTGAAAAAGCAGAGCCTCTCAACTCAAGCTCCAACAGTCGAAACTTCCTCTCCAGTACAATCAAGTCAACCAACTCCCAGCAGCACATCAAGGAGAAAAGGAAAGAAAATAATGTCTGCTGAGGAGATTGAAGAAGAAGAAAGAAGATAGGAAGAGTTAAATCAAGAGGATGAGAATCACAGAGAGTTAAGTGAACTGGCTGCTGCTCTTGGTACAACCATTGAAGATGTTCTGAAAACCAAGGAGAGACACCAGGATTTCACTACTCCTGAAGATCTTGCTGCAATCATTGGTGTCACTGATGATGAATTGGGAGAATTATAAGAAGACGAAATCATCATGCTATCTGCTCACTCACATCCAACACAAGTTGCACCACAGCAAGATGATCCTTCTGTCAAGAAAGTTCCTAAAATAGGAAGAACTCACAGAGAAGCCATTCAAGCATTGCATGAGTTCAACTTTGGAGTTACAACTCAGCAATCTGAAAGAGAGATCAAAGATGTCTTGGAAAACAAGAAGAACTTGATAGAAAGAAAGGATCCAAATCTCATTTCTAGAGTCACTCCATATAAGGGAACAGATGAAGGGCCATATCTCAGATTAGTAAGAAGAGATGAAAGACAAACATATGAGAATGCCTATATGCATCACTGCAAACTGTTCTCCTTCACTGAGATGATTGTGACTCTGTACCACCTCCTTAAAGCCAAAAGTGAAATTGCCACATGGTTCATAAACAAATTCAAATACTGGATCAGAATGGTTGTCTACTACAGGATATGTACTCATGATCAATTTGTGGAACACATTGATGTGATTGAGGATGCCTTCAAGAAATCCTCCAAAGATTTTGTACCTGCTGAACGGATTATACTTAATCCTGATCATCCTTACCTATCTGCATATGAAAATCTCAACACTGCTCTGCCCTCCAACATTGAGCCAGAAATGTTTAAGTACATAACTGAACCTGAAAGAGGGATATTCTTCAAGAACAGAGCTGGTGTTTGGAGATTCCTAAGAGAAACTGACTTAGGAAGAGCCCCTGGAGAATTAATCTTTCAAGCTGCACATTTAACAAGGGGACAGACAGGAAGTGAGCATTTTGAAAATCTGATTCAAGCAAGAGCTGAAGAGTTGTTGGCTGCAAATCCACTGAACAGAATTCTGGATGTAAAAGAAGAACCTTGGTGGGAAGAAAACTGAAACTTCATAACTAGATTAGATGTAATTTCAAATTCCTAGAATAGTTCAACTTCTGTACTTAGTATTAACTCATAGTTAGATTGCATTATACAAACTCTGATGTAAATACTTTATTCTGTAATCAAGCTTGAAACTTTGATCATGGACTACTTAGCTAAAATGCTAGTATAGATGACTCTTAGTAAATAGCTCACATAGTGTAAATAAAGAAAATATAAAAAAAAGCAGAAAAGGGATGAAAGATACCACAAAAACAGAACATGGTACTTCATAAATGAAAAGATTCCCAAAAACAGAACATCAGGGAACATATATTAAAGAGTTACCAAAAACAGATAGCTAGGTAACCAAAAATGCACTTAAAAGTTTTATCTTTACAAATTCGAGTCAAACTGATTCTTCTTAAACAGATAAGGTTTTGTCATCATCAAATAGGGGGAGATTGTTGGGGAGATAGCAATATCAAACCTAAATCAAACCTATCTATTAAGTAAAATAGGATTTGATGTTAACAAAACCATATATTCAGTTTTGGACTTAGATTGATGAAAAACAAGTGTTGTTTTTCATCTTAGACTTAAAGAATTTCTAAGTAAGAAATGTCAGCTGACGAATCATAGTGTCAGCTGAACACTGAGTATCAACCAAAGGACCAGCTTCAGGAAGATCAGCTGAGAAGAAAAGACAAGTCAAGAAGCATCAGCTGAGGATCTACAATGGATCAGCTGATGGTCCAAAATCATCAGCTGAGGAAAATTTCAAGATCAGCTGAGCTATCAAGGATCAGCTGACACAATCACATTGATCAGCTGATGCCTCCAATCTGTCAGATAAGGTATTTACTACTTATCCAATCTTTTCTTCATAAGCTGATCATACTCAAACGATGAGCTGAGCCCTTGAGATCAGCTGACAGTTTAGTTTGATCAGTTGGTTAGCTATATCTTGATTTGTATTATTGGCTGAGCATTTCGATCAGCTGAGCAAATCTAGTCAGCTAAGTCTTTCACATTTATCCTTAGCTGAGCATATTTACATTTGCAGTTCAGTGTCTGTTAGCTGAGTCTTTATTCTATATCTCAGTTAATATATTTTCTATGTAATATTTTCTTTAGTCAAAAGCAGAACATGTGTTGTTCTTATTATGCCTTAGATCTTTCTTTGTAAAAGTACTTGGCACCTTTTGTATCTGCAAACAAACAAAAAAGGATAGATCTTTATCCCCTGGAAAAGGAGAAAGATACTCTTGAAAAGAAGATCTCGAAGATATGATGTTAAGTATGGCTGGCAACTCCATACTTGGTAAAGTCAAATCTTCAGAAAGCATGGTGTTGATTAAAGCACAAGCATGATAGGAGAAGTTTACTTTTCCAAGATATAAAGGTAATACTTTAATAATATAATAATAGATAGTGGGTACACTCATTACTGAAAAGTATGTTCACTTTACACACTTTGTGTATAAAGTTAACTTACTTTTCACCCACTAACTTTATCTATTATAATATTATTAAACCAAGTACCTTTGTCTCCTTCTCTCTTCATCAACCCGGACACACTTTGCTTATATATACTCATGCATGGAAAAATGCTAAGTATGCGTTAAAAAACACTGAAATCTCATAAGCTGAGAATTAGAAGAGTTAGCATTTTATTTTCAGAGTAACAAACTTGTTCATGTGTTGAACATCTTAGACATTAGTTGTTTAAGATTAGCATTGTCTATGTGTTAGACAAATCTAATTGCCACCTTTTATTGAACTTAGATTTTCCGCATCTAGTTCATGTAATTCTTGATTAACATCAGTAAGAATTATATAAAAGTAAACCGTGTGTCTCTTAAATTTTAATTTGCTAAAGTTTGTATTCAACCCCCTTCTACAAACATTTGTTGTTGTAGTATCCATTCGGGACCAACACCTTTCGGATCTTGGTTCAAGTTTGTCCTTTACCTCTCGTCTAACGAAGGCAGGACATCCCGAAACCTTGAGATATGCGACCTTTGGAGCAACTCCATGCCACATCTCATAAGGTGTATTTTGGACCTTCTTAGTCTGTACGAGGTTAAGAATCCTAACCGCCGACTCGAGAGCGTACCCCCAAAAACTAATGGGTACTTCTGTGCGACTCATCATTGATCGGACCATGTCCAACAATGTCCGATTCCTCCGCTCGGCGACACCATTCAATTGTGGCGTCCTAGGAGGAGTTAGTTGTGAAATAATCCCACAACTAGCTAGATGATCACGGAACTTTAAGCTCAAGTACTCGCCTCCTCTATCGGAGCGAAGTATCTTGATAGTCTTGCCCAATTGATTCTGGACTTCGTTTTGGAATGTCTTAAAGACCTCAAAGGTCCCAGACTTATGCCTAATAAAGTAGACATATCCATATCGACTGAAATCATCAGTGAATGTAACAAAGTATCTAGAGTTGTTCCTTGTAACATGCTTGAACGGACCGCATACATCGGTATGCACTATTTCCAACAAGCATTTAGCCCTTCACCCACACCGGTAAAGGGTGACTTAGTCATCTTGCCTAATAAACAAGACTCGCATGCTTCATTTGACCCGAGGTCAAATGATTCCAAGATCCCATCCACTTGGAGCTTGGTGATGCATTTCTTGTTTATATGGCCAAGACGACTATGCCATAAGGAAAACTTATCCATTTTTGGATCCAGAATCAATGTTCATGATTGATCTATTATTTTCTATGTATGCATCAGCTTCGTATATACCACGACATGGATAAGCTTTAAAATAACAAACATCATTTTTAAAACAACAAATATAACCATTTTAAAAATTAAAACAATATCCATCGTCATACAAAGCGTAGAAAGATAAAATTTTTCGTGCCATAAGAGGCGAATAGCATACATCTTTTAAAATAATAGAGTAGCCAGTTTTGAAAGTAAGCTCGACACTTCCTTTCTCTAACACGGGGACGACCTCCTTGTTCCCCATGGTTAGCTCCAGCTCCCCATCTCTCAGCCTTCTACTTCCCTTTAGCACATGCACCATATTACAAATGTTAGTGCGACAGCCGGTGTCTCAAACCTAGCCGTTAGATGTAGAAGTATGATGAAGTTTAATCACAAACGTACCTGAAGTAGAAGCGCACGCTCCCGAAGCTCGAAACTTCTTCAGGCCCTCTAGGTACTTAGGGCAGCTCCGACGCATATGACCCTTGACCCCGCTGAAGAAGCAAACCGCCTCTTCCGGAGTCTTAGCTTGAGGGATTGGACCCTTTTGCTTTGGCTCTGGGGTAGGGTTTGGCTTGGGTGCCCCAACCTTGCCCTTACCTTTACCCTTCGGGGTAGAGGCAGGTTTCTTCCTCTTCTTGGACTCACCCTCCTTGATGGCCAAGACGGGAACGGAGGTAGATGGCTTTTGCTTGGTCATGTTGGACTCGGCGGTCCGCAGCATACCATGCAATTCCATTAGGGATTTATCTATCCCATGCATATGATAATTCACAACGAATTGATCATATGATGGTTGGAGAGACCGTAGAATCAAGTCTACCACCATCTCTCTTGCGATGGCAAATCCCAACCTCTCGAGGCGTTCCACCAACGCTTTCATCTTAAGAACGTGGTGGGACACATTCCTGCCTTCTTGCAACCGGCAACCGAGTAGGTCATTGAGACAACCATACCACTCTTGCTTTGCTTGTTGCTGGAACATGTCCGAAAACTCGCGCATCATGTCATAAGTACTCAAGTGCTCCATCGAATTTTGCAAGTTGGAGCTCATAGTGCTTAGCATGAGGCAAGTAACCTCAGTGATGTCTTTGAGGCGATTTTCATACGCCTTCTTGATTGCCCTACTCGCGTTAGATGCAGGGATCTCGGGGATAGGTTCCTCAATGGTGGCCAACTTATCCTCATGACGGAGGACTATTCTTAGTTGCCTCGACCAATGCATGAAATTGGTCCCATCAAGTTTATCTTTCTCCAGAAAAATCCTTAGAGAAAAAGTGAAAAGTGCTTTCCTAAATGGAAAACTTCAGGAGGAAGTCCTGGCTTTGTCAGTTCAAAGTATCCACATCATGTCTATAAGTTAGACAAGGCTTTGTATTGTCTTAAACAAGCTCCAAGAGCTTAGTATGATACCCTGTCCAAATATCTACTATTAGTGGACTTTACTAGAGGTAGTATTGATAAGACACTCTTTATTAAAAAGAGTAAAGGACAGGTAATTCTTGTACAAATCTATGTGGATGACATTATCTTTGGTTCTACAAATGAATCTCTATGTGAATGGTTCTCCAAAGTTATGTCAAAAAGGTACAAGATGAGTATGATGGGTGAAATGACATATTTCCAAGGCTTGCAGATTCAACAAAAGCCTAATGGAATATTCATTAATCAAAGCAAGTATGTTCTTGATTTAATAAAGAAATATGGGTTTGATTCTAGTTCAACCAAGAAAACATCCATGTCACCAGCTGTTAAGCTGAGCAAGGACTCAGATGGAAAGTCTGTATGTCAGTCTACCTATAGAGGAATGATAGGTTCATTACTCTACTTGAAAGCTAGTAGACCTGATATCATGTTTGCTACATGTGTTTGTGCAAGATATCGGGCAGATTCTAAGGAATCACATCTTCAAGCTGTGAAAAGGATCTTTAGGTACCTTAAAGGTACACCAAATCTAGGTCTTTGGTATCCAAAGGACTCTGGATTTCAGTTAGTTGGTTTTTCAGATGCTGACTATGCTGGATGCAAGTTAGACAGAAAATCAACAACAGGAGGATGTCAAATGCTTGGAGGGAAGTTAGTAAGCTGGACTAGTAAGAAACAGAACTCAGTGGCTACTTCAACTGCTGAAGCTAAGTATGTTGCTGCAGGAAGCTGTTGTGCTAAAATTCTTTGGATGCAACATCAGCTTCAAGACTTTGGTATGAATTTTAGGAATACTCCTATTTTCTGTGATAACCAAAGTGTAATAGCCATCACATATAATCCAGTCTTCCACTCACGAACCAAGCATATAGAAATTAGACATCACTTCATCAGAGACATCGTGGAAAAAGGTAAAGTTGAAATAAGTTTTATCTCCACAGATGATCAATTAGCAGATATCTTCACCAAACCTCTTGATGAGAAAAGGTTTTCATATCTGCTAAGTAAATTGGGTATGCTCAACCCCTAGATAAGTTTCTAAAACTGAGTTTCAGCTTGACAAAGACTATGTGTCTTAAGCTGAGCATTCAGTTTATCGATATGTACTCATAAACTATTTACTTGGTCAAGCTAAGTGATAAGTTCACACGTTTGGTCTGTTCCAAACATGTTTTAACTGCTAAGTGTGGTTAAAATATCGTTTTGAGTTAGTCTCAAATAAAAATGACTAAGTGTCATTGATTCTGAGTTGTGTGCTCCACTCAAGCTGAGTGTAAAACTCAAGCCGAGTGCTCAAATCAAGCTGAGTGCTAGACTCATACTGAGTGATATGTTTACTCAGTTTGGTATGTCCAAACCATGTTTTAATTACTATGTGTTATTAATTCATGAGATATTATCTTTGAGTCAGTCTCAAATCAAGTTTTATACCGATTACGTATTGGTGTAATACAACAGTGTAAATAATATTTTTGTAAGTCAAGAATGTTATCTTACAAACTTATCCGTTGGGATATGATGTGTTTCATCTCAATTACTGTTTCATCTATTTGTAAGTTCGTTATAGTAACGGATAAATAGGGATTTCCAACGGTAACTTTTCTCTCTCCTAAAAAAGGTATATATATTGATTGTAACCGAAATTCAGACGTTTACGCTTACTAGACTTCTGATATACTCACTATACCTTCTAAAACCATCTATTTGCTAAGTGCATTTCACTGTTCAATCGATTTTGAAACCCTAAATCGCTCAGTGCGAATTGCGTATTTACTCAGTGTGAATCAAAAAATATTCTATGATGGACAGAACCATTCTAAATCTGAGTGATCGAATGGTAAGGGGTGCTTCCTTCAAGAACAACTGATTGCCATTGATTAAAATCAACAATCAACGTGCTTGGCTAGCAATCCCTGAACGCAAGAGAAATAGGGGCTACGAAGCGTGGGTGGATTATATCCGTAAATGCCCACTAGCATTCGTTTTTACTGGAGCACCAATCCATGTGGTTCTCAACACTTACTGGGTTTCTGGTAGATATGTGTTTTTGACCAGAACAGTGGCGAAATCAGAGGCACGGTGCTGAATGGGGAGAGAACCATCGTCCTCATAGTTCAACGGCTAAGGGAAGTTCTTTGACTCCCTCAAAACGATGTGTTCGAGCCTGCTGTGACGAGGCAGGTGGCAAGGTCAGTCCTACCCAGAATGGGTCACCCACAAATAGAGGGTGTAATAAAAAAGGCCATCTTTCCAACCGGATAGGGATTTATGGTGTCAACAGTGATTCGTTCACTTTGTACCAAGGTTGGAGGACTGGAGCAGGTTAATGAGTTTGAGATGCAGCTGCTATACAACATCTACTTTGCATGATATGGATTATGCACTGCTCATCTTCAACGAACTCAAGGTCCAAGTGATGAAGACCACGTGGGATCTTCATGTACCGTTTATAAGGTACCTGTCCTTGGCATTTGAAGCTGAGCTAGGGACAACACTGTATGAATCTGGTCAGGATTTGTTCCTCACACCAGCACTCAGCTCCAAGATGTTCAACAATGACATCTTTCCAGAGCAGGAAGGCCTAAGTGAGCCTATGCAATGGATAGCTGAGAGGGCTTCATCTGGAAGTGAAGCTGAGTGGTCTACTCAAGGGGGAGCAGCTCAAGCTGACCCAGAGGTTCAAGCTGAGCACTCCACTCAAGCTGAGCCAGCAAATATTCAAGCTGCACCAAGTATGACTTCTCCACTTTTCTCTTCTTCTTACTTTTCTCCATCTTCATTTGGAGATAAGACTGTGGTAAGCCCAACCCAGTCTAACCCATCTCCTCCACCTTCTTTCCATCATAAAATCCACTCTGAAGCCAACCTTGGTGTGCCCACTGCTACCAAGGTAAATATCCAAACCTATATTAGACAAACTGCCAAAGCTGGTGTCACAACTAAAGGTACCACTGGAGCTGAAATCACATTGATTCCTCCACCGGCAGGAGTTGAGGGGGAGACACCTACTCTTCAGGTGCCAACCTCAAGGCTCGTTCAAACCCAACAGCCTAAACTGGGTGTGGTGACTACTCAACCTACACTTACTCGAGCCATGGGAGAGCCTACTACTGTGCCTAAGCAGACACACTTAGGTAACATTGAAGATCTGACCAATCCCCAGGGTCAATGACCCCCTCCTCACCACATAAGCCAACCACCTACTCAGACTCATCACGTTTTGAGCCTAATTACTTCTCTTCACTTCTCACACTCTCCAGCATGACCTGTCAATGATTCATCTCATTACCAAGGTGAATTATAGAGTCCAACTTCTAGTGCACATGACCTTGAGAGTATACACCAACACTTGGATGATGCACTCAAACACTCTCCTCAGAACCTTGACTATTTTACTACAGAGGAACAACAATATGAGTTTAAGGGTAGGAGTCAGTCTCCTCAGGATGAAGCTGCCTCCTCAGGCATTCAAGAACTCAAGAAATACATTGCATCTCAGTTTGGCTTGTTCCACCTCAAACAAAAGAAACACAAACACCAAATCTATCAGAGGCTTCACAAGCTGACAAAGGATGTCAAGGAAATTGCCTCTGCCGTTGCTGCACTACAAAAAAACCGACTTCGAACCCTGTTGATGATGACAAAAAGGGGGAGAAAGTTCAAGTTGAAGCTGTTGCTGAGTTAGTTCAAGCTGGGGCTGAGGCTCTACTAGTGCTAGCAAAAGGAGCTGAGAGACAAGCTCAAATTGAGGGGGAGCTAGAGAAAGAGGAACCTACAGCTAAAAGATAAAAAATGGTAGTATCTGAATCTGAAGCTGACAGTGTATCCGAAACTGAGGAGGAGAAAGTTACGAGGTTAATGATTGAGATGCTCAAGCAAGAGGAAGCTGATGAGCTTGGTATATCTATTGCTGAGCTGAAAAAAAAGAGAAAGGAAAAGGAAGTGAGGGACCAAGAAAGAGAAAAAGAGAGAAAATCTTTAGCCCAAGCTGAAGCTGATTATTCTGGTCCAAGGCCTTATCCGATCCTATATACAGATGCAGATACTCAGGAGTGCTACTTCAGACGAAGCACCAGCAAGGAAATCAAGAGCATGACTCTGAGCAGAGTAAATGGAGCCATCATTCTCACCTTTCTATTTGATGATAAGTTAACAGTGGGAATGGACCTGAGATATGTTCACAGGATGGGCTACATTGAGTGGAAAAGAATAATTATGATGCTCAAGAAATTCAAAAAGAGTCAGATCAAGCAAGAGATTACAACTGAAGTCTCTAAGCTGATTTCTTGAGCTGAGGAGCTGAGATGTGTTCCAGTTCCTGCTCTGCAATGGGAGAGCTTATTTAAGATACCTAAAGGTGTTGCATTCAAAGAGAACCAAGCTATTGACACACCAGTTCAGGGGTTCATGTTTAAGGATCAGGCAGGAAATCCTAGCTTCATCAAACTTTCAGAGATATGTTATCTGAAGGCTAAGGATGCCTTACAAATAAGGAGTTGCTGTGGTGATGAAAGTGAAAATCATTTTGTGAGATACAGCTGAACAAAATCATCCGCATACAACAAAAGGAACTCAAGGGAGATACAGAAGCTGAAATAGTACTAGAAGAAATTAATAGAGAAATCATACTTTTGGAAGTTATGCATCCAGAGTTCAAGAGACAACTTTTGTAATAGATTAGTTCTATCGATAATTATTAGATCAGTTCTAATAATATGTAAGCACTAAGTGTGCATGATCTAAGTGATCAAAATTTTGTATTATGATATGTTCAATTTAATGAATATAAAGTATTGGTTTGATATGTTCAACTGTTTATGATATGTTCATATTTCTTAGTCTCATGAGTTCAGCTTGAATGAATAATTTGATTAGTTCATGCTCATTATTATGATTGGTTGGTATGGTCAACTTATAATTGATAAGTTCAATTAATATTTGATTAGTTCAAAAATAAAGTATTAATAAGTTTAAGATTTGAAACATAATTCTGTTAAACAAACTTAAGAACTGTTTGATGCTTTTGTCATCATCAAATAGGGGGAGTTTGATGGTCAAATGATCTCATCAGTTGAGATTTGATGAGACAAAGTTAAGTTTGTAAGATATGTTCTAAATACAACTTAAACAGAATTATGAAGCTTGATCAGACTAAGCACTTGAAGTGTTTCAGACTGAGCATAAGCTGAGTATGAGCTGAGCATATAGTCGATTAGCTTAGACTATATCTTAGTCAACTTATCACTATGTTTGATAAGCTGTGTGTGTCGCCTAAGGTATAGGTTGAGTATTCAGCTTGATGCGTTTCGAGTTGAGTGACTCAGCTTACAGACTGAGTCAGCTTAACATAGTTGCTAAGTAAGTTCTAGCTAACTCTTATGACTTCTAAGGATAAGTTAGTCATTGTACATGTTAATACATGTTTGTGTTCGAGTTTGTTCTCGAAGGACTCAACTTGATGAGTTTCAAGCTGAGTAACTCAGCCCGACTAAAGAAGTCAGTGTCAGGATCGGATATAGATTATATCAAATAACAAGAACTAACTTTTGAATAACAAATCAGAGTTGAATAAAAAGTTAATCTTTACCTATGATCACAATCAACTAAGAAGTTGCGGAATCACACTTAATTGATTAAAGAAGGTTTTGAACACAAAGCAATTCAATCAAACAGTAGTTTTATTGATCAACCAGAATGATTACAATAGCAAACTTTACCCCCAATCTAACTTATTATGTTAGACGAAGAACACAGATTGTTCTTAGGTTTCAACGAGAAACTTAGAGGCTTAGCACTATTCTGAAAGCAAATTACAATTTTTTAAGAATGAATGCAAAAACTTAATCAATAAGTACGTACATATTATAAATTCTAATCTAGCATTTATATACTCCTTGATCTTCCTTGATTTGCTGACAGTTAGGTAATCTTCTATCTTCTGAGATAATCTTGATGATCTTCCAAATATTTCGAGATATCTTCAAAGATAGGGTTTTCCATATTTAGCTCAACCGAAACTGTTCATTGGATGCAACAGTTCTGGTTCTTCTAACAGTCTTCGGCTTCAAGGTCTCCAAATAGTTGTAGTAGTTTGTACTAACAGTTCTGAACTCTATATAACAACTTTGAAGTTCACAACAACTGTTGGTTACAACTGTTTTCACAATCTTCACTAACAGTCTTAACAGTTTTGATTTTTGCATGTATAACAGTTTCAATGACTTAGCCAATTTCCCAACAATCTCCCCCTAACTTAAAGTATTGAACAATACAATTAAGTTGTTTGTTTTAAGGGTTCAATCATAGACAAATTAACATAAGTAAAGAACATATTTATCATTTCATGCAAAATCAAACTGTTATAATAAAAAATTCAAGAGATAGAAAAATTACATTTTCTTTGTCTGTATAAGCTCCAATCTCTTCTTCAATCTCTTCATCAGATCTTCCTTCACTTGTGCAGGGCCATAAAACCTTGCTTTCAACATATACATTAGCTTTGGTTTACTGTGCTCGATGAACTCAAGATCAAACCACTGAGTTTGAGCATTTCCCATCACCATGTGATACACCTTTAATCTTTCATATACTTTCACAATAATGATTGGAAATCTTTCATCACTTATCAACATGGGCATCACTCCCAGTGGATTACATATACTAGATAAGTGCATCATCAAGACTTTTATTTCAACCTCAGCTGCCCCTCCGTAGTGTCTTACTCCATATGCATACATCTCCTGTATGTCTCTCCTTGTCACACAATCCATCATATGTAAGAAACTGGAATAACTTTCAATTGGTTCCAGTTCCCTGACAATAGTAAATCCTTGCTTTCCAGTCTCTACCCTCAAAAATTCAAATCTCCACTCAGTAATGTGGGATTTTTGACCAAGCTGCTCTTTTTCTAATTTTTCAATTCTTTCTGCAATCTCCACACTTAGTCTGTCTTGAAGAATGGTTTGAACCTTTTCAGCTTTAGCTTTTTCTTCAGACTTTTGGAATGTTTGGGGCTTTTGAACTGTTTGGGGCTTTTTCTTTTCAACTACTGGCTTGGGAGGTGGAACTGTTTTCTTCTTTACAACTCTTTTTCTTTTTACTCCCTTACAAGCCTTCTTCTCCCTTTCTTCTTCATTCAACTCTTGTGTAAATTCAGCAGCTAGTTGTTGAGCTAGATCATGATCTTTCTTTTCTTGCTGTACAAGCTCAGCATTCAACCTTTGTGCTAATTCCCTATCATGCTCTTCTTGTTGTTCTTTTATGAGCTTGAGCTTGGGAATATCAACCACCACTTCCTTTCCCTTACCTAGCACAGGGGGCATCCTTTCATCTTTCTTTCCTTCAATAATTGCAATGCCTTTAAACCCTGGCTTAGGTGCAAGTGGTTTCAGCTTTGACACTTTTCCATCCAACCATCCATCATCAATCTTTTGTGCCATCTTGAATGTGCTTATATTCAGAGTTTGAGCACCTATTTCAATCAAATGATTTTGTTTAACTTTAGACCATGTTTTAAAAACCTCGGTTGTTGGATAGTCTCCTGTCATGATCATCTTGTTAATCAACACTCTATCCACAGCTGACAACCTTTCTTCTTCTTCTTCCACTTGTTGAACACTTGAAACTGTTTTTCAATTGGTGCAACTGTTGTGCCTTCAGCTGCAACTGTTTGTGTACTAGATGCAACTGTTAGTTCAACTGGTGTAACTGTTTCAGCAGCTGTTTTTGGCTTTAAAGATTTCTGCCCCTTATTGATTGGAACTGTTTAAGCGGAGGGTCTGGCACGAGTAGAAGATTTTTGGAGCATTTGATCATGTGCGTGAAGGACATCAGTAGCCTTCTTCAAAGAAGCTGACAAAAATTTGATTTATTGATCCTGCTTGATAATTAGCTCATTATGCTTTGTCAGAAGCTTGTCATATTGGAAATTCCTCTTTTTGAGATAGAGGAAAGCAGCAACAAATGGTACAAGATCAGGATTCGTCAATTCTTTAAGTTTCATACTTGCCTCAATGTCAGTCAGTGTTGCCACAGTGAACATATCATCGGCAGATAGAACTGGTGGTTCACTTCTAGAAGATCCCTCACCAGTACCCCTCTGTTTTTGGTACTGGGGATTTCCAGAAACTGTTTGACCAGCCTCTGTTGCCGTGGCTGAGGTCTTAGTTATGTTAACCCTGTCATGTTCATCCCTTGCGGATAAAACAGTAGTGTCAGCCTCAAAAACCACATGATCACCCTCTAATGGAGTGATCACCTCCTCATTGTGCCTGGGAGACAGCACGAATGGTTCCCTTTCGATATTCTGCACAGGTGAATGCACCTGTGCAGGGCTAACAGTTTCAGTTTCATGAACTGTGGTGGAAGGAGCACCAACAGTTCTTTTCCTCTTCTTTTGAAATATTTTTAGTGCAGGGGCTTGTGTTGTAGCTCTTTCAAAGGTAGCAGAGGGGATTATTTGAGTATCGTGAGCTGTGGGTTCCAGAGGTGGTGGTGTAGCAATAAGTTGGGCTTCATGCTCACCCCTGGCAGCTCTGTTTCTTGAAAAAAACTCCACCATTGCAGAGAGTGGTGGAGTTATGGCACCTGAGAAATTCTTCCCATTAACCATCAACTTGCTCAATGTGGAGGCCACATGAGCAGAGGGAATTAGGACACTCTTGTGTGCTTTAAGATTTGGCATAAAAAAAGTTTAACAAAACTTGCACAAACCGCGGGTACATAAAAAAGAGACCATATTTGGTCCCGAGATGTTTTACCATGCCATTAAAAATAAGTTTTGAAAAGTTGAAACAACGATTGTTGGCCAAACAGATTAAGGCCAATGCAATGTTGCTTCCAAACTCGTTCCACCCTGTGCGTTTAGGACTTACACACTGCTGGAGAGTATGAATCAAATACTTCCAGTGTGCACAAAAATGTCCTTTGTAGAAGGTACCCTTGCCCCTAGGGCCCTCATACCCAAGCCTAACCAACTCGGTATGCACAAAGTCTAGGGAAACAGAATCAAAATACTCACCATCGCGATCATGAAGTTGAAGAAGTTGGCGGATGGAGTCCTCAGAGATTGAAACATTCAAACCATCAACAGTGGAATCAATCCATTGTACTTCATCAGTTGTTCGAAGGGTAGCATGTTTCTAAAACTGATCAATATGAGAAGTGTAAATGGTTGGGTTTATGGTGAGAGCAGTGTGTAGAGTTGACATCGAGAGATAGTTAATCATGTCGTGGAAAGCAGTAAGATCAGCAGGTTTTGTAAGGAAGGCAAGCATATTGTGTTCTTTGACAAATGGAAGGGGAGCCATTTTGATTTGAGAGCAAAATTCTAGGGTTTTAGCGTTTGATCAAAGTTCAGAACGAGTGAATGAACTGATGAGGAGGGAATTGCCTTATATATATGTTTCGAATATTAGATGCAATTCAAACATCCTCAAAATTCTGTGATTTTTCCTCCCTTAGCATTTCCTCCAAATGCTACAAATCCACCATTGATGCTTCTGAAATCCTTCAAACAATGTGGATTTCCAGTCATGTGCCTTGAGCATCCACTATCCACATGCCAGATAGATCCATGATTGGCCCTATGAATGCTCTGCACAAATAAAATCAGTTAGTAGCAGGAAGTACCCAGGCCATGCAGGTCTTGGGTACACCATTCAAGTCATAATACTTAAACAGAGTTTGGTTCTTTTTGATTTCATCCAAATTAGATTTCTCTAATTTGTGTGAGGAATACTTTGTAAGAACATGTGGTTCCCAATTGTTGTGATTAACATTTGATACCTTTGAACAAACAGTTGTTGTAGATGGTAAAACAGTTGAGTCATCATGTGACTTATTCTGTTTTGCAATTTGAGTACCAGTTTTACCCTCTTCAGAAACTGTTTGTTTCTGCAGTTTCACCCAAGCCAGACCAACAGTTTTTGGTTTTGATAAAACAGTTGTGGAACTGTTAGTTGGTTTGGATGTAACAGTTGTAGAACTGTTAGCCTGTTTTGGCTTAGCAGTTTTAGAACTGTTAATCTGCTTTGACTTAACAGTTTTAGAACTGTTATTTTGCTTTTTGAAACTTGGTTTTTTGGTGCTACACAACTGTGGGTTATAATAACATTATTGAGCCAAGTGATTGGATCTCCCACATGTATAGCACTTTTTAGCTTTCACAATAGGCAAACCAGTTCTTTGTGACCAGAACTGGTTCCTATTTCTTTGATTTCCTCTAACGGGTGCTGACTGAGGAAACTTTTGTACACCATGATTTTGACAAGTGCATGTAGGCATTTCAGTATGCCTTTTTACAGTTTTGAGTTTAGTCTGTGCTTTTGCAGCCTCCTTCTTGGGCTTTCCAACTACAACTTCACCAACTTTCTCCTTTCCTTTGGTCTTGGTACTAACAGTTGAGCTGTTTGGGTTCTTTTTGGAACTGTTAGTGTAGAGATGGGAACTGTTGGCTAGAGTTGTGAAACTTTTTATGGAGTTAACAACTTTTGAGGGTTTTGGCTCATTGGTGAGGGGTTCAGTGGATGCTTTTACAAACACCATAGGTTGTAAAGATGATTTTGTGGGAATGGGCTCACAACAGATGTGATTTTCATATGGAATAACTTCATCCTTCTTCACAACTCCCTCATTCTTATCATCACTCACTGCATACACAACTCCTTCCTCATCACTTTCAAATTGTGGATTAGCTGACTTCAGTTCCTCTGTTAATGATTCATTAACATACCTATCAGCTACATCAGACATGGGAGTTATGTAGTTGTGATTGTATGGAGGTGGGGTCTGCTTATATCCTAAACCAGTTTTCACCTTGTCTCTGATTTGTGATTGTAACAAGGTTTCAAGTTTAAGATTTGTTGCCTTGAACATGCTCATATCAATATCAACACCCTCCAACTTCTTGGTTAACTCATCAACCTTACTTTCCTTCTCACTTAGCTTCTTTTTCAGACTATCAATCTCCTCTTGAAGCTGCTCTTTTTCCCACTTATGATATTTTCTATCATAATCCATTTGCAGTTCATTGGCTTGATAATCTTTTATTTTCTTTTCAAAGCTTTCAATGACTGCACTTGATTCATATCTCCTCTCCTCCATTTTGCTTAGAGCAGCACACATTTTCTTATTGTGCTCTCTAAACCTTTTAACAATAGCTCTACATTCACCAGGACATAGTTTAGAAGATACCTGAATGTCCTCAGATGCTGGTGAATCCAACTTGATGGAGGAGTCAGTCAATGCCATCAAAGCTTTGTTGTTTGTAGCCTCTTCTGCTTGATCAATCCAATCAAACCCATGACCTTCTTGTGAGACCAATGCTGAGGAGGTTTGATTCTGAGTTGGCCTCTGACCTTGATTCTGGACTTGTCCACCAGATCTGCACTCTCTTGCAAAGTGGCCAAGCTGTTGACATTTGAAGCATTTTACCTTTGACTTGTCAAATCCAGCCTTGCCATCAGCTCTGAAATTCATGTTTTGCCTTCCAGTCCTTTTGATGAACCTCTTGGCTCTAACAGTAAGCATGGCCATCTGCCATTTGAGATCCATCTCCTCAAGATCATCAGGGTGCACTTGTTCAAGATCCTCATTGGTGAGGGTTGAATGTGCATGGCTGGCAAGGAAAGCTTTAAGTATAGCATCTGGAGTGTTCACATCTAGTCCAACAGCAGAACTAGTACATGCACAACTATCAAAAGAGTTAGTTAATGAATGGTTTGGTTCCATACCTGAGGATGACAGGAGAGCAGCATTGTGGCTAGGGACAACAGTTTTTCTTTTTCCCTCTATCTCTCCCTCAAACACTATCAAACTATTATAGAGGTCATCTAACTCTATGTCTTCAAGAGAATCCTTAGTCCTCCATTGTGCAGCAAACACAGTCCATTCATCACCTAGAGACCTAAGAAACTTTCTATTTATCTCATCTTGATCAAGCCTAACCTTAGCACTCTCTAGTTGGCTTACCAGCTTGTAAAACCTATCAAAGATTTGGGTGATGCTCTCATTCTTTCCACTGGTGAAGTTCTTATAGGCTTGTTTAAGGAGATCTCTTTGGTTTCTCTTAGAGCTAGCATTCCCAGCAAACCTCTTTTCCAGAGCATTCCAAAGTTCATGAGCATCATCAAATTTCTTGAATTGATGTTGATACTCATTGGGAATTGCAATCTGGAGGATGCTGAGAGCTTTCATCTCAATCACTCTCTCCTTCTTTTCAGCATCTGTCTTTGGTGGTGGCTTCTTCTTTGGTTTTCCAGTCTCATCCAGATCAACAGGGGTAGTGGGAACAGTTTCAATGATTTCCCAAACAGCATAGTCCATTAATTGGACATGCTGCTTGATTCTCAGTTTCCACATCTCAAAATCAGTTGGTTTGAGCATGGGAACATGAATGTTTGACCCAGAGCCATTGTTATCAGAAGATCCACCAGAATCCATTGAAACAAAGTGATTTGAAAACAGTTTTAAAGAACAAAGTAAGATTGAAGCAAAACCTTCAACTGGTGATAAAAAGAACCTTAATGATAAGGCTCTGATACCACTTGTCAGGATCGGATATAGATTATATCAAATAACAAGAACTAACTTTTGAATAACAAATCAGAGTTGAATAAAAAGTTAATCTTTACCTATGATCACAATCAACTAAGAAGTTGCGGAATCACACTTAATTGATTAAAGAAGGTTTTGAACACAAAGCAATTCAATCAAACAGTAGTTTTATTGATCAACCAGAATGATTACAATAGCAAACTTCATCCCCAATCTAACTTATTATGTTAGACGAAGAACACAGACTGTTCTTAGGTTTCAACGAGAAACTTAGAGGCTTAGCACTATTCTGAAAGCAAATTACAATTTTTTAAGAATGAATGCAAAAACTTAATCAATAAGTACGTACATATTATAAATTCTAATCTAGCATTTATATACTCCTTGATCTTCCTTGATTTGCTGACAATTAGGTAATCTTCTATCTTCTGAGATAATCTTGATGATCTTCCAAATATTTCGAGATATCTTCAAAGATAGGGTTTTCCATATTTAGCTCAACCGAAACTGTTCATTGGATGCAACAGTTCTGGTTCTTCTAACAGTCTTCGGCTTCAAGGTCTCCAAACAGTTGTAGTAGTTTGTACTAACAGTTCTGAACTCTATATAACAGCTTTGAAGTTCACAGCAACTGTTGGTTACAACTGTTTTTACAATCTTCACTAACAGTCTTAACAGTTTTGATTTTTGCATGTATAACAGTTTCAATGACTTAGCCAATTTCCCAACAGTCAGTTTAAGAGAATTTAAATATGTTTTAAATTCCTATTACTTTCTATATATCTACGGCATGGATAAGAAGATTCCAGAATCAAGATTGAAGATTGAAGACTCAAGATAGAAGATTCAAGATTCAAGTTTCCCTGTTATCCGTTAGTTTGTTAGCAGATTAGGGTAAGTTCTAGTTTGTTAGGATCCGTAGGAACAAGATTATAAATACTTATCTCCTGATAAGTTTAGAGGTACGGAGCCAGTCTCTAATCTCATCTCAACATAATCATCGTATATGTTACAAATCTTGATACACAGTTTGTAAGTTCAACGTGATCAAGAAATTCACAGATTGCCAACATTGTTCGTGTGTTTGATCTTCACGTCCGTTGTGAAGTTGGTAAGTATTCAATCTGTGAATAAATCCTGTTTAGAGAGTCAGTTTGTATCTATAATCATAAGTTGATTATAGATAGCAAAGTTTGAGAGATTGAGATATTTGATTTAAGTTAGGTGTTTACATATCAAGTATTGCTTACTTGATAGTTCCTGTAATCATCTTCTTATTAATGAAAGGATTCGATTTCATGTGGTTTGATTTGTGTAACACTTTTTATTGATTTGTTCAATTTTCCGCAGAAAGTGTATTCAACCCCCCTTCTACACATTACTTTCTTGTTGATGTTGGGGTTCATGGTTTAGCACAACGGAAGCATACAAGGTCAAAACAAATTTAAAAACACAAAGAAGACCACATGATGAACCCCAAATGAAGTACCAAGCTCTACAACTATATTTTGCAACAAAAACAGAAGAGAGAGTAGAGATTTATACCCCTGATGTCTCTGGTTGGTTGAGTGCACACAAACTCCAAGCTTAAACTCCTTGATAGACTATCCAAGTCCACCCAGAGATTGTTGTGACCTTGTTGTACTAGCACCCCTTGAGCTTAATCCAACACTTGAATTTAGCTTCTGGAACAACACCTTAGACCACCAGGGAATTCTTTCTAAACTCCTCTGAGAAGCTTAGACAACCTTACAAAGTCTCTAACTTTGTGTATGAACTCAAGTGTGTCAAGAGTGTTAGAGAGAGAATGGCATGTGTTTTATAGACCCAAGCATGACCCCAGGACTCCCCAAGGTCGGCCAAGGCCGAATGATAACACCCACATGCATTGGTGGATTGTGGAGGTGAAAGGATAAAGTTGTAATATGTCAGAAGGGATCGCGCCGCTACACGCCCAGGGATAGTGCCGCTAACCGTCCAAAGATAGCGCCGCGATCGCGGCTGAGTTAGCGATGGTAGAGATAACGCCGCTAACTTTGTCCAGGTTACCAACTATCATTATTTATTCTTTCTCACCCCCTTCTTTAGGTAGTTGTCAAGATCAACCCCCGACGTGTGACCCGATAGGCCCATACGTCATCAGAAGTGATCAATTGGCGTACGTGCGTCAGTGGGCATACTCCAACAGTTGATACTCTCACCAAGGGACCAACAATAAGTTCACACATTTGGTTTGTTCCAAACAAGGTTTAACTACTGAGTATGGTTATAATATAAGTTTGAGTTAGTCTCAAATAAAAATGACTAAGTGTCGTTTAATATGAGATGTGTGCTCAACTCAAGCTGAGTGATACAATCAAGATGAGTGCTTGACTCACCCTGAGTGATAAGTTTCCTCAGCTTGGTATGTCCAAACCATGTTTTAATTACTTTGTGTTATTAATTCATATAGAATTATGTTTGAGTCATTCTCAAATTGTAATTTATACTGATTATGTATTGGTGTAATACAAAAGTGTAAATAATATTTTTTATGTCAAGAGTATTATTTTACCAAATTACCCGTTGGATATGATAAGTTTCACCTTTATTCCAGTTATCTCTATCTATTAGTTAGCTAGAATAACGGATAAAAAGGGTCGTACAACGGTAACTTTTCTCTCTTATCAATAAGGTATATATATCGATTATAACTGACCTTCAGAAGTTTACGCCTATTTTCTCTCATTTGAAGTTATTCAACCTATCTATTACACTATCTTTATACCTTCTACTTGCTGTTAGCTCACTATCTTTTTTACTTACATATTCTGATGCATATTCGTAAAATTCTTTCCAGAATATATAGACCCATGAACGTTTTTCCTTATCAGTGCTGTATTTAGGATACACACTGTTTGCTATCCATTTGTTATTATTACTCATTTCATTTCTCATTTTATTTATCATTTTATTTTTTCTGTAGGGGCGATACGATATAGGTGTGAGTATAACTGGGATTTTTCAGTAGAGTTGTATAACCAATGAAGATTAGGTATCCTAGCCTGTTTGCATTAAAAATGACAATTATATATATCCTAGAGCACTGTAGGATATGTATAATTGAAGCATCACATTCTGGGCGTACTCTCACATATAGAAATGCAAAAAACACCAGAAGCCTCGCATCAGATGCTGGAGGCATCTGATACCCCATGTTTTGAGCGTACTCTAGTATACAGTTTTAGCGTTCATGCTTACATGGCTTAGATACCCATCCAACTAGCGCCCTCGCCAATACAACTAGTGTTCCACAACTAGCAGACCAGCTCATACAACTAGCCTTCACGGCCTTCCAACTCTTCCTGTGCCATTACCCGGTGGATATACCAAAGCTATGAGAGGTACAAGGGCACATTGCCTTGTACATCAGCGATTGGACAGGCATTATTGGTATTTACCCAACCATATAGGAGGGATGCCTTAACCAAATCCACCCCCTAGTATCAGAGTGTCACTCCTTGGTAGATAATACTTGTTGGGGAGTCTACCCTTCCCCACCAAGGTTCGATCAGAGTTTCACTCCTTCCTAGGTACAGGCATTAGTTATACTCTAAAGAGTACGCTTAGTAGGGGGGGACTTTTCTGACATCAGGAGATGAAAGCAGTCAAGCAGGCAACAAAGTCGACTATTCGTCTTCACTTCCTCAAAAGTGCTAAAAAGAGCCCCTGGGCGCAGACCCATCCCCAAAGGACTAAACACATTCAGTTATCTTTCAAAGAGCTTATTCGAGAACAACCTATTCTAAAAGCAACCTATTTTAATTTGAAAATAGCTTCTTTTAGGGATGACTATTCTGCAGCGGTAATTGCAAACAGAAAGGGAGCACCGCTTACTCAAGCACTAGTACCGTCTAAGCATCCCACAGCTGATGAAAGAGTACCGGCAACTGGCTGAGCTTCTATTCTAGGATCAGGTCTGCAGCTCCTGCAGTAACAGCTTAGGGGGGATTGGTTTGAATAGCCCTATTGACCAGGAGAGTAAGCATTACCGCAGCTTTTACTCTGTTGCAGGTACGAAGTGAGTTCCATACCATGAAAAAGATTGAAATGGGACCAGGAAGACAACCCACCACTGGAACTCGCTTTGCTCTCGCTCTGCTCGTTCCCACCTGTCTTCTTCCCACTACAGTGACAGTGAAAGATCTTTCTACCTCTGCAATACTCTATATACCTTCTCCATACACCTCAATTGCTAAGTGCAATCACATAGTCCTCTTAACTTGAAATCCTATTCGGTCTGTGCGACATACGATTTTACTAAGTGTGAATCAATTTCGAGTCTAAACATTTATACAATGGACAGGATCATTCTAAACCTAAGTGACAGAATGGTGCGGGGTGCTGCATTCAACAACAATGGAGTGCCATTGCTTAGAGTTAATAATCAACAAGCGTGCCTTGCCATTCCTGTGCGAAAACAGGGCAGGGGATATGAAGAGTGGGTAAACTACATTTGAAAGTGCCCATTATCATTTGCTTTCACAGGAGCACCACTTCATATTGTTCCTTAACACCTACTTGAGTTATGGTATACATGTGTTTGTGATCAGGCTAGAGGAGAAATTAGAGGAACTATTCTAAACGGAGAGAGAACAGTGATAATCACGGTCAATAGGTTAAGGGAAGTTTTACATCTTGCAACTAACGATTTGTTCGAGCCTTCCGTGACAAGACAGGTAGAAAGATTAGTTCTACCAAGAATGGGTCACCTACAAACAGAGGGTGTCATCAAGAAAGCTACATTTCCAACTGGATGGGGTTTCCTAGTATCTACAGTGTCATCAAGAAACCCCATCCAGTTGGAAATGTAGCTTTCTTGATGAGACCCTCTGTTTGTGGGTGACCCATTCTTGGTAGAACTGATCTTGCTACCTGTCTTGTCATGGGAGGCTCGAATAAATCGTTAGTTGGAAGATGTAAAACTTCCCTTAGCCTATTGACCGTGATTATCACTGTTCTCGCTCTGTTTAGAACAGTTCCTCTAATTTCTCCTCTAGCCTAATCACAAACACATGTATACCAAAACTCAAGTAGGTGTCGAGGAACAATATGGAGTGGTGCTCCTGTGAAAGGAAATGATAATGGGCACTTTCGAATGTAGTTTACCCACTCTTCATATCCCCTGCCCTATTTTCGCACAGGAATGGCAAGGCAGGCTTGTTGATTATTAACTTTAATCAATGGCACTCTATTGTTCTTGAATGCAGCACCCCACACCATTCTGTCACTTAGGTTTAGAATGATCCCGTCCATTGTACAAATGTTTAGACTCGAAATTGATTCACACTGAGTAAAATCGTTTGTCGCATAGAGCGAATAGGATTTCAAGTGAAGAGGACGATGTGATTGCACTTAGCAATTGAGGTGTGTGGAGAAGGTATATAGAGTATTGCAGAAGTAGAAAGATGAGAGAAAATAGGCGTAAACTTCTGAAAGTCAGTTATAATCGATATATATACCTTATTGATGAGAGAGAAAAGTTACCGTTGTACGACCCTTTTTATCCGTTATTCTAGCTAACTAATAGATAGAGATAACCGGAATAAAAGTGAAACTTATCATATCCAACGGGTAATTTGGTAAAATAATACTCTTGACATACAAAATATTATTTACACTTTTGTAGTACACCAATACATAATAAGTATAAAATTATAATTTGAGACTGACTCAAACATAATTCCGCATGAATTAATAACACAAAGTAATTAAAACATGGTTTGGAAATACCAAGCTGAGGAAACTTATCACTCAGCGTGAGTCAAGCACTCAGCTTGATTGTATCACTCAGCTTGAGTTGATCACACATCTCAGATTCAATGACACTTAGTCATTTTTATTTGAGACTAACTCAAACTTATATTTTAACCACACTAAGTAGTTAAACCATGTTTGGAACAAACCAAATGTGTGAACTTATCACTCAGCTTGACTACGTAAACAATTTATGGTAACATATCTATAAACTGTACTCTCAGCTGAAGACACATAGTCTTTATCAAGCTGAAACTCAGTTGGAGAAACTTATCTAATGGTTGAGCATACCCAATTTACTTAGCAGATAAGAAAACCTTTTATCATCAAGTGGTTTTGTAACTATATCTGTTAGTTGATCATCTGTGGAGATAAAATTTAATTCAACTTTACCTTTTTCCACAATGTCTCTTATGAAGTGATGTCTAATTTCTATATGCTTTATTCTTGAGTGGAAGACTGGATTATATGTTATAGCTATCGCACTTTGGTTATCACAAAAGATAGGAGTATTCTTGAAATTCATACCAAAGTCTTGAAGCTGATGTTGCATCCACAGAATTTGAGCACAACAGCTTCCTGCAGCAACATACTCAGCTTTAGTAGTTGAAGTAACCACTAAATTCTGCTTCTTACTTGTCCATCTTACTAACTTCCCTCCAAGCATTTAACATCCTCATGTTGTTGATTTTCTGTCTAATTTGCACCCAGCATAAAGCTTGTACTTCTCCTGACTGGGATCCCTCTTCTATGTATCAGGTTGAAAATTTTATCAACTATGAAGATGATGAAAAGAACACTATGTTTGATTATCTATGTGTTGAGTTTCAGTCAAATAATCAAAGAGAAAAGAAGCTAAAATTAGAAATAGAATCACTAAAAGAGATATTAAGTCTTAAAGATGAGAAACTGAAACAAATGACAAAACTGGAAGATGATTTAGCTAATCAAAAGATACTTAATCAGATCTTGGTAAAAGAAACCAATGAAGCAACAATAAAGTTTAATGACCTTCAAAAAGTAGTTAGATCTTGGTGTGTATCTGCTGAGAGACCACTCAGTGTGTCAATGAGCAGATTCCAAAACAAGTTCAAGCTATTATTGGTGGAAATTACTCCCAAGCTGCTAACTGTGTTGAATTTAGCAAGAACATAAATATCTTAGAAAAAGCTGATATTTTACCTCTTACTTTTCAAAAGATTGTAAAAGGAAAAAGTATTATCACTAACAGATTCGTTAAGAGTACAAGTACTCAGCTGAAAGACTCAACCACTTCAAAAGTTGATTCAAGTTCTATTATTTTGACAGATAGCAAAAGTACTGAAAATTTAATTGTAAAGGAAGTAAGTAAAGGAATGGAATCATTTGTTGAGACCAAAGAGACATTCTGTTGTCAAACCTTGAAAGCTGATACATTAAATTTAGGAACTCAGCTGACTGAAAATTCTTTAGCTAATGATATTACATCAGCTGATCAAAAAGTAGATGATAACTGCTCAGCTGATATCCTGTCAGCTGATCATGGATCCTCTTCTGTTTGTTTAGCTGATCAAACATCACTTCAAACTCTTTTAATAGGAGAAACTAAGAGTAAAAGACCTTTTGTTTACAAAAAGTCTCAGTCTGCCATACCTAAAGTTGATCATAAACTCATTTTAACTAAGGGTCAACCTAAGGTAACTGTAAACAAAGACCTTATCAGTTTACAGAATCAGGTGCAACAACTGAATGGTGAAATCTGTCAGCTGATGACTCATAGTCATCAGAAAACAGTTAAGACATCTCTTAGGAAATTACCAAAATATGTTAAAGGCTCCAAAAATAAAAAATGTTATAAATGTGGGAGCAAAGAACATAAGGCAAGTAATTGTTCTCTTGAAGGTAACTCAAGACAGCGGACTGATAATGATAACACAGTTGTTTCTCTCATTCATAAACAACCTAATATAAAGTGGATGGATAGGTGCAATCCACAGGGATCCACTTAAATGTGGATGCCCAAGTGTCACTAACCTTCTTTCAATCACAACTATGCAGGGGCTGAACACATGGTATCTTGACAGTGGATGCTCAAGGACCATGACAGGTTGTAAAGCTTTGCTTAGTAACTACAAAAAGGAAAAAGGTCCAAGAGTGACCTTTGGTGATAACAATTGTGGGCAAACAAAAGGCTACGGAGAACTTCATAATGGGAACCTAACCTTGTCCAATGTATCATATGTTAAAGGGCTTAAGTACAATCTCATCAGCATAAGTTAGCTATGTGATGGTGATCATAAAGTACTCTTTACAAAGACAGGTGGTTCCATTTTAGATCAAGAAGGTAAAACAATAATTTGTGTAAAAAGAACCAAGGATGTATATACTCTTGATATGTCCTCTGGTGATCCATCAAAGTTAACCTGTTTGTATACAAAATCTGCAACTGACACAAACTTGTTATGGCACAAAAGGCTTTCCCATTTAAACTTCAAAAATATTAACAAGATGAGCAAGGGAGATCTAGTGTCAGGACTACCTTCACTGACATATGTTAAGCCTAAATCTTGCTCTGCCTGTGAGAAGGGAAAGCAACACAAGACATCTTTTCCATCTAAGCAAGTCTTCTCCATTACTGAACCTTTCTACATGTTACACATGGATCTATTTGGTCCTGTTGCTACTGCTAGCATTGGTGGAAGTAAGTATGCATTGGTAATTGTTGATGAATTCTCAAGATACACTTGGGTCATCTTCCTAAAAGCAAAGAGTGAGGCTGCTGAAGAAATAATAAGCTTCATAAAGAAGATGGAAGTGCTAAATGGAAATCTGGTAAGGATGCTTAGAAGCGATCATGAAACTGAGTTTAAAAATCAAACTCTAGAAGGTTTCTGTGATGAAAAAGGCATATCTCAAAACTTCTCTGCTCCAAGGACTCCACAACAGAATGGTGTAGCTGAAAGAAGAAACAGAACATTAATTGAAGCTGCAAGAACCATGCTGTGTGAGAGTGGGTTAGGATTTAACTTCTGGGCTGAAGCTGTCAGCTGTGCATGTTTTACACAGAACAGATCTCTTGTGATCAAGAGGCACAACAAAACTCCCTATGAAGTGCTTAAGGGAAGGAAGCCAAACATCAGTTTCTTTCACATCTTTGGGTGTCAGTGCTTCATACTGAACCAGAGAGATCAACTGCAAAAGTTTGCACCCAAGGTAGATGAAGGTGTTTTTGTTGGATATTCTGTGATCTCCAAAGCTTACAGAATTTACAACATCTGAACAAAGGTCATATAAGAATCAATCAATGTAAGTTTTAATGAAAATGACTTTGTTGCTTCCTGTTCTACTAATCCATCTACAGGTGAGGAATTTAATGATTTGCTGCATACTGAAGATAACATTCCAGTATCAGCTGATCAACTCCCATCAGCTGATTCACTCTCGTCAGCTGACATAGATGACTTAGATGAACCTGTTCCAAACTTACAAAACATTTCTACACAACATATCCTAAATCAACCCACACTTTTACTAAATGATGGGAATTATGTTTCAACATCAATGGACTCTAATTCCATATCAAACATTCCTTCATCAGTAGAAGTTTCATCAGCTGACATTCCTGAAATTCTGTCAGCTGACCAACCAGAAGTCTCATCAGCTGACCCAAACCAAAGAATTTCAACTCCTTTAATCCAAACTATTTCAAACTCTCCCAGAATCCAAAATGCCTATAAGGACCACAAGGATCATCCTAAAGATCAAGTCATAGGTAATATAGAAGCACCTATACTAACAAGATCAAAAGCTTGCAATATTTTTTTGTACACTGGTTTTGTTTCTATGATTGAACATAAGAAGGTGGATGAAGCTCTAAATGATCCTTACTGGATTAATGCCATGCAAGAAGAATTGGCAGAATTCACAAGAAACAATGTATGGACTTTGGTGCCAAGATCAAAGGATAAATCCATCATTGGTACTAAGTGGGTGTTTAGAAACAAAATGGATGACCAAGGGCTGATCATCAGAAACAAAGCAAGGTTAGTTGCACAGGGGTATTGTCAAGAAGAAGGTATTGATTATGATGAAACCTTTGCCCCTGTTGCAAGACTTGAAGAAATAAGACTATTTCTAGCCTATGCTGCCTTCAAAGACTTCAAAGTTTTCCAAATGGATGTTAAGAGTGCTTTCCTCAATGGAGAATTGAAGGAAGAGGTATATGTCAAACAACCTCCAGGTTTTGAGGATGCAAGCAAGCCAGATCATGTATACTTATTGAACAAAGCTTTGTATGGTCTAAAGCAAGCACCAAGAGCCTGGTATGACACCCTCTCTTCTTTTTCTAATTAACAAAGGTTTTATAAGAGGAAGCATAAATAGCACCTTGTTTATAAGGAAATTCAAGGGTGATGTGATTCTTGTACAAATATATGTAGATGATATAATATTTTGGTCTACAAGTTTGGATCTTTGTAAAAAGTTTTCAAAACTCATGTCTAATAACTATTAGATGAGCATGATGGGTGAACTAAACTATTTTCTTGGACTTCAAATAAGACAAGAGGTTGATAGAATTTTCATTCATCAAACAAAGTATGTAAATGACTTACTTAAGAAATTTGAGTTTGAAAATTGTTCTTCAATGAAAACACCCATATCCACTGCCTTAAAGCTTGGAAAGGACACTGATGGTAAATCAGTGAACATTACAGCTTATAGAGGTATGATTGGATCTCTTTTATACCTCATTGCAAGTAGACCAGATATTATGTTTTCGACATGTCTTTGTGCTAGATATCAAGCAGATCCCAAAGAATCTCACTTATCTGCAGTTAAAAGGATTTTCAGGTATCTCAAAGGAACTACTAATCTAGGTCTTTGGTACCCCAAAGAGTCTGATTTTGAGTTAGTTGGATACTCTGATTCTGACTTTGCAGGTTGCACACTAGACAGAAAGAGTCCATCTGGGGGTTGTCAATTATTAGGTGGAAGATTAGTCAGCTGGTCAAGCAAGAAACAGAACTCTGTTTCAACTTCTACAGCTGAAGCATAATACATTGCTGCTGGAAGCTGCTGTGCTCAATTGCTATGGCTGCAAAATCAACTACTGGATTATGACATACAGTTTGAAAACTCCCCAATTCTGTGTGACAACACAAGTGCCATATCTATCTCTAACAATCCTGTTTTGCATTAAAAAACTAAGCATATTGAAATCAGACATCATTTTCTTAGAGATAATGTGTAGAAAAAGAAAGTTTCAATGCACTATATAAACACTGATGTTCAATTAGCTGACATTTTTACAAAACCTTTGGATGAGTCTCCGTTCAACTTCCTAATATCCAAACTTGTCATGTTAAACTTGTAATATATTCTGTTCTTAGATAGTTAGTTTTGTGTGAGAAAATAATTTTATATGTGTGTGAAATGAAGTACTTATCTAAGCTTCTACATGTTTTACTTATGGTAGATCAGCTAATGGAATTATGTCAGCTAACGACCATTAGCTGACACTATACCTCAGCTGATAAACCATCAGCTAAAACTTATAAGCTCAGCTAAGTGCACTCATTAGGTGACACTTATTTTATCTCAACATAGATCAGCTGACATTCTTTTTTGTCAGCTGATGATTTTCAAAAGTCAAAAATTCTGTGTCCCCACACTTATTTTATTATTTTCTCATTTGTATTTAATTTGTTAACTAGGTATTTAATTTCTTTTAAAATTGTCCGTTAGTTGTCTGTGTATTTTCTAACTGTTCCGTTTATCACCTTTTTGCAGAAGTGACAGTTACTTTTTGAAATATATTTTGGTGACAGTTTAGGTTTCAAAGGAAGATATAAAGACGTTTTCGAGCGGTTCTTCATTTCTTACGCTTTCAAAATTCCCAAACACTCTTTCTCTCTAAAATCTTCAAACCCTAAACCTTCGTTGCTCAAACTGTTTCACTCTGTAATCATGGTAACTTTCAACTCTGCTTCCACTCCTCTTGCCATTGCTGGTGAGAATGTTAAACCCAACTCTGAACTCATCATTCGTCCCAATAACTTTCGGATAACAACTGAAATTCCCTCAAACAAGGCAAACCAGGGATATGAACCCATGGTTATGTTTATTACTGCCCATCCCCTGTTTCTTTGTCTCTCTGCTCATCCTTACTTCATTTTCCCTCACATTGTTGGTGAGATGTGGTACACTGCTAGGTACCATTCCAATCAAAACCTCATCACCTGCACCTATCTGAATGGCCACATCAACATAAATTTCACTGTCGACACTCTGCGACAGGCCATCTCTCTGCCAAACTTGACTCCTTATCAACCATTTGCTCAAATGGATCAAGTTTTGGAGGTACTACCTCTCATTGGCTACAATGCTCCTGTTGCCCATGGTCAGTACAAGTTGTCTGTGCTGGGACACCCGTGGAAGTATCTGGCAAGTGTCATCACTCGCTGTTTTGGTCCCAAAACTGGAAGCTTCGATCAAATGAACCAGATAGAGATGATGGTACTTCATGCCTTAGTCACAGGGAGGAATATTGACTTTGCCCAAGTCATATTCTCGGATATGGTGGATAAAATTACTCTTGCTACTTCAAAGAAGTCCAAAAGGACTATTGTTCCCTACATAAGGTACTTGAGCTTACTTTTCCTTCATCAGATGCAATGGGAACAGTATACTGGGATAGCTACTGTGCTTGATGCAATGCCCATGCCTTAAATGGGTCAAAATATTTTTAATTTAATAAGGGAAGAGCAAGGTCCAGCTATTACTGCCCAGATGCAAGAATTAATTGATATTGCTGTAGATGAAGCTGAGGTTGAAGAAGAGGTTTTTGCTGAAAACTTGGAAGAACACATGGCTGATGAATTTGAGTCTCCTGATATAATCACTGAGCATTCTGAAGAGTCAGTAACTCATGCTCAAGATGAAGCCATGATTGAAGAAGAAAGGATGGATGAAGGGTTGATGGACACTGCTGATCATGAAATAATATTTAGAGCAGATGTGTTTGATGAACCAGCACAGGATGAGCCTATTAATCCTGATGCTGAGGATGTACAAGAAGCAGATAGTGGTGATGAAAGAGGTAATGCTGGCTATGGTCACACTGAAAACATTCAAGCTACAACCAGCTCATCTTCTCCTAAAGGGATACCAATCACTGAATTCCCTGTCAGTTCCAGTTCTACCACACCACACACTCAACACAGTGAAGAAGAATCTGATGATGATTCTCCAAGTAGGACTCTTGGTGGCACAATTGCTTATCCCAACCCTGATCAACAACAAGGATCGAGCGACTCTGTTCATAGAGCACCAAGTGGTGGAGATGAGAAGGTTCCTGATGCTGAAGAGATCTCTGATAAGCTGGTGGAGCTCATAGAGATCAGCAAAGCAAAACAAGTCTCAGGTATACCTTTATCACTCCCTGAGGACACTCATTTGGTTGACCCCACCAATGAGAATCCATCATCTCCTCCACATGTAACACCCCTACAACTGCCAAGCTCTAGTCAACTCCCAACAGTTGCTAGTTCTACTCCCTCCTACACCCATACTGAATTAAGGTCACAAGAGCTTGTGCACTTTCCACAAGTCTCTGAGGTAGTGTTATCCACACCTCTGACCTCAACTCCTATAGCTACCTCTTATGTTGAGGGGGAGCTTCTGGATGTTGCTTTAACCCAACTGCCAGTGGATGTGCCCTCACAAAAGGTCACATTCGTAAATATGGGATTGCTGCAATCTGGGTCACCCTCCCAACAGGGTGATACCATTGAAAGACAGACCTCCTCCCAAGGTCACACTGTGTCTATATCCCCTGTGAGTCAAGCCTTTCCCTTAGTAAGTTAACAACAACTTGCTACTGAAATAAGGGATACCCCAATGAGTGCAACCCTCACTCACACTCACATACTTGCACCTACTTTTGATTCAATACTTACACATGCTACTGCACTGCCTGTCAATACTATTGGTATAAACCAACCATTAGCACAGGGCACACAATCTGTTCCCAGTGATCTTAGGCCTATAAACCAAGGTCTAAGTGACGGACCTCAATCTATTCCTGTTCTTGGCACCTCAACTCAATCAATTCCTACCGAACCCCTTCCCTCTACCTTCTCTGAACCCTCACCTCAAATAATTCAGAGCCTACTGTCCATCTCTCAAAAGATGGATAGTCTTCAAGCCTATTTCACCTCCTTCCAAACTAAAACAGAAACTCAACTCTCTCATTTAACCCAAGAGATTGAGTCACTAAAGGCTACACAAACCCAACCCACCCCTGCCCCTGTTGATCTTTCACCAATTCTCACCAAATTAGATCAACTTCTTACCCAAACTTCTAATCCAACTCCTATTCCTTCACCTATCATCTCAAACCAAACCATTACCAACCTCAACCAAACAGTTTCTAACCTTCTAACCTAACTCCATACCTTAAGGCCTTCCCCTCCTCACATTTCAGTAACCATACCTGACTCTCTTCTTAGAGTCCCTTCTCTTCTCCAAACCATAACCACTGACCTCCAACACCTAAACAACTACTCCATCCAAAAGCACAGTGAAACCCTCAAAGAATTCACCAATATCACTGATGCTATCCTAAGCCTAAGGAGACCTCCATTCTTCACCCAACCTCCTATCCCTACTCCCTCTCCTACAACTTCACCTATCCCTCCCTCTACCTCCACTCCTTCTCCATCCCCTTACTCTTTTATACCTCCTTCTGTTGCCAGGCCCTCTGACAACTCTCCTTTTACCTTTGCTGATGACAAAAGGGGGAGAAGTCAGTTAGAAGAGAACATTCACCAAATACAATCAGAGCAGCTGTTGATGCATATACAGCTGAGGTTCAGGCTATGCAAGCAGAGGATGCATCTGCCCCCAATGAAACAAAAACTCAAAGAAAATCAGATGTTGAGGGGGAAAATCAATCTGAGGGGGAGTAACCTGCTCAAGATGAGCAGAGGCCAACAAGAAGATTCAAACAAATGGCTAGAAGGAAGAGTGCTAAAAAGCCAAGACAAGATGAATCTTGTGCACCAATCAATGTGCCATCAGAAGATTCTGATGATGATGATGATGAAGATAAGATGCCTCTGTCCTCTCTGCTCAACTTGAAAAAGCAGAGCCTCTCAACTCAAGCTCCAACAGTCGAAACTTCCTCTCCAGTACAATCAAGTCAACCAACTCCCAGCAGCACATCAAGGAGAAAAGGAAAGAAAATAATGTCTGCTGAGGAGATTGAAGAAGAAGAAAGAAGATAGGAAGAGTTAAATCAAGAGGATGAGAATCACAGAGAGTTAAGTGAACTGGCTGCTGCTCTTGGTACAACCATTGAAGATGTTCTGAAAACCAAGGAGAGACACCAGGATTTCACTACTCCTGAAGATCTTGCTGCAATCATTGGTGTCACTGATGATGAATTGGGAGAATTATAAGAAGACGAAATCATCATGCTATCTGCTCACTCACATCCAACACAAGTTGCACCACAGCAAGATGATCCTTCTGTCAAGAAAGTTCCTAAAATAGGAAGAACTCACAGAGAAGCCATTCAAGCATTGCATGAGTTCAACTTTGGAGTTACAACTCAGCAATCTGAAAGAGAGATCAAAGATGTCTTGGAAAACAAGAAGAACTTGATAGAAAGAAAGGATCCAAATCTCATTTCTAGAGTCACTCCATATAAGGGAACAGATGAAGGGCCATATCTCAGATTAGTAAGAAGAGATGAAAGACAAACATATGAGAATGCCTATATGCATCACTGCAAACTGTTCTCCTTCACTGAGATGATTGTGACTCTGTACCACCTCCTTAAAGCCAAAAGTGAAATTGCCACATGGTTCATAAACAAATTCAAATACTGGATCAGAATGGTTGTCTACTACAGGATATGTACTCATGATCAATTTGTGGAACACATTGATGTGATTGAGGATGCCTTCAAGAAATCCTCCAAAGATTTTGTACCTGCTGAACGGATTATACTTAATCCTGATCATCCTTACCTATCTGCATATGAAAATCTCAACACTGCTCTGCCCTCCAACATTGAGCCAGAAATGTTTAAGTACATAACTGAACCTGAAAGAGGGATATTCTTCAAGAACAGAGCTGGTGTTTGGAGATTCCTAAGAGAAACTGACTTAGGAAGAGCCCCTGGAGAATTAATCTTTCAAGCTGCACATTTAACAAGGGGACAGACAGGAAGTGAGCATTTTGAAAATCTGATTCAAGCAAGAGCTGAAGAGTTGTTGGCTGCAAATCCACTGAACAGAATTCTGGATGTAAAAGAAGAACCTTGGTGGGAAGAAAACTGAAACTTCATAACTAGATTAGATGTAATTTCAAATTCCTAGAATAGTTCAACTTCTGTACTTAGTATTAACTCATAGTTAGATTGCATTATACAAACTCTGATGTAAATACTTTATTCTGTAATCAAGCTTGAAACTTTGATCATGGACTACTTAGCTAAAATGCTAGTATAGATGACTCTTAGTAAATAGCTCACATAGTGTAAATAAAGAAAATATAAAAAAAAGCAGAAAAGGGATGAAAGATACCACAAAAACAGAACATGGTACTTCATAAATGAAAAGATTCCCAAAAACAGAACATCAGGGAACATATATTAAAGAGTTACCAAAAACAGATAGCTAGGTAACCAAAAATGCACTTAAAAGTTTTATCTTTACAAATTCGAGTCAAACTGATTCTTCTTAAACAGATAAGGTTTTGTCATCATCAAATAGGGGGAGATTGTTGGGGAGATAGCAATATCAAACCTAAATCAAACCTATCTATTAAGTAAAATAGGATTTGATGTTAACAAAACCATATATTCAGTTTTGGACTTAGATTGATGAAAAACAAGTGTTGTTTTTCATCTTAGACTTAAAGAATTTCTAAGTAAGAAATGTCAGCTGACGAATCATAGTGTCAGCTGAACACTGAGTATCAACCAAAGGACCAGCTTCAGGAAGATCAGCTGAGAAGAAAAGACAAGTCAAGAAGCATCAGCTGAGGATCTACAATGGATCAGCTGATGGTCCAAAATCATCAGCTGAGGAAAATTTCAAGATCAGCTGAGCTATCAAGGATCAGCTGACACAATCACATTGATCAGCTGATGCCTCCAATCTGTCAGATAAGGTATTTACTACTTATCCAATCTTTTCTTCATAAGCTGATCATACTCAAACGATGAGCTGAGCCCTTGAGATCAGCTGACAGTTTAGTTTGATCAGTTGGTTAGCTATATCTTGATTTGTATTATTGGCTGAGCATTTCGATCAGCTGAGCAAATCTAGTCAGCTAAGTCTTTCACATTTATCCTTAGCTGAGCATATTTACATTTGCAGTTCAGTGTCTGTTAGCTGAGTCTTTATTCTATATCTCAGTTAATATATTTTCTATGTAATATTTTCTTTAGTCAAAAGCAGAACATGTGTTGTTCTTATTATGCCTTAGATCTCTCTTTGTAAAAGTACTTGGCACCTTTTGTATCTGCAAACAAACAAAAAAGGATAGATCTTTATCCCCTGGAAAAGGAGAAAGATACTCTTGAAAAGAAGATCTCGAAGATATGATGTTAAGTATGGCTGGCAACTCCATACTTGGTAAAGTCAAATCTTCAGAAAGCATGGTGTTGATTAAAGCACAAGCATGATAGGAGAAGTTTACTTTTCCAAGATATAAAGGTAATACTTTAATAATATAATAATAGATAGTGGGTACACTCATTACTGAAAAGTATGTTCACTTTACACACTTTGTGTATAAAGTTAACTTACTTTTCACCCACTAACTTTATCTATTATAATATTATTAAACCAAGTACCTTTGTCTCCTTCTCTCTTCATCAACCCGGACACACTTTGCTTATATATACTCATGCATGGAAAAATGCTAAGTATGCGTTAAAAAACACTGAAATCTCATAAGCTGAGAATTAGAAGAGTTAGCATTTTATTTTCAGAGTAACAAACTTGTTCATGTGTTGAACATCTTAGACATTAGTTGTTTAAGATTAGCATTGTCTATGTGTTAGACAAATCTAATTGCCACCTTTTATTGAACTTAGATTTTCCGCATCTAGTTCATGTAATTCTTGATTAACATCAGTAAGAATTATATAAAAGTAAACCGTGTGTCTCTTAAATTTTAATTTGCTAAAGTTTGTATTCAACCCCCTTCTACAAACATTTGTTGTTGTAGTATCCATTCGGGACCAACACCTTTCGGATCTTGGTTCAAGTTTGTCCTTTACCTCTCGTCTAACGAAGGCAGGACATCCCGAAACCTTGAGATATGCGACCTTTGGAGCAACTCCATGCCACATCTCATAAGGTGTATTTTGGACCTTCTTAGTCTGTACGAGGTTAAGAATCCTAACCGCCGACTCGAGAGCGTACCCCCAAAAACTAATGGGTACTTCTGTGCGACTCATCATTGATCGGACCATGTCCAACAATGTCCGATTCCTCCGCTCGGCGACACCATTCAATTGTGGCGTCCTAGGAGGAGTTAGTTGTGAAATAATCCCACAACTAGCTAGATGATCACGGAACTTTAAGCTCAAGTACTCGCCTCCTCTATCGGAGCGAAGTATCTTGATAGTCTTGCCCAATTGATTCTGGACTTCGTTTTGGAATGTCTTAAAGACCTCAAAGGTCCCAGACTTATGCCTAATAAAGTAGACATATCCATATCGACTGAAATCATCAGTGAATGTAACAAAGTATCTAGAGTTGTTCCTTGTAACATGCTTGAACGGACCGCATACATCGGTATGCACTATTTCCAACAAGCATTTAGCCCTTCACCCACACCGGTAAAGGGTGACTTAGTCATCTTGCCTAATAAACAAGACTCGCATGCTTCATTTGACCCGAGGTCAAATGATTCCAAGATCCCATCCACTTGGAGCTTGGTGATGCATTTCTTGTTTATATGGCCAAGACGACTATGCCATAAGGAAAACTTATCCATTTTTGGATCCAGAATCAATGTTCATGATTGATCTATTATTTTCTATGTATGCATCAGCTTCGTATATACCACGACATGGATAAGCTTTAAAATAACAAACATCATTTTTAAAACAACAAATATAACCATTTTAAAAATTAAAACAATATCCATCGTCATACAAAGCGTAGAAAGATAAAATTTTTCGTGCCATAAGAGGCGAATAGCATACATCTTTTAAAATAATAGAGTAGCCAGTTTTGAAAGTAAGCTCGACACTTCCTTTCTCTAACACGGGGACGACCTCCTTGTTCCCCATGGTTAGCTCCAGCTCCCCATCTCTCAGCCTTCTACTTCCCTTTAGCACATGCACCATATTACAAATGTTAGTGCGACAGCCGGTGTCTCAAACCTAGCCGTTAGATGTAGAAGTATGATGAAGTTTAATCACAAACGTACCTGAAGTAGAAGCGCACGCTCCCGAAGCTCGAAACTTCTTCAGGCCCTCTAGGTACTTAGGGCAGCTCCGACGCATATGACCCTTGACCCCGCTGAAGAAGCAAACCGCCTCTTCCGGAGTCTTAGCTTGAGGGATTGGACCCTTTTGCTTTGGCTCTGGGGTAGGGTTTGGCTTGGGTGCCCCAACCTTGCCCTTACCTTTACCCTTCGGGGTAGAGGCAGGTTTCTTCCTCTTCTTGGACTCACCCTCCTTGATGGCCAAGACGGGAACGGAGGTAGATGGCTTTTGCTTGGTCATGTTGGACTCGGCGGTCCGCAGCATACCATGCAATTCCATTAGGGATTTATCTATCCCATGCATATGATAATTCACAACGAATTGATCATATGATGGTTGGAGAGACCGTAGAATCAAGTCTACCACCATCTCTCTTGCGATGGCAAATCCCAACCTCTCGAGGCGTTCCACCAACGCTTTCATCTTAAGAACGTGGTGGGACACATTCCTGCCTTCTTGCAACCGGCAACCGAGTAGGTCATTGAGACAACCATACCACTCTTGCTTTGCTTGTTGCTGGAACATGTCCGAAAACTCGCGCATCATGTCATAAGTACTCAAGTGCTCCATCGAATTTTGCAAGTTGGAGCTCATAGTGCTTAGCATGAGGCAAGTAACCTCAGTGATGTCTTTGAGGCGATTTTCATACGCCTTCTTGATTGCCCTACTCGCGTTAGATGCAGGGATCTCGGGGATAGGTTCCTCAATGGTGGCCAACTTATCCTCATGACGGAGGACTATTCTTAGTTGCCTCGACCAATGCATGAAATTGGTCCCATCAAGTTTATCTTTCTCCAGAAAAATCCTTAGAGAAAAAGTGGTGTTGTAGTTGGTGCTAGTTGATGCCATCTATAAAACGCAAAGTAGATTTGGTTAGTTTGATTGAAATCCTCGTTAAAATAATTACCCCAAATGTTTAATGAAAAACAACTATTTTAACAAGGGCTAAGAACCATATTTCACCTTGCACCATGACGGGTTTTCCGCGGATCACGTGGCAAAGCTATTTAGGCCGGCAACCATTGACCGATTGCAATCCACTATTGCAACTCTTAGTTACTTGCAGGATCCTACTTGACAACCATTGTGCCAAGCTTGACATGTTTGATCCCTCCACACCAATCTCAAAGTAATATTTTACATAATCTCGGCTAGAGCTCGACGATTATATAAAATATTAATTTGAAACCATGAATCAACAATCAAGATACACTGTGGTACTCTAGCCCAATAATCGACTTGGCTAAAGCTCGATAATCGACCTTGCGAGTTGCCACACGCACCTTCCACACAACTCACACAAAAATTGACTCGGCTAAAGCTTGACAATCAACCCTTGTGCGGTTAGATTTGGGTGGTGTCATCTTATGGACGGCGTGAGATTTACATTTAGAAAACGGGATTTAGTTTTCCGGTTAAAAAACCATTTTTGAGTTTTGATTAACAAAAGTGACAAAAACCAAGTATTTTCACTATGCGGATACTAAACCAATTATATCCTATTTGTTAATCAAGTGTGCGCGCGAGAGTTGTTAAACCATTTTTAAAACTCTTGGGTTTTATTATTTGTCAAAAATTGTCTAGCATTCAATAGTCCTACAACTCATACATAAACAATCTATAATAAAACCATCACACGCATACACATATTCTAGTTGGTAACCATGCCCCTAAAACCTATGCGTTTTTCCCGTGAGCCACTACGGGAAAACAAAGTCATCTAAGGACAAAACTTCATTGACTTTGGATGTGCTCCCACTAAACCCGCCACCTCCATTGGGCCTCCCGGATTTGTGTTCGCCAAGCCGTCACTCCATAGACTCCCGATGGTTGCTCCATATTATAATTACATAGAAAATTAAATAAATGGCATGCAAGCCACAAATTCGTATTTTCTAGTACAAATACATAATATGGAACATTTAAATGGCATGCAAGCCACAAATACAAATTACATACCAAATAAATAAAATTAATTATTATTACAAACCATGTGACTTAAAGTCACCAAATGAATGAATAATAATAAAATCACACAACCAAACATCCACAAGGTCTAGGGCATATTCTAGGGTTACCAACATCACATGGACATACAAGATTCACTATTGAACAACAACATGGTGTGCCACACAAAACCATGTAATCTTATGTATAATGGTTAAGATTTTTCAAAACACTCAAGGAACCAAAAAATATCATGTACTTATGCATTAGTAACACCAAACTATTTTTGATGAAAAATATTCATAAATACATAATGTAAGTATATGAAATTATCATTTTCATACCAAAATAATAATATACATATAAATACACTAACCATTATACAAGGCAACTTAAATATAAAATTTTAATTTATGGACACAAAAAATCCAAAAACTAAAATATAATTCCAAAAACCCAAAAAATAATTTTTAAAGTTTAAAAAACCAAAAACAGCACTGCCAGACATGGTAGCACCGCTACATTTAAGGAGTTAGCGCCACTAACTGCTAACATATAGACTTTCCATCTGAGTCCTTGTTCAGCTTGACAGCTGGTGACATGGGTGTTTTCATGGTTGAACTAGAATCAAAACCATATTTCTTTATCAAATCAAGAACATACTTGCTTTGATTTATGAATATTCCATCAGGCTTTTGTTGAATCTGTAAGCCTAGGAAATATGTCATTTCACCCATCATACTCATCTTGTACCTTTTTGATAGAGCTTTGGAGAACCATTCACATAGAGATTCATTGGCAGAACCAAAGAAAATGTCATCCACATAGTGTTGGGGTTCTGTGAACACAGCGGAAGTACTAAGGTACAACAAGCCAAGCACAATGTACAAACAAATAAAACATAAAACCACAAAATGGACCAACCTCTATGACTAACATTTTGCAACATAAAAAAGAAGAAGGAAAGAAAATATACCCTTTCCTTAGCTCCTGGAGTTGTTGAGTTGAATGAAGAAATGACAAGAGACCGAATGGAACCTCCTCTCTATCGAAGTCCACCCCGGGTGCACGTTCAACTCCTTGTACTAGCAAGCTCTAGTGTACTTCAAACTTGAAAACACTAGTAGAACAACAAGGAAACTCCAGGAACACTCTCTCTTGCACTCAATATGAAACCCTTATGAGAGCTCTAAGTGTATATGTGAGAGAGATTGGCAAAAGATTAGAATCAAAGGCAAAAGGGTCCTTTTTATAAACCTCCAAGTGCCCCCAGATCTCCCTTGGCCGGCCAAGAGCCAATGATGGTCTTAACATGCATTGGCCAAAGAGAGAGGTGAGCAAAAAGCACATGCAAACCCAGTCGGACGTTAGCGCCGCTAACCATAACAGTGTAGCGGCGCTAACCCCTAAGAGTTAGCGGGCGCTAAGTGCCTGCCAGACTCATCCTTTTGTAATTTGCCAATTTTAGTCCCTGAACTTTTCTTGCTATCGAGATTGAACCCCGGTGTGTGACCCAATAGGCTCATACATCATCGGTAGTGATCTATATGGCGTACCTGCGTCAGTGGGCATACTCCAACACATAGATCTGTACAAGAATCACTTGTCCTTTACTCTTTTGAATGAAGAGTATCTTATCAATACTACCTCTGGTGAAGTCCATTGATAGTAGATATTTGGACAGTGTATCATACCAAGCTCTTGGAGCTTGTTTTAGACCATATAAAGCCTTGTTTAACTTGTATACATGATGTGGATACTTTGAACTGACAAAGCCAGGAGGTTGTTTCACATAGACTTCCTCCTGAAGTTTTCCATTTAGGAAAACACTTTTCTCATCCATTTGATAGACTTTGAAGTCTTTATGTGCTGCATAAGCTAAGAATAGTCTAATAGCTTCAATTCTAGCGACAGGGGCAAATGTCTCATCATAATCTATTCCTTCTTCTTGTCTATACCCTTGTGCTACCAGCCTAGCTTTGTTCCTAACAATCATTCCATCCTTGTCCATCTTGTTTCTATATACACACTTAGTGCCTATAATTGTATGATCTTTGGGGGCCGGGACAAGATTCCATACCTTATTTCTCTCAAACTCAGTCAATTCCTCCTGCATTGCTTCAATCCAGTCTTCATCCTCTAAGGCTTGTTCAGTCTTCTTTGGTTCTATTTGAGATAGAAAACCAAAATAATCAGCATAGTTTGGTGTTGCCTTTGATCTGGTGGTCACTCCTTCTTGAATGTTACCAATCACTTGATCTTGTGGATGATCTTTGAGGAACTTAAAGGTTGTAGTAGGAGAGTGTGGTTCTAGGCTTGATTGATATTGAGGACTCTGAGGTGAACCTACATCCTCAATCTTAATTGCAGCATTGTCATCAACTATTGAACACTAAGATCTACAGTCTGGGTAGTATCCTCTCCAAAAGGATTAAAGAACTCATCTTCTTTCTCAGCTTGAGAATCTTTTGGAGGCTGTGATGATCTTTTAGATGTACAAACATCATCATCACTATCTTCACCATCTATGACATACATAGGATTGGACCTTTTGGCTTCCTTAGGCTTCTCAAGCTTACTCAGATTGATTGAGTCAGCTTGATCAACACTGTCTTCATCAAAGGAGACATGAATTGATTCTTCTATTGCCTTTCTCCTTGAGTTTTATACTCTGTAAGATTTGGAGATTGAGGAGTAACCAACAAAAATTCCAGGATCAGCTTTAGGTTCCAACTTATGGAGCTGATCTTTTTGATTCAACACATAGCATTTTGAACCAAAGACATGGAAGTAACCTATATTATGCTTTCTTGGTTTATACATTTCATATGCAGTTTTGCCATGTATTTTGATTATGATTGATCTATTTTGGGTGTAACATGCTATACCAACAGACTCATCCCAAAAATAGAGTTTCAATCCTGCCTCACACAGCATTGTTCTAGCAGCCTCAATTAAGGTCCTGTTTCTTCTTTCAGCAACTCCATTTTGTTGAAGAGTTTTAATTGAAGAGAAATTTTGTATTATTCCTTTTTGTTCACAAAAGCCTTCTAGGGTTGAGTTTCTAAACTCAGTCCCATGATCACTTCTGAGTTGCTTAACAGACTTACCTTTTTGCAACTCTTCCTGTGTAATAAAACTTATTATCTCCAGGGCAGCTTCACTTTTGGCTTTAAGGAATATTACCCAAGTGAATCTAGAGAACTCATCAACTATCACCAGAGTGTACTTCTTGCCACTTAGGCTTGGAGTACTTATGGGTCCAAACAGATCCATATGCAACATATGCAATGGGTCTGTTATTGAAAAGTTTTGCTTTGACTAAAAGGACCCTTTATGATGTTTCCCTTGTTCACAAGCTGACTATAGTTTGTCTTTGATAAATGTGATCTTAGGCAATCCAGAGACTAACTCTTTGTTGTATAATATATTTATATATTTGAAATTCAAATGTGACAACCTTTTATGCCATAGCCAACTCAGCTTAGGAACAGATTGAGAATATAAGCAGGTTTCTGTATAAGGATCTGCAGATATGAGATCAAGTAGATACATATTTCTTTCTCTCTTTGCTAATAGCACTGGCTTACCCATTGCATTGTAGACTGTTCCTTCTTTCTTTCTAAAAGTAACAACATTGTCTTCATCAGACAATTGACTGATACTTATCAGATTGTATTTAAGACCTTTAACATATGAAACTCTCTGGAAAGTAACCTTGCCAACATCCATCTTCCTATATCCTTTAGTTCTTCCATGGGAATTATCACCAAATGTTACTTTAGGACCTTCATCTTCCTGGAATTCACTTAGAAGTCCTTTCCACCCTGTCATGTGCCTTGAGCATCCACTATCTAAGTACCATTTACTCGAACCATGAACATGAAAAACTAAACATATTAGTTTTGTTTAGGAATCCCCTCTAAAGTAGAGTCAGATGATGAGCATTTAGCCGATTCATCTTGTGGGGCTTACTGGTCAGCTTGAGCAGTTGTTGAGTCCTGCATAGGCTGATCAGCGTGTTTCTTTTCAGGACTTAAAATGTCACTATCACAGTCGCCTCATGTCCTCTACCTCCACATTTTAGCACTTTTTTCCATGAGTAACTATAGGGGGTAGGTTATCCAATAATCCTTTTGAGAATTTACTCTCAGTTTTAGGATTATAGGTTGTGGATAATTTTTCAACTTTCTTTGCAAGTTTATTCACCTGATGTTCATTGACTTTGGACTTACCTTTGTCATTTTCTCTGGACTTACCAGTTTCCACAACTTTGGACTTACCATTATTGTTGTGATATGACCTCTGACTTACAGTTGTCTTCCTATTCTTGAAACTTCTCTCTGAACTGGACAGAGAATGCTGTATTTTCAAAGGATTTGGATTTAACCTTTCAATAACAGGTTTTCATTAAATAGGGTGAGTGCCCAGTCAATCATGCAAAGACTTACTATGCTCTCTTGAAGTTAAACACTCATTTCCATGATACTTTGCCTTTACAAACTTATTGTATTTAAGACCTTGATCATGTTTCTTTTCTGAGGCTGACTTCTGAAACTTAATCAGTTGTCTATCTTCCTCAGAATCTGTACTGGCTATCTCATCATCATCAGCTGCATAAGCTGCGGATTGATAGTCACCTCCAAGTACTGCTTTCACCTGTTTAGGAATCTGCTGGTTGATGAAATTTTCAGCAAGCTTTGATGACTTACACCAAGATTCAGTGACCTTTTGAAGTTGGTCAGCTTTATCCCAAGCTTCCTGATTTTTTTCATTTAGAAGTTTGTTAAAGTGTCTTTGATATTCAAGATCACATTGTGCTTTCTTTCCAGCAGCAATGAGAGTTTGATCACATTGTGCAAGAGGAATTAAATGAGTTTGAGAGAAACAAGGTCTGGATTCTTGTCCCTGCCCCCAAAAATCATACAATTATAGGCACAAAGTGGGTCTATAGAAATAAAATGGACAAGGATGGAGTGATTGTTAGGAACAAAGCCAGGATGGTAGCACAAGGGTATAAGCAAGAAGAAGGAATCGACTATGATGAGACCTTTGCCCCTGTTGCTAGAATTGAAGCCATAAGGCTGTTCTTAGCCTATGCAGCATATAAAGACTACAAAGTCTATCAAATGGATGTGAAAAGTGCTTTCCTAAATGGAAAAATTCAGGAGGAAGTCTATGTGAAACAACCTCCTGGATTTGTTAGTTCAAAGTTTCCACATCATGTCTATAAGTTAGACAAGGCTTTGTATGGTCTTAAAGAAGCTCCACGAGCTTGGTATGATACACTGTCCAATTATCTGCTATCAATGGGCTTCACCAGAGGTAGTATAGATAAGATACTCTTTATCAAAAAGAGTAAAGGACAGGTGATTCTTGTACAAATCTATGTGGATGATATTATTTTTTGGTCTACAAATGAATCTCTGTGTGAATGGTTCTCCAAAATTATGTCACAAAAGTACAAGATGAGTATGATGGGTGAGATAACATATTTCCTAGGCTTACAAATTCAACAAAAGCCTGATGGAATATTCATCAATCAAAGCAAGTATGTTCTTGATTTGATAAAAAAATATGGTTTTGATTCTAGTTCAACCATGAAAACACCCATCTCACCAGCTGTCAAGCTGAGCAAAGACTCAGATGGTAAGTCTGTATGTCAGTCTACCTATAGAGGAATGATTGGTTCACTACTCTATTTGACAGCTAGTAGACCTGATATCATGTTTGCTACATGTGTTTGTGCAAGATATCAGGCAGATCCTAAGGAATCACATCTTCAAGCTGTGAAAAGGATCTTTAGGTACCTTAAAGGTACACTAAATCTAGGCCTTTGGTATCCAAAGGACTCTGGATTTGAGTTAGTTGGTTTTTCAGATGCTGACTATGTTGGGTGCAAGCTAGATAGAAAATCAACAACTCAAGGATGTCAAATGCTTGGAGGGAAGTTAGTAAGTTGGACTAGTAAGAAACAGAACTCAGTGGCTACTTCAACTGCTGAAGCTGAGTATATTGCAGCAGGAAGCTGTTGTGCTCAAATCCTGTGGATACAACATCAGCTTCAACACTTTGGTATGAGTTTCAAGAAAACCCCTATCTTTTGTGATAACCAAAGTGCTATAGCCATCACTTACAATCCAGTCTTCCACTCAAGAACCAAACACATTGAGATTAGACATCACTTCATTAGGGACATCGTGGAAAAATGTAAAGTTGACATCAAATTTAACTCCACTGATGACCAATTGGCAGATATCTTTACAAAACCACTTGATGAAAAGAGGTTTATGTATCTGCTAAGTGAATTGGGTATGCTCAACCCCTAGCTGTGTGTCTAGAATTTAAGTTTCAGTTTGACAAAGATTAAGTGTCTTAAGCTAAGTTCACAAGTTTGACTTAGTCTTAAACATATATGACTAAGTGTCATTGAGTCTGAGCTATGTGCTTAACTCAAGCTGTGTGATTGGTTCACACGTTTGGTAAGTTCCAAACATGCTTTAACTACTCAGTGTAGTTAAAATAACAGTTTGAGTCAGTCTCAAACAAAATTGACTATGTGTCATTACTTCTGAGTTGTGTGCTCCACTCAAGCTGAGTTTCAAGCTTAAGCTGAGTGATCAACTCAAGCTGAGTGCTTGACTAAAGCTGAGTGATTAGTTTACTCAGTTTGGTGTGTCCAACTTATGATTTAATTACTATGTGTTATTAAGTCGTTATGTATTTGAGTCGGTCTCAAATCAAATTTTATACCGATTGTGTATTGGTGTAATACAACAGTGTAAGTAATATTGTTGTAGGTCAATAATATTATTACTTTACATATTTAACCGTTGGGAAATGATAAGTTTCATCTCGATTATTGTCACCTTGCGCCGTAAATTTGTTATGAATAACGGATAAAAAGGGATTACAACGGTAACTTTTCTCTCTCCTCGGAAAGGTATATATATCGACCATAACCGACTTTCAGAGGTTTACGCTTACTAGTTGCTCAGTGCAATTCTTCGTCTCATCGATCACGAAACCCTAAATCGCTCAATTGCGATTCCTAAATCGCTTAGTGCGAACTCAATATTTACACTGTGTAATCACGATGGACGAAACCATTCTAAATCTCGGTGATAGAATGGTAAGGGGTGCTGCCTTCAAACAGAATGGTTTGCCGTTGATCAAAACAAATAATCAACGAGCGTGTCTTGCAATCCCTGAATGCAAGAGAAACAGGGGATACGAACCTTGGTTGAATTACATTCGTAAATGCCTATTGGCTTTCGTTTTCACTGGAGCACCATTACATGTCAGCATCTGCTAGAGTTTTGGTACACTTGTGTATATGACCAAAGCAATGGTGAAATTCAGGGCACGGTGCTGAATGGAGAGAGGATCATAGCTCTCACAGTACACAGGCTAAGGGAGGTTCTTCAACTTCCTCAATCTGATGAGTTCGAGCCTGCTGTGACGAGGCTGGTAGCTAGGTCAGTCCTACCCAGGATGGGTCACCCACAAACAGAGGGTGTGATAAAAAAGGCTACCTGTCCAACCGAATGGGGTTTCATGGTGTCCACAGTGATTCGTTCACTTGGTACCAAGGTTGGAGGACTGGACCAGGTTAATGAGTTCGAGATGCAGCTGCTCTACAACATGTACTACGCGAGAAACTTGGATTATTCTCAGCTCATCTTCAATGAACTCAAGGTCCAAGTGATGAAGACCACAAGGGATCTTCATGTACCATTCATAAGGTACTTGTCGTTGGCATTTAAAGCCGAGTTAGGGACAGCACTATACGAAGCTGATTAGGATGTGTTCCTGCCACCCACACTCAGCTCAAAGATGTTCAATAATGAAATATTTCCAGAGCAGGAGGGTCTTAGTGATCCCATGCTTTTGATAGCTGAGGGAGCTTCATTAGAGAGTGAAGCTGAGGAGTCGGATCAAGGGGGAGCATTTGGAGGTGAATCAGATCATCGAGCTGAACAGACAGCTCAAGCTGAGTCTTATTCTCCCTCTGGTTCTAAGTCTTCTTCAGAGTCTGCATTCGTTGCACTACCAAGGCAAGGTACCACTCCTCCTCTCTCAACTTCTTCTCATTTCTCCTTTGGAGATAAGACTGTGGTAAACCCAACCCAGTCTAACCCATATCCTCCACCTTCTTTTCAACTCCAATCTGCAGCCACCCCTAGTATTCCCACTGCTACTAGGGAGAATCTCCAAACCAACAATAGAAAAACTGCCAAAAGTGGTACCACTCATAAAGGTATCACTAGAGCCGAAGTCACACTGACTCCTCCACCGGCAGGAGTTGAGGGGGAGACGCCTACTCTTAAGGTGTCAACCTCGAGGCTCATTTCAACCCAACAGCCTAAGCCGGGTGTGGTGTCTACTCAGCCTACACTCTCCAGAGCCATGGGAGAGCCTGTTACTGTGCCTGAGCAGACACACTCAGGTAACAATGAAAGAATGACCAATACCCAGGGTCAATCACCCCCCTCCAACCCACTAAGCCAACCACCAACCCATACACTGCACGCTTTGAGCCCAAATACTTCTCTTCACTTCTCCCACCCCCATGCACAACCTGTCAATATTTCATCTACATACCAAGGTGAATCAAAGGGTCCAAACTCTGGTGCACATGAGTTTGAGGGTATACACCAACCCTTGGATGATGCACCAACATACTCACCTACTGTTGTTCTTGACTCTTTTACTTAACAGGATAAACATCTTGAGTCTAAGGACAAGGGTCAGTCTCCTCCAGATGAATCTGCCTCCTCAGGCATTCAACAGTTGAAACAATATTTAGCAGCTCAGTTTGGTTTCTTCCATCTCAAGCAGAAGAAGAACAAACGCAAGATTTATAAAAGACTTGAGAAGCTGACTAATGATGTCAAAGAGATTGCCTCTGCGGTTGCTGCCCAATCCGAAAAACAAACTTCAACCCCTCTTGATGATGACAAAAAGGGGGAGAAGGTTCAGCTGACGCTGAGTTAGTGCAAGCTGAAGCTTTACTGGAATTAGCAAAAGGAGAAGAGAGGCAAACTCAGTTTGAGGGGGAGCTGGAGTTAGAAAAAGAGGAACCTGCAGCTAAAAAACAAATGGTGATGGAAACTAAATCTGAAGATGAAGCTGACAGTGTTCTGAGACTGAGGAAGAAACTGAAGAAGAAAAAGCCACAAGGCTTATGATTGAAATGCTCGAACAAGAGGAAGCCTCTGATTTAGGCATTTCACTTGAAGAGCTGAGAAAGAGGAAAGAGAAGGAGGCAAATGACCAAGAAAAAGAGAAAGAGAGAAAAGCTTTAGCTCAAGCTGAAGCTGACTACACTGGTCCAAGACCTGGTCCTATCCCATATACAGACGCAGAAATTCAAGAGTGCTATTTCAGAAGAAGCATAAGCGAAGAGATCAAAGGCATGACGTTGAGCAGAGTAAATGAAGCCATCATTCTAAACTTAGAATTTAATGATAAATCTACAATGGGAATGGACCTGAGATTTGTTCACAGGATGGGCTACATAGAATGGAAGAGAATAATAATGATGCTTAAGAAGTTCAAACGAAGTCAAATCAAGCAAGAGATCTTTGCTGAAGTTTCTAAGCTGATTAATAGAGCTGAGGAGCTGAGATATGTTCCAGTTCCTGGTCTGCAATGGGAGAAACTATTTGAGGTACCTGAAGGTGTGGAGTTTAAAGAAAATCAGAGTATTGATGCACCTGTTCAGGGATTTATGTTTAAGGATCAGGCAGGCAAACCTAGATGTATTAAGCTGAATGAGATATGTTATCTAAATGCTAGGGAGGCCTTACATATTCGAAGTTGCTGTGGTGGTGATAGTTCAAATCAATTTGTTAAGTACAAACTGAACAAAATCATCAAAGTACAACAAAAGGAACTCAGAGGGAATGTAGAAGCTGAAAAGTTGCTAGACGAAATCACCAAAGAAATCATTAATTGGGAACTTCTACATCCTGAGTTCATAAGATAATAGATTAGTTATATTGTAAATATCAGATTAGTTCTAATTCTTGTAAGCACTAAGTGTGCATGATCTGAGTGATCAAAACTTTTGTGTTTTGATATGTTCAATAAATACAAGTATTAGTTTGATATGTTCAACTGTGTTATGATATGTTCATAATTATGAGTCTGATTAGTTCAGCTGAATGAATAATTGATTAGTTCTTATTCATAAATGTGTTTGGTTGGTTTATTCAACTTATAATTGATAAGTTCAATTAATCTTTGATTAGTTCAAATATAAATCTTAATAAGTTTAAGATTTAAAACATAATTCTGTTAAAAAAACTTAAGAACTGTTTGATGGTTTTGTCATCATCAAATAGGGGGAGTTTGTTGGGAATATGATCTCATCAGTTAAGATTTGATGAGACAAAGTTAAGTATGTAAGATGTGTTCTAAATATAACTTAAAAAGAATTATGGGGCTTGATCAGACTAAACACTCATAGTGTTTCAGACTGAACATAAACTGGATATAAGCTGAGCATATGTTCAATCAGCTTAGACTATATCTTAGTAAGATTATCAATTTGTTTGATAAGCTGTGTAAGTCACCTAAGATATAGGTTGAGTATTCAGCCTGATGTGTTTTGAGCTGAGTGACTCAGCGTATATACTGAGTCAGCTCAACAGACTTCCAAGGATGAGTTAATTATTATACGTGATAGTACGTGTTTGTTTTCGGGTTTGTTCTCAAGAACTCAGCTTGATGAGTTTCAAGCTGAGTAACTCAGTCCGACTAAAGAAGTCAGTTTAAGAGAATTTAAATATGTTTTAAATTCACTTTTATCTCTCTATATCTACGATAAAGATAAGAAGATTCAAGAATCAATATTGAAGATTGAAGACTCAAGATAAGAAGATTCAAGATTCAAGATTCCGGGTTATCCGTTAGTTAGTTAGCAAATTAGGTTTAGTTCTAGTTTGTTAGGATCCATAGGAACATGATTATAAATACTTATCATCCTGATAAGTTTTTAGGTACGACTACGACTACGACTACGACTACAAGAGTTACAAAGCCAAAACTCAAGTCTCACCTCAACATTGATCGTATGTGTTACGAGTCTTGATTCACTGTTTGTCAGTTCAACGTGATCAAGAAACTCACAGATTGCCAAGTGTTCGTGTGTTCGAATCTTCACATCTGTTGTGAAGTTGGTAAGTATTCAATCTGTGATTAAATCCTGTTTAGAGATTAGTCCTGTATTTATAATCATAAGTTGATTATAGATAGCAAATTTTGAGAGATTGAGAGATTTAATTTACAATAGGTGTTTACATATCAAGTGTTGCTTACTTGATACAGTCTGTAATCATCTTCTTATTAATGAAAAACAAAGAATTCAATTGTTGTGGTTTGATGTGTGTTAACACTTTTTATTGATTTGTTCAATTTTCCGCAGAAAGTGTATTCAACCCCCCTTCTACACATTACTTGCTTGTTGACCTTCTTACAAAGGAACCAACATATACCTTAGGTAACACACAGCTTATCAAACATATAGATAAACTGACTAAGATATAGTCTAAGCTGATCAACTATAATGCTCAGCTTATACTCAGCTTATGCTCAGTCTGAAACACTATAAGTGCTCAGTCTAACCAAGCTTCATAATTCTATTTAAGTTGTATTTAGAACATATCTTACCAACTTAACTTTGTCTCATCAAATCTTAAATAAGATCATTTGACCAACACATATTCAGTTCGTTTTGATCTAACACATGTTTTAGGCTCTCATGGTCCGTATATATCACACATTTAAATCTTTAGTGCCAACACAACCGCAGCTAATTCTATGTCTGGTGTTGGGTAATTCTTTTCATGCTCTTTAAACTGTCGGGATGCGTATACTATGACCTTTCCACGTTACATTAGAACACAACATAGTCCTTGTTTTGATGCATCACTATAGACGACAAAATCATCAGTTCCCTCTCGAAAGGACAAGATCAGTGCGGTTAACCAACTTCTGCTTCAGTGTTTGAAATGCTTCAGTCTGCCTTGGTCCCCATTCAAACTTGTTTGTCTTTCTTGTCAAAGTAGTCAATGGGGCTGCTATCTTTGAAAAGTCTTGTATAAATCTTCTGTAATACCCAGCCAATCCGAGAAAACTTCGAATTTCGGAAGGTGTCTTTGGGTGTTCCCATTTTAGAATGGCTTCAAGTTTGGATGGGTCTACCATGATACCCTTATCATTTACAACATGGCCTAGGAACATCACCTCTCGTATCCAAAACTCACATTTTGAAATTTTAGCGTAAAGCTTTTCTTTTCTTAACAGCTCCAACACAGCTCTCAAATGTTGTTCATGCTCCTTCTGACTTTTTGAATAGACAAGGAAATTATCTACGAAAACAATGACAAACTTATCTAGATATGGTTTGCAAACTCTGTTCATCAAGTCCATAAACGCTGCAGGTGCATTAGTGAGACTGAATGGCATAACCAAGAACTCGTAGTGACCGTACCTCGTTCTAAAAGTCGTCTTTGATACATCTTCGTTTCGAACCTTCAACTGATAATACCCAGACCTTAAATCAATTTTCGAGAAGTAGCTAGCTCCTTGAAGCTGGTAAAAAAGGTAGTCAATTCTGGGTAACGGATACTTGTTCTTAATGATGACTTTGTTTAGCTCGTGGTAATCAATGCACATTCGCAATGAACCATCCTTCTTTTTCACAAAAAGTATTGGAGCTCCCCAAGGTGACGAGCTCGGGCGTATAAACCCCAAGTCCAACAATTCTTGCAACTGCTTCATCCATTCCTGCATTTCGGTTGGAGCTAAACGATATGGTGATTTAGCTATTGGTGCCGCTCCGGGTACTAAGTCAATCCTGAATTCAACTTGACGATCCGGTGGGAGTCCGGGTAGATCTTCTGGAAAGACGTCTGGATACTCTTTTACTATTGCTACATCTTTAATTCTTTTCTCTAACTTTGCATCGATTGCATAAGCCAGGTAGCCGATACATCCCTTCCTTAAACACCTACTTGCTTTGATCATTAAGATAATACCTATCTCGCCTTTCTTTTTATCTCCATACACACATATTTCCTCTCCAGCTGGGCTTTGTATAATAATCATCTTCTTATTGCTGACAATATATGCTTGATGTTTTGCTAGCCAATCCATACCCAAAACCACATCAAATCCTCCTAAACACATAGGCATTAAGTTGACAGGAAACTCTTTACCGTCTAGGTTGATCAAACAATCCTCAATAATTTCATAAACACTTTGTGCTCCATCGGCTGTTTCTACTACTAATTCTCTATCTAACTTTTTAGATGCTCTATTCAGATAATGAAAAAAAGAAGTAGACACAAAACTCATATTTGCACCAGAATCAAATAAGACATTAGCATACACATTGTTAATAAGGAACGTACCAGAAACAACGTCAGGGGTCTATTTAGCTTCTTCTGTTGTCATCGTATATGCTCGTCCAGTGGCCTTTGGAACCCCTCTTTTTCCATCATTCCTTTTCTCTGTATTTCCCCCGGTCAACCTTAATGTGCCGTTGTTGTTTAGTAGTTTTGGACACCTGCTTCGTACGTGACCTGGTAACCGACACTCATTACATGATATTTCTGTGCAGTCTCTTATATTATGCCCCGTCTTTCCACATCCATAGCAACCGAAAGTCCCAAATTTACACTCCCCAAAATGCCGTTTGTTACATTTACTACATATGGGGTTGCTTGGCTCGATCCTATTCTTTTTATGATAAGATCCAGTCTTAGTTTGTCTTGCTCCCTTGTTATTATCATCTCATTTTCTCTTCATGTTTTTCCTTGCATCAGTAGGCTTTTAATTGGACTTTTCAACAATCTTTGCTATCTCATTCGCCTGCAAAAATGTCTTTGGCACTATCACTTCCACGAATCTTCTGATGTCTATTCTCAGTCCTTGCACATATCGTTGAACCTTTCTTTCTTTGGTTGCCACCTGATGAGTTGCAAACCTGTACTTCTCAATAAACTTGTTCGTATACAACTCAACAGTAACTGAGCCCTGCTCTAGCTTTAAAAATTCAGTCTCCAGCTTGACCTCATCTGCCCTTGTACAATATTTCTCTTTCATGATCTCTTTCAACTGCTCCCATGATATAGCACTCGCTAAAGCAACGCCCCGTACAGCTTTCTCAGTATTCCACCAATAAAGTGCGGCCGTCATAAATGTGGTTGCAGCAAACCGCACTTTTTGCTTAGGAGTGCACTCACATGTTTCAAAGTAACTCTCCATTCTATTGAACCAATCCATTAGCGCTAGCGGGCTCTTGTTTCCTGTGAAATCTATTGGACGCGTACTTGAAAATATCTTATAGCTACATCCCTTTTTCTTAGAGCCAGCTGTGTTGTCATTTGTTCTATCCACATTCTCATTTTCTCTTTCATTGTTTGCTGTGTTCTCTGTGGTATCATGGCCCAAGCTCCCTTCCCGTGCTGTCCTATCCGCCTCTCGAGTTTGAGCAAGTACTGCTGGTAAGGTTGCCTTCACGATTTTGGCAACCTCATCAGCTATAGTTGCCCTTAAGCCTTCATCAATCCCTTGCCCTTGTTCACCACCTTCTCTACCTTTACCTCTACCTTGGCGAGTTACCGAGCTACCTTGAACTGACTGCGCCTGTACTGGTCTAACTCCTCTTCCTCTCCCTGCTGGGGGCATTCCTCTACCTTGACCTCGGCCAACACCAGCTACTGGTCTAACTGCAGCACCAGGGTTCGGATCCGCCACCTAAAATTCATCAGTTGGCACATTTCCTTGTGGGGTGACAGAAGCAGTTCTGCGTGATTGTCTCGACATTCTTGTGAACTGAAATGTGTAATTCGTAAGTTATGAAGAAATATGGTCATCAATTATTAGCTTTGCATGGAGTCTCACATATACAAAAATAACGCTATTATATAACTTCCATTTGACACATATTATGTCTCACTTGATTCACATAGTACATTCATGGTAATTTCAAGTACGCATGTGTACCATGTGCTTGCTACAATACTGGCCAGGCATTATTGCAAACACACTATACAAACCTGTTCTTAATTTCATCACTTAGTACTATGCTTCACAAGCTTAGACCAAACTACAATGTTCACCTCTTCAAATCCACTATAGGGCATCAAATAAATCTCTACTTGTTACCATTGTATACTTTTTAGTTGTCATAAGTCTCAAGGATCGTTGGCCTAGGCTTCGGTTTCTAGTAACCTAGTTCTCCTAAACGTCGGCTCTGATACCAACTTGTCACACCCCAAAATCTACGGTGTAACGACATCAAAACTTCGGTAAATCTCTAATCATAAAATAACATCTTACAAAATTCAAGAGCAACATAAGTCTTATAAAACTAATAAATATAGTCTCAAACGATAGATCTAATTATAAAGTCTAGTCTCTAAACATTTCTCAAACGATAGATCTAATTGCTTTGTCATGGCCTGAGATACATGCTAAAGGGTCGGCTATTGCTGGTGAGTTCATGGTTTTATAATTGAAAATACTTCACGCATTTTGAATATGATTCACATCAAAAGTGTCTTATTATATTAATACATCATAATAAATATTGAATCATAAAGCATAACTCTTGTTTTAAAAAAAAGTGATACTTGTCTCTACCGAGTCTAGAAGCACACCTCGCGGTACTTCTTTCGACTCACATGATAAAACCAACACAAAAGTGCACCTCGCGGCACATGTATTGATTTAACTTGCCTTGCCAGGGAACATAGGTCCCAATTACTACGCATATTAACACTTGTACAATCATGCAAAATTACACTCTTAACCATGTACTCATAACATCGTGATAAAACATGTATAAATCTCAATAAAGCATAGCATGGATAAAAGCTTGACATAAAAATAGCATCAATAAATCATCTTACGATAAAACTTGCACACATACATATAGGCATGTATCCCATTTAAAATCACATGAGATTCACCTCTCGTCCTTAGCTTAAACAACACCGAATTCAATTTGAGCTCACGTTCTTATAAGCAAATCCCCTATATATAAAATAGTCTTACAAATCTTATCATATGAATATTAAACATAAACCTAAAATTATGACACGGATCGGTCGAGTTCCCCAATGAGTAGAATGTTCGATATACCTTAAAATCATGATCATCTTGTTTTATTTCTAAACAAGATCATAATTAATTATATCATATAAACAACTCAACATCCCTCAAAATCTAAATACTGCAACAAACAAAAGTCATTCTCGAAACTTTCCCGATTTGTTTTATTTATTTTAATATATATATATATATATATATACTAGCATCCGACCCGCGCAATGTTGCGGTGACGAATAGTTTTTCTTTTGCAATATGTCGTTTTCAGTAATATAATAATATGTTATTCGCGTGATTCAACGTTACAAAAAGTTTTCTTTAACAAGATGCCCGTTTTTTTAATTTTATTTATTTGCATCAACTATCTATTAGTTTTAAAAACAAATTTTAAAAGAAATTAAAATTAGAAAAAAAAGATTTATATTTACGAAATGCTTTTAAAAAAAAGATTTATATTTATGAAATAAGGAGAGAGAAGTTAATAAAATTTTGAAAGTTGTTTTATATGGTGAATAATTGTGTTTGTGTGAGAGTATTAAATAAACAAAAAGTTATGGAATCAATAGCATTAAATTTATTGAATTAATATTTTGAGTTTTCATTTATCAATATTTTGTTCCTTGCTTTAAGTAGTTATACATTTGGTTATGAAAATTGTACTACTTAAATTTAAGAAATCTTAAATAACTTAGAAGTAAGAAACATGAATGATTTATATAGTAGTAAGATATATATATATATATACATGAACGAATTAAAGACTTGTTTTCTTCTTTGCTTTTACTAACATCGATGTACTACTGCTTTCTTTTTCTCTTTTTTTTTTCTTTTCCTTTTGCCACGTAATTGATTATAAAATAATATACTCTTTTTCAACTTCATCTTCTACAATGGCTACTGTAACTAGTTCCTCCATGGATATCCACTTTGAAAATTTTACTTAGAAAACCACCTACAACTACAAATTGTTATTGCAGCTTTCTACATCTTATTTATCCCAACTATCGAAGATTTAAATTACAAGAAAAATAAGGTTTAACGTAACACAAACGGAAATCAAATCGGTAACTTCGAGCATGATAACGTCACCCCCAAAACCCGACCAATCTACTACTATGTATCATCTGCTTCTACTAAATATCGCAAGCATGAGTTTAACGAGAATAGTTACCTTAGAAGAGTTACGTAACTCGAAATCAATCTCCCCGAACCACCGCTTGAATCACAATCGTATCTCTCCTTTACCGCTGCCGTCTCACTCTGTGAACTCTTCAAATACGTAGGGTTCGGCGGATACGTAAACATTGAACCAGGCTATCTCTATATATGTATATATGTACACAACAGAGACGTGACTAATTGTTTGATATCCCATGAATCGTACGGAATACTCATCCCATGTGTAGTTATCTTATTAAATTTTAAATAAATTTACACATGAACCCCATATTTTTATGTATTTGGCAAAATTACCCTATCGGCCATGTTTACAATTACATAGTAATAGAAAATTAATGACTTCAAATGTATATATAATTTACTTGTTACAAAAAGGTTGTAACTCCTCCTTCATAACTTTAATTCCAAAAGTGTCGGATCCGTTGACGTTTAATGAATTCCGACTAATTTAATTGATAGGGGGTTATTATAAAATTATATCAAATGTTTTGGTAAACAGGTTAAAAGAAGTGATCCCCAAACTGATCGGAGAAGAATAGTCGGCTTTCTTGAAAAACGGGTCAATGTCATAGGGGAAGTCTTGAGAGAATTAAAAATAAAAAAGAGAAAAGGATTGGTACTAAAAATTGACTTCGAAAAGACATACGACAGTGTGGATTGGGGCTTCATGTGGAACATAATGCAACTGATGGGATTCAGGAAAAAATGGATACAATGTATTAAGGTATGTTTGGAATCATCTTGGATGTCGGTGCTAACAAATGGGTCGTCGACAAGGGAATTCAAAGCAGAAAGGGGGATACGACAAGGTGATCCGATAGCTCCATACTTATTTCTAATTGTATCTGAAGCTTTAAACGTCATGTTAAAAGAGGCAATCTCAACAAAGGTGTTAGAAGGGATCGAAGTGGGTGATAATAAGGTACAACTCTCACACTTACAATACGCAGACGACACATTGGTCATTGTAAAATGGAACCGAAGAAACATAAAAGGGTTAAAGTCACTACTACAATGTTGGGAAATAACTTCGGGATTAAAGGTCAATTGGAGGAAAAGTGCAATTATGGGCATCGGTGTGGAAAGCAATTTGCAAACGGAAGTGGCTTCTTTAGTAGGTTGTAAAGTAGCCGGAGAGGAGTTCAATTATCTTGGAGTACCAGTCAACATAAACATGAAACAAAAAGCGGCTTGGGAAAAAGTGTTCAAGAAGTTGGAATCTAAACTAGATGGATGGAAAAGAAAAAGTCTATCATTTGGGGGAAGATGGGTACTAACCAAAGCGGTTCTCTCTAGCTTGCCCGTGTACTACTTTTCTGTGATCCGCGCACCCCGCAGTATCCTTTCGAACCTAGAAAAGATTAGAAAGAATTTCTTTTGGGGGTGGGGGGTCGGGTAAAAGGAAAGTACATTGGGTAAAATGGGATAGGGTGGCTCAAGAAAGGGATTTAGGAGGCTTGGGTATTGGTAATTTAAATACTTTCAACATCAGTCTACTACTTAAATGGTGGTGGAATTTTGCAAACAACCGGATGCATTTTGGGTACAAATTATAAAAAGTATTTATGGTCCAACAGGTGGGTTGGGTTTAAACATTAAAATCAAAAAGCCAAGCATGTAGGAGGATAGCATATCATTGGGAAAGGAACTGTACAAGAAAAGGATACATGTTTGTTCACTACAAAAGATAGAGGTGGGGAATGGGAAAAATATATCATTTTGGAGAGATATATGGGTTGGAAATTCATGTTTTGCAGATTCTTACCCAAGGCTCTATAAAAAGATTGGTGATTACGGTAGTATGGTCAGCGAAATGGGGGCATGGGAAGAAGAATCGTGGAATTGGAAGGTGGGTGATCAAAATCAGATGAGAGGAAAAGTGGCAGTTGAGTTCGTGGAGATGAGTATAGTGATCAATTCGGTACCAATCACAAGGAATACGAATGTTAGATGGCTTTGGCAAGGCAACATAGATGGGGTCTTCTCGGTGAAGAATATGAGAAAGTATTTGGATGAAAAGTGGAACAGCCAATTATGAACAAATTATAATACTTTCTGGTTTAAACTTACACCAAAAAAGATGCTGATATTCGCATGGAGAGTGGACGGTGGCAGAATCCCGATAAGATCAAAATTGGTAGTAAAGGGCATAGACGTACCATCGGTTCTTTGCCCGAAATGTGGGTCAGAAGTTGAGTAAGTAAAACATGCCATTTTCACATGTAAGCACGTTGAACGAATATGGGATCACATACACAGTTGGTGGGGAATACCTTTTCAACCTTTAAAGTCGTTTGAAGATCTTGAAAACAAAGCGAAACTGTGTACGCCAAAACAAAGCTGGGAATTGTGGACGGTAATAATAAGAATTACAACCTACTACATTTGAAGGGGAAGAAACGAACTGATATTCATACCAGCGAACAACGTTAGAAGTATTACTTTTAATGTTCAATTGTGGAGTTTCCACTGGATTAAGCCACACATAAAAAAGGCTACGAGTATTACATGGGAACGGTGGCTGACTATAACATCCTAAAATAGGGCCTAGTTGTTAGTTGTTGTACCTCGTGCTTATATGCTTGTACATTGATTTTAATCAATGTATTTTGTTGCTAATTGTGTTATTTTTTGGTTATATGTGATAAAAAGATGTTATGAGAAATAATAATAATAGATAAAATTGGTAAGTTAGTAACCTGTTTTAGGTTATGGTTCCAAATATATCCTCGTTAGTTGTAACGGGTAAACGAGGGATAAGTTGTAAGTTAGAAAGGGGAACAAAATACCGTGTTTATTTAATTAAACCCACCAAAGTCGGTTTATATGTTCTTATCCTCTGTTGAGACTCAAAACACACACAAACATATACTCACGTATGTACATACATACACACTTCATCCTCTTGACTTGTGAAGAAGAAATCAACGTGAAATCAATAGCAAAAAGGGTTCATATCTGGATATAAGTTGCTAATTTGTTTCATCTCCATCCTATTTGTAAGTATTCATCATGTTACACCTAGTTTTGTGTTTAAAAAGATGATACACCATTTTATAGGTGTAAGTGGTGTTTTAATGGCTAGTTGTAGTGTTAAATGATTTGGTAAGTTCAAATGGATGTTAAATAACATGTATGGACTGCTGAATCTGAGTTTTGGTCGAGTTAGATGTTAAAAACGAGTATTTGCAGGTCTGTCCAGAAGTAGGGACGAAACCTACTATATCAGGGGTCCTTGCGACCGCAAGGACGGTCCTTGCGATCGCAAGCTGTTCAAAATGGTCTATGCGATCGCAAGCATGGTGGCTTGCGACCGCAAGGTGTTGTTTTGTTGAATTACCGCTTACGAGCGAATGAAATAAGGTTTACAACCGTAGGTATAAACTTGCGATCGTAACCAACCTAAGAACCATGTTTGAGACCATAAGGGATTCCCTTGTGATCGTAAGCGTTGGATTATTGGAAAAGGGTCCTTGCGACCGCAAGGAATATCCTTGCGATAGCAAGGGGTGTTTTTATAGGTCCATGTGACCACATGGAAGGTCCATGCGATCGCATGCAGTGGTGCAGTTTGGCAGTTTTGTAGTTTATGTTTAAAGTCACTTGAGTTTAGTATAATGTGTTAACAAGCCTGTAAATGATGTTATAGGCGCTCCTGAAGAACCCAAGGACACCGAACACTACATTTGCCTGTTGTGACTTTGAGGTGAGTACCGGTTAACCTTAGGCATCACAATATGAATCTTATACCACGCTTAAGGTAAGTTATTGATTATGTGTTAATAATTGATATGGTATGATTTGTTATATAACAATGGTACACTTGTGTTAGATATTTGTTATGATATGGCTTGAGTAGGCCAATTATGCTATACTTTGTTATACTATGGGCTTTTGTATGCCACTTTGCTATGCTATGGCTTTCTGTAGGCCAACCTTGTTATGATATAAGCTTTTGTAGGCCAACCTAGATATGATATGGCTTTTGTAGGCCAAATTTGTTATGATGTTATGATGTGGCCAGAGTCGGCCAATACATGTTCGTGCCGGCACTTTGTTAGCTGTTTGGGGTACGGTGATTCGTCGATCGCGAATCTGGTTCTTGCAAAACCTTCGTGCCTCAACTAGGGGCTCTCAGTTCTCACTGATTTCCCCGCTCGTTAATGCAATGGTGGACTGCTGCCCGCTCCCCCACCGGCGCGATATGATAGATGTATTCGGTTCCCGCAGTTTTGATCATTGAGCCGGGCTTACAACTGTTGGTCCCTTGGTGAGATAAACAACAAGCAAGTAATGTGTAGAAGAGGGGTTGAATACACTTTCTGCGGAAAATTGAACAAATCAATAAAAAGTGTTACACAAATCAAACCACATGAAATCGAATGCTTTCATTAATAAGAAGATGATTATAGTGACTATCAAGTAAGCAACACTTGATATGTAAACACCTAATATGAATCAAATCTCTCAATCTCTCAAACTAATTTATCAAACTTGCTATCTATAATCAAATAATGATTATAGACACCGACTAACTCTCTAAACAAGATTTATTCACAGATTGAATACTTACCAACTTCACAACAGATGTGAAGATCGAACACACGAACTATGTTGGCAATCTGTGAATTTCTTGATCACGTTGAACACACAAACAATGTATCAAGATACGTAACACATACAATGGTGAGGTTAGGTGTTCTCTGAACTTATCAATAGATTAGTATTTATAATCCTGTTCCTACGAATCCTAACAAACTATAACTTATCCTAATCTACTAACAAACTAACGGATAACCCGGAATCTTGAATCTTCTATCATGAGTCTTCAATCTTCAATCTTGATTCTGGAATCTTCTTATCCGCACTGTAGATATAGAGAATTACAGAATATAAAACATATTTAAATTCTCTTAAAACTGACTTCATTTGTCAGGATGAGTTACTCAGCTTGAAACTCATCAAGCTGAGTTTATCGAGAACTAACTCGACATTAAACATGTACTAACATGTATAAGAACTAACTCATCCTTAGAAGTCATAAGAGTTAGCTAGAACTTACTTAGCAACTCTGTTGAGCTGACTCATCCTACAAACTGAGTCACTCAGCTTGAAACACATAAAGCTGAATACTCAACCTATACCTTAGGTGACACACACAACTTATCAAACACATTGATAAACTAACTAAGATATAGTCTAAGCTGATCAACTATATGCTCAGCTTACGATCAGTCTGAAACACTATAAGTGCTCAGTCTGATCAAGCTTCATAATTCTATTTAAGTTATATTAAGAACATATCTTACAAACTTAACTTTGTCTCATCAAATCTTAACTAATAAGATCATTTGACCAACTAATTCCCCCTATTTGATGATGACAAAACCATCAAACAGTTTTTAAGTTTGTTGAACAGAATTATGTTTCAAATCTTAAACTTACTAAGATATCAGTTTTTGAACTAATCAAATATTAATTGAACTTATCAATTATAAGTTGAACATACCAACCAATCATATTAATGAACACGAACTAATCAAATTGTTCATTCAAGCTGAACATATCAGACCAATAAATATGAACATATCATACACATTTGAACATATCAAAATAACACTTGTATTCATTAAGTTTAACATATCAGGATACAAAATTTGATCACTTAGATCATGCACACCTAGAGCTTGTATCTCATAAAGTGATTTGTGTTATCATCACCACAGCAACTCCTTATTCTTAAGGCATCCTTAGCCTTCAGATAACATATGTCAGAAAGCTTAATGAAGCTAGGATTGTTTGTCTGATCCTTTAACATGAATCCCTGAACTGGTGTCTCTGTAACTTGATTTTATTTGAATGTCACACCTTCAGGTACTTTAAATAAGCTTTCCCATTGCAGACCAGGAACTGGAACACATCTCAGCTCCTCAGCTCTAGAAATCAGCTTAGAGACTTCAGTTGTAATCTCTTGCTTGATTTGACTCCTTTTAAATTTCTTGAGCATCATTATTATTCTTTCCCACTCAATGTAACCGAACCTGTAAACATACCTCAGGTTCATTCTTCTTGTTCGAGCATTTCAATCATGAATCTTGTAGCTTTCTCTTCTTCAGTTTATGAGACATTGTCAGCTTCAGATTCAGATTCTACCACTTGTCTTCTTTTAGTTGTAGGTTCCTCTTCCATTAATTCTAACTCCCCCTCAATCTGAGCTTACCTCTTTGCTCCTTTGGCTAGCACTATGTAACACCACTTTTCTCAGAAAATCTATTAAACATATTATACAACGGTTAACACCCAAAAAGGATCGGAGTTTTACAAAAGACTGTTACTATATACATTGGTACTAAACTGGTTTACTAAAGTAGTGTTTTCAAAACATTTTTAACATAAAGAAAACCAGGAGCTATCCAGCCTAAGAAGCCGCTGGGGCCTTCCCCTTGCCTGAGCCTGACGCGCCTGTTAACAGAAAACACTAAACGTAAGCTAACACTTAGTGAGTATACTACTAAAATAGTAACCAAAGTAATGGAAACATCTTCTCTCGTGGATGTCTCACATCCAAGTAAATAGTCTATAATTCTATTCCAACTGTTAACTAGTCCCGGAGGATACTATGTAAAGTAATAGTAACCCCGGACACTCTCTTGGGTATAAGGATCTCAATATACCCAATTTCTGCATCTGAAGCAATGGTACTACAGTAATATTCACAAGCATGCAATATAATATATGCACGTATACTAATCTGAGTAAAGGTAAGTACACTCACCTCCGCAGCAGTTAAGAACTACGCTCCTATCGGAAAAGTGTCAACTCTTATTGCCTACAAACAATAAATAATAACTGAATTAACTTCGGAACACTACGCACGAGTTGAATCACACTTCGCACGAGATGAATCACACTTCGCACGAAGTGAACTCTCATACGCACGAAGTGGCTCACACTTCGTGCGACCAAAACTCACCGACTTCATCTCTTACATTGAGCACTTCCTACGAAATGAGGTCACTACGCACGAAATGGGCTTCACTTCGCACGACTAAAACTCATCGACTTCATCTCCTACATTGAGCACTTCGTACGAAATGAAGTCACTACGTACGAAATGGGCTTCACTTCGCACGACTAAAACTCATCAAATTCAATCACTCAAATCCTGAACAACTCGAATTTAATCAACGACTGCGTTTTTAAAACATTCCGATGACTTCCTAACACATATCTTGACATGGAACAACACCAACATCAAAACTAACACCAAAAACTCAAAGATTACCTTATGAATCCCTTTCTTGACTCAAAACTCTCATAAAAATTTCATGCGTACGTGAAGGTGTGTTTTCATGCAACTTTGACTATCTTGAAGTAAATTCAAGCTTCAAATATAGGTAAAACTTTCAAAAATTGCCACAAAGACCCCTAGACTTCTCAAGTTTTCTGAAATGGCAACCTTAGCCCCTCTACTTTGCAACTCAAAATTACATAAAGGCAACTAGCTAAACTCATAAACACTTAACACATATATAAAATTAAGTTAAATACTTAACAGGAAATCTTTCAGACCTTGGGGCGTTACAACTCTTCCCCACTTGGGACGATTTCGTCCTCGAAATCTACTGTGCAAACAACTGAGGGTAATTCTGTCTCGTGTCACTCTCTGGCTCCCAAGTATAATCTGAACCCCTTCGGTGTCTCCATTGGACTTTCACAAGACTTATCTATTTGTTACGCAGATTCTTCACTTTTCTCTCCAGAATAGCTACTGGTTGCTCTACATAACTACGCTTTTTATCAATCGTCACATCTTGAAGAGGAACGATAGCAGACTCGTCTGCTAAACATTTACGAAGGTGGGACACATGGAAGGTATTGTGAATCTGCGACATTTCTTCTGGAAGTTCTAGCCTGTACGCTACCTTCCCAACCCTCGCAATTATCTTAAAAGGACCAATAAACCTAGGTCCTAACTTGCCCCTCTTTCTAAATCTGATCACCCCTTTCCATGGTGATACGTTTAACAATACATAATCTCCAACCTGAAATTCTAGTGGTGACCGCCGCTTATCTGCATAACTTTTCTGTCTATCCTGGGCTGCTTTCAGTCGTTCGCGTATCTGTTGTATGTACTCGGTGGTTTGCTGTACTATCTCTGTACTGCCTAGTTCTCTCTGACCAATTTCACCCCAGCAAACAGGAGTTCTACATTTTCGGCCGTATAACATCTCATACGGCGGCATGCCAATACTTGAATGAAAACTGTTGTTATACGAGAACTCTGTTAATGGTAAGTAGGTATCCCAACTACCACCAAAGTCGATGATACAAGCTCTGAGCATATCCTCCAATGTCTGTATAGTTCTTTCGCTTTGGCCATCAGTTTGTGGATGAAATGCTGTACTCAGATGTAGTTTCGTCCCCAAGTCTTCATGAAACTTACTCCAGAATCTAGAGGTAAATCGAGTATCTCTGTCTGAAACAATCGTAACTGGGACTCCATGTCTGGACACTATCTCTTTCATATACACATCGGCCATTTTCTCTGAAGAATAAGCCTCTTTTATTGCAATAAAGTGCGCACTCTTCGTGAGTCTATCAACTACTACCCATATAGCATCAAACCCCTTAGAAGTCCTAGGTAGTTTGGTAATCAAATCCATAGTAATGTGTTCCCACTTCCATACAGGAATGTCAAGCGGTTGCAATTTTCCATGCGGTTTCTGATGTTCTGCTTTGACTTGTAAACAAGTTAAACATCTCTCTACATATCTTGCTATATCTCGTTTCATTCCTGGCCACCAGTAATTCATCTTCATATCTCTATACATCTTTGTAGCCCCTGGGTGAATAGAAAGCTGCGAGCGATGTGCTTCTTCCAAGAGAACTTGTCGCACACCCCCGTAGCTAGGTACCCAAATTCGATCATAGCAACCCAAGAGATCCCGACTATCTTTTACTAACTTGGACACTTGTCCTTTCACACGTTCCTTTTTCTGATTACTTTCCTTAACCGCTTCAATCTGTGCTGCTTTAATCTGATCTAATATCGGATTGATTACTGAAATCTGTACTTGTTGCATTTGTATCTGTATGCTGCCTGACTTTCTGCTCAATGCGTCTGCCACCACATTTGCTTTGCCCGGATGATACAAAATTTCACAATCGTAATCCTTCAATAATTCTAACCATCGCCTCTGTCGCATATTCAAATTCTTTTGTTCTAGAAAATACTTAAGACTCTTGTGATCTGAATAAATAGTACACTTGACACCATACAAATAGTGTCGCCATATCTTTAGGGCAAAAACAACTGCTGCTAATTCTAAATCATGAGTCGGGTAGTTGTTCTCGTGTATCTTTAACTGACGGGAAGCATAAGCAATGACTTTCCCTTTCTGCATCAAAACACAACCCAACCCTCTGTATGAAGCGTCACAGTAAACTATCATATCTTCTACCCCATCGGGTAACGAAAGAACCGGAGCATTACACAACCTGTGCTTTAACATATCAAATGCTTTTTGTTGTTTTTCACCCCAATGGAACTCTACATTCTTCTTGGTTAACTGAGTTAAAGGTACTGCTATTTTGGAGAAGTCTTGAATAAATCGCCTATAATATCCTGCTAACCCAATAAAGCTTCTGATTTCTGTAGGATTCTGAGGTGACTCCCATTTCATCACAGCTTCTACTTTTGCAGAATCCACTTTAATTCCCTCTTGATTAATGAGATGACCCAGGAACTGCACTTCTTGAAGCCAAAACTCACACTTAGAGAATTTCGCATACAGCTTCTCCTTGCGTAAGATTTCTAACACTTCTCTAAGGTGAACACTATGCTCCTCTACAGTCTTAGAATAAATAAGAATGTCATCAATGAATACTATCACTGACTTGTCGAGCATCGGTCGGCAAACTCTATTCATCAAATCCATAAATGCTGCTGGAGCATTCGTAAGACCAAACGGCATCACAACAAATTCGAAGTGCCCATACCGTGTTCTGAACGCTGTCTTGGCTACATCCTCTTCTTGTATCTTTAACTGGTGGTACCCTGATCTCAAATCTATCTTGGAGAACCAGGAAGCACCATGTAACTGATCAAACAGGTCGTCTATTCTAGGAAGCGGATATTTGTTCTTGATCGTGACCTTGTTGAGTTCCCTGTAGTCTATACACATTCTGAACGTACCATCCTTTTTCTTAACAAACAAAATTGGTGCACCCCATGGTGAACTACTAGGCCTGATGAAACCCTTATCTGTCAGCTCTTGCAGTTGAGTCATCAACTCTTGCATTTCTGGTGGTGCTAGTCTGTACGGAGCTTTCGCTTTCGGCTCTGCTCCGGGAATTATGTCAATTCTGAATTCTACTTGTCGAGTTGGTGGGACTCCTGGTAATTCATCTGGAAAGACATCTGGGTACTCACAAACTACTGGTATCTCTGAAATTTGTGGCGGCTTTCTTGTCACATCTACATCTTCCACATATGCTACGAATGCGGAACACCCATGTTTCAAGTACTTCTTTGCTTTTGCTAGAGAACAAACTGAAAGACTGACTCTCTTACTGTCACCTTGAATAATCAACTCTTCCCCACTTGGGGTTTGTACCCGCACCGTTTTCTGATCGCAGAAAATCTGAGCTTGATGCAAACCCAGCCAATCCATACCAACGACTACTTGAAATTATTTCATAGCCATAGGGATAAGGTCAATAGGGAATTTATGGTCACATATCTCTATCACACTACCCTTAAATACACTAGTTACAATCGTGCTCCTATCGTCTGCTATTTCTACTTCCAGGGGAAATTCTAACTTAACAGGTGGCATATTAAACTGAGCACAAAACGATTTAGCAGCAAAAGATCTACTGGCACCGGAATCAAACAATACTAAAGCAGACATATTATTAACAACAAAAGTACCTGCTACCACATCAGGTTCAACTTTGGCCTCCTCAGCTGTAAGCTGGAAAGCTCTGCCTTTTGGTCGGGTTTGTTCCTGCTTCACATGTCTACCCTCATTACCATGGACTGGGGGTAGGGGATTAACTGGTCTCCTCTCTACTACTGGAAGCTGAGGGCATTGAGCTTTAAAGTGCCCCGGTTGATAACAGTTTTGACATACCAACAAAGGAGTCTTGCAGTCTTTGGCAACATGGCCTTGTTTCCCACACTTGTAACAGCCCGGCATACCAAACTTACATTCTCCAGAATGGTTCCTCCCACACTTAGTACATTTAGGTGGAGGAGCTATACCTCACCGCTGTGGTACTATTGTTGGTTTCTTGTTCTGTGTGTTGACTTGTTCAATCTTCCTCTTTCCACTGACCACTCCTTGCCTGAGTAACTCCTGCTCCCTTTTCCAAGCTAAATCCATCATTTCATCAACCGTGGTACAAGTAGAGGTTGCTAGCACTTCTCTGATATCATTCCTCAAAATAGAAATATATCGCTGCATCTTCATCGACTCCGTAGCTACATACTCTGGACAAAATCGAGCCATCTCTAGGAACTTCTTCGTCATGTCGTCTACGGATTCTGTAGTCTGCTTCATGGTTAAGAATTCCTCGTTTATCTTATCTATACGTGCCTTCGGAGTAAACTGCTTCTCAAACAACTCTCTGAATTGCGCCCATGTCATAGCTTCCATCTGGACTACCCCCTTCCTCTGTAACAGGGTTGTCCACCAATCTTTCGCTGCCCCGCGTAGCAAATTCGAAGCATAGGTAACCTGTTTTGTTGGTAAACACCCACTTGTACGGAAAGCTCCCTCCGTATCTGATAACCATCTGTTACTAACTATAGGGTCTGTTACCCCTTCAAAAACTGGTGTTCCACAAGCAGCGAACTCTCTGTATGTGCATCCCTGACTTGGTTCAACTCTTGCTGGCAGATTTATAGTCGCAACCTGTATCGCCGCATCTACACGCTCTTGTAGTAAAACCTCCATCCTCCCAGAAACTTGTTCAACCACTTGATTGATTATGAAAGGGACATTGGCTTGTAAAGCCTTTCCCAACTCTGTTGCCACCGTTTCTTTGATCACACTGTTAACTGGATCTTGTACTTCCTCTGTCCCGGCTACCCCGAAAGGGTTACCCGTAGATCTCCCTGTCTGTATGGGAATTGCATCTGAAACATAGGTACCTCTATTCTCCTGAGGTGTACTAACCCCAGACTGTTGGGTTGGATCCGCAATGACCCCTTGAACGTACTCCATTCTAAAAGGAAGAAAACTTTAACATACAATACCATAACAACTTTCTCTGCTTCACAAATAGGTATGTAATATTGTTAATACTACATCTATCTAATATTCTGTTCTGGTACTATTCACATGTACTATATTGTCACATATTACCCCTCCCTTGATTCACAAGGTATCACTTATGGCAATTCCAAGCTCGATTGTATATCACATGTTTATTACATATACTGGCCAGGTGTTGTAAAAACACATTATATACAATTGTTCTTGTTGTCGTCATAGAACACCCCGATTCACAAGCTTAGGTCACGTATGGCAAAACTAACTACGCATACAAAAATATCGCTACTCATGCTCAAACTGTAAAACAATTAGCTAATCATAAACTTCTACTGAATATACTCACTAAGGTTACTGCCCCAGGAATAGCTCCTCTTGACTTCAAAACCACGGTTTAAGTTTAAACATCACACTCGTGTGTGTTCAAATCCCTCAAACCTTGGCTCTGATACCAAGTTGTAACACCACTTTTCTCAGAAAATCTATTAAACATATTATACAACGGTTAACACCCAAAAAGGATCGGAGTTTTACAAAAGACTGTTACTATATACATTGGTACTAAACTGGTTTACTAAAGTAGTGTTTTCAAAACATTTTTAACATAAAGAAAACCAGGAGCTATCCAGCCTAAGAAGTCGCTGGGGCCTTCCCCTTGCCTGAGCCTGACGCGCCTGTTAACAGAAAACACTAAACGTAAGCTAACACTTAGTGAGTATACTACTAAAATAGTAACCAAAGTAATGGAAACATCTTCTCTCGTGGATGTCTCACATCCAAGTAAATAGTCTGTAATTCTATTCCAACTGTTAACTAGTCCCGGAGGATACTATGTAAAGTAATAGTAACCCTGGACACTTTCTTGGGTATAAGGATCTCAATATACCCAATTTCTGCATCTGAAGCAATGGTACTACAGTAATATTCACAAGCATGCAATATAAGAACTACGCTCCTATCGGAAAAGTGTCAACTCTTATTGCCTACAAACAATAAATAATAACTGAATTAACTTCGGAACACTACGCACGAGCTGAATCACACTTCGCACGAGATGAATCACACTTCGCACGAAGTGAACTCTCATACGCACGAAATGGCTCACACTTCGTGCGACCAAAACTCACCGACTTCATCTCTTACATTGAGCACTTCGTACGAAATGAGGTCACTACGCACGAAATGGGCTTCACTTCGCACGACTAAAACTCATCGACTTCATCTCCTACATTGAGCACTTCGTACGAAATGAAGTCACTACGTACGAAATGGGCTTCACTTCGCACGACTAAAACTCATCAAATTCAATCACTCAAATCCTGAACAACTCGAATTTAATCAACGACTGCGTTTTTAAAACATTCCGATGACTTCCTAACACATATCTTGACATGGAACAACACCAACATCAAAACTAACACCAAAAACTCAAAGATTACCTTATGAATCCCTTTCTTGACTCAAAACTCTCATAAAAATTTCATGCGTACGTGAAGGTGTGTTTTCATGCAACTTTGACTATCTTGAAGTCAATTCAAGCTTCAAATATAGGTAAAACTTTCGAAAATTGCCACAAAGACCCCTAGACTTCTCAAGTTTTCTGAAATGGCAACCTTAGCCCCTCTACTTTGCAACTCAAAATTACATAAAGGCAACTAGCTAAACTCATAAACACTTAACACATATATAAAATTAAGTTAAATACTTAACAGGAAATCTTTCAGACCTTGGGGCGTTACACACTAGCAAAGCCTTAGCCTCAGCTTGAACTAACTCAGCTTCAGCTTTAGCTTGAACCTTCTCCCCCTTTTTGTCATCATCAATAGGGTTTGAAGTCTGTATTTGTTTTAGAGCAGCAACCGCAAATTAAGCTATTTGACATCATTGGTCAGCTTTTCAATCCTCTGATAGATTTTTCATTTGTTCTTCTTTCTCTTAAGGTGGAATAACCCAAACTGAGCTGCAATGTATGCCTTTAGTTCTTGAATGCCTGAGGAGGTAGTTTCATCCTGGGGAGACTGACTCCTGCCCTTGAACTCAAAGTTTTGTTCCTCCGAAGTGAAAGAGTCAAGGTCCTTAGTTGGTGTAGTAGGACAGTGTTTGGGTGCATCATCGAAGGCTTGGTGTATACCCTCAAATTCATTTGCACCAGATGTTGGACCCTGTAAATCACCTTGGTATCTAGGTGAATCATTGGAAGGTCGTGCAGGAGAGTGTGAGAAATGAAGAGAATGTGGTTGGCTCAAATTGTGATGAGAATGGGTTGGTGTTTGGCTTATTTGGTGAGTGGGGGGTAATTGACCCTGGGGATTGGTTAAATTTTCAATGTAACCTGAGTGTGTCTGCTCATGCATATTAGCAAACTCTCCCATGGCACTAGAAAGTGTGGGCTGAGTAGACACCACACCCTGGTTAGGCTTAAGGGTTTGAATGAGCCTTGAGGTTGACACCTTAAGAGTAGGTGTCTCCCCCTCAACTCTTGCCTTTAGAGGTATCAATGTGATATTAGCTCCAGTGGTACCTTTAGGTGTGGCACCACCTCTGGCAGTCTTTCTAATATAGGTTTGGAGATTTTCCTTGGTAGTAGTGGGCATGCCAAGGATGGCTTCAGATTGGAGAATTTGATGGAAAGAAGGTGGAGGAGATGGGTTAGACTGGGTTGGGCTTACCGCAGTCTTATCTCCAAATGAAGATGGAGAAAAATAATAATAAGAAGAAAGTGGAGAAGTCATACCTGGCTCAGCTTCAATATTAGTTGGCACAGCTTGAACCTCTTGGTCAGCATGAGCTGCTCCCCCTTGATCAGATCCCACAGCTTCACATTCTGATGAAGCTCTTTCAGCAATCCATTGCATAGGCTCACTGAGGCCCTCTTTCTCTGAAAAGATGTCATTGTTGAACATCTTCAAGCTGAGTGATGGTGTGAGAAACACATCCTGACCAACTTTGTAAAGTTCAGTCCCCAGCTTAGCTTCAAAGACCAAGGACAAGTACCTTATAAAAGGCACATGTAGATCCCTGGTGTCTTCAACACATGGACTTTGAGTTCGTTGAAGATAAGCAGTGCAAAGTCCAAATTTCTTGCAAAGTAGATGTTGTATAGCAGTTGCATTTAGAACTCATTAACTTGATCCAAACCTCCAACCTTGGTTCCGAGTGAACGGATCATTGTGGATACCATAAATCCCCAACCTATTGGGAAGGTGGCCTTCTTGATTACACCCTAAGTTTGTGGGTGACCCATCCTGGGTAGAAAACTGACCTTGCCACCTGCCTTGTCACGGTGGGCTCGAACACATCGTTTGTAGGGAGGTGTAGAATCTTCCTTAGCCTCTGAACAGTGATTAGTATTTGTCTCTCCCTATTACCGTCCCTCTAATTTCTTCTGTCCTGGTCATAGACACACGTGTACCAGAACTCCAATAAATGTTGAGGAACAATGTGGATGGGTGCTCCAGTAAAAACAAATGCCAATGGGCATTTGCGAATATAATCCACCCACGCCTCATAACCTATGTTCCTTTTGCGCTCAGGGATGACTAGACAAGCTCGTTGATTGTTGATCTTAATCAACGGCACTCCATTATTTTTTAACGTAGCACCTCTTACCATTCTATCACTAAGATTTAGAATGATCCCATCCATTGTAGAACGATTAGGTTTAAATTCAATTCACACTGAGTAGAATCATATGCCGCACTGAGCGAAGGTTTCAAGTTTGGATGATGGTTTGATTGCACTTAGCAAAGAGGTGTTTGTAGGAGGTATATTGAGTATAGCAGAAGTTTAGATATGAGAGAAAGTAAGCGTAAACTTCTGAATTTCGGTTACAATCGATATATATACCTTAGTGAGGAGAGAGAAAAGTTACCATTGGAAATCCCTTTTTATCCGTTACACTAACTAACTTACAGATAGATATAACAGTAATCGAGATGAAACACATCATATCCCAACGGATAAGTTTGGAAAATAGCATTCTTGACTTACAAAAATATTATTTACACTGTTGTATTACACCAATACATAATCGGTATAAAACGTAATTTAAGACTGACTCAAACATAATGCCACACATAGTAATTAAACCATGGTTTTGACATACCAAGCTGACGTAACTTATCACTCAACGTGAGTCAATCACTCAGCCTGACTTTAGCACTCAGCTTGAGATTAACACTCAGCTTGAGTGGAGCACACAACTCAAAATCAATGACACTTATTCATTTTTATTTGAGACTAACTCAAATTGATATTTTAACCACACATAGCAGTTAAAACATGTCTGAAACAGACCAAACATGTGAACTTATCACTCAGCTTGACCAAGTGAACAGTTTATGAAGACATATGTATAAACTGTATGCTCAGCTTAAGACACATAGTCTTAGGCAAGCTGAAACTCAGTTTTAGAATCTTACCTAGGGGTTGAGAATACCCAATTTACTTAGTAGATAAGAAAACCTTTTCTCATCAAGAGGTTTTGTAAAGATATCTGCTAATTGATCATCTGTGGATATAAAATTTATGTCAACTTTACCTTTTTCCACGATGTCTCTTATGAAGTCATGTCTAATTTCTATATGATTTGTTCTTGAATGGAAGACTAGGTTATATGTGATGGCTATTGCACTTTGGTTATCACGGAAAATAGGAGTTTTCTTGAAATTCATACCAAAGTCATGAAGCTGATGTTGCATCCACAGGATTTGAGCACAATAGCTTCCTGCAGCAACATACTCAGCTTCAGCAGTTGAAGTAGCCACTGAATTCTGTTTCTTACTTGTCCACTTTACTAACTACCCTCCAAGCATTTGACATCCTCCAGTTGTAGATTTTCTGTCTAATTTGCACCCAGCATAATCAGCATCAGAAAATCCAACTAACTCAAATCCAGAGTCCTTTGTATACCAAAGACCTAGATTTGGTGTACCTTTTAGGTACCTAAAGATCCTTTTCACAATTTGAAGATATGATTCCTTAGGATCTGCCTGATATCTTGCACAAACACATGTAGCAAACATTATATCAGGTCTACTATCTGTCAAATAAAGTAATGAACGTATCATTCCTCTATAGGTAGACTGACATACAGACTTTCCATCTAAGTACTTTCTCAGCTTGACAGCTGGTGACATGGGTGTTGTCATGGTTGAACTAGAATCAAAACCATATTTCTTTATCAAATCAAGAACATACTTGCTTTGATTAATGAATATCCCATCAGGCTTTTGTTGAATCTGTAAGCCTAGGAAATATGTCATTTTACCCATCATACTCATATTGTACCTTTTTGACATAGATTTGGAGAACCAATCACACAGAGATTCATTTGTAGAACCAAAGATAATGTCATCCACATAGATCTGTACAATAATCACCTGTCCTCTACTCTTTTTAATGAAGAGTGTTTTATCAATACTACCTCTGGTGATGTCCATTGATAGTAGATATTTGGACAGTGTATCATACCAAACTCTTGGAGCTTGTTTTAGACCATACAAAGCCTTGTCTAACTTATAGACATGATGTGGATACTTTGAACTAACAAAGCCAGGAGGTTGTTTCACATAGACTTCCTCCTGAATTTTTCCATTTAGGAAAGCACTTTTCACATCCATTTGATAGACTTTGAAGTCTTTATATGTTGCATAACCTAAGAACAGCCTAATGGCTTCAATTCAAGCAACAGGGGAAAATGTCTCATCATAATCTATTCCTTCTTCTTGTCTATACCCTTGTGCTACCAGCCTAGCTTTGTTCCTAACAATCACTCCATCCAGTCCTCATCCTCTAAGGCTTCTTCCGTCTTCTTTGGTTCCATTTGAGATAGGAAACCAAAGTAAGCAGCATAATTTGCAGTTGCCATTGTTCTGGTGGTCACTCCTCCTTGAATGTTACCAATTACTTGATCATGAGGATGATCTTTGAGGAACTTAAATGTTGTAGTTGGAGATTGTGGTTCTAGACTTGAGTGATATTGAGGACTCTGAGGTGAACCTACATCCTCAGTCTCAACTACAACATTGTCATCAAACTGTTGATCACCAAGATCTTCAGTCTGAGTAGTGTTCTCTCCAAAAGGATTAAAGAACTCATCTTCTTTCTCATCTTGAGAATCTTTTGCAGGCTATGATGATCTCTTAGATGTACATACATCATCATCACTGTCATCATGTATGACATACATAGGATTTGACCTCTTGGTTTCCTCAGGCTTTGCAAGCTTACTCAGACCGACCGAATCAGCTTGAACTTTGTCAGCTTGATCAATATTGTCTTCATCAAAGGAGACATGAATTGATACTTCTATAGCCATTCTCCTTGAGTTATACACTCTATAAGACTTGGAGATTGAGGAATAACCAACAAAAATTTCAGGATCAGCTTTAGGTTCCAACTTATGGAGCTGATCTCTTTGATTCAGCACATAGCATTTTGAACCAAAGACATGGAAGTAACTTATATTGGGCTTTCTTGATTTATACATTTCCTATATAGTTTTGCCATGTCTTTTGACTATGCTTGATCTATTTTGGGTATAGCATGTTATACTGATAGCTTCATCCCAAAAATAGAGTTTCAATCCTGCCTCACACAGCATTGTTCTAGCAGCCTCAATTAAGGTTCTATTTCTCCTCTCAGCAACTCCATTTTGTTGAGGAGTTCTAACTGAAGAAAAATTTTGTATTATTCCTTTTTGTTCACAAAAGTCTTCTAGGGTTGAGTTTCTAAACTCAGTCCCATGATCACTTTTGAGTTGCTTAACAGACTTACCTTTTTGCAACTCTTCCTGTTTGATAAAACTTATTATCTCGAGGGCAGCTTCACTTTTGGCTTTAAGGAATATTACCCAGGTGAATCTAGAGAACTCATCAACTATCACCAGGGTGTACTTCTTGCCACTTAGGCTTGGAGTACTTATGGGTCCAAACAGATCCATGTGCAACATATGCAATGGGTCTATTATTGAGAAGTTTTGTTTGGCTTAAATGATCCTTTATGATGTTTCCCTTGTTCACAAGCTTAGCACAATTTGTCTTTGACAAATGTGATCTTTGGCAATCCAGAGACTAACTATTTGTTGGATAGCATGTTTATATTCTTAAAATTTAAATGTGACAACCTTTTATGCCACAGCCAACTCAGCTTAGGAATAGATTGAGAATATAAGCAGGTTTCAGTATAGGGATCAGCAGAATTTAGATCATGTAGATACACGTCTCTTTCTCTCTTTGCTATTAGCACTGGCTTACCCTTTGCATTGTATATTGTTCCTTCTTTCTTCCTAAAAGTAACAAAATTGTCTTCATCACATAATTGACGGATACTTATCAGATTGTGTTTAAGACCTTTAACATATGCAACCTTCTGGAAAGTAACCTTGCCAGCACGCATCTTCCCATATCCTTTAGTTCACCATGAGAATTATCACCAAATGTTACTTTAGGACCTTCATCTTCCTGGAATTCACTTAGAAGTCCTTTACATCCTATCATGTGCCTTGAGCGTCCACTGTCCAAGTACCATTTACTTGAACCCTGCACATGAAAAACTAAACATATTAGTTTTGTTTAGGAACCCACTTTGTAGTAGGTTCACATGATGAGCACTTAGCCGTTTCATCTCGTGGAGCTGACTGGTCAGCTTCAGCAGGTGTTGAGTCTTGCATAGGCTGATCAGCTTGTTCCTTTTCAGGCCTTAAAATTTCACTATCACGGTCCTTTGCCACGTGTTCTCTACCTCCACACTTGTAGAACTTTCATCTACCAATTACTACAGGAGTTAGGTTATCCAATAATCCTTTTGAGAATTTTCTCTCAGTTTTAAGATTATAGGTTGTGGATAATTTCTCAACTTTCTTTGCAAGCTGATTCACCTGATGCTCATTAACTTTGGAGTTACATTTGTCATATCTAGGTTTATTATCATTTTGATCAGAAGTTTGACCAACAAACTTCTTTTCATTGACTTTGGACTTACCATTGTCATGTTCTCTGGACTTACCAGTTTCAACAACTTTGGACTTACCATTTTTGTGTTCTCTGGACTTACCAGTTTCAACAAATTTGGACTTACCATTGTTGTGATTTGACCTCTGACTTACAGATGTCTTCCTAACCTTGTGTCTTAAGGCTGGTCTTAAAGTCGTTTAACAGATAACCAAATGTAAGAACTTTTTCTTCATCGGTGTCAGAGTTGAAATTACTAACCTTGTGTTGGTTCATAATTGTGAATCCCTAGTTCTTATCAATCAAATACATACATGAAATGTTAATTCAAATGTGTTTTGATTAATTGTTTGCATGTTTATACATTCTTAGTGATTCTATGTGATTATCTTAAGCTTACAAGTACTTAATCATGTGTTGATGTGAGTTTGGAAGTTTAAGTCTGTGTGAAAGTTCATCACGTGCGTGATGTGTTCACTGCGTGCGTGGTGAGTCCACTACGTGCGTAGTGAAGCTCAACTCGCACGTGGTGATTAAGTCGGTTAAAAGGTAATTAATTAACATTAAAATAACCAGTACGTGCGTACTGGACTCTCTACGTGCGAAGTGTGTTGCATCACGTGCGTAGTGAAATTAATTACACTATAAATACTGATTAACTTCGAGAGTTCGCGGGAAAAATCGACTAATTAACAGGTAATCAACCGGGAGCCTTCGTAATCGACCTTATCCGACCTTAAGCCTTAGTAATCGCGACTTTGACCTCATAATTCGTAATCTTAGTGATAAATACGAAAACCAAGGGCAGCCTTAAGCATATCTGTATGAGTTCTTAGAGTTTGTTCTTGTTTCTACTCTGTGTGTTTCTTAGTATTACTGTGTGCCGGACACCTAAGCAGATCTTAGAATCCTTAGGAGGTTTGGGAAATAGATATTCCGCACTATTTCTCATCCTAGATCAGTCCTAGCATTAGGGTGTTTTAGTTTAGTTTAGAACCCCATCCCCCAGCGGTCCTACAAAGTGGTATCAGAGCCTTGTGCTTTGATTGATCACTTTTCCTTAGGTTTCGTGATCTAGGTGTCGATTAGGCCTGTGTGTTTGTCCTTTTCGTCGTTTAAACCGGTTAGTAGGTCGAAAATAGGTCGTTTTGCGTTAAAAAGGTCGTGTTTTTACGTTAATCTGTTTGCATTTTACGCGTGCGAAGTGAGTCCTTAGTGCGTGCGTAGTACGCTTTGTGCGTGCGAAGTGTGTCGTAGATCATCTAGAATCTTCATCAAGCAGTGTGTTCATTACGCGTGGTGTGTCCAGTTCGTGCGAGTTGAGTCTGTGTGGTTTATCTTGTCTTTAAAAATTTACTTTGTTACTTCGTGCGTATCAGCTTCACTCCGTGCGTCCTAGGTTTCAATCCGTGCGTACTAGGTTCTCAGTTCGTGCGGAGTAAAGTCTGTGTGTTTTCGTGTCAGTCCGTACATAGATACCTCACTCCGTGCGTAGTGTTTTGATTTCGTGCGAACATACTTTCAACTCGTGCGTAGTGTGTGTGTTTGTTTTAAGTCTCTTTCTAAAATGTCTGACATAAGTGCAATGGCTGCCAAACAAACAATCACCGCATTAAGTAACTTAATAATGGACAATGAACAGGGAGGCATTAATAAAGTACCCCGACTACTAACCATGGAAGACTACCCATTCTGGAAACCAAGGTTTGAGATCTTTATTGATGGAGTAGATCCAAGGTTACATCGTGCCATCTCTGCCGATTACGTTGTGCCAAAGGGAGAAAGGAACATCGAAGTTCCCTATGATCAAATGAGTGATGATCAACGTAAGGCGTATGATGCGGAGAAGAAAGCCTATTCCTATCTCATCCAAGCCATTCCAAATGAGATCTTTCATCAATTCCGACGATACAGAACGTCACGTTCCCTGTGGAACGCCTTACAAAAGAGGAATGAGGGGAATGCATCTTTGAAGGAGCTCAAGGCATCTCAGTTAAGGAAGGAGTTTGATCACTTCACGTCATACGTAAATGAGAAACTTCCAGATCTCATCAACAGATTTAACCACCTTCTAAGTGAAATGGATAGTCTGGGGGTGCAGATTTCCGAACGCCAACAAGTGGAGACTTTGTCTAAGGCACTACCAAAGAGCTGGAGGCCTTTCATCATGATCTTGAAGAATGGTGAGGGATTTGAAGGAATGGATCTAAATGACTTCATCACCAAACTTAAAGAACATGAACAAGAAGAGCAAAATCTAGACAGACTAAGCAGCTATGTGCAGAATCCATCGCTATACTATTCTGGACCCATTGCTTCTCCAGCCACCTCATCAAATGCTCTGTTGCAGACAGCTTTTACTTCTAACGTCAGTTCATCAAGCAAGTCTGCTCCTGAAACTTCTAGTGGACCACCTTATTCTGCTCCTTCAAGCAAAACGTCAATGCCTGCCTTAAACACTGAGCATTTCAAACATGGCAGCACTGAAGAAGTTAAGGAGCATATGGGGATGCTTAGTGCATTGGTCACCTCATACGATGATCTGCTCAAGGGAAAGATTGGGAATGCCTATCTGACCCAGGAAGACTATGACCAAATTGACAACGATGAGATGGAACGTCAAGATATCTTATGGTCATATGCCAACCTGGTAAGAAGAGCCAAAGCCTTAGTGAAGAGAACGGGGATGCAGATTACAACAACCAAAGATACGAAGCTGGGTTTTGACAAGTCAGTTGTAACCTGCTACAACTGTGGTGAAAAGGTTCATTTTGCACGTGAATGTGAAAAGCCAAAGAATTCAGGACCCAAGTATCCCTTCAGAACCTCTCCGGGCAAAACGTCAAATACCACCACACCTAAGAAGGCTGAGTCACCTCATGAGGGATCATCCAAGGCAATGGTGGTAGTACAAAAGGATGAGGGGATTGACTGGTCAGTACACTTCCAAGATTCGGATGCGTTTGAAGTTGCTGAAACCAACCTGGCCAGTGTTCTAGATCTGAACGACGACTCTCAGTCTGAGGCAGACAGTGTCCACGAGGTCAATGATGAAGAGTCTGTCCTGCCCACTGACAAGCAAAATGTGGCATCAACTTCTGAGCCAGCTGCCGAACCAACGCCAGTGCCTGTTCAACCTGAACCAGCAAATCAAAAGGCGTGCATGACTGGACAAGCTGATGTCAAAGTAAATCCTACATCTGGTCTTCCCTGTGTGTCGTGTAATGATTATGTGAAGACCATAGTATCCTTGAAATCTCAAGTCACTGAGCTAACCTCTAAACTGCATGAAAACTCTATCATTAAGGGTAGAGAAAAGACTTTAAAAGATAAAATTGAAAGTCAAAACAAACAGATTAGAGAACTAGAGGTAGCTTTGCTAAACAAACAGGATGCTATTGTTTTCTACATTAATCAGATTGATACTCTAAAACGGGAACTTGCTAGCTCCAAGGTCGATTATGATAGTTTAAATCAGAAATTAAAAAGTTACTCAACTTCATCATATTTGTTTGAACACATAATCGACCGAAGACCACAAGGTTCTGTTCAGGAGAAAGACACGAAGACCTATTCGAAATGTCCACCACCAGTCTTAAACCAACTGGTGCAATCTGATGTCTTCGCTGAAGCTGACCAACTTGCTCCCAAAGTTGATACACCTTCTGCTTCAACTTCAAAACCAAATTTAAAAATGAAGGAGAAAGTTGGTGAGCCTCAGAGAAAAGAGCCGAAACCAGAAGAAAAACCAGAACCAGGTATACGAAAGCTTCTGGGCAGTTCTTCTGGTCACGGTTCCTTAATGCAAAATGTTCAAGCTGCACTTCGAACCATTGAGAAGGAGGGTGCAATGTCTCCTGCAACCCGTCCTTATGAAGAAATTAAAATCTTACCTAAACAAAGTGGTTTAGGAGTGCAGCCCAAAGGTAAAGTTGAACCGAAGGAGCCACATACACCTGCCAAATCTTACTCTAACCGGGTTTGCTATGTGTGCAGGAGACCTGGTCACCTCAGTTACGAGTGTGATCAGCAACCTCAGAGCTCAAGGGGGAAAGCTGATTCACCTGAAAAAATTCAAAAACACAAAACTTTTCATCAAGTTAATCAGAAATCAACTGACCCCCCTCAGCTCAAAAGGACAATTGGGGAAACTTCGTGTAAACCCAAGAGTCCTGAGGTAAGTGTGAAAGGGAAGGAGCCTATACATAAATTCATTAACACTTCCAGTGTTTATCATAAGACTCTTCCCCGTTCAGACTTGCGATGGACAACAAAATCTGAAACTAAACCATCCAGTAGTCCAGATACCAATGTAGACTCCAAAGCTACTGGTGGGTGGATTAATGTGCAAGTTGTTGGAGAAAATGGGAAACCCATGACCATTCGGGCTTGGGTTCCCAATGCTAACTAACCCTTTAATTGTTTGTGCAGGGTGCTCGCCGGTATAACACGTGGATTGTTGATAGTGGAGCATCCAGGCACATGACAGGCGATCTGAGCCTTCTTACAAATGTCAGAAAAATAAAAGGAGGGTATGTCAGCTTCGCAGGAGATAAGGGAGGTCACATCACAGCTCAAGGTTTCTTGTCTAATGGGAGAGTGAGCTTTGACAAAGTCAATTATGTCGAGCAGCTAGCAAACAACTTGCTGTCAGTCTCTCAGATATGTGATAAAGAGTTTAAGGTGATGTTTGATGACAAACAATGCTATGTGCTAAAGAAGGAGTACCAAATTCCCGAAGACATGATCTTAATGTCAACTCCAAGACAAAATGACCTTTATGTCTTGGATATGTCTAATGCTTCGGTGAAAGATGTAGAACACCAATGTTTTCTCACAAAGGCCACTGAGAAGGATTCAGTGTTATGGCATAAGAGGATGTGTCATTTAAGCCTGAGAAAGATGAATCACTTAGTGCATCATGAGCTGGTCACGGGAGTCAACTTGAAGAGTTTCCATCTGCCAGACAAGTGCGTATCATGTAAAATGGGGAAGCAGACGAAGAAGCCCCACAAGTTGAAAAAGTATCACTCCATCTCAATTCCGCTTGAACTACTTCACATGGATTTATTTGGTCCTGTGCGGTACAAGAGCATTCATGGAGATAGATACTGTCTGGTAGTGTCTGATGACTACTCGCGGTTTTCCTGGGTTTTCTTCTTAAAAGAGAAGTCTGAGACATTCGAGACCTTAGAGGTCATGATCAACAAGTTACAGACTATCTATAAGTTGAAGATCAGGAAGCTTCGCTCAGATAATGGAACCGAGTTCAAGAACTAGAAGATGGAAAAGCTGTGTAACGAAAAAGGTATCCAACATCAGTTCAGCGCCGCATACACTCCTCAAATGAATGGAGTGGCTGAGAGGAAGAATTGGACCTTAATAGAGGCAGCACGCACCATGCTTGCTGACTCTGCTTTGCCCGTAAGGTTTTGGAACGAAGCTGTCGCAAATGCTTGTTACACACTTAACCAGGTCTTAGTGGTCAAACGATTAGGAAAGACATGTTATGAGCTGTTGAATAACCGGAAACCGAATCTTAGTCATCTTGAACCGTTTGGTGCTCCGTGCACTATGCTAAAACGGGAAGCAGAGGGAAAGTTCAGTTCCAAGGTAGAAAAAGGGTTCTTCTTGGGATACAGCATTCCGAACAAGAGGGTATACAACTGAACGTCTAACTGTGTGGAAGAGTGGTTTGAAGTGGATGTGCAGAGAAATTCTTCTCCTCCGACAAAAACTGGTGATGCCTAGCTGTTTGATTATGATAATCTATTTGACTCATTCAACCTGCCACCAGTAGCCTTAGAAGAAGATATTGCAATACAAATGTTATATGATCTTCACAACTCTTCTGACGGTGCCCCATCAAACCTGCCCTCGAGTAATGCTATACCTATTCTAAGTGATGTTGATTCTGATTCTGAAGATGAGCCGCATACTCCACCAGACAAGGGGTCGCAGGGTGAGAGTTCCTCCAATGATCAAACGTTAACACTTGAGGAGACACCTGTGGTCACTAACCTGGAAATAAATGTCGAAGCTCAGTTACAGAGATCAAGTAGAGTAGATAGAAACCATCCTCCTGAACAAATTATTGGGGATCCGTGTTCACATGTTCAAACCAGGAGGCAAGTGGCTACACTATCTGGGTCTACTTCTTCAGCGTCACCGGGATTAAAGCTGATGCAAGACTTCTCGGATCTGGGTGCAAATTTGGTTCAGTCTGTGGACTTCACACAATGTCTATGTTCGGGATTTCTCTCCCAGATTGAACCAAAGGATCATCTTGAAGCTCTCAAGGATGACTCTTGGATTAATGTTATGCAAGAAGAGTTGCTTCAATTTCAGAAGTTGAATGTATGGCGCTTAGTGAACAAACCCAAGGGAGCTAAATCTTTTGGCTGCAGATGGGTTCTGAAGTGCAAAAGAGATGATCAGGGGGTGATTGTCAGGAACAAGGCAAGGCTCGTTGTTCAGGGGTTCAGACAAATTCCTGACATCGATTACACTGATGTGTTTGCTCCAGTTGCTCGGCTGGAAGCGATCCGCTTATTTCTCACCTTTGCCTCGCACAAACGCTTTAAAGTCTATCAGATGGATGTTAAAAGTGCGTTCCTGTATGGCGAAATTCAAGAGACAGTCTATGTGAACCAACCTCCGGGGTTTGTCGATCCGATCCATCCCGACAAAGTGTACTTGCTGAATAAAGCGTTATATGGTCTTCATCAGGCACCGCGAGCATGGTATGAGACCCTCTCTCAATATCTGACTGATAATGGGTACCGGAGAGGAACCATCGACAAAACATTATTTATCAAGGGTGATGATAAAGACTTGATCTTGGTGCAAGTATATGTGGATGATATCATTTTCGGTTCACCCAATCCGATTCTGTGTGAAGACTTTGCAAGGATTATGAAGGAAAAATTCGAAATGAGCTCAATGGGAGAGATGAAGTTCTTCCTTGGACTTCAAGTGGAGCAGACCGAGACAGGGATTTTTCTACATCAGTCGAAGTATGTTGCTGACATCTTAGCCCGTTTTGAAATGTCTATTGAGAATACTGCTGCAACACCTCTTCCCATTAACCACGGCATGTCTCCAGATACTGAGGGGAGTTGGTGAATGAGTCTCTCTACCGCGCGATGATTGGATCTTTGATGTATCTCACTGCATCCAGACCAGACATCATGTTTGCAACGTGTCTGATGGCAAGATATCAATCCAAGCCCAATGTCAAGCATCTGATGATTGTCAAGCGGATCTTTCGCTATCTGAAGGATGCTCCTAATCTTGGACTGTGGTATCCATACAATGATAGCTTCGAGTTGACAGCTTACAGTGATTCAGACTATGGTGGATGCAAGAAGGATCACAAATCTACCTCTGGGGGTTGCCAATTTCTCGGATCACGTCTTGTCACATGGCAGTGTAAGAAGCAGACTGCAGTTGCGCTCTCTACGTGTGAAGCTGAATACATTTCGGCGGCGAGCTGCTGTTCTCAGGTCATCTGGATTCAACAACAACTGTGGGATTACGGTTTGCAATTCTCTATTACTCCCATTTATGTTGATAACACTGCTGCTATATCCATCACTAAAAATCCTGTCCAACATTATAAAACCAAGCACATTGGTATCAAATACCATTTTATACGGGACTGCTGGGAAAAGAAATTAATTGATGTCGTGTCTATCCAAACTGAATTTCAAAAAGCAGACCTGTATACAAAGGCATTTGATAAACCCCGTTTTTTATTCTTAGTGAATGAAAACGGGATGAAAACCAAGTGTGAGGTTGTCCCTGATGATTCGACTTAGTGTCCTTATTCGTATTTGTGACTGTGTGTCTATTTTCTGTGTGGTTATATATCGTTTGTCTTTCAGTTTATTTTCTTATGTTTTAGTTTCTTTAGTATTTTAGGGGGTGAAATTTCAGAAAACTTAGAAAATACAAAAAAATCAGAAAACTTAGAAAATACAAAAAAAATCAGAAAACTTAGAAAATACAAAAAAATCAGAAAACTTAAAAAAAAAATCAGAAAACATAGAAAATACAAAAAAAAATCAGAAAAACAAAAATGAGAAGTTGATCCAACTCAAATGGAAAATGATGGTACACTGGCTTTCAATACAAAGTATGTCTAGTAAAATTAGGACTGAAAGCATGCACATATTCTTGAGAAAACTGTCTGAAAAATTTGAGTTAAATCAGATAAGAAACAGATGGCGTGTAAGGCATATGATGAGAGTCTAGGCTGATAAGTGGTTATGCATGTGGAAATCCATCAAAGATTCAAACTATCGAAACATTCCAAGTCTATAAATCAATAACAGTTGAGACTAACTTAATCTGGTGCACACACCTGTTAACATGCCAAATGTGCTTAGATGACAATGAGCAAAATGTAAAAGAGGGTGAAAAATTGACCCCAATCTGAGATGTCAAAAGAAATAGATACATTGATCTATCAATGTTGAATTGTCAAAGAGCATAAAATGCAGTGACAAAAGCTCAACAAAATTATCAGAAGAGGTGAAAAATTGACCTCCATGTCAAAGAGCATAAAATGCGTTGACAAAATCACAAAGCACATAAGCATGGTGGTTGGGTACTCAAGTTGTGCATCCTACTGAGTGAGTCAAAACACTGTGAGATTTTAAAAGAGATAGTCTTAACCATGTACTCAGTTCTAGATAATCAGAAAATGTTGAAATCAAATCTGTCATTATCTGAGGAAAGTTAGATTGACAGACAGAAATTGAGAGAGTATGTTTGTGCCTAAGGTTCTGAAATGAATGATAACTAAGTATAGATGTGCTGGTACTGATTCCATCTTGGAACCTTCTCACAAAAAGATTTAATTTCAGTAATTTTATTCCTGCAATTTTCTTAGTATTTTTTTTATTTTTGTTCTTTAGGATTTAATTCGTTAATAGTCTACTCATGCATTTTCTTTTTCTTTTTAATCAGAAAAATACAAAAAGATTTTTGGTGTGTTTCTTATTTCTTTTGGTATATTTTGTTTATAATTTCTTGTGTTTGCATGTGCTTAAATGTTTTTATCTGCATTGAAGTTACTGACCGCTGTGTGCTAAGTACAGGATCATCGAGAAAAAGTCTAACTCTATGTGAGAAAGTCAATTCGCACGAAATATCGGTAACTCGCACGAAGTGGAAAATCATAACGTGCGAAATGGATTGAAGTATACGAAGTGAGATCCAATTCGCATGAGGTAACATCCACCACGTGCGAAGTGGTCTGTCACTTCGGGTAAATACTTTGGATAACATCATGCGAAGTGAATCCACTTCGCACGAAGTGGATCAGAGTATATATATTGTTCTCGTGCGTATTCGTCAGTACGCGTTCATAATTTCTACAGTGTACTCCTATTCTCTCTCGATTGTGATTCTGATTTTGTGCTAAGAGTGTTTTTCGATCCATCCTTGTGATTCGGTTTTGCTTTGTGAACATTCTGGTATAATCTTCGCTTCAATCCAACGGTTAGATCTCGAATTATAGCCGATTTTGTGTTCGAAAGTCCATAACCTTTAAAACTGAGATTTGAGATCTACATGTGTTAATTTGTTAGATTTAAGTGAAAAGGAACCTTTGTGGACTTAGTTAGATGTCATTTAATCACTCAATCGAAACAAATACATTGTTAATCAAGGGTTTTAAGCCAAAGGCTTCGTCGAACTGTTCTTAAGTTTTAAATATTGGCCGTGCGAAGTGAAGGCCATTGCGCACGAAGTGGCGTCACCTCGCACGAACTCAACAATGAAAACGATGAAGCTGATGAGTTTTGGCCGCACGAAGTGAATTTCACTCCGTGCGAGCTGTATCCACTACGTGCGAAGTGAATCATATTTTAATTAAAATTAAAGTTTATTATATCCAACCACTTCGCACGTAGACTTTTCATCTCGAGCGTAATAATGGTCATTTCGCACGTGGTGGAATGTTAATTTTGAAACGAACGTTTATTTTAATCTACAGATTTTAACTGTGTGTTCCGGTCTGTTGAATGTTTCTCACTAACAGGCTAAATGTTCTGTTCGCAGATTTTAAGTAATGGAACCTGCTCAATTTGAAAGTTCATCGACTCAAAGTGTGGCCCAGACCGCATCTGGCAGCCAGACGAAGGCAGACTTGAAAGCAGGGGATATGCACAACATCCGGGCCTGTGTGACAAAAAGTAAACTGACCAGGGAATGTGACGAAATCATCGATTACCTGACAAGGTCGCGGATCTATAAAGCCATTACTACAGCTTGCACGGCATACGCTCCACATCAGCAAGAATTCTGGAACACTGCTGTATATGATGAATCCCTGGGTGGGATTCGAGGGGAGGTACAGAAACAACCTGTGTTTGTTTCAGAAAGGGTATTGAATGAGCTGCTTGAGCTCGGGGATGACATAGCCGACCCAACTGTTCTGAACAGCTGCCGAGTAAAGGGCTGTTTGCTAAGATGTGGTTATACGGGGGAGATCCGTAATGAATCAATATACAAAACCAAGCTCTGTCCCCCGTATCGTTACCTGATGCACGTTATTTCTCACTGCTTGGGGCCGCGGAGAACAGGCCATGATCAGCTGAACCAAACATTCTCCCATTTATTCGTGGCTCTGGTACTGAACGTCAAATTCAACATTTCAAGGGCCATCTTCAACTGTTTAAAGGAGAACTTGTCTAAGAAGGACGGGAGATTTCTGATGTATCCCCGATTCCTTCAGATCGTTTTTGATACCCAAGTTGAGGGTTTGATAAAGGAGGACGGGGACAGAATCAAGCTAAAGCACATGAATGAGCAGACCGTGCGACAAATGAGCCGGTACATTAGCACCTCTATCCCTCCAAAAAGACGGTTGATTTGCCATCTGGGCAACCCAGACTACAAGGCACCAGAAAGGAAACATCTCTAGAGGAACGAGGGCTCCACATCCCAGGTGGAAAACATCGCGATAATTTCGGATGATGAGGAGCCTGATGTTCAGAGTCAGGAAGTCCGGGATCCCACTGGGGGAGAGGCTATCCCGGGGAGCTTAGATGACATTAACGTTGATGATTTCTTTGAAGAAGATGATGAGGAGGCAAGTCGCAAGAGGAAAGAAAAGGGGGTGGTTGATGAGCCAGAGAAGAAGAAGAAGAAGGTCTACAAGTTTAAGCCGCTGGTGGCTTCGTCTGAAATAATTGTCCAACCATCCTCCGTCACAGCTGCTCCAGTCACCACTCCTGCTCAAGGTGCTGAAGGATCATCTCAGACCAGGTCCCAGCTGCCTTCCCTAACCATGGAAGCAAACCTAAACAGACTCCAAGGCTACATGCTTGACATGATCAAAGATGAAAGTAAAAGAAAGCTGGAGCTGGCAGAAGTAAAGCAGAAACTGATCGAGAAGGATGCTCAAATAGAAAATCTGCTGAAAAGGGATGCGCAGATGGAGGACTTGTTGAAAAGAGATGCTGAGAGGATTGAAAGCTTAGAGAAGAGTAATGAGGAAAGAGCATTGATAATCAGCGAGCTTGTCAAGAAAAACGAGACGATGGAGCAGATCCTGCTTGAATATACCTCTGAGTTCAAACGGTTGAAAGATCATGTTGAAAAGCAGGATGAGGAGGTGCTCAGATTGAAAGAAGCCACTGAATCTGAACAGGCTGGTACTTATTCTGGCGATGAGCAAGGTTGATTATAGTCTGTGTGACTGTGTAATTAATTTTTATTGATGTATTCTGTGTGACGATTAATCTTTTGTAATGAAATATTTATTTTGTCTATGTGAAATGAAATGTTTAATCTTAACTTACACATGTTTATGGTTTCTTAGTTCTGTGTGAAGATCCATTAATTGTTCAGCCATTGAAAGCTGATATTCCTCAGTCGTCTCGTCTACTGAGTGTTCAAGGGCGAATTGTTCCACAAAATGAGTATGATGCAGAGGAAGGAGAAATACTTCCATTCCTGACAAAAGAACAAATTGCCGAACTTTTACAGATTCCTGTCGAAGATGTTATTTTAGAAGAGGTGGATGAAAGCTTTGTGCAACCATCTCAAGCTGAACAGGAACCTGTATTTGACACTGATGAGATTGAGATTGAGGATGAAACCGATCAACACTATCCTGGTCAACAAAAGGACGACAACCTGCCTGACCTTGCCGATTTTTTCAAAACTGCTAATGCTGAGGAAATCAACAAAAGAGCTGAAGTTAGAGAACAAGAAAATGTTGATTTTGACTTAGAAAAATATCTTGGTGATAGAAAATCTAAGCAAGATGAAAGAGAAGCTAGACGCAAGAAGTATCAACGGTTTCTGGAACGTCAGGCAGGGAAAGACAAGAAGTCTGAAAGCTCACCGGAGTATACCAAGTTTTATCAGACTCTGGGCAAAAAGACGGATGGTGAAATTGTTGGTTGGTGCTATATGCCGGAATTTAATGTTTATGCAGTTAAAAGGGAAAGAGGAGTTGAGTATTTTCAAAGGGCAAATGATATCCAGACTCTGCCGTTCTATGATATTCGACAACTTGCTCGTCTGCCCCTTTTAGACTGTGACGATCACAGCATGGCAAAATGGTTTGAGACGCTGGTTAGGCGTGAGGCTCGATTTGGATGGAAAAACTTAAAGCCTTATGTGCCAGGTGTCAAGAGCCATCCAACCAAGATAGATCCGCTGACAGGTAGGAAATTCAAAGTGCTTAATTGCAAAGCTCCTCGTTGTATGAAAAAAATTGCCATTAAGGATCATGCGTACTGGGTGGAGCGCAAGGTTCAAGTGGTGGTACTTCAACGAGAAAACAACGGAGGCAGTGATTGTTTTAGATGACAACTTGTCAGGTGGAGAAACTATAAAGGTATTCGATCCTATGTGGATCAGGAATTTTGGTAAAAATGACATCACTGTTCTATACTACAACCCAATTCTGTACAAGCATCAATATATGGAGTTAGCGTTGCAGTTTCAGAAAGTCGTCAGAATTTGTTTTGCATTTGACATCTATGCTGGATCTGAAGAAGTAAAGTCTATGACTGTGTGATAGCTAGATTGTCAGTTTCGTTTACTTTGTGTAAATTTTGCTTAGTTCAAGTTTTGTTGATAGAACTAGGTCTTAGGGGGAGTTTGTTGGTGCATAATTGTGAATCCCTAGTTCTTATCAATCAAATACATACATGAAATGTTAATTCAAATGTGTTTTGATTAATTGTTTGCATGTTTATACATTCTTAGTGATTCTATGTGATTATCTTAAGCTTACAAGTACTTAATCATGTGTTGATGTGAGTTTGGAAGTTTAAGTCTGTGTGAAAGTTCATCACGTGCGTGATGTGTTCACTGCGTGCGTGGTGAGTCCACTACGTGCGTAGTGAAGCTCAACTCGCACGTGGTGATTAAGTCGGTTAAAAGGTAATTAATTAACATTAAAATAACCAGTACGTGCGTACTGGACTCTCTACATGTGAAGTGCGTTGCATCACGTGCGTAGTGAAATTAATTACACTATAAATACTGATTAACTTCGAGAGTTCGCGGGAAAAATCGACTAATTAACAGGTGATCAACCGGGAGCCTTCGTAATCGACCTTATCCGACCTTAAGCCTTAGTAATCGCGACTTTGACCTCATAATTCGTAATCTTAGTGATAAATACGAAAACCAAGGGCAGCCTTAAGCATCTCTGTGTGAGTTCTTAGAGTTTGTTCTTGTTTCTACTCTGTGTGTTTCTTAGTATTACTGTGTGCCGGACACCTAAGCAGTTCTTAGAATCCTTAGGAGGTTTGGGAAATAGATATTCCGCACTATTTCTCATCCTAGATCAGTCCTAGCATTAGGGTGTTTTAGTTTAGTTTAGAACCCCATCCCCCAGCGGTCCTATACCTTGTACATGGAGGAAGGATCCCAATCACTTAATTTGCTGTTTTCCTCAGCTTCCTTCATGTCAGCTTCATAAATTGATTCAGACAGACCATAATCAACTTCATCTATTTCAAACTCTTCATCTCCTTGAGCCATCAGACACTTTTCATCATCATCTGAGGTAGATGATTATGTAAGCATTCTTGTCAGCTACTGAAGTTGTTTCTCCCTTCTTTACTTTGCACTCAGCAACAATATGTCCCTTCTTCTGACAGTTGAAGCACATAGCTTTCTTGGGATCAAAAGAACTCTTTCCTTTGCCTTTGTCAGATCTTCCTATTCCCCTTTGAACTCTTCTCAATCTTCTGGCAAGCATAGCCATTTGTTCAGTGATAGTTCAAACATCATCAGTATCACTTGAGTCTGAGTCTGAGTGGTCAGCTTGAGAATCTGACTCAGTCTCAGATTCAGCTATGAAGGCCTTTGAATTCTTTTGCATCTTCTCTGCAACTAATTAAATTTCATTTTTCTCAAAGGAGTCCTTCATCCGTTGTTGAGAATATTTCTTGTGTTCTGCGATCTGTTCATGATTAAGCAAGAACCCATATATAAATTGTAGGTTATACATATGTTATGTACCTCCAGCCCTTAGTGATATGGTCACCTCATTAAATTTCTCTATTAACACATCCAGAAATTTCAGCACTAGGTCAGCTTCATCCTTTTTAATTCCTACACTTAGCAGGTCATTAATCAAGCAGTGAAACCTTGTAAACACATCAGATAAGGTTTCATTCTTCTTAGAAAAGAATTTTTCATAAGATCTGTTGAGATGATTCTTCTTTTCCTGCTTGACCAGATCCGTACCCTCATATGTAATACTTAGAGTATCCCAGATCTCTTTTGCAGATTGACACCCAGTCACAGTTTGCAAGATCTCATTGGTCAGGGCATTTTCCAGAACACTCTTTGCTTTGTCATCCAGAGAATGTAATTTCCAATCCTCTTCAGTCCAGGATGCCAAAGGCTTCTTGAATTCCTTTTCAGTATTGTCAGGAGACTTATGACTGACAACAGCAGGACTCCTGGGGATAATTAGTCCACGAGTTATGACATCGTACATTCTGGTGTCAATGGACTTAAGGAAAAGCATGGCTCTGAATTTCCACATAGGATAATCAGCCATCTGAGGAAAGTTTGATGAATTGTTGCTTGTCGACATATTATACTTTCTTAGAATCTTGAACTTCAACTTATGAATAGTTCAGCCTGCTCTGATACTAGTTGTTGGTCCCTTGGTGAGATAAACAACAAGCAAGTAATGTGTAGAAGGGGGTTGAATACACTTTCTGCGGAAAATTGAACAAATCAATAAAAAGAGTTACACAAACCAAACCACATGAAATCGAATGCTTTCATTAATAAGAAGATGATTACAGTGACTATCAAGTAAGCAACACTTGATATGTAAACACCTAATATGAATCAAATCTCTCAATCTCTCAAACTAATTGATCAAACTAGCTATCTATAATCAACTAATGATTATAGACACAAACTAACTCTCTAAACAGGATTTTCATAGATTGAATACTTACCAACTTCACAACAGACGTGAAGATCGAACACACGAACTATGTTGGCAATCTGTGAATTTCTTGATCACGTTGAACATGCAAACAGTGTATCAAGATACATAACACATACGATGGTGAGGTTAGGTGTTCTCTGAACTTATCAAGAGATTAGTATTTAAAATCTTGTTCCTACGAATCCTAACAAACTAGAACTTATCCTAATCTGCTAACAAACTAACGGATAACCTGGAACCTTGAATCTTGAATCTTCTATCTTGAGTCTTCAATCTTCAATCTCTATTCTGGAATCTTCTTATCCGCATCGTAGATATAGAGAATTACAAAATTTTAAACATATTTAAATTCTCTTAAACTGACTTCTTTTGTCAGGCTGAGTTACTCAGCTTGAAACTCATCAAGATGAGTTCATCGAGAACTAACTCTACATTAAACATGTACTAACATGTATAAGAACTAACTCATCCTTAGAAGTCCTAAGAGTTACCTAGAACTTACTTAGCAACTCTGTTGAGCTGACTCAGCCTACTGACAAAGTCACTCAGCTTGAAACACATCAAGCTAAATACTCAACCTATACCTTAGGTGACACACACAGCTTATCAAACACATTGATAAACTAACTAAGATATAGTCTAAGCTGATCAACTATATGCTCAGTTTATACTCAGCTTACGCTCAGTCTGAAACACTATAAGTGCTCAGTTTGATCAAGCTTCATAATTATGTTTAAGTTATATTCAGAACATATCTTACAAACTTAACTTTGTCTCATCAAATATTAACTAATAAGATCATTTGACCAACAACAACCCTGCAAGATGTGACTCCTCCTGGATATACCAGAACATCGCTAGCTGTTAGGGTAGACTTGTTTGATAATCTGCGATATGCCTTGCATGCTATGATATTCTTGTTATGATACTATGTTTAATCGTTTCTTACTAGCTATTTATAGCTAACCCCTCCATGTACTTACCATCTGTAGGTAAATATTTGTTAGCGAGGATGGGTACTATGATATGGTTTTACTGCCGAGTTGGAAATTTTTGGGGAACACTTCTGTTGTTGCTTTTGTAACTCTGATATTTTGTTTTAATGTTCGGCAGATATTTGGTAACCTCGTCAGGTTCTTTTGTTAAACTTATGATGTATATAAATAACTAATAGCTTCCGTTGTGTTTGCTAAATTTGTTTTTGATTAAACAGTTGATGTCTTAATTAATATTTTTCTTAATTAAGCTTCTGAAAACCCGGTGCGTTACAAGTTGGTATAAGAGCCTTGGTTTGAGGGAATTGGGTACTTTGAGGAGTATTCAATCTCAAACCCAGGACCGACCATTATTCAGTGTTCCCTGGGTGGTATTGGGGTGTGATGAGCGATATACGTGAATTATTATACGCTAGAATAGTACTTTCATGTGATAATTGTTTAATTACGTGAGTTATAGTTAGTATTTCTGTTTTGGTATAGAAGTTGGATCAGATGACTAGTTCCTCCGATAATGAAGATAGGGATGCCTACATACGTCAGTTGGAGACCCAATTGAAGCAGGCTAAATCTCGAGAGTCATTACGAATCGCTCGCGAAGTTTCTAAATCTGCTAGTTATAAAACTTTTATGAGTTGTAAGCCTCTTGTTTTCACTGGTGTAAATGATCCTTCGGTTGTGGGAACCTGGATTCGGAACATGCAAAATGCTTTTGAGTCCAGCGAATGTGAGGAAAAGAAGAAAGTTACCTTTGCTAAACAAATGATGCGAGACCGTGCACTTACCTGGTGGGATACGGTTGTGATTGTCACACCGTCAGAGGTTCTAAGATGCTTTAACCTGTGAGGATTTCTTGAAGAAGCTCAGAAAAAAATACTGCTCAGATTATGATATGCAGAAGATTAAGGACGAGTTTAGAGCTCTACAGAAAGGCGATAAACCCGTGAAGGATCTGATATCAAAGTTCTCGGATAAGATGAAGTTTGTTTCTCATCTGCTACCGGACAAGAGAGCAAAGATTAGCAAGTTTGCCAATGCCTTACCTGTTGAATACCGATCTGCTGTGAGGTCTGCAGCAACACTAGATGCAACCTTTGATTTAGCCCGACAGACCGAGGATGATTATAGGCAAAAGCCAAAAGCACAGCCACAACAACAAGGAGGAGGGTATAAGAGGAAGTTTGAACAGTCGCCTGGTGGTAGAAGAGGTGATTCATCTCAGAATTCAGCAAGCTGGGATGTGGTTAAATGCGGGAAGTGTGCGACTAAGGGTCATCAGACTCCTGATTGCAAGTTTAAAGAAAACGTTTGTTATAAGTGTCATAAACCTGGCCACAGAATCTTTGAATGCCCTCAGTGGTAAGGTTCGGGTGCTGGTGGATCATCTAGAGTTGTTACACAGAAAAAGAGAGGCGCCCCACATGCACAAGGGAGGGCCTTCCAGATGACTACAGATGAGGCAAAGAATGCAGGTGATGTTATTACTGGTATCTTCTTAGTTAATTCTATACCTGCATGTGTTCTATTTGATTCTGGTGCTACATACTCGTATATGTCTTCTGTTTTCTGTGATAAATGGCAACTACCTGTTACTGTGATGAAAGATCATATTAGAGTAGAGATTGATGACGGTAGTCAAGTTCTTGTTACGTCAAACGTACCTCAAGTTTCTATTTCTATTGACGGACATTGTTTTGTTATTTCCCTACTCCTCATGCCGATTGCTGGTTTTGATGTTGTTGCTGGCATGGATTGGCTTACCAGTCAAAATGCCAAGATATTATGTTCCAAAAAGTTAATCAAAATTCTGTTACCTAATGGTACCTATGTGGTGGCGCGAGGAGAAAGACCTAAATCCGATATTTCGTTGATAAATTTTATTAAAGCCCAGAAATCTATTGTTAAAGGTTGTGATTCCTACTTAGCATATGTAATTGATGCTAAGATGGAAGAAAAGACTGTCAATGATATCAGGGTGGTTTCAGAATACCTTGAAGTGTTTCCTGAAGAGTTACCAGGTTTACCTCCTGTCAGGGATGTAGAATACCGGATTGATCTTGTCCCTGGTGCTACACCTGTAGCAAAATCCCCGTATCGTCTTGCACCATCTGAGATTCGGGAAATGATGACTCAAATCCAGGAACTACTTGATAAAGGTTTCATACGCCCGAGTTCTTCACCTTGGGGAGCTCCGGTGTTGTTTGTTAAGAAGAAGGACGGGACTTTACGCATGTGCATCGATTATAGGGAGCTGAATAAGCAAACTGTAAAGAATAAATATCTGTTGCCTCGTATAGACGATTTGTTCGACCCGTTGCAAGGTGCTAAATGTTTCTCAAAAATTAATCTTCGTTCTGGTTATCATCAAGTTCGTGTTCGAGATGAAGATATTCCTAAAATTGCGTTTAGAACTCGATATGGGCACTATGAATTCTTGGTGATGCCGTTTGGTCTAACCAATGCTCCTGCAGTTTTCATGGATATGATGAATCACATATGCCGTACTTTTCTTGATAAATTTGTTATTGTATTTATTGATGATATCTTGATATATTCCAAAACAGAAGCGTAGCATGAGCATCATCTCCGCCTAATTTTGGAAATTCTTAAGCAGGAACGACTATACGCTAAATTGTCCAAATGTGAATTCTGGCTTAAGGAGGTGCATTTCTTGGGTCATGTTATTTGTAACGAAGGTGTTAAAGTTGATCCAACCAAAATTGAAGTTGTCATGAATTGGGAAACTCCTCGAAGTCATACAGAGATTAAGAGTTTCTTAGGTCTTGCTGGTTATTATAGGCGGTTCATTCGGAACTTTTCTAAACTTGTGGATCCGTTAATTAAATTGACTCGTAAGGATGTTGCATACGTATGGGCCGATGAACAAGAAAAATCATTTCAGTCCCTGAAGCAATTGTTATGTCAAGCTCCTATTCTAACATTGCCTAAAGGGTCGGAAGACTTCATCGTCTACTGTGATGCTTCATACGCGGGTCTAGGTTGCGTTCTGATGCAACGAGAGAAGGTGACTGCATACGCTTCGCGTCAGCTGAAACCTCATTAAAAGAATTACCCAACCCATAATCTAGAACTTGCAGCTGTGGTGTTTGCTCTAAAATTATGGAGGCATTACTTATACGGTACTAAATGTGTGATATGCTCAGATCACAAAAGTTTTCAATATGTATTCACGCAAAAAGAGCTTAATATGAGACAACGACGCTGGTTAGAACTGATTAAAGATTATGACTCCGAGATCAAGTATCATCCCGGGAAAGCCAATGTTGTTGCTGATGCGTTAAGTTGAAAGAGTTCTCATGAAGCAGCTAAGTTTATGAGACTTACGGTTGTATCTGATATCATTGCTAAACTGAAGGAAGCACAACAAGAAGCACTTCAATAAGTTAACTTAAAAGCTGAAACAATGAACAAGTTGTAAAAGCAATTACAAGAGGATAGTCGGGGTTTGAAAACGTTCCAATCTCGTATTTGGGTACCGAATCTTGGTGGTAATCGGGAATTAATTCTACAAGAGGCGCAGAAGTCAAAGTTATCTGTTCATCCTGGAAGCACCAAGATGTACCAAGACTTGAAAGCTTTGTATTGGTGGCCTACCCTGAACCGTGACATAGCTTCGTTTATCGAGAAATGTCAACTTTGTGCTCAGGTGAAAACAGAGCACCAAAAGCCCTATGGTAATTTGCAGCAGTTAGAGATCCCGGAGTGGAAATGGGATCATATTACCATGGATTTTGTGACAAAGTTACCTCGTACTTCTAAAGGGCATGATATGATTTGGGTTATTGTTGATCGACTTACTAAGAGTGCTTATTTTCTCGCGACTAACGAATATGCACCTATTAAACAATTGGCCCAACTTTATGTTGCTGAAGTAGTATCTCGACATGGTATACCGTTATCTATTGTATGTGACCGAGATACACGTTTTACTTCTCATTTATTGAATAGCTTACAACACGAGCTTGGTACGCGGGTAAATCTTAGCACGGCATATCTTCCGCAAACTGACGGTCAGTCCGAAAGGACTATTCAAACTCTTGAAGATATGCTTCGAGCTTGTATACTCGAATTTGGTGGTTCTTGGGATTCTCATTTACCCTTAATCGAGTTTTCCTATAATAATTCTTATCATTCAAGTATCGGCATGTCGCCCTATGAGATGTTATACGGTGGGCGATGTCGTACTCCAAATTGTTGGTTGGAATCTGGAGAGAAACAATATGCAGGTCCTGATAGTGTTCAAATAACTGCTGACAAGGTGAAGATAGCACGCAAGAAGTTGAAAGCTGCACGTGATAGGCAAAAGATGTATGTAGATCCTAAACGATGACCCGTTACGTTTGAAGTAGGTGATCGTGTGTTTCTAAAAGTTTCACCTTGGAAAGGGGTGATTCATTTTGTTCGTAAAGGTAAGATAAGTCCAAGGTATATTGGTCCATTCAAAATCCTGCGACGAGTTAATGATGAGATAGTATCACTTGAATTGCCACCTGAGTTGTCTGGTATTCACAACATTTTCAATGTGTGCTATTTGAGAAGTGTAAAGTCGAAGATGATCAAATCCTACCTCTACAAGAGTTGAAAGTTGATTCAGCCAAACGCCTGGTAGAAGAACATGTTGAGATTCTCGATACCAAGACCAAAAAGTTACATAAGAAGGTGATCAAGTTGATTCTGGTAAAATGGAAGCACAATTTGGGTCCTAACTTGACTTGGGAGGCAGAGGATGAGATGAAAGCTCGATACCCTCATTTGTTCGCGGTAGAACAGATTTCGAGGACGGAATCTTCTTAGGGGGGTAGATTTGTAACATCCTAAAATAGGGCCTAGTTGTTAGTTGTTGTACCTCGTGCTTATATGCTTGTACGTTGATTTTAATCAATTTATTTTGTTGCTAATTGTGTTATTTGTTGGTTATATGTGATAAAAAGGTGTTATGAGAAATAATAATAATAATAATAGATAAAATTGGTAAGTTAGTAACCGGTTTTAGGTTATGGTTCCAAATATATCCTCATTAGTTGGAACGGGTAAACGAGGGATAAGTTGTAAGTTGGAAAGGGGGACAAAATACCACGTTTATTTAATTAAACCCACCAAAGTCGGTTTATATGTTGTTGCTCCCTTGGTGAGAATAACAACAAGCAACAGATGTGTAGAAGGGGGTTGAATACACTTTATGCGGAAATTGAACAAATCAAAATAAAGTGTTACACATAGTAAATCAAACCACAGTCGAATGCTTTGCTTTTCATTTATAAGAAGATGATTACAGACTCTATCAAGTAAGAAACACTTGATATGTAAACACCTAATGAAAATCTCTCAATCTCTCAAACTTTGCTATCTATAATCAACTTATGATTATAGATACCGGACGAATCTCTAAGCAGGATTTAATAACAAATTGAAAACTTACCAATTTCACAACTAATGTGAATATTCGAACACACGAATAGCTTGGCAATCTGTGAGTATCTTGATCACGTTGAACTGACAAACAGTGAATCAAGACTCGTAACACATACGATCAATAGGTTGAGGTGAAACTGAGTTTGGCTCTGTAACTCGTTGAATGTAGTCATAGTCGTCGTACCTCAAAACCTATGAGGAGATAAGTATTTATAATCCTGTTCCTACGGATCCTAACAAACTAGAACTAATCCTAATTTGCTAACTAACTAACGGATAACCCGGAATCTTGAATCTTGAATCTTCGTATCTTGAGTCTTCAATCTTCAATCTTGATTCTGGAATCTTCTTATCCTTCCCGTAGTTATGTAGAGAGTTAAAAGATAAATTTAAAACATATTTAAATTCTCTTAAACTGACTTCTTGCTCGGACTGAGTTACTCAGCTTGAAACTCATCAAGCTGAGTTCTTTGAGAACAAACTCAAAAACAAACATGACTTACATGTATAATGATTAACTCATCCTTAGAAGTCCTAAGAGTTAGCTTAGAACTTATCTAGCAACTCTATTGAGCTTACTCAGTATATACGCTGAGTCACTCCGCTTGAAACACATCAAGCTGAAAGCTCAATATATATCTTAGGTGACATACACAGCTTATCACACATAGTAATAATCTTACTAAGATATAGTCTAAGTTGATCGAACATATGCTCAGCTTATATTCAACTTATTCTCAGTCTGAAACACTATAAGTGTTCAGTCTGATCAAGCCTCATAATTCTGTTTGAGTTATCTTTATAACACATCTTACAAACTTAACTTTGTCTCATCAAATCTTAACTGATGAGATCATTTTTCCAACAAACTCCCCCTATTTGATGATGGCAAAACCATCAAACAGTTCTTAAGTTTGTTTAATAGAATTATGTTTTAAATCTCAAACTTATTAAGATTTTACACTTGAACTAATCAAATATTAATTGAACTTATCAATTTTAATTGAAGTTATCAATTGTAAGTGGAACATACCAACTTTAATGTTGAACAAACCAACCAAACACATTAATGAATAAGAACTAATCAGTTATTCATTCAAGCTGAACTTATCAGACTAATAATTATGAACATATCATAACACAGTTGAACATATCAAACTCATACTTGTATTAATTGAACATATCAAAATACAAAGGTTTTGATCACTCAGATCATGCACACTTAGTGCTTACAAAATTAGAACTAATCTAACTTATACAATAGAACTAATCTATTATCTTATGAACTCAGGATGTAGAAGTTCCCAGTTGATGATTTCTTTGGTAATTTCGTATAACAACTTCTCAGCTTCTACATTTCCTTTGAGTTCCTTCTGTTGGACTTTGATGATCTTGTTCGGTTTGTACTTAACAAATTGATTTGAACTTTCATCACCACAACAACCTCGAATGTGTAAGGCATCCTTAGTTTTTAGATAATAAATTTCATTCAGCTTGATAAAACTAGGTTTGCCTGCCTGATCCTTTAACATAAATCCATGAACAGGTGCATCAATACTCTGATTTTCTTTAAACTCCACACCTTCAGGAACATCAAATAATTTCTCCCATTGCAGACCAGGAACTGGAACATATCTCAGTTCCTCAGCTCTATTAATCAGCTTAGAAACTTCAGCAAAGATCTCTTGCTTGATTTGGCTTCGTTTGAACTTCTTGAGCATCATCATTATCCTTTTCCATTCTATGTAGCCCACCCTGTGAACAAATCTCAGGTCCACCCCCATTGTAGACTTATCATCAAATTCAACGTTGAGGATGATGGCTCCATCATTTCTGCTTAAGGTCATGCCTTTGATCTCTTCACTGACGCTCCTTCTAAAATAACATTCTTGAATCTCTGCATCTTTGTATGGGATAGGATCAGGTCTCGGACCAGTATAATCAGCTTCAGCTTGAGGTAAAGCTTTTCTCTCTTTTTCTTTTTCTTGGTCCCTTACTTCTTTTTGTTTTCTCTTCCTCAACTCAGCTACAGAGATCCCAAGCTCATTTTCCTCTTCTTGCTCGAGCATCTCTATTAATTCTCTTGTAGTTTTTTCTTCTTCTGTCTCTTCCTCAGTCTCAGAAACCCTGTCAGCTTCAGATTCAGATTCTGTCACCTTTTGCTTCTTGCCTGCAGGTTCCTCTTCTTCTAGTTCTAGCTCCCCCTCAAGCTGAGTTTTCCTCTCTGCTCCTTTTGATAGTGCTAGTAAAGCTTTAGCTTGAACTAACTCAGCATCAGCTTCTGTTGGTGCATAATTGTAAATCCCTAGTTCTTATCAATCCAATACATACATGTTTACTTGAAATGTTAATTCAAATGTGTTTTGATTAATGGTTTGCATGTTTATACATTCTAAGTGGTTACTTATGTTTGTCTTAAGCTTACAAGTACTTAGTCATGTGTTGATTTGTGTTTGGAAGTTTAAGTATGAGTGAAGGTCATCACGTGCGTGATGAGTCCACTACGTGCGTAGTGGAACTCACTACGTGCGTGGTGAGATGGTCGGTTAAAGTTAAATTAATTATTATTAAAACAACTGGTACGTGCGTACTGGACTCGCTACGCGCGCAGTGAGTTGCATCACGTGCGTAGTGAAATTAATTACACTATAAATACTCATTAACCGTGTATTAGCGTGGGAAATCGAGTAATCGGGAGGAATCGAGTAATCGCGGGAAATCGTGAGGTAATCGTCCGTAAGTGCATATAACTACGGGAAATCGACCTTAAGCCTTAGTGAGCCTTCGTAATCGTACGTTTAACCTCGGTAATCGCGAACTTAGTGTTAATCTCGAATCCAAGGGCAGCCTTAAGCATTCTGTGTGAGTTCTTAGAGTTGTTCTTCGTCCTACTCTGTGTGTTCTTCGTGTTAACTGTGTGCCGGACACCTAAGCAGATCTTAGAATCCTTAGGAGGTTTAGGAAATAGATATTCCGCACTATTTCTCATCCTAGATCAGTCTTAGCACTAGGGTGTTTTAGTTTAGAATCCCCACGGTCCTACAAAGTGGTATCAGAGCCTTGTGCTTTGATTGATCACTTTTCCTTAGGTTTCGTGATATAGGTGTCGTTTTGGTCATTTAGGTGCTTTCAGTTTGTCGTTTTCTAAGTGTTTCTTCGTGCGTATTATCGTCAACAAGGCATTTTTGGGTCAAAAATTTTAAGTTTTTACGTTAAAAGGTCTAAACTGTTGAATGTTAGCCGTGCGAAGTTCCTTTCATTACGTGCGTATTGATCTTCAGTGCGTGCGTAGTGGGTGGTTGGTCCTCTAGAATCTTCGGTAGGCTGTGTGTCTGCGCGTGCGTAGTGGGTAATCAACACGTGCGTAGTGCTTCTCACTTCACACGTATTGAGTCTGTGTGTTAAATCTTTTTCTTAAAAAAACAATTTACTTGTTTCGTACGTAGTCAAGTCACTTCGTGCGTACTAGGTCCCCATTCCGTACGTATCTAAGACTGTGTGATCTTTTGTCAGTCCGTACGTAGTACAGTTTACTACGTGCGTAGTGTGTTCACTTCTTGCGAACCAATCTCACTTCGTGCGTAGTGTTTACGTTTGTTTTAGGCTTTAATCATTATGTCTGACATGAGTGCTATGGCTGCCAAACAAACCATAACTGCTTTAAGCAATTTAATAATGGATAATGAACAGGGCGGGATAAATAAAGTACCTCGACTGCTAACCATGGAAGACTACCCATTCTGGAAACCACGTTTTGAAATTTTTATTGATGGGATTGATCCAAGGCTGCACCGGGCTATATCTGCTGACTACTTTGTTCCTAAGGGTGAAGGGAATATCGAAGTTCCCTATGACAAGATGAGTGACGATCAGAGGAAAGCATACGATGCTGAGAAGAAAGCTTATTCCTATCTGATCCAAGCCATTCCAAATGAGATCTTCCACCAGTTCCGACGATATAGAACGTCACATTCTTTGTGGAATGCTTTACAGAAACGGAACGAAGGAAATGCATCATTAAAGGAGCTTAAGGCCTCACAGTTACGTAAAGAGTTTGATCACTTCACATCTTACAGAGATGAAAAGATTCCTGATTTGATTAACAGATATAACCACCTTTTGAGTGAGTTGGATAGCCTAGGTGTGCAAGTATCTGAGAGACAGCAGGTAGAGACCTTATCTAAGGCATTACCAAAGAGCTGGAGGCCGTTTATAATGATCTTGAAATATGGTGAAGGTTTCGAGGGTATGGATCTCAATGATTTCATCACCAAATTAAAAGAGCATGAACAGGAGGAACAAAATCTAGATAGATTGAGTAGCTATGTGCAGAATCCTTCCTTGTACTACTCTGGATCCATTCCTTCTCCTGCAATCTCGTCAAATGCTCCGTTGCAGACTGCATTTACTTCAAGTGTCAGTGGATCAACTAGTTCTGCAACTACAAGTGGACCACCATATTCTACTCCTTCAAGCAAAACGTCTATGCCTGCCTTAAACACTGAGCATTTCAAGCATGGGAGCACTGAAGAAGTAAAGGAGCATATGGGGATGCTTAGTGCTTTGGTCACATCATATGATGATCTGCTAAAGGGTAAAATCGGAAATGCCTACCTGACTCAGGAAGATTATGACCAGATAGACAACGATGAAATGGAAAGACAGGACATTTTATGGTCCTATGCTAATCTGGTAAGGAGAGCAAAGGCCTTGGTCAAGAGAACTGGGATGCAGATTACAGCAACTAAGGATACAAAGCTGGGCTTCGACAAATCAGCTGTAACCTGCTACAACTGTGGAGAAAAGGGTCATTTTGCAAGAGAATGTGAAAAGCCAAAGAACTCAGGACCCAAGTATCCATTCAGGACATCTCCTGGAAAATCATCAACTTCCACTACCCCAAAGAAAGCTGAAACATCCCATGAGGGATCATCTAAGGCAATGGTAGTTGTTCAGAAAGATGAGGGGATAGACTGGTCAGTACATTTTCAAGATAATGATGCTTTCGAAGTTGCTGAGACCAACCTGGCCAGTGTTCAAGATCTGAATGATGATTCACAATCTGAAGCAGATAGTGTGCAGGAAGCTGATGATGAATTTGTTGCCAGTAAGGAAGACTCAGTGATGCCTACTGATGAGTACAAGGTCAAACCAGTTTCAGTGCCAGCTGCCGAACCAACGCCAGTGATTGTTCAAACTAAATCAGAAGATCTTAAGGCGTGCATGACTGGAAAACCTGCTGATTCAAAGGTAAGTAACAATTCTGGCATTCCTTGTGCTTCGTGCAATGACTATGTGCAAAATATTTTATCTTTGAAATCTCAAGTCAGTGATCTTACCTCTAAATTGCATGAAAATTCAATCATTAAAGGTAGGGAAAATACACTAAAAGATAAAATTGAAAGCCAGAACAAACAGATTAGAGAACTAGAGGTAGCATTGCTAAACAAATAGGATGCCATAGTTTTCTACATCAATCAGATAGATACACTGAAGCGAGACCTTGCTAGTTCTAAGGTAGATTATGAGACTCTCAATCAGAAACTAAAAAGTTATTCAACTTCATCTTATCTATTTGAGCACATAATCGACCGGAGACCTCAAGGTTCCGATTCAGAGAAAGACAAAAAGGCTTACACAAAATGTCCACCACCAGTTTTGAACCAATTGGTGAAAACAGATGTCTTTTCTGAAGCTGACCAACTTCCTCCTAAGGTTGATCAATTTGTTGCATCAACCTCAACATCTGAGTTAAAGTTAAAAGGGAAAGTTGGTGAGCCTCAGAAGAAAGAAGTCAAACAAGAAGAAAAGCCTGAATCTGGTATGAGAAAACTTCTAGGTAATTCTTCTGGACAAGGCACGTTAATGAAAAATGTGCAAGCAGCACTCCGAACCATAGAAAAGGAGGGTGCAAAGTCTCCTGCAACCCGTCCTTATGAGGAAGTTAAAATTTTGCCAAAACAATGTGGTTTAGGAGTAGAATCAAAATGTCAAGTTGAGCAAAAAGTGCCACATAATCCTGCAAAACATCAGTCAAACAGGATTTTTTATGTGTGCAGGAGACCTGGTCACCTCAGTTATGAGTGTGATCAGCAACAACAGAGCTGCAGGGGGAAAGTTGATTTTTCTGAAAATTTTCAGAAAAATAAAACGTTTAATCAAAATAATCAAAAATCAACTGCCCCTCATCAGCTCAAAAGGACTGTTGGGGAAACTTCTAGTAAACCCAAAAGTTCTGAGGTTAGTCAGATGGGGAAGGAACCACTTCATAAAGTAATCAATGCTTCTAGTGTTTATCACAAGGCTACTCCCCGTCAAGACTTAAAATGGATCAATAAACCCGAATCTAAAATGTCAAATAGTCCAGATACCAATGTAGACTCCAAAGCTACTAGTATGTGGATTAATATGCAAGTTGTTGGAGAAGATGGGAAACCCATGACCATTCAGGCTTGGGTTCCTAATGCTAAGTAACTTTTTACTCTTTGTGCAGGGTGCCTAGGTTTTTATTCTTAGTGAATGAAAACGGGATGAAAACCAAGTGTGAGGTTGTCCCCGATGATGCAACTTAATGTTTTTTCTCGTATATGTGACTGTGTGTCTATTTTCTGTGTGGTTATATCTCGTTTGTCTTTGTGTTTATTTTCTGTGTGTCTTTGCGTTTCTATTTTCTTAGTTTTTAGTTTCTTTAGTATTTTAGGGGGAGATAGGTGCAATTTAGAAAATAAAAAAAAAATTCAGAAAAACATAGAAAATACAAAAAAAAATCAGAAAACATAGAAAATACAAAAAAAAAATCAGAAAACATAGAAAATACAAAAAAAATCAGAAAAACATAGAGAATACAAAAAAAATCAGAAAAACAAAAATGAGAAGTTGATCCAACTCAAATGGAAAATGATGGTACACTAGCGTTCTATACAAAGTATGTCTAGTAAAATTAGGACTGAAGGCATGCACACATTCTTGAGAAAACTGTCTGAAAAATTTAGTTGAATCAGATAAGAAACAGATGGCGTGTAAGGCATATGATGAGAGTCTAGGCTGATAAGTGGTTATGCATGTGGAAATCCATCAAAGATTCAAACTATCGAGACATTCCAAGTCTACAAGTCAATAACAGTTGAGACTAACTTAGTCTGGTGCACACACCTGTTACCATGCCAAATGTGATAGATGACAATGAGCAAAATGTAAAAAGAGGGTGAAAAATTGACCCCAATCTGAGATGTCAAAAGAAATAGATACTTTGATCTATTAGTGTTGAATTGTCAAAGAGCATAAAATGCAGTGACAAAAGCTCAACAGAAAGATCTATTAGTGTTGAATTGTCAAAGAGCATAAAATGCAGTGACAAAAGCTCAACAGAAATTATCAGAAGAGGTGAAAAATTGACATCCATGTCAAAGAGCATAAAATGCGTTGACAAAATCACAAAGCACATAAGCATGGTGGTTGGGTATTCAAGTTATGCATCCTACTGAGTGAGTCAAAACACTGTGAGATTTTAAAAGAGATAGTCTTAACCATGTACTCAGTTCTAGATAATCAGAAAATGTTGAAATTAAATCTGTCATTATCTGAGGAAAGTTAGATTGACAGACAGAAATTGAGAGAGTATGTTTGTGTCTAAGGTTCTGAAATGAATGATAACTAAGTATAGATGTGCTGGTACTGATTCCATCTTGGAACCTTCTCACAAAAAGATTTAATTTCAGTAATTTACTTTTTGCAAATCTTTAGTGTTTACATTTCTGTCTCTTAGTTTTTAGGTTTTAATTTGTTAACAGTCTGCATTTTCATTTTCTTTATTTTCAGAAAAATACAAAAAGATTTTTGGTATGTTCTTATCTCTTGGTGTGTTTCTTGTGTTTTCGTGTGCTTAAAAGTTTATGACTTCCATTGAAGTTACTAACCGTTGTGTGCTGAGTACAGGATCATCAAGAAAAATTCTAAGTTTATGTGAGAAATTCAATTCGCACGAAGTAAGAACACCTCGCACGAACTGTGTGATAAATCGTGCGTTGTGTATGCATACTCCGCGGTCAAGGATCAAGAGGCGAAGTGAATTCCATTTTGCACGAAGTGAAGGTCATCACGTGCGAAATGAAGAGTCACTTCGGATGTACACTTCAGGTAGCAACATGCGAAGTGATCTCACTTCGAACGGAGTGAAATAGGGTATATAAGTTGGTTTCGTGCGTATTCGTCATTACGCATTCATATTTTCTACAGTACACTCCATTCTCTCTCGATTTTGATTCTGACTTTTGTGTTGAAAGAGTTATTCGTTTCATTCGTGTGATTCGCCTTTGTGTCGTGATCAATTTGGTATGCTTTTTGCTTCAATCCAACGGTTGGATCTAAAGTTATGGTCTTGAAGTTACTGACTGTTTATTGCTGAGTGCTGTACTAACAGTATCTAGATTCACTTGTGAGGATTTCAGATCATGCGTAATGGAGCCACTGCGCACGAGCTACAACTCAACACGTGCGTAGTGCAGGTAAGGGCATAACGAAATGTATTCTTATATTTGTTTGCTTTGTGCATTTTGCTTTGTGTATTTTGCTTAGTGCAATTTTTTTGTTGATAGAACTAGGTCTTAGGGGGAGTTTGTTGGTGCATAATTGTAAATCCCTAGTTCTTATCAATCCAATACATACATGTTTACTTGAAATGTTAATTCAAATGTGTTTTGATTAATGGTTTGCATGTTTATACATTCTAAGTGGTTACTTATGTTTGTCTTAAGCTTACAAGTACTTAGTCATGTGTTGATTTGTGTTTGGAAGTTTAAGTATGAGTGAAGGTCATCACGTGCGTGGTGAGATGGTCGGTTAAAGTTAAATTAATTATTATTAAAACAACTGGTACGTGCGTACTGGACTCGCTACGTGCGCAGTGAGTTGCATCACGTGCGTAGTGTAATTAATTACACTATAAATACTCATTAACCGTGTATTAGCGTGGGAAATCGAGTAATCGGGAGGAATCGAGTAATCGCGGGAAATCGTGAGGTAATCGTCCGTAAGTGCATATAACTACGGGAAATCGACCTTAAGCCTTAGTGAGCCTTTGTAATCGTACGTTTAACCTCGGTAATCGCGAACTTAGTGTTAATCTCGAATCCAAGGGCAGCCTTAAGCATTCTGTGTGAGTTCTTAGAGTTGTTCTTCATCCTACTCTGTGTGTTCTTCGTGTTAACTGTGTGCCGGACACCTAAGCAGATCTTAGAATCCTTAGGAGGTTTGGGAAATAGATATTCCGCACTATTTCTCATCCTAGATCAGTCCTAGCATTAGGGTGTTTTAGTTTAGAACCCCCGCGGTCCTACAAAGAGTTCAGCTTGAACCTTCTCCCCCTTTTTGTCATCATCAATAAGGGTCGAAGTCTTTTCTTGTTGGAGTGCAGCAACTGCAGAGGCAATCTCTTGAACATCTTTTGTTAGCTTCTCAAGTCTTTGATAGATTTGGCGTTTGTGTTTCTTCTGCTTGAGATGGAACAAACCAAATTGAGCAGCAACATATTGCTTCAGTTGTTCAATGCCTGAGGAGGCAGATGCTTCTGGAGGAGACTGACTTCTGTTTTTAGACTCGGAATGTATATCCTGTGAATTGTAAGAGTCAAAAACATTAAGTGGTGAGTGTTTAGGTGCATCGTCCAAGGGTTGGATCCTGTGAGTCATCTTGGTATGGAAATGACACATTGACAGGTCGTTCAGGTGGGTATGAGAAGTGAAGAGAAGTAAATGGGCTAGAAACGTGAAGTGTATGGGTAGGTGGTTGGCTTATTGGGTTGGAGGGGGGTGATTGACCCTGGGGACTGGTCATTTCTTCAATGTAACCTAAGTGTGTCTGCTTAGGCACAGTAATAGGCTCTTCCATGGCACTGGAGAGTGTGGGCTGAGTAGACACCAAACCCGGTTTAGGCTTTAGGGTTGAAATGAGCCTCGAGATTGACACCTTAAGAGTAGGCGTCTCCCCCTCAACTCCTGCCTTGGGAGGGATCAGTGTGATCTCAGCTCTAGTGATGCCTATAGGAATGGCACCACCTTTGGCAGTTTTTCTAGTATAGGTTTGGATATTCTCCCTAACAGTAGTGGGCATACTAGGGGTGGTTTCAGAGTGGAGTTTAATGGAAGGTGGAGGAGATGGGTTAGACTGGGTTGGGTTTACCACAACCTTGTCTCCAAATGTAGATGGAGAATAATGAGAAGAAAGAGAAAGTGGAGAGGTCTTACCAGAGGCAGCTTGTGTAGTGGCTGGTTCAGCCTGAGCAGAGTGCTAAGCTCGAACCTCTGTATCAGCTTGAGAAGCTCCCCCTTTGTTCGATCCCTCTACTTCACTTTCTGATGAAGCTGCCTCAACTATCAAACTCATGGGATCACTCAGACCCTCTTTCTCTGGGAAGATGTCATTATTGAACATCTTAGAGCTGAGTGTTGGCGTCAAGAACACATCCTGATCAGCTTCATACAGTGCTGTCCCCAGCTCGGCTTCAAATGCCAAGGACAGGTACCTTATAAACGGTACATGAAGATCCCTTGTGGTCTTCATCACTTAGACCTTGAGTTCGTTGAAGATGAGTTGTGCATAATCCAAGTTCCGTGCAAAATACATGTTGTATAGTAGCTGCATCTCAAAATCATTCACCTGGTCCAATCCTCCAACCTTGGTACCTAGTGAACGAATCACTGTAGACACCATAAAACCCCAACTAGTTGGAAAGGTGGCCTTTTTAATAACACCCTCTGTTTGTGGGTGACCCATTCTGGGTAGGACAGACCTAGCTACCTGCCTCGTCATAGCAGGCTCGAACTCATCATGAACAGGGAGTTGAAGAACTTTCCTTAGCCGCTACACCAAAAGGACAATTGTTCTATCCTCATTTAGAACAGTTCCTGTAATCTCTCCCATGTTCTGGTCGTAAGTACAGGTGTACCAGAACTCCAAAAGATGTTGAGGAACAATGTGGAGTGGTGCTCCATAAAAGGCGAATGCTAGGGGGCATTTACGAATGTAATCCACCCATATCTCATATCCTCTGCCTTGTTTCCTTGGTGGAATTGCAAGACAGGCCCGTTGATTGATGATTTTGATCAACGGTGCTCCATTGTTCTTAAACTGAGCATCTCGTACCATTCGATCACGAAGAACTAATGTGATTCCGTCAATTGATAAATTACACTGAGTAACTGTTTGAATTTGCACTGAGCAAAATGAAATTCGCACTGAGCGTTTGAGAAATCGCACTGAGCAATTTAGGGCTTGAATGTGAACGGATGAATGCACGAAGCAAAAGAGGTGTTTGTGAAAGGTATGAGAAGGTGAGAGGTTAGAATTGTAAGCGTAAACTTTTCTAAACCGGTTATGGTCGGTATATATACCTTTCTGAGGAGAGAGAAAAGTTACCGTTGGAATCCCTTTTTATCCGTTACGCCGGAGAAATTACGACTTAATGTAACAGTAATTGGGTAAAAACACATCCTCTTCCAACGGATAAATGTGTAAAATAATATTAATGACTTACAAATATATTATAAACATTGATGTATTATACCAATACACAATTGGTATACGATGTGATTTAAGACTGACCAAATACACATTGATATATGAATTAATGACACTTAGAAATTAAATCATAGTTTGGACACACCAAGCTGAGTAAACTAATCACTCAGCTTGAGTTGAGCACTCAGCCTGAGATTGAAACTCAGCTTGAGTAGAGCACACAACTCAGAATCAATGACAGTCATTTTCGTTTGAGACTGACTCAAACTTACATTTTAACTACACTGAGTAGTTAAAGTATGTTTGGAACTAATCAAACGTGTGAACCAATCACACAACTTGAGTTAAGCACATAGCTCAGACTCAATGACACTTAGTCATTTCTGTTTAAGACTAACTCAAACATGTGAACTCATTATTCAGCTTGACATGTTTGTCAGTTTATGAAAACTTATTTATAAACTTTGCACTCAGCTTAAGACACTTAGTCTTTGTCAGACTGAAACTCAAATTATAGACACACAGCTATGGGTTGAGCATACCCAATTCACTTAGCAGATACATAAACCTCTTTTCATCAAGTGGTTTAGTAAAGATATCTGCTAATTGGTCATCAGTGGAGATAAATTTAATGTCTACTTTACCTTTTTCCACGATGTCCTTGATGAAGTGATGTCGAATTTCAATGTGCTTGGTTCTTGAGTGGAAGACTGGATTGTAAGTCATGGCTATGGCACTTTGGTTATCACAGAAGATAGGAGTTTTCTTGAAACTCATACCAAAGTCCTGGAGTTGATTCTGCATCCACATGATTTTAGCACAACAGCTTCCTGCTGCAACATATTCAGCTTCAGCAGTTGAAGTAGCCACTGAGTTATGTTTCTTACTAGTCCAGCTTACTAACTTCCTTCCAAGCATTTGACATCCTCCAGTTGTTGATTTTCTATCTAACTTGCACCCAGCATAGTCAGCATCTGAAAAACCAACTAACTCAAATCCAGAGTCTTTTGGATACCAAAGACCTAGATTTGGTGTACCTTTAAGGTACCTAAAGATCCTTTTCACATTTTGAAGATGTGATTCTTTAGGATCTGACTGATATCTTGCACAAACACATGTAGCAAACATGATATCAGGTCTACTAGCTGTTAAATAGAGTAATGAACCTATCATTCCTCTATAGGTAGACTGACACACAGACTTACCATCTGAGTCCTTACTCAGCTTGACAGCTGGTGACATGGGTGTTTTCATGGTTGAACTTGAATCAAAACCATATTTCTTTATCAAATCAAGAACATACTTGCTTTGATTGATGAATATTCCATCAGGCTTTTGTTGGATTTGTAAGCCTAGGAAGTATGTCATCTCACCCATCATGCTCATCTTGTACCTTTGTGACATTATGTTGGAGAACCATTCACATAGAGATTAATTAGTAAAACCAAAAATGATGTCATCCACATAGATTTGTACAAGAATCACTTGTCCTTTACTCTTTTTAATAAAGAGTGTCTTATCTATACTGCATCTGATGAAATCTATTGATAGCAGATAGTTAGACAATGTATCATACCAAGCTCGTGGAGCTTATTTAAGACCATACAAAGCCTTGTCTAACTTATAGACATGATGTGGAAACTTTGAACTAACGAAGCTTGGAGGTTGTTTCACATAGACTTCCTCCTGAAGTTTCCATTCAGGAAAGCACTCTTCACATCCATTTGATAGACTTTGAAGTCTTTATATGCTGCATAAGCTAAGAACAGCCTTATAGCTTCAATTCTAGCAACAGGGGCAAAGGTCTCATCATAATCGATTCCTTCTTCTTGATTATACCCTTGTGCTACCAGCCTGGCTTTGTTCCTAACTATCACTCTATCCTTGTCCATTTTGTTTCTATAGACCCACTTAGTGCCTATAATTGTGTGATCTTTGGGGGGCAGGGACAAGGCTCCATACCTTATTTCTCTCAAACTCATTTAATTCCTCTTGCATAGCTTCAATCCAGTCCTCATCCTCTAAGGCTTCTTCAGTCTTCTTTGGTTCAATTTGAGATAGGAAACCAAAGTAAGCAGCATAGTTAGTTGTAGCCTTTGATCTGGTCATAACCCTTTCTTGAACATTTCCAATGATTTGATCTTGATGATGATCTTTGAGGAATTTAAATGTTGTAGATGGAGAATCTGGTTCTGGATCTGAGTGATATTGAGAACTCTGAGGTGAACAAACATCCTCAGTCTCAATAGCAGCATTGTCAACAAACTGATGATCACTAAGATTTTCAGTCTGGGTGACTTCAGCTCCAAAGAGATTAATGAACTCATCATCCTTCTCAGCTTGAGAATTCCTTGAAGCTTGTGATGATTTCTTTGATGAACACACATCATCATCACTATCATCTCCGATGACATACATAGGATTTGATAAATTGGTTTCCTTAGGCCTTTCAAGCTCACTCAGACTAACCAAGTCATCTTGTCTTTTATCAAGTTGATCAAAACTGTCTTCATCAAATGAGACATGAATTGGTTCTTCTATAGCCTTTCTCCTGGTGTTATACACTCTGTAAGATTTGGAGATTGAGGAATAACCAACAAATATTCCAGGATCAGCTTTAGGTTCCAACTTATGGAGCTGATCTCTTTGATTCAGCACATAGCATTTTGAACCAAAGACATGGAAATAACCTATATTGGGTTTTCTAGATTTATACATTTCATATGCAGTCTTGCCATGTCTTTTGACAATGATTGACCTATTTTGGGTATAACATGCTGTACTGACAGCTTCATCCCAGAAATAAAGTTTCAATCCTGCCTCACATAGCATTGTTCTAGCAGCCTCAATTAAGGTTCTATTTCTCCTCTCAGCAACTCCATTTTGTTGGGGAGTTCTGACAGATGAGAAATTTTGTAATATTCCCTTTTGTTCACAAAAGCTTTCAAGGGTTGAGTTTCTGAACTCAGTCCCATGATCACTTTTGAGTTGCTTTACAAACTTACCTTTCTGTAACTCTTCCTGTTAGATAAAACTTATTATCTCCACAGCAACTTCACTTTTAGTTTTTAGGAATATTACCCAGGTGAATCGTGAGAACTCATCTACTATCACCAGTGTGTACTTTTTGCCACTTAGGCTTGAAGTACTTATGGGTCCAAACAGATCCATATGCAACATATGCAGTGGGTCTGTTATTGAAAAATTTTGCTTTGATTTAAAGGACCCTTTATGATGTTTCCCTTGTTCACAAGCTGAACACAATTTATCCTTGACAAATGTGATCTTTGGTAATCCAGAGACTAACTCTTTATTGGATAGCATATTTATATTTTTGAAATTTAAATTTGATAATCTTTTATGCCACAACTAACTCAGCTTAGGAACAGATTAGGAATACAAGCAGGTTTCAGTATAGGGATCAGCAGAATTAAGATCAAGTAGATACACATTTCTTTCTCTTTTAACTATTAATATAGGCTTTCCCTTAGCATTATATATAGTTCATGCTTTCTTCCTAAAAGTAACAATGTTGTCTTCATCACACAATTGGCTGATACTAATCAGATTGTGCTTAAGACCCTTGACGTATGCAACCTTCTGGAAAGTAACTTTGCCAGCATGCATCTTCCCATAGCCTTTAGTTCTTTCATGGGAGTTGTCACCAAATGTTACTTTAGGACCTTCATCTTCCTGGAAATCACTCAGAAGTCCTTTCCACCCAGTCATGTGCCTTGAACATCCACTATCCAAGTACCATTTACTTGAACCCTGCACATGATATGAAAACTAAACACATTAGTTTTGCTTGGGAACCCACTTCTTGGTAGGTTCAGATGATGAGCACTTAGCATCTTTATCTTGTTGAATTGACTGTTTAGCTTGAGCAGGAGCTGAGTCCTGTGTAGGCTGATCAGCATGTTCTTGTTCAGACCTTGAGATTTCAACATCATAGTCCTTAGCCTCATGACCGTTACTTCTGCACTTGTAGCATCTCCTTCTTCCAATGATTACAAGAGGTAGAGTGTCTAGTAATCCTTGTGAGAACTTGCTCTCAGTCTTAGGATTATATGTATTGGATAACTTTTCAACTTTCTTTGCAAGTTGATTCACTTGATGCTCACTGACTTTGGACTTACCTTTGTCAGATCTTTGTTTGTTATCCTTTTGATTAGAAGCTTGACCAACAAACTTCTTTTCTATAACTTTAAACTTACCTTTGTCATGCTTTCTGGACTCACCAGTTTCAACAGGTTTGGACTTACCACTGTTGATCTCCTTGGACTTACCAAGATCCACAACTTTGGACTTACCATTGTTGTGATTTTACCTCTGACTTACAGTGGTCTTCCTATTCTTGTAACTTCTCTCTGAGCCAGATAGAGAATGTTGTCTTTTGAAAGGATTTGGATTAAGCCTTTCTATGACTGAAGTTCTTTGAATAGGCTGAGTGCCTAATCTATCCAACACAGACCTACTATGTTGTTTAGATGTTGAGCACTCGTTACCATGATCTTTGGCCTTTACAAACATATTGTATTTAAGTTTTTGACCATGTTTCTTCTCTGAGGCTGACTTCTGAGACTCAATCAGTTGTCTATCCTCCTCAGAGTCTGTACTTGCTATCTCATCCTCATCAGCTGCATAGGCTGCGGATTGATAGTCTCCTCCAAGTACGCTTGTACCTGTTTTGGAATTTGTTGGTTGATGCACTTTTCAGAAAGCCTTGATGACTTACACCAAGATTCAGTGACCTTTTGAAGTTGGTCAGCTTTATCTTTGGCTTCCTGAAGTTCTTTACTTAGAAGTTTATTAATGTGTATTTGACATTCAAGATCACACTATGCTTTCTTACCAACATCAATGAGAGATTGATTTTCCTTAATCTCATTCTTCAGTTTAGCTATCTCAGCTTTGAGGTCCTTTTGAGACTTAAGGCCGGTCTTGAAATCATTTAACAAATAATCGAAGGCAAGACCTTTTTCTTTATCGGTGTAAGAGTTGAAATTACTAACCTTGTACATGGAAGCAGGATCCCAATCACTAAGCTTGCTGTTTTCCTCAGCTTCCTTCATGTCAGCTTCAAAAGTTGACTCGGACAAACCATAATCAACTTCATCAATTTCAAATTCTTCATCTTCTTGAGCCATTAGACAAACATCATCATCATCTGAGGTAGATGATTCTGTATCCCAGGTTTCAGCGTAGAGTCCTTTGTCTTCTGGCTTTGCTTTCTTCAGCTGAGTATATTTCTTTTTATACTTATCAGCTCTATAAGCATTCTTATCAGCAACTGATGTTGATTCTTCCTTCTTTAATCTGCACTCAGCAGCTATATGTCCCTTCTTCTGACTGTTGAAGCACACAGCCTTCTTGGGATCAAAGGAACTCTTCCCTTTGCCCTTGTCAGATCTTCCTCTTCCCTGTTGAGCTCTTCTCAAACGTCTGGCTAGCATTGCCATCTGCTCAGTGATAGTCTAAACATCATCATTATCACTTGAGTCTAAGTCTGAGTGGTCAGCTTGAGATTCTGACTCAGTCTCATATTCAACAACCAAGGCCTTGGAACCTTTCTTCTTTTTCTATGCAACTAATGCAATATCTGCTTTATCCAAAGAATCCTTAAGTTGTTGTTGAAAAGTTCTCTTGTGCTCTATGATCTGTTCATGATTGAGCAAGAACCCGTAGATGGACTGTAGGTTATACATATGTAGTGTTCCTCCAGCCCTCAGTGATGTGGTTACTTCATTGAACCTTTCTGGTAACACATCCAGAAATTTCAGCACAAGTTCAGCTTCATCTTTCTTAACACCCACACTTAGCAGGTCATTTATCAAGCAGTGAAACCTTGTGAACAAATCAGACAAGGTTTCATTCTTCTTCGAAAAGAAGTTTTCATAAGATCTATTTAGATGACTCTTCTTTTGCTGCTTGATCAGATCAGTGCCCTCATATGTAATACTTAATGTATCCCAGATCTCTATTGCAGTTTGACACCCAGTCACTGTATGCAAGATCTCGTTGGTCAGGGCATTTGCTAGAACACTCTTTTCCTTATCATCCAGATTGAAAAGTCTCCAGTCTTCATCTGTCCAGGATGCAACAGGCTTCCTTACTTCTTTTTCACTTCTGTCTGTTTTGTTAGAGGACGTATCACTGACAACCGCAAAAATTTTGTGGATGATTGGTCCTTTAGTGATGACATCGGACATACGATTTTCAATGGACTTGAGGAAAAGCATGGCTCTGAATTTTCGCATAGGATAATCAGATCCATCAAAGATGGGACAGCCCTTTGCAGACATCTGAGAAAATTTTGATGAATTGTTGCTTGTAGACATTGCGAACTTTCTCAGAATCTTGAACTTTCAACGTATGAAATTGTTCAGCCTGCTCTGATACCAGTTGTTGGTCCCCTTGTGAGAATAACAACAAGCAACAAATGTGTAGAAGGGGGGTTGAATACACTTTCTGCGGAAATTGAACAAATCAAAATAAAGTGTTACACATAGTAAATCAAACCACAGTCGAATGTTTTCCTTTTCATTTATAAGAATATGATTAACTCTTATGTGAATATTCGAACACATGAATAGCTTGGAAATCTGTGAGTATCTTGATCACATTGAACTGACAAACAGTGAATCAAGACTCGTAACACATACGATCAATAGTTTGAGGTGAAACTGTGTTTGGCTCTGTAACTCGTTGAATGTAGTCGTAGTCGTCGTATCTCGAAACTTATCACGAGATAAGTATTTATAATCCTGTTCCTACGGATCCTAACAAACTAGAACTAATCCTAATTTGCTAACTAACTAACGGATAACCCAGAATGTTGAATCTTGAATCTTCTTATCTTGAGTCTTCAATCTTCAATCTTGATTCTGGAATCTTCTTATCATTCCCGTAGTTATGTAGAGAGTTAAAAGATAAATTTAAAACATATTTTAATTCTCTTAAACTGACTTCTTGCTCGGACTGAGTTACTCAGCTTGAAACTCATCAAGTTGCGTTCTTCTAGAACAAACTCAAAAACAAACATGACTTAACATGTATAATGATTAACTCATCCTTAAACTTATATACGCTGAGTCCCTCAGCTTGAAACATATCAAGCTGAAAGCTCAATATATATCTTAGGTGACATACACAGCTTATCACACATAGTAATAATCTTACTAAGATATAGTCTAAGCTGATCGAACATATGCTCAGCTTATATTCAGCTTATTCTCAGTCTGAAACACTATAAGTGTTCAGTCTGATCAAGCCTCATAATTCTGTTTAAGTTATCTTTAAAACACATCTTACAAACTTAACTTTGTCTCATCAAATCTTAACTGATGAGATCATTTTCCCAACATATGTTCTTATCCTCTGTTGAGACTCAAAACACACACAAACATATACTCACGTACGTACATACATACACACTTCATCCTCTTGACTTGTGAAGAAGAAATCAAGGTGAAATCAATAGCAAAAAGGGTTCATAGCTGGATATAAGTTGCTAATTTGTTTCATCTCCATCCTATTTGTAAGTATTCATCATGTTAGACCTAGTTTTGTGTTTTGAAAGATGATACACCATTTTAATGATGTAGGTGGTGTTTTAATGGCTAGTTGTAGTGTTAAATGATTTGGTAAGTTCAAATGGATGTTAAATAACATGTATGGACTGTTGAATATGAGTTTTAGTCGAGTTAGATGTTAAAAACGAGTATTTGCAGGTCTGTCCAGAAGCAGGGACGAAACCTACTGTATCAGGGGTCCTTGCGACCGCAAGGATGGTCCTTGCGATCTCAAGCTATTCAAAATGGTCTATGCGATCGCAAGCATGGTGGCTAGCGGCCACAAGGTGTTGTTTTGTTGAATTACCGCTTACGAGCGAAGGAAATAAGGTTTACGACCGTAGGTACATAACTTGCGATCGTAACCAACCTTAGAACCATGTTTGCGACCATAAGGGATTCCCTTGTGATCGTAAGCGTTGGATTATTGGAAAAGGGCCTTGCGATAGCAAGGAATATCCTTGCGATCGCAAGGGGTGTTTTTATAGGTCCATGCGACCGCATGGAAGGTCCATGCGATCGCATGCAGTGGTGCAGTTTGGCAATTTTGTAGTTTATGTTTAAAGTCACTTGTGTTGACTATAATGTGTTAACAAGCCTGTAAATGATGTGTTAGGCGCTCCTGAAGAATCCGAGGACACCGAACACTACATTTTCCTGCTGTGACTTTGAGGTGAGTACCGGTTAACCTTAGGCATCACAATAAGAATGTTATACCACGCATAAGGTAAGTTATTGATTATGTGTTAATAATTGATGCGGTATGATTTGTTATACAACCATGGTAAACTTGTGTTAGATATTTGTTATGATATGGCTTGAGTAGGCCAATTATGTTATGCTTTGTTATACTATGGGCTTTTGTAGGCCACTTTGCTATGCTATGGCTTTCTGTAGGCCAACCTTGTAATGATATGGGCTTTTGTAGGCCAACCTCGATATGATATGGCTTTTGTAGGCTAACTTTGTTATGATGTTATGATGTGGCCAGAGTCGGGCAATACATGTTCGTGCCGACACTTTGTTAGCTGTTTGGGGTACGGTGATTCGTCGATCACGAATCGGGTTCTTGCAAAACCTCCGTGCCTCAACTAGGGGCTCTCAGTTCTCACTGATTTCCCCGCTCGTTAATGCAATGGTGGACTGCTACCCGCTCCCCCACCGGCGCGATATGATAGATGTATTTGGTTCCCCCAGTTTGGATCATTGAGCCAGGCTTACAACCCTGCAAGATGTGACTCCTCCTGGCTATACCGGAACATCGCTAGCTGTTAGGGTAGACTTGTTTGATAACATGCAATATGTCTTGCATGCTATGATATTCTTGTTATGATACTATGTTTAATCGTTGCTCACTAGCTATTTATAGCTAACCCCTCCATGTACTTACCGTCTGCAGGTAAATAGTTGTTGGCGAGGATGGGTGCTATGATATGGTTTTACTTCCGAGTTGGAAATTTTTGGGGAACACTTCTGTTGTTGCTTTTGTAACTCTGATATTTTGTTTTAATGGTCGGCAGATATTTGGTAACCTCGTCAGGTTCTTTTGTTAAACTTATGATGTAAATAACTAACTAGTAGCGTCCGCTGTGTTTGCTAAATTTGCTTTTGGTTAAACAGTTGATGTCTTAATTAATATTTTTTTTAATTAAACTTCTGAAAACCCGGTACGTTACACTGACACTACCGACAATAATCAACATCAATTGATTGAAGATCAACAACTAATGTAACAGGGTGGTTGACAGCCCAAGGCACAACTTGTGATGTAAGGGGTAGTCACATTTGTAAATTGATCATTATGTGAATATAATATTTACTTTTCAAAAAAAAAGAATCTTATGATGATTAAGCTATAAAAATCAGAAAATAGTTCTTTTATGAAATAAATTGGTTTCAAGATTCGCAATATTTTCTAATCCAATATAGAATTTAATAAACATTTATTTTTCGTCAATATTCACTCTCATGTAAATTGAGGAAAACCGAAAAAAATATAAAAAACTCTATGTTTTAAATTGATAAAAGTTAAAGTAAATATTAGTTTAAACTTGATTTATTTTATAGAATAGTAACTGTTGTGAGAAATGTTCAATATAGTCCATACTTTATCCATAGTCCTGAGGGACAAATCTTAGCATTTGGATCAGTCTCATCTATGATCTAGATTGAATATTAAATTTTTAGGTGCAGTGGCATTTTCGTAATTAACATGTAATACTTTTACAATCACATGTGATTGTATATTGAATCGCATGTGATTGAATATTAAAAATTTTAGGACTATTATTTTTATATGGGCTTAATTGAACACAACTCACTGAGTTTATATTGTTTCAACTAAGCTACTTATTCTTTAGTCATTTGAAAATAATAATCAAAATTAAAAAAAGATATTTTTTATAAAATGTATTCTTTTTGTAAGTTATCAGATAAACTTAGTTTATATATATATATATATATATATATATATATATATATATATATATATATATATATATATATATATATATATATATATATACATACATACAGGAGAGGGCTCAAACGAGAACTGTTTTTCGTACGAGAACTACGAGAACCAATCTCATCCGTTCCTTGGATATGGGAAGTTTGGATGGAGAGCGTGGAGGGGATCAAGTGTGGCAGGGTGCATGTGAGAAATTCATGGGTGGGCAATGACATTAAAGGATGGGGAATTGGACGGCTCAGATTGGTTCTCGCAGTTCTCGTATGAAAAACAGTTCTCGTTTGAACTTTTGCCTATATATATATATATATATATATATATATATATATATATATATATATATATATATATATATATATATATATATATATAGGAAGAAGTTCCATTGAGAACCATTTTTATCGCAAAAACCGTGAGAACCAATCTAAGCCGTCCAATTCCCCATCTTTCAATGTCATTGCCCACCCATGAATTCCTCACATACACCCTGCCACACTTGATCCCCCACGCTCTCCATCCATGAATTCCACTTATCAAATTAACGGCTAAGATTGGTTCTCGCGGTTCTCGCACTAAAATCGGTTCTCAATGGAACCCTCCCCTATATATATACACACACAATATGTGTGTTAGTGAGACGTGTGTGTTGCGTTGTGACTGTAATGCGTGTGTATGATGTTGGTGTGCGTGTGTATGAGATGTGTATAATATATTGAAACAAGTTAAAGGTGCTATCAAAAGATGGAGAATTGAGGAGAACAACAAAAGTAACTTGAAAATCCGAGGATTAAAAGAGATAGATATGGCTTTAGATAATGTGTTCCTTTGCTATCTTTGGAGAAAAGAGATAGAATTGAACTGGATATTCATATTCGGGAAGTTGAAAAAGTTGAAAGTGCTAGATCTTAGACAGATAGCAAGGATCAAGTGGGATTTGGATGGGGACGAAATTTCAAGTTTTTTTTTTTTTCTTCTGCATTGAAATGGGCGACATGGGATTACTTTTCTCGTAAATTCTCGGAATCTAAGCAAAGGAATTGAGTTTGTTAGCAGCAAATTTGAAGTCCCGTCTTCAGATCATTGTAAGCAACTTTAGTCAAAATTTACGAGATCAGAAATAAAGAAGGCTGTGCGGGATTGTGGTAATGAGAAAGCTCCAGGTCTAGACGGTTTTACCCTTGATTTTTATAAGAAATATTGGCACATCATTAAAGAGGACCTGTTAAGGGTAGTGCTCTTTTTCGAAGGAGGCTTGTTTGACCCGGATGCAATTCGTCATTCTTTACTCTTGTCCCTAAATGTGTAGTTCCGTTATCTATTAATCACTACCGCCCAATTAGACTTACTGGAAGCTTCAATAAGGTGATCTCAAAGTTATTGGAAAACCGTCTAAAAATGTTATTAGTCATGAGATCATCCATGAACAATCAACTTTTATCGAGGTTCGGAGCATTATTGATGGACCATTGATAGTTGGCGAAATTATATCTTGGTGCAAATGTAGAAATCATCACCTAATGATTTTTAAAGTGGACTTTAAGAAAGCCTATGATACCATTAATTGGGATTTCTTGGATTCTATAATGGCACAAATGTGATTCGGGTTAAAATGGAGAAGTTGGATATGCTCTTGTTTATTGTCGGCCAAATCTTCGGTTTCTTTCAAATGGCTCCCGACCCCGGAATTTGATATTGAAAAAGGTTTGAGGCAAGAAGACCCTCTTGCTCCATTTCTATTCATCATAGCAGCAGAAGGTCTTCATGTTGCAACGATGGAAACTACTAAAAGAAGAGTTTTTCATGGTGTTCGTCTCCTATGTGAAGGTTCAGTTGTTTCCCACCTTCGGTACGTACATTACTCAATTTTTTTGGGGGAGTGGTCAGTGACAAATGCATTGAATTTAATCCGTATCATCAAAGTGCTTTTATCTATCTTCTGGTCTTATAGTTAATTTAAATAAAAGTAGTATTATGGGAGTTGGTGTCCCCTCCTATGATGTTAACGTTGTTGCTTCATAAATTAAATGTAATGGAGGCTCCTTCCATTAATTATCTGGGAATGCCTATTGGTGCGTCTACGAATCGGATTGAGCATTTGATGAAAAACTCAAACTCACAGATTTACAATGTGTGATCTACCGACATACGAAGCAGAACACAAGAACAATACACAGATTTCTCAAAAACCGAGAGAGCCAAAGAACTAAACATCTATTTTAAGTTTTTAACCCCTGAACTATATCTTAACTCAATTACTAAAAAAGTAAAAATATATTAACTTGAAAAAACATTTCACAAGACGTGAACAACTTAAGGCGGCTAAGGGCGAGAACCCGGATCATATCCGCACTAGGTGTGCACCGACCCGGACGTCTACCCGGTCTCAAGCCTGCCCCCTTCAAGCCCAAACCTTTAGTTTCCACGAGCCCAGCACCTCCATAAGCCCAACAGCTCCATAAGCCCAGCAGCAAGCCCATTTTCACTCTTTTCAAGCCCAACCTACACACACACCAAACTAACTCAACATACAACAATTACACAATAAATAAAATGTACCCATGTTGGTCTTGGAGAATATCATAATTCCAACACCCCCATCAAGACCAACAAGGGACTTAATACTCTTGAAAAGGATTAACAAGACCCATTTCAAAGCATAAGACATCAAGTTGTACAGAGGGCAAAGACTTAGTAAACACATTTGCAACTCGTTCTGCAGACGGAACTTTAACAACTTTTATAACACCTTTAGCAACCTTATCTCTTACAAAAAGCACATTTGTTTCAAAATGCTTAGTTTTTTTTCATGAAACACAGGATTATGAACCAATTTAATAGCAGACTCATTGTCACAATAAATTGCAACAAGACTCAAACCTTTTACACCCAAATCAAAAAGTAACTTCAAATTCAAATAACTTCACAAGTAACAGAACCAAGAGCTTTGTATTCAGACTCAGTAGAAGAGCGAGAAACAGTATCCTGCTTCTTGCTTTTCAAAGCTACCATACTTTTTCCCTAAAAAAAACACACTATCCCGTAACAGATCTTCTTGTGACAAGACATTTAGCCCAATCTGCATCAGAAAAGGCAGTCATATGATTTATATCACCTTTTACAATATTAACACCACTACCAGGACTATTTTAAGTATCTCAGAAATCTTAAAGCAACAACAAGATGTGACTTCCTAGGACTATGCATAAACTGACTCAGAGTCTGCACCGTGTAAGAAATATCAGGTCTAGTCATAGTACAATAAATAAGCTTCCGAATTAGATTCTAAAATTCAGTATTATTTTTAAGCAAAACATCTGTATCATCAACACCCTGACTAGAAATTAAAACATTAGAATCCAAAGGTGTTTTTACAGGTTTGCACGTAGGCATACCAAATTCATGAAGCAACTCCAAACAATACTCTCTCTGGTAAGACAAACACCAACAGGAGTCTCAATTATTTCAATTCCCAAAAAAACTTTAATTTACCAAGAACTTTAATTAGAAATTTATATTTCAAAAACAACTTCACTTTCTCAATTTCACTTAAGCTATTCCCTGTCAGAATTATATCATCAACATAAACAGGCAAAAATACAGAAACACAATTTTTTTCCTTGGTAAACAGAGAATAATCATTAACACTTTGAATAGACCAAATTTGGATCGAAACAACCTCACTATAATTTCTAGGTTCGAAGGACTTACCAAGATTAGACACACAACAAAAACTCTCAGAATTAAGACACGAATAATTTATTGACTTCTCAATCCCATACTTATGTTTCCCTTCCACAAGAAAGTCATTAAACCTGGCAGGCATTCTTAACTCTCTAACAGGTCTAAGCAGATCTAACAGGAACAATACCACTGGATAAATTTATATTATCAGAAGTTGTTCCTTCAGTAGTAACAGGAGTAGTGGGACTACCAACCTGAGACTGAGGAGTAAGTACCTCCACACCCTGGTCATCCACAGAGTGCTCTGCTCCAACACCATTAATCTGGTGGCTATCACCAGCACTACTCACATACTGTATTTCAAGTAATGAATCAGAATTAACAGAATTTTCATCATTGGGAACAGTATGAGGAGCGCCAAAAACAACAAACAAACTATTTTCATCAAAGAAATTGCAACAATATCTAAGAGACTCAAAATCATCACTGAGACCAGTGGATTTTATCTTAAAAGGAAATACTTCTTCATAAAACTTCACATCCCTGGAAAAGAAAACAATATTCGAGTCAAGACTAAGAAGTTTGTACCCTTTTTTCTCATTAGAACCTAACAAGACAGTTTTCTCAGCTCTAAAATCTAACTTGTCATTATTGTTTAATCTAGTCGAATAACACAAACAACCAAACACTCTCAAATTATCAAATTTAGGAGGATACTTATATACTTTTTCAAAAGGAGTTAAACCATTCAAAACAGCTGTTGGGGTTGTGTTTATTAAAAACACAGCAGTTAGAACTACTTCACCCCAAAACCTCAAATGAAGACCAGACTGAAACAACAAGGACCTAGTAACATTCAAAATATGCCTATGTTTTCTCTCCACAACACCATTCTGTTGTGGAGTATAAACACAACTCGTTTGATGTAAAATTCCCTTTTCTTTAAAAAAACTCTTTCATGTTGTGACTCAAAAATTTTGTTTCATTATCCGACCTAACAACCTTGACTTTAGTTTTAAAATGTGTAAACAGAATATTATTAAAGACATTAAACCAATGGAATACTTCCTCCTTAGACTTCAAAAGATAAACCCAAACGGCTCTAGTAAAATCATCTACAATTGTTAAAAAGTATTTATATCCATCATAAGTAGCTTTCCTATAAGGTCCCCACATGAGGTCACCAACCCTAAAAACTTTATGATCACTAACCGGAAAAGAATTCCTAGTTTGTTTGGACCTATGACACACGTCACAAGGTAAACTAGGTTCATTCCAACTTAAGCTTGTTCTTGACACAAAACAGAGCTTGATCAGAAGGATGACCAAGCCTGCAATGCCATAAAAACTTGGACGCATGACAGAATACACTAGATCTTTCAGACAACCACTTACCCTTAGGAACACTCTCAAGAAAGTAGAGTCCTCCCCTTTCATTACCAGTCTCCAGAGTCTCCCTCGACTGAGAATCCTGAATGTTACACGAATACTCATAAAAAACAACCTTACATTTACTATCTAAATCATTTGGGTGACCAACCCTCAAATCTAAATCAGACACATCAACAAGATCGACATGACTTGAATCAGTTCTAGCCATATATTGGTTAGCACCTGAATCAACAATCCATTTCTTATTCCCTGAATAATTAAAAACATCAACATTACTAGAACAACACATTCCCGCCATATTAGCCGTGACACCTTCTACTCCAGAATTAGCATTGATCAAGGAAAGAAACTTAGCATATTGTTCACCAATGAGGAAATATTTATCATTGTCAGAACTCTTAGTAGAATCAGAATTATCAGATAGAGCAGAAGTAGAAACACTATTAGCAAAGGACCTATTATTGCCTTGAGACTCAGACTTACTTTGAACATCATTCCCATTTCTAAACTTGAAATCCTTTGGATACCCAATGAGTTTAAAACACCTTTCTATAGTATGACCTTTAATACCATAATGTTTACACTGCATATTATTACACGAAGAACTACCACCAGAATTAACGTTTCTCCCTTTGTTATTCTTTTTAGGAACATTGAATTTACTTGCAAAAGCAGTTGGTTGAGACACAAACTTGCTAGAACAAGAGGTTAAGGAACCACCTTTTTGAAGTGATTCCTCCCTAGATATAATTTGAAAAAGCCGTTCTAACAGACGGCAAGGGTTCCATAAGAAGAATATGACTTTTAACTTGATTATACCCATCATCCAATCCATTCAAAAATTACATCAGTTTCATAAGTTTAGAATGATTTTTAAGACTAGTATTAGCCTCACAAGCATACTCAGTTAAGTTGGTAAGGAAATCAAACTCTTTCCACAAGGAATCAAGTTTAGAAAAATATTCAGAAACAGTTAAACCAATCTGAACTAGTGCATTAATTCTTTGATGAACATTAAAAATAAACGACCCATTAGATTTCTGATAAGTGTCAGTTAATTCATGCCCCGTCAGAGGCAATCTCAGAGCAAACATGACTAGAGTAAAAAGATTCAGAAATTGAACCAAGAATCCAAGAACAAACAACAACATTCATTCTCTCCCATTTGATATAATTTTTTTCATCTTTTTTATCAGGGATCGTGTAAGAACCGTCAACAAAACAGAGTTTATTTCTACCTTTAGGGCTCTTATCATAGAACTTTTCCAAATCCTAAAGTTACGTGATCCAGGCAACCTAATACTAACAATGGACATCATAGTACTATCAGAAGGATGCAGATATAAAGGATCATCTAAATCCACTGTATCTTTAAAACCTGATCTTTTAGGACTAGTATCTTTAGAACTAGACATGATGAATCAACAAGCAAAGAACAAAATACTAACCCCAAGAAACAGTATCAGCAACTCACATATGATTTATATCACCTTTTACAATATTAACACCACTACCAGGACTATTTTAAGTATCTCAGAACTCTTAAAGCAACAACAAGATGTGACTTCCTAGGACTATGCATAAACTGACTCAGAGTCTGCACCGTGTAAGAAATATCAGGTCTAGTCATAGTACAATAAATAAGCTTCCGAATTAGATTCTAAAATTCCGTATTATTTTTAAGCAAAACATCTGTATCTTCAACACCCTGACTAAAAATTAAAACATTAGAATCCAAAGGTGTTTTTACAGGTTTGCACGCAGGCATACCAAATTCATGAAGCAACTCCAAACAATACTCTCTCTGGTAAGACAAACACCAACAGGAGTCTCAATTATTTCAATTCCCAAAAAAACTTTAATTTACCAAGAACTTTTATTAGAAATTTAGATTTCAAAAACAACTTCACTTTCTCAATTTCACTTAAGCTATTCCCTGTCAGAATTATATCATCAACATAAACAGGAAAAAATACAGAAACACAATTTTTTTCCTTGGTAAACAGAGAATAATCATTAACACTTTGAATAGACCAAATTTGGATCGAAACAACCTCACTATAATTTCTAGGTTCGAAGGACTTACCAAGATTAGACACACAACAAAAACTCTCAGAATTAAGACACGAATAATTTATTGACTTCTCAATCCCATACTTATGTTTCCCTTCCACAAGAAAGTCATTAAACCTGGCAGGCATTCTTAACTCTCTAACAGGTCTAAGCAGATCTAACAGGAACAATACCACTGGATAAATTTATATTATCAGAAGTTGTTCCTTCAGTAGTAACAGGAGTAGTGGGACTACCAACCTGAGACTGAGGAGTAAGTACCTCCACACCCTGGTCATCCATAGAGTGCTCTGCTCCAACACCATTAATCTGGTGGCTATCACCAGCACTACTCACAGACTGTATTTCAAGTAATGAATCAGAATTAACAGAATTTTCGTCATTGGGAACAGTATGAGGAGCGCCAAAAACAACAAACAAACTATTTTCATCAAAGAAATTGCAACAATCTCTAAGAGACTCAAAATCATCACTGAGACCAGTGGATTTCATCTTAAAAGGAAATACTTCTTCATAAAACTTCACATCCCTGGAAAAGAAAACAATATTCGAGTCAAGACTAAGAAGTTTGTACCCTTTTTTCTCATTAGAATAACCTAACAAGACAGTTTTCTCAGCTCTAAAATCAAACTTGTCATTATTGTTTAATTAGTCGAATAACACAAACAACCAAACACTCTCAAATTATCAAATTTAGGAGGATACTTATATACTTTTTCAAAAGGAGTTAAACCATTCAAAAGAGCTGTTGGGGTTGTGTCTATTAAAAACACAGCAGTTAGAACTACTTCACCCCAAAACCTCAAAGGAAGACCAGACTGAAACAACAAGGACCTAGTAGCATTCAAAATATGCCTATGTTTTCTCTCCACAACACCATTCTGTTGTGGAGTATAAACACAACTCGTTTGATGTAAAGTTCCCTTTTCTTTAAAAAAACTCTTTCATGTTGTGACTCAAAAATTTTGTTTCATTATCCGACCTAACAACCTTGACTTTAGTTTTAAAATGTGTAAACAGATTATTATTAAAGTCATTAAACCAATGGAATACTTCCTCCTTAGACTTCAAAAGATAAACCCAAACGGCTCTAGTAAAATCATCTACAATTGTTAAAAAGTATTTATATCCATCATAAGTAGCTTTCCTATAAGGTCCCCACACACCAAGATGAATGAGGTCACCAAACCTAAAAACTTTATGATCACTAACCGGAAAAGAATTCCTAGTTTGTTTGGACCTATGACACACGTCACAAGGTAAACTAGGTTCATTCCAACTTAAGCTTGTTCTTGACACAAAACAGAGCTTGATCAGAAGGATGACCAAGCCTGCAATGCCATAAAAACTTGGACGCATGACAGAATACACTAGATCTTTCAGACAACCACTTACCCTTAGGAACACTCTCAAGAAAGTAGAGTCCTCCCCTTTCATTACCAGTCTCCAGAGTCTCCCTCGACTGAGAATCCTGAATGTTACACGAATACTCATAAAAAACAACCTTAAATTTACTATCTAAATCATTTGGGTGACCAACCCTCAAATCTAAATCAGACACATCAACAAGATCGACATGACTTGAATCAGTTCTAGCCATATATTGGTTAGCACCTGAATCAACAATCCATTTCTTATTCCCTGAATCATTAAAAACATCAACATTACTAGAACAACACATTCCCGCCATATTAGCAGTGACACCTTCTACTCCAGAATTAGCATTGATCAAGGAAAGAAACTTAGCATATTGTTCACCAATGAGGAAATATTTATCATTGTCAGAACTCTTAGTAGAATCAGAATTATCAGATAGAGCAGAAGTAGAAACACTATTAGCAAAGGACCTATTATTGCCTTGAGACTCAGACTTACTTTGAACATCATTCCCATTTCTAAACTTGAAATCCTTTGGATACCCAATGAGTTTAAAACACCTTTCTATAGTATGACCTTTAATACCATAATGTTTACACTGCATATTATTACACGAAGAACTACCATAACCAGAATTCACGTTTCTCCCTTTGTTATTCTTTTTAGGAACATTGAATTTACTTGCAAAAGCAGTTGGTTGAGACACAAACTTGCTAGAACTAGAGGTTAAGGAACCACCTTTTTGAAGTGATTCCTCCCTAGATATAATTTTAAAAAGCCGTTCTAACAGACGGCAAGGGTTCCATAAGAAGAATTGACTTTTAACTTGATTATACCCATCATCCAATCCATTCAAAAATTACATCAGTTTCATAAGTTTAGAATGATTTTTAAGACTAGTATTAGCCTCACAAGCATACTCAGTTAAGTTGGTAAGGAAATCAAACTCTTTCCACAAGGAATCAAGTTTAGAAAAATATTCAGAAACAGTTAAACCATTCTGAACTAGTGCATTAATTCTTTGATGAACATTAAAAATAAACGACCCATCAGATTTCTGATAAGTCTCAGTTAATTCATCCCCCGTCAGAGGCAATCTCAGAGCAAACATGACTAGAGTAAATAGATTCAGAAATTGAACCAAGAATCCAAGAACAAACAACAACATTCATTCTCTCCCATTTGATATAATTTTTTTCATCTTTTTTATCAGGGATCGTGTAAGAACCGTCAACAAAACAGAGTTTATTTCTACCTTTAGGGCTCTTATCATAGAACTTTTCCAAATCCTAAAGTTACGTGATCCAGGCAACCTAATACTAACAATGGACATCATAGTACTATCAGAAGGATGCAGATATAAAGGATCATCTAAATCCACTGTATCTTTAAAACCTGATCTTTTAGGACTAGTATCTTTAGGACTAGACATGATGAATCAACAAGCAAAGAACAAAATACTAACCCCAAGAAACAGTATCAGCAACTCACATATGATTTATATCACCTTTTACAATATTAACACCACTACCAGGACTATTTTAAGTATCTCAGAACTCTTAAAGCAACAACAAGATGTGACTTCCTAGGACTATGCATAAACTGACTCAGAGTCTGCACCGTGTAAGAAATATCAGGTCTAGTCATAGTACAATAAATAAGCTTCCGAATTAGATTCTAAAATTCCGTATTATTTTTAAGCAAAACATCTGTATCTTCAACACCCTGACTAAAAATTAAAACATTAGAATCCAAAGGTGTTTTTACAGGTTTGCACGCAGGCATACCAAATTCATGAAGCAACTCCAAACAATACTCTCTCTGGTAAGACAAACACCAACAGGAGTCTCAATTATTTCAATTCCCAAAAAAACTTTAATTTACCAAGAACTTTTATTAGAAATTTAGATTTCAAAAACAACTTCACTTTCTCAATTTCACTTAAGCTATTCCCTGTCAGAATTATATCATCAACATAAACACGCAAAAATACAGAAACACAATTTTTTTTCCTTGGTAAACAGAGAATAATCATTAACACTTTGAATAGACCAAATTTGGATCGAAACAACCTCACTATAATTTCTAGGTTCGAAGGACTTACCAAGATTAGACACACAACAAAAACTCTCAGAATTAAGACACGAATAATTTATTGACTTCTCAATCCCATACTTATGTTTCCCTTCCACAAGAAAGTCATTAAACCTGGCAGACATTCTTAACTCTCTAACAGGTCTAAGCAGATCTAACAGGAACAATACCACTGGATAAATTTATATTATCAGAAGTTGTTCCTTCAGTAGTAACAGGAGTAGTGGGACTACCAACCTGAGACTGAGGAGTAAGTACCTCCACACCCTGGTCATCCATAGAGTGCTTTGCTCCAACACCATTAATCTGGTGGCTATCACCAGCACTACTCACAGACTGTATTTCAAGTAATGAATCAGAATTAACAGAATTTTCGTCATTGGGAACAGTATGAGGAGCGCCAAAAACAACAAACAAACTATTTTCATCAAAGAAATTGCAACAATCTCTAAGAGACTCAAAATCATCACTGAGACCAGTGGATTTCATCTTAAAAGGAAATACTTCTTCATAAAACTTCACATCCCTGGAAAAGAAAACAATATTCGAGTCAAGACTAAGAAGTTTGTACCCTTTTTTCTCATTAGAATAACCTAACAAGACAGTTTTCTCAGCTCTAAAATCAAACTTGTCATTATTGTTTAATCTAGTCGAATAACACAAACAACCAAACACTCTCAAATTATCAAATTTAGGAGGATACTTATATACTTTTTCAAAAGGAGTTAAACCATTCAAAATAGCTGTTGGGGTTGTGTCTATTAAAAACACAGCAGTTAGAACTACTTCACCCCAAAACCTCAAAGGAAGACCAGACTGAAACAACAAGGACCTAGTAGCATTCAAAATATGCCTATGTTTTCTCTCCACAACACCATTCTGTTGTGGAGTATAAACACAACTCGTTTGATGTAAAATTCCCTTTTCTTTAAAAAAACTCTTTCATGTTGTGACTCAAAAATTTTGTTTCATTATCCGACCTAACAACCTTGACTTTAGTTTTAAAATGTGTAAACAGAATATTATTAAAGACATTAAACCAATGGAATACTTCCTCCTTAGACTTCAAAAGATAAACCCAAACGGCTCTAGTAAAATCATCTACAATTGTTAAAAAGTATTTATATCCATCATAAGTAGCTTTCCTATAAGGTCCCCACACATCAAGATGAATGAGGTCACCAAACCTAAAAACTTTATGATCACTAACCGGAAAAGAATTCCTAGTTTGTTTGGACCTATGACACACGTCACAAGGTAAACTAGGTTCATTCCAACTTAAGCTTGTTCTTGACACAAAACAGAGCTTGATCAGAAGGATGACCAAGCCTGCAATGCCATAAAAACTTGGACGCATGACAGAATACACTAGATCTTTCAGACAACCACTTACCCTTAGGAACACTCTCAAGAAAGTAGAGTCCTCCCCTTTCATTACCAGTCTCCAGAGTCTCCCTCGACTGAGAATCCTGAATGTTACACGAATACTCATAAAAAACAACCTTAAATTTACTATCTAAATCATTTGGGTGACCAACCCTCAAATCTAAATCAGACACATCAACAAGATCGACATGACTTGAATCAGTTCTAGCCATATATTGGTTAGCACCTGAATCAACAATCCATTTCTTATTCCCTGAATCATTAAAAACATCAACATTACTAGAACAACACATTCCCGCCATATTAGCAGTGACACCTTCTACTCCAGAATTAGCATTGATCAAGGAAAGAAACTTAGCATATTGTTCACCAATGAGGAAATATTTATCATTGTCAGAACTCTTAGTAGAATCAGAATTATCAGATAGAGCAGAAGTAGAAACACTATTAGCAAAGGGCCTATTATTGCCTTGAGACTCAGACTTACTTTGAACATCATTCCCATTTCTAAACTTGAAATCCTTTGGATACCCAATGAGTTTAAAACACCTTTCTATAGTATGACCTTTAATACCATAATGTTTACACTGCATATTATTACACGAAGAACTACCATAACCAGAATTCACGTTTCTCCCTTTGTTATTCTTTTTAGGAACATTGAATTTACTTGCAAAAGTAGTTGGTTGAGACACAAACTTGCTAGAACTAGAGGTTAAGGAACCACCTTTTTGAAGTGATTCCTCCCTAGATATAATTTTAAAAAGCCGTTCTAACAGACGGCAAGGGTTCCATAAGAAGAATATGACTTTTAACTTGATTATACCCATCATCCAATCCATTCAAAAATTACATCAGTTTCATAAGTTTAGAATGATTTTTAAGACTAGTATTAGCCTCACAAGCATACTCAGTTAAGTTGGTAAGGAAACCAAACTCTTTCCACAAGGAATCAAGTTTAGAAAAATATTCAGAAACAGTTAAACCATTCTGAACTAGTGCATTAATTCTTTGATGAACATTAAAAATAAACGACCCATCAGATTTCTGATAAGTCTCAGTTAATTCATCCCCCGTCAGAGGCAATCTCAGAGCAAACATGACTAGAGTAAATAGATTCAGAAATTGAACCAAGAATCCAAGAACAAACAACAACATTCATTCTCACCCATTTGATATAATTTTTTTCATCTTTTTTATCAGGGATCGTGTAAGAACCGTCAACAAAACAGAGTTTATTTCTACCTTTAGGGCTCTTATCATAGAACTTTTCCAAATCCTAAAGTTACGTGATCCAGGCAACCTAATACTAACAATGGACATCATAGTACTATCAGAAGGATGCAGATATAAAGGATCATCTAAATCCACTGTATCTTTAAAACCTGATCTTTTAGGACTAGTATCTTTAGAACTAGACATGATGAATCAACAAGCAAAGAACAAAATACTAACCCCAAGAAACAGTATCAGCAACTCACATATGATTTATATCACCTTTTACAATATTAACACCACTACCAGGACTATTTTAAGTATCTCAGAACTCTTAAAGCAACAACAAGATGTGACTTCCTAGGACTATGCATAAACTGACTCAGAGTCTGCACCGTGTAAGAAATATCAGGTCTAGTCATAGTACAATAAATAAGCTTCCGAATTAGATTCTAAAATTCCGTATTATTTTTAAGCAAAACATCTGTATCTTCAACACCCTGACTAAAAATTAAAACATTAGAATCCAAAGGTGTTTTTACAGGTTTGCACGCAGGCATACCAAATTCATGAAGCAACTCCAAACAATACTCTCTCTGGTAAGACAAACACCAACAGGAGTCTCAATTATTTCAATTCCCAAAAAAACTTTAATTTACCAAGAACTTTTATTAGAAATTTAGATTTCAAAAACAACTTCACTTTCTCAATTTCACTTAAGCTATTCCCTGTCAGAATTATATCATCAACATAAACAGGCAAAAATACAGAAACACAATTTTTTTCCTTGGTAAACAGAGAATAATTATTAACACTTTGAATAGACCAAATTTGGATCGAAACAACCTCACTATAATTTCTAGGTTCGAAGGACTTACCAAGATTAGACACACAACAAAAACTCTCAGAATTAAGACACGAATAATTTATTGACTTCTCAATCCCATACTTATGTTTCCCTTCCACAAGAAAGTCATTAAACCTGGCAGGCATTCTTAACTCTCTAATAGGTCTAAGCAGATCTAACAGGAACAATACCACTGGTTATATTATCAGAAGTTGTTCCTTCAGTAGTAACAGGAGTAGTGGGACTACCAACCTGAGACTGAGGAGTAAGTACCTCCACACCCTGGTCATCCATAGAGTGCTCTGCTCCAACACCATTAATCTGGGGGCTATCACCAGCACTACTCACAAACTGTATTTCAAGTAATGAATCAGAATTAACAGAATTTTCGTCATTGGGAACAGTATGAGGAGCGCCAAAAACAACAAACAAACTATTTTCATCAAAGAAATTGCAACAATCTCTAAGAGACTCAAAATCATCACTGAGACCAGTGGATTTCATCTTAAAAGGAAATACTTCTTCATAAAACTACACATCCCTGGAAAAGAAAACAATATTCGAGTCAAGACTAAGAAGTTTGTACCCTTTTTTCTCATTAGAATAACCTAACAAGACAGTTTTCTCAGCTCTAAAATCAAACTTGTCATTATTGTTTAATCTAGCCGAATAACACAAACAACCAAACACTCTCAAATTATCAAATTTAGGAGGATATTATATACTTTTTCAAAAGGAGTTAAACCATTCAAAACAGCTGTTGGGGTTGTGTCTATTAAAAACACAGCAGTTAGAACTACTTCACCCCAAAACCTCAAAGGAAGACCAGACTGAAACAACAAGGACCTAGTAGCATTCAAAATATGCCTATGTTTTCTCTCCACAACACCATTCTGTTGTGGAGTATAAACACAACTCGTTTGATGTAAAATTCCCTTTTCTTTAAAAAAACTCTTTCATGTTGTGACTCAAAAATTTTGTTTCATTATCCGACCTAACAACCTTGACTTTAGTTTTAAAATGTGTAAACAGAATATTATTAAAGACATTAAACCAATGGAATACTTCCTCCTTAGACTTCAAAAGATAAACCCAAACGGCTCTAGTAAAATCATCTACAATTGTTAAAAAGTATTTATATTTATCATAAGTAGCTTTCCTATAAGGTCTCCACACATCAAGATGAATGAGGTCACCAAACCTAAAAACTTTATGATCACTAACCGGAAAAGAATTCCTAGTTTGTTTGGACCTATGTCACACGTCACAAGGTAAACTAGGTTCATTTTCCAACTTAAGCTTGTTCTTGACACAAAACAGAGCTTGATCAGAAGGATGACCAAGCCTGCAATGCCATAAAAACTTGGAGGCATGACAGAATACACTAGATCTTTCAGACAACCACTTACCCTTAGGAACACTCTCAAGAAAGTAGAGTCCTCCCCTTTCATTACCAGTCTCCAGAGTCTCCCTCGACTGAGAATCCTGAATGTTACATGAATATTCATAAAAAACAACCTTACATTTACTATCTAAATCATTTGGGTGACCAACCCTCAAATCTAAATCAGACACATCAACAAGATCGACATGACTTGAATCAGTTCTAGCCATATATTGGTTAGCACCTGAATCAACAATCCATTTCTTATTCCCTGAATCCTTAAAAACATCAACATTACTAGAACAACACATTCCCGCCATATTTGCAGTGACACCTTCTACTCCAGAATTAGCATTGATCAAGGAAAGAAACTTAGCATATTGTTCACCAATGAGGAAATATTTATCATTGTCAGAACTCTTAATAGAATCAGAATTATCAGATAGAGCAGAAGTAGAAATACTATTAGCAAAGGACCTATTATTGCCTTGAGACTCAGACTTACTTTGAACATCATTCCCATTTCTAAACTTGAAATCCTTTGGATACCCAATGAGTTTAAAACACCTTTCTATAGTATGACCTTTAATACCATAATGTTTACACTGCATATTATTACACGAAGAACTACCATAACCAGAATTCACGTTTCTCCCTTTGTTATTCTTTTTAGGAACATTGAATTTACTTGCAAAAGCAGTTGGTTGAGACACAAACTTGCTAGAACTAGAGGTTAAGGAACCACCTTTTTGAAGTGATTCCTCCCTAGATATAATTTGAAAAAGCCGTTCTAACAGACGGCAAGGGTTCCATAAGAAGAATATGACTTTTAACTTGATTATACCCATCATCCAATCCATTCAAAAATTACATCAGTTTCATAAGTTTAGAATGATTTTTAAGACTAGTATTAGAGTCACAAGCATACTCAGTTAAGTTGGTAAGGAAATCAAACTCTTTCCACAAGGAATCAAGTTTAGAAAAATATTCAGAAAAAGTTAAACCATTCTGAACTAGTGCATTAATTCTTTGATGAACATTAAAAATAAACGACCCATCAGATTTTTGATAAGTCTCAGTTAATTCATCCCCCGTCTGAGGCAATCTCAGAGCAAACATGACTAGAGTAAATAGATTCAGAAATTGAACCAAGAATCCAAGAACAAACAACAACATTCATTCTCTCCCATTTGATATAATTTTTTTCATCTTTTTTATCAGGGATCGTGTAAGAACCGTCAACAAAACAGAGTTTATTTCTACCTTTAGGGCTCTTATCATAGAACTTTTCCAAATCCTAAAGTTACCTGACCCAGTCAACCTAATACTAACAATGGACATCATAGTACTATCAGAAGGATGCAGATATAAAGGATCATCTAAATCCACTGTATATTTAAAACCTGATCTTTTAGGACTAGTATCTTGAGGACTAGACATGATGAATCAACAAGCAAAGAACAAAATACTAACCACAAGAAACAGTATGAGCAACTCACAGATTATCAAATCAAACCAAATCAAAAAACATATTATATCACAGGCAAGAACAGGTTACAACCAATTTTCAAATCAAAACCAGGTTGCAAATCAGTAAAACAGTAGACAAATCAATAGCAGGTTGCAACTCAGTATACCAAGAACAATATCAGATAACATCAACCAAGAAACAGTATACAAAACAGTATGCAAATCAATAACAGGTTGCAAATCAGTATACAAAGAACAATATCAGATAACGACAACCAAGAAACAGTATACAAAACAATATACATATCAAAAACAATATCAGAAAATTCACTTTGATAGAGATCAAATTCGAGGTGATCAACCTCCTAAATAAAATATACGTATAGAAAGAATACTTGCAGCAACTTTTTCATATCTTCTCATTACTAACTTCAAAGCAATATTTATAGAGGACAATTAAACTAATGGAAGTAATAAACGTGACCCACTAAGCTTACGTATGACTAAATGCTACATGACCCACTACCCTTAATATATGGAAGACTAATGCATGCATGGAAATAATTAAAGACTAAATAAATACTAAATAAGTAATTAAGATTTTGAAAACATGATTCCCACGTTCCAATAAATTAGAGCTACGTGACCGTATCAAATCATCCCCCCTGGAAATGGGTCTTGTCCTCAAGACCCGAATCTGTTGGTGCTAGCAAGGTCCACGGGGGCTCCTATTCGGATTGAAGAAGGAGAAATTTCGGTGGGTTACATTGGTGACCCGGTTGATATTTGGCCGGACAATTGTAACATAAACCTTCGGCACGTCGTTTTTGCATCTCCACCGGGGTTAACTTCCTGATTGGAAGTGGTTGAGTAGATTGAGGAGCAGCAGCCAACAAGGGTGGTTTCGTTGGTGGAGACTCGGAGGGACCATCGTATGATAAAAGTTGAGCATCAAGCTTGTCTTCAATTAACTTTGCTAGACCATATGTTTGATGAAGTGTTTGTGGGTTATGGATGGAAATCTCGGATTGAATATCGGGACGTAAGCCGGAAATGTAGCAATTGCGAAGAGCTTGTTAAGATAAACCAATAACTCGGTTACTAATCTTTTCGAACTCCGTTTGGTATGCCGAGACGGTTGTTGTTTGGCGCAATTTGAACAAGGTGGCTTGATGATTCTCATAAGTGGATGGACCAAATCGTAACTTAAGTGCCCGTACGAATTCCGGCCAAGTGCCAAGAAGGTTATTGCTGGCTAAATGCTTGTACCAACTCAAGGCATCTCCCGTGAAATAGAAAACGGCAATGGAGAGACATTGCGGGGGTGGAATAGCATAATATGTGAAGTAATTGTCGGCTTGAAATAGCCAACAAGCTGATTGGAGCCGTCGAAAGGTGGGAGGAGTATTTTTGGTGGTCTCGGTTGGTGTGGTGATGGCGGTGGGGGGTTACCATGAGGCGGCGGAGATTGCGGCGGTGGTGGCGGTGCATTTCGGTGAGATGGACCCGCTTGGGAAAGCGAGGCGATGAGGGTGGAAGTTTGATCATATTGTGTGGCAAGTTGTTTAACGATGATATCGAGTTGGGCTTTAGAGTCGGATTGGCTAGCGGTGATAGTGTCGGTAAGTTTGGTGATGGCATCGACCATGGCGGACATGGCTTCTTCCGTTGGCGGTGGTTCTTAACGGGGAGGCATTCGGAGGACGTGAAAGAGAGCACCAAATGATAGAGATCAAATTCGAGGTAATCAACCTCCTAAATAAAATATACGTATAGAAAGAATACTTGCAGCAACTTTTTCATATCTTCTCATTACTAACTTCAAAACAATATTTATAGAGGACAATTAAACTAATGGAAGTAATAAACGTGACCCACTAAGCTTACGGATGACTAAATGCTACATGACCCACTACCCTTAATATATGGAAGACTAATGCATGCATGGAAATAATTAAAGACTAAATAAATACTAAATAAGTAATTAAGATTTTGAAAACATGATTCCCACGTTCCAATAAATTAGAGCTACGTGACCGTATCACACTTATTACAGTAATAAGAAGGAAGGAAGAAGACTTACAGAGTCTTGCTCGGGTTGATATGAGCAAGAACACAAACCTTTTTACTTTGATCTCTCAGATTCTTAGTAACTCAATCAGCGGAAACGAAATCACTTCAGGATCATCGCCCAAACAAATCAATGTCAATACTAGGGTTCGGTTTTAAAATGAACCCCAAACAAAGAAGACAATACAATAATCGAACCACACAACTGAGTCAGTCAATCGAAGAAGACAGTAAGGTAATCGAACCATACAACTGAGTCAGTCAATCGAAGAAGACGGTACAGTAATCGAACCACACAACCGAGTCAGTCAATCGAACCATGAATCAATACTAGGGTTTATACAATGACGAACACGAACCAGTCGACCAGCCAGTCAATCGATCCATGACGTGCCTTAATTGAAGATGACCAATCGATTAATCTAGGGTTTCAACATCTCACGAACAAGAACAACTCGTTCAGCTAATCAATCGATCAAAGAGCCATTGGCTCTGATACCATGATGAAAAACTCAAACTCACAGATTCATAATGTGTGATCTACCCACATACGAAGCAGAACACAAGAACAATACAGAGAACTCTCAAAAACCGAGAGAGCCAAAGAACTAAACATCTATTTTAAGTTTTTAACCCCTGAACTATATCTTAACTTAATTACTATAAAAGTAAAAATATATTAACTTGAAAAAACATTGGACAAGACGTGAACAACTTAAGCAAACTTAAGGCGGTTAAGGGCGAGAACCCGGATCACAGCCGCACTACGTGCGCACTCGACCCGGACCTCTACCGGGTCTCAAGCGTGCCTCCTTCAAGCCCAAACCTTTAGTTTCCACGAGCCCAGCACATCCATAAGCCCAACTGCTCCATAAGCCCAGCAGCAAGCCCATTTCCACTGTATTCAAGCCCAACCTACACACACACACACCAAACTAACTCAACATACAACAATTACACAATAAATCAAATGTAACCATGTTGGTCCTGGAGAATATCATAATTCTAACAACATTGGAATAAGATAGTTGAAAATTTTCAGAAAAAACTATCGATATGGAAGTCATCAATGTTTTTGGCTGGAGGAAGATTGGTATCGTGTAAATTTGTTCTTGGATCTCTAGGGAACGATTACTTTTCCCTCTTCAAAGTCCGTGAAAAATACTAAAAAAACTGGATGCGTTGCGGGCAAATTTTTTCTAGGGTGCAAAGAAAGGGGAAAGTGTAACACCCCAGAATGGGGCCTAGTTGTAAATAGTTGTACATGTAACTTTATTAGTGGTACGTTGACTTTAATTGGCGTTTTGTTGTTAACTGTAGTATAAATGTTGTTAAATGGTGTTCTAAATGTTAATTGGGGTTCTAAACGTGAATTGGTGTTAAATGGTGCTAATTGGTGTTAATTGGTGTTAAATGGGGATAAAAATGTGGTAATATGAAAAGTGTCATAAGTTGACCAAGTAGACAAATAGTTGAACGGTTTTGGGTGATAGTTCCACATATATCTCCGTTAGTTAAAACGGATAACCCTAAGTTGTGATTTAAGTTGAATAGGAGAACAAAATACCAGTGTAGGGGTATTTGACTCATCAGAGTCGGCTTAAGTCATTTGACTTATCTATTAACACTAGAAACACAACACATACTACATACGCTTGCATACATACGTATAACACTTCACACACACACAACTTGAGTTTTGAAAGAAGAAATCAAAGAGATAGCTAGGATTCAAGAGATTTCAGTGGCTTTAGTCTGATTCTACCCCATCAATACATCTTTGTAAGTATTGTTCTTGATCATTGACCTAGTTCTTGGTGTGTTTATGTGTGTGGTGTAAATTTGAAGGTTTAGTTGTGTTGTTGTGTTGTTTTCGTGTTCAAATCATGTTAGTAAGTCAGTATATATGTTAGATAACATGTATAAACGCTTCAATATGGATTCAAGGCTGATTTTGTGTCAAAAACCGGGTAAAACAGTTGCTGTGCTCGAACAGAGCAAGAACAGACTGTAATTGTGGTTCTTACGGGCGTAGTAGAAAGATACTACGGCCGTAGGGTGTTGTCTTTGGTACTGCGGTCGTAGGTAATGGTTGCTACAGCCGTAGGATTGAATTTAAGAGGATTACCACCTACGGGTGATGGAAATAAGACTACGGGTGTGGGTATATAACCTACGGACGTAGTTGCCCAAAGGACACCTACTACGGGCGTAGGATATGGTTACTATGGCCGTAGGTCATAGTTCTTTGGCAAAGACTTCTACGGGCATAGTGTATATATACTACGGCCGTAGTACGTGTTGGAAAGACAACCTGCGGGCGTAGGAACATGTTCCTGCGGCCGTAGGAGGCTGTCAGAAGCCATGTTGACCTTTTGTTGAGACAGTTGTTAGTGCAGTCTAATGTAGTGTATACTAAGTGGTGTTTATCTGTGTCTATGGGTGTTAGGTGACTCGGACGATTCTGTGTGCTCTTGGGATTCCCGATTGCATATCTGCATCTTGTAGTATCGAGGTGAGTACCGGTTTCCCATGAGTCTCAGTAGGTAAGTTATCTGTGGTACATGTTGACACGTGATTGGTGTATTGATACGTGAAAAATGAGGTATGTTATGATAGAGTTGTACAAGCATGCTTATTGTTGATACGAAAGATATTGTTGTGATTATATGCACGCATGACCTGGATTCTTATTGGATCAGCTATTTGTTGATGATGTTATGTCCGGACACTGAATTGGAGAACACGGAGGTCAGTCAGGTAGACGGGTGTTAGTATCTGGCTGGGTTCCCAGGGTCCTTAGGGACTACGGATTGGGGAACTAACAGTACTCAAGTAGTATAAACTTGGGAAGGGCTCTGCAGGCCGCCGTTCCTCTATGGGACTGGGTTCCTTGATAGACTAGAACCAGCATGAAAGACATGGTGTACCACGTGGACTGCTGTTGGGTTGTTGAGCGTGGTTGGCTCCCCTACAATATACGACTCCTGCTGACACGTTTAGCTCACCACAATATGATAGGATAGCCCTCTGTGCTGTTCTGATACATGATAGCCTGCTTATTGTTGCTTATGTGTAATTGGTGCTCACTAGCTAGTTGTAGCTAACGGTGCAAGATTTACCTTTTTCGCAGGTTGATGCTAAAGGCGTGGTGAGGCGGGTACTGATGGTAGCTTTTGTTGTAAATGCCTTTTGGGGAACACGTTGTCATATGTATGGATCCGATGGTCGGAAACTAGTTGGTAACGCTTGTAGTTTTTTTTGTAAACTTGGCTTAACTTTTGATGTAATTAATTAGCCGAGTCAAACAATGTTGCTTTTGTAATTGGTGTGTATTTCCGCTGTACACTTTTGATAATCGTTGTTTAAAAAGTTTAAATTAACCCTAAATTTAAACTCGTTAGGGGTGGCGTTACAAGTAGGTATCAGAGCCTAAGTTTGAGGAATTGGGTACTCGCTGGAGTATTCAATCTCAAGCTCGGGCCTGACCATCGTTAAGTGTTCCTATTGGGGTAATTGGGGTTGAGTTGAGTGTTATGTGGCTATCCTATGTGATAGATTAAATGTAGTAACAATAACTGTCGAATAAATGGTGTACTAACTATGGTTTACGTTTAGATAGTAAGTTGACTAGAAATGGCTGAACGTAGAGCTACGACAGAGGAAGCTCTTAAACAAATGGAGGACGAAGCTTTGAGTATACGTCGGGAAGCTGAGGACGAAGTTTCTCAGCATAATGTCGAGCCGCCAAGACACGATAAAGAGCAGGCGGCATATGTTAGATTGTTAGAGGAGGAGCTCCGACTGACGAGGGAGCTGTTACAGAATGCTTTGGCAGGAAAGAAGCCAGAGAGATGTTCCTACAAGAAGTTTTTGTCTTGCGGGCCTAAAGTTTACGAGGGTAGTGATAATCCCTCTAAGACTATCTGTTGGTTACGTGAGACGGACCAAGTCTTTGAATCTTGTGAGTGTGAACGTGAACTCCACGTCAAGTACGCTGTTCGAATGTTGAAAGAGCCTGCTCTGGATTGGTGGGATACAGTGAAAGACACATTGAGCCCGGAGGTGATTGATGCTCTGACTTGGGAGCAATTTTCTGAAAAGTTGAAAGCGAAGTAATGTACAGATTATGATCTAGAGCGACTGGAGAACGAGTTTAGCAGTCTCCGTAAGGGGGACAAGCCTGTAGAAGACCTTATCCATGCTTTTACATATAAGAAGAGATTTATACCGCATTTGGCGACTGATGAGAAGGCCAAGATGCGGAAGGTTGTGAACATGCTGCCACTTGATTATCGCGCTCATGTGAGAGCTGCAGCTACTTTGGATCGTGCGTTTGAGATAGCCCGATAGGTTGATGGGGATAGGCGCCAGGGTAAGGGGGATCATGTTGCAGAGGCTCAGAAGAGGAAGTTCCAGCAGTTTGCAAAATCTGGTACTTCTAAGGGGTAACCATCGACTGGGGGAAAGCCTGATTCTTTGAAGAAGACTAAGTTTGAGGGTTCGTGGCGCTCTCTGTGTCGCACCTACCATGCCGGTGATTGTTCAAAGGCCACTACCCGTTGTTTTAGGTGTGGTAAAAAAGGGCACTCGGTGAATGAGTGCGAGTTCAAAGAGAATATCTGCTACAAGTGCCACAAGCCTGGGCACAGGATTTCTGATTGTAGGTCAAAGACAAACACTGGAACTGGAGGATCTGCTTCAGGGCAGAAGAAAGAAAACGCTCCCCGTGCAAAGGGGCGGGCGTTCCAGATGACGAAGAACGAGGCAAAGGGTGCTGGGATGTGATTACGGGTACTTTTCTTATAAACTCTACCCCATCATACGTATTGTTTGATTCTGGAGCTACATATTCTTTTGTGTCTGTATCTTTTTGTGATAAACTGCAAATGCCTGTATTTGTGTTGTCTGAGCCAATAAGAGTAGAGACTGCTAGTGGTAAAGTAGTTCCAGTTGTAGAGAATGTCCCTCAAGCGGTTGTTGATATTGACGGGAGTAGTTTTCCGGTTTCTTTTCTTCTTATGCCGGTTGCGGGATTCGATGTTGTGATTGGGATGGATTGGCTTAGCAAGTTGAACGCTGAGATTTTCTGTTCCAAAAAGTTGATCAAAGTTCCTTTACCTGACGGGTCATATGATGTGGCTCGTGGCGAAAGGCGAAAGTTAGATATTCCTATCATTTCTCTAATGAAAGCTCGTAAGTCGGTTTCGAAAGGCTGCGATTGTTATCTAGCACATGTGATTGATGCTAAATTGGAGAAACGTGTTGTTCGTGATATTCCAGTTGTGACCGATTATCCAGAGGTATTTCCTGATGAGTTTCCTGGGTTACCGCCAGTCAGAGATGTCGAATATCGAATTGGTCTTGTTCCAGGGGCTACCCCTGTGGCTAAAGCTCCATATCGTCTTGCTCCTTCAGAGGTTCGCGAGATGATGACGCAAATTCAGGAATTACTTGACAAAGGATTTATCCGCCCGAGTTCTTCTCCTTGGGGTGCTCCGGTGCTATTCGTGAAAAAGAAGGACGGAACTATGAGAATGTGTATTGACTACCGGGAGCTGAATAAGCGAACGGTGAAGAACATATATCCTCTGCCACGGATAGATGATTTGTTTGATCAACTGCAGGGAGCGACGTGCTTCTCAAAGATTGATCTGCGGTCTGGATATCACCAAGTGTTAGTTGCCAACGAAGACATTCCAAAGACGGCTTTCCGTACTCGTTATGGTCATTATGAGTTTTTTGTGATGCCTTTCGGCTTAACCAATGCTCCTGCTGTTTTCATAGACTTGATGAATCGAGTTTGTCGTTTTTTCCTTGATAAATCGGTATTTGTATTTATTAACAATATTCTAATCTATTCTAAGACTGAAGCTGAACATGAGTCACATTTGCGAGAGGTTCTCGAAACTCTCAAACGGGAGAAGCTTTACGCTAAATTCTCGAAGTGTGAGTTCTGGTTACGAGAAGTTCATTTTCTCGGTCACGTGATTTGCAGTGATGGCGTGAAAGTTGATCCGGCGAAATTCGAAGCAGTTATGAATTGGGGAGTTCCTCGAACTCCTTCTGAAGTTAGAAGTTTTCTAGGCTTAGCTGGTTACTATCGGCGGTTTATCCGCGAAATTTCTAAACTTGCGGGTCCTTTAACTAAACTAACTCGCAAAAATGTTGCATTCGTTTGGGCAGAAGCTCAAGAACAAGCGTTTCAGTCTCTGAAACGGCTACTGTGCGAAGCTCCAATACTTTCCTTGCCAGAGGGATCTGAAGACTTTGTTGTTTATTGCGATGCTTCGTATTCTGGATTGGGGTGTGTACTGATGCAGCGAGATAAAGTGATTGCCTACGCTTCAAGGCAATTGAAACGTCATGAAGGAAACTATCCGACTCATGATCTTGAGTTGGCAGCGGTAGTTTTCGCGTTGAAATTATCGAGGCACTATCTCTATGAAACAAAATGTGTGGTCTGTACGGATCACAAGAGCCAACAATATGTTGTCACACAGAAAGAGCTCAACATGAGCTCGAGTTGATAAAAGACTACGATTGTGAAATTCGCTACCATCCTGGTAAGGCCAATGTGGTGGCGGATGCATTGAGTCGCAAGAGCTCTACAGTAGATGCTAGATTCATGAAACTTACTGTGGTTCCCGATATCATTGCTCGATTGAAGGAAGCGCAGCAAGTGGCGTTGCAAGATGGTAATCTCAAAGCAGAAACGATGAAAAAGCTGAAAGATCAACTTGTTGATGATACTCGCGGACTTAAGACTTTTCAGTCTCGCGTGTGGGTGCCTCTCCATGGAGGAAATCGTGAGCTGATACTGCAAGAAACTCACAAATCTAGGCTGTCGGTTCATCCGGGCAGCACAAAGATGTATCATGATTTAAAGGCATTGTACTGGTGACCTACTTTGAAGCGAGATATTGCTTCTTTTGTGGAAAAATGTCAGATATGCGCACAAGTTAAGAAGGAACATCAGAAGCCTTATGGCAGTTTACAGCAACTTGAGAACCCTTAGTGGAAGTGAGATCACATTACGATGGATTTTGTGACAAAATTGCCGAAAACCCTCAGAGGTCATGATGCTATTTGGGTTATTGTTGATCGGTTGACCAAGAGCGCTCATTTTCTAGCTATCAGCGAGTCTGATCCACTGGAAAAGTTAGCAAAGCTGTATGTAAACGAAGTGGTGCCACGACATGGTTTGCCATGTTCGATTGTGTCGGATCGTGATGCGAGATTTGCTTCACATTTTTGGCAGAGTTTGCAGCATGAACTTGGTACACGTGTTCATCTGTGCAAGGCATATTATCCGCAGACAGATGGCCAGTCAGAGAGAACGATCCAGACGTTGGAGGACATGCTTCGTGCATGTGTCCTCGAATTTGGTGGTGCATGGGATTCTCATTTGCCGTTGGTCGAGTTTGCTTATAATAACTCATACCACTCCAGTATTGGGATGCCACCTTATGAAATGCTGTATGGGAGGTGTTGTCGTACTCCCACGTGTTGGTTAGAGCCCGGTGAAAAGCAGTTTGCCGGACCTGAGATTGTTCAGATTACGGCAGATAAAGTGAAGATTGCGCGGGAAAAGCTCAAAGCGGCCCGTGACAGACAGAAAGTATATGCTGACCCTAAACGCACACCAGTTGCATTCCAGGAGGGCGATCGGGTGTTTCTGAAAGTTTCTCCCTGGAAAGGCGTGATTCGTTTTAGTAGAAAGGGCAAGTTGAGTCCATGTTACATTGGTCCATTTCAGATCCTTCGCATGGTTAATGATCAGACTGTTACATTAGAGTTCCCTCCAGAGCTTTCTGGAATTCACAACACGTTCAACGTGTGTTATCTGCGTAAGTGTAAGGTGGAGGAGAACCAGATTGTGCCTCTACAAGAATTGAAGATTGACGCTTTAAAGCGCCTAGTCGAAGAACCTGTTGAGATACTTGGTTCTAAAACCAAGAAGTTGCGAAGAAAGTTGATTAAACTGGTGTTAGTCAAATGGAAGCATAACCTGGGTTCAAATATGACCTGGGAGACGGAAGATGACATGAAAACTCGATACCCCCCTTAAGAAGATTCCGTCCTCGAAATGATCGTCTGATCAGATTCCGAGGACGGAATCTTCTTTGGGGGGTACATTTGTAACACCCCAGAATGGGGCCTAGTTGTAAATAGTTGTACATGTAGCTTTATTAGTGGTACGTTGACTTTAATTAGCGTTTTGTCGTTAACTGTAGTATAAATATTGTTAAATGGTGTTCTAAACGTTAATTGGGGTTCTAAACGTGAATTGGTGTTAAATGGTGCTAATTGGTGTTAATTGGTGTTAAATGGGGATAAAAATGTGGTAATATGAAAAGTGTCATAAGTTGACCAAGTAGACAAATAGTGGAACGGTTTTGGATAATGGTTCCAAAAATATCTCCGTTAGTTAAAACGGATAACCCTAAGTTGTGATTTAAGTTGAATAGGAGAACAAAATACCAGTGTAGGGGTATTTGACTCATCAGAGTCGGCTTAAGTCATTTGACTTATCTGTTAACACTAGAAACACACACACACACACACACTACATACGCTTGCATACATACGTATAACACTTCACACACGCAACTTGAGTTTTGAAAGAAGAAATCAAACAGATAGCTAGGATTCAAGAGATTTCAGTGGCTTTAGTCTGATTCTACACCATCAATACATCTTTGTAAGTATTGTTCTTGATCATTGACCTAGTTCTTGGTGTGTTTATGTGTGTGGTGTAAATTTGAAGGTTTAGATGTGTTGTTGTGTTGTTTTCGTGTTCAAATCATGTTAGTAGGTCAGTATATATGTTAGATAACATGTATAAACGCTTTAAAATATATTCAAGGCTGATTTTGTTTCAAAAACCGGGTAAAACAGTCGCTGTGCTCGAACAGAGCAAGAACAGACTGTAATTGTGGTTCTTACGGGCGTAGTAGAAAGATACTACGGCCGTAGGGTGTTGTCTTTGGTACTGCGGTCGTAGGTAATGGTTGCTACGGCCGTAGGATTGAATTTAAGAGGATTACCACCTACGGGTGATGGAAATAAGACTACGGGTGTGGGTATATAACCTACGGCCGTAGTTGCCCAAATGACACCTACTACGGGGTAGGATATGGTTACTACTGCTGTAGGTCATGGTTCTTTGGCAAAGACTTCTACGGGCGTATTGTATATATACTACGGCCGTAGTACGTGTTGGAAAGACAACCTGCGGGCGTAGGAACATGTTCCTGCGGCCGTAGGAGGCTGTCAGAAGCCATGTTGACCTTTTGTTGAGACAGTTGTTAGTGCAGTCTAATGTAGTGTATACTAAGTGGTGTTTATCTGTGTCTATTGGTGTTAGGTGACTCGGACGATTTTGTGTGCTCTTGGGATTCCGGGATTCCCGATTTCATATCTGCCTCTTGTAGTTTCGAGGTGAGTACCGGTTTCCCATGAGTCTCAGTAGGTAAGTTATCTGTGGTACATGTTGACACGTGATTGGTGTATTGATACGTGAAAAATGAGGTATGTTATGATAGAGTTGTACAAGCATGCTTATTGTTGATACGAAAGATATTGTTGTGATTATATGCGCGCATGTACTGGATCCTTATTGGATCAGCTATTTGTTGATGATGTTATGTCCAGACACTGAATTGGAGAACACGGAGGTCAGTCAGGTAGACGGGTGTTAGTATCTGGCTGGCTGGGTTCCCAGGGTCCTTAGGGACTACGGATTGGGGAACTAACGGTACTCAAGTAGTATACACTTGGGAAGGGCTCTGCAGACCGCCGTTCCTCTATGGGACTGTGTTCCTTGATAGACTAGAACCAGCATGAAAGACATGATGTACCACGTGGACTGCTGTTGGGTTGTTGAGCGGGGTTGGCTCCCCTGCAATATACGACTCCTGCTGACACGTTTGGCTCACCACAATATGATAGGATAGCCCTGTGTGCTGTTCTGATACATGATAGCCTGCTTATTGTTGCTTATGTGTAATTGGTGCTCACTAGCTAGTTGTAGCTAACGGTGCAAGATTTACCTTTTTCGCAGGTTGATGCTAAAGGCGTGGTGAGGCGGGTACTGATGGTAGCTTTTGTTGTAAACGCCTTTTGGGGAACACGTTGTGATATGTATGGATTAGATGGTCGGAAACTAGTTGGTAACGCTTGTAGTTTTTTTTGTAAACTTGGCTTAACTTTTGATGTAATTAATTAGCCGAGTCAAACAATGTTGCTTTTGTAATTGGCGTGTATTTCCGCTGCACACTTTTGATAATCGTTGTTTAAAAAGTTTAAATTAACCCAAAATTTAAGCTCGTTAGGGGTGGCGTTACAGAAAGGAAGATCATTGGTTGTCTTAGGAAGTTGTGACTGCTGAAATGGTGTTAGGCGGTTTAAACATTGGCAGCCTTAAATCACAAAACTTGGCTCTCATGTGCAAATGGTGGTGGAGGTATAAAATAAAGTTAACATGTTATGGAGATGTGATTTGTTCTATCCACAATTCACGTTTGGTGGCGAAAGTCCCAGAAGTATGGAACAATATTGTTAAATTAGAATCCCATCTCGATAAATTAAATATTCCACTGGAAGATTGGTTTCAAAAAACTAAATCCGGAGATCTATTCAAATAAATCTTGGTCGTGGTCTCTCGAGGCATCTGGTATGTTTTCAGTCAAGTCCCTTAGAAGAGTTGATAACTTGATGGTTGGTACTCATATCAGCAGCTTCAACACTCTGTGGTTAGTGGCTCTACCTGGTAAAATTAATGTTTTCATGTGGAGATTGGCTCATCGTCGTCTTCCAACTTATTTTAATCTGATTAAAAGAGGTGTTGTATTTCAATCTGGTGCTAGTCCAATGTGTGAATATGAATGTTATTTGGAGGATGAAGACCATGTCTTTTGGGCTTACAAAGTGGCGAAAGTAATATGGAAGAAATTTAGTACTTGATGGGGCTTATCGACTAATGACATACTTTTTTTGGATCATGTTTTGAATTGGGGCATTACTGCTAATATTGATCGAAAAAATATGCAGGCATTTAACGTGGGCTTATTTTCGTCTTTGTGGTGTCTATGGAAGTATAGGAATGGGAACTCATTTTGTAATGGTTGTGATGTTACCGGTTCGATTCTTGCTCAAGCTTAAGACAAATCTTTACTTTGGCTCAAAGATAGAATGAAAATGGGTAGGAGATTAGATTTGTCTACTTGGTTTTTGTAATCCTACTCTTTGTGAACTTTAGTTTCTTTTTTTATCTTTATCTAGCTCCTTGCTAGATTTTTATTGTATAAGAGGTTACGTTTGTTGTTCAATATGTGTGTGGGTGTATATATATATATATATAGAACAAAGTTCATGCGAGAATCATTCTTAGTGCGAGAACCGCGAGAACCAATCCGAGTCGTCCAAATCCCCCTCCTTCGATGTCATTGCCCACTCATGAATTCCTCACATGCACTCTGCCACACTCTATCCCTCCATGCTCACCATCCATGAAACTTCCCATATCCATGGAACGGCTGAGATTGGTTCTTCGGTTCTCGCACCAACAAAGGTTCTCGAATGAACATTCCCATATATATATATATATATATGGCAGGGTTATACTACAAAGACAAAAACACTACAAAAAGTAAGGAGAACTGTGGACCATTAGATCTTAATCAAAAGTCAACAAAAAACTCAAGATCAAACACAAATATCTGCTAATCAGTTAAGCTTCAAGGGTAAAATTGGAATCTAAAACCCACTATAGAAGGACGTTGCTGGAATTCATCAAAAAAATAAAAAATATAGATATTTGATACACATAACAGTCACCGAACATACAAATGCTACAATCGAACTGATGTACTGTACATGGTAGATGCACAATTTGAACATACCCATCTAGAAAAAACATAAATCGAACATAACCATGTACATATGGAGAATGGCGATTATGCACAATAATTTCAGAAAAAGTGATGTTTGAATCGGAATTACGTAAAGTACATATCTACGAACAGAGAGCCAGATGACAATTGTGCATCAACAACCTTTTAGATCTAGGAACGTAACATGTAGAAATGATCGGAGAAGCATATGAGGATTGTGCATCGACGACCTTCAAATATGGGGACAGAGAAAGTAGAAATGACCGGAGAACGATGTGCATCGGCGACCTTCAAATCTGAGGCGGCGGAGACTCATGGCGAAAACAGCAGGGTTTCGATTTATGAAGAAAGAGCAAGCGGCGGTGACGGAGAATAGTGGTGGCGGCGCTCGAGAAAACCGAAACCCTAGGCGGCGGAAAAAAGCAAACAGTAGCAATGGTGGCAAGAAGCAAACAAACCGTAACACTAATTGAGATAGATGGACAGATGGTGAGGTCTATTTGCGGTGGGTTGTAACCCCCACACCTTGCTGTCACCGGCGGAGACTTGTGAAGGAAGAGAAGCAGCCGGCAAATGTAGAAGGAGGAGGCAGATTAGGGTTTTTGGCTCTATGCATCTGCAGATTGGAAGAAGGAGAAACAGCACCTCGTGAATGTAGAAGGGAGATCGAAGACGTAGGGTTAGAGAGAGAAATAGGTTGCATAAATTTAGGAAATAAAATCATTTTCCAAAATTACCCTTTTAACTAAAAGACACGTGACATCCTGATATTCTTCCTTACCCTTTGTACCTTAATATGTTTTTATTTGAACCTGATTATATATATATATATATATATATATATATATATATATTATGAGAATTGATATTTAGGTAAGAATGGAAAAATAAATCTTAACCATGAATTAAATGTTGATTTATTAGATCTAATGGTCGTAATCACCTGTCACAATTCATAACCGTCGTAATTCATGGTTGAGTTATGAATTATATAAGGGGACAATTGTAAACTATCCGAGCGAATCAAATGCATAGCCAAGATTGAGTCACTCATTCTCTCTTATATATACATTCTCATTTGAACCACCTTATATAATTAATTAATTAATTAATTTATGTAATAAATAAACCAAGTTTACTTGTTATACCATAAGGCAAGGTTAATTTTATAAAAATTATATATTATATAACTATATACATTTACAAAGAAAAATGTTTGTCGTCTAGTACATTTGCTTTTGTGGCTGACATTCAACGAAAAACAGTTATATAATTAAAAGTCGAGAAAAGTTATAAAAGCCCACTTGAAAGAAGTGGTAAGGATTTTTATTTAGCTCTGGAGACCAGGGTTTGATCTTGCCTTATTTCAATTTATTTTTTTCTTTCACTTTTGTTTGTGGCAAGATTTTTAATTTTTTTTAATATTTTGTTCAATAATTACTATTAGTATAGAATATTACTTTTTTACATATCAGCTTAAAATGTATTTTTAAATAAAATATTTACTTAGTATTATTTTTATAATACTATTGCTTAGTATTTTGTCACCCTTTTTATTCCAACTCACACAATTTTATTTATTTTATTTATTTTTCTATAACAAAATTAAAATTTGTTTCGTAAATAACTTTTTTTACAGAATACTTTTCTATATTATTTGTAATTCTTTAGACTATGAAAATTGTATTGTAAACTTTAACTCAATGATTTTTAATATAGATGTATTTATAAAAACTGAAAATGATAAAATTAGAACGCCTTTATAATATAATTTTTCAATATAATTTTTTTAATATAGAAACATATAAATGTATATGTAAAATCAAATAAAAAAGCGTATATACTTACACAAACAACTACATTACATATGTCTTATGTTGTTATTACTTATCAATTAAATTGATATACGAAAAAAATCATGAATAATTATTTTTTTTTCTTTTATTAATTTACCTATTTAAAAAACATATTTTTAATTAAATATATATTTTTAAACCCCACCGCATAAGCTAAAATACCTTTTTAAATACATTTTAAACTTAATTATTATTTTCATCTTTCACTTTCTTTTTTTCTCGTTTCTTTTTTCTTTTCTTTTTCATAGTGTTAAAAAAAGGTCAAGAATTGGATGATAATAAAACCTTTGAAATACGACGCTGTTTTTGGACAGTCATGGGAAATGATGAGTTTACAGTGAGCTCAATGTTAAATACAGGTGGTGACAGCGCATGTGAAGAGGTGATAATATTATACATACATAAATCTAGGCCGGTCGGTGTTGTTAAGAAGATTTTATTGTCCTTTGATACTATATCTTTTTCTCCTACTTAATTTTTTATTCTTGTGAATAAAATCTTTATGCTGATACTATATTGTTAAGAAGATTTTATTGTCCGGTGGTGACATCTACTTCACCTACATGACTGCATCACCTGCATAGCCCACAGGTAAGTGACTTAGTTCTTTAGACTATCCGCATCTATGGGATGGGATAGCTCGGGCTCACCGTGGGTTCCAACCCACACCATCGCTGCCCCCATGGCTCTCTCCGGTTCCCCCTCTCTCGGTTCCATGATATAGCTCGGTTTCAAGGTTTTTTTTCCCTCTTTGACCGTTGCCAACGGCTAAATTGGCTTTTTTTAAGTTTTTTTTACTCTGCTATATATATCCTTCCTATCCTACTTATTTTTCACACATTTTATACATTTCTCTCCCAAATCTCTTCTCCATTCACCCTTTCTAAAATTTCTTTCAAAAAAAAACATGTCATCTTCATCATTTGATTCGTCAGAATATTACGAATCGTCATCGTCTTCGTCATCCTCGGGTTCGGAAGTCGACTTTATAGGACCGTATCGTCAAATGAGTAACATGTTTTTTCATGGAATAGTGAGAGAAACTATACTGCGCGTTCTTGATGATGATAAACAACCAAGACGAAGACGGAGGGGACCGGACAAAACTAGAGATCGAGAAGCTGCACACGAAAGACTATTTCAAGATTATTTTGCAGATGGATGCAATTAAAATGACGAGGCTTTTAGAAGACGCTTCCGTATGAGCAGACGACTATTTCTACGAATTGCCGAAGATTTGGAGCAAGAGTATACATTTTTCAAACAGGGCATGGATGCTAGAGGCAGACAAGGGTTATCTACTTTGCAAAAGTGTACATCGGCAATTCGACAAATGGCTTACGGGGTATCTGCTGACGGCATGGATGAGTAGTTAAAGATGGCAGAGTCAACTGCACGAGAATGCTTAAACAATTTCACCAAAGGTATCATCAAACTTTTACGGTAAACGATACTTACGTAAACCTACTTACGATGATATTCAGCTTTATATGCCGTACATGACACATGACACGGGTTTCCGGCATGTTAGGTAGCATAGATTGTATGCATTGGGATTTGGACAATTGTCCAACTGCTTGGCGTGGACAGTATATGAGAGGTGATCACGATAGGCCGACTATTATGCTAGAGGCAGTGGCATCACAGGATTTGTGGCTTTCGCATGCGTGGGATGAAGGTAATGCGATTTGTCGTTTCGATGAAAAAGCAAATCAAGTTGGTGAGGAAAATGAGGTCGAGATTAGTGCGGCACAATACGAAGCCAACGTTCTAGAAGTCCGAAACCAAGAAACGCATCATAACCTTTGAGCGGATTTAATCGAACACATTTCGCGGCTCCCAAGGCGCAACAACGAAGACAACTAGTTATCCGCTTTTTTTATTTGAAAGTTATGTATTTTTAATATTTTTATCTTATTTTATGTAAGTTTAAATTATTAGCGTAATCTATTAATGATAATTTTCAAACAGTTTTTATTGCAAATTACATAAAAATTAAATTATTTAAAATTATTAATTAATAGTTTTAACTAAAATAAAAAAAAAGTAATAAAAGATATGGGATGGCTCAAGATGGATGCTGGTGTTTGCGGGATGGTGTGGGATGGGAAGAAAAAATGATGTGGCGCTGACGTGACATGGGTTGACTCAAGATGGATGCTAATAGTCTTATGCTGATTTTGACTGCGGGTTGTGCTATCCGCACGGATGCGTTTACTTGTGGCACAGATCTTTTATGTGTTATTTGACATTTTTAACCCACGTATCTTTCATGTTTATATTTTATAAGAGTTAATTACTGATTTAGTCGCTGTGATTTACACTTTTCTATTCGTTTAGTTCTAAGCTTTAAAAAAGTACGTGAATGGTGCCTACTGTAGCAAACTTTTTACCTAAATAGTCCTTCAATCATTAAAAATACCAGCTTGGTTGTTTAACATTTGAAAATAACTATTTTGCCCCTTTGTAACATTACAAGCTAAGTCTATATGGTTTTCAAACAGTTTCGCATTTAGTCATGTAACCTTTTTCTTAAATAAATTACTATATAAACCTAAATTTTATTATTATATTTTATAATATTTTTTCAATGATTTAATATATATATATATATATATATATATATATATATATATATATATATATATGTAATAGTAATTATTATATTTATTTTTACTATTATTATCATTATCTTATTTTATTATCTTTAGAGTCAATTACTGATTTGGTCCATCTGGTTTACATTTTTCTAACTTTAAAAAAGTAAATGGATGGTCACTACTGTAGCAAACTTGTTACCTAAACGGTCTTTCAAGCATTAAAACTAATGTTGGGGAGATAGCAATATCAAACCTAAATCAAACATGTCTATTAAGTCAAATAGGATTTGATGTTAACAAAACCACATATTCAGTTTTAGACTTAGATTAATGAAAAACATGTGTTGTTTTTCATATTAGACTTAAAGAATTTCCAAGTAAGAAATGTCAGCTTACGAATCAAAGTGTCAGCTGAACACTGAGTATCAGCCAAAGGATCAGCTTCAGGAAAATCAGTTCAGAAGAAAAGACAAGTTAAAAAGCATCAGCTGAGGATCTACAAAAGATCAGCTGATAGTCCAAAACCATCAGCTGAGAAAAGTTTCAAGATCAGCTGAGCAGTCAAGGATTAGCTGACAGTATCTCATTTGTCAGCTGATGCCTCCCACATGTCAGATAAGGTATTCTACACTTATTCATACTTGTCTCAGTAAGCTGATCATACTCAAATGATTAGCTGAGCCCTTGGGAGCAGCTGATTGTTTAGTCTGACTAGTTTATTAGCTGTATTATGATTTGTGTTATTAGCTGAGCAATTCGATCAGCTGAGCAAATCTAGTCAGCTGAGTCTTTCACATTTATCCTTAGTTGAGCAAAATTATATTTGCAGTTCAGTGTCTGTTAGCTGAGTTTTTAATCAACTAATAGTTTTTCAGTACAATATTTTCTTTAGTCAAAGGCAGAACATGTGTTGTTCTATTATTCCTTAGATCTCTTGTTGTAAAAGTACATAGCACTTTTTGGATCTGCAAAGAAACAAAAATGATAGATGTTTATCCTCTGGAAAAGGAGAAAGATACTTTAGAAGAAGAGATCTCAAATATATGCTTCAACAACTAAGTATGTCTGGCAACTTCATACTTGGTAAAGTCAAATATTCAGAAAGCATGGTGTTGAATAAAGCACAAGCATGGGAAGAAAAGTTTACTTTTCCAAGACACAAAGGTAGTACTTTAATAATATAATAATAGATAGTGGGTAATCTAATTATTGAAAAGTATGTTTACTTTACACATCTTTGCTTGTAAAGTTAAACTACCTTCCACCCACTACCTTTATCTATTATAATATTATTAAACTAAATACCTTTATGTCCTTCTCTTTTCATCAACCCGGACACCTTTGTTTATATATACTCATGCATGGAAACATGCTAAGTATGCGAATAGATAGTTGAATACTGAAATCTCATTTGTTGAGATTTAGAAGAGTTAACATTTTATTTTTAGTATAACAAACTTGTTCATGTGTTGAACATCTTAGACATAAGTTGTTTAAGATTAGCTTAGTGTATGTGTTAGACAAATTTAGTTGCCACCTTTTATTGAACTTAGATTTTCCGCATCTAGTTCATGTAATTCTTGATTCATATGAATAAGAATTATATAAAAGTAAACTGTGAGTCTCATAAATTTTAATTTGCTAAAGTTTGTATTCAACCCCCCTTCTACAAATATTTGTTGTTGTAGTATCCATTCGGGACCAACAACTGGTATCAGAGCAGGCTAGATAACTCATATCTAAGATCTGTTTTGCTTACTCTTCAACTGCTTCTACCTCACATTACAAAATGGCCACTCCTGGTGCTGCTTTTAACAGTTCTTCCAACAATGGCTCACTCACAAGGTGTCCAATGTTTGATGGAGAGAACTTCTCTCTCTGGAAGAGTAGAGTCCTTCTCTATATGTCAAGCCTTGATGATGTGATGCTTAAAACTGTTATTGAAGGTCCTTATGTTCCTTCCTCAACAATTCAAGTGACTGAAGCAACTGATGAAGTTCCTGCTGTTGAAAGACTGATCATAAAGCCTATAAATCAGTGGTCTGATGAAGACAAAAGGCTTGTTAATCTTGATGTTAAAGCAAGAACAACTTTAGTCTCTGCACTACCAAATGATGTCTATTATCAAGTTCTTAGCTGCAAATCTGTAAAAGATATACTAGACACTTTGACTGTTGCATATGAAGGCACTGAAGAAGTGCAGGAGAACAAGAAACTCCTTCTGGTTAGAGAATATGAGTTCTTCTTTGCTCATAAAGGTGAAAGTCTTACCCAGACCTTCACCAGGTTCAACTGCCTTATTAATGACTTAAGAAGGGCAGAGGTTCCCAAGAGCAATAAAGAGCTTGTAAACAAGTTTCTAGACTCTCTCCCAGAATCTTGGGATCATTTTATCACTATGCTTAAACATGGTGAGAATCAAGGGTTTTACACTGGTTGGTTTATATGGAAACCTTATGAATCATGAACAATCAGTGAAACAAAGGAAACTCTCTACCAAGGATATGAAGGAGGCTGCAAAAGCTCCATCTATTGCCCTTGTGTCTAAGGATACAAGATCTAAGAGTTTTGCTGTAGTGGTGGATGAGTCCAGTGATGAGGAGGAAGAGGAGGAGTCTTCTGATGAAGAGCAAGTGGCTGATGGGGATGAAGTTCTGGAGAACATGGACATCATTGAAGCTGCTGTTGAGTAGGCTGCCATGTTGGTTAAAAGGTTCAAACCTTTCTTGAAAAGAAAGGGTGTCAAGAGATTTGAGAAGAAACCCTTCAAAGGAGAAAGAGCCATGTCAAAACCAAAGGCTTCTGAAGGTTGTTTCTCTTATGGAAAGACTGGTCACTATGCCAGTGAGTGTAAGTCTAGAGGAAACACAGGCTTTAAGGGTTCCTCAAGTTCAGACAGCAAGATTGATTATGAAGCTAAGTATAAGAAGCTTCTTGCTGCAGTACTTGACAAGGAAGAAAGCTCAGAATAGGGTGTTGGTGGCTGAAGAAGAAGATTGGGCTGAGGAAGATCTCTCAAGTGATGAAGATGAGATCCTCACAGCTCAGCTCAGTTTGATGGCTAACACAGCAAGTACAAGTTCCTTTGATGAGGACATGAAGAAAGCTGCTAAAGCTTGTACTTATCCTGACTAGGATCCTTCTTCGATGTATCAGGTTGGAAAATTTATTAACTATGAAGATAATGAAAAGAACACTATGTTTGATTATCTTTGTGTTGAGTTTCAATCAAATATTCAAAGAGAAAAGAAGCTAAAATTATAAATAGAATCACTAAAAGAGAAGTTAAGTCTTATAGATGAAAAACTGAAACTAATGACAAAACTGGAAGATGATTTAGCTAATCAAAAGATACTTAATCAGATCTTGGTAAAAGAAAACAATGAAGCAACCACGAAGTTTAACGACCTTCAGAAAGTAGTTAAATCTTGGTGTGTTTCTGCTGCTAAGACCACTCAGTGTGTCAATGAGCAGATTCCAAAACATGTTCAAGCTATTATTGGTGGAAATTACTTCCAAGCTGCTAATTGTGTTGATTTTAGCAAGGACATAAATATCTTAGAAGAGGCTGAAATTTTACCCCTTACTTTTCAAAAGATTGTAAAAGGAAAAAGTATTATCACTAACAGATTTGTCAAAAGTAAAAGTACTCAGCTGAAATACTCAACCACTTCAAAAGTTGGTTCCAGTTCTATTGTCTTGACATAAAGCAAAAGTACTGAAAATTTAATAGTAAAGGAAGTGTGTAAAGGAATGGAATCATTTGTTGATACCAAAGAGACATTATGTTGTCAAACCTTGAAAGCTGATACATTAAATATAAGTGCTCAGCTGACTGACATTTCATTAGCTAATGATCCTCAATCAGCTTATCAGAGAACAGATGATAGTTGCTCAGCTGATACCCTGTCAGCTGATCAAAAATCCTCTGTAAATCGTTTAGCTGATCTAGTATCACTTCAAACTCTTTCAATAAAAGAAACCAAGAGAAAAGGACTAAATTTTCACATAAAGTCTAAGTCTGCCACATCTAAGGTTGATCAAAAACTCATTCTAACTAAGGGTCAACCTAAGGTGACTATAAACAAAGACCTTATTAGTTTACAGAATCAGTTGCAACAACTGAATGGTGAAATCTATCAGCTGATGACCCATAATCATCAAAAAACAGTTAAGACATCTCTTAGGCAATCACTGAATCATGTCAAAAGCTCCAAAAGTAAAAAATGTTATAAATGTGGGAGCTAAGGGCATAAGGCAAGTGATTGTTCTCTTGAAGGTAACTCAAGACAGCGGACTGATGTTGATAACACTGTTGTTCCAATCATTCATAAGCAACCTAATATGAAGTGGATAGCTAGGTGCAATCCACAGGGATCCACTTAACAGTGGATGCCCAAGTGTCACTAACCTTCTTTCAATCTAATCTTTACAGGGTCTTAACACATGATATCTAGACAGTGGATGTTCAAGGACCATGACAGGTTGTAAAGCTCTGTTGAGTAACTACAAGAAGGAAAAGGGTCCAAGAGTGACCTTTGGTGATAACAATTGTGGGCAAACAAAAGGCTACGGAGAACTTCAAAATGGGAGCTTAACCTTGTCCAAGGTATCATATGTTAAAGGGCCTAAGTACAATCTCATCAGCATAAGTCAGTTATGTGATGGTGATCATAAAGTCCTCTTTACAAAGACAGGTGGTTCCATTTTAGATCAAGAAGGTAAATCAATAATTTGTGCAAAGAGAACCAAGGATGTATATACTCTTGATATGTCCTCTGGTGATCAATCCAAGTTAACCTGTTTGTATACAAAATCTGTAACTGACACAAACTGGTTATGGCACAAAAGGCTTTCTCACTTAAACTTCAAAATATAAACAAGCTGAGCAAAGGTGACGTAGTGTCAGGACTACCTTCACTGACGTATGTTAAGCCTAAACCTTGTTCTGCCTGTGAGAAGGGAAAGTAGCACAAGACTTCTTTTCCATCTAAGCAAGCCTTCTCCATTACTGAACCTTTCTACATGTTGCACATGGATCTATTTGGTCCTGTTGCTACGGCTAGTATTGGTTGAAGTAAATATGCATTGGTGATGGTTGATGAATTCTCATAATACACTTGGGTCATCTTCCTAAAAGCAAAGAGTGAGGCTTCTGAAGAAATAATAAGCTTCATAAAGAAGATGGAAGTGCTAAATGGAAATCTGGCAAGGATGCTCAGAAGTGATCATGGAACTGAGTTTAGAAATCAAACTCTAGAAGGGTTCTGTGATGATAAAGGCATATCTCAAAACTTCTCCACACCAAGGACTCCACAACAAAATGGTGTAGCTGAAAGAAGAAACAGAACATTAATAGAAGCTGCAAGAACCATGTTGTGTGAGAGTGGGTTAGGATTCAATTTTTGGGCTGAAGTTATCATCTATGCATGTTTCACTCAGAACAGATCCCTAGTCATCAAGAGACACAACAAGACTCCTTATGAAGTGCTCAAGGGAAGGAAGCCCAACATCAGTTTTCTGCATATCTTTGGGTGTCAGTGTTTCATTCTGAACCAGAGAGATCAATTGCAAAAGTTTACACCAAAAGCTGATGAAGGTGTTTTTGTTGGATATTCTGTGATCTCCAAAGCTTACAGAATCTACAACCTCAAAACAAAGGTCATAGAAGAATCAATCAATGTAAGTTTTAATGAAAATGACTTTGTTGCTTCTTGTTCTACTAATCCATCTACAGGTGAGGAATTCAATGATCTGCTACATACTGAAGACAACATTCAAGTATCAGCTGATCCACTCCCATCAGCTGATGTAGAGGATTTAGATGAAACTGTTCCAATTTTACATCAAATCAATGCACATCCAATCCTAAACCAATCCACACTTTTACTGAATGATGAGAATCATGATTCAACATCAATGGACTCTAATTCCATATCAAACATTCCCTCATCAGTAGAAGTTACATCAGATAACGTTCTTGAAAATTCTGTCAGCTGATCAACCAGAAGTCTCATAAGCTGATCCAAACCAAAGAATTTTCACTCCAACAATCCAAAATAATCCAAACTCTCCCAGAATCCAAAATGCCTATAAGGACCACAGGGATCATCCTAAAGATCAGGTCATAGGTAACATAGAAGCACTTGTACTAACTAGATCAAAAGCTTGTAATTTCTGTTTATACACAGGTTTTGTTTCTATGATTGAACCAAAGAAGGTGGATGAAGCTCTAAATGATTCTCACTGGATTAATGCCATGCAAGAAGAATTGGCAGAATTCACAAGAAACAATGTATGGACTTTGGTGCCAAGAGCAAAGGAAAAATCCATCATTGGTACTAAGTGGGAGTTCAGAAACAAAATGGATGAACAAGGGCTGATCATCAGAAACAAAACAAGGTTAGTTGCACAGGGATATTTCCAAGAAGAAGGTATTGATTATGATGAAACCTTTGCCCCTATTGCAAGACTTGAAGCCATAAGACTGTTTCTAGCTTATGTTGCCTTCAAAGACTTTAAAGTTTTCCAAATGGATGTTAAGAATGCTTTCCTCAATGGAGAATTGAAGGAAGAGGTTTATGTCAAACAACCTCCAGGTTTTGAGGATGCAAGCAAGCCAGACCATGTATACTTCCTAAACAAAGCTTTGTATGGTCTAAAGCAAGCTCCAAGAGTCTGGTATGATACCCTCTCTTCTTTTCTAACCACCAAAGGCTTTATAAGAGGAAGCATAGATAGCACTTTGTTTATAAGGAAATTCAAGGGTGATGTAATACTTGTACAGATATATGTAGATGATATAATATTTGGGTCTACAAATTTGGATCTTTGTAAAAAGTTTTCAAAACTCATGTCTGATAACTATCAGATGAGCAAGATGGGTGAACTAAACTATTTTCTTTGACTTCAAATTAGACAAGAGGTTGATGGAATTTTCATTCATCAAACAAATTATGTAAATGACTTACTTAAAAAATTTGAGTTTGAAAATTGTTCTTCAATGAAAACACCCATGTCCACTGCTTTAAAGCTTGGAAAGGACACTGATGGTAAATCAGTAAACATTACAGCTTATAAAGTTATGATAGGGTCTCTTTTATACCTCACTGCAAGTAGACCAGATATTATGTTTTCAACATGTCTTTGTGCTAGATACCAATCAGATCCCAAAGAATCTCACTTAGCTACAGTTAAAATAATTTTCAGGTATCTCAAAGGAACTCCTAATCTAGGTCTTTGGTACCCCAAAGACTCAGATTTTGAGTTAGTTGGATACACTGACTCTGATTTTGCAGGTTGTACTCTAGACAGAAGAGTACATCTGGTGGTTGTCAGCTGTTAGGTGGAAGATTAGTCAGCTGGTCAAGAAAGAAACAGAACTCTGTTTCCACTTCAACAGCTGAGACATAATACATTGCTGCTAGAAGCTGCTGCGCTCAACTACTATGGCTGCAAAACCAACTACTTGATTATGACATACAGTTTGAAAACTCACCAATTTTGTGTGACAACACTAGTGCCATTTCTATCTCTAACGATCCTGTTTTGCATTCTAAAACCAAGCATATTGAAATCAGACATCATTTTCTTAGAGATAATGTGCAGAAAAAGAAAGTTTCAATGCACTATATAAGTACTGATGTTCAATTAGCTGATCTTTTTACAAAACCTTTGGATGAGTCTCGGTTCAACTTCCTAATATCCAAACTTGGCATTTTAAATTTGTAACATATTCCTTTCTTAGGTAGTTAATTTAGTGTGAGAAATTAATTCCAGTGGCATGTGAAATGAAGTACTTATCTAAGCTTCTTCATATCTTATTAATGGTGAATCAGCTAATGATATTCTGTCAGCTGACAACCATCAGCTGATGCTATACCTCAGTTGATCAATCATCAGCTAAAACTTAGAAGCTCAGCTAAGTGCATTCATTAGCTGACACTTATTTTTATCTCAAAATGGATCAGCTGAAACTCTCTTCTGTCAGCTGATGATATTCAGAGTCAAAACTTCTGTGTCCCCACACTTATTTTATTAATTTCTCATTTGTATGTTATGTGTTACTAGGTAGTATTTAATTTTATTTAATTGTCCGTTAGTTTTCTGTGTATTTATTAACTATTCCGTTTATTACCTTTTTGCAGAAGTGACAGTTACTTTTTGAAAAATATTTATGTGAAAGTTTTGGTTTCCAAGGAAGATATAAAGATGTTTTGAGCGGTTTTTCATTTCTTACGCTTTCAAAATTCTCAAAACTCTTATTCTCTGAAACCCTTCTCTTTCACTGCTTTCAAGTAACTGTATCATTGTGATCTCAAGCTCTGCAACAACGGTGATGTTCAACCCTACTGAGGTCCCACAAGCTATTTATGGTGAGAATGTTACTCCTAACTCTCTCTTCACAATAACCCCAAATAACATGCTAATCAACACTGACATTCCCTCGACCAAAGGAAACCAGGGCTTTGAACCCATGGTTAACTTTTTAAGAGCACACCCTTTGTTTCCCTGTTTATCTGCTCATCCTCTGTTCATCTTCCCTAGCATTATCGAGGAAATGTGGTACACTGCCAGATACCACCTAAACAATCAAACTATCACTTGCACTATCTTAAATAACCAAACCCACATTGTCATCTCTGTTGAAACCCTCAGACAAGCCTTATCCATACCCAACTTTGCTCCATTCCAACCCTTTGCTACTGCTGAACAAACATTAGAGGTTCTACCACTGATTGGCTACAATGAACCTATTTTTCATGGAAGATACAAGCTGTCAGTCTTAGGTCACCCCTGGAAATACTTAGCCGGTATCATCATTCGATGTTTTGGTCATAAGTCAGAGAGCCATGATCTACTGAATCAGACTGAACTTATGGTTCTTCATGCTCTGGTAACTGGAAGGAATGTAGATTTTGCTTAGATTATCTTTACTGAGATGGTGGATAAGATCACTTTGGCAACTGTCAAAAAGACAACAAGGACCCATGTGCCCTATATCAGATTTCTTAGCTTGATTGCTCTACAAGCTTTGCAGTGGGTGGCATATACACATCTGAATGTTACACATAACACAATGCCAATCCCAGAGATGGGTCAAAAGGTGTTTCACTTGATACGAGATGATGCCGGTCCTGCAATCACTCCTGAGATGCAGGAGTTAATCGATGATGCAGAGGATGGTGGTGATGAGGAAGAAGTGGCTAATGATTATGAGTCCCCAGATGTAGTTACTGAAATTCTGAGCACTCTACTGCTCATACTCATGATGAAGCCAGTATTAGAGAGGAAAGATCACTTGGTGATGAACCACCACATGATGAGCCTGTTAATCCTGATGCTGAGGATGTTGCTGCATATGATAGTGGTGCTGACAGTAGTGGAGGTGACAATGATGAAGGAGATGATGACTTTCATGGTGGTGATGCTGGTTATGTTCATGCTGAAAATGTGCAAGCTACAACCAGCTCATCTTCTCAAAGAGGGATGCCCATCACTGAATTCCATGTCAGTTATAGTTCTAGCACACCACAGAATCAACAAAGTGGAGATGCTGCTGATGGTGATGATGCTGAGGAATACACAATCTCTGACAATCTCATTCAACTGATTGAGATCAGCAAAACTCAGCACCCCTCAGGTATAATTTCTACCACTCTTGAGGATACTCATTTGGTAAACCCTACTAGTGAGAACCCAACCTCTCCTCCAGTTGTAACAACCCCACAACGGCTAAGCTCTAGTGTACTCTCAACAGTCACTAGTTCTACTCCCTCCTACACCTATACTGAATTAAGGTCATAAGAGCTTGTGCACTTTTCACAAGTCTCTGAGGTAGTGTTATCCACACCTCTGACCTCAACTCCACTAGTTCCCTCTTATGTTGAGGGGGAGCAAATGGAAGTTGACATTACCCAACTGGCAGTGGATGTGCCCTCACAACATGACACATTTGTAAATATGGGACTCCTACAATCTGGGTCACCCTCCCAACAGGGTGATACCATTGAAAGACAGACCTCCTACCAAGGTCATATTGTGTCTATACCCACATTGAGTCTACCAATACCCTTAGTAAGCTCACAACAGCTTATTACTGTAATAAGGGATACACCATTGAGTGCAACCCTCACTCATACTCACATGCTTGCACCTGTATTTGATTCACTTCTTACACATGCTACTGCACTGCCTGTCAATACTAGTGGAATAGACCAACCATTAGCACAGGACACACAATCTGCTCCCAGTGATCTTAGGCCTATATACCAAGGTCCAAGTGAGGGACCTCACTCTATTCCTGTCCTTGGCACAACTTCTCAATCATTCCCTATTTCCTCTACTTCTACTGAACCCTCACCCCAAATACTTCAAAGCCTCCTATCTATCTCTCAAAAAATGGATAGTCTTCAAGCCTCCTTTACCTCTTTCCAAACCCAAACAAAAACTCAAATCTCTCATCTAACCCAAGAGGTTGAGTCACTTAAAGCTACCCAATCCCAACCTCACCCCACCCCTGCCCCAGTTGATATCTCCCCAATTCTTCATAAATTGGATTAACTCTTATCCCAAACCTCTCACCCTGCACCCACCCCTTCACCTCCCATTTCAAACCAAACTATCACTTCTTTAAACCAAACCATTTCTAATCTTCTTTCCCAACTCCAAACCTTAAGACCTTCCCCTCCTAACATTTCAGTAACCATCTCTGACTCTCTTCTTAGAGTCCCTTCTCTTCTTCAAACCATAGCTACTGATGTCACATACTGAAGCCACTCCTCCAGCCAAAGGCTCAGTGAAACCATTCAAGAATTCACCAAAATCAATGATGTTATCCTAAGCCTAAGACAATCTTCATCCTTCACCCACATTCCTATTCCTACTACCTCTCCTTCACCTTCACCTATCCCTCCCTCTACCTCCACTCCTTCTCCATCTCCTTATTCTTTTATCCCACCATCTGTTGCCAAGCCTTCTGACAACTTTCCTTTTTCATTTATTGATGACAAAAAGGGGGAAAAGTCAGCCTCGGATTCTACTAACTCAAGCTCTTCACCAGATCCTATTCAAACAGTAGAAGCTGAGAAGGCAGCAGCGGATCAAGCAGACCTCAATGAAGCAGAAACACTAAATCAATCAACTGCTGAGAGGGAAAATCCATCTGAGGGGGAGCAACCTGCTCAAGATGAGCAGAGGCCAAAAAGTAGATTTAAACAAATGGCTAGAAGGAAGAGTGCTAAAAAGCCCAGGCAAGATGAATCTTGTGCACCAATCAGTGTGCCATCAGAAGATTTTGATAATGATGATGATGAAGATAGGGTGCCTCTGTTCTCTCTGCTCAACTTGAAAAAGCAGAGCCTCTCAACTCAAGCTCCAACAGTCCAAGCTTCCTCTCTAGTACAATCAAGTCAACCAACTCCCAGCAACACATCAAGGAGAAAATGAAAGAAAATAATGTCTGCTGAGGAGATTGAAGAAGAAGAAAGAAGAGAGGAAGAGCTAACTCAAGATGATGAGAATCTTAGAAAGTTAAGTGAGCTGGCTGCTGCACTTGGCACCTCAATTGAAGAGGTTCTCAAAGCCAAGGAAAGACACCAGGATTTCACAACTCCTGAAGACCTTGCTGCCATCATAGGTGCTACTGATGATGAGTTGAGAGAATTATAAGAAGAAGAATTAATCATGCTGTCCTCTCAATCACATCCAACACTAGTTGCACCACAGCAAGATGATCCTACTACCAAGAAAGTTCCTAAAAGAGGAAGAACTCATAGAGAAGCCATTCAAGCATTGCATGAGTTCAACTTTGGGGTTACAACTCAGCAATCAGAAAGGGAGATCAGAGAGCTCTTGGAAAACAAGAAGAACTTGGTAGATATGAAGTACCCAAATCTCATCTCAAGAGTTACTCCATATAAGGGTATAGATGAAGGTCCATATATCAGAATAGTAAGAAAAGATGAAAGACAAACACATGAGAATGCCTACCTTCATCACTGAAAACTGTTCTCCTTCACTGAGATGATTGAGACTCTGTACCACCTCCTTAAATCCAAAAGTGAAATTGCCACAAGGTTCATAAGCAAACTTGAATACTGGATCAGAATGTCTGTCTACCATATGATATGCACTCATGATCAATTCGTGGAACACATTGATGTGATTGAGGATGCCTTCAAGAAATCCTCCAAAGCTTTTGTACCTGATGAACAGATCATACTTAATCCTGATCATCCTTAACTGGCTTCTTATGAAAGTCTAAACACTACTCTGCCCTCCAACATCGAACCAAAAATGTTTAGGTACATAAATGAACCTGAAAGAGGGATGTTCTTCAAGAACAGAGCTGGTATTTGGAAATTCCTAAGAGAATCTGACTTAGGAAGAGCCCCTAGAGAGCTGATATTTCAAGCTGCAACTTCAACAAGGGGACAGATAGGAAGTGATTAATTTGAAAGTCTGATTCAAGCAAGAGCTGAATAGTTGTTGGCTGCAAATCCTCTGGACACACTTCTGGATGTTAAAGAAGAACCTTGGTGGGAAGAAAACTGAAACTTCATAACTAGATTAGATGTAATTTCAAACTTGTTAGAATAGTTCACCTTCTGTAATTTAGCTTAATGTTCAAATTGTACAAACTCTGATGTAAATACTTTGTTCTGTAATCAAGCTTGAAACTTTGATCATGGACTACTTGGCTAAAATGCTAGTATAGATGACTCTTAGTAGATAGCTCACATAGTGTAAATACAGAAAATTTTAAAAAATCCTTAAAAAAGAAAAAGGATAGAAAGATACCACAAAAACAGAAAAATGGTACTTCATAAATAAAAAGATTCCCAAAAACAGAATATCAGGGAACATATATTAAAGAGTTACCAAAAATAGATAGCTAGGTAACCAAATTGCACTTAAAAGTTTTATCTTTACAAATCCGAGTCAAACTGATTCTTCTTAAAATAGATAAGGTTTTGTCATCATCAAATAGGGGGAGATTGTTGGGGAGATAGCAATATCAAACCTAAATCAAACCTGTCTATTATGTAAAATAGGATTTGATGTTAACAAAACCACATATTCAGTTTTGGACTTATATTAATGAAAAACATGTGTTGTTTTTTATATTAGACTTAAAGAATTTCCCAAGTAAGAAATGTCAGCTGACGAATCAAAGTGTCAGCTGAACACTGAGTATCAGCCAAGGGATCAGCTTCAGGAAAATCAGTTAAGAAGAAAAGACAAGTTAAAAAGCATCAGGTGAGGATCTACAAAAGATCAGCTGATGGTCCAAAACCATCAGCTGAGAAAAGTTTCAAGATCAACTGAGCAGTCAATGATCAGCTGACAGTATCTCATTTGTCAGCTGATGCCTCCCACGTGTTAGATAAGGTATTCTACACTTATTCATACTTGTCTCAGTAAGCTGATCATACTCAAATGATTAGCTGAGCCCTTGGGATCAGCTGATTGTTTAGTCCGACTAGTTTATTAGCTGTATTATGATTTATGTTATTAGCTGAGCAATTCGATCAGCTGAGCAAATCTAGTCAGCTGAGTCTTTCACATTTATCCTTAGCTGAGCAAAATTATATTTGCAGTTCAGTGTCTGTTAGCTGAGTCTTTAATCAGCTAATAGTTTTTCAATACAATATTTTCTTTAGTCAAAGGCAGAACATGTGTTGTTCTATTATGCATTAGATCTCTCGTTGTAAAAGTACATAGCACTTTTTGGATCTGCAAAGAAACAAAAAGGATAGATCTTTATCCTCTGGAAAAGGAGAAAGATACTTTAGAAGAAGAGATCTCGAAGATATGCTTCAACAACTAAGTATGGCTGGCAACTTCATAATTGGTAAACTCAAATCTTCAGAAAGCATGGTGTTGAATAAAGCACAAGCATGGGAAGAAAAGTTTACTTTTCCAAGGCATAAAGGTAGTACTTTAATAATATAATAATAGATAGTGGGTAATCTAACTATTGAAAAGTATGTTTACTTTACACATCTTTGCTTATAAAGTTAAACTACCTTACACCCACTACCTTTATCTATTATAATATTATTAAACCAAATACCTTTATGTCCTTCTCTTTTCATCAACCCGGACACCTTTGCTTATATATACTCATGCATGGAAAATGCTAAGTATGCGAATCAATAGTTGAATACTGAAATCTCATTTGTTGAGAATTAGAAGAGTTAGCATTTATTTTCAGTATAACAAACTTGTTCATGTGTTCAACATCTTAGACATAAGTTGTTTAAGATTCGCTTAGTCTATGTGTTAGACAAATTTAGTTGCCACCTTTTACTGAACTTAGATTTTCCGCATCTAGTTCATGTAATTCTTGATTCATATCAATAAGAATTATATAAAAGTAAATCGTGAGTCTCTTAAATTTTAATTTGCTAAAGTTTGTATTCAACCCCCTTTCTACAAATATTTATTGTTGTAGTATCCATTCGGGACCAACAACTAACGATGTGACAGTCAAACTTTTGAAAATGATCATTTTGCCCTTTTGAACATTACAAGCTAAGTCCCTGTAGTTTTCAAATAATTTCGCATTTAGTCCTTTAGCAATTTTTCTTAAATAATTAACTATATTAACCCAAACAGTTATTATTATATTCTATAAGATTTTTTTAATAATTTACTATATATATTTACTTAATAATAATTATTATATTTATTTTTTCTATTATTATCATTATTTTATTTTATTATCTTTAATATGGATAGTCACCCTGTTATTGTGTGTCAACTTTTTATAAATTAGTGTTATAATACACTATTATGTATTACACTTATATTTTTTTTACTATTTTTCAACGATTAACATTATTTTTAATTGCCACTTTATTCATATTTATTTATAGCAATCAATAAGAACTTGAAAGTGACCACCCACACAATAAAAGGTATGTAAATACATGCACACTTAGACCACACGTAGTGGGAGCCGGAGCTCGTTATCGACGACCTGAAATAAATTCCTTTCACACAAACGTCTGGATTACGTCTCATATGTCATGTGCTCGTCATCCTTGTGACAAACTTTAACGACGGATAATATTTCGCGCACACACATATATATATATATACATATATATATATATATATATATATATATATATATATATATATATATATATATATATATATATATATATATATATATATATCAATTTTATATTTTCTCATAAGAAAGAAAATAAAAAATCCTAGTTTTTGTATTAATCATCTTGAGCTACATATTTCAGGGTAAAACAAGTGAATGAAAACATTTTTATTAATCTTAAGAATGACTAATATATATGTTGTGTTAATATATTTATTTACCTTAAATTTGACCAAATAGTTCGTCAAGACAAATTCAGTCAACTAATTTTGAAGCGTGTAATTGTTTTAATACATCTTAATTTCGCCCGTTTAAATGTTGTCCAAATCCCAAAATATATCATGGATAGTTTTAAAATTTGCTATTTAACCCTTGTGGATAAAATATTAGTCAAATAAAGCCACATGTTTTTGAAGTATAAATTAATTCTATATTTATTTATTGAAACTGATGCAACAAATTAGTAGAAATCACAACTATTAATCGCGTTGTTTAATTCTTCGAAAATAATAATTAATCATGTAGTAAATTTATCAATTATTCAAAGTATGCTATAGAAAAATACGAAATTCTCAAGAAATAATAAAGTTTCAATTAATGTCAAGTTAAATATAAAATGAAAAATGTATAACATGTTTTATAAATTGATTATGCATGCATGCGGTAATTTATATAGATTTTGTTCGATCTGGTTAACACTTGATTAGAGACTCATCGGGATATAAGAAAAATAACTGGAACACACGAGTTTTAAGAAAAGTAATATTTCGGAAAGTATATATTATTATGTGAAAGATAATATAAGATGGAGAAAAAAATACAAGGTGTATTAATAAAGTTTGAGAATAAAGAGGTATTTATATCAATTAAAAATAAAAATAATGTTGATCGTTGAAAAATGGTAACAAAAAAAATTAAGCGTAATATATAGAAGTGTATTATAACACTAATTTATGAAACGTTGATGTACAATAACAGGGTATAACGATTCATATTAAAGATATTAAAATAAAATAATGATAATAATAGTTTAAATAAATATAATAATACTATTACATACATATATATAGTAAATAACTGAAAAATCTTATAAAATTTACTATATAAGATTTTATATCAATAAAAAATAAAAATAATATTGATCGTTGAAAAATAGTAAAAAAAATGTAAGCATAATATATAATAGTGTATTCTAACACTAGTTTACGAAAACTTGACGCACAATAATAGGATGACTATACATATTAAAGATACTAAAATAAAATAATGATAATAATAGTAAAATTAAATATAATATTTACTATTACATAAATATATATAGTAGATTATTAAAAAATCTTATAAAATATAATAATAAATGTTTAACATATAATAAATTATTTAAGAAAAAAGGCTAAAGGACTATATGCGAAATTATTTGAAAACTATAGGACTTAGCTTGTAATTTCAAAAGGGCAAAATGGTCATTTTCAAAAGTTTAACAGTCACACCGTTAGTTTTAATGGTTGAAGGACCATTTAGGTAACAAGTTTGCTACAATAGAGACTGTCCATGTACTTTTTTAAAGTTAAAGACTGAACTAATAGAAAAGTGTAAACTACAAGGAACAATTCAGTAATTTACTCTTATCTTTATTATGGATCGTCACCGTGTTATGTGTATCAACTTTTCATAAATTAGGGTTTATAATATACTATTATATATTACGCTTAATTTTTTAACCATTCTTCGACGATCAACATTATTTTTAATTGCCACTCTATTCATATTTATTTATAACAATCAATAAAAACTTGAAAGTGATCGCGCACACAATAAAATTTATGTAATTCAGCACACTTAGACCATACTAAGTGGGAGTCGGAGCTTGTTATCGACGACGAGCTAAATAATCCCTTTCACACGCACGTCGTGATTACGTCCCTCATGTCATGTGCTCGTCATCCTTGTGACAAGCTTTAACGACGGGTAATTTTTTAACAATGGTAACATGCACATACACACACACCTACACACACACACACACACACACATATATATATAGGGGAGGGTTCATGCGAGAACCGTTGTTAGTGCGAGAACCGCGAGAACCAATCTCGGCCGTTCCTTGAGTATGGGAAGTTTCATGGATGGTGAGCGTGGAGGGATAGAATGTGGCAGGGTGCATGTGAGGAATTCGTGGGTGGGCAATGACATTGAAAGAGGAGGAATTGGACGACACACATTGGTTCTCGCGGTTCTTGCACTTAGAATGGTTCTCGCATGAACTTTTTCACATATATATATATATATATATATATATATGGGAGAAGGTTTAAATGAGAATGAAAAATTAATTGAGAATGTGAGACTCAATCTCAGCCGTTCATTTTGTAAGTGGAATTCATGGATGGAAAACGTGGGGGAATCGAGTGTGGCAGGGTGCATGTGAGGAATTCATGGATGGGCAATGACATTGAAAGAAGGGGAATTAGATGGCTGTAATTGAATCTCCCATTCTCATTTAATTTAAGGTTCTCATTTGAACCTCCCACTATATATATATATATATATATATATATATATATATATATATATCAATTTCATATTTTCTCATAAGAAAGAAAATAAAAAAATGTTGCTTTTTTTTGCTAATTATCTTGGGGAAGATATTTGAGACTAGAACAAATGAGTTAAAACATTTTATTAATCTTAAGAATGACTACTATATATATATGTTGTGTCAATTAATTAATTTATTTACCTTAAATTTGACAAAATAATTCGTCAAGTTGAATTCAGTCAACTAATTTTAAAGGGTGTAATTTTTTAATATGTCTTAATTGGACCCATTTAAATGTTGTCCAAGTCTCAAGTTATTATGGATATTTTTAAACTCTGTTAACTAACCCTTGTGGATAAAATATTAGTCAAATAAAACCACATGTTTTTAAGTATAAATTAATACTATATTTATTTATTGAAAATGATGTAAGTAATCAATAGAAATCATAACTATTAATCGTGTTGAATAATTTTTTAAATTTTTAGACAATAATATTTAATCATGTAGTTAAATTCTCAATTATCCAAAGTATGTTCTAGAACAATATGAAGTTCTCAAGTAATAATCAAGTTAAGAGAAATGTTCAATATAGTCCATACTTAATGCATAGTCCTAAGAGACTAATCTTAGCCTTTGGATCAGCCCTATCAATGGTCTAGATTGAATTTTAAAAATTTGGGCGGAGTGACATTTTCGTAATTAACAAGTAATGATTTTACAAGCAAATGTGATTGTATATTTAATCACATGTGATTTTATATTGAATCACATGTGATTGAATATTAAAATTTAACACTATGTTTTTTATATGGACTATATTGAACACAACTCATCAAGTTAAATATAAAATGAAAAATGTATAACATGTTTTCTTAATTGATTACGTATGCATGCGGTAATTTCTATAGATTTTGTTCGATACGGTTAACCACTTGATTAGAGACTCGATCGGGGTATAAGAAAAATAACCAGAACACACGAGTTTTAAGAAAAATAAAATTTCAGAAAATATATATTATTATGTGAAAGATAATATAAGATGGAGAAAAAAAGACAAGATGTATTAATAAAATTTGAGATTAAAGAGGTATTTATATCAATATAAAATAAAAATAATGTATGATCGTTGAAAAATGGTAAAAAAATATTTAAGCGTACTATATAATAGTGTATTATAGCACTAATTTATGAAAAGTTGATACACAATAACATGGTGACGATCCATATTAAAGTTACTAAAATAAAATAATGATAATAATAGTAAAAATAAATATAATAATTACTATATATATATATATATATATATATATATATATATTAAATTATTGAAAAGATCTTATAAAATATAATTATTATTATTTAAGTTTATATAGTAATTTATTTTAAGTATGTATCTCGTGGAGTAAATCATTAATATTTTTTAGAATTAGATTTCAACATTTAATTTAAATCAAAAATTCAATTATTTGATAACTTTCAAAGTCAATGTTATTTGATTTAATAGTCATTTTAAACTTTTTTTTAAGTATAACAAATTATACTTTGTCTTATTGTTTATAATTGTAACGATAATAATCGTTGACTTGTACAAAGAATAAAATCACATATTTTCGTATTATTATTTAATGTTTTTGCCATCATGTCTGCTTTCTTGCATCGACACTTCTATAGCTGGTTTTAGTGTTGACGTCTTTTATCACCATTTTTTAAACTCTCAAATCTTTCACGACTTACAATTATTTAACATTTTTATTAATGTTTAACATTTATTATTTTTAGACCAACCCGTGTTACACACGGGTATTTAATCTAGTAATATTATATTCTAGTATCTTAATTTAACATTATAACGTGTTATATATTTATTTTTTTAGTTATTTTATCATGCAATATTTTGTTAAAATTTAGGTTTATATTTTAAAAATCTCATCTCTGTCTAACTTGACATAAATTTTATTCTAATACCGTATATATGTTGAAAATTTTAGATTTTTATTTTTATTAATAACTAAAAACAATTAGAATAGTTTTATAAGTATTCTTTTTATCTTCCATAAATGAGATTAATCGTAAAAATCTATAATACTAATATATCTATATACGCAAATATATAATATTAGATTCCCTTGTCTTTTTTAATTTATGTTTGGATTTTAATTTTTCTATATTTTCTAAAATCGTGGTAACGCACTGATGAAAGACAACTCGTGAAATACGCAAACACCGACTTGGAATTTGGAAAAAGACATTTTTGAAGAAAAGAGTATAATGGTGGGCAGTTTTTTGGTAATTAGGCCGAGAGTATCGCTAACCTATAATCCAAATGCAACATCATCTGTTATATTAGTTTTTTTACTTTTTTCTTTCTAATCCAAATCAACTCAAAACTCAAGTAGCATTCAACCCAAACAATATAAATATTTTATCCCTCATTACTCACTCTATAAAAAAACTTTGGTTTCATCGGGTTGATGAAGCCGGAGGATAGAGAAATCCCATGAACCCGATGTTGGCGTATAGTTAGTCTTGAGAGAAGCCGAGACTCCCCAATGTCTTCGGGTTACCTGCTTTGGGTGGCCTGAGGCAATGGCGCCTATGAAAGAAAATATTGTAAAAGGGTGGGGAGTTTTGGTAATCATACAAGGGTAGATGACGGGGACAAATGAAAACGTCGCTAGAAATTTAAGGGAATGGAAATTAAAAAAATAAAAGAATTCAAAAGGGATTTTGCTGTTAAGATAGATTGGGGAAAAAGACATAATATCTAATTATGTTTATTACTACATTCGTGTTATATTAGTAGTCGTAATAATAATGTAGGTCAATTTAATAGCATTATTAGTATCTTACATTAGGTTGTCCGTTATATCCTACTCGCCAGTCATTGGCGGATCCACCATAGTAATATGGGGGGAGTTGCCTCCCGTTCCTTCACCGTACGTTTCGATTTAAATGTGTATTTTTCTATAGGCCCCTCCTAAATTAATTACTAGGCCCACCAAGTCTTGTGATTTTGTTAAGATATTGGTTTGATTTTCTCCTGCCAAATCTATTTAAACACCTTCATGATCCAGGAATTCACGTTTTAACCGTTATTCATAATTATCCTAATGGTTGTTATATTCTTTTTATTAAACTATTTTATGTTATAAGTTAAGGTTATGTTTTTAAAATATTTCATAGATATATGAATTGACCAATTTTCCGTTATTACCCTCAAATGACTTAATACCGGTAACCAAAAATTTTAATTTAGTGAAATTATATTGGGGATTTATAAAAAAAACCTTTAAATTTAAAAACTAAAGCTAGATTTTTTGGATTAATTCGACTACCAAACAAGTTTGACTCGGCTCGTGTGACCTGAATATGGTTTGAATCGCTACCTAAGTTGTCTTGCCATTGTTTACGAAAAGTGTCCCCCGTAGTAAAATTTTCTGGATTTGCCACTGTCGCCAGCCACGAGTTGGCTTCGAGCTCGCCCGGGAACACCATTACGGGTGTGAGGTACTCATCGAGTACGCTTGGCAGCGGGTCGTGGGACTCGGACGACAAAAACCCACCCCCACCCCCATTTAAATTATAGCCCTTGAACGGCTAAATTGTTTTTATTTTCTTTTTTAATTTTAATTTTTTACTTTTAAATTCTATATATATCTCATATTTTCATAACCATTTTTTATACGTCTCATATTTTCTTCATCTTATTCATCTTTTTAAACAAAACACTCCATGGATCCAAACAAAAATTTCACAACCCCTCCGTCATTCAGAAGATCCCATTCAAGAATTCCGGTATCTACACTGCCGCCAGATAATCCTTTCTTTATTGGCGTGTCTCAACCGATGCCCCAACCAAACCCGATGTTCGCTTCCCCGCAATTTACGTACACGAGAATGCTTAGCCAACAACAACAAATTCCACTATCCCAACTTGGCTACCCGATGCAACAAAATTTTCAAGTCTCCCAAGGTGGCTACCCGATTCAATTTCAACAACACCAACATCATTATCAACAACACCAACTTGTAGATGTAGACGAAGACGAAGATAACGAAGATGAGTTTGTTACGGATACCCAACAACAGCAACAACAACCACCGCCGGAACAACGTCAGCGAAAGCGTTAAGGATCTCGACTACAACCCGAGCCGAAGAAATTTCCAACGAGAGAAAAAGCGATCCTGTAGACACCCGTAGAAAAGTTGGCGTTGGTCAAGGCTTGGGTTGGCGTTTCCGAGGACCCCATAGTAGGAAACGCGCAAGCACATGGTATAAATATATATTTATTTATTTATACGTTTATTATATATATTTATTTATTGTTATTGTTAGGATCTTATATTGTATAGAAATAGAAGATCATATTGTGTGTGAAGTTTATATAAAATACAAACTAAGAGGGCTTAATTGTAAATATACTCAAAGAGTATATAAGCATATGATTAGTGTTAATCATGTAATTTTAGAAAGGTCTTTGGCATAACCAAGTTCTTAAGTGTGTGTTTTACATGGTGTTAATTACTCTCTCTATACATTCAAGATTATGATCCATTGATCTTCATGAGTTATGATTGATACCTGAATCACTTGGGACAAACAAGTGGTATCAGAGCCGAATTAGGATTGATTTGAGTGATTATTGATCAGATTTTTGAAGAAATTGTTGAAAAGTTCGTCAAAAAGTGGGCTGCAATATTCAGATAATCATAGAAAAATCATACGAGCTCCGATTGATCTCATTTTTGGATATGTTGTTCTTCATGATGAAAGGAACATTGTGTAAAAATTTCATTTTCAAATTTTAAACCGTTTGAGAGAAATATGAATTTTTATTTTCTGGGTTTTTGGGGTGTTCTTGACGAATTATGGTTATAATCGTGGGTTCTGATGGCTGTTTTCAAGATTTGAGTACATAAAAAGTGTTTGTGGAAGTGGAGATACATAGATCCGAAAAGAAAAATCGATTTTAATGAGTTTTTAAAGTTCGTGTTCTTCGTGTGTTCTTCATGTTCTTGAGGTTTTCATAAGGAAGCAGATGAAGTTCTTGAGTGTTTCATCTGATTTGAGTGGGTTAGTAGGTGAAAAAGGTGTTTGTATGTGCTGAATTTGCTCGGTATTGAAAAAACTCGGAATTTTTTCATTTTCTTGGAATTGAATTCTTCTCGGAATTCAAAAGATTTCTCGGATTTCGATTTTCTCGGATTCTCGGTGTTTGTGTTTGATTTCTCGGATTTTCTCGGATTTTTCGGATTTTCTCGGATTGTTCAATTTTATCGGATTTTTTCAAAAGGAAATTAATTTTTCTCGGATTTTGAGTTTTATCGGAATTGTTGTTTTATCGGTATTCATTTTGCCCAGAATTGCAATTTTTGATCGGATTCAAGGATTTACTAGGATTTCGAGGATAGATGCGCGTGAACAGCTGTCACATTTATTCTGGACTGCATTGAAAACTGAGAGCCGAGTTCCTATCTGTTAGACACGCAACAGTACATCAAGTGACTGCCATTTTGAAAAGAAAAAAAAAACCGAGAACAGTCCTCACATAGCTTAGCTGTCATCGAGACCCACACCACATTTTGAAAAGTCAGCTGTCAATTATATAAGGCCCGTGAGTGAAAAAAAAAGGACAGAGAACGTGTGAGCATCAATTACAGCCTTTAGCTATCATCGAGAAGTGTCAGGAACCTCATTAATTCAAGAACTGTGCATCGAAAATATTAATGGCATTTAATTGTAGTTGTCTTTTGCGAGCTGCCATCGATTTTGCTGTCATCAACAATATTAATCTTTCAACACAATTGTTTTAATCGATTTGTTTATGATGGTCCCGTATTATGATACGGATGAAGCAATGCTAGATGATTATCTTCTTAGTGTGTGTTTGTGTGTGTAATCGGTTAGAGAGAGAGAGGGCCGAGAGGTTGAGAGCAAATCACAAACACAAGTATCTTTAGAATGCAAAGCTTAATATTGAAATGTGGGGGAAATGTCTTTATATAGCATTTCCCCAACTTTGGTATAATTACATATTACACCCTCACTTTAATATATCTAACAATCTCCCCCTAAGTGAGGTGTGTAATTATTCACAACAAACAAATACATTGAAATCTATTCGAAAGCTGATTTGTTGCGAATGCCGAAGGCCACTTGCCATTTTCTGATTTCTCTCCTGCTAGCCAATGCTTTCCTTATTTGATCTATTGCCTTGTATGCCTGGGAATGTTCTTCATCTGTGTAAGCTGCTCGGTTATCCCAAACCTTTTGATGAATTTTATGATGAAGGATTTTCAAGGTGCCGTCAGAATATGCATTAAGGTCGTCTAGTCTGATGAAAATCTTTTCACCCTTTGTATTTTTGGAGACAACACCTCGAGAACCTTTAAAGTTTGGATGACCGTCATGGATTACTGTCAACTCTTCAAGCTGTTCTAGATCTGGATGATTCTGATTAGGCTTAAGAAGATTGACTTTCCGATAGTTGTTCTCAGCCCCGAGCTGGATATCGTGTTCCTCAAAGAATTCCATAAGATTTCTCATGTACCTCATTAACGCAACTCTACCAAATTCTTCATCAGGCCATTTTCCCCTTTTCTGGGAAAGGATGTCGAATAAGAAGCTAATGTCTTCGATGTTTACATACCTCAAATCTGCTTCGGTGAGAAAGTATGTGAGGTTGTTAGCTCTTTTGACGTAGAAGATGACATATTTTATGTTGAAGTTGGTTTCGGTATACACACTGAGAAGGTCACTTATGGGATAATCTGATTTGATATCTTCTGGTTTGGTTTGTGAACGAGTGAGAATATGATCATATCTCCTTCTTTGTTTATCGTTCATGTTTCTCAGCTCGGGTGAGATAACCTCTATCAACTGACTGCTGAAGATTTCAGGAATTCGTTCTTCAAGATTGGCAGCGTTGACAAAGAAAGGTTTCCATATCGGGTTTTCTGCAGCATTCCTTGTGAACATATTCCCGACATCAAGACCAGGATCTCCACGATGCACTGGAGGAGCAGGTGGGACTGTGAAGCTTTCAGGCAAGGGCCATTCTGATTCTGCTCTAAACTTTTCAGCTGCCTCTGCTTGTCTGTTTCTTTCTAGTATGTCGGCAGCTAATTCTTGAAATCTACCAGGAGGAGGAGGGAATTGTTGGTGAACTTCAAAATTTAACCCACTGAGGACCCTGGAAACATCAAAGAGAGGCTTTGTCTTCTTTGGTTTCCTTCTTGCTTCTCTCCTAGAGATTGCTAACCTTTCTTTCCTTCTTTGAGCAAGTTCCCTATCACTAGGAATGTCATCAAAACGATCTACAATTCTAGGTGAGTCTGGGCTCGTTGCAACCTCGACATATTCATCAATGCCGGCAAATAGTCTTATCATTTCTGGGTCATCAGTTTCCTCCTCCTGTTCATAGACCCTACCTTCTCCCAAATCCCTGACGGGTGAATTTCCTAGTGACCCATACATCTCTTCCATCTCAGAATCGGAGCCACTAGACCAATTAACATTGTCAGCCTGGGATTGATCGAACGATAGTTCTCCTTCTTCGAGTTCTGTCGGCCTCAGTTCAGATTGTTGCTGGGGTACATAGAGTACGATTTGTTTGTCAGCATTCTCTTTCTGTTGTAATTCATAAACTTCATCGGCCGTTAATGATTCGGATCTATGTTGTTGACCCGTCTGGCTTCCAGATCCAGCAGAACCTGTACCTGTAGATAAGTATCTGCTCAATGATGGTACTGGTACAGTTGCGGCGGAGGGAGTTGTGATATATCTTCTTCTTTTCTCCCCCTCGGGACGATCATCAGGATCTTGATCTTCCCGCCTCCTTTTTGACCCCTGAGCCTGGGCCTGACAGGTTTGTTCAAGTACCGTCAGCCGGTCAGTAACTTTTTGCAGGGAAGTATAGAACCCTCTTGTCACCCCATCAATCTTGCTGTTTACATCTTCATGAAACTCTGTAAATTCATCCAAGGAGATTCCCTGTGGACGTAGTTCAGTTTGCAGAGTAGTCAGAAGGTCTTGGTTATAAGCAGAGTCTGGCCTTTGTTCAATCAGTTTAGCATAGAGGATGCTTTTTAAGGCGTCGACCGATAGTGAAGTGACATCCGGTTGAGATTGAGGAGCCGTTGCTGGAAGACGAGCTGCTAGAAGATCTTCAATACGTGACAGCTGCTCAGTCTGTTCCCTGGAAGCCCTTTCAATCCGATCCAACTTTTGATTTGTCTCCTGCAGTTGTTGGCGGATTGGAGACACGACTTGTTGAATAGCAAGTTGAAGATCTGCACGTGTAACAAACCCGGAATCACTCAGATTACCGGTTAAGGTACCTGCCATAGAAGCAGAACCACCTACTGGAGCAACATGGATGTAGGCTTCAGCAGGATTTCCTTCCAATCCTCGAATGACACCTTGAGAGGTACCACCTACGGAAGTTGCGGAGACTTGTTGAGTCAACAAGCTCAGTGCATCTATAGTTACCTTGTGTTGTTCAAGATATGCGGATATCCGCGGCAAATCAAATCGTGCACGAAGAGGAGTCGAGGACGAGGGAGGCAGTCCTCTGTTTTCAATAGGTCCAACACCCAATTGGGGTTGGCCTAGATTGTGTGCTATAACCTTGTGCAATAAAGACGGTGCCTGTTGAGAGACACCGTAGTAGCTTGGTGGGGCAGAAACTTGCACGGGTGGGATAACCGCGGCTTGTTCAATATGAGGCTCAGCAGTGCTAGGCCTCATAGTAGATGTGGCTTCCCGGCTTTCTGGGTTTGGGGAACCCTCAGCACTCATTTTTTCTTTTCTCACCTCCTCTCTATCACTCGCACTCCTAACTACAAAACTATCTTCATCATCACCGCTACCGGCACCATACCCCGCATATTGATCAGGGTGAATAAGAGAGTCAGGAGTGACAGAACCAGATTCAATAGATAAAGAATGACTTGGCGAAGTTACTGGAATGTCATGTTCAGGAGCAACCATGGCCCTGCGAATGATTGAGGTGGTTTGAAGTGGTATGACCAGACCACGGGTAGGAGAGGGGGGTGTTGTCTGATTGGTATGGGCCTGGTTTGGACTGATAGGATTGGGGTCGGTTATTTTCATGAAGGATGGGGTGCTATCAGTAGGTTGGTTTATTGGTTGCTCAGGGGTGCCCAAAGGTGATATTTCTATTTCGGGGTCAGGGGCACCACCTGGATGGGAGGCTGACTCTTCTTGAGAGGAACTGGATGACTCAGAAAAGTCAAGTCCAAGTTCGGTTAAAACAGCTTGGGTACGGGTGGATATAGAGAGGGATTGAACAATGGATTGGATGACTGCTGGATCATATGTATCTTCTCCCTCTCTACTCTCATCATCTTCACCCACTTCTCCTCCTCTCTCTTGATTTTCTCTCTGCACATCCCTCTCAGCATCTCCCACAGATTGCTGAGTCCTATCCTCTATATTCTCACCGGGTGCTACTCCCTCTTGGGTAGGTATGGCCGGCTCTGGCACAACCATAGAGGGTATCCCGACACTCTCCCTATATGTTCTCACTACATCATTTTGCTCACACAGATCTAGCAGAGACTCAGGGAATGGTTTAGGAATGGGCATATTAGTAGGAGTAGCAGGTTTAATTGATTGGAAGAGTTTGGGTGTTACAGAGGATAAACCTGCCCGTCGTGGAATGTCAGCATTTCTATCCATCACATATTGTATGATCATCGGAAGGAAGCGATGGTAAGGCAGCAGGTTGGCCTCCTTCTTCTTCTGGGAATTCTTCCTTTGCATGGTAGCTTTTATGTCCTGGAAGAGAAGGAATGCGTAATCCACATGCATATGTGTGGAAGCAGCAACGAAGATTTTTAGCTGGTTCTCCGTTGGAAACTCATACCCCGAGTGTTTTGGGGTGAGGCACCTTTGCAGCACGGTCATAAAGATGTTATACTTTGGGTGAAGACCAGTGCGTTTGAATTGATTCTTAGTTGTGAGCTCTCCAGCATAGCCCAACTGTCTTATTGCTGCCAGACATGTTTCCTCATTGGGGATCTCCTCATAATCCATCACAGAAGGTCTGCTATTAGCTTTTGGTAGTCTGAAGATTGACCGTAGACGACTGACCGGGATGTCTACATTAAACTCATCCACCTCAGCATGGATGACCTCCTGTCCTTTTTCGTTTATTTGTACATCACATGTCCTCCAGAATTGTTGAACATAAAGTTCAGGGACATGTGTGCCTGTAGTTGCAGGGTTGTAGGTTAGAAGGTGGTTCAAAGGGTGAATCTTGAGGATTTCAGTGACAATGGGGTGGTGGGGGTTGTGAATTTTGTAAGATCAATATAGTGGTTGTTGGGGTGAGTTCTGGTGCTAAGAAACTCAGCCTGAGGCGATCTCTTCTGGGTCACGAACAACTTGTGCCATCTTATCTGTCAAAGAGATAAAATAGTTAAATTTAAAAATTAAGAGATATGCAAGAAAACAACATTCAGTTTTGAATATTTGGTCAAACTTTTGATAAGTGAGTAAAATTTGACCAAATTGACCCAACGTTGACCAATGTTGAATAAATGTTCAAACACCCTAAGTGTTGAACCCTCACTGTGTACAGGATGATTTTCAGCATAAAAAAGTTGTTTTGATACTGCAAAAGTGTCAATTAGTTAGTACTGAACAACTTTGTAGTACTTGAACATGTTCCAAAACTCACCCTAAACACCTCTTTTTAGCCAAATACCAAATTGTATGTGTATGTTCATACTTCCCAAGAACACTAAGAACACTTTTTGAGATTTTTGAAATATTTTTTCATCAAATTGTTCCCCATGTGATCAAAATACCCATCGCAAACATTGTTTCATCAAACAAGTTTGTTTCGAGTACCAAAAGTCCACTCAAAGTCTCGATATTCTCATTCACATATCAGTGTTCTAAGACCAAAAAGTATCCTTTTAACTCAAAATCTTCAAAATGTAAACCATACAAGTTGTTACCTTTTAGATTAGAAGTATTTTGATACTAAAATTGCAAATTTTGGCAGAGTAACGAGATGATTTGTATGTTAACGTAATCAACAACTCGAGAGAACATTTAGTAAATTTTGAATAGCGTAAATGAAGAATGGCAACTGTTGGGGTAACTTGTAGCAGTGTAAAAAGACACATGTCGAGCCCTGATTGGCTGGTGCAACGGTTAAAAAACGCGGCTGATAGAAGTTTGGATGCGGCTGATAAGAGTTATCAATCGCATGCGATTCACACTGTGGTGTGTTAATCGCATGCGAATCAGCTTGGGTGTTAGAACCATGGCATACGAATCGCATGCGATTCACACTATCTGAGCTTAATCGCGTGCGATTCAACCTTAGATTGAATAGCATGCGATTCACACTAACTTAGCTGAATCGCGTGCGATTCAACCTTTTTCCAATAGCATGCGATTCACACTAACTTAGCTGAATCGCGTGCGATTCAACCTTTTTCCAAATCGTATGCGATTCACACTATCTTAGCTTAATCGCGTGCGATTCAACCTTAGATTGAATAGCATGAGATTCACACTAACTTAGCTGAATCGCGTGCGATTCAACCTTTTTCCAATAGCATGCGATTCACACTAACTTAGCTGAATCGCGTGCGATTCAACCTTTTTCCAAATCGTATGCGATTCACACTATCTTAGCTGAATCGCGTGCGATTCAACCTTAGACTGAATAGCATGCGATTCACACTAGTTTCTCACAACCTTTTCACATGCAATTAAAACCTTTAACATTTGCATGCGATTCACTCACATAGCTTAATCGCATGCGATTGAGCTATGACTTGGAAAAATTTGAGATATCTGAATTTTGAGATTATGAAAGTTAAATTTTCAGATATGGTGGATGTGAGTGTTTGTTTGACACACTCCCCCTAGACTTTTGCATCTGTTAACTTTGAGAGTGTGATAATTTTGAATTTCTCCCCCTACACATGGGCATCATGTGTATTTAACTTTTTTTGAATTTCTCCCCCTACACATGGGCATCATGTGTATTTAACTTTTCTCCCCCTACACATATGCAGCATGTGTAGGACTTCAGAACTCCCCCTTTGCAGTTGCAGTAGACATCTGTACATGGAACACACAGTGTAACACCAACTCTAAAAAGAAAGAAAAGTAAAGTAAACAAGTTAACAGTTTGTTAGATTTGCAAATTCAGCATGCCCAACTTGGATACCAGTTCAGTAAAACGACTTTCATCCAAAGGCTTAGTAAACAAGTCAGCAAGCTGATTCTCGGTGGGAACATACTGTAACTCAATTAATCCTTTTTCTACGTTATCTTTTATGAAGTGATAACGGATATCTATATGTTTGGTTTTAGAGTGATGTACCGGATTGCAGGAGATGGCAATGGCAGACTGAGAGTCGCATAACAATGGTATTTTGTCGTACTTGAGGCCAAAGTCTGAGAGTTGTGTACGTATCCATAGGCTTTGGGAACAGCACATTGCAGCAGCAACATACTCAGCTTCTGCTGTAGAAGTGGATACACAGTTTTGTTTCTTTGAAGCCCAGCAGACTAAACGATCTCCCAGAAAGTGTGCACTACCAGAGGTGCTTTTCCTATCAATCTTGCAACCGGCATAGTCAGCATCTGAATAAGCATGAAGATCTAGATTGGAGTCCTTGGGATACCACAGTCCTAGATGCATGGACCCTTTGAGATATCTGAAAATTCGCTTAACAGCTAGCAGATGTGACTCCTTGGGATTGGCCTGAAACCTAGCACAGAGACACGTAGAGAACATGATGTCTGGACGACTTGCAGTGAGATATAGTAATGATCCAATCATCCCACGGTATGTCTTGAGATCCACCGGAGAACCATCAGGATCTGCCGATAGTTGTGATTTGGCCGCCATTGGAGTTGAGATAGGGTTGCAGTTGTGCATATCATACTTCGTGAGAAGATCTTTAATGTACTTGGATTGGCAGATGAAAGTGCCATGACTCAACTGTTTAACTTGAAGTCCTAGAAAGAACGACATCTCACCCATCATACTCATTTGGAACCTGTTTGACATTGTCTGTGCAAACTCTTCACTGTTCTTTGGATTTGTAGATCCAAAGATGATGTCATCCACATAAATTTGGACAAGGATTTTGTCCCTACCTTTTGTCTTTGTGAACAGAGTGGTGTCTGTCTTTCCTTTGGAGTAGCCTTCCCCTATCAGATATTCAGATAAGACATCGTACCATGCACGTGGAGCTTGTTTTAAGCCGTACAGAGCCTTATCTAAAATATAAACATGATTAGGATATGAAGAATTGATGAAGCCCTCAGGTTGTGAAACGTAGACTTCTTCTTTGAGTACCCCATTGAGAAAGACTGTTTGGACATCCATTTGGAAGACTCGAAAGCTCCTGGAGGCTGCATATGCAAGAAATAAGCGTATAGCTTCAAGTCGAGCAACAGGAGCAAAGGTTTCATCATAGTCGATACCCTCCTGTTGATTGTATCCCTTAGCAACCAACCTTGCTTTGTTACGAATGACCACTCCATCCGAATCCCGTTTGTTCTTGAACACCCATTTAGTTCCGACAACAGATTTGCCATATGGAAGAGGAACTAATCTCCATACTTTGAGAAGAGCAAACTGGTGTAATTCTTCTTGCATAGCTAGTACCCAGTCCGGATCATTCAGTGCCTCACAAGTCTTTGTGGGTTCAATCATGCTTAAGAAACCTGCAAATTGGCACTCGTTAGCTGTGGCTGACCTTGTTTGAATGCCAACGGAGGGATCTCCAATGATATTCTCCTCAGAGTGATGTCGGATCCATTTTAGCTCATTCGAGTTAGAGGAGGAAGAGATGAGATCTTGAATATGTGGCGCTTCCTCTTCCATTTCTCTAGAGAAGTTTGGATCGGAGTCGAACACAGGTGAGTTCTCCTGATCAACTATTGGTTCTGTCACAGGGGAGTGTGTGACAGAAACAGATGTAGAATCCTCAGTAAATGGATTCGTTTCGGTGATTGTTGTATCTGTGATCGGGTCGCTTATCTGTGCACCGGCATTATCCCTGTTGTTAGCCAAAACAAGGGAAGAGTCAGATCTAAAGAAATCAAACATGAAATCAAGATTATTATCAGAAGTAGCGGGAATGTCTGATTCTTTAGAGTTAAGAACTGGTCCTGAACGGGTATGTTCAGAAGTAAAAATGTTGGACTGTTGTGGGGAGCCAGAGACAGTCAATGTATCATCAAACGTTACATTGATACTCTCGATGATGCTCTTTGTGCGTGTGTTTAAAACTCTATATGCTTTGGAGACGGTAGAATAACCTAAGAAAATAGCTTCATCAGCTTTTGGAGCAAATTTTCCTAGATTATCCTTTTCATTTAAGACAAAACACCTATTACCAAATACATGGAAGTATTTGATATTCGGTACAATGCCATTTGCCAGTTCATAAGGAGTTTTATTAAAACGTTTATTAATGAAAGAGTGATTCTGCGTATAGCAGGCAGTGTTAATAGCTTCAGCCCAGAAGGAAGGAGGGAGCCCAGAGTAAGAAAGCATTGTTCGGGCAGCTTCAACCAGAGTTATGTTTCTTCTTTCAACAACACCATTTTGTTGAGGTGTGTAAGCTGCAGAGAACTGATGGTTGATCCCAACTAGGTCACATAAATTTTGCAGAGTGTTGTTTTTGAATTCCGTTCCATTGTCTGTTCGAATGGAGACAACACTTTGACCATATTTATTCTGCTGCTGTTTAATGAAAGTGATGATTGTTGGAGTAGCTTCATCCTTAGAACGCAGAAATTTGACCCAAGTATACCGTGAGTAGTCATCCACCATGACCAGGATATACTTCTTCCCATGTTTGGACTGTATTCTCATTGGACCGCAGAGATCCATGTGCAGGAGATCCAAAGGCTTGGTTGTGCTGAATGTTTGCTTTGATTTGTGTGAGGCCTTCTTCATCTTTCCTTTTTCACAATCAGCACATAAATGATCCTTGTTGAACTTCAGTTTGGGTATCCCTCTCACCAAGTCATCATTGACTAGTTTGTTTATGTTTTGAAAGTTCAGGTGAGAGAGTCTTCTGTGCCAGAGCCAAGTAAGATTATTGGAGGCTTCTGACAGAAGACACACAGATGTAGGAGAGTCATACTTCTCCAGATCTATGGAATACAAATTAGAATTTCTGCATCCTGCAAGTACTTCATCACCGGTTTCTGTGATCACTGAGCATTTGTTCTTTTTAAATACAACCACCATGTCTTTGTCACAGAACTGACCAATACTGAATAGGTTGTGCCCCAAGCCTTCTACGTAGGAGACTTTCTTGATTTTCACATGTTTTTTCTCTATGTATCCGTACCCCATTATTGGTGCAACTTGGTCATTCCCAAAACGTACATTCCCGGAGTACTTAGGAACATAATTCTTGAGAAGACTTTTGTTGCCGGTCATATGTTTGGAACAGCCGGAGTCAAGGTACCACAAGTGAGGCACCTGCAAAAAGAGAATAAATCACGTTTAGGTCCCCATTTAGATATGGGTCCTTGATTGTTAGTCTCTAAGTTGGGTTGAGTAACAACTGTTGGTTTTGATGATGATGAAACTTCTAATGATCTATTCTTTGGTACCCAAATGAACTTAAGCTTTGGACGTGGAGGAATAGATTTGGAAGAAATTTGCTGAGAAGAAAGTTTCTTCACCACTGTTGGTTTGACAGTTGATGGAATCGGAGGTTTCCGATTCGGTAGAGTTGCGGAAGCGTTATATTTGCGAATCCATGGTTGAGAGGAATTCTTAAGAATTCTTTGTGGCCTCGGTGCATCAACTTGCTGTCGCGGAAATGGAACACTGCGATTAGCAGGTTTTGCTACTCGTTGAATGGATGATGACTTGGGTTTCGAAGATTTTGAGATTTTGGAAGGGGAATTGCGAGAACGCTTTTGAGAATGCAAGAGTTTTTCCTGTGCAATCCAAGCCCTTTTAAATGCTTCATAGCCCTGCCGTCTGTAGACTTCCAGTTCCTTGATCGTGAGTAATCGGTTGGATTTGTTTAAGCATTTAAGAGCATGTGATTGACGAGTGGTGATCCATTGATTAATGATGTAGCCTTTTGAATTTAAAAATGGAACACAGATTTGATTAGCATAAAAATCAGTCCAATCAACACATGGTTTAACACCTAAAGTCTTTCTCAATTGATCATAGCAACAATTAAATTCACAGTGTCCATGTGTACAACCATCACTTATACAAAACATGGTAGAAGCAATTTTGTCTTGTGAACTGGAATGATTACAAACAGAATCAAACATCAAAATGTTTTCACAGACAAGTTTCAAATTTGAACACCTCCTAGTGGATCTAGGAATAGCTCTTTTCCATGATGTATTTGTTTCAACCTTCTTGTTTCCAGCCTTCTTCACATCTGCAGCAGAGGATAAAAGATTAGACTGAAGTCGTGGTCGACTGGCTGCAGCTTTTGATGATTCAGGTACTTCTTTGTGCATACGAGAATTGGGATTAGGAGTGGATTGTTGATTTGGTTTGTAAATCTGTTTAAGCTTAAGATTTGGTAAGTCAGGTTTATTAACAGATTTTACAGAAGTTGTGCAATATGTACCCTTGGTGTTTGCATGAGTTAGATCATCCATATCTGAACCAAAAAGTGAGAAGGTAAAGGGAACTATTGGAGTTTCCATCCTTACTTTGAGGGCTTTGATTCTTTCTTTCAAAACAAACTGTTTCCTACACAGTTTATCAATGATCTTTCCATCATGTACAAATGACATGTTGGGAATTTGTTGACAGGTGATGATTTCATGCATTGAAGGGAATGTCGCAGAGGTAGGAGGTTTTAAATCATTTTGAATGGCTTTGGTGAGGTCCTGTTGAATGACTTGGGTAAAACAAAATTCCTGCAGGGTGTTGAATCTGTATTGTAATTCTTTGTGAGGAATGTATTCAACAGTGGGCTTTGGTGGAACAGGGGAGTAGAGTTCTTCATCGGAATAGACAGACGATGTAACATCAGAATCGGACAAGGAAGAGAGATTGGCAGGGTATGAGTCATTCAAATTAGAATAATCAAACGGAATTTCAGTTTTGACATTAAGAGTTCGTTTGAAATCTTCCTCTATTTGTGTCTCTTCTTGGCCAACAAAGACCATCCTTTGGGTAAGTCCTAACCCAAACAGGTCAGCATTATATAATTGTTTGGACGTAATCCTTTTCAATTTGAAGCCAAGCCCATCGAAATTCCATCTGGAGAAAGGACGTTCCTTTTCTTTGTATTGAGAGATGGTATGTTCACTTTGATCACGTTTGGACAAAAGGTATTCAAGTTCATTGATTCTAGAGTAAAGAGTACTTCGTTCTTTCCTAAGTTCATTTTTGAGAATTTCTGAATCCTTTTCAGCACACTTACATTCTGCTTTGAGATCTAATATGGTGTTATTAGTCCTACTGGTTAATTCTGAAAGCTCAGATTCTTTTGCAGCTAATTGGTTCCTAAGGCTGATTAAGTCGTTATCTAACTTCTTAATTATTGTTTGTGCCTCCAATTTTTGAGTGTGTGAAACATCTTCTAGAACTTGATTTCTTGTGATTAAATCTAGTGCCTGACATTCTAACTCTTTTATGCGATTTAATATGGTTTGAATGTGTTTATGATTAATACCCATATTAAAGTTAGAGCTAGAAGATACCTTTCCACTGTCCAAGCTTTCCTCATCTGACTCGAAGAGATTATCTCCGTCATCATCCTCTCTACCTTCTTCACCATTGTGAGCCATCAGACAGAATTGAGCGTGATCTTCACCATCCAGATCACTGTCTGATCCTGTATCATCAAGGAACTGATCCTCCTCAACTAGCAGCACGATCCCAGCCTGTTTTTGTTTAGACAGGCGGTACTTCTGCCGATAGTATTCTGCATCTTTTGTCTTTTTCATTGGGCAGTTCCTGATCAGATGTTCTGACCTCCCGCAGTTATAACATTTGAAATCAACCTTCTTTTCTTCCTTCTTCTCATCCCTCTGGTACCTTGGCTTGTCAACAGCAGCAGCTCGTTCGGGTCTTCTTGAACCTGATGTGAATCGTTGTCTATTGTTAGTCTTGCTGAAACGGTTCATGAAGTTCTTGTTGGCCACTGTGAGAGCTTGAAATGCTGCTTCGATTGAATCATCATCATCATTATCATGATCAGAATCACTGAGGACCACTTGTTTAAGTTTCAAGGATCTCGATGATGTTTCCTTATGGATTCTGTCAGCCACCACCAAGGCAAGAGGGTCAGCAACTGGTTCTTTAGGGAGAGATTGCAAGATTTCATCTTGATACTGATTGAGATCTTCGAAGATGTTGTGGAAGGTGACTGATGTAAGATCTTTATTAATCTGTTTGTAAAGTCTGGCATAGCCTTTCCACTCAGAACCTAATGAATTCAGAAAAACACAGTTCAAATCAAGATCAGTTCTGACAATTTGATTAGATCTCATTTCATTTTGCAGCTTGCAGAATCTTCCATATGTTTCAGAGAGTAGTTCTTTTTCTCGAGCCTTGAAGTCATGATAGCTGTTGACTAGCTGAGTTCGTTTGATGTATTCTCCTTGCTCAGTGCCCTGAAGTTGTTTCTTGATCTCATCCCAGATTTCCTTGGCTGTGCCCAAGCTATCTATTTTGAGATAGATTTCAGATGAGAGGCCCTGCTTGAGGTAGTACTTGGCCAGTTTCTCTGCTTTCTTTGTTTCTCTTTCTGTATTGGTCATCTCATCATGAGTCTTCTCTCTTTCGTGTCTGGGAATGCCAGGGTTGTTATCTGGATCTGCTTCAACTACCTTCGTGAATTTGGTGTTTCCGTTGTTGATGCATTCAATCATCTTGTCACCGAAGAGATCATTGTGCTCGAGGAAGTCCATGAACCTTCCTTTCCAGACATTGTATTCCCCTCGAAACAAAACAGGAGGTTTTGTGTCGGTGCCAATGGACATCATTTCATTTGTACTTGACATGATTAGTGATGTTTGTGAGAAATGATCGTTTACTTGTAAAATGGTTTGATTGTTCGAAAAACTTGTCCTGATTTTAAAGTGATTTGAATGATTGATTAACGAACTAAGTCTTGTGAATTTCAATTTTGAATTAGATCTTAAAAGATTAAATTCAACCTTGAACTAGATAGACTTGAAGTAATGTAATTCACCTTTGAATTAAATCTGATTTAAATTAAATTCAATTATGAATTAGATTGTTTGATTAAGTTCAAACGTCTTAGAGTTCTTTAATTCAAGTCCAAAGAGTCAATCACTTGTCCAAGTATAAGGAATAACTTGATTGGGATTTGTCTTATCAAATGCGAATACAGGTCAATCGAATGCGATTAGGTGTCCTTGAAAACAAGCAGAACAAGAACTTAGTTTTGATGGTTAATTGAATGCGAATCAATCCTGTTTCATCAAAAACTTAGAAAATAATCTGTTAGTCCTGTCAATCAAGTGCGAATCAAATAGAAACCTTTCAATCGCGTGCGATTCCCTTTACAAGCCGGCTGATAGATGTAAGTGTTAATCGCATGCGATTCAGGTAAACTTATCAACTGCTATAAGCCGCACAGTCTAATCGCATGCGATTCACTGAACTTGGCTTATAGCTATTTGATTAACACTTAGGTGTTCTAATTTGAAAAAATTCTATAAGCCGCCCCAAGAGTCAATCGCATTGACCAAGGAACCGGCTGATAGACTCTGATGTGTCCTTGTTAAATCAGATTGCCATACCCTGAATAGTGTCTAACCACTTATACTTGATTGGTATGGCAAGTACTTGATTTTCCTTGTACAACACTTAATCTATTATGAATTTATAATTAAATAAATTATACAATTCGATTTCTTCTTTTTCCAGTTGTACTTTCAGATCAAGAACACCATAAATGCTTAAATACCCAGAAAATTTAATGTTGAAAAAGTGGATATTTAATGACCTTCTTGACTTAATACTTATAACAAAACCCACGGTTTGTGTTTTTCTTCAAAGAATGTTTTGTAACCTTTGTAAGACTATCGAAACAACTCAAAGGAAAGTTAAGGAAGATGTAATTTATACCTTTAATGAGTTCTACCTTTAAAAGTCGTTTGAGCTTGAGTTTATCTTGAAGAAAACTGACGTTCTTGGACCTTTGCAAAACCGAGAGCTTTTTCTTCTTGGAAGCTTGAACACTTCGAGATTTTGTTGTCTTCTTTCGAACAATCACGAGCCAAAAACAAGTTTGGCTCTGATACCAATTGATGGTCCCGTATTATGATACGGATGAAGCAATGCTAGATGATTATCTTCTTAGTGTGTGTTTGTGTGTGTAATCGGTTAGAGAGAGAGAGAGGGCCGAGAGGTTGAGAGCAAATCACAAACACAAGTATCTTTAGAATGCAAAGCTTAATATTGAAATGTGGGGGAAATGCCTTTATATAGCATTTCCCCAACTTTGGTATAATTACATATTACACCCTCACTTTAATATATCTAACAGTTTACTTCAAGCACCTGAATTCAATCATCAATTAATATTTTCAAAATTGAGTTGGTGGGATTTTAATTCTTTTAGTCAAACACAAATTGAGTTGGTAGGTGTATTTCTTTTACAATTGTGTTAGGAGTCCCAATTGAATCATAGTCCTCGAATTATTAATTGCCTTTTATCATCATTAATTGTTTATCGCGCTTATTGCTAAATCATTGTTGCCAATAATCATTGTTGCTGTTAATCAACTCGTACAAAATTGATTTAAAAAAATCATTTCAGTTGATTAATTTTTGATCAAATCAAATCATTCATAACCGATCATTATTTTTTTCAGGTATCAAGATGAGATTTACAAGGGAATCAATAGAAGAAAGTTTATCAAGATTGTTTGCACAAACTGAAATTCAAATTCATGATTTGAATGCAGCAAAGAATACTGCTGAAATAAATTTTCAAATTCTCTTAAAAGAAAAGGCTGCTCTAAACTTAAGAAATATTTCTTTAGAAGAAAAGCTAAAGAGTCATCAAGATTCATCAACAACGCATAATGAGAGTGAACAAAGACTTCAAGAGTATGAAGATGAGAAGCAAAGAGCAAATATTATATTCAAAGAAAATGCAAAACTTAAAAAGAAATTGTCAAAAATCACTGAGAAATTTCAATCACTTGAAATTTCAGTTGATTTAGGTCAGTATTTAGAGAAGAAGAAAGTAGAGATTCTGTTAGAAGGGAATGAAAAGATCAAAGAGCAAGTTTCTAAAATGTCTGAGAAATTTCAACTTCTCAATAAAAAATGTCAACATTTCAAGGTTGAAATTGGGATGAAAGAAGCAGATCTTGAAACGGAGAAGAAAAGAGCAAATGATTTGCACAAAGACAATGCTAAGCTTAAAGAGAATTTGTCTGACATCTCTCTAAGACTTCAATATTCAGAGAAAATGTTAAAGAATGACAGTAAGATGATGAATGATTATTGCACAGAAAAGGTTGTATTGCTAAACAAAATCATGAAACTTGAGCAAAAGTTACTTGCATCTTCTCAGCCATTCGTTCCCAGTTCAATACTTGATAAAAGGATTTTAGATCTTGAAAAGACACTAGACACAGAGAGAAAGAAGTTTGAGGAAGAAAAGACTCAATTCATGGCTAAAATCAAAGTTGCAATGCTTCTTGCTCAGAAAGCTTCTGAATCAACCAAGACTTCCGCTGACACTATCAATTTTGATTCGGTTTTCATTGTTGTAGCCATTCTAATGATTTTTTCTCTTTTGCAGATTCCAAAAAGTCAGACAAAGGTTTCATCGATACTTCTAAAGAAAAGAAGAGCCCAGACTCATTGAAAGCATCTAATGGCTCTCCTCAATTAGTGAAACCTACTTCCAAAGCAACAAACTTCTTTCAGTCAAAAACAAAAACAAATTTTAGTTATAAACAGAATACTCATTCGTCAAGTAAATCTAATTCTCAGTATTCTGTGATCACAGGTGACTCTACACCACAGATGAAGCAGGCATGGATTTCCAAGAAAAATATATCTGAGAAATCAGCCAACATCAAATCATTCTGATCAATCAGCTACAAAGACAAACAAATCATCCTGGATTCCAAAGAAGACATTTTTTGAGACTACTTCAAGAGTATCAGAATTCAGATTAAAGAATGTCTGTGATTGTTAGAATTATTAAAGTGAGGGGTGTAATATGTAATTACTCAAAGTTGGGGAAATGCTATATAAAGGCATTTCCCCCACATTTTAAACTAAGCTTTGCATATTTCTTACTTGTGTTTGTGTTCATCTTCTCTCTCGGCTCTCTCTCTCTAACCGATTACTAAAACACAAACACACACTAGTAGATTTACATCAAGCATTGCTTCATCCGTAAACCTTACGGGACCATCAATTGGAATCAGAGCCAAACTTGTTTTGGCTCGTGATTGTTCGAAAAAGAACTTCAAGATCTCGAAGACTTCAAGCTCACTAAGAAGAAAAGGTTCTCGGTTTTACCTCAAAGAAACTCTAGCTTAAACGACTTCAAAAGGTAGAACTCGGTAGAGGACACCTAATCGCATTCGATTGACCTGTAATCGCACTCGATAAGACAAATTCCAATCAGTAACATTCCTTTTACTTGGACAAGTGATTGACCCATCTGGACTTGACTTTAAGGACTCTTGAACATTTGAACTTAATCAAAACATTTTAATTCATAATTGAATTTAATCTAAACCAGATCTAATTCAAAGGTGAATTAAAATACCTTAAGTCTATCTAGTTCAAAGTTGAATTTAATCCTTGTAAGATCTAATTCAAAATTGAAATTCATAAGACTTAGTTCTTTAATCGATCTTCAAGACTCTCTATAATCAAACTTGAACAGTCACACCTTTTTAAGTGAAGCTTTCGAACAATCAAACCATCTTGCAAGTAAACGATCATTTCTTACTAAATCAGTAATCATGTCAAGTACAAATGAAATGATGTCTATTGGCACCGACACAAAACCTCCTGTTTTGTTTCGGGGGGAATACAATGTCTGGAAGGGTAGGTTCATGGATTTCCTTGAACACAACGAAATATGTGGAGACAAGATGATAGAATGCATCCACAAGGGCAACACCAAGTTTACAAGGATCGTTGAAGCTGACCCAAGTAACAATCCCCCCATTCTCAGACATGAGAGAGAAAAGACCAATGACGAGCTGACTGCTACTGAAAAGGAAACCAAGAAAGCAGAGAGACTAGCAAAGTACTATCTAAAACAGGGTCTCTCGTCTGAGATTTATCTAAAGATTGACAGCTTGGGTACTGCCAAGGAAATTTGGGATGAGATCAAAAAGCAGTTGCAAGGAACTGAACAAGGAGAGTACATCAAACACACTCAACTGGTCAATAGCTACCATGAGTTCAAAGCTCGTGAGAATGAACTCCTGTCTGAAACATATGGCAGATTCTGCAAGCAACAAAATGAAATTAGATCTAATCAAATTGTCAGAAGTGATCTTGATTTGAATTGTGTTTTTCTGAATTCATTAGGTTATGAGTGGAAAGACTATGCCAGAATTTACAAACAGATCAACAAGGATCTTACATCAGTCACTTTCCACAACATCTTCGAAGATCTCAATCAGTATCAAGATGAAATCTTGCAGTCTAACCCAAAACAACCAGTTGCTGATCCTCTTGCCTTGGTGGTGTCTGACAGAACCCCTAGGGAAACATCATTAAGATCGTTGAAACTTAAGCATGTGGCTCTCGGTGATTCTGATCACGATGATGATGATGATGATTCAATAGAAGCTGCATTTCAAGCTCTCATAGTGGCCAGCAAGAATTTCAAGAACCGCTTCAGCAAGACTAACAATAGACAACGGTTCACATCTGGCTCAAGGAGACCCGAAAGAACTGCTCCTGTTGACAAGCCAAGGTACCAGAGAGATGAGAGGAAGGAGGAAAAGAAAGCTGATTCCAAGTGCTACAATTGTGGAAAATCAGGCCATTTGATCCAGAACTATCCTATGAAAAAGACGAAAGATGCAGAGTACTATCGGCAGAAGTACTGTCTGTTTAAACAAAGACAGGCTGGGAATGCACTGCTAGTCGAAGAAGATCAGTTTCTGGATGACACAGAATCGGACAGTGATCTGGATGGTGAAGATCACGCTCAGTTCTGTTTGATGGCTCGCAATGATGAAGGAAGTAGAGAGGATGATGATGGTAATGATCTCTCTGACTCCAATGAGGAAAGCTTGGAAAGTGGAAAGGTATCTTCTAACTCTTACTATAATACGGGTTTTAAACATGAACACATACATTCCATATTAAACCGAATGACAGAGTTAGAAAATCAGATAATAGTATTAACCACTAGAAATCAAGTTGTAGCAGATTTTTCACACAACAAGGATATAGAGGCACAAACAACAATTAAGCAGTTAGATAACGACTTAATTAGCCTTAAGATCCAATTAGCTGCTAAAGAATCTGAATTCTTAGAGTTAACTAATAGTACAAATACTACCATATTAGATCTTAAAGCAAAATGTGCATGTGCTGAAAAGGATTCTGAAATTCTTAAAAATGAACTTAGGAAGGAACTAAGTACTCTTTACACCAGAATCTATGAACTTGAATATCTTCTATCCAAACGCGATCAAAGTGACAAGATCATCTCTCAATACAAAGAAAAGGAACGTCCTTTCTCCAGATGGAACTTCGATGGGCTGGGATTCAAATTGCGCAAGATTATATCAAAACAATTATACAATGCTGATCTGTTTGGTGAAGGCTTTACCCAACGGATGGTTTTTATTGGTCAACAAGAGGAACGTATTGAAGAAGATGTCAAACGAACCCTTAATATCAGAACTGCAATTCTATTTGACTACTCTGATCTTAATGACTCATACCTCACCTGTCTTACTTCATCATCTGAGACTGATGTTTCATCTTCTGTCTATTCTGATGAAGAACTCTACTCTCCTGTTTCACCCAAGCCCACTGTTGAATACATTCCTCACAAAGAATTACAAGGCAGATTCAACACCCTGCAGAAATTTTGTTTCATCCACCTTGTTCAACAGGACCTTGCCAAAGCCATTCAAGATGAGTTCAACCCTCTCACATTTGATACATCTTCTCTGGTGCAAGAGACCTACGCCCTCCAACAGCGCATTAAGACTTCTTTTGATCATGATGAAAAGATCATAGATAAACTTTGCAGGAAACAGTTTGTCCTGAAAGAAAGGATCAAGAAGCTCCAAGAAGAGATGCAACCTCCTACTCCCTTCACATATTCACTCTATGGTTCACAACTTGATGATTGCACTCATGCATCCACTAAGTCTTCAGCATGCAACACTCATATAAATTATGTTAATAAAACTGATGTAACAACACTTAAACTTAAACAGATTTGCAAACCAACGCACCTTTCCACTTCCAATCACCTTTCTCGTGTGCACTTAGACGTACCTGAATCATCACGAGCTGCAGCTAGTCGACCACGACTTAATTCTAATCTTTTATCCTCTACTGCAGATGTGAAGAAGTCTGGAAACAAGAAGTACCGAATAAATGCATCATGGCAAAGAGTCATTCCTAGATCCACTAGGAAGTGTTCCAATTTGAAACATGTCTGTGAAAACATTTTGATGTTTGATTCTATTTGTAATCATTCCTGTTCACAAGACAATACTGCTTCTACCATGTTTTGTATGAGTGATGAGTGTACTCATGGACACTGTGAATTTAATTGTTGTTATGATTAATTGAGAAAGTCTTTAGGTATTAAACCATGTGCTGACTGGACTGATTTTTATGCTAATCTAGTCTGTGTTCCATTTTTAAATTCAAAAGGCTACATCATTAATCAATGGATCACCACTCGTCAATCACATGCACTTAAAAGCTTAAACAAATCCAACCGATTGCTCACGATCAAGGAACTGGAAGTCTACAGACGGCAGGGCTATGAAGCATTTAAAAGGGCTTGGATTGCACAGGAAAAACACTTGCATTCTCAAAAGCGTTTTTGTAATTCCCCTTCCAAAATCGCCAAATCTTCTAAACCTAAGCCATCATCCATTCAACGAGTAGCAAAACCTACTAAACGCAGTGCTCCAGTTCAACGAAAGCAAGTTGATGCAGCGAGGCCACAGAGAATTCTTAAGAATTCCTCGCAACCATGGATTCGCAAACATAACGCTTCCGCAACTCTACCGAATCCAAAACCTCCGATTCCATCAACTGTCAAACCAACAGTGGTAAAGAAACTTTCTTCTCAGCCAATTTCTTCCAAATATGTTCCTTCACGACAATAGATTAAACCCACATGGGTACTCGAGAATAGATCAGTAGAAGTTTCACCACCACAAGCAGACAACATCACTACTCAATCACTTCTAAGGACTAACAATCAAGGACCCATTCAGATATGGGGACCTAAACGTGATTTATTCTCTTTTTGCCGGTGTCTCACTTGTGGTACCTTGACTCCGGCTGTACCAAACATATGACCGGAAACAAAAGTCTTCACAAGAATTATGTTCCTAGGTACTCCGGGAATGTACGTTTTGGGAACGACAATGTTGCACCAATAATGGGGTACGGAGACATTGAGAAGCAGCACATCAAAATCAAGAAGGTCTCCTATGTTTAAGGATTGGGTCATAATCTATTTAGCATCGGACAGTTTTGTGACAAAGATCTGGTAGTAGTATTCAAGAAAAACATATGTTCTGTGATCACAGAAACTGGTGATGAACTACTTACAGGCTCTAGGAAATCTAACCTGTATTCCATAGATTTGGAGAAATATGATTCTCCTAATTCTGTGTGTCTTCTGTCCGAAGCTTCAAATGATCTTACTTGGCAATGGCACCGTAAACTCTCTCATCTGAACTTTCAGAATATCAATAAACTAGTCACTGGTGACTTGGTGAGAGGCATTCCCAAGCTAAGATTCAACAAGGACCATCTGTGTGCAGACTGTGTGAAGGGTAAAATGAAGAAGGCTTCTCATAAATCAAAGCAAGTGTTTAGCACTACCAAGCCTTTAGATCTCCTGCATATGGATCTCCGTGGTCCCATGAGAATTCAGTCCAAGCATGGGAAGGAGTATATACTAGTCATGGTGGATGACTATTCCAGGTATACTTGGGTCAAATTCCTACGTGCTAAAGATGAAGCTACTCCAACAATTATCACATTCATCAAACAGCAGCAGAACAAGTATGGTCAGAGTGTTGTCTCAATCCGTACAGACAATGGAACAGAATTCAAGAACAACGCTCTGAAAAGCTTTTGTGACCAAGTGGGGATCAACCATCAGTTCTCGACAGCATACACTCCTCAACAGAATGGTGTGGTCGAAAGACGAAACCGAACCTTGGTTGAAGCTGCCCGTACCATGCTTTCATACTCTGGGCTCCCACCTTCCTTTTGGGCTGAAGCCATCAACACTGCCTGCTATACGCAGAATCGTTCCTTCATTAATAAACATTTTAATAAAACTCCCTATGAACTGGCAAATGGCATAGTGCCTAATATCAAATACTTTCATGTCTTTGGTAATAGGTGCTTTGTTCTAAATGACAAAGATAATCTAGGAAAGTTTGCTCCTAAAGCTGATGAAGCTATTTTCTTAGGTTATTCCACTAAATCCAAAGCCTACAGAGTTTTTAACAAACGTACCAAAAGCATTGTTGAAAGTATCAACGTAACATTTGATGATGCACTGAATGTTACAGATTTTCCACCTAAATCAACAGTAAACGCTTCTGAACATACCTGTTCAGGACCGGCGCTTGAAAATCAAGAATCAAACAATCCATCCAGTTCAAATACTAATCTGGACTTTATGTTTGATTTCTTAAGATCTGAATCCGCTCCTGTTTTAACTGATAACAGGGACAACACAGGCTTATAAATAACGGCTCCTATGGTCACTACAACGAATCCTTTTGCTGATCTCTATGCTGAGGATTCTTCTTCTGTTTTTGTCACATGCCCCCTGTGACTTCTCAGATTCCTGACCCGGAGAGTTCTCCTGTGTTTGATTCAGACCCACATTTCTCTCCAGAAGATGAAGAAGAAGTACGGAACTTACAAGATCTCATTCCTTCATCTTCCACTTCACATGAAATTAAGTGGACCAGACATCACTCTGAAGATAACATGATCGGAGATCCTTCAGTTGGCATTCAAACAAGATCCGCAACAGTAAACGAATGCCAATTCTATGGTTCTTAAGCATCATTGAACCCACCAAGACTTGTAAAGCATTAGATGATCCAGATTGGGTAATTGCCATACAGGAAGAATTACATCAATTTGATCGTCTCAAAGTCTGGCGATTAGTTCCTCTCCCATATGGAAAATCTGTTGTAGGAACTAAATGGGTTTACAAAAACAAACGGGATTCGGATGGAGTGGTTATTCGTAACAAAGCTAGGTTGGTTGCTAAAGGCTACAATCAACAGGAGGGTATTGACTATGATGAAACTTTTGCCCCTGTTGCTCGTATTGAAGCTATACGGCTATTCCTTGCATATGCAGCCTCCCAATGCTTCCGTGTCTTTCAAATGGATGTGCAGACAGCTTTTCTTAATGGTGTACTTAAAGAAGAAGTCTATGTCTCACAGCCTGAAGGATTCATCAATTCAAAACATCCAAATCATGTCTATATCTTAGATAAGGCTTTGTACGGGTTAAAGCAAGCTCCTCGTGCATGGTACGACATCTTATCTGAATATTTTATTGGTGAAGGTTACTCCAAAGGAAAGACGGATACCACTCTGTTCACAAAGACCAAAGGTCGGGACAAGATTTTGGTTCAGATATATGTGGACGATACATTTTTGGATCTACAAATCCAAAATACAGTGACGAGTTTGCCAAGATCATGGCAAACAGATTTCAAATGAGTATGATGGGAGAGATGTCTTTCTTTCTCGGACTCTAGGTGAAGCAATTAAGTCATGGCATCTTTATTTGCCAATCCAAGTACATCAAAGATCTTCTCACGAAGTATGAAATGATTAACTGGACACCCATATCCACACCCATGGCTGCTAAGGCACAACTATCAGATCTCGATGGTTCTCCTGTAGATATGAAAACCTACCGTGGGATGATTGGATCATTACTGTATCTTACTGCTAGTCGTCCGGATATCATGTTCTCTAAGTGTCTTTGTGCCAGATTCCAGGCGCATCCAAAAGAGTCCCATCTTCTGGCAGTCAAGCGGATATTCAGATATCTTAAAGGTTCTATGGATCTAGGTATTTGGTATCCCAAAGATTCAAATCTGGATCTCCATGCTCAGATGCTGACCATGCCGGTTGTAAGATTGATAGGAAAAGCACCTCTGGTAGTGCACACTTTCTGGGTGATCGTTTAGTTTGCTGGGCCTCAAAGAAGCAAAACTACGTATCCACCTCTATAGCTAAAGCTGAGTATGTTGCTGCTGCAATGTGCTGTTCACAAAGTCTCTGGATACGAACACAGTTATCAGATTTTGGTCTTAGGTATGACAACATTCCATTACTATGCGATTCCCAGTCTGCCATAGCAATCTCCTGCAATCCGGTACACCACTCTAAAACTAAACACATTGATATACGTTATCACTTCATAAAAGATAACGTAGAGAAAGGTCTTATAGAGCTTCAGTATGTTCCTACTGAAATCAGCTTGCTGACTTGTTTACCAAACCATTAGGCGAAAGTTGCTTCACTGAACTGGTATCCAAGTTAGGTATGCTCAACTTGAAAATATAACATACTGTTGCTCCAGTTTTTCCTTTCTTTCTTTTTTTTGTTTAGGGTAGGTTTTACACTGTTTGTTCTTTGTGCAGCTTCATGATGCAACACTCAAGGGGGAGTGAATTTCTAGTCACACACATGTCTCATAAGTGTAGGGGGAGACAAATCATACACATACTGAACATGTGTAGGGGGAGAAGTATACAACTGACACATTCCCTAAATCTTGAAAGGTTTTCATAAACAGATGCAAAAGTGTAGGGGGAGTGTGTCAGACAAACATTCAAACCAAAATATCTGGAAAATTCATTTCTTCAAAATCTCAAAATTCAGATATCTTGATTTGTTCAGAAAGTTTCCAAGTGTTGGTGTTGAGTTCTGTTTCAACCAATCGAATAGAATCACTTGAAACACAACAAAATTAATTTTTCAAGCACTGGTTCAATCGCATGGGAAGTCAATTGCATGCCTTAAAAAATGAAATTAATTCAGAGTCAATCGCATGTGATTCAATAATCTCAAGTATTGGTTCAATCGCATGCGATTAAAATAAGTTGATAGCAAGTCTAAAAGCTTAATCGCATGCGATTGATAAACAAAGGTTGAATCGCATGCTATTGGAAAAGGTGTGATTCGCATGCGATTGAAGAATAGGCTTAATCGTATGCGATTCAGCTGTTTTGATAGAACTGGACCTAACACCTGAGATGAATCGCATGCGATTAACACACCACAGTGTGAATCGCATGCGATTGGAAATTTCTATCAGCCGCTCATTTTTCACCTATCAGCCGGATTTTCACCGTTTACCCATCCATTCACTGCTCGACACGTGTCTTTTTCACTTTATAACCGTCCCATCCCCCATCGGTCACTTCACAAGTTCAAACTTTCAAATCTCACAAACACTCTCTCGATTTGGTTACTTGATTTTGAAAAACTTCTCGTTACTCTGCCAAAATTTGCAATTTTAGTATCAAAATACTCCTAATCTCAAAGGTAACAACTTGTACAGTTTACATTTTGAAAATTTTGGCCCTAGAACTTCCGAATGCGATAGGGTTTTTCGAGACTTTAGATGAACTTTAGGGACACGAAACAAACTCGTTTGATGAAACAGAATATGCGATGGGCATTCTTATCACATGGGGAACACTTTGATGTAAAAATATTTCAAAATTCTCGAAAAGTGTTCTTCGTGTTCTTGGGGGGTATGAACATATACATACAATTTGGTTTTTGGCTCGGAAAGAGGTGTTAGGATGATTTTTTGACTATGCTTCAGTAATACAAAGTTGTTTATTACTATCTAATTGTTATATTGAAAGTGTCAAAACAACTTTTTTATGCTGAAAATCATTCTGTACTCAATGAGGGTTCAACACTTAGGGTGTTTGAACATTTTTTCAACCTTGGTCAATGATTGGTCAACTTGGTCAACTTTTGCTCACTTATCAAAGTTTGACCAAATATTCAAAGCTGAATGTTGTTTTCTTGCATATCTCTTTATTTTAAATTTAACTGTTTTATCTCTTTGACAGATAAGATAACACAAGTTATACGTGACCCAGAGGAGATCATGCCCAGAGCCGAGTTTCTTAACACTGGCTCTCATAAAAACAATCATTATGTTGACCTAACCAAACTTAAAAACCCAACCTACCCCATTGTCACTGAGATTCTCAAAATCCACCCCCTGAACCACCTCCTGACATATAATCTAGCTACAACAGGCACACATGTTCCCGAGCTATACGTTTAACAATTTTGGAAGACTTGTGATGTCCGTATCAATGAAAGAGGAAGAGAGGACATTCATGCTGAGTTTGATGAATTTCAAGTTAACATTCCACTAAATCGCCTCAGAACATTCTTTGAACTGCCCACTGCAGTCAGCAGACCTCCAGCTACAGAATTTGAGGATATCCCTGATGAGGATGCATGTCTTACAGCTATAAGGGAGATGGGATATGATGGTGAGCTCACCAAGAAAGGTCAATTCAAACGCACTGGCTTGCATCCAAAGTATAATACATTCATGACAGTACTTCAAAGATGCCTCACTCCAAAGCATTCAGGCTACGAAATCCCAACGGAGTATCAACTCAAAATATTTGTAGCAGCTGCAACTCATATGCATGTGGATTATGCATTTCTTCAGGCTACGAATTCCCAACGGAGTATCAACTCAAAATCTTTGTAGCAGCTGCAACTCATATGCATGTGGATTATGCATTTCTTCTCTTCCAGGACATCAAAGCTACTATGCTCAGGAAGAACTCACAAAAGAAGAAGGATGCAAACATGCTGCCTTACCACCGCTTTCTACCAATGATCATCAAGCATGTAATGGATCGAAATGCTGAAATTCCTCGACGGACAGGTTTACCTTCTATTACTCCTAAACTTTTCTTACATGTAAAACCTGCTATTCCTACCAACCTACCAATTCCAAGACCTTTCCTTGTATCTCTATTTGATCTTTGTGAACAAAATGATATTTTTGTGAGCTATGGGGAGAGTGTAGGAATACCTCCCATGGTCGGCCCAGAACATTTTGGAAGACTTGTGATGTCCGTATCAATGAAAGACCTTTCCTCTACATGTTCCCGAGCTATACGTTCAACAATTTTGGAAGACTTGTCATGTCCGTATCAATGAAAGAGGAAGAGAGGTCATTCATGCTGAGGTTGATGAATTTCAAGTTAACATTCCACTAAATCACCTCAGAACAATCTTTGAACTGCCCACTGCAGTCAGCAGACCTCCAGCTACAGAATTTGAGGAAATCCCTAATGACGATGCATGTCTTACAGCTATAAGGGAGATGGGATATGATGGTGAGCTCACCAAGAAAGGTCAATTCAAACGCACTGGCTTGCATCCAAAGTATAATACATTCATGACAGTGCTTCAAAGATGTCTCACTCCAAAGCATTCAGGCTACGAATTCCCAACGGAGTATCAACTCAAAATCTTTGTAGCAGCTGCAACTCATATGCATGTGGATTATGCATTTCTTCTCTTCCAGGACATCAAAGCTACTATGCTCAGGAAGAACTCACAAAAGAAGAAGGATGCAAACATGCTGCCTTACCACCGCTTTCTACCAATGATCATCCAGCATGTGATGGATCGAAATGCTGAAATTCCTCGACGGACATGTTTACATTCTATTACTCCTAAACTTTTCTTACATGTAAAACCTGCTATTCCTGCCAACCTACCAATTCCAAGACCTTTCCTTGTATCTCTACTTGATCTTTGTGAACAGAATGATATTGTTGTGAGCTATAGGGAGAGTGTAGGAATACCTCCCATGGTCGGGCCAGAACATTTTGGAAGACTTGTGATGTCCGTATCAATGAAAGACCTTTCCTCTACATGTTCCCGAGCTATACGTTCAACAATTTTGGAAGACTTGTGATGTCTGTATCAATGAAAGAGGAAGAGAGGTCATTCATGCTGAGGTTGATGAATTTCAAGTTAACATTCCACTAAATCGCCTCAGAACAATCTTTGAACTGCCCACTGCAGTCAGCAGACCTCCAGCTACAGAATTTGAGGAAATCCCTGATGAGGATGCATGTCTTACAGCTATAAGGGAGATGGGATATGATGGTGAGCTCACCAAGAAAGGTCAATTCAAACGCACTGGCTTGCATCCAAAGTTTAATACATTCATGACAGTGCTTCAAAGATGTCTCACTCCAAAGCATTCAGGCTACGAATTCCCAACGGAGTATCAACTCAAAATCTTTGTAGCAGCTGCAACTCATATGCATGTGGATTATGCTTTTCTTCTCTTCCAGGACATCAAAGCTACTATGCTCAGGAAGAACTCACAAAAGAAGAAGGATGCAAACATGCTGCCTTACCACCGCTTTCTACCAATGATCATCCAGCATGTGATGGATCGAAATGCTGAAATTCCTCGACGGACATGTTTACCTTCTATTACTCCTAAACTTTTCTTACATGTAAAACCTGCTATTCCTGCCAACCTACCAATTCCAAGACCTTTCCTTGTATCTCTACTTGATCTTTGTGAACAGAATGATATTGTTGTGAGCTATAGGGAGAGTGTAGGAATACCTCCCATGGTCGGGCCAGAACATTTTGGATGACTTGTGATGTCCGTATCAATGAAAGACCTTTCCTCTACATGTTCCCGAGCTATACGTTCAACAATTTTGGAAGACTTGTGATGTCCGTATCAATGAAAGAGGAAGAGAGGTCATTCATGCTGAGGTTGATGAATTTCAAGTTAACATTCCACTAAATCGCCTCAGAACAATCTTTGAACTGCCCACTGCAGTCAGCAGAGCTCCAGCTACAGAATTTGAGGAAATCCCTGATGACGATGCATGTCTTACAGCTATAAGGGAGATGGGATATGATGGTGAGCTCACCAAGAAAGGTCAATTCAAACGCACTGGCTTGCATCCAAAGTATAATACATTCATGACAGTGCTTCAAAGATGTCTCACTCCAAAGCATTCAGGCTACGAATTCCCAACGGAGTATCAACTCAAAATCTTTGTAGCAGCTGCAACTCATATGCATGTGGATTATGCATTTCTTCTCTTCCAGGACATCAAAGCTACTATGCTCAGGAAGAACTCACAAAAGAAGAAGGATGCAAACATGCTACCTTACCACCGCTTTCTACCAATGATCATCCAGCATGTGATGGATCGAAATGCTGAAATTCCTCGACGGACTTGTTTACCCTCTATTACTCCTAATCTTTTCTTACATGTAAAACCTGCTATTCCTGCCAACCTACCAATTCCAAGACTTTTCCTTGTATCTCTACTTGATCTTTGTGAATAGAATGATATTGTTGTGAGCTATAGGGAGAGTGTAGGAATACCTCCCATGGTCGGACCAGAACCGGCCAGACCTGCCCAGGGAGGAGTAGCACCTGGTGAGGATGTAGAGAATAGGCCTTAGCTATCTACGGGAGATGCTGAGAGGGAAGAGGAGAGAGAAAATTCTGGGAGGGGTGGTAAAGAAGGTGGAGGTGTTGAGAGTAGAGAGGGATGGGATACTTATGATCCCGCCACCATTCAAGCCATTTTACAAACTCTTTCTCAACCAACCCGCAACCAAGCCGTTCTGGAAGAGCTTGGACTCATTTTCACCGAGTCTTCCAGTTCTGAATCTTCATCCAATGAGTCTGCATCTCATCCAGGAGGTGCCCCTACCTTTGAACCTGTTATATCTCCCATGGGCACCCCTGAGCATCCCATCGACCAACCAGCTGAAAGTACCCCCTCTTTCATGAAGATTACCGATCCTTACTCTACCTCTCCCGACCAGACTCACCCCATTCAAACTACTCAGTCCATCCCCCAACCTGGTGGTCTGGTCATTCCTTTGGCATCACCTGCCCAAACAACTACCATTCCTATCATTCGCAATGTCATAATTATCCCTGACCATGACAACCCAGCCGTCGCTCAATCTCCTGATGTATCTGTTGAGGTGGGCTCTGTTACTCCTGATTCCCTGTTAGATCCAAATCAGTATGCAGGTTATGGAGTTGGTAGTGGTGAAAAATAAGTAGATAGGAGTGCGAGTGATAGAGAGGAGGTGAGACAAGAAAAAATGAGTGCTGAGGGTTCCCCAAACCCAGAAAGCCGGGAAGCCACATCTACTATGGGGCCTAGCACTGCTGGGCCTCATATTGAAGAAGTCGTGGTGATCCCACCCGTGCAAGTTTCTGCCCCACAAAGCCACTACGGTGTCTCTCAACAGACACCGTCTTTATTGCACAGGGTAATAACACATACACTAGATCAAACCTAATTGGGTGTTGGATCTATTGAACATAGAGGACCGCCTCCCTCGTCCTCGACTCCTTTTCGTGCACAAATTGATATACCGCGGATCTCCGCTTATCTTGAACAACATAGAGTCACAATTGATGCACTGAGCTTGTTAACTCAACAAGTCTCCTCAACTTCCAGAGGTGGTACCTTTTCAGGTGCCATTCGAGGATTGGAAGGAAATCCTGCTGGAGCCAACAAACCTGCTGCTCCAGTAGGTGGTACTGCCTTTGTGGCTGTTACCTCAACCGGAACTCTTCGTGATTCTGGGTTTGTTTCATGTGCAGAACTTAATGATCACATTCAGCAAGCCTTGGCACCAATCCACCAACAACTGCAGACGACAAATCAAAGGTTGGATCAGATTGAACAAGCTTCCCAGGCCCAAGCTCAACAATCGAACAAAATAGAAGCACTCCTTAAGGCTAGAACTTTAGTGCCAGAACCACAGCCACAGCCTGATCCATCATCTATGTCAGTTGATGCCTTAAAGAGCTTGCTATATGTCAGACTTCTGGAACAACAGCCAGAATCAGCTCATAATCAAGACCTTCTGACTACTCTTCGTAACGAACAACGTCCATCGGGAATCTCCATGGATGACTTTCAAGAGTTTCATGAAGATGTCAACGCAAAGATAGATGGGGTGACCAGAGGTTTCTATACTTCACTCTCAAAGGTTACTGACCGGCTGACAATACTTGAACAAACATGTCATGCTCAGGCTCAAGGAAACAAAAGGAGGCGGGATGATCAAGATCCTGATGATCAACCCGAGGGGGAGAAAAGAAGAAGAGTTTATATGACTTCTCCCTCTATGGCTGCAAATGTACCAGTTGTACCTGTTCCCCGTCTCAGTTCATACTTATCTGCAGGTACAAGTTCAGCTGGGTCTGGAAGTCAACAAATGGCCGATGAAGTTTATGAACAACAATAAAAGAAAAATGCTGACAAACAAATTGTACTTTACGTACCTCAGCAACAATCTAAACAGAGGCCAATTGATCTTGAAGAAGGTGAAATACCTTACCAGCAGTCCCATGCCGAGATGTTTGAATGGTCTAGCAACTCAAAGGAAGAAATGAAGTATTTATATGAGTCCATACACACATCACCTGCAAGGCATATGGGAGAAAGCAGTTCTGCTCAGCCAGAGGAGGAAGCTGAGGATCCTGAGATGGAAAAACTCTTCAAAAATATTGATGAATACGTTGAGGTTGCTACAAGACCAGCTTCACCCAGAATTGTTGACAAGCTTGATGACATCCCTTGTGAAAGGGAGCTTGCACGCAAAAGGAAAGAAAGGTTAGCAATTTCTAGAAGAGAAGCTCGGAGAAAGCCGAAACAGAAGAAACCAGCCTTTGACGTATCTAGGGTTCTCAGTGAAATAAACGTTGAAGTTCATGAAAGCTTCCCTCCTTCTAGTGGTCAGTTTCAAGAATCAGCTTCCGATGTACTTGAAAGAAATAGACAGAGAGAGGCAGCTGAGAAAGCAAGACAAGAATCTGAATGGCCCTTGCCTAGGAACTTCATTGTGCCACCTGCTCCTCCAGTGTATCGTGGGGATCCAGGACTTGATGCAGGCAACATGTTCACAAGAAGTGCTGCCCAACAACCTATATGGAAACCGTATTTTGTCAATGCTGCTAATCTTGAAGAAAGAATTCCAGACATATTCAGCAATGAGCTAATACAGGTTATTTTCTCTGAGTTGCGGAACATGGATGACAAACAGAGAAGAAGATATGAACACGTCCTCTCTCAGTCCATGACAAAACCCGAAGAGATCAAATCAGAGTATCCTATAGTTGAACTTATCAATATCTATACTCAGACAACCTTCAGAATAAAGTATACCATCTTTCATGTCAGAAGAGCAAACAACCTGTCATACTTCCTCAACGAAGCAGACTTAAGGTTTGTAAGTATTGAAGACATTAGCTTTATCTTTGACACCCTCTCTCAGAAAAGGGGAATGTGGCCTGAAGAAGAGTTTAGAAGAGGTGCTCTGATGAAATACATGAGAAATTTAATGGAATACTTTGAGGAACATGATCTGCAACTCGGAGCTGAAAACAACTATCTGAAAGTCAATCTCTTAAAGCCTAACCAGAGCCATCCATATCTAGAAAAGCTTGAAGAATTGACAGTTATCTATGATGGGCATCCATACTTCAAAGGTGATCGAGGGGTCGTCTCAAAGAATACAAAAGGCGAAAAGATCTTCATCAGACTTGATGAACTCATGGCGTATTCAGACGGCACTTTGAAAATTCTCCATCATAAGATACATCAGAAAGTTTGGGATAACCGGGCAGCCTATACTGATGAAGAACATGCTGAAGCCTATCGTGCTATAGAAAGGATGAGAACGACACTGGCAAGCAGAAGGCAAATTCGCAAGTGGCAAGTGGCATTCGGTATTCGCAACAAATCGGCATACGAATAGATTAATATATTTATTTGTTGTGAATGTTTACACACCTCACTTAGGGGGAGATTGTTAGAATTATTAAAGTGAGGGGTGCAATATGTAATTACTCAAAGTTAGGGAAATGCTATATAAAGGCATTTCCCCCACATTCTAATCTAAGCTTTGCATATTTCTTACTTGTGTTTGTGTTCATCTTCTATCTCGGCTCTCTCTCTCTAACCGATTACTAAAACACAAACACACACTAGTAGATTTATATCAAGCATTGCTTCATCCGCAAACCTTACGGGACCATCAGTGATGATGATTTGTCGTCTCCTGTTTTTCAAATGCCAAGGATTCCAAGAGTAAATAACCAAACTTATATGAAAAATACATTTACTCAAAATAACAAGAAACACAAGTCTTTCTCTAAACAGAATTCACATAGTAATTTTGTGCTCAAAACTGACGTGAAGTATCCTTTTGTGGTTTACTCAGTTAAGCACTTAATTAGACTTTCAAAAGAAAAGATTTGTCAAACTTTAAGGACAAAACATGACTTCGTTGTTACAAATGGAATTCCCAAATGGCACACTGGCCAGATGAATAAATATATTCATAAATCTAATGTTGATGGACCCAATCTCAAATGGGTACCAAAGTTTTTTAATCCGTTTTGCAGTTAAATCAAGTTATGAGACATTGTTGGAGCATAATGAAGATCATTCAGTCTGCAGTGAAGATCATTGTGTTTAGTGTGCTGAAGTGGTTTAATTCTCATTATCTTTCAAAAATGACGGAGTCTCCCTGCAATTTCATTATGATTTCATTTTGTTCAGCATTAGCCCGAGTCTAATGGCCTGAGATGCTTATTTGTGCAGTTTTATCATTTCATGATATAACTTGCTTTATAATGGATTGCTTTTTGCAGGGGGAGCAAAACATTGTATCTTCACCTAATTGATGAAAAATCGATTTTCATGCATCAATTTAGGGGAAGTGTTTGTTTTTTATGCTTCATATCTTTTTCAGAAAATTCAAAAACATTATAAATTGAAAATCCAAAAACAATAGAAATATTAAAATGCAAAAAGATTTTCATTTTCATTTGTTTTGATACTACTCAAAAAGGTATTCATTCATTGTTTCATTCAAACACCTAAGGGTTCAGGTATCAAGATCTATGGAGGGAACAATGGCTAACTACTCAATATGATAGAGAGAGAATTAGAAACACCATGGAAACACATATAGTTAAGCTTGGAATAGTGCCAAAGTCCACCAAATGACAACTAGTCATTTGGCTTATATACCCCTAAGGGTATTTACATATTTAGTCCTTCTAGTTTGTACGCAGTACAAACATCACCTAGAATTCAGTCTTCTATTCTATACAATATTTAATTCTAACAATCTCCCCCTTTGTATAAAAAATAGAAGATGTTGGTCTTTTCAGCATCATACGATCTTTAATAATCTCCCCTTACAAATATGCAGATTTCTTGCTGCATTCTTTAGAAGCTTTTGGGAGACAAGACTTGAATGATTTCTTTTTGAATCTTCAGTCTTTGATTGGATGTCTTCATAGTGTCTTCTCATCTTAAAAAGTAGACTCTTCAGTTTTCTGAATAGTCTTCAATTTAAAATCTTGATGAGAACTTGAATCTTTAAAGTTCACAGTAACATCCCTTTTCTTGTGATTTTCGGACTTGCACCAGTAACCTAAGGTTTTTCAACCTTTGATTATATGAACGGTTTAGCTTGAAGTGGTTTTCAGCATACACGATCTTGAGCCTTTAAGAAAAACGATTTAGGGAGAATAAATAATCTCTCCCCCTTGAATGTAGCTCTAGATCTGGTTTATTTCTTCAGAACTTCTTTAAAATGGCAATTAAGCACTTTTTCTGTTCTGAATTTGAATTCTTTTCTTCTGTTGTTCTCTTCTTTGCTCCCCCTTGACTTGAAATATGAATTTTTGAAAGTTTAGTTCCCTTTGTCTCCCCCTCAACACACGAATCTTTTCTTGATCGATAAGCTCACAATCAACTGATTTAGTATTATAATTTCTCCCCCTCAACAAATGAATATTTTCTTGATCGATAGGCTCCAAATCAACTGATTTAGTATTAAAATTTCTCCCCCTTATGATGATCAGGATTCTTCATGAACATCATGCACATGAATTTTATATTCGGCTTGATTTTGACCTGAATATATGAACCCTTGAAGCTTTGAACCCGCATCATGAGAATCAGTTGAACTAACTTTGTGAAGGTGTCACCACAATGATATAACAATTAAAGCATCCGAGACAGTCTTTAGGGCACCGTCTCAAAGTTCTCGTGGTATAACACCGAGATCACATAGATTCTCGTTAACACAACAGTTTAAAAAACTGTGTGACCTACGTTCAGAATTGGCATAGTGTTGATTCTGGTAGGATTTCCATCTAATCATCGTGAATATCACTTAAGATATCAATCACTCCAAGATGTTCCGGTAGTCACGAAAGACTAGATATGCATTAAAGATCCAACATGTGTCCTAAGTAATGAAATTTATATTCGAATAAGCTCTAGACTCTATCAGTGTATGAAAGAAGTCGGGGACCGGAGTAGCTGTCCTCCTCGTTTCAATATCAACATTCTCCAAGTAAGATGTCGATAGAAATGTGCTAATTATCCGTACGAAGTTGAAACAGTTATCTTTTAAGAGATAATTGAGTAGCTGGGTGGGGTTAGTGCATTGCATCACTGGGTCCATGATGTCTATTTCAATACTAAATCTCAACGAATGAGATCCAGTAGTAAATGTGGCTACCCAGATGTATACTATTTGATAAGGATCTTTCTTTTCTTTCGATCTTGTCTCACCCACAGCTCACTAACTATTTTTCAACTTCTCCCTCAAACTCTCTTTCCAAATTTATGAATGTATCTCTGTTTGTTGGATACATATGGACACTTGTTATCATTCGTAACCGGATGAGAAATCATGTGATGTACAACAAGAATGATTTTCAAAGAAATTCAGTGTTGAGAAGGATTGTCAAGGAAGATTTGAACAATCATAGAAGATATGAAAAATCAGAGTATTTTGACGAATGACATCACAAAATGATTTAACAAGATAAGCTCAAGATAATTTGTTGACCATATGCACCCCATCTCCTGTTCTACCCCTTTCTGTTTAATTTTACCTCTGCACACCAATCAGTATCCCATGATAACTGATTCTGCTCACCTAGATAACCTAGTAAGTAACCCTTACTATCTCGTTCTAGAATATGGTGAGCTCCTGGGGCAGGTCCTTCCGGTTCTGGATAGACCATAGGAGTATAAATGCCTACACTCCCTCACTAACGGTGCGTTTTCGATCACTTTGAATAGTACACACATGAATGAACGGTTTCCAGAAAGGATTTGAAACATTCAGCACAGAAGGAAGAAAGGATTTGATATGGAAACGCGGAAATTAAAGATGATCATGCGAAGATCAACAACAAACAGAATCAAGAAAGGTATCAGAAAAGAGCAATGAAAGAATACTTTCTTGAACAGATAACAGCAAATGAAAACCAAAAAATCTTTTTGTATTTTAAACATTTTGTAATGATTTTGGATTTTCATTTTTCAATGTTTTTGGAGTTTTAGAAAAAGATAAAGCAGTAAAAACAAAACTCCCCTAAATTGATGCATGGAAATTGTTTGTCATCAATTAGGTGAAGATATAAAAATCTTGCTTCCCCTGCAAAAATCAATCCATTAGAACAAAAGGTATATCATGAAATGATAAACTGTACGAAATAAGCTTCTCAGGTCATTAGACTCGGGCTAATGCTGAACAGAATGAAATTGGAACTGTATGCAGGGAAACTCCATCTTGTTTGAAAAATTATGAGATTTAAAAACAAATCAGCACACTGAACACAATGATCTTCACTGCAGTCTGAATGATCTTCATTGAGCTCCAACAAAGTCTCTTTTTGTGTTTACCTGCAAAACGGATTAACAAAAATTGGTACCCATTCTTGTTTGGGTCCAGATTTGTTAGTCGTAGGTTTTGGCATCCATTTTTGTGTATTTGTTACAATTACAGGTTTATGGACCTTTCGATTCAATGGTCCTGAATGCCATTGAGGAATTCCATTCTTAACAACAAATTCCTGTTTAATGCGTGACGTCTTACAAATCTTCTCCTTTGACAGGCGGACTAGGTGTTTGGCCGAGTAAACCACGAATGGATACATGACATCTGTTTTTAGCACAAACTCCCCTGTTGAACTTGGTTTGGAGAAAGATCGGCGTCTGTTGTTGTTGTTGTGTTTATGAGGTATTAGAGATCGCTTAGCAGCTCGAACCTCTTTCTGTGGAATCCTCGCTGTTGTTGTGGTTGACGATAAATCATCATTTGGAACCTCTGATGTATTTGATACAGATTCAGAAGGTTTCTTCTTTTCGATCCAGGATGATTTCGTAGGCTTTGAAGAGAATAATGATGAAACCTTCGCAATCGCGTCATCTAGATTTTTCTTCAAAATCCATGCTTGTTTAGACGCAGTTTCATCTGTAATTACAGAACAAGCAGAATTAGAATTACTTGATGTACAAGTATTCTGTTTATAACTGAAAGCAACTTGTTTCTGTTTGGGGTTTTGTTTCGGAGAGTAAGTCGTTGTGGTTGAAGGTGATTTCACTTGATAGGAAGATCCGACAGATACAGTAATCTTAGGATGCTTCGCAGCAGTGGATGCGTTGATCAAATCGTTATCTGAACGCTCAGTACCTGCAACAGAGAAATAAGAATCAGATTGGCTACTACAATGTGAAACTGAATCAAAATTAATATTGTCAGCGGAAGTCTTCATTGATTCAGCAAGTTTTTCAGCACTAAGCTCAGCATTCAGAATTTTAGCCATTAACTCTTTCTTCTCTTTCTCAAACTGTGCTCTCTCAGTGTCTAGTGTCGTTTGCAGGTAAGATATTTTTCTCTCCAAGGTTGAACGAGGAACAGAAGATTGAATTGACACATGCAACTTTTGTTCAAGTCCTTTGACTTTTTCCTTCAACTCAGCTTTCTCAAAGCACAATTTGTCTATAATCTTTTAATCATTTAACAACATAGAAGACAATTTGGCATTCAGCTTGGCATTGGCTTGTGTCAATTCTTTAGCCTTGTTCAGCGCAGTCTCAATATCTGCTTGCTTTTGCTCCAATTCAATTGCATAAGATTTACATTTATGTTCGGCAAATTGAAATTGCTCAGACACTTTAGACACTTGATCTGTTAGCTTTGTATTAGCTGCGGACAGATCATATGCTCTCTGTCTCTGAGAATGTAACAGTTCAGAATTCTGTTCAAACTCTTTGAGTTTTGCAGTTAAATCAGAATTTTCTCGTGTAAGCTCTTCGAGTTTTGCAGTCTGTTTATTCCATCCAATACAAGCTTTAGTATGCAAGGAAAACATACGATCATACAATGCTTGTGTAAAGGTCTCCTCTTGTGTAAAACTATATCTTGATTCTCGCCATTTCTTAATTTCTTCCTCAATGATTACTTGTGCAAAAGATCTCATTGGATGATCCATTATGATACCTGAAAAAAATTATCGTTTAGGAATGATTTGATTTGATCACAAATTTAATCAACTAAAATGATATTAAAATCAATTTAGTACGAGTTGATTAAACGGAAACAATAAATGTTGGCAACAATGATTTAGCAATAAGCGTGAGAAATTTGATCAACGACAACAATGATTTTGCAATAAGCGCGAGAAATTTGATCAACGACAACAATGATTTTGCAATAAGCACGAGTAAAATGATAAAACAAAATGGAAAAAGCAGGTATTTATGTGAGTATTAATGAATGAATGTGACAATATGAACTCCCAAATTAATTCCATGCGTCCTAATGCCATGCATTCCACAATAAAATATTGATATTGTTGTTTGTTTTGTTTCACGACAACAATTCAATTAATTGGAAATTGATAGTGAAAAAAAAATATCTTGCACAGCCAATTAAATGAAATTGTGGTTCACGATTTTTTTTTTTTTTATAAAAACGTATGAGTAATAAAATTGAATATTAAAATCGGATTATGTGAATTAACAACTCAATTGGCCTTCTTGATGTCTGTACTCAGCAATTAAAGAAAACATAATTCATGCGCCAATACAATTAATCCATTAATATTGATGTTCTCAAAATCCATGCACTTGACATACTAGATGACAGCTATGTGCATTTAAATACTTTTCTCGATGATGCGTGTGACAGCTCACAAATCACACGCCTAATAAATGCAGTTCAAAAGTTGACAGAAATATTAATGAGTGTGTGTCTCGAGAACAATAAGATGGCGGCTGAACAACAATAAATGCTTCTCGGTTTTCAATGGGACTCAGATTCCGACCACAATTTAGAATTTCGACAACAATGCCTTTTAAATAGATGTGATTCACGGATTCCGACAAAAGTGCTTAGAATGTGAATTCATACATTAGAGAGTCGGATTCCGACTAAGCTAAGATTCCGACTAAACCCAAATTCCGACTACAATGCCTTTTAAATAGATGTGATTCACGGATTCCGACTAAAGTACTCGGAGAGTCGGATTCCGGCTAAAATCAATTCCGAGCAAAATCACAATTCCGAGCATTTTCAATCGGAATCTTCATTCAAAACACACACAAATACCTAAAACACTTTTTCACTTAAACTTTTTGGATCAAACTCTCAAAAACTTCATCTTCTATCATGAACACCAAGAACACACCCAATTTGATTTTTCTAAACTCGTCAAAAACGATTTTTCTTTTCAGATCTACACATCTCCACCTCCGAAAACAATTTTTATGAACTCCCAACTCAAAAACAAGTATTAAAACCCACGAATTTGAAGAAAATTCGTCAAGAACACCTCAAAAACGCAGAAATAAAAACTCAGATTTCTCTTAAACCATAAGGATTTTATGCATGAAATTTTAAACGAAGGTTCCTTTCATCATGAAGAACAACATATCCGAAAATCAGCTCCAACGGAGCTCGTATGATTTTTCTATAATTTTCTGAAATTCTCAGCTCATAAAGTGACGAAAATTTTCGAAAAATCCTTAAAAACTTGATCAAAAATAACTCAAATCAATCATATTCAAGCTCTGATACCACTTGTTTGTCCCAAGTGGTTCAGGTATCAAGATCTATGGAGGGAACAATAGCTAACTACTTAATATGATAGAGAGAGAATTAGAAACACCATGGAAACACACATAGTTAAGCTTGGAATAGTGTCAAAGTCCACCAAATGACAACTAGTCATTTGGCTTATATACCCCTAAGGGTATTTACATATTTAGTCCTTCTAGTTTGTACGCAGTACAAACATCACCTAGAATTCAGTTTTCTATTTTATACAATATTTAATTCTAACAAATTCAATTTCATTGATGATCTTCGCATGATCATATTTCATTTCTTGTATTTCATCTCTCTACCATTATAATTCCTTCCTTATTAATATCATTCTTTCTGGAACCATTCCATTGTTGATTCACTCAATCACAACGTCATATTTCAAAGTGAACTACAATGCACCATGAGTGAGGGAGTGTAGGCAACTTATACTCCTATGGTCAATCCAGAACCGGAAGGACCTGCCCCAGGAGCTCACCATAATCTAGAAAGAGATAGTAAAGGTTACTTACTTGGTCATCTAGGTAAGCAGAATCAGTTATCACGGGATACTGATTGGTGTGCAGAGGAAAAATGAAATAGAGAGGGGTGGAACAGGAGATTGGGTGCATATGATCAACAAGTTATCTTGAGCTTACTGTTAATTATTTTGTGCCATCTTTATTCAATTGTTCTTTGATGTTCAAATCTTTCTTGACAATCATTTTCAACATCTCATTTCTTGCTAATCATTCATGCTGAATTGTTTATCACAAGTGTCCAAATGTATCCAAATAAAGATACATTTCATTTGGAAAGAGAGTTTGAGGGAGAAGTTGAAAAATATTTAGAGAGCTGAGGGTGTGCGATAGGATCAAAAGAGAATAAAGATCCTCTCCAAACAGTATCAATCTGGGTAGCCACATATGATACTAGATCTCATGTGTTGAGATTTAGTATTGAAGTAGACATCATGGACCCAGTGATGCAATGCACAACCCCACCTAACTACTCAATTATCTCTTAAAAGATGATTGTTTCAACTTTACACGGAGAATTAGTATATTCCTATTGACATCTCACTCGGAGATTGTTAATATTAAAACAAGGAGGACATGCTGCTCCGGTCCCCGACTTCTTTCATGCACATATTGAGTCTAGAGCACATTGATATATTAAATTCATTTCTTAGGACACATGTTTGAAATGTCATACATATCTAGTCTTCGTGACTAGCGGAACATCTTGGAGTGATATCTTTGTCATATACACGATGATTAGATGGAAATCCTACCAGAATTAACACTATGCTAGTTCTGAAAGTAGGTCACACAGTTTATTTAAACTGTTGTGTTAACGAGTAATCTATGTGATCTCGGTGTTAAATTTACCCAAGGAAACTTTGAGACGGTGCCCCAAAGACTGTCTTGCATACTTTCAATATATATCATTGTTGTGACATTTCAAGAAGCGCAAGTCTATCATGATGTGGATATTTTACACAAAGTGCTTACATTCATGTCAAAATCAAGTTGTATGCAAATTTTTTGAACATGATGTTCATGATGAATCCTGAGCATCATGAGGGGGAGAATAAAATTTAAAGAGTGAAGATTGTATAGTTGATTTTGAGATATAAAAGCAAAACGTTATTCAAGATATTGAGGGGAGAAGAAAATCAGTTTGAGTTGTTCATAGAAAACAATATTTTGATGTTTTGAAGACGAAAAGATGAAATCCCATGTATGTATGTAGGGGGAGTGAGAAAGAAGTAACGACAAGTCAAGTGGGAGCAAAGAAAAGTACATTGTATTTGACAAGATTGAAGAAAAGTAGTTTCTTTTGAGATCAAGAGTGTTTAAAGTGTTTCACGATCGAGAGCTACATTCTAGGGGGAGAGAATAAAAGATTCTTCCCAATGCAAGTTTAAAATCATTTTATTTGAAGGCTCAAGATCAAGAGACCGTGAAGATTGTGAATATTGAAAATCACAATGTTTATACAACCAAAGGTTGAAAAGCCTAAGGTTACTAGTGAAAGTTTGAAGATTGAAGAAAGATGATGTCAATATATGCTTACAAGATTCAAGTTCTCATCAAGATATTGAAGTGAAGACTATTCTCAAAACTTAAGAGTCTGTCATTCAAGATGAGAAGACATTCTGAAAACATCTAGTAAAATGACTAAAGATTCAAAAAGTAATCGTTCTAGTCTTATCCCCAAAGCTTCAAGAGTATGCAGACTGAAAAAGAATGTATGCATGATTCAAAAGGGGAAGATTGTTAGAGATTTCACAAGATGCTAGAAAGACATAACATCTTCTATTTCAATACAAAGGGGGAGATTTTAGGATCTTATATTATATAGAAATAGAAGATCATATTGTGTGTGAAGTTTATATAAAATACAAACTAAGAGGAATTAATTGTAAATATACTCAAAGAGTATATAAGCATATGATTAGTGTTAATCATGTAATTTTAGAAAGGTCTTTGGCATAATCAAGTTCTTAAGTGTGTATTTTACATGGTGTTAATTACTCTCTCTATACATTTAAGATTATGATCCATTGATCTTCATGAGTTATGATTGATACCTGAATCACTTGGACAAACAGTTATTGTTATTATTGTTAAATATATATTTATTTATTTATTTACAAGTGTTTATTTATTTATACATTTTTTAAATATATATATTTATTTATACGTTTTTAATATTTTGTATTTTTATATAGGTTCTTTTTGGGAACATATTTTGAGTTCCTTTCAAAACCAACTTGGCAAACCGGAAAATTACCGATCACCTCATTAAGTAAATGCAAAGTTCAAAGATATAAATGCAAAAGTATCAAAGTTTGCCAGTATCTACGCCGATGTCGAGGGTGGAAGACGTAGTGGAATGAGCGATGCGGATGTTTCAAGAACCGCTCACCTCTGTTACCGGGACCAAAATAAGAGGGTATCTTTTGGTCACGTAGAATGTTGGGAGTTTCTTAAAGGATTTCCCAAATGGAGACCAACACCGCTCATGGGTTCGGGTTCTAACCCCCTCCTTCAAAACGGAGCAAAACAATGGACTCCAATGTTCGATCTACTACGGGGTGTTCCGATGCACGCGCTCCCATCGAGCTCAACGAAGAAGGTGATGAAGACGATGAAGAGGAACCCGCTCGGGAAAACAAGATTGAATGACCCACCGGGAGAGACCGAACGAAGCGTCCGGCATCGACATCGACGAGAACCGGGTCGAGAGTTGAGATTACATCGTTGTTGAACAATTTATCGAGAATGAACACAAAATGAACGATTCATATCGATGCGTGAAAAACAACTAAAAGCTATCCAAAAACAAGTCGAAATACAAGCGGCGGATCTGATGGAAAAAGATTACCAATTTTACATCTCGCCGGTTAATCAACTTCAGAGAGGTGTTTTGGATATAACACTCCGAATGAAAGAAGTAATTCGACAAAAGTACGATTGGCCTCCGTTGTAATTTTTTTTATTATTATCGTATTTTAGGAATTTTAAATTATGTAATTTTCTTTTTTTATTATTATCTTATTTTAGGTTTTTTGATTATGTACTTTTCTTTTTTTAATATTAGTAATGAAAAAAATATTAAGTTTAATAATGGTTTATTGAATATAAAAATAAAATAAAAAATGGGGGAAAAGGGAAAGGGAAAAGGGAAGGTATAACGTTTGTAGTGGGTAAGGGAAAGAGAAGGAGATGAAAAATGATGTGGCGCTGATGTGGCAGTGGGTAAGGAAAGGGAAGAGGGGGAGTATAACGGATAGCCTTAGTGTCGCCTTGCTTTTCTTTATAAATAATGTCTCGTGTTTATTTTACTTATATTTTCTTATATTATTATTATTATTATTATTATTATTATTATTATTATTATTATTATATAGACTATTTAATATATTTTAACTTTAAAAGTTCTTAAAAATCTATATTATACTTAAATTATCTTAAAGTTATTTACATGCATGGTCCTTTAAGATATGATGAGATCACATTGTTAGTATTTTATTTAAAAATCTTACAAAACAAGTCCTTAATTTTCAAAAGTTGAACACGAATGGTTTGTTAACAAATGTTATACTTTATATAATGACCATTTTAACTTTTCCATAATTGATCCTTATTAAAATCTTTAAGATTAAAATATTTAAAAACAATTATATTATTGATGTAACCTAAAAGAGTTAACTAAACACAATATAACTCAACTACATATTTTTTACTTGTTAACTTCTTCCTTCCCAGTTAAATAGTTAATATTTTGTACATGTTTAACGAATTAGGTCAGAAGATAAGAAGATACTTGTGGTGGTTATTGTGCCTAAGGAGAAGGCGACATTTGCCATCGCTCCAGCTTCGGTGAGCGTGTTCCCTCTATTGTCAGCACTAGTTACGGGAATATCCATATCAGCTAGTCTGGTGTTTTCACCTGATGGAGTGGCCCAATTTCTCTAATGGGCAACCCGGAGGACGTGAATGCACTAGATAAATTCTATCCCCACCTTCAATATACGACTCCTCTCTCTATTCCCTTTCCAAGTGTTTTAATCGCACATATATAACTTTTTGCAGTCTTCACCCAAAACCCAAGCTTCGCCCCTACCCCTAAGTGATGTTCGATTTGCTGATGACTCAGTTTTGGGGTTTTTCATTTGAAACTATTTTAGATTTTTATCATACACACTTTGACGATATGGTTTTGAGTGATGAATAGGTTTTGGGGTTTTCATTTGAACTGGTTTTTAGGTCTTTATCATCTACATTTCGATGAGTTGGTTTTGCGTGATGAATCCGTTTTGGGGTTTTTATTTGATAATGAATAGTTTTATAAGTGTTCTTCTTACAAAATTCGTCCATGTGGTTTACTTAAAGCTTCACTTTTCGTCCTTTAATTTTCAAAATTACATTGGTAGTCATTGTGGTTTGTATTTCGTTACAGATTTAGTCCTTCCATTAACTTTTCCATTAAAGGTCCATAATGTGCCTTGCACGTAAGGGTATTTTAGTCTTTTTGTCCACTATATTTGTTAACAAACATTGTAATGATAAAGGAACTTATCTACATGTAAATAAATAAAAAAGAAAAACATATTACAATTCATCAGCAAGATCATACAAAAACATTAACACTGTTCTAATCGATTATTATTAATTTATCATAAGTACACATATTCACATATTCAAATTCATCAAGAAATTCATACAAGAACATCCACAACATTCTAATAACAACTAAAAAATTTAAACTAAAATCAAATTTTAATTAACAAAATAACCCGAAAATAACCCAATAATAGAACTATTTTTTACACACGTTTTTAAAAGTGTCAAATTCAACACTTCAGATCAATACACACATTTTAGGATCTGCAGTATACAACCATAAAACAGAAAAAAATGAAGAAATACGAGTTGATAGACCCGGGTAAATGTTCGGAGTTGTGATTCCTATGCTGGACCTATTGGATGTTAGGATCTGTACACACACACTTTGATTTTTTGTGGGTAGAATGTAGAGAGAGACCATCGTCGGTGGTTGCTCATTTTTATGATTTGATTTTGTCTCATTTAACTAGATTTTATATGATAATATCTATCATTTCATATTATTAAAATGAGCTAAGGTGAGTATATACGTACACGAATTGTTTTTGGTAGTGTACTGGTTGAATATAAGAAGATAATTGTTGGTACACGTGAAAATATGATCGTTTAGGCGAAAGTTGGTGAAAACACGAATTGGAACGGAAGCTGAAGTGTTGGTGATTTTAGTGTTACCTATTCATTTAGTGTAATTGATTTTATATGTGTGTTTCAAGGGGATTGAGCTTAGTTCTAAACCAAGTATGGAGAGTGTGGAGTACACGCTTGGTCTAGTCTAAGCTCGTCCCGGTAATATTTTGGGGGCAACGCCCCTTGAACGCAAAACGGGGGTCCGTAGGGGCAGCGCCCCTGGTGTAGTTGTAGGGGCAGCGCCCCGGCCCGAAAATTGATAATTGTAGAAGGTTTACAATGGAAATTTCAATTTTAAGGGTCCTATTTGTAAAACTTCAAACTTGAAAACTGTCGTCTTCAGGTTATGATCTTGGGACGTTTTCATTTTGAAACACACTAAGAATTCGAAATAAAAAAAGATCTCTCTGGTTCTTCCTTTCTCTGTACATAGAGATTCAATCTTTGGATTATCCCAAAGCACTATTCGTGAAACTCGATCTAGGGTCGAATAATTGCTTTTGGAAAGTGTTTTGATTCTTACAAATCTACAAATTTATTCTACATGAAGCTGATATATGCATGCATGAAGAGATCATGACGTGCACTTGTGGTTCACGTCGAGAAGATTTCCAGAAACCAAAGCCTTATTTCTTCAATTTGGGCTCCACGTCGTGCACCCTTTCCCCATGATGTGCACCATTCTAGATAAATAGTGTCTAATTGTGCTGCATGTTAACGTTTATTTCCAACTTGCTCTTGCCTTTTTTTAAATCCTGGTTGATAGCTAATAACTTCAAAACACTTATATGGTATGGCCTTTCATACCACATTTTTTACAAATAAGATTTGAATTTGAGTTTCTTTTGAAGTTATCGGGATGACCTATAATTTCAAAACATTTTTCAATTGTATCACCAGTCATGCCACATTTCTTACAAACCAAATTTGTATTTATAGTTATTTTTCTTTTATTATCATTAAACTTGGACGCAAAGGAAGAAGACTAAATCTTTGAACTCCCAATTACATGCAAACCTCTATGCAACTCGTCCCTCGATAAATTGAAAAAGTTGTTTTAACATTAGGAAGAGGATTCTAAGTCAAAATATTACTTCTGATTGGTTGATATACATCATCTAATCCCATTAAAAACTGCATTAACTATACCAATTGGTTATGTTGTGGAAACCTTTTGCAGCATTGTTGGTCCCGAATGGATACTACAACAACAAATGTTTGTAGAAAGGGGGGGTTGAATACACACTTTAGCTTTTTAAAATTTAAGAGACACACGGTTTACTTTTATATAATTCTTATTGATATGAATCAAGAATTACATGAACTAGATGCGGCAAATCTAAGTTCAATAAAAGGTGGCAGCTAAACTGTCTAGCACATAGACAAAGCTAATCTTAAACAACTTATGTCTAAGATGTTCAACACATGAACATGTTTGTTTACACTGAAAGATAAATGTTAACTCTTCTATTCTCTCAACTAATGAGATATCGGTGTTAAATAGATCTATTCGATACTTAGCATGTTTCCCGACCCGCCAAAACCCCTCTTCTCAGATTTCCCATCGCCGTTCCTCTCGCTCTCGCTGGTCATCCTCTGTATCTCGGTATTCATCTTCGTCAAACTACAGAATCGAACAGGCCCTCGTCGACTGTAACTGTACTGCTTGTCGTCGTTCTTCATTAAGGACCAGAATCTAAACCTATCTCATCGACGTCGTTGTTCTTCCTCCTCGACAGAAATCGAACGCCTCTGCTTTCTACCGCCGTACACGTATTTTTCTTGCCCTAGTTTACTCCATGGTTTCTGCAAACATATGCTCGTTTGGGTTGGCTTTCAAAATCCCTCAAATTCAGATTATTTAGTCACTGATTTTAGAGGATTGTAGGTTAAAGATTGAGTATGATTGATCATGAGCTTAGTGTCAAAAGCAGCTCATTATCAACATTTTTTGGTATTTGCTTTACCGTATTCCAGGTCATGTGTGTGGAAGTTTTTCTATATTACTAGTCAAGAACTAAGAGGACAATTTTTGTTTAATTTGAGAAAACTTAATTGATATGAAAGATGGAGGTGGTCAAAGTTGGTCAAAATAGAGAGTGTGTGCTTGTGCTTGCCGGAACGTATGATTAGGGAGGAAGAGAAGATGGAGCAGCTGATTTAACTTTAATTGAAGAATTTGATAGGATATCTCAAATTAAGTATTAAGGTAATCTTCTAAACTCTAAAGTGTGTCTTTAATCCTAAGGTTTGTCAATGATAAAGCTTAAGAAACATTTACAAGTAATTTATTAAAAGTTTATATATATATATATATATATATATATATATATATATATATATATATATATATATATATATATATATATATATATATATATATATATTATATATATATATATGTATATATATATATATGTATATATATATATATATATGTGTATGTATATGTATATATATATTATATTGTTAGAAGATTTATGACGTCTGTTATCTGTCTTAGTAAACAAATAATTTTACTAATAAATATGATTTTAAAGAATATTAAATCTCTTAATGATTTCAAAATAATAACGTTACAAGATCTATTATTGTCAATGTTAGCTATTATTGTTGGTTGGATTAGCGTAAGAGGCGCAACAAGGTCTGTAAGACGCACAGCCGGACCACAACAATAAAGCACTGTAGGTATTCTTCGTTATCTATTTAAAAAATCATTAAAAGAATTTAATTTCTTTCGAATCATACTATTTCTAAAATTACAATTTACAATTACAGATATGATGATGAATTTATTTTCTAAGAAACATAATCTGGATAAAGAAAATAATGAAGAAACTGATTTACATATGAATTCTATGGAAATTCATATCTCTGATATCGAACAAAATTTATCAAATTGGACAATCCCAAAACAAGATTTTAATACTATTTATAAAATTGGAGCTTTTGACTTTTTACATGGGTATTCAATTAAAGCATCTGAACAAACTATATTTATTAATAAAGATTATGATAACTTACATTTATTATCCAAATCTGCAATAATTCAACATAGAAATAAATACAAACATTTACATGTTGGTCTAGTCCAAATAGCTGTTAAACCATTATTTAGATTTGGTATAGATGCTCCTGTCTTTTTAATATTAAGAGATGCTAGACATACTAATTTTCAAAATTCAATATTAGCAATGGCAGAAACTAATATTTCAAATGGTCCTATATATTTTAATTTTTATCCAAATTTTTCAGTAGGATTATTTGACCCAAATATTCTTGATACTTTAGTTTTAACAATCAAAACAAGAAATTTGGAATTCAAAGAAGAAACAAAGGCTATTGCAATTATATATAGAATTTGTTATAAGACTATGTCTTCAACAATAGAACCTAGATCTAAAATAGTTAGTCCTAAAAATAAAACAATAATTTTTGAATCCAACCCACAACATACTAAGGTGCAAACACCAAAACGTCTCAAATGGAATGAAATAAGTCAATCTTATAATTAGAATCTACAAGATATTAATATACCTAAACCCATAGGAGAATCTAATAAAGCATCTAGTGTTATAAAACACGAACATGGTTCGGTAGAAATAAACTTTGAAAATACTCCAATTATTTCTTCAAGATTATCTACAGGTTCTATTAGTAATACTACTGATTTAAGAAATCCTTCTATCAAAAAATCAAAGTCTTTAAGATATGTAGATTTTAATAAAAATATTCCACAACCTATTTATAATGAAAATAAACAAAGTGAATCTGAGGGATATAGTCCCACTCGATCAGATTTTATAACATAAATAAATAATTTTAAAAATCAAATATGAGTAATAATAGAACTCAAATATTATGTAATAATAATCTACAAAAAATTAAAGCGATTAAAGAATTTTGGGAAACTATTCTTAGAGATAATAAAGAATTAATAGAAATTGAACAAGAATTTCAAAAAATAATAAAAACCTCCAAAGATCAAAAAAATATTCAATGGGAACAACGTAAAGATTTAACAAACATCCAATGGGTACAACTTGCAAATCTTCAAATACGAAATATTCAATTAAAAGAGAGAATTAAACTATATTTTTCATGGATCAACCAAGAAAAATCTGAATTAGTAATTTGCTCATATGAGTTTGTATTCGAGAAATCTTAAAAAACAAATAAAAGAAAATACAGAGATACTTACACGTACTAATAATTTTATAGAATGGCTCGAACTTGAAATTATTAAAGAAATTAGAGCTGACCAAATAATTGATAACTCATCACCTTACTTTGATAATTCACCACTTTTTCATAGTTTGATTGTACATGAAGATCTTCGTAACTATTTAATTAAAACAATTAAATATTTGAAAAGAAAAATCCATTAGTTTATAAATGACTGAATCATACATAAACGTAGATTATCTCAAGAATGAATTTTATGCTGATTATAATAAAGAAAAAGAACATATTACTATAATACTATAAATGATAATAAAAAGGAATTTATGCATCAACTAGCTTGGAGAAAATATATAAATCAAAATAATATTAATATAACATTTTTTGAATGGTATGAGATATATTGCAAACAAAACAATATACCTTATCCTTTTTTAAATATTTATGAAACTCCAAAAATTACTCAAGAATATATAGATATAAATACAGAACAAAAAATAACGGCTATTCATCCTCCAAAAGCTTGCCTGTTAATCCAAAATAAATACTCAGCCTCACCATTCACTCTAATCCATGAAAAAATTACTAAAGAAGAATTAACCAAACAAATTATATATCAAAATAACTATACTAATGAGATTCTTAATACTATGAGTCAGCAACTTAATAGAATTGAAAAAAATAATCAAAATAATACTAAAATTGAAGACAACAAGACTCCTACTAAAGATAATAATACAATAAAATATTACGAAGAAACACCCATTTTCAAACCCCAACAAATAGATCTAACAATAAATTTAGGATATAATAAAAAATTAGTTAATGAATTAGAGAAAAAATTAAGCGAAATAAAAATTAATGTTATAAATCAAGTCACAGATTCTGAAGAAGAATCTACAGATAATGATATCAAAATATCTCAACTTCAAGACCAATTTTTAAATAATGTCAATAAACTCAGAAATACAAATGCAAAAACATATAATAGGCCAACTACTTTAAATTATTACCAAAGACCAAGCTTTCCAGATATACAATACGAAGAAAGAGAATATGCTTTACAACGAAGTGCATATGATGGTACATCTGTTTATGAATGGAATATAGACGGATTATCTGAACATCAAATTCTAAATACAGTTCAAGAGATGAATATGGCTTCTAATGCCTATTCTATAAAAGGTAATAATCAACCAAAAATAGCCGAATTATTAACCTAAAAGGTTGGTGGGATTCATATGTTACTAGTGAAGAAAGAAACCATATATTCAATGCTAAAAAGATAATCATAAAACAAGAAAATAATGAAACTGTCACTACTCAAGAAGATGACATTATTCCAACCCTTATTTATGCAATAATAAAGAATTACATAGGAGATCCAACTATACTTCAAGAAAAAAGTGCAGAAATATTACTCAATTTAACATGTAGAAAACTTCAAGACTTTAGATGGTATAAAGACATGTTTTTTACAAAAGTTATGCTAAGAATAGATTGCAAAAAAGCCTATTGGAAAAAAAAATTATTGCAGGATTACCTAGCTTGTTTGATGAAAAAATCAGAAACAATTTAAGAGAAAAATACAATAATCAAATTTCATATAAAGATCTTACCTATGGAGAAATAATTAGTTATGTTAATAAAGAAGGATTATCTATATGCTCAGATTTAAGACTAAAAGCTAAACTTAAAAAAGAAAGAATTACTAGTAAAAATGAATTAGGAGACTTTTGTCAACAATATGGTTATCAACCAATTTCTAAACTCTCTTCTTCTAAATCTAAGAAACATTTTTACAAAAAACGATTTTCTAATAAAAAGTATGTTTCAAAACCAAATAAAAAAGAAGGGTATACTAATAAGAAGAAAAAGAATTATAGAAAATATAATAATAAAAATAAAGATTATAAAAATCAAAAAGATATTATTATTTGTTATAAATGTGGAAAAACGGGACATATGGCAAAAAACTGCTATGTTAAGAAAACCATAAATGAATAGACATATCAGATCAATTAAAAATCCAAATAAGCAAATTATTTTTAAATAATTATGAAAGTTCATAATCAAGCATATCCGATTATAATGATAATGATTTAAAAGTCTTGCAAAATTATTCAACAGATGAAACAGATTATGAATCAGAATGTGAATGTATAGGAAATTATACTTGCAATATTGTAAATGTCATTACAAACCAAGATAGAGAATTTTTAGAATTAATAGATAAAATTCAAGATAAAAATATAAAAACTCAATTAATAGATAAATTCATTAATTGTAATAAAGAAGAAGAACCAACAACAACAACAACAAATTATAACAACAACTCCTTTAACCTTCAAGAAATTTACCAAAGATTTTCAAAACCAAAAACCATAGTTACAATTCAAGATCTACAAGAAGAGTTAAAAAATGTAAAAACGGATATAAGATTAATAAAGGAAAGATTAACCAAAGTTGAAAAAGGAAAAGAAATTAAGGAAGAAAAAGATACTCATAATATTAATAAAATCAATAACAAACCAAATCAAAATAAAATCCCAAAAATCATATCATACCAAAGATGGAATACTTATATAAATCTTTGTATAGTTAATGAATTTAAAATAACAGTCTTAGCATTAATGGATAGTGGTGCAGATATTAATTGCATCCAAGAAGGAATTATTCCAACCAAGTGTTATGAAAAAACTACTAATCGAGCTGATGGATCTTCTTTAAACATTAAATACAAAGTTACAGATGTTCACATATGTAACAATGCTTATTGTTATAAAACCTCTCTTGTTCTTTCAAAAAATTTAACCTCTACTTTAATATTAGGCACACCATTTATCAATCAACTTTATCCTATTACAATCGATGAGAATGGAATTAGTACTAAAGTTTTAGACAAAGAAATAGTTTTCAAATTTACCAAGCCAATTGTCTTTACAGAATTAAATAACTTGAATAATAAAATTAATCAAGCAAAATATTTAATAAACAAAATCAATATATTAAAAATTCCTAATCAAATACAAGAAAAAATTACTCAAAACAAAATTAGACAGCTAAAAGAAAAATTTGAAAATAATGTTTGCTCTAATATCCCAAATGCTTTCTGGGATAGAAAACAACATATTGTTAGACTACCTTATATAAGAGATTTTAATGAAAAAGATATACCTTCAAAATCAAGAGCTATTCATATGTCTTCAGAATTACAAGAATATTGTAAAAAGGAAATTCAAGAATTATTAAATAAAAAACTTATAAGAACATCTAAATCTCCTTGGTCTTGTTCATCTTTTTATGTTATGAATGCCGCTGAGCTTGAAAGAGGATCCCCAAGATTAGTAATTAATTACAAACCATTAAACAAATTTTTAGAATGGATAAGATATCCAATCCCTAACAAAAGAGATTTATTAAAAAGATTACACGATTCAAATATTTTTTCACAATTTGACATGAAATCCGGATTTTGGCAAATACAAATTCATAAACAAGATAAATGCAAAACTGGTTTTAATATTCCTTTTGGACATTATGAATGGAATGTTATGCCTTTTGGGCTTAAAAATGCTCCTTCAGAATTTCAAAATATCATGAATGACATAATTATTCCTATAAGTAGTTTTGCTATTGTCTATATAGATGATGTTTTAATCTTTTCAAAATCTATTGATCAACATTTTAAACATTTAAATATATTTTATGAACTGATTCATAAAAATGGATTAGTCGTATCCGCCTAAAAAATGAGTCTGTTTCCAACACAAATTAGATTCTTAGGACATGAAATTATTAATGGAACTATTAGACCTATCCAAAGAAGCTTAGAATTTGCCAATAAATTTCCTGACGAAATCAAAGATAAAACACAACTTCAAAAATTTTTAGGATGTTTGAACTATGTTCATGATTTTTTCCAAAACTTAGGAACAATATGTAAACCTCTATATAAATGACTCAAAAAGAATCCTGAGCCTTGGACTCAAGAACATACAAATGTTGTCAAACAAATTAAGCAAAAAATTAAGTATTTACCATCTTTAAATATTCCTCAACCTAATGCTAAAATTATAGTTGAAACTGATGCTAGTGATTTAGGATTTGGTGGCATACTTAAACAAAAAATTAATAATCAAGCAAAAGAAGAATTGGTTAGATATTTTTCATGTGCTTGGAATGATACCCAAAAGAATTATTCAACTGTCAAAAAAGAAGTTTTAAGCATTGTCTTATGCATTAATAAATTTGAAGATGATCTATATATGAAACCGTTTTTACTAAGAATCGATTGTCAATCTGCAAAACCCATCTTAGAAAATGATATTAAAAATGTTATTTCAAAACAAATTTTTGCAAGATGGCAAGCCTTGCACAACAACTTTGATTTTCAAATTGAATTTATCAAAGGGAAAAACAATTCTTTACCATATTTCTTATCAAGAGAATTTCTACATGGCAAATGACGTCTCAAAATTCTACTCAAAATTCTACTCATGATCAGAAGAAAAAATTAGTCCTTTCCCTATTCAAAAGCCAAACACCTCCTCCTTTACCTATTCAAAACAGATTTTCCCCAATTACTCCCCCTCCGAAGAAATCATCTTACTCATCTTTAGTCAAAACCTCTATCTCAATCCCAGGATCATCAAGTTCTTCAATTATCAAACCTTCAACCACTAATATTTCTCCATTTCAACAAAAAGGTCCTTCTCCTTCAAAACCCACATCCAACTCATATAAAAATAATTCAAATACTCAAACTATTAAAATTTTAGAAGACTATGAATTGCAGTTACATGCAAGAAGTTTTCTTACTTTAACAGATTTTCTATTTCCAAATGATTCATTTTTTATCGGAGATATTTATAAAACAAGAGAATATTATGAAACTATATTAATAGACACCGGCTCTATTAAAGTTACTCATTCTTACAAAAAGGAACTGATAGAATACAGCAAAGCCCAGATATTTCATATTATGACTATTCAAGAATGGAGAGCTAGACCATACACAAACAAAACTTTATCAAACTTTTCTCAATACCCTTCATATAATTATTATGATTATCAAGATGCTTGGTTCAATTTTCTATATCTACGAAGTTTTGGTCATTCATGGTTCATCTTCTTTGATAAGAATTTTAATGGTTCTTATCCAAGATGGTTCGTTAGATGGTTCAAATATTTGGGAAATATTCTTGACACTTTTCCAGCATGTGTCAAAGAAGGTTTTCTTAAATTCAAGGAAATCTTTACTCAAGACATTCCTGATTTTGAATATTTACTTCAATACTCTGTTATATCCAAAATTCCATGGATCATGGCATGGACATTTACTATTATTCCTAGTGTTGGATCATCCCCTCCATTACTTCAAAGAATTGTTCGAGTTAAGTGGTGGGACAGGCTTCCAGCAGAACAAATAAAAAATATGACTAGTCAAGGTGTATCAAAATATTATCAAATAAATTTTGAAGTTGCAGCTGCTTCTATAGCACAACCTTCAACTCCATTAGAAGAAAATGAAGACGATCAAATAGAGCAATTTATGGCTGCAAATTCAAAAGATGAAATCAGAAGATTAATTCAAGAAATTAAGCAAAGTTCTCCTACAAGTTCTATACAAGATATGGCTCATGAATCTTTACAAGATACTCAAGACCCATACGCAGAATTTAGTCCTTTTGATTAATATTGTATGATACAATGTAAAGCGTTGTGTGAGTTTGGTGATTTGTCTTTGTAGACAAAATCATTTGTTTATTCAAATCATATTATTCATACGTATGAAATACATTTCTTGGTATTTCAGTGGAACAAATTATTCAAAACAAAAGCTTGTCAAAATACAGGTACAGAATACGGATGCCAAGACAAAAGATGATTTCAAGATAAAAGATACCAAGATGCCAAGACAAATAACTTTTCAACTTTTAAAAAGTTGTCGGCGAGTGTTCAATTTCAATTATCAAAAGAAGACAATCAACTTTTTAAAAAAAGCAAGATTCTAAAGAGAAAGTAACGGTGCACAATTATCAAAGATTTCAAAAGCAATTTGAAGAAGATTTGAAATCCGAAACCGGTTATTCAAGGTTACCAAGTCATCAAAGATGTCTATAAAAAGAAGACTCAAGACCTAGTGTTAATCATCCCTTAGTTTTTAGAAAAATGTTATGCAATCCTCTAAAAAAACCCTCTCTTAGATTTTTCAACCTCTCAATGTTCAAAATATTTAGATTTCCAAATATTCATATCTCCCGATGTATGTCAAGATTGTCGCAAAGACAAGTGTAATCAAGATTGTTTAATCAAAGAAGGTACTTTATCATAAATTATTGCTTGCCTTGTTTATATTATATTTTGTCAAAAACCTTGTATCTAACAAGATACAAGATACTAAACTTATATAAAATACTATATATATATATATATATATATATATATATATATAGTGGGAGGTTCAAATGAGAGCTTAAATATTTTTAAGAATGGGAGACTCAATCCCAGCCGTCCAATTCCCCCTCCTTCAATGTCATTGCCCACCCATGAATTTCCCACATGCACCCTGCCACACTCGACTCACCCACGCTTTCCATCCATGAATTCCACTTACAAAATCAATGGCTAAGATTTAGTCTCCCATTCTCAATTAATTTCTCATTCTCATTTGAACTTTCCCATAAATATATATATATATATATATATATATATATATATATATATATATATATATATATATATATATATATATATATATATATATATATATATATATATAGACAAAAGTTCATGCGAGAACAGTTGTTAGCGCGAGAACCGCGAGAACCAATCTAAGTAGTCCAATTCCCCCTCCTTCAATGTCATTGCCCACTCATGAATTCCTCACATGCACCCTGCCACACTCTATCCCTCCACGCTCTCCATCCATGATACTTCCCATAATCAAGGAACGATTGAGATTGGTTCTCGCGGTTCTCGAATGAACCCTCCCCTATATATATATATATATATATATATATATATACATACATACATACATACATACATATATACATATATATATGTGTGTGTGTGTGTAAAAGTTTAAAATAGAACTGTTATTCGTACAAGAACTGCGAGAACCAATCTGAGCCGTCCAATTCTTCCTCCTTTAATGTTATTGCCCACCCATGAATTCCTTACATTCACCCTGCCACACTTAATCCCCCCACGCTCTACATCCATAAAGTTAATATATATATATATATATATATATATATATATATATATATATATATATATATATATATATATATATATATATATATATGCACCCATATCTTCCTTCTTGTTAACTTAAGTAAAACATGAGCATGCTACATGTTAAGTTTAGTTCATAACTTTGACGACAAATGTTGCCCAATTACCCAAACCTAGTACTAATCAGTAGGCCAGGTAAAAAAAATATCTACTGTGTATGTAAACAATTAAAAAAAGTAAACAAGTCATGATAACATGTGCAAGAATAGGAGAATCAAACCTGCTGAATTTTCTGCTCCTTTTCCAATAGCAAAGACCTTAAACATTTTGAAGAAAAGACCTCTGGAATCAGCAATTCTCCTTTAAGTCTTGTCACTTCCTTTTGCAAATGCTTCAACCAATTGCTTGTCAGCAACAACCTAACAGAAAAAATTGATACACAATATGGTGCGAAAAAATTGATCCGTGCCACACACTTAACACCAATATATGTATAATCTTACATCGTGTTTTAATATATAGGAAATGATACAGCATGTTCAAATTTTAGATGAATCAAAGAGTGATAAAGAAGTTTTTGAAGAGGTACTTGGAACACGCCGTGGGCATTATCGTGGACGGGGACAATTGTTGGCTAAGGGTCGATCAACAGTTGCTCAACCATTACGTGGAGGGTTTGTGCCACAAAGTCAATCTGACACTTTACATGAACAATTAAAGCAAACCCAAGAGGAACTTGCTCAAAAATCCAGTGAACAAGAAACTTAAAAAAAAAACAAGTAGCGTTTCTTATTCAAATGCAAGCTCAACAAAACCCACATTCGTTTCAACACCAACTTATGCTTCAAAACTTGCAAAATGGTTGGGGGCAAACGAGTGGACTTTCTAATGTTGTTGAAGATGAAGACGACGAACAAGATGACGATGAAGAATTTTATAATTAAGATTTACTTGACTCCTATGTTTATAAAACTAACTTGTAGGGTTATTAATTTGACTAGCATGTTTATTAATGTATGCAAATTATAACTTTAATTGCAAATTTTGGGTTTTAGGTAATGTCTGTGACAATTAATTATATATTATTTATTTTGTTTTATACAGGTTGATAAATAAATATTTTAAATAAAAACTCACATGCAGAGCTGCAAATCGAAATTAAAAAGAAAAGAAAATAACTTTCTGGAACAACATAAATCGTCCCTAAAAGTTTGAAACAATTTTACACAAAACCTTTAGGGACGAAATTTATCGTCCCAAAAAGTATATTTCTTTTCTTTTTTTTAATAAGTTTGGTGATGTTATAGCGTCGACGTTATACCGACGATATGTCGTTCCTATTAAGTGTCGTGCCTAAATAAGTGCAAATGTCGTCCCTAAAGAAATATTAGGGACGGGGCGGTAGATACTAACTTTTAGAGACGACTTCGTTCTATGCACTAGAGCCATTTTAAGGTGTGATTAACCTTTTAGGGACGATTGTTGTCGTCTCTAATTGCAATCTTCATTTGTTTTCCATTTTCTTTTTTCCCCATATTTCACAAATCTATTTGCATTTTCTTTTAGATTTTTATCAATTTTATATTTAGCAGACGACATGTTGTCTCTATATGTCTTATAAAAAAGTCAAACCACTATTCATTCCCGGGTATCTCACGTTTGGAGGCAAATGAAAACTCAAAGTCTTTGTTTAATCCCTAATTTGTTGTCTGCTGCTCCCCATTTCCCGACCCACCAAAACCCCTCTTCTCAGATTTCCCATCGCCGTTCCTCTCGCTCTCGCTGTTCATCCTCTATATCTCGGTATTCATCTTCGTCGAACTGCAGAATCGAACAGGCCCTCGTCGACTTTAACTGTACTTCTTGTTGCCATTATTCATTGAGGACCAGAATCGAAACCTATCTGATCGACGTCGTTGTTCTTCCTCCTCGACAGAAATCAACGCCTCTGCTTTCTACCGCCGTGCAGATATTTTTCTTTCCCTAATTTACTCCATGGTTTCTGCAAACATATGCTCGTTTGGGTTGGCTTTCAAAATCCCTCAAATTCAGATTATTTAGTCACTGATTTTAGAGGAGGGCTGCAGGTTAAAGATTGAGTATGATTGATCACACTACAAATTAAAAGCCATCTACTGACTCATACATCTTATGACTGAAAAGAAAAGGTCATTAGATCGTGTTTTGTTACCTCTGCTGACGGAAAAGAAACCATAGGTAGAAAATTAACTAAAACAATACTAATGAATATTTGTAAATCATGTTTTAACTAAAACAAAATCGTCCCTCACTGGCTCACTCTCGTTCTGAACACATTGCGCCCCAATCTAACCCTAACTATCTTCAACGGCGCAAACGTCGCCTCACCAGACGCACGCCTCACTGTCGTCAACGACCCCATCATCTCTTCCGGCGAATTTCGCAACCACTGCCGCTGCCGCCGAATCCTCGCTCTACTCTACTCTTTGCTTAAGTCACACCAGGTACTAATAACTCAATTAGTAACTTCGATTTGATTCGATAACTCAATTAGCTTTGATTTTGATTCGATTTCAAACTCAAGTAACTTCGATTTTGATTTCCTCTGTGTTCTATAGCTCGCCTCTAAACCCTAGGCACCGCTACGATCACTGATTTTGATCTCCTCTTTATACAGATTGTTACTAGATGGTAACCACTGCCGGCTCTGTTCAACAGGTGGTTGCCGGCAAACCCTCGCTCGCCCTCCTCTTTGCTAAGTCGCATCAGGTACTAATTCCTTTTTTTACTAATTCGTTTGACCTCAATTTACTCTGAAACAATATATTGATTTTGATGGTGTTAATTGCCTATATGTTCTAATACTATAATCTTCTATAACTGTATTTTATTTTCTGTTGTGTGTTCCATTGATTGTCAATATCATCATCCTTTTAAATTTTTCATCGTATGTATATATTATGCAACGGGAACTTTTGTTTAAGTAATTTGTAGTATCAATTTTTGGTTTTTAAGAAAAAAACCAATACAGCAGGTGTTCAATGTAGCAATATAAACAACAAGTGATCAATATATTGATTTGATTTGTTTACAAATCAATGTAAAATAATAAACAGCAGGTGAATATAGGATTGACTGTAAGCATCCACCTCGGTTTGATTCGTTCATGAACCATAACCTGTTGATACATTTTCAATTAACATATTTAACTTGCACTTTATATTGAACACCTGCTGTTTATTACCCTTTCATGGTTACATTTCTGGCATGAAAAAGAATTGCCTAGTAAACATAATATAAATAAGACATCAAGAAATAAGCACGGCCTTCTATAGCTTCAAATTTAAATCAACACTTTCCCCTGCCTCCTCATTGGGGTTTCTAGCTGCCATGTAGTAGTTAAATGTATTATTTAATAATGAATTTTTAGTTTTATTTTGATTTATTAGCTTTCTTGATGGAGAAATCATGGATGTATCGTGCACCAAGGGCTAGTCAACAATATGAAAATGGAGTAAATTCTTTTTTAGACTTTGCTTTTGCGAAATCAAGCCGTTATGGAACGATTTATTGTCTATGCATTACTTGTCACAATAGATATTACCATCCTAGAGAAATAGTGTATGACACCTCATATGGTCGGGTTTCCAAAAAGGATACTCTAATTGGATACATCATGGAGAAAGTCATGAGACATCATCTTCGAGTATGAAGTCAAATGAGGAAGGAAGAAATGATCAACATGATATGTCTGGATTACTACACGACCTTTTTCCCACATTCCCAGTGGGTGGAAGCAGTCTAGATATGGGTGAAAGTGAGGGTGAAGCTGATTTGAATGCCGAGTCGACAACGCAAAATGATAATAACAAGTTCAATGATTTTCTCAAAGATGTTGAACAAAAGGTGTATCCGGATTCTAAATACAACAAGTTATCTTGTTTGGTGCATTTATACCATATAAAATGCCTTAATGGTTGGAGCAACAAATCCTTTTCCATGTTGTTAGAGTTTCTTAAGGAATTGTTGCCCGAAGGGAATTTGTTGCCGAAAAAAGTATATGAAGTGAAAAAGATAATAGAGAAACTTGGATTAGGCTATGAAAAAAATCCATGCGTGTTCTAATGGTTGCATGTTGTTTTGGAAGGATAAGGAGAAAGAACAAATGTGTTCTATTTGTGGAGCCTCTAGATGGAAACCTTCACAAGATAATTCGGAAGATGAGATGGGGATACAAAAGAAGAAGGCCATGAAAATTTTGCGTTGGTTTCCCTTGAAACCAAGACTTCAAAGATTGTTCATGTCTTCAAAGACAGCCGACCTTATGAAATGGCATCACTTTAGTCGAGAAAAAGATGGTAAACTACGACATCCAGCCGATGCATTAGCGTGGAAAAATTTTGATGAGAAATATCCAGAATTTGCAAGTGATCCTAGAAACGTCCGTTTGGCTTTAGCAAGTGATGGTTTTAATCCATACAGAACAATGAATGTAGCGTACAGTATTTGGCCTGTTTTCGTCATTCCATATAACCTACCTCCATGGTATGTTATGAAACAACCTAACTTCATTCTTTCTTTAATTATTCCCGGTCCAAAAGGTCCCGGGAATAAAATAGATGTTTACATGCAACCTTTGATAGAGGAATTGCAAGAGTTGTGGGATGTTGGTGTTGAAACATTTGATGCCTCCATGAATGAAAACTTTCAGATGAAGGCCGCGATCCTTTCAACCATATCTGACTTTCCGGGGTATGCCAACCTTTCTGGGTGGAGCACGAAGGGAGAATATGCATGTCCTATATGCGCTTTCGATAAAACTTCAAAATGGTTAGATCACGGAAGAAAGTGGTGTTACATGGGTCATCGGAAATGGCTTCAGGCAGATCATTGCTGGCGTAAAGACACCCGATCTTTCGATGGTCATGAAGAATTAAGATATGCTCCTACTCCTCCATCTGGAGATCTCACTCTAGTTCAATTAGAAGGTGTTGATTTTCTTGTTGAAAATGTTGAAAAAAGTCCATGGAAAAAGAAAAGCATTTTCTTTATGTTACCATATTGGAAAACTTTGTTGTTGCGACATAATCTTGATGTGATGCATATTAAAAAGAATATATGTGACAATATTGTCGGAACACTCCTTGGACAAGTGGGGAAGTCAAAAGATAATATGAAAGCTCGTTTAGACTTGCAAAAAATGGGTTTACGAGAAGAACTTCATCCAAAGGAACATCCCCGGAGTAATAATACATACTTGCCAAAAGCTTGTTATGAAATGACAAGATCTGAGAAAGACATGTTCCTGCAAACCCTTAAATCTATTAAGCCTCCCGATGAATATTCATCTAATATCTCTCGTTGTGTGCAAGTAAAAGAAAGGAAACTTATGGGGATGAAAAGTTATGATTGCCACATGTTGATGCAAGAATATTTACCAATTGCCTTACGTGGGACTTTGCCGGACCATGTTAGCTCTATTATCATTGAGTTATGTGATTTTTTTAGGCGGATTTGTCTGAAAGATCTAACCGAAGAAGATCTTCAATTTCTCGAATCTCGAGTTGTTGTAACGATGTGTAGCACTAGTATGCGAGATGGTAGCACTACACAAGGAGTGGTGAATTACTATGGTTCATTGAAAGACATAATAGAATTAAATTATTCTGGTAAAATACGAATTGTTTTATTCAAGTGTGATTGGGTTGACACCAATAGAGGCTGCAAAAGAGATAAATTTGGTGTTACACTTGTAAACTTCTCATATATGGTGTACACAGGTGTTAATTTACATGATGACCCATTTGTTTTTTCATCACAAGTAGACAAAGTGTTCTATGCTCATGATCCAAAGTTAGAAGGCTGGTTAGTTGTAAGACATGTAAAAGTTAGGGATGCGTTTAACATGCGTTGTGATACGGATCAAAATAGTCTATATTCAATTTCGTGCATATTTGAAGTAGAAAACCTACATAGGGTTGACGTTGAGGTTGAGGTTGAGGTTGAGGATGGAATGGATGGTACATCGGTTATGGAATCTGATGAGCTAGATGAAGATGAAAATGAAGAAGAGTGATTTAGTCTTTATCAACATACCTATATATGTTATTTTTGGTGAGTCGTATTTCTTTAATGAATATGTTATGGTACATATGCTATTAATGTTTTTATAATGATAATTAATTATATTGCTAATCTTCTAATATTTCATTAATTCTTGACACAGGATGTGTAAAAAACTACAAATAATATCTACTAGTGAACGAACAACTCAAGTGGAGCATACTCCTAAGCAAACACCAAGTGAGAGTTATTCTGAACAAGGTATGTTTATTTACACCCAAGATATTGTACCTGTTGTCTCTTCACCAGAACCATTTGAGGTTTTATGTTCTTATTTCTGACGCCACTATTGTTATTGTTTCTGAAACATCTTAGATAAAGATGTTTCCTTCCTTCTTTGTGATTTATATACATGTTTTTCCATGCTAGTCTTGTAAAGTAGGCATTGAATTAGCTTTTATAACTCTGACAGGAATCTATATATATACATGTTGCCTTCCTTGTCTCTCTGTAGCATATTGCTTATGGATGGGTATTTAATTACACATAGATATACTTCATATATCAGACTTCTGATGGATTTGTGTTTGACAAAAATGATATACAAAATGAGTCAGTCCTTTAGTTAGTTATTTTAAAAAATAATATCAGCAACATCATGTTAGAACTCAAATTAATTGAACTGCTGCAACTGATCAGTTAGAATTATTGTTTTGCTTGAGGTGCTTTAAGTCTAAATTAGTTAATCTCACAAAATTTCAGTAACATCATTCATCGCATGTAACTCCTTTAGACTTAAATGATATACAAAATGTCTGCTATAACATCATTCATCGCATGTAACTCTGAGGGATCTTCCAACTCTTTTTGAAACTTAGCAGGACATGTGTGCTTTATTGAATTAAAAGAACGTATTCTATAGTAATTGATCATACTATTTTCTGCTCCATAGCTACAAATGACAATAATGTCAATAAGGCATCTGCTCAAGTTGTCGTTAAAATGATTGAGGCATGTACTTGTCGTTAAAATGGTTCAAGTCATGATGGGTTCGGGTTAAAACGGGTAGCTCAAGTTGAAAGACTAATCTTAGTCTTACAGTAAAACTTCGTAATTCTATTTATTGAAACCCATTTGCAATTATAAAGTTTGTATTAACTTAAACTTTTTGTTTTTCCAGGTTACTGGTGGAGTATTAAAGACATTCAACTCAAGCTATGGTGGATCTTTATAGACATTGATTTAGAATTTTTAGAAAATATGTAAAAAGACTTAGTAATGATGTTGAAAGATTTATTTTGTATTAGATACATGTTTCTATTCATTTTAAATATAAAATTTAGTAATGATGTTGATGAGAAATTTGATTTTTGGAGGATGTTTTATATATTTTAGTTAAAATAATTAAATATTATTGTTATAAAAGAAGCAGCAACCGAAAATCCAAAATTGATCCAGAAGTGATGTAGTGACTGAACGTTTCAGTCACTAAAATTTTATTTCTCTGACAGAAAAAAGCATAGGTAGAAGTCTCAGTAGTAGAGTGTGTAAACACCTTTACTGACGGTATTGATTCAGTAACTAAAGGTTTTTCACTTTTACTGACGATAAATTTATGTCACAATAGACATTTAGCTATTGCTTCACTTGTGACGCTTTTTCTTTGCGTGAGAGGGGGCCAAAACGTCATTAGTGACGGAACTTAGACTTTTACTGACTCCTTTTTTCAGTCAGTAAATGGCTTTTAGTTTGTAGTGTCATGATCTTAGTGTTAAAAGCAGGTCATTATCACCATTTTTTTCGTATTTGCTTGACCGTATTCAAGGTCATGTGTGCGTTAGTTTTTCTGTATTACTAGTCAATAATTAAGAGGGCAATTTTTGTTTAATTTAACAAAACTTGATAGCTACGAAAGGAAGAGGTGGTCAAAGTAGTTCAAAATAGAGTGTGTGCTTATGCTTGCTGGAACGTATGATTAGGGGGGAAGAGAAGAGGGAGCAGCTGATTTAACTTCAATTCAAGACAATTTGATAGGATTTCTCTAATTAACTATTAAGGTAATCTTCTAAACTCTAAATTGTGTCTTTAATCCTGAGGTTTGTCAATGATAAAGCTTAAGAAACATTTACAAGTAATTTAATAAAATTTTCTATTGTTTATATATATATATATATATATATATATATATATATATATATATATATATATATATATATATATATATATATATATATATATATATATACTAGCATGTAATCCGCACAATACGGCGATGATAACTAATTCATACCGGGTAATATGTCCGTTTTCGGTTACATGTTATCAGGTATGAGTTGTAGTTATACGAATTCCTAAACTTAAATTAAAATACTTTTAGTTTGATAGAATATTTAAAATAATATTTCTATGAAGGTATTTATTTAATTTTTTTATTTGTTTAATATATTATATGTTAAAATGTAATTTGCATTGACTTGGTATTTTTAAACATTATTTTTTTATGGAAGGTTTAGTTATTAAAAAGATATTCAATGGTTTCCTTTTATGTTTAAATGAGGGGTAACTTAGGGATTTCAAATTATTTGAAATTTATGAGATTAAAACTTTTAGGAGAGAGAGTGTTATATGCTTTATATGATAGTATAGATATAGATATAGGGGAGAGTACTATTGAGAACCAATTTTTATACGAGAACCGCGAGAACCAATCTTAGCCGTTGATTTGACAAGTGGAATTCATGGATGAAGATAGTAGGGGGATTAATTAAGTGTGGCAGGGTGTATGTGAGAAATTCATGGATTTCAAATTATTTAAAATTTATGAGATTAAGACTTTTAGGAGAGAGTGTTATATGCTTTATATAATAGTATAGATATAGATATAGGGGAGAGCTCCATTGAGAACCGATTTTAATACGAGAACCGCGAGAACCAATCTTAGCCGTTGATTTGACAAGTGGAATTCATGGATGAAGATAGTAGGGGGATTAATTAAGTGTGACAGAGTGCATGTGAGAAATTCATGGGTGGGCAAAGACATTGAAAAGTACCTTATTTAAGAAAAATGCGAGAAACATTTTTTATCGTTAGATCATTAAATTAATGGTAATTAAGTCTTGTGGCATATTTGTAAATAAAACCAAATTCAATGATTATTTTAAATTAACAAAAGGGTAAAAATGAGATTTTACAAAACCATTTTGACTCCTCTCTCCCTAATTTCTCGCCACTCTCTCTATGTATACTCTCGCCTGCATTTTATAAGAAAAAGTCTAAACTAAATCACTTCATCTCCCTCATCTCACGACCTCCCAGCAGGCGCCACCATTGTTTCAGGCAACACCGCTAGCGTCGCTAACAATCGCCGTCCAAGTACCATCCCAGTCTAAGCACAACCGCCTTATGCAGAAACCTTCTACACTACCCCCGTCGCCGCTACAATCTCCACTAAACTACCTCTCAATCGCCAACTACCTTCATATCCGCCCCAGATCTGCTTTTGGGCTTCGTGAATCAATTGGATCGAGGTTTTGTACACTGCCTATAATCGATTTGATGTTGTCTTTGTTGATGAATCAAGTGGTGCTTTAAATCATTTCATAGTCGGAGGTGGGTTTGCTTTTTATCAATTTACACTGCCTATGATCTAGGTTATTTTTACACTTGCTGTTATCGATTCCAGTGATTCAAATCGAAAGATGGGTTTGCTTTGATCGATAATTATCTCTTGTTTCTTTGTGTTATTTTTTAGAAATCCTTTTACATCTTAAATTTAGTTTATTACTTGTACATTCGATGTTCCTCTGATTTCATATACTGTTCATTGTTAATAATTTTTTTTGTTTCTATTAGATTGTTCATTCATTTAAATGATCTTTATTTGGTTTATTTTGGATGTTCGATGGTGAATAAACTAGTTGTTCGTTTTATACCTTTCATATGTAATAGCCTTTTTATTGTTTTGGTAATGTTTTTTTACATATGTAATAGCTTTTTTATTGTTTTGGTAATGTTTTGTTCATTATTAAAGAACATTTTGGTTGTTTTTAATTTTTTTAACTAAAGGATTGTGCTTTTGGTTATGTGTCCACAGCCGTCGTTCCAGATTTTTGCTCCTGATCTGTCGCCGTGAACAAAACACGGGTAAAAGTCCATTTTTGCAGATCTGAAGCCATGAATAATCGATTTTACATGGTCCATCCTCTATGCAATAGTGGGTATTTGATATAGGTTTAGTTGGTCGACCCCCACCACCGACGCCGCCTCAATCACCACGGTTGAACACCAATTATTTATTCACTGATGATCACCATTTTTTTATTTTTTATTATCAGTTTGTGGTTTTAATTATATGTTAATTGGATTGAATCTAAGTTGGAGTTTTGGTATATACTGTAGAACACTGTTTATTTTTGTTACATAATGGGTTTTGAATCCAAGTCTGGTGAATAGCCGGAAGAAAATGGTTGCGTGCAGTATTGAATACTATTTATTATCAAACTAGTATATTATTCGATCTATTCAATATTGAATATTGTAACTTATCTTTAAACCAATATAATTTAACTCTGTTCATTATCGAACACATAATTTAAACAAGAAGAAGTAAAAATTTGCAATAGCCAAAATTTTGTAAATCGTTGTATTCATTAATAAACACAATACACCTAAAGAAAATTTGTAAGTTGTGTTCAACATTGTACACCGTATTTAATAGTAAAATAGAAGTAAGTTCTATAAATTTGTGTTCAGCAATGTACACCTTATTTTAATAATGAGATAAGAATGAATATTTAAAAAAATCCTGGAGAAAATAACGAGGAGAAAAAATAGGGATTGGTTAATTAAAATTAAATTAAAAACTAAATAAATTGGTAAAAGACCTTATTACCCTTTTGAATTAAAAAGCAAATAACAAAAAACTAGTGACCCAGAACGCTTCTCGCACTTTTTTGTAAATAAGACCCTTTTCGCATGAATCCTCCACTCATATATATATATGTAAATAAGACCCTTCTCGCACTTATATATATATATATATATATATATATATATATATATATATATATATATATATATATATATATATATATATATATATATATATATGTATATATATATATATATATATATGTTGGGATCTCGTGGGCACGCAACGGAAGCAAATGTACAACAAAAACAGCCCAAAGTACAAGCAATCAAAGCATAAAACCGAAATCCCAAACATGGACCAAACTCTATGTATAAAAATGCAACTTATAAAGGAAAGAGGTGTTATACCTTTCTCCTAAGCTCCAGAACACTTGTTGTCTCACGGTGTTGATGCTCCAAAAACGTAACACGGATCGACTAATGGGTAGTACCCCGGGAACACGTCCAACCTCACGAGCTAGCGAGCCTTCGTGGTACTTCAACAAGAATACCACTCCTGGAACAACAAATCACGAGACCAACTCTGGAATAATCTCTCTTAAGCCTTCATTTGGTCTTTGTAGCACCAAAGAAGGAGAAGTATATTTCTTGAGAGAAAAAGAAGAGAACCCCAAAACCAAAATGAGTTCTTCCACTTGTCTCCTAACTATAGATTCGGTTTAACCCCTCTCCACCGGCCAAGCCTCGTAAGTTGAAGAAACAACATGCATTGGCTGATTAAGGAGGTGGATTTGACAAATGGCACTCGCAGGGTTAGCGGCGCTAACCTGGAGTTAGCGGCGCTAACGCGGCCTGTCAGTGATATGACACAAAGTACATGCAGCCGTAGCGGCGCTAACTTTTAGGACTTAGCGGCGCTAACCCTTAAAGTTAGCGGCGCTAACACAGCCTGCGATGTCAACTTTTGTCTTTTGCCATATTTGGTCCCTTAACTTAAGTTGCTGTCAGGTTTGACCCCGGTGTATGACCCAATAGGCCCATACATCATCAGCAGCGGTCCATATGGCGTACGTGCATTAATGGGCATATTTCTAACAAACTCCCACTTGCACATAATGCACCATACCCATGTAACCACAGACAAAGAGCGGCCTCTAGCAAAAGCATCAATGCCCCCAAGTCAGTATGGATTCCGCTTCTATGCCAAAAACCATTACCTACAAAAAGAACGTAGAGGTCCTATTTGATAAGTGATCAATACTCCTTTTGTTCACGATATCCTTGTGAACACGAGACATGGATTGATACGTCAATCTCCAGATCGTTCACGATTATGTTACTCGATCTTGATTGGTGGTGACCAAAATTTAAGGACATATCCGATTCTCAATCAATATTCCTTTGCGCATGGCCATGCTTATTTTGGTGTCAGCGCCCAATCATCGAGGGGCCCAGGGATATCTCTCATATCAGAGGAACAATTTCCGTTGACTGTACAACCCCATAACATGAACCTTATCTTACTTAACTATTCCCTTTATAGCAGTCAGTTACGAACTACGTTTTGAAATGGTTAAAGCAAGAAAGTTTCATGCTATAGCAATTCATACATCTCAGGTCGAAGGACGTAATGATATTATCCTTCCGAGTCACTCTATGACCATGATCCATGAAGTGAACTCGGGTGTGGGTCTTCCAGTTACTTGAAACTCATTTCAAGCACAGGTTACTGTTTCGTTTCATGCATTCAATCCTTGATTAATGTCTAACCAACACCTAACCTCAGCCTTAATTCAAGCTTCCTTCCCTTGAAGAATGACTGGCTGTGGAAATTTAGAATGTATAAACATTCTGGGAAGTGGTTAAACATGCTAAGATGGAACACAGTAAAGACCAATGAAGGTAACCGCATCATGCGTATGTATAGTCCCCACTATATATCGATACAATCATCGGTTAGCAGTACTGCTTACCGTTCTCAAAGCTTATAAGTAAATCAAACATTTACTAAAACGATATTCGAGCCTAGTCATAATCATGAACAATGCCATTATACCTAGTATGAAATTCATCACTAGTATTTGACAACGGCTTAATCATGGGATCATCTACATGATATCCCTTTGTACTCTTTTGTATTCTCTTATTAAACCACTTGCAAAGTGTTTATCAACTAGATCATACACAAGGTTATCATAGTCATCATATCCTCAATGTTACCGAAGTCTACAATAGGATTAATGATACTTATGATTATCAGAGTCGTCATACTCTCAATGTAACCGAAGTATACAATAGAGTTATTGACACTCACTTTTATTAGAGTCGACATACCCTCAATGTTACCAAAGTACACAATAGGGTCAATGACACTCATTGAATTTCAATGTCGTATCTGCACCACATATTTCAATATTCTAAACTTCGATTAAAAATCGACAGTTTCACAAGTATAGATTTGTTTGCAGTTATAACTTACTCAAGACAACTCTATTTACGTCGAACATCAAGAACATACATCAGTATTTCTTGAATCTAAACTCCACTTGATTCCATATTTTTCTATTTATACTCATAGAACAATAATTTCAACATTAGGTTGTAAAACAACACTAAATTAGGACATTTTCTTTATTGAGTATATTTTACTAGGAACACATGAAGCTCCCACTAGCCCTGATAAGGGTATCTGGCTCAATCTATGCTTTCTAGAAAACCTATTCCTATGACTTTCTTGCAAAGCAGAATTACAGCCACAAGATGCAAGTTTTGCTGACTTTAGTCATGGACATAACTTGGATATTGTGGATATATATTAGACCTCGGAACGTGCTTCAAACATTTCGTCAACTTAATCCTGCGAAGGATCTTGGTCTTTTATTTCCATGTGAACATACTCGTTTTCCCAAAGTGACAACAATGTTTCACATAATCCAGACCTAATCTGGATATTATGGATGAATAAGACCCTCGGAAAGTGCCTTAAGCATTTCCTCAACTTGATCCTATGAAGGATACAGGTCTCTTACATCCAAGTGAACTAATCTTGTTCCCGCAAGGTGACAACAACATTTCACTTTATCTAAGTTATCTTCAACATAACCACTAGAACATGTTTCCATATTTTAAACAATATGAAACGCTTTGTCTCTAGTCGGTATTTGAAGTTGTCCATAATTGCTCATATGTTAATCCCTTCACCCTTCTCAGATAACACCTTAGGTGTGGGATTAACCCAAGTCAAGTACTTGGACGCAGCAAATAGATTACATCTATATATACCATTCGCTTGTTTAATTCACTAGTGAACACAGGGTCCCACCATGTTTCCGATGAATGGTAATATCACAATGATTTACCATCAAGCTGCTGTTACTAAAACATGACAACCTCATATCTTAACAGCCTTCTTGATTTCCATCAAATTTAAAGAAGCAATGGATATCGTCAGGTTTTACCAGCATCTCTATGCTGATTAAATGCTAGTGTCAACATTAGGTCTCTTATTTAAGTTTTACGTTCTTTTACTGGAATGCTTTTGTAAATTGTCCTCTCCCTTTTGAGCTACCAAACATGGTTCCCATAAGTTCAAGAAACAGTTATCCAAAACTCAGATGAACTACTTAAATATACAAGCATCAACTTATAATTCATCCATCTCCCACTAAATGTAGAATGGATAATTTTAAGTTATGAGATTGACAAGCAAATGACTCTTTCTAGTCAAAATCTCATTGGATGCTTAAGTGACCATAATGTCGTGTTTTTAGATTGAGGACTTGGTTCATAAAATAATATATACCAATCACATTGAATACATGTTTTGGGCCTGCCTTTTACTAGATCATCAATACAGATATCCGGTTTTCTTTAAAGTAACACCATGTACAAATGTGTTTCTTCGAGAAAACGAATTATGAGTTAAACCCATGATTCATTTCATGTTTGAACCAATATAGATAAGAAAACTTAGCATCTATTCTAGATCTAAGAATTTATATCTATATGCCCTTACTGATTCTTAGTTTACTTTAGGTTAGTTCCGAACACCACTAGGTTTCAGACACAAGCCTTTTCTCTAGTAAACATTCTCCCAACTACTATCATAAAGATGGTGATGGAGAATTTTACTAGTGTCACTATACATGACATACTTGAACGGATTATCCACACGAGTGTGATCAAAATTCATCAAGTTATAATCCTTCCTACCAATACTGGTGAAAGATTTCTTAATCATCCTAGTCCAATAAACAAGATTTGCATCTTTCATTTAGCCCGAAGCTAAACTTTTACAAAGATCCTAACCACATGGATCTAAGTGATGTAAATGTTGTTTACTTGGTCAAGTTTGATTATGCCATATACTTAATGTATCCAAACCACTTTTGGATCTAAGAATCAATTATTTCATGATTGCCTTATTACTTATAACGTGTCTTTATGTATGTAATGATATGGATAAGTTTTTGATAAAACATCTCAAAATAATTTTTCAAAATTGTTTCAATTCCAAGCAACATCCATCGTCATCAAATGTATATAGTGCACCAAAATGGTCAAAATAACACATAAGCTTAGACATGGATAGAAAATGAAATGAAACCATCAGAATGAAAAATCTTTTAAACAAAAATACAAGATACAAAAATATTCATCATCTTCAAAAGAACATACAATAAAGTGAGTCTTGCCACGCAGGGCGTACATATAAAAGTAATAATTAATCCGGAATTAATGGCGAGACCAACACTCCCAATTCTCTTGTAGAAGACAATCAACAAAATTTCTTCTACAGATATCCGGTTCTTCAAGCTCTTCCTTCTTGCAACGAACAGACCTACACTTTGTAACAAAAATAAATTTGTGACAAACGTGAGTCTTCTAGCTCGGGTAAACAACCCAGCTTATTAAGGAATAGCAATGAAGTATAATCATGAATGTACCTCAAGTAGGAAAATTAACTCTCTCTTGTCTGAAAAGTTTTATATCCTCTCGGCACGGAGGGCTGGCATGACGGCCCCAATCCCCAAATCTACCACAGAAGTAGCAAACCACCCCATGTTGAGTCTCCTTAGGCACATCATCAATGTCCATACACTCAAAACTTGAAGCAAGCTTGGATACTCCAACTTCTTTATTCGATGGGATCGATTTCTTCTTCTTGGCTAAAAGTTGTTCCTTAGAACCAAGAATAGGAGTGGATGAGGATGATTCATGCTTGGACATGTTAGATTCTACAACCTTCAACATTCCATGCAATTCATCTATAGATATTTACTTTCCATGCATATGATAGTCCATTACAAACTTCTCATATGATGCGGGCAGAGACCGAAGTATGAAATTCACACCAAGCTCCCTCCCTACAGGAAATCCTAGTCTCTCCATTTGGTCCATGTAAGATTTCATCTTCAAAACATGGGCACTTACACTCCTGCCTTCCCGCATCTTACAACCGGTTAGACTTTTAACACACTCATAATGTTTTTGCCTAACTTGCTGTTGGAATACTTCCTTCAGCTTATTAATCATGTCATACACAGTCATGTGCTCAAATTGCTTTCGCAGTTCCGAGCTCATACTTGATAACATGAGGTTAGCAACATCGTGCGTATCCCGAACACGTTTTTCATACGCGTATCGGATAGTCCATTCCGCATTGATAGCAGGTGGTTCAGGAAAGGGTTCCTCAAGGATGTGCAACTTTGACTCGGCACGTAGGATAATTCTCAATTGCCTAAGCCAGTGAACAAAGTTCACTCCCGTGAGTTTCTCCCTTTGTAGGAACATACGAAGTGATAAGTTCGACGTGGTGTTGTTTTGATTCGACATCCTATAATTAAAGAGAGTACGCGAATTAGTTGTTTGATTTGAATCCTCGTTAAAATAATTACCCATATCGTCTTGGAAAATACTTTAGCAAGGGCTAAGAACCATATTTCACTCCAATTCATGACGGGGTTGCCGCGGATCACTTCATGGAGCTATTTAGGCCGATAACCATCTTACCGATTGCAATCTCTATTGCAACTCTTAGACACTTGCGGGATCCTACGACAACCATCGGTCGTTTGGCATGTTTGATCCCTACTTGCACCAATTCCAAATTAAAATTCTTGGTTGACTCGTGCTAAGCTCGACAATCACTCAAGGATTTTAATTTGCAATTGTAAATCGTCCGTCAAGACATACAGTAACAAACTCACTAAAGTTGGCTTGTGCTAAGCTCGACAACAAAAATTGTGAATTTTCCACACTCACCTTCCACACAGTTTTATGAGAGTTGGCTCGTGCTAAGCTCGACAACCAAAACCCATAAATCTAGATTCGGGTGGTATCGACCTACGGATGGAGCAAGATTTACGTTTTATGAAAAACGGGCTGTTGTTTTCGGCTTGGTTACAGATTAACTTGTTTAGTGACAAAACCTATTTCCACTAGGTGAGTTAATCTTGTATGTGAGCGTGCGAGAGTTTGCAAACCATTTTTACCAAATGTCTTGTGATTTTATTAATTTTCGAAAAATTGTCTAGCATGCGAATCCAAAGCAAACCATGCAAGAAAAATATAAAATCACATCACACGCATTTTAAACGAAATAAATTAGTAACCCTTGCCAAAATCATATGCGTTCTTCCCGTGAGCCAAAACGGGTAGAACGTGGTCAAACTAAGGGACAAAAGGACTCCGATGCGAGCTCCCACTAGAACCACTATCTCCATTGGATTCCACCGGCTTCTATGGTCATCCTCCATCTCCTTTAGACTCCTTTTTGTGTGTCTTCATCCAAATTATACAATACATACAATAGAAATTGAAATGGCGTACAAGCCACAATAATTTCCTATTTATCTAGTACAAATACACGGATGAATGAAATGGCATGCAAGCCACAATATTATTACATACCAAACTGAATTAATAAATATTACAGCCCATAATATGATATAAAAATCTCCAAATGCATCCAAATACACAAAGTCAACCACAAGGTCAAAGGCAAGGTTACCAATTTCAAATCTAATACATACAACCAAACAAAAATGGTAACAAAATTACCAAAACAAAATCTGGAACAAATTTCCAGAATTACAAAATAGCCAAAAATACCCGAGACCAAAACTGTTTTTAACTTGAAAAACAAAATCTGTAGCTGCGCGTTAGCGCCGCTAAGTTTTATGAGTTAGCGCCGCTAACCTTGTTCGAACAGAAAACAAACATTCCGATTTCGGGATTTTCAAGCCACCAAGTGAATATCTAACATAGAGGTGGCTCTGATACCACTGTTGGGATCTCGTGGGCACGCAACGGAAGCAAATGTACAACAAAAACAGCCCAAAGTACAAGCAATCAAAGCATAAAACCGAAATCCCAAACATGGACCAAACTCTATGTATAAAAATGCAACTTGTAAAGGAAAGAGGTGTTATACCTTTCTCCTAAGCTCCAGAACACTTGTTGTCTCACGGTGTTGATGCTCCAAAAACGTAACACGGATCGACTAATGGGTAGTACCCCGGGAACACGTCCAACCTCACGAGCTAGCGAGCCTTCGTGGTACTTCAACAAGAATACCACTCCTGGAACAACAAATCACGAGACCAACTCTGGAATAATCTCTCTTAAGCCTTCATTTGGTCTTTGTAGCACCAAAGAAGGAGAAGTATATTTCTTGAGAGAAAAAGAAGAGAACCCCAAAACCAAAATGAGTTCTTCCACTTGTCTCCTAACTCCAGATTCGGTTTAACCCCTCTCCACCGGCCAAGCCTCGTAAGTTGAAGAAACAACATGCATTGGCTGATTAAGGAGGTGGATTTGACAAATGGCACTCGCAGGGTTAGCGGCGCTAACCTGGAGTTAGCGGCGCTAACGCGGCCTGTCAGTGATATGACACAAAGTACATGCAGCCGTAGCGGCGCTAACTTTTAGGACTTAGCGGCGCTAACCCTTAAAGTTAGCGGCGCTAACACAACCTGCGATGTCAACTTTTGTCTTTTGCCATATTTGGTCCCTTAACTTAAGTTGCTGTCAGGTTTGACCCCGGTGTATGACCCAATAGGCCCATATATCATCAGCAGCGGTCCATATGGCGTACGTGCATTAATGGGCATATTTCTAACAATATATATATATATATATATATATATATATATATATATATATATATATATATATATATATATATATATATATATATATGGTTATGGGACTATATAGATAGTTAAGTGGAGCCTTGGCTACTAGGTATTACCTTTTAGCCTAGTGGTTAAGCTAAACTTTCCATTTGGTATCAGAGCCACACCCTGGGTTCGAATCCCGCTGGTGCTGAGTATTCTTAATAATAGTTCCGCTCAGTGACCGGTAGGATCGTTCGAATGAATTTACGCGAAGCCACTACGAGAGGGTAGGGATCTCTCGGGGGGTGATTATGGGACTATATAGATAGTTAAGTGGAGCCTTGGCTACTAGGTATTACCTTTTAGCCTAGTGGTAAAGCTAAACTTTCCATTATATGTATAGGTAAAAGTTCAAATGAGAAATGTTTTTTGAACGAGAACTGCGAGAACCAATTTGAGCCGTCCAATTCTTCCTTCTTTAATGCCATTGCCCACCCGTGAATTCCTTACATGCACCCTGCCACACTTGATCCCCCCCACGCTCTACATCCATGAAGTCAAATTATCAAATCAACGGCTAATATTGGTTTTCGTAGTTATCATACGAAAAACAGTTCTTGTTTTAACTCTCCCTTATATATATATATATATATATATATATATATATATATATATATATATATAATATAATATAATATTATATGCACCTATATCTTCCTTCTTGTTAACTAAGTAAAATATGACCATGCTACATGTTCACTTTAGTTCATAACTTTGACGACAAATGTTGCCCACTTACCCAAACCTAGTATTAGTCAGTAGGCAAGGTAAAAAAATGTCTACTGTGTATGTAAACAATTAAAAAAAGAAAACAAGTCATCATAACATGTGCAAGAATAGGAGAATCAAACCTGCTGAATTTTTTGCTCCTTTTTCAATAGCAAAGACCTTAAACATTTGGAAGAAAACACCTCTAGACTCAGCAATTGTTCTTTAAGTCTTGTCATTTCCTTTTGCAAATGCTTCACCAATTGCTTGTCAACAAGAACCTAACTCAGAAAATTGATACACAATATGGTGCGAAAAAATTGATCCGTGCCACACTAATACCAATAAATGTATAATCTTACATCGTGTTTGAATATATAGGAAAAGATGTTAGATTATGTGCAGAGATAATTAATGGGTACATTGTGTCCAATGTTATAAGAGACTAAAGGGTCACACTACCACACACCTAATTAGAACAGTTTTGAATTTACCAATATCTGTGTGGAAATAATTAATCAGTGGAATTAGTTATTTGAGAGAGAAATAAGTAATAAATAGTTATTTAAAGGAAAACTAAATATTAAGTTTAATATTTAACGGACCAGTTAATTAATAGTTAATTAATTAACTAGTAAAGTTCAGAGGGTCAAAGTGCAAGGAATGAAACTTCAATTAAAGTCATGTGCTTTAAATTGAACAGGCTTGGGCTTAGATAAGGTTTAAGTATTTAAACCTAGAAAAGACTCATTTATCCTTAGGTGATTTAATTTGCAACAAGAGAAACCCTAGCCTCATTCCCTCCCTTTCTCTCTCCCTTTGCGTCGACATCTAGAGAAGGCAAAAGCCTTTCGGCTTTTTCTATTCACACAATACACACACGCGCACGACAGTGTGTAATTTTCGGGTAATTCCAGCAGCGGTATAGCAGCTAGTTCGTTGGTGGTGCAGTAGTGGTGGACTATCTTTAGCAATCGCAAGATCACAAGAGGTATTGTTTTTCTTAACCTTTCATCTGGATTGTAGATAAGAAACTGATATGATCATTACAAAGATCCTAACCCTTTTAGGGTTTAGGGGTTGTGTTCAATACATTTCCGCTTTAGGATTGAACCAGTAGTATCAAACCCAGGGTTAGACCAGTTTGTGTCTTAGGGTGGTTTGGTCAGATCAAAACCCTTCAGTGGTATTAGAGCCTCGGCTCTATGATCTATAGTTTCTATTTTATCCTGTTTTTAGATTTAAGGTTTGTTCTTGATCTCCTGCTTGCTTCTGGTGTAAATCGAAAATCATAAAGGGCAACAAAACAGTTTGTTTTTGTTATCCAGTTGCTAAAAGATTTAATCCTACTGATCAGAAGGTTTAAACAGTTAGTTTGAACGGTTAATAAGATTGCAACTTTTGGTGAAACAAGCTTTTGATTAAGAGAATTGAACAGTTTGTTTAATTGATAAAAACCTAGTTAATTTAGTTAGTTGATTCGTTTAAGTTATATCATCTTCTACTTCATCTTGTTTCTCCTTATAAAAATCGAAAACCAAAGATATGATTAAAACAAGTTTTGTTTTTCATCTAGAATATAAAAGGTTTTATTTTAATCAGATAAGTTTAAACAAGTTTCTGATTAAACGGTTAAAAATATAATCTTTTTATTAAAACCTGACCTTAACCAAGGAATTAAACAAGTTTTTTGCGTGGCAAGACTTGGGCTCAGGTGCCACAGCCCATCTCGGCCCAAAAGGGCTTCGGCGCAGGTGGTCTACGGGCCAAGGTGGGTGTTCGGCCCAGGTAGGTTTCGGCCCAGAGGGCACTCGGCCCAGGAGGGCAACCGGCCCAGGTGTTTTTTGGGCAGAAACAGTGTTTCCGATTAAGTACAAAATTGTTAATTTTATGCGTCAAAATTAATAAGTGTTTTATATAAACAAGTAATTATATATATTTTAACTAGTTTAGTTAAAATATATAATTTTTGGATATTTGTTTATGTGGCCAGTTGAGACATTATAAATAAACTCTAAAAGGGTAAGTTTATATAAAAGGATTGAAAAAAGATGTTATTTAAATAGTGATCAGTTTTTGTCGTGTTTGGTTTTTGGTAAAACCAGTAAAAACTCGACATAGGGTTTATTCAAGTTTTGAATAAAATTATGTTTTTCAAAGTTTGTTGAAAAACTATTTTGATCAAGTTAATTTAAATAACGTAGATGATTATAATTCTCATTTTTTATTAATAGTTATTAGTCAAAAGGGTAGATGAGAATATTTAAATGAATGAGTTTTGGTGTTTGTTGCTTTTATATCGTTTATATATAACTGCGTGGTTGTTACATATATATTGCTTATATTTATGTTCTAGAATCATTAACTCGCATGTTTTCGCATAAACGTTTTTGGATTATATTTATAGTTTTTCGTATCAACTATAAATATTTAATCTAGTCGAGTTAATAGATGATTCTTTTGTGGTTGAGATACGTTGCTATAGTTTTGCCGACTTAAGACTCGTTTTTACTCTCTTCTTTCTTTTTGGTTTTGGGAAGGCCTGCGTGCCAATTACAATCCCTTTTTCATTTGTAATACTATACAGTTTGGGGGAGGCATGTGTGCCACTTACAACCCCTTTCATTATTGTAATTGTAATAGTAGTAGTTGTAGTTTTATGAAGGCGAGTGGGAGTTCGAGAAGATTTTCAAGATGATGGCTTGCATAATGCTCGGGTACTTCAGAGGAGGTGTTGGTGCATATTTGTAAATCCCTAGTTCTTATCAATAAAATATATACATGCTTACTTGAAATGTTAATTCAAATGTGTTTTGATTAATGGTTTGCATGGTTATATGTTCTAAGTGGTTATTTATGTTTATCTTAAGCTTGCAAGTACTTAATCATGTGTTGATGTGTGTTTGGAAGTTTAAGTCTGTGTGAGAGTTCATCACGTGCGTGATGTGTTCACTGCATGCGTGATGAGTCCACTACGTGCGTAGTGGAGCTCAGTGCGCACGTAGTGATTAGGTCGGTTAAAAGTTAATTAATTACCATTAAAATATAAAAGGTCATGCGTATTGGACTAACTACGTACGCAGTGCTCTGCGCCACGTACGTAGTGGAGACTAATTACGTGTTGCACTCAAATATGCGTGGAACACACTATAAATAGAGATTAACCCCGCATTAGCGCGGGAATCGCTAGAAATCAACCGGGAGCCTTACGTAATCGACCATATACGACCTTAAGCCTACTAAATCGCGAACTTAGTGTTCATTACGAATCCAAGGGCAGCCTTAAGCATTCTGTGTAAGTTCTTAGAGTTTGTTCTTGCTTCTACTCTGTGTGTTACTCTGTGTGATACTGTGTGCCGGACACCTAAGCAGATCTTAGAATCCTTAGGAGGTTTGGGAAATAGAAGTTCCGCACTATTTCTCATCCTAGATCAGTCCTAGCGTAAGGGTGTTTTAGTTTAGTTTAGAACCCCAGAACCCCCACGGTCCTACAAAGTGGTATCAGAGTCTTGTGCTTTGATTGATCACTTTTCCTTAGGTTTCGTGATCTAGGTGTCGATTAGGCCTGTTTGTTTTGTCCTTTTCGTCGGTTTTTATCGGTATTTTGGTCGAAAACAGGTCACTTTTGCGTTAAAAAGGGTTGTGTTTTTACGTTAATCGTTTGAGTTTTACCCGTGCGATGTGTCCTGTAGTACGTACATATTGACTTTCAGTACGTGCGTAGTAGGTTGTTGATCCTCTAGAATCTTCGATAGGCTGTGTGTCTGTCCGTGCGTAGTGGGTCATCAACACGTGCGTAGTGATCCTCACTTCGCACGTACTTGAGTATGTGTGTTAAACATTTTCTTAAAAATTATTTTCAGTGTTTCGTGCGTAGTCAATCCACTTCGTGCGTACCGGTTCCCCAATTCGTCTGTACCGCGTCTGTGTGATCTCTTGTCAGTCCGTACAATAGATACCTCACTACGTGCGTAGTGTTTTGAATTCGTGCGAACATCCTTTCAACTCGTGCGTAGTGTGTATGTTTGTTTCTAGTCTTATTCATAATGTCTGACATGAGTGCTATGGCTGCCAAACAAACTATAACTGCTTTAAGTAACTTGATAATGGATAACGAACAAGGTGGAATTAATAAAGTACCTAGACTGTTAACCATGGAAGACTACCCATTCTGGAAACCACGTTTTGAGATATTTATCGATGGGGTTGATCCACGGTTGCACCGGGCCATTTCTGCTGATTATGTCGTGCCTAAAGGTGAAGGGAATATCGAAGTTCCCTATGATCAGATGAGTGATGATCAGAGGAAGGCTTATGATGCAGAAAAGAAAGCCTATTCTTATTTGATCCAAGCCATTCCTAATGAGATCTTTCACCAGTTCCGACGGTATAGAACGTCACGTTCCTTGTGGAATGCGCTACAAAAGAGGAACGAGGGGAATGCATCTCTGAAAGAGCTCAAGGCATCCCAGTTGAGAAATGAGTTTGACCATTTCACTTCATACGTGAATGAAAAGCTTCCAGACCTGATTAACAGATACAACCATCTTCTTAGTGAAATGGATAGTTTGGGGGTGCAGATTTCCGAAAGACAACAAGTTGAGACTCTGTCCAAGGCACTACCCAAAAGCTGGAGGCCGTTCATCATGATTTTGAAGAATGGTGAAGGTTTTGAGGGCATGGATTTGAATGACTTCATTACTAAGTTAAAAGAGCACGAACAGGAGGAGCAAAATCTGGACAGATTGAGCAGCTATGTGCAGAATCCCTCGTTATACTGTACTGGACCCATTGCTTCTCCAGTCACTTCATCAAATGCTCCACTGCAGACAGCTTTTACATCTAACGTTACTTCTTCAAGCAAGTCTGCTTCTGAAACTCCAAGTGGACCACCATATTCTGCTCCTTCAAGCAAAACGTCTATGCCTGCTTTAAACACTGAGCATTTTAAGCATGGCATCACTGAAGAAGTAAAGGAGCATATGGGAATGCTTAGTGCGTTGGTCACCTCATATGATGATCTGCTAAAGGGTAAAATCGGAAATGCCTACCTGACTCAGGAAGACTATGACCAGATAGACAACGATGAGATGGAAAGACATGACATTCTATGGTCCTATGCTAATCTGGTAAGGAGAGCAAAGGCATTAGTCAAAAGAACGGGGATGCAGATTACAGCAACAAAAGATACAAAGCTGGGTTTCGACAAGTCAGCTGTAACCTGCTACAACTGTGGAGAAAAGGGTCATTTTGCAAGAGAATGTGAAAAGCCAAAGAACTCAGGACCCAAGTATCCCTTCAGAACATCTCCTGAAAGCTCAACCAAGGCAATGGCGGTTGTTCAAAAGGATGAGGGGATTGACTGGTCTGTGCATTTAAAAAATAATGATGCTTTTGAGGTTGCAGAGACCAACTTGGCCAGTGTTCAAGATCTGAATGATGATTCACAATCTGAAGCAGATAGTGTGCAGGAAGCTGATGATGAATTTGTTGCCAGTAAGGAAGACTCAGTGATGCCTACTGATGAGCACAACGTTACTTCAGCCTCTATGCCAGCTGCCGAACCAACGCCAGTGATTGTTCAAACTGAATCAGAAAATCCTAAGGCGTGCATGACTGGACAAGCTGACTTAAAGGTAAGTAACATTTCTGGTCTTCCCTGTGTGTCGTGCAATGACTATGTAAATAATACAGTATCCCTGAAATCTCAAGTTACTGAGCTTACCTCTAAACTGCATGAAAACTCTATCATCAAAGGTAGAGAAAAGACCTTAAAAGATAAAATTGAGAGCCAAAATAAACAGATAAGAGAATTAGAGGTAGCTTTGTTAAATAAACAGGATGCTATAGTCTTTTACATCAATCAAATTGATACTCTAAAACGGGATCTTGCTACTTCTAAAGTCGATTATGAAACTTTAAACCAGAAACTTAAAAGTTATTGAACTTCATCTTACTTGTTTGACCACATAATCGACCGGAGACCTCAAGGTTCCGATTTAGAAAAAGACAAAAAGACATACACTAAATGTCCACCACCAGTATTGAACCAACTGGTGCAAACAGATGTCTTTACTGAAGCTGACCAACTTCCTTCCAAGGTTGATGCACCTTCTGCTTCAACCTCAAAACCTAATTTAAAAATGAAGGGAAAAGTTGGTGAGCCTCAGAGGAAAGAGTTTTTCGCTCCATCTGTGTGATTCGGTTTTGTATTGTGATCATTCTGGTATGCTTATTAGTGGCCTTGAAGTTACTAACTGTTTATTGCTGAGTGCAGTACTAACAGTTTCAAGGTTCACAGATGAGGAACTCATCACATTCAAAATGGAGCCACTACGCACGAGCTACAACTCAACACGTGCGTAGTGCAGGTAAGGGCATAACGAAAGGTATTCTTATATTTGTTTGCTTTGTGCATTTTACTTTGTGCATTTTTGCTTAGTGCAATTTTTGTTGATAGAACTAGGTCTTAGGGGGAGTTTGTTGGTGCATATTTGTAAATCCCTAGTTCTTATCAATAAAATATATACATGCTTACTTGAAATGTTAATTCAAATGTGTTTTGATTAATGGTTTGCATGGTTATATGTTCTAAGTGGTTATTTATGTTTATCTTAAGCTTGCAAGTACTTAATCATGTGTTGATGTGTGTTTGGAAGTTTAAGTCTGTGTGAGAGTTCATCACGTGCGTGATGTGTTCACTACATGTGTGATGAGTCCACTACGTGCGTAGTGGAGCTCAGTGCGCACGTAGTGATTAGGTCGGTTAAAAGTTAATTAATTACCATTAAAATATAAAAGGTCATGCGTATTGGACTAACTACGTACGCAGTGCTCTGCACCACGTACGTAGTGGAGACTAATTACGTGTTGCACTCAAATATGCGTGGAACACACTATAAATAGAGATTAACCCCGCATTAGCGCGGAAATCGCTAGAAATCAACCGGGAGCCTTACGTAATCGACCATATACGACCTTAAGCCTACTAAATCGCGAACTTAGTGTTCATTACGAATCCAAGGGCAGCCTTAAGCATTCTGTGTGAGTTCTTAGAGTTTGTTCTTGCTTCTACTCTGTGTGTTACTCTGTGTGATACTGTGTGCCGGACACCTAAGCAGATCTTAGAATCCTTAGGAGGTTTGGGAAATAGAAGTTCCGCACTATTTCTCATCCTAGATCAGTCCTAGCGTAAGGGTGTTTTAGTTTAGTTTAGAACCCCAGAACCCCCACGGTCCTACAAAGTTGTGTGAGTTCTTAGAGGTTGTTCTTGCTTCTACTCTGTGTGTTACTCTGTGTGATACTGTGTGCCGGACACCTAAGCAGATCTTAGAATCCTTAGGAGGTTTGGGAAATAGAAGTTCCGCACTATTTCTCATCCTAGATCAGTCCTAGCGTAAGGGTATTTTAGTTTAGTTTAGAACCCCAGAACCCCCACGGTCCTACAGGAGGTGTCAAGGAAAGTGGGAGAAATGCATCATGAAGGCGAATCTGAGTTCTTTTTATCCTTAGGATTGACCTTAGGATTAGTTGGCAAAACTATAGGTTTTCATCTGCGTGGTTGTGTTTATTTTAATGCTTACTCATGTATGTGTGTGATGCTAAATAAACAAGTTTAATAATAGGCAATTATTAAACAGAGAATAACCACGGTTTGTGACAAACTAGAATACGACTTCAGTTTGTTAGTCGTATTAGTTAAATTTTTATAAATTTAAAGTTTTGTCAAGGTTATAAGTTTGGAACTTATAAAGCCGTTTTGTGCACCTAGTATAGGTACACATGTAAATCGTATTTTTTAAAACAAATGGTTTTAAAATAGTTTTTCAAAATTGGAAAATTAAGTTTTTCTTTTAAATTTAATTATAAAACCCAGGAAAATCTTAGATCAGTATGCTACCCATCTAATGGTACACCTTTGCTGTTAAACGGTACTCGGGTGTTGGAAGTGCCCAAACCTTGGGCATCCGGGTTCAAACCATTGCGGAAAAGGGTATGAAAGATTCTGCGATAATCGGGAGTCCCGGCCAAAAATGCACTAGAGTAGAGTTAAACATACCAGACTTTGTCTAAGTGCTCTACGAGGTTCTATGAGTCGTATCAGTTATGTACGATTGGTACAGGGTGTTACCTACCAGAAATAGCATGACTTGGCGGTAAGTGACCAAACCTTGCGTCAAATATATGAAATATGGGTCCTAGGTCTGATATATATTATTTAAGGGTTTGATGATATATGTTAGAAAAGTTTATTTGCAATTACTAATTAAACCGAGTTTTAGTTTGTAGATGGCAACCAACGTTACCAACATTAACAACCTCTCTCTTCGCTCTATCCTAGAGAAGGATAAGCTCACTGGACCAAACTTTCTCACATGGGAGAGAAATCTATGGATCGTGCCGAGGCACGAGAGAAAGTGGTACGTCCTAGAACAACCTCTGGGAAATCCCCCTGCCAACAATGATAGGACAGACGTCAGGGAGGCTTATCAGAAGCGCTCCAATAACGCCCTTGATGTTAGTTGCCTCATGGTTGCAACGATGAGTCCTAAGTTGCAGTCAAGCATGATGGAGATTTCTGCTTATGACATGATCCGCCAGCTGAGGGATATGTTCCAGGAGCAAGCCCGCATGGAGCGTTATGATGTCACTAGAGCATTTAACTCGTGCAAGATGGTAAAGGGGACGTCGGTCAGTACCCATGTCATGAAAATGAAAGGGTATTGGACCACCTAGAGAGACTTAGGCACCCAGTACCGTTGCAGCTAGCAACGGATACGATACTCAATTCGTTGTCAGATGACTATAAACCTTTTATAGTCAACTACAACATGAACAACATGGAGAAATCCGTGGCAGATCTGCATTCTATTCTTAAGACTGTGGAGCAGAGTATCGGGACCAAGTCTAAGGATGCCCTCATGATGGGCAATGGTGGTAATAAGAAGAGGAAGGGGTGCAACGGAAAGGGAAAGGGTAAGACCCAGCCCTTCCAGAATGCATCCAGGGCTAGTGATAACAACAAGGGCAAGAAGCCAAAGCTGAACAAGGCAAGAACCGAGAATCGGTGCTTCAGGTGTGGCGAGACCGGACACCGGAAGAGAGAGTGTCCGAAGGCTCACGAAGAAGGAGGCAATTCTGGCTCCTCAGGTATCGTGTGACTAGCTTCTTTGTCATTTTCTACTTGTAAAGTTTTTACGAGTATTCTAATATCTTGCAATCGTTTATTGCAGGAGGTGATGGAAAGTGAAGCGGCTTAGCATTCAAGATCCTACGTTCTTTTTCGGATATTTAATAATTCTTTTTCCTAGTTATTAAACTTATTATTCAAAGTTTTTGATTTGATTGGTTTGTTTCAAACTATTGGTTGACATTATGGTTTAAGTTTTTAAAATTTGAATTATTTGACTGATATCCGTGCACGTATGTTTTAAATGAATCAAGTTAGTCCAGTTGTGACTAAATATAACACCCCCGGCCAAGGCGCTTATCGATCTCATACTGGCGCTACCACCTGCCGGGCATGTCAGGTCTGCAGCCCAATACACCCAAACCCTTCCCTATGATCTTATACCTGAGTATGTTGTTGCCATGGTTAGAACCCATGACCTTTTATACCACTCTTTCCAGAGTGATATCACCAATTGAGCTGCAGCATGGGTTCTAACCATGGCAACAACCTACTCTAGTATGAGATCAGAGGGAAGAGTTGGGGTATACAACCCAACCCTTCCCTCTGATCTCATACCTGAGTATGTTGTTGCCATGGTTAGAACCCATGAACTTTTATACCACTCTTTCCAGAGTGATATCACCAATTGAGCTGCAGCATGGGTTCTAACCATGGCAACAACCTACTCTGGTATGAGATCAGAGGGAAGAGTTGGGGTGTATTGGGCTGCAGACCTGACATGCCCGGTAGGTGGTAGCGCCGGTATGAGATCGGTAAGCGCCTTGGTCGGGGGTGTTACAAAAAAGTGTGCAGTTTTTTGTAACACCTGTTGGAGTATGCCCACTAACGCACGTACTCCATGAGAATCACTGCCAATATAGTATGGGCCTATTGGGTCACACGCCGGGGATCAATCCTGACAGCAATGAAAGATGAGGGACTAGAAGTGTTAAAGTGGAGAAGTTGGTATGCAGGAAGATTACGCGACGCGACACTTGTTAGGGTACGCGACGGGGAGGCTTTCGCGGCGCGAAACATACGGGTACGCGGCGCGTAAATGCATCTGACAGCATGCAACTTTTGGCTCCACCACCCCATTTAACCAATGCATGGCCTTGCTTTTCTTGGCCGGTCATGGGGAGTCAAAAAGGCTTCAAGAGGTCGGTTATTGCCCAGATCTCCCTAATTCCTCTCTCTCTCATTCATTTTATTTTTATCTCAAGGCTACATGATTCTCTCACCCACTTAGAGCTCTTTTGAGAGTTTCATTTTAGAGTGCTTGAGAGTTGATTCCAGGAGAAAAGAAAGAAGAGCTTGCTGTTTTCTTTGGTGGTTTTTGAGGTACAAGATCATCAAGAACAAACTAGTACTTGTTGATTGTGGAAACCCGGTGTGGATCAACGATAGAGAGAAGCTTTAATGGAGCTTCTTGTCAACACCGTCTTCTTCAACAGGTTTCGGGAGCTAAGGAGAAAGGTATAATCTTCTTTCTCTTCTTTTACATGTTGCAAATACTAGTTATAGAGTTTGGTCCTCTTTTGGGTTTCATGCATTGCATGCTTGTACCATGGCTTTTCTTGATGTACTGTTGCTTCCGTTGCGTTCCGGTAATCCCAACAGTGGTATTAGAGCCACATCTATACTGTATTTGCACATGATGGCCTGAAAAACCCGAAAAAAGACTTTTTGTTTTCTGTACAGTAGTGTTCCGCTGCGCGGAACTGGCTTTGGTACGCGGCGCGGAAACTAGCTAGACAGATTTTTGCTTTTTGTTCGTTGTATTTACGCGGCGCGGAATTTTTATGAGGTACGCGGCGCGGACGTTCACTGAGCAGAATCTGTTTTTAAACTTTCTAATAGAAAATTTATTTTTGGGTTTTTGGCAATAAATTTTGGTTTGTGGAATTTTTGTCCAGAAATTAAAATTTGGTTTTTTGAAGTTGCCTTGTATAATGATTGGTGTATTTATATGTGGATTATTATTTTGGCATGAAAATGGTAATTGTATATACTTACATTATGTATTTATGAATATGTTTTGTCAAAAATGGTTTGGTGTTACTAATGCATAAGTACATGGGATTTTTAGTGCCTTGGGTGTTTTGAAAAATCTTAACAATTATACATAAGTTTACATGGTTTTGTGTGGCACGCCATGTTGTTGTTGTTGATTATTCATTAGTGAACTTGTTGGTTGTTCTTGTGATTTTGGTAACCATAGATATGCCCTAGACCTTGTGGATGTTTGGTTGTATTTTAATTATTCATTCATTTGGTGACTTTAAGTCACATAGTTTGTAATAGTTAAATTTATTTATTTGGTATGTAACTTTGTATTTGTGGCTTGCATGCCATTTAAATATTCCATATTATGTAATTGTACTAGAAGTTAGGATTTGTGGCTTGCATGCCATTTGTTTCCTTTTTCTATTTAATTGTAATATGGAGCAACCATCGGGAGTCTATGGAGTGACATCTTGGCGAACACAAATCCGAGAGGTCCAATGGAGATAGCGGGTTTAGTGGGAGCACATCCGAAGTCAAGGCTTTTGGTCCTTAGATGACTTTGTTTTCCGGTAGTGGCTCACGGGAAAACGCATAGGTTTTAGGGGCATGGTTACCAATTTGTTGTATGCGTGTGATGGTTTTATTATATTGTTTATGCATGAGTTATAGGACCATTGCATGCTAGAAAATTTTTGATAATAATAAAACCCAAGAGTTTTTAAAGATGGTTTAACAACTCTCGCGCGCACACTTGATTAACAAACGGATTTAACGATGGCTTAGTATCCGATTAGTGAGAACATTTGGTTATTGTCACTTTTTGTTAATCATACTCAAAATGGTTTTTTAAACCGGAAAGCAAAATCCCGTTTTCTAAATGTAAATCACACACCACCCATAAGATGACACCACCTGAATCTAGCCGTGTAAGGGTTGATTGTCGAGCTCTAACCGAGTTAGCCTTTGCATGAGCTGTGTGGAAGGTGCGTGTGGAAACTCGCAAGGTCGATTGTCGAGCTCTAGCCGAGTCGATTTTGGGCGAGGTTACCACCGTGTATCTTGATGGTTGATTTACGGTTTCAATGTAATATTTTGGATGATTGTCGAGCTCTATCCGAGTTATGCAAAATATTAATTGAGAATCGGTGTGCAAGGATCAAACATGCCAAACTTGGCACAATGGTTGTCGAGTAGGATCCCGCAAGGAACTAAGAGTTGCAATAATGGATTGCAATCGGTCAATGGTTGCCGGCCTAAATAGCTTTACCACGTGATCCGCAGAAAACCCGTCACAGTGCAAGGTTAAATAGGGTTCTTAGCCCTTGTTAAAATAGTTGTTTTTCTTAAACACATGGGTAATTATTTTAACGAGGATTTTAATCAAACTAACTAAAACTACTCTGCTTTTATAGATGACGTCGACTAGTATCAACAACACCAACTTCACGTTACGTATGTTTCTTGAGAAGGAGAAACTCGATGGGAGTAACTTCATGGATTGGTCTAGGCAATTACACATTGTCCTACGACACGAAGACAAGTTACACACTGTTGAGGAACCCCTTCCGGAAGCCCCTGCTACCAACGCAAGTAGGACCATTCTTGATGCGTATGATTAACGCGTCAAGGACACCAACGAGGTGTCTTGTCTCATGTTGAGCATGATGATTCCTAACTTGCAAAGGCAATTAGAGGATCTAAGTGCATACGATATGATGCTTGAGTTGAAGGACATGTTCCAACAATAAGCAAGGCAAGAACGGTATGGGTGTTTAAATGAACTACTTGGTTGCCGGCTGCAGGATGGTGAGAGCGTAAGCATTCACGTGCTTAAGATGAAAGCACTTGTGAAACGCTTTGAGAGGCTAGGATTTACCATTGAAAGGGAAATGGTGGTGGATATTGTTCTCCGATCACTCCCACCATCGTATGAGCAATTCATTATGAATTATCACATGCATGGTATGGATAAATCCTTGATGAAGCTTCATGGCATGCTGAAGACTCTTGAGTCTAACATGGCCAAAAGTAAGCTCACCTCGTCCACTCTCGCTAAGGCTACAAAAAGGCGAGCTACCTCAAATGGGAAGCTTGGTTCTACTAAGCTTACCATGTTCATGGAGTCGAAGGGCAATGAGATTGCGCCTCAAGATGAGACTCCAAATAGGGAAGTTTCTTACTTTTGTTGAAAGTATGGAAATTGGAGGCCACGCCTTCCCTAAGTGCCTTGATGAGCTAAGGATGCACAAGATGAGAAATATTGGCTCCGAAGCTTAAGGTACATTCATGATCAAACTCTACTCTACTTCTAAGGGAAAGTTTTGGATACTAGCTGCAACACTCACGTTTGTCACAAATTTGTTTGTTGCAAAGTGCAGGTGTTAGAGAGAAGTAGAAGATGTAGAGAGCGGGACTTCATAAGAGGAAACAAGATGGTTGTCCCTATTTGAAAAGGATTGGAAGTCGGGATCTTGCCACTCCTTGCAGCTAGTCTATTACTTTGATAGATCTATGTTTTACGCCCTGCGTGGCTAGAAACAATACATCTTATATGCCTTTGATAACGATGGATAAAATTCCTTTGTATTATGTATTTGTTGGTTTATTTGAAAGTTTATCCATGTTGTGGCATTTATTATAAGCGTTTGCTTATGAAGTAATAGATTGATCGTGAATAATTTGTACATGTTACTCTTATTGTTAAAGTCAATTTAACCATATAAATAAGACTTGCATCACCAAGCTCCATGTGGTTAGGAACTTGGATCTTTTGATCTAAGATCAATTGTTGATGGTAAACCTTATTTATTAGGCTAAAATGACTCAAACATCCTTCACTTCTGTAAGTGGGAGGAATGAAGGCTTGTTGGATTTTGTTCACATTTCTGTGTGTAGACCGTTCAAGCAAAACCTAAGGAGTAACACTGGATACTTTGTTACCTTACTAGTAAAGGTAAGAGGATGAATATGTTTAATTTGTTAGACACTCGTCTGAAGCCTTGAGAGGTGTTCAAGACACATCCGCGACAAAGTACATGACTAAGAGGGCAAACGACTATAATACTAAAATCTAATAGAGATGTTGAGGATATGGTTCTGAGTTCTGTGACCATCATAAGAATTATGGTTTTGGGTCATAATTCAATCCTCCTAGGACATATTGTTATATGGGTCGCCAAGCGGAGGAACCGGACATTCTAGTTATGGTCCGATTATGATGGGTTTTGACCAAAGTACCCAATTGTTTGGGAAGTACTTTGAGAGTGGCGGGAAATGTTCCAAAAGTCATACCAACAAAGATGGTTTAGTACGCACCTTAGATGATGATACTAGAAAGTATGTCTTTGCTAGTCCATCACAAAGTTCGAATTCCTCAACCTGTGTTTAAGGTGAGTAGGAGGAACCCGGAATCTAGAGGTGCTACTTCATTAGGTATTCTGCTGTAGCCAAGGGATATTTGAACAAGAAGTATGTTGTTCAAGAAGAAAAGGTTTCAAATATCTGCGGGTGCCAGTGGGAGTAAAGTTTACCTTGAATGGAAGAACCTGATGTTGGCACTAGCAATCAATTGTGATTGAAACTCAGCATGGCTATGCTGGAGGACCTGACATTAAATCATAATCTCTTTAAACTTGGTAATAGTTGTCATAAGGCCGGAAAGATATAGTTTTATATCTGAGGGAGACGACTTAATGATGTTTACATCAAACTACCAAAACCATAGTGGGCCTAGAGTCCGCTAAAAGGAAAGAGGCAATGAAAATGAGATGCGATCCATGAGGGGTATCCAAGTATTAGACTTGGTAGGCCCAATCCTTGGGTGGAAACTTTAAAGGTAAAAATGGTTCTTTGTAGAAAGAGACCAACATCGATAAGTTTACGACTTCGAATAACGACTGATAGGAAAGATCTATGATTGACCATGTGAAAGGTATCATATGAAGACTTTCTCTCAGTGGTTATGTCAAATATTGAGTTTGTAGACAACTTCGAATACTGACTAGTAGGAGATAGTTTTACGATGATTGATCATGAGGAAGGTGTCATCTAGAAATTCTCTACCGGTGGTTATGTTGAAGTACACTCGGATACTTGTGATTTTAGTGCCATTTCATGGCTGCGAAAACTTAATGCAAAGACCACATTCCTTAACAGGAATTTTCATGAGGAAGTTTTCATAACACTATCCGATGGTCTGTCACATTAAGTGTATCCTTGTAATGTCTACAAGCAAAAGGAGTCCCATGGTGGACTTAAATAAGTATCTCAAAGTTACAATCTTTGCTTTGATATGAAAATCAATTGTTTGAGTTTTCAATAAGCAAGGGAGATACGTGCATGAATGTCAGGGCTAGTGGGAGCATTGTTGTAATTCTAAATTTACAAAGTAATGGAGATAATGTCCTTACCTTATATTATTCAAAAGATAAAGTGAGGAATTATGTATCCATAACGACTATAGAATATACAAAACCTGTTTATGGGATCAAGAAATATTTAGAATGTTCTTGGTACTCTGTTATAAATGAAGCAAGAGTAAGTTGTTACTCTAGTGTTAGCTTCTGAATAGAATGGGATAACTGCCGATCTTAATCGGAGTTCATGATCCTACAATATATGGTGTTGTTGATCAAAATAGTTCTTAAAGCATCACTAACTCTATTAGGTTCTTCTGAGACAATGAGGGTAGGATGGCTTTACTATAAGAACCGAAGTCTCAAGTAATCAATTACCTTATAGGGTTCTTTTGAAACAATGAAGGTACAATGAATTGAAGGAAGCGCCATGGTCTCACCAACGCATACTATATGAGTGATGGTTGAGGCAGAGACGTGGTCTCTAGCAGAGTTAACACGGATAGCTTTATGGCAGATCCGCTAACTACGCTGTTGTCACGGGCTAGTGATGTTTATCATACTAGGCCTAGGTGAACAAAGCTTGAGTCTGTTTTAGTTATATGTTTGGTATACATTATCTTGGGGAACGTTAAGCAGTATTGTACATCATACTATATTGATTATTAAATGTGATTTAATAATGCGCCGAGGGCGGATATTTTATGAATCCTTACTGTGTTCCATCTTAGCATGTTTTACGCTTCCCAGAATGCTCTTTTCATTCTAAATGTCCACAGTCGGTCATTCTTCACGGGGAGGAAGTTTGAGATAAGGCTGAGGGAAGTAGTTCGTCACTATCTAATAATGGATTAGATAAAAGAGACGCAACACTTCGCCTGTGCTTGCAATGGTCAAGTGACTGGACGACCCGCACCTGAACTTACTTCATGGTTTCTATCATAAGTAAGTCAGGATGATAATATCATTTTGTCCTTAGACTGGAGATACATGTGTTCCAAAGCATGGATCTGCTTTACTTTGATTGCTTTCAAACGCAGTTCATAACTGGCTGTTATAAAGTGTGCTTTTAGCTAAAGTATGGTGTATGTGGCGGAGCAATGTAGTCAAAGGGATTCGTTCCTCTAGTTTTAGAGAGATATCCATGGGCCCTCGATGATTGAGCGCTGACGTAAAATGCATGGCCATGCTCAAGTTGTGATGATATTTGATCGATTGCAACTAGATTTTGGGTCACCATCAATCGTGATCGAGAAACATAATCATTAACGATCTGGAGATTGACATTTAACCATGTCTCGTGTTCACACGGATATCGCGAACTAAGTGATGAATGATCACTTATCTATAGGACCATTCAGTATCTGATTCTGGATTTGGTTTTTGTTCTAGATGACAAAACCCGTGCTTGTTGGGGGCAGAGATGCCTTGCTAGAGGCCGCTCTTTGTCTGTGGTTTTTGGGTACGGTGTGTCATGTGCAAGTGGGAGTCTGTTGGAGTATGCCCACTGACGCACGTACACCATGAGAATCACTGCCAATATAGTATGGGCCTATTGGGTCACACGCCGGGGATCAATCCTGACAGCAATGAAAGATGAGGGACTAGAAGTGTTAAAGTGGAGAAGTTGGTGTGCAGGAAGATTACCTGACGCGGCACTTGTTAGTGTTAAAGCAGAGGCTTCCGTGGCGCGGAAACATACGGGTACGCGGCGCGTAAATGCATCTGACAGCAGGCAACTTTAGGCTCCACGTCCCCATTTGACCAATGCATGGCCTTGCTTTTCTTGGCCGGTCATGGGGAGTCAAAAAGGCTTCAAGAGGTCGGTTATTGCCCAGATCTCCCTAATTCCACTCTCTCTCATTCATTTTATTTTTCTCTCAAGGCTACATGATTCTCTCACCCACTTAGAGCACTTTTGAGAGTTTCATTTTAGAGTGCTTGAGAGTTGATTCCAGGAGAAAAGGAAGAAGCTTGCTGTTTTCTTTGGTGGTTTCTGAGGTAGAAGATCATCAAGAACAAGCTAGTACTTGTGCATTGTGGAAACCCGGTGTGGATCAACGATAGAGAGAAGCTTCATTTTAGCTTCTTGTCATCACCATCTTCTTCAACAGGTTTCTGGAGCTAAGGAGAAAGGTATAATCTTCTTTCTCTTCTTTTACATGTTGCAAATACTAGTTATAGAGTTTGGTCCTCTTTTGGGTTTCATGCATTGCATGCTTGTACCATGGCTTTGCTTGATGTACTGTTGCTTCCGCTGCGTTCCGGTAAACCCAACAACACCCCCGGCCAAGGCGCTTACCGATCTCATACCGGCGCTACCACCTACCGCGCATGTCAAGTCTGCAGCCCAATACTACCCAACCCTTCCCTCTGATCTCATACAAGAGTAGGTTGTTGCCATGGTTAGAACCAATGACCTTTTATACCACTCTTTCTAGAATGATATCACCAATTGAGCTGTATTTGTAACACTGTACTTTTTGATTAACATAAAATAGCGTGTGGAAGCTTAATTACATATTATAATAACAAAATCAAAGATAAATACAAGATTTGTCTGATTCGGATTTACAAAATATGCCACTACAGTGTTAATTAAAAAATCAGGCTCTTTTAAAAAACTTGACACCAGAGTTTGTGGTCTGTCCAAAATCCCAGTCATCATCATCATCAAGAAACTCACTGCGGAGGATCTGCAAAACAATCTAGTGGGGAATTAGCACAAAACTAAGTGAGGGAACAAATATCTCAACAAAGTACAAGGCTAACAGCCCAACAAGCAATCAAGCTCAATTCCAAGAGGACCGGCGGTGTTGCTGTAACACCGCGATTTTGAAAACCAGATTATTCATATTTAAATTAGTAATTCAAGAATCCAAACTGCCTGGATTCGTCTGTAAACTCAAATTAAACCAAACCTGTTTTTCAAAACTTATATAAGCAGCGGAAATATTTAAAATGGCTATAACTACAAGCAAAATTAGCCACGATATACGAAACTGCAATTGGTGTTACTGAAATTGCTCACCGACCATCACAAACCAAATTATACAAACATAAGTATCATGCAAAGTGTTCCTCCAAAAGATAAATAACAACCAGTAGGTACCCAAAACTCACGTGCCTAAGTATTACCTGCAGTCATGGGGAAAGTATCTGTTAGCTAATTAAAGCTAGTGAGCATAAGATAGCACAATCAATAATACAAACATATCACATATCATCAATATATGAAACAGTGATATCCTAGCATCTCGCGATGAGCTGGCACAGGCAGAAGGAAGTATAATCTTGCAGGGTAGCTAGCTGGCTCAACACTCCTAACTGGGGAAACCAGACACATCAACCGCGCGGGTGTGTGAGCGGGTAGCGGTCCACCGTTGCGTTATGAAGTCATTGACTCCATGGGATACATCGGGTAACTGATCCCCAAATCGTACGAGGAACGTTGGGTTTGCAACCCCAAACCGTTGACGGTATCATCGACCCGTAGGTCTCAAAGTGCCCCAGCCCGAAGCTGGCCCCAATCAAGGACTATATCCAGTCCACATATCTCGGATCCAATCATAAACAATATCTGACCCATTTCGGGCCTCATAGCGCGCATATCATAACCATATAATATCCATGGTTCAATTTCATACATGCTTCTTGCATATTCATAATCATATCATAAATCATGATTCAATTGTTACGTGTGTCATGTATAAACATAGCATACATCCAGATTAATTACATTTCATGGAATTACTAACACATACGGATAACATGTAATATGGTTATATTAATTCTTATGTTATCCTATACTCACCTGAGAGGCTAGAGGCTACAGTAAACAAATATAATGATCGTCTCGTTCGTCAGGGTCGTTCGGTTCGCCTATAAGAGAATACTAGTGTTTAGTCACTTCAGACAAGTACATTAACTAATATAACTAATATGAATCCCTTAATGATGCCTTTAAACTAATTGGAACCCTAAATGAGCATCCCGTATGATAAAACGTCGAAAAAAACAGCAAACAAACCGCGCACTGTGGCTGGACAGGCCCCATGCGATCACAAGGGAGGGCCATGTGATTGCAAGGCACCCTATGCGATCGCAAGGGAATGCCATGCGATCGCAAAGCACCCCAGATTAGTGCAGTTTCGTTTTTACAGCCCCTGTTCTGTCTATTTCCAACCCAAACTCATTTCTAGCATTCCCAATTCAATTTCCAGTGTTTCCATACTATACTAGGCATCATAATGAATCCAAAAACATACATATAACAATATCTAATCAAGAATTGAAGGCTTGGGATCAAATTCTTCAATCTTTGACCCATTTGGTGATTTCTTTGAAACAAGACCAAATCAACACTTTAATTGCAAAATTTGGTTTCTAAACACTTAGAAGTGATGTAGGATCAGATTAGAACACTTGAAATCAATTATGGATGGCTAATTTGGATTTAGCCATATTTTGACCTAAAGCTTAAAAACTAAGAACATGAAAGAGATGTACTTACAAAGAGGAAGGAGATGATTAATCTTGGATTATCAACAGATTAAAACTTGTATTTGCATCAGAGATTGAAGATTGCTGGATTTCTCTTTCTTGATTTTACTTCAAAGGTTCAAGAACACAAGAGGAAAGAATGAAGTGTGTGTGTTTTGAGTATGCGTATGTGTGTATATGTGTAGATAAGGAAATAGAACCGACCCTGGTTCTAATTTATCCATAAGAGGTATTTTGTTCCCCTTCTCAACTTACAACTTAATACCCGTTAATCGTTTCAACTAACGGGGATATTTCTGAAATCCTTATTCAAAACCGTTAAATATTTTATTAAACTTATCTATTTTCGTTATAATAATTAATATCATGATTTCTTAACTATTTTAATAATAACTTAATTAATTAAATTCTAATATCCATTATTAAATTCGAGATTCTAAAACACCAAGAGTATATACGACTAGGACCTTTTTGAGGATGTTACAAATCTACCCCCCTTAAAAGGATTCCGTCCTCGGAATCTACTCTTCTGTAAACAAGTGGGGATATCAGAACTTAATATCTACTTGGTCTCTCATGTGCAGCTTGACCCGAGGTTGTGGTTACACTTTCCTAAGATCAACCGGTTATTCTTCATCCTTAACCGTTTGACCTTTGTGTCTAAGATCTCGGTGTGTTTCAATACTAAGAAAAGTTATCATAAAGAACTAAACAATTAGTTCTTTCACAAAAAAAAATTTAGAAGAAATGAAGAAGTAATTAGCACCAGACTCAAACAGAACAAGACATGGAGTTTACTAAGAATGTGCTAATTATAACATCACCTGCTATGTTTTCCTCTTCAGTTGTCATCTGATAAGCCCTGCCAGTCGCACGAGGTGTACTCTCCTTCTTTTGACCCAAAGATGATCCTCCGGCTCCTCCTGATCCCTGTCCCTGACCTGATATGCATTCTGATGAGCGATGTCCAGGTTTGTAACATTTATAACAAACAATATCCTTGAATTAACACGTCTCGGTAGTATGCTCCTTCTGCCCGCATTTGTAACATCGTGCTGTCTCTCGGGTACAGTAGCCAGTATGATTCGAACGGCATTGTGAACACCATGGAGCAGTTAATTGATTATTTCATTGACTCCCTTGTCATGGCAAAGATTCACTTCCAAAATCTGTTAACTCAGAAAATTGCTAAAATTTTCTTTTGAAACCTGCGCCAGTGGATTTCTTCTTCTGCACATATTTAATCTTTGCCTTTTTATCAAACAACAAGTAAGTCACAACCCTCGTTTTATCAGAAGACTGCTCGGTCCATTCTTCCACCGGTTTATCACCCCTTTTTAAACCCATATACTTCTCTTCCAATGTATCCATTACCTGATCAGAATAATACTTGCTGCGAAGAATCTTTAGAAAGTCCGTCCAAGTGAAGGCAACTCTCACCTCTGGAGATGTAGATGAGATCACTGTGTTGTACCAGGTAATTGCATTGCCCCTCAGTTGCTTCCGAGCAAAGCCTACCTTGTTGGATTCCTTACAATTGATGCTTTCAAAAGCTAGCTCCATCTCACGGATCCATCTTTCCGTTACACTAGGATCCCTGCTACCGTTATAGGTAGGAAGTTGGCAAGATAAGATAACACTAAAATCAGGCGATTGCTCAGATTCTACAACTGGTTGCACGGGTATCTTCTCCTCAACTGCTTTTAAACGAGCCTCTAAGTCTCTAATATAAGCCTCTCTATCCTCGTGTTCAGCCATTCAATTCTATCAAATGTTCTGGCCAACAGAACATATATAATCATACTTAGTATTACTATTATTATTATACTTCATTAGCATAATAAGTAAATAAGCAATATCATTTCAAGAATATAACACTCTTTCGCACACCCCATTACCTCCCGAGGAACACTAAACAATGGTCGGGCCTGGGTTTGAGACTGAATACTCTTACAAGTATCCAATTCACTCAAACCTAAGCTCTGATACCAACTTGTAACACCGCGATTTTGAAAACCAGATTTTTCTCTTTTAAATTAGTAATTCAAGAATCCAAAATGCGTGGATTCGTCTGTAACTCAAATTAAACCAAACCTGTTTTTCAAAACTTATATAAGCAGCGGAAATATTTAAAGTGGCTATAACTACAAGCAAAATTAGCCATGATATACAAAACTACAATTGGTGTTACTGGAATTGCTCACCGACCATCACAAACCAATAAATACAAACATAAGTATCATGCAAAGTGTTCCTCCAAAAGATAAGTAACAACCAGCAGGTACCCAAAACACACGTGCCTAAGTATTACCTGCAGTCATGGGGAAAGTATCTGTTAGCTAATTAAGCTAGTGAGCATAAGATAGCATAATCAGTAATACAAACATATCACATATCATCAATATATCAAACAGTGCTATCCTAGCATCTCGCGATGAGCTGGCACAGCCAGAAGGAAGTATAATCTTGCAGGGTAACTAGCCCGGCTCAACACTCCTAACTGGGGAAACCAGACATATCAACCGCGTGGGTGGGTGAGCGGGTAGCGGTCTACCGTTGCGTTTTAAATTCATTGACTCCATGGGATACAGCGGGTAACTGATCCCCAAATCACACGAGGAACGTTGGGTTTGCAACCCCAAACCGTTGACGGTATCATCGACCCGTAGGTCTCAAAACGCCTCAGCCCGAAGCTGGTCCCAATCAAGGACTATATCCAGTCCCCATATCTCGGATCCGTTCATAAACAATATCTGACCCATTTCGGGCCTCAAAGCGCGCATATCATAACCATATAATATCCATGGTTCAATTCATACATGCTTCTTGCATATTCATAATCATATCATAAATCATGATTCAATTGTTACGTGTGTCATGCATAAACATAGCATACATCCAGATTAATTACATTTCATGGAATTACTAACACATACGGATAACATGTAATATGGTTATATTAATTCTTATGTTATCCTATACTCACCTAAGAGGCTAGAGGCTACAGTAAACAAATATAATGATCGTCTCGTTCGTCAGGGTCGTTCGGTTCGCCTATAAGAGAATACTCATGTTTAGTCACTTCACACATGTACATTAACTAATATAACTAATATGAATCCCTTAAAGATGACTTTAAACTAATTGGAACTCTAAATGAGCATCCCGTATGATAAATCGTCGAAAAAACAGCAAATAAACCACGCACTGTGGCTGGACAGGCCCTATGCGATCACAAGGGAGGGCCATGCGATCGCAAGGCACCCTATGCGATCGCAAGGGAATGCCATGCGATCGCAAAGTACCCCAGATAAGTGCAGTTTCGTTTTTACAGCCCCTGTTCTGTCCATTTCCAACCCAAACTCATTTCCAGCATTCCCAATTCAATTTCCAGTGTTTCCATACTATACTAGGCATCATAATGAATCCAAAAACATACATATAACAATATCTAATCAAGAATTGAAGGATTGGGATCAAATTCTTCAATCTTTGACCCATTTGGTGATTTCTTTGAAACAAGACCAAATCAACACTTTAATTGCAGAATTTGGTTTCTAAATACTTAGAAGTGATGTAGGATCAGATTAGAACACTTGAAATCAATTATGGATGGCTAATTTGGATTTAGCCATTTTTTGACCTAAAGCTTAAAAACTAAGAACATGAAGGAGATGTACTTACAAAGAGGAAGGAGATGATTAATCTTGGATTATCAACAGATTAAAACTTGTATTTCCATCAGAGATTGAAGATTGCTGGATTTCTCTTTCTTGATTTTACTTCAAAGGTTCAAGAACACAAGAGGAAAGAATGAAAAATGTGTGTGTTTTGAGTATGCGTATGTGTTGTAACATCCTAATTTAGGGCCTAGTTGTACCATGCTGTACTTTGTGTTTATATACTTGTACATTGATTTTAATCAATGTATTTTGTTGCTAAATGTGTTATTTGTTAAATATACGTGATAAAAAGGTGTTATGTAAAATAGTTATAATAATAGGTAAAATTGGTATGTTAGTAACCGGTTTTAGGTAATGGTTCCAAATACATCCCCGTTAGGTAAAACGGGTAAGTGTGGGTTAAGTTGTAAGTTGAAAAGGGGAATAAAATACCCGGGGTTTAATTAATTAAACCCCTATGTCGGTCTCCTTCTTCTTATCACTTGGGAAAACAGAAAACACACAATACACATATACATTCACGTATACACACCCACACCACAAACTCTTTCACATTTCTAAGAAGGAATCAAGAAGAAAGCTTGGATTTCTAGTTGATTGTTGGATTCCTTGCTAAAAATCAGTATCTACACCTTGTGTTGTCTTCCATTTGTAAGTGATTTCATGATAATAACCTAACTTGGAGTTTATGAACAAGGTTCATCATTTTGATGATTTAGGTAGTGTTTTGGTGTGATGCTAAGTAACATGTATGAGGTATTAAAACTGAGTTTTCATCGATTTGTTGGTTAAAATTGTATGTTTCGAGGCTGTGCAGAAAACAGGGACGAAGGTCACTGTAATAGAAGTTCTTGCGACCGCAAGGGTGGTGCCTTGCGACCGTAAGCATTGTAGTAGTACATGCGATCGCAAGCAATGGTACTTGCGACCGTAAGAGTCTGTTTTGTGGTATTACCACCTAAGGGCGACGATGTAAGGCTTCCGACCGTAAGTACATAACTTGCGATCGTAACCAACCCTTGAAACATGCTTACGACCAAAAGGGACTTTCCTTGCGGTCAGAAGCGTTGTATTGGGGAAAATGGGTTCTTGTGGCCGCAAGTGCTAGTCTTGCGATCGTAAGGTGTGTGGTCATGGAAACCTTGCGACTGCAAGGCAGATCCTTGCGACCGAAAGCAGGGGTTCAACCATGACAGCTTGTGTGCTTTGTGTTTTAACCTATGTGCGCTACTTGTATGTGATAACCAAGCCTAAACTTAATGTGTTAGGTGATTCAGACGATTCTGTTTGCTCCTGGGATTCCCGGATTCATATTTGCCTCCTATAATCTCGAGGTGAGTACCGGTTAACCTTAGGTTTCGTGATAAACATGTTATAATAAGCTTAAGGTAAGTTATGGTTTATGTGTTGTTAATTTGCTATGGTATACGCTGCTATGCACTTATGTTAGGCTTGAGTAGGCCAATTATGCTATAAACTTGGTATATGATGGTATTATGGCTTTTGTAGGCCAATATGATATGTTATAGCTTGAGTAGGCCAGTTATGTTTATGATGCGGCTAGAGTCGGCCGATACGTGTTCGTGCCGGCACTTTGTTATTGTTGAGGTACGGTGATTCGCGGCCGCGGATCGGGTTCTTGCCAAACCCCGTGCCTCAACCAGGGGCTCTCATAGACTTCCCCGCTCGTTAAAGGTGCTCTCATAGACTTCCCCGCTCGTTATTGCAATGGTGGGATGCTACCCGCTCCCCCACCGGCGCGATATTATGGATGTGTTCGGTTTCCCCGAGTTTGGATCATTGAACCGGGCTTACAACCCTGCCAGACGTGACTCCTCCTGGGTAGCGGAACATCACTAGCTGTTTGGATAGACTTGTTTGATACTTTGTGATACCTTCTGCATGCTATAACATTTTTGTAACGATACTTATGTTTAATCGTTACTCACTAGCTATTTATAGCTAACCCCTCCATGTTTATGTCCAATGTACATGTAATTAGATGCTGGTGAGAACGGGGTGTCATGTTTTGGTTTATACTGCCGAAGTTTTTGGGGAACACTACTTTCTGGTTGTTTTTTGTTAACTCTGATTTATTGGGTAATGGTCGGCAGATATTTGGTAACTTCACTGGGTTGTTTTGTTTAAACACTTATATACAGTTATGTAAATAACTGAATTTAGCTTCCGCTGTGTTTTGTAAATATATCTTTTAGTTAAACGCTTAACTTTATATTTTATAAAAGTAAGATTGTGAAACGGTGGCGTTACAAGTTGGTATCAGAGCCTTGGTTTGAGGGAATTGGGTACTTTGACGAGTATTCAATCTCAAACCCAGGCCCGACCATTATTAAGTGTTCCCTGGGTGGTATTGGGGTGTGATGAGCGTTTTATGTAAATTGTTATTTGTTAAGTTAGTACTAGTATGTGATAACTGTTAGATTACTAAAGTTGTAGCTAGTATTCTTGTTTTGGTATAGAAGTTGAAACAGATGGCTAGTTCTTCCGGTAATGAGGACAGGGATGCCTACATTCGTCAGTTGGAGACTCAACTGAAACAAGCAAACGACCGAGAGTCACTACGAATCGCTTATGAAGTCTCTAAGACTGCTGGGTATAAAAATTTTATGAGCTGTAAGCCTCCGGTTTTCAATGGTGTAAGTGATCCATTTGTTGTGGAAACTTGGATTCGAAACATACGAAACGCCTTCGAATCCAGCGAGTGTGAGGAAAAGAAGAAAGTTACTTTTGCTAGACAGATGTTACGTGATCGTGTGCTTACCTGGTGGGATACGGTGGTGAGTGTTACACCGCCAGAGGTCTTGGATGCATTGACTAGGGAAGATTTTTTGGTAAAGCTCAGAAAGAAATACTGTTCAGATTACGACATGCAAAAGATTGAGGATGAGTTCCGAGCTCTCCAGAAAGGCGATAAACCCGTGGAGGATCTGATATCGAAATTCTCGGATAAGATGAAGTTTGTTTCTCATTTACTACCGGACGAGAGAGCTAAGATTAGCAAATTTGCCAACGCTTTACCTGTTGAATACCGATCTACTGTGAGGTTTGCAACAACACTGGATGCGGCTTTCGATATAGCTCGGCAGACCGAGGATGATTATAGGCAAAAGCCGAGGGCACAACCACAACAACAAGCAGGAGGGTACAAGAGAAAGTTCGATCAGTCTTCTGGTAGTAGGAGAGCTGAGGGTGGTTTTGGGATAGGCCAAGAGGTGATTCGTTCCAGAGGTCGGGAAGCTGGGACGTGGTAAAATGTGGTAGGTGTGGAGTAAAGGGTCACCAGACTCGTGACTGTAGATTCAAAGATAATGTCTGTTTTAAATGTCATAAGTCTGGACACAGAATAACTTATTGCCCTCAGTGGCAAGGTTCGGGTGCAGGTGGATCGTCTGGAGCTGCTGCTCAGAAAAAGGGAGGTGCCTCACGTCCTCAAGGGAGAGCCTTCCAAATGACTACAGACGAAGCAAAGAGTGAAGGTGATGTTATTACTGGTACTTTCTTAATTAATTTTGTACCAGCATGTGTTTTATTTGATACTGGTGCTACCTATTCCTATGCGTCAACCGTTTTCTGTGATATGTGGCAACTACCTGTTATAATGATGAAAGACTCTGTTAGAATAGAAGTAGCTGACGGTAGTCAAGTCCTTGTTACGTTGCACGTACCTCAGGTTTCTGTAACTATTGATGGGCACTGTTTTGTTGTTTCTCTACTCCTCATGCCGATTACTGGTTTTGATGTTGTTATTGGCATGGATTGGCTTACCAGTCAAAATGCCAAGATATTGTGTTCCAAAAAGTTAATCAAAATTCCACTACCTGAGGGTACTTATGCGGTGGTGCGAGGAGAAAGACCTAGATCTGACATTCCGTTGATAACTATGATTAAAGCACAGAAATCCATTGATAAAGGTTGTCATTCCTACTTGGCATATGTAATTAATGCTGAGACGGAAGGAAAGACTGTCAAAGATATCAGAGTGGTTTCGGAGTACCCTGAAGTGTTTCCTGAGGAATTACCGGGTTTACCTCCTGTCAGGGATGTAGAATACCGGATTGATCTTGTTCCTGGTGCTACACCTGTAGCTAAATATCCGTATCGTCTTGCACCATCTGAGATTCGGGAGATGATGACACAGATCCAAGAACTACTTGATAAAGGTTTCATACGCCCGAGTTCTTCACCATGGGGAGCTCCGGTGTTATTTGTTAAGAAGAAAGACGGGACCTTACGCATGTGTATCGATTACCGGGAGCTGAATAAGCGAACGGTAAAGAACAAATATCCACTACCCCGTATTGATGATCTGTTTGACCAATTGCAAGGTGCTACATGTTTCTCGGAGATTGATCTTCGTTCTGGTTATCATCAGGTCCGCGTTCATGATGATGATATTTCTAAAACTGCTTTTCGAACTCGGTATGGGCACTATGAATTCTTGGTGATGCCGTTTGGTTTAACCAACGCCCCTGCTGTTTTCATAGACTTGATGAACCGTGTGTGTCGTCCTTTCCTTGATAAATTTGTTATTGTTTTTATTGATGACATTTTGATTTATTCTAAAACTGAAGCGGAGCACGAGCAACACCTGCGTGTGGTTTTAGAAACTCTTCAGCGGGAACAACTTTATGCTAAGTTGTCCAAATGCGAATTCTGGCTGAAAGAGGTGCACTTTCTGGGTCATGTTATTTGTAGCGAAGGTGTTAAGGTCGACCCAACCAAAATTGAAGCCGTGATGAACTGGGAAACTCCTCGCAATCCTTCAGAGATTAAGAGTTTCTTGGGTCTCGCTGGATACTATTTACGTTTCATTCAGAATTTTTCTAAACATGCTAGACCGTTAACAAGATTGACTCGCAAAGATGTTACTTATGTGTGGGCTGATGAACAGGAGAAAGCGTTTCAGACTCTGAAGCAATTGTTATGTCAAGCTCCTATTCTAACGCTGCCTAGTGGGTGCGAAGATTTTGTTGTGTACTGCGATGCGTCATATGCGGGTCTCGGCTGCGTTCTGATGCAACGAGATAAGGTGATTGCCTACGCTTCGCGTCAATTGAAACCTCACGAAAGGAATTACCCGACCCATGATCTTGAGCTTGCAGCCGTGGTGTTTGCTTTGAAACTGTGGTGACATTACTTATACGGTACCAAATGTGTGGTATATTCTGACCACAAAAGCTTGCAGTATGTATTCAACCAAAAGGAACTTAACATGAGACAACGACGCTGGTTGGAGTTGATCAAGGATTATGATTGTGAAATCAAGTATCATCCGGGAAAAGCCAATGTTGTTGCTGATGCACTGAGTCGGAAAAGTTCCCCTGAAGTTGCTAAGTTCATGAGACTTACAATTGTGTCGGATATCATCGCTAAATTGAAGGAAGCACAACAGGAAGCATTGCAAGAAGCTAATCTGAAGGCTGAGACGATGATTAAATTTTCAAAGTTTATTAGAAGAAGATAGTCGAGGTTTGAAATCGTTTCAATCTCGAATATGGGTACCCAGTATTGGTGGTAATCGAGAAATCATTTTACAAGAGGCGCATAAGTCAAAGTTGTCTGTCCATCCTGGCAGTACCAAGATGTACCAGGATTTGAAGACTCTGTATTGGTGGCCTACATTAAAGCGTGATATAGCCTCATTCGTTGAAAAGTGTCAGATATGTGCTCAGGTTAAGACGGAACACCAGAAGCCCTATGGCAATCTACAACAGTTAGAGATTCCGGAGTGGAAATGGGATCATGTTACTATGGATTTCGTTACAAAATTACCTCGTACTTCTAAAGGGCACGATATGATATGGGTTATAGTCGATCGACTTACCAAAAGCACTCATTTTATTGCGACTAATGAGTCTGCGTCTATGAATCGATTAGCCCAACTCTACGTTAACAAAATAGTATCTCGTTATGGTATACCGCTGTCTATTGTTTGTGATCGAGATGCACGTTTTACGTCTCACTTCTGGAGTAGCCTTCAATGTGAGCTTGGTACGCGGGTAAATCTCAGCACGGCGTATCATCCACAAACCGATGGTCAGTCCGACAGAAAAATTCAAACGCTTCAAGATATTCTTCGAGCGTGTATACTTGAATTTGGTGGTTCGTGGGATTCTCACCTACCCTTGATCGAATTTGCTTATAATAATTCTTATCATTCGAGTATTGGTATGCCGCCTTATGAGATGCTATACGGTCGGCAATGCTGTACTCCTACCTGTTGGTTAGAACCTGGCGAAAAGCAGTATGTGGGTCCTGATATTGTTCAAATAACTGCTGATAAAGTTAAGATAGCGCGTGAGAAGTTGAAAGCGGCACGTGATAGGCAGAAGATGTACGCAGATCCTAAATGACGACCAGTTACGTTTGAAGTGGGTGACCGCATGTTTCTGAAAGTTTCACCTTGGAAAGGGGTGATAAGATTTGGTCGTAAAGGTAAGCTAAGTCCCAGGTATATTGGTCCGTTTAAGATTCTACAACGCGTTAACGATCAGACAGTATCGCTTGAGTTGCCACCTGAATTGTCTGGTATTCACAACACTTTTAATGTATGTTATCTGAGAAAGTGTAAGGTCGAAGATGATCAAATCTTACCTCTGCAAGGGTTAAAAGTTGATTCAGCTAAACGCCTTGTGGAGGAACCTGTTGAGATTCTTGATGCTAAAGTCAAGAAGCTACGTAAAAAGATGATCAAATTGGTTTTGGTAAAGTGGAAACACAATTTGGGTCCTAATTTGACTTGGGAGGCAGAGGATGAGATGAAAGATCGATACCCTCATTTGTTTGCGATAGAACAGATCCCGAGGACGGAATCTTCTTAAGGGGGGTAGATTTGTAACATCCTAATTTAGGGCCTAGTTGTACCGTGTTGTTCTATGTGTTTATATACTTGTACATTGATTTTAATCAATGTATTTTGTTGCTAAATGTGTTATTTGTTAAATATACGTGATAAAAAGGTGTTATGTAAAATAGTTATAGTAATAGGTAAAATTGGTATGTTAGTAACCGGTTTTAGGTAATGGTTCCAAATACATCCCCGTTAGGTAAAACGGGTAAGTGTGGGTTAAGTTGTAAGTTGAAAAGGGGAATAAAATACCCGGGGTTTAATTAATTAAACCCCTATGTCGGTCTCCTTCTTCTTATCACTTGGGAAAACAGAAAACACACAACACACACATATATTCACGTATACACACCCACACCACAAACTCTTTCACATTTCTAAGAAGGAATCAAGAAGAAAGCTTGGATTTCGAGTTGATTGTTGGATTCCTTGCTAAAAATCAGTATCTACACATTGTGTTGTCTTCAATTTGTAAGTGATTTCATGATAATAACCTAACTTGGAGTTTATGAACAAGGTTCATCATTTTGATGATTTAGGTAGTGTTTTGGTGTTTCTCTTTGGTGTCAAATGGGTTCCTAAGCTCCATATGATGCTAAGTAACATGTATGAGGTATTAAAACTGAGTTTTCATCGATTTGTTTGTTAAAATTGTATGTTTCGGGGCTGTGCAGAAAATAGGGACGAAGGTCACTGTAATAGAAGTTCTTGCGACCGCAAGGGTGGTGCCTTGCGACCGTAAGCATTGTAGTAGTACATGCGATCACAAGCAATGGTGTTTGCGAATGTAAGAGTCTGTTTTGTGGTATTATCGCCTAAGGGTGACGATGTAAGGCTTGCGACCGTAAGTACATAACTTGCGATCGTAACCAACCCTTGAAACATGCTTACGACCAAAAGGGACTTTCCTTGTGGTCGGAACCGTTGTATTGGGGAAAATGGGTTCTTGCGGCCGCAAGTGCTAGTCTTGCGACCGTAAGGTGTGTGGTCAGGGAACCCTTGCGACCGCAAGGCAGATCCTTGCAACCGTAAGCAGGGGTTCAACCATGACAGCTTGTGTGCTTTGTGTTTTAACCTATGTGCGCTATATGTATGTGATAACCAAGCCTAAACTTAATGTGGTAGGTGATACGGACGATTCCGTTTGCTCCTGGGATTCCCGAATTCATATTTGCCTCCTATAATCTCGAGGTGAGTACCGGTTAACCTTAAGTTTCGTGATAAACATGTTATAATAAGCTTAAGGTAACTTATGGTTTATGTGTTGTTAATTTGCTATGGTATACGCTGCTATGCACTTATGTTAGGCTTGAGTAGGCCAATCATGTTATAAACTTGGTATATGATGGTATTATGGCTTTTGTAGGCCAATATGATATGTTATAGCTTGAGTAGGCCAGTTATGTTTATGATGCGGCCAGAGTCGGCCAATACGTGTTCGTGCCGGCACTTTGTTATTGTTGAGGTACGGTGATTCGCGGCCGCGGATCGGGTTCTTGCAAAACCCCGTGCCTCAACCAGGGGCTCTCATAGACTTCCCCGCTCGTTAAAGGGGCTCTCATAGACTTCCCCGCTCGTTAATGTAATGGTGGGCTGCTACCCGCTCCCCCACCGGCGTGATATTATGGATGTGTTCGGTTTCCCCCAGTTTGGATCATTAAGCCGGGCTTACAACCCTGCAAGACGTGACTCCTCCTGGGCACCGGAACATCACTAGCTGTTGAATAGACTTGTTTGATACTTTGTGATACCTTCTGCATGCTATAACATTTTTGTAACGATACTTATGTTTAATCGTTACTCACTAGCTATTTATAGCTAACCCCTCCATGGTTATGTCCAATGTATAGGTAATTAGATGCTGGTGAGAACGGGGTTCCATGTTTTGGTTTATACTGCCGAAGTTTTTGGGGAACACTCATTTCTGGTTGTTTTTGTTAACTCTGATTTACTGGGTAATGGTCGGCAGATATTTGGTAACTCCGCTGGGTTATTTTGTTTAAACACTTATACAGTTATGTAAATAACTGAATTTAGCTTCCGGTGTGTTTTGTAAATATATCTTTTAGTTAAACGCTTAACTTTATATTTTATAAAAGTAAGATTGTGAAACGGCAGCGTTACATGTGTGTATCTGTGTAGATAAGGAAATAGAACCGACCCTGGTTCTAATTTATCCATAAGGGGTATTTTGTTCTCCTTCTCAACTTACAACTTAATACCCGTTTACCCGTTTCAACTAACGGGGATATTTCTGGAATACTTATTCAAAACCGTTAAATATTTTATTAAACTTATCTATTTTCGTTATAATAATTAATATCATGATTTCTTAACTATATCGTGTTCAATCAGGATATAAATCCACTCACCATAATCTGCACTGATGGATCACACTCAGCTGGCTAATTCACTGAGTCTTCTCAGTTCCTGAGATTAAGTGAATACAAGTCAGTATCAATTTCACAATACTAATTCATAATAAATATCATATTTATTCGTACATCACATGAATATCACATATATCACAGATATATAGAAAATCAGTATATCATATCTGAATTATCAATGAAATTCTAAAAATTCCAAATTCCGGATATATCATACGGAATTGTCATAATTCCGGATGGTTTTCTCAATTCCGAATGAGCAAGGGCATTCTATGCGATATTCCATCAATTCCGGTTAACATTGTGTTTCCTTTCTTAATTCTGAATAAATCACAATTCCGAATGTTAAGGAAATTCCGAATAAGTCCAATTCCGAGTGAATTGTTCAATTCCGAATAAATCCAATTCCGAGCAATGGGCAATTCCGATTAACATCAATTCCGATGAAATCATAGTTAAATTCCAAGCATATGCCTATTCCGACTAAAGATCAATTCCGAGCAAAGGCACATTCCGATAAAATAGAATTCCGAGTAAAGATAGTTGTTCCATTCCAATAATTATAAATTCCGATCATACAATTTCCGAGTAAGGGCAATTGTTCAATTCCGAGTATTATGTCTGGAATTCATCATAAATTCTAACTGTTTATTAGGAATTAACATCAATTCCGACCAAATTTATTTGGAAACCATAAACTCCGATTAATTCATATCCAATAACGATTAATTCATAAGTTCTTGCATAAAATCGATTTTAACTTCAATTCTTTTCTGATTTTAAGCATGCAAGAAGAAAGGTTTCCAGAAATCATATAAACATGTAATGAACATAAATTTATATAATTCTCTAACATGCAACAACCTATAATCATCAAATCATCATATTCATGTATACATTCGGAATTCATACATATTCAAGAAATAATTTCGAAGTTAAACAAATATTCAGAATCACCAATCAGTGTTCTAACCTTCTAGATTTGACAAATCAGAATTCAATTATCAATTGATGAAATGAAGATGATGTCCTTCTTTGGTGATTCTAGGCCGAGAGCTCCACACACACACACACACACACACACACTATTTGTTCAATTGCATGTAATGAGGAATGTTTGTGTGTGTTGTGACTAACTCCACCAAAACCGGCCTCTTCACCCACTAACCCAATTTTATTATTGTTTAAATTATTTATCTAATAAATAATAAAACATATTATTATCACAATTAATTATCAATTAATACATATTGACAAATAATTCACATATTCAAATGAATTCCCAAAATTAACTTAACTAATTACCTCATTAGTCTAGGTCGGTAGAGAGGGTGTTACAAATCTACCCCCTTAAGAAGATTCCGTCTTCGTAATCTCATCGCACTCGAACAAAGAAGGGTAACGAGTCCTCATATCTGCTTCAGTCTCCGAAGTCAAGTCAGACCCCAAACTGTGTTTCCACGAAGATCCGAAGGGTAATGAGTCCTCATATCTGCTTCAGTCTCCGAAGGGTAATGAGTGTCTGATTCGTATCTACACGAAGATCCTGTATCGGTAGAATCTGTGTCTGATCCTCTACATTGCACTTACGCAGATAAGAAACATTGAAAGTATCATGGATACCTGCTAATTCATCACGAAGATCCAAGGAAACAGTCTGATCGTTAACTACCCGTTTGATTATGAAGGGACCAATGTAGCGGGGAGCCAACTTCCCGCATTTACCGAAACGAATAACACCCTTCCACGGAGATACCTTTAAATAAACTTTCTCTTCTTTGACAAATGATACCAGTCGACAACGCGGATCTGCGTACATTTTCTATCGATATCTTGCATCTTTTAATTTATCCCTAGCAATAGCAACTTTATCAGCTGTCATCTGTACAATATCAGGCCCTGGAAATTGCTTTTCCCTGGCGTCTAACCAACAGGTCGGAGTTCTACAAGGACAACCGTATAGCATTTCGTATGGTGGGATACCGATACTAGAGTGGTAAGAATTGTTGTACGCAAACTTACCCAAAGGCAAATGTGAATCCCACGAACCCCAAACTCTAACACACATGCTCGAAGCATATCTTCTAAAGTCTGAATGGTCCTCTCTGACTGACCATCTGTCTGTGGATGACAAGTTGTACTCAAATTTACTCTGGATCCCAATTCCTATTGTAGTCTATTCCAAAAGTTAGACACAAACCTCGAATCTCGATCTGAAACAATAGATAACGGGACTCCATGTCTTGATACTATTTCATCAATATACAGTTGCGCCAACTTACTCAAGGAAGCAGTTTTAGCAGTAGCAAGAAAGTGTGCACTCTTCGTTAATCTGTCAACTATTACCCAAATCATATCATGACCTTTCTGAGTTGGTGGAAGTTTCGTTACAAAATCCATCGTAATATGATCCCATTTCCACTCAGGTATTTCCAACTGTTTCAAAGATCCATATGGTTTCTGATGTTCAACTTTAACTTGTGCACAGATGTGACAAGTTTCAACAAATCTAGCAATATCCGTTTTCATTGTCGGCCACCAATAACGAGTCTTCAAATCTTGATACATCTTCGTACTGCCCGGATGTATCTACAATCTAGACTTATGAGCCTCATTTAGAATTAATTCCCTCAAGTTTCCAAATTTCGGTACCCAGACTCGTGTATGATAAACCTTCAAACCACGCGAGTCATTAGTTAACTCATGTTGTCGTTTAACCATCAATTCATCTTTTAGATTTTCATCCTTTAAAGCTTCAAGTTGAGTAGCCAAAAGTTGATCTACCAAATCAGACTTGATTTCTAGTCACATAAATTTCACAGTATCTGAAGATACCTTTCGACTGAGTGCATCTGCAACACCATTGGCTTTTCCCGGATGATACTGTATGTCACGATCATAATCCTTGATCAGTTCTAACCATCAGTGTTGTCTCATGTTCAGTTCTTTCTGAGTAAACACATACTGTAGACTTTTGTGATCAGTGCAGATCGTACATTTCGTTCCATACAAATAGTGTCTCCACAGTTTCAAAACAAATACTACTGCTGCTAACTCCAAATCATGAGTCGGTTAATTTTGTTCATTTGGTTTTAACTGTCTCGAAGCGTAAGCAATTACCTTACCTCTTTGCATCATAACACAACCCAATCCAGCGTGAGAAGCATCACAATACACATTAAAATATTCTGAACCCTCTGGCAACGAAAGAACAGGAGCTTGACACAATAATTGTTTCAGAGTCTGGAAAGCACTCTCCTAAGCTGAACCCCACTGGAAAGGAACATCTTTTCGAGTCAACTTGGTCAACGGACCGGCAAGTTTAGAAAAATCCTTGATAAACCTATGGTAATAACCCGCCAATCCAAGAAAACTCTTTATCTCAGTTGGTGTTTTCGGAACACTCCAATTCATCACCGCTTCAATCTTGGACGGAACTACTTTGATACCATCTTGGCAAATTACATGCCCTAGAAATTGAACTTCACGCAACCAAAATTCACATTTTGAAAACTTGGCATATAAATTGTGTCGCTTTAAAATCTCCAAAACTTGTCTCAAATGTCGATCATGCTCATCCTCTGTCTGAGAATACACCAAGATATCGTCGATAAACACAATAACAAATTTATCTAAGAAAGGTCTGCACACGCGATTCATCAAATCCATAAAGACAACAGGCGCATTCGTCAAGCCAAATGGCATCACTGAGAATTCGTAATGACCATATCGAGTACGGAAAGCAGTCTTTGGTATATCCTCCTCTGCTACTCTGACTTGGTGATATCCTGATCTCAGATCAATCTTTGAGAAGTACGAAGCCCCTTGTAGTTGATCAAACAAATCGTCAATTCTGGGCAATGGATACTTATTCTTGATGGTTCTCTTATTCAAATCCCTGTAATCAATACACATACAGAGAGTCCCATCTTTCTTCTTTACAAACAATACTTGTGCACCCCACGGCGAAGAACTCGGGCGGATAAACCCCTTGTCTAGCAGTTCCTGGATCTGAGTCATCATCTCCCGGATCACTGAAGGAGTTAAACGATACGGAGCTTTCGCGATCGGTGTAGTTCCAGGTATCAGATCAATCTTATACTCAACATCCCGTACAGGTGTCAATCCCGGTAAATCATCTGGGAAAACCTCTGGGTATTCTGACACTACACGAACATCGGTAACCGGCCTCTTTTCCTTCTTCACATCAATGTCATAAGCCAGAAATGACGCACACCCTTTGGCTAGAGATTTTCTAGCCTTCATATACGAGATGATTGGAAAGGAAGAAGAAGATCTATCCCCATGAGCCACGACATGCGACCCGTCAGCCAAAGGAATAGTAATTAGTTTCTTGTGACACTGGATACTAGCTCTTTGGTGACTTAGCCAATCCATGCCTAGTACTAAATCAAACCCTGGTATAGGCATCAGCAAACAGTCTACAGGCAAACTAGTACCATCAATGTCTATTGACACCCCAGTCACACAAGAAGTTACAGGAACTATCTTACCATCTGCTATCTCTACTTCTAAAGGAGTAGTAATCAGAAAAACAAGCAGTTTCAACTTATCACACAGAGATACAGACATAAAGGATCTATTTGCACCATAATCAAATAACACACGGGCAGGCACAGAGTTTACAAAAAACATACCCGTGATTACATCACTGTTCTCGGCGGCTTCAGTAACCGTCATCTTGAAGGCTCTCCCTTCCGCAGAAGGTGCAGCCTTACGCTTCTGACATGCAGAAGACGATCCCCTGACAAGAGCTACCTGCTGATCTCTGCTTAGTGCAAGCCCCAGATCTGTGACCTTCCTCATGACAATTCCAGCAAACATTCGTCTTAAACCGACAGGCAGATGGCTCATGACCAAACTCCCCACATCTTACACACCGTTTAGTCTTAGGTGTGCAAGGACCAGTGTGGCGAGACTTACAAGGTCCACACCAAGGTTTATTCTGATAAGATCCCGAACCTCGAGATTTCTGTTCATTCCGATTCTGGTTTCCCTGCCACTTGCCTTTATTACCACTCTGATTTCCTCCAGACTTGTGAGATAACCCCTTCTCATGATTCATTCTTTCTCGAGCCCTCACGTCACCCTCAGCAGCTCGAGCAATAGTAAACGCCTGTACCAAAGATGTTGCCATTCGGGTGTTACCCCGATATTCAGGCAACAAGGCTTGAATAAAGTGATCTATCTGAGAAGGCTCATCAGGAACCCACTGTTTTGCAAATCTCAATTTTTCATTGAACTTTGAAATTAACTCATCAACCGACATTTTGTCATCATGCACTAGATCAAAAAACTCCCGCTTCACTTTGGATAGATCATACATATTACAGAATTGCTCACAAACTTGATCTAGAATTGATCCCAAGTAACAAAGTTCACAACTTCCCTAGAAAAATGAGCAGTTAAAGAATCCTACCATGCTGCAACTTGACCTTTCAGTCTCCGAGTTGCGAATTTCACCCTATCAGACTCCTCACAGTTGCAATCATCTAAAGCCTTCACCATCTCTCTTAACCAATTCAAAGTATCAGTTGGGTTGGAGCTTCCACAATACTCCGGAGGTTGACAATCCATAAAATCTTTATATTTCCCTTTCGGTTTAAAATCTCCTTGCGTTGGGTACGAAGGAATAAAAAAGTTCTGCTGATGGGGTTGGTGAGGTTGATAAGGCTATGTCACTTGTGGCATTGACACGTATGGTAAGGTTCCAAAAGGTGTTGACACTGTGTTAAACTATGTGGCAATGTATACAGGAGGTGGTATAGATTGGGTAAACACAGCTGACTCTCGGGGCATGTGAATAGTTTGGGTTTGCCAAGATGACTGAGTCTGTTGTTGCTACTGTTCCAACTCTTGAACCCAGTCTCTCAAAGTTTGCAGAGTATCTTCCAATTGCAGAACATAATCTTGCTGTTCAGATTCACCATTATGTGAAGTACCAACTATGTTGTGCTGTTCATTAGCTGCAGTAGAGGATTGATTATTTCTTCTGGGGGACGTAGGGGTAGTTGTCTGGTTCACATTATCAGCCATATCTATTCTATACATAACATCTCACCAGTTGTTAGATATAATCCGTTAGTATAAGCACACTAACCACCCTCAAATCTACACTACTAATTACCCACCCTAGGAATACTGGACTGACTAGATCCTCGGTTCGAGTATGTTAGCATCAAATCCTATTTTAATTAATAGACAGGTTTGATTTAGGTTTGATATTGATATCTCTCCAACAGTTTTTTTTGTTACCCAGTTGTAAAAGGTTTAATCCTATTGATTAGAAAGTTTAAACAGTTAGTTTAAACAGTTAAAAGGATTATGATTCTCGATAAAAACAAGTTTTTGATCAAGATAAATTAAATAGTTTGTTTTAATTAATAAACCTAGATAATCTAGATAGTTGATTAGTTTATGATATATAATCTTCTGCTTCATCTTGATTCTCCTTGATAAAATCGAAAACCAAAGGAATAACAGAAACAAATTTTTGGTTTTTCTAAAGAATAAAAGGTTTAATCTTTAAACCAGATAAGTTTAAACAAGTTTATATTTAAACGGTTAAACGATAAGCCCTTTTATTTAAAAACTGATATTGACCAGGATTTTAAACTTTTGTTTAAAAGGATAGAATTTAGTTTTTGGGTTTGTTAATTATTAATGGAACAGTTTTTTGTCACATTAATAATTGAAAGGTTTTGGTTTTTGGTTAAATCCAGTTTTTAATCAGGATATTAAAACTAGTTAGTTTTAATAGATTAAAATGATTAGATTTTAAAATTTTTAATTTTGTATTAATCGGAAAAGAAACCAAGGCCACCACCATAGCCGACGACGGCAGCCCAGGTGCGGCGGTCGCAAGTGGCGGTTGCAGGCGGCGGCGACGGGTGGTCGGAGGTGGTCAGCGGCGGTCGGCGGTCGTTCGGCGGCAACTGCATGGCGATGTGGTGAGGATTTGGCCCAAGCACCATGGCCCAAGTGGGTTCTCCTCCCAAAGTGATTTTTCGGCCTAGGGGGTTCTCGGCCCAAGGTGGCTTTCAGCCCAAGTAGGGTCTCAGTCCAAGTAGGATCCGGCCCAAGAGGTTTCTCGGCCCAAATATAGTAGGCCCAAATTGGTTTTCCGATTAAATACAAAGTTATTAATTTTAAGTTTTAAAATTAATAAGGTTTTTATAAACTAGTGATTATATATATTTATATTAGTTTAGTTGAAATATATAGTTTTTAGATGTCTATTTATGATGTCAAGTTGAGACGTTATAAATAAAATCTAAAAGGGTAAGTTTATATAAAAGGAGAAACTAACAAGATGATGTTATTCAAATAATGATCAAATATTTTGTCGTGTTTAAGTTTTTGATAAAAACTAGTGAAAAACTGTTGAGAAGATTATAATTCTCATATTTGATTAATAGTTATTAATCAAAAAGGTAGATGAGAATAGTTAAACGAATCAGGTTTTATGTTTATCGCATAGTTTACCGTTTTATATATGTATAACTGCGTGGTTGATTATATTTTATATAATTGCATGGTTGTGATATATATATATATATATATATATATATATATATATATATATATATATATATATATATATATATATATATATATATATATATATATATATATATAGCTATAGTTTTGCCGACTTAGGACTCGTTTTTTTATTCTTCTTCTTTTATTTTTGGTTTTGGGAAGGTCTGCGTGCCAATTACAATCCCTTTTTCAATTGTAATCTTGTACTGGTTCGGGGAGGCCTGCGTGCCGCTTACAACCCCTTTATTATTGTATTAGTAATAGAGTAGATGTTTTTTTGTCCCATAATCAAGACGGAATTCAAGAAGATTTCCAAGATAGTGGTTTGCACAGTGATCGGAAACTTCGGAGGAGGTGTCAAGGCAAGTGGGAGCAATGCATCAAGAAAGTGAATCCAAGTCCTTTATCCTTAGGATTGACCTTAGGACTAGTTGGCAAAACTATAGGTTTTTATATGCTTATTATCTGCGTGGTTGTGATCCTTTTATACTTGTCCATATTTCTATGTGATAATGTGAAAAAGGGTTTAATAATAGGTAATTATTAAACAAAGAAAAACCACGATTTATGACAAACTAGAACACGACTTTAGCTTGTTAGTCGTATTAGTTAAATTTTTACGAATTTAAAGTTTTGTCTAGATTATAAGTTTGGAACTTATAAAGCCGTTTTATGCACCTAATATAGGTACACATGTAAATCGTATTTTTAAAACAGATGGTTTTAAAAAGGTTTTTCAAAAACTGGAAAATTAAGTTTTTCTTTTAAACTTAATTATAAAACCCAAGAAAATCTTATATCAGTGTGCTACCCATCTAATGGTACACCTTTGCTATTAAACGGTACTCGGGTGTCGGAAGTGACCAAACCTTGGGCATCCGGGTTCAAACCATTGCGACAAAGGGTATGAAAGATTCTGCGATAATCAGGAGTCCCGGCCAGAATTCATATTGTGTTAGGTGGTGCGATCTATTTTGGTGATAATCGGGAGTCCCGGCCCAAAATGCACTAGAGTATAGTTAAACATACTAGACTGGGTCTAAGTGCTCTACGAGGTTCTAGGAGTCGTACCAGCTAGGTACGATTGGTACAGGGTGTTACCTACCAGAAATAGCATGACTTGGCGGGAAGTGACCAAACCTTGTGTCAAGTATGTGAAATATGGGTCCTAGGTCCGATATATATTATTTATGGGTTTTGATGATATATGTTAGAAAAGTTTATTTGCAATTACTAATTAAAACAGGTTTTAATTTGTAGATGGCAACCAACGTTACCAAACTTTCTCACTTGGGAGAGAAATCTCCGGATCGTGATGTGGCACGAGAGAAAGTGGTATGTCCTAGAACAACCTCTGGGGAACCCTCCTGCCGACAACACCAGTGCAGAAGTCAGGGAGGCTTTTCAGAAGCGCTCCAACGACGCCTTGGACGTGAGTTGCCTCATGCTTGCAACGATGAGTCCTGAGTTGCAGTCAAGCATGATGGAAACTACTGCTTACGACATTATCATCCAACTGAGGGACATGTTCGAGGACCAAGCCCGCACGGAGCGTTATGATGCCACTAGGGAATTTAACTAGTGCAAGATGGTGAAGGGGACATCGGTCAGTAACCACGTCATGAAAATGAAAGGTTAGATGGACCACCTAGAGAGGATTGGGCACCAAGTACCATTGCAGCTAGCAACCGACACGATACTCAACTCGTTGTCAGACGACTATAAGCCTTTTATAGTCAACTACAACATGAACAATATGGAGAAATCCGTGGCTGGTTTGCAGTCTATGCTTAAGACAGAGGAGCAGAGTATCGGGACCAAGTCTAAGGACATCCTCATGGTGAGCAGCGGCGGTTATAAGAAGAGGAAGGGGCGCAACGGAAAGGGAAAGGGTAAAACCCAGCCCAGCCAGAATGCACCCAGAGCTAGTGACAACAACAAGGGCAAGAAGCCAAATCCAAACAAGGCAAGAACCGTGAATCGGTGCTTCAAGTGCGGCGAGGCCGGACATTGGAAGAGAGAATGTCCGAAGACTCACAAGGCAGGAGGCAAGTCTGGCTCCTCAGGTATCGTGTGATTAGCTTCTTTGTCACTTTCCACTTGTAAAGTTATTACAAGTATTCTAACATCTTACAATTGTTTATTGTAGGAGGAGATGGAAAGTGAAGCAGCCCAGTACTCGAGATCTCACGTGCTTTTGCGGATATTTTAATAATTCATGTTTTTAGCTATTAAATTTTTATTTTTTGGATATTGGTTGCTTTTTTTTATTCAAAACTCTTGGTTTGACTTTTATGGTTTAATACTTGAAACTTTGGATTATTTAGCTTAAATCTGTACACGTGTATTTAATGAATCAAGTTAGTCCAGTTGTGACTAAAGGGTACTAATAAGTCAAGTTTTGACTTAATAGGTGATTCATAATGATTTTATGCAAATAATTGTTGTAGTTACTTAATTCTCACTATATAAATACTTAGATAAACAAGTCGTGTTTATGAAATTAGATAAGTCTTTCTAATTTACAAGTATTTAAGAATTTTATGAAAGACAGATGTTCAGAGCATCGAACATGATCAAATAAGAAATAATAGTTATTATTTCCAAATAAAAGTTTTTGGACAAAACATTTAAGAAAGTATAAAGGTGATTATAATAGTTATTATGATCAAGGTTGTCTTATACTAAATGTTTTAGAAATTTAAAATATCTTTACAAATGTTTTAGAAATTTAATGAAACCACATTCCGTAAAAGTTCTGGTTTCGTAAAACGTTTAAATTTCTTACAAAAACTGAGAAAGTGTTTAAAAACACAAGTTTTAGACGCATTAGTCAAGGATTGACAGAGTTTAAAAAGGGTGTTTTAAGGTAATGCACTTTTTCATAAAAGATAGTGGGAGCATCTTGACTAGTGTATTTATCAAGTTATCAAGTATTGATCTAACTAGTATGATAAATACAAGTATGAACTTTTAAACTATATAATTATCGGATGATTTTAGAAGTGATCTAAAATAAGAGTTCTTGAAAGGGAACTAATCCGAGGAACGCATGACTTATTAAAAGGTTCTCAATAAGGAAGTCATTGGAAAAGTTTTAAGGTCAAGACATGACTTAAATGGGAATTATATATAAAAATGTTCAAAAGGTCAAGATAATTAATGTTGGTGGTTGATTAACGTTAGAGATGATAAAATAGGATATTTTTGTATCCTTTGTACTGAAATTAGATAAGTGTTTGTGTACACTGGGAATCTAATCTCAAGTTTACAAGTTTGTGTAAATGGTTTTATCATTTCAAAAGGGAGGATATGAACCTAGTAAGGTTTATCACATCTACAAGTGTAATTATAGTTTTAATTACAAGGGGGTTATTTTATAAACTCAGAAATTTTGGAGTTATTTTCCAGTTCTCCAAGTTTAAGGAATTATAAAATAAGTAAGTCTAGAATTGGTTTTTGGGTTGCGAAACCGGTTTATAGCAAAACTAAGAAGGAGTACCTTAAAGTACTAGTCTTGAGTTTTAGGTTTATATGCATATTATTTTCTCTGTAATCCGTGATAAGTTACAATGTAAAATAATAATGTAATTCAAATAAACACTGTGAATTGAGTCAATGAAATGGTGGAAATTATGTATCTTTCTTCCAGAGTGGAATATGGAGAGTGCAGAAATTAGTTTCATTGTTCTTCACCATTTTGTATGTTTTAGACCATCCAGGAATAATCCTTGTTTATTCAAAACATTATCCGTGACTACTTATCTTGGTGGAAACCTTGATAGGGTTGTAAAGTCATCGTAATTTTGGGGTAGATTCGAAGGTATATCGAATATAGCTGCAAAATTCTTTTGCGGACCAAAATTTACGTATATTCGTTAGGATTACGAATATTGGATTAACCCACCGTGAAAAATACTTCGTGGATTCATGCCAAAAGTATTTATCACATAGGTTATCCTTAAATCTGAAGTATTTGGTTTGGGATGCGGTAACTGTTGTCTCCTTAGTGCGTCTTAACACCACGCCGTAACAGGGTGGTCATAAGGGGCGTATCTAGATTCAGTGGGAGCCGTGTTGCCAAATGCAAATATGCAAGAAGGTATTTGCACCTCCTTTTTAGGAGAGATATTTCTGGCCCCTTGACTGATTAGAGAAACTGGTAAGTGTACGGCCGTGCCCAAACGAACTGGTTTGTTCTTTGTCGTTTATCACGCAGTTTTGAAATCAAGTATAACATAATTCTTGAGATTTTGAGCTGACACTCTCCATGCTCATGCTCAAAATTGAAATAATGCGCTGCAAGGGACAAACCTATAATAAACGTACCCATTCATAAACACGTAGTTTATGATAGTTGATTCATGAACAAGTTAGTTCATGATAGATTGCTCATAAATAGTTGTTTTATGAGAGTTTACATTATCACAAGTTTTTGGGGTATAAGAGTTCTTATGACCCGGTTATCCTAAGTGTCTGGCTAGGGACCTCCTTAAGCTAACAATGTACAGTAACTATTACTTATCTTGCACAAGTGAGAGTCTGTTGGATTATGTGCAGAGATAATTAATGGGTACATTATATCCAACGTTACAAGATACTAAAGGGTCACACTGCTACACACCCAAATTAGAACAGTTGGAATTTACCATAATTCTGTGTGAAAATAATTAATCAGATGGATTAATTATTAGAGAGATAAATAAATAATTAATCAGTCGAATTAATTATTAGTAAGAAAAGAAATAATAAATAGTCATTTATTATTTAAAGGGAAATTAAATATTAAGTTTAATATTTAATGGACCAGTTAATTAATTAACAAGTAAAGTCTAGGGGGTCAAAGTGAGAGGAATGAAACTTCAACTAAAGTCATGGGCTTTAATTGAATGGGCTTGGGCTTGAATAAGGTTTAAGTATTTAAACCTAGATAAGGCTCATTTTAGCATTAAGCATTCAAAAAGGAATCAAAGGAAAACCCAAGCCTCTCCTCCTCTCCCTCTCGTCGACCTCTCTCTCTCTCTCCCTTCTCGTCGATCTCGAACAACACCCAAGGGGTATGTTCGGCTTTGCTTGCGTCAATAAACACACACACGCAAGGTTTGCGTGTCTGATTCTCGGGTAATTCCAGAAGCGGTCTAGCAGCCACTTCATTCGTGGTGTAGTAATGGTGAACTAACTTTAGCAATCCCAAGATCAAGCAGATATTGTTTTTCCTAAACCTTTTATCTGGATTGTTGTTAAGAAACTGATATGATCATTAGTAAGATCCTAACCCTTTTAGGGTTTTAGAGGCTTATGTTCAATCTGTTTCCACTTTAGGATTGAGCCAGTAGGATCAAATCCATGGCTTGACCAGTTTAGGTCATAAGGTGGTTTGATTAGATTAAAACCCTTCAAAGTGTTTAAATATGTGACCATATGTTTTTTAAAGTCAAGTAAATGTGTATTTCATATGACTATTGTTCACCCAAAGGTCACATGAATGTAATGTTTGTGTGGCGTTTTGTAATATTCTGTCACACAAGGCATTTTAATTTTGAGGATTTAGTCACATAGTTGTAATTAAAAAGTGACTAAAAGTGTTTAAATGTGTGACCATATGCTTTTAAAAGTCAAGTAAATGTGTATTTCGTGTGACTATTGTTTACCCAAACGTCACATGAATTTAATATTTGTGTGACGTTTTGTAATATTCAGTCACACAAGGCATTTTAATTTTGAGGATTTAGTCACATAGTTGCAATTAAAAAGTGACCAAATGCGTTAAAATGTGTGACCATCTGTTTTTAAAGTTAAGTGAATGTCTATTTCGTGTGACTATTGTTCACCTAATGGTAACATGAATGTAATGTTTGTGTGGCGTTTTCTAATATTCAGTCATACAAGGCATTTTAATTTTGAGAATTTAGCCAAGTTGTAATTAAAAAGTGACCATATGTTTTTAAAGTCAAGTGAATGTCTATTTCGTGTGACTATTGTTCACCCAAACGTCACATGAATTTAATATTTGTGTGACGTTTTGTAATATTCAGTCACACAAGGCATTTTAATTTTGAGGATTTAGTCACATAGTTGTAATTAAAAAATGACCAAATGTGTTAAAATGTGTGACCATATGCTTTTTAAAGTCAAGTGAATGTCTATTTCGTGTGACTATTGTTCACCCAATGGTACATGAATGTAATGTTTGTGTGGCGTTTTGTAATATTCAGTCACACAAGGCATTTTAATTTTGAGGATATAGCCAAGTTGTAATTAAAAAGTGACCAAATGTGCTAAAAATGTGTGACCATATGATTTTTAAAGTCAAGTGAATGTCTATTTCATGTGACTATTGTTCGCCCAAACGTCACATGAATTTAATATTTGTGTGTCGTTTTGTAATATTCAGTCACACAAGGCATTTTAATTTTGAGGATTTAGTCACATAGTTGTAATTAAAAAGTGACCGAAAGTGTTTGAATGTGTGACCATATGCTTTTTAAAGTCAAGTAAATGTGTATTTCGTGTGACTATTGTTCACCTAATGGTCACATGAATGTAATGTTTGTGTGGCGTTTTAAAATATTCAGTCACACAAGGCATTTTAATTTTGAGGATTTAGTCACATAGTTGTAATTAAAAAATGACCGAAAGTTTTTGAATGTCTGACCAAATGCCTTTTAAAGTCAAGTAAATGTGTATTTCATGTGACTATTGTTCACCTAATGGTCACATGAATGTAATGTTTGTGTGGCGTTTTGTAATTTTCAGTCACACAAGGCATTTTAATTTTGAGGATTTAGTCACATAGTTGTAATTAAAAAGTCACCAAAAGTGTTTAAATATGTGACCATATGTTTTTTAAAGTCAAGTAATCTGTATTTCGTTTGACTATTGTTCACCCAATGGTCACATGAATGTAATGTTTGTGTGGCGTTTTGTAATATTCAGTCATACAACGCATATTATTTTCAGGATTTAGTCACATAGAGGTAATTAAAAAGTGACCAAAAGTGTTTAAATGTGTGACCATATGCATTTTAAAGTCAAGTAAATGTGTATTTCGTGTGACTATTGTTCATCCAATGGTCACATGAATTTAATTTTTGTGTGGCGCTTTGTAATATTTAGTCACACAACGAATTAAGAAAACAGTGGCCGAAAGTGTTAATAAGTGTGACCATATTATGTAAGGGCACCTTTTAGTCATATTTATGAAATCAATAATTTGTGTCACAGTATATATATATATATATATATATATATATATATATATATATATATATATATATATATATATATATATATATATATATATATATATGTTTATTATAGAAAACAAAAAAACAAAACTAATTCGAATTACACAACAAAATTGGAACGTGTATAAGTAAACGAAATACATAATCGTAATAAAATAAAATTGTACACTATCATACTTTTATCGAGTTATACATTTAACAATCACAAATCTAAAATTTTTTTACTCTTCCAGTTGGGGCTCACTTTTTTTGTAATACTATCAGTTGTCACATAAACACCTTTGCACTTTGTTTGTAATTTAGGTGCAACTGTGTTCTCGCCAATCTTCTCTACCGTATTTGGTGGTGTAATTTCCTATAGGAAATAAAATCCGCATGTATCAAACATTACATTAAATATGATGAATAGTATATATAGCTAGGTTGATAAAACAGAAACCGTTTCATCAATAATAACTTGTTCCATTGGCCATGCGAAAAATCCACCTACTGCGTCCTTGACTTTTTTGAAACCATTCTTTCCAACATCTGGTATGCATGTTGCATCCACTAACGATTGGTCAATTGAAACTTTGTAGCAATTCTTTGGAAGTGGTGCATTATGAAGAGTTTATTTTCCATCAGTCTTGTATACAGTTCCCAAAGTAATAACACTTGTTCTCTTTGAGTGCCACAACTTACACTAATTTCCTAAAAAACACACAATGATAAGAACAAGAAAGCTACACAACAAAGAATGATCCGCTAATGCAACAAATTAAGATCTATCAGCTATTTAAACTATAGAATATAATAAATAAATGATCAGCTAGACAAGACACAATGATTAGGTGATAGAGCAAGACAACTGATCACACAAACACACATCAGCTGATCACACAAACACACAATATATGAACATGTGGAAATACATACTTGTACTGGTGCTAGAGATATATTTTCTTGCGATTCAGGGTCTTGACGTCGAGACGTGTTTCTTTGTGATCCAGGCTTTTTGTTAGATTTGACAGTTTTAACCTTTTTCTATATGTATAAAACACGTTAATTAAACGCGACATGTATGTAAAATTCAAAAATCACAGGGGGATATATACAGGGTAGATGTTTTATTACTTATAATTCTTTCTAGTTCGTTGCTAGAAGTTGCAAGTCCATTAGACTTCTGAATGCTCGGCTCCATCTCACATACAACATCATCACTTAACGGTGTTTTGCCTCCATCTCCATTAGACAGCTGCAATAGAAATTAAGAAATGCATTTGTTAGCAACACAAAATGTAAATGTTAGCATAATTGGAAAAAAGTCTTTCCTTTGATGTCAAAGACCGTATCATCTCCTCTTGTGCCTTCAACTGACCACTCAGATAAGCAAGCATTTCTTTTGTTTCTGTCACCTCGTTGGACAAATTCTGGATTACTACTCCCTTTTCTTGACGCTCGCGTCTCTCATTATCGAGTTGACATTCAAGTAACGCAATTCTTTAATCTAATGCAACTGTTTCGAGGAAGATCAAAGTACTTATTGTATGTCACTCCACCTCCAACTCCTCTTGCATAACCTCCCTTTTACCAAATACAACTGTCAGGGCATCAGTACCCTGAGCAACCTGCAAGGTTCCTTCTTTGATCTTGTCCTCAGTATCAATCTACATATATGGAAAATAAGTTATTATTGATGGTCCCGTATTAATTACGGATGAAGCAATGCTAACTTACTTGTGTGTGTTTGTGTGTGTGTTCGGTTGAGAGAGTGAGAGCCGAGAGCTTGAGAGAGAACACAAGACACAAGATATGAAAATATGCAAAGCTTAATTGATTATGAGTTGGGAAATGCCTTTTATAGCATTTCCCAACTTTGGTGTATTTACATATTACACCCCTCACTTTAATAATTCTAACAATATCCCCCTAAGTGAGGTGTGTAATCATTCACAACAAATAAATACATAAAACTATTCATAAGCAGATTTGTTGCGAATGCCGAATGCCACTTGCCACTTGCGTATTTTCCTTCTGCTTGACAGAGTCGTTCTCATCCTTTCTATAGCACGATAGGCTTCAGAATGTTCTTCATCAGTATAGGCTGCTCGGTTTTCCCAAACTTTCTGATGTATCTTATGATGGAGAATTTTCAAGGTGCCGTCTGAATACTCCATGAGTTCATCAAGTCTGATGAAGATCTTTTCGCCTTTTGTATTCTTTGAGACGACTCCTCGATCACCTTTGAAGTTTGGATGCCCATCATAGATAATTGTCAAATCTTCAAGCTTTTCTAGATCTGGATGGCTCTGGTTAGGCTTTAAGAGATTGACTTTCAGATAGTTGTTTTCAGCTCCGAGTTGCAGATCATGTTCCTCAAAGTATTCCATTTGATTTCTCATGTATTTCATCAGAGCAACCCTTCCGAACTCTTCTTCTGGCCACTTTCCTCTTTTCCGAGAGAGGGTGTCAAAGATGAAGCTGATATCTTCAATACTTACAAACCTTAAGTCTGCTTCGTTGAGGAAGAATGACAGGTTGTTTGCTCTTCTGACATGAAAGATGGCATATTTTATTCTGAAGGTTGTCTGAGTGTAGATATTGATAAGTTCAACTATTGGATACTCTGATTTGATCTCTTCGGGTTTAGTCATGGACTGAGAGAGGATGTGTTCATATCTTCTTCTCTGTTTATCGTCCATGTTCCGCAACTCAGGGGAAATAACCTGTATTAGCTCATTGCTGAATATATCTGGGATTCTTTCTTCAAGATTAGCAGCATTGACAAAATAAGGTTTCCATATAGGTTGTTGGGCAGCACTTCTCGTGAACATGTTGCCTGCATCAAGTCCTGGATCTCCACGATACACTGGAGGAGCAGGTGGCACAATGAAGCTCCTTGGCAAGGGCCATTCAGATTCTTGTATTATTTTCTCAGCTGCCTCTCTTTGTTTGTTTCTTTCAAGTACATCGGCAGCTGATTCTTGAAACCGACCAGGAGGAGGAGGGAAAGTTTCATGAACTTCAACATTAATCTCACTGAGAACCCTAGATACGTCAAAGGCTGGTTTCTTCTGTTTTGGCTTTCTCCTAGCTTCTCTTCTAGAAATTGCTAACCTTTCATTCCTTCTGCATAAAAGCTCCCTATCACTAGGAATATCATCAAACCTGTCAACAATTCTAGGTGAGGCTGAACGTGTAGCAAACCCGACGTATTCATTAATATCTCTGAACATATCTCGAATTTCAGGATCCTCAAGTTCCTCCTCTGGTTGAGCAGAACTGCTTTCTCCCATATGCCTTGCAGGTGATGTGTGTAAGGACTCATATAAATCTTTCATTTCTTCCTCTGAGTCGCTAGACCATTCAAACATCTCGGCATGGGACTGCTCGTAAGGTATTTCACCTTCTTCAAGATTTGCAGGCCTCGGTTCATTTTGTTGCTGAGGTACATAGAGTACCATTTGTTTGTCAGCATTTTCTATTTGTTGTCGTTCATGAACTTCATCGGCCATCTGTTCAGTTGCTTGTTGTTGTTGTTGAGGCTGACTTCCAGCATAACTAGTACCCGTAGGTAGATATTTGCTGAAGGATGGTACAGGTACAGTTGCAGCTGAGGGGGCAGTTGTGTATCTTCTTCTTTTCTCCCCCTCGGGACGATCATCAGGATCCTGATCATCCCGCCTCCTCTTTAACCCCTGAGCCTGGGCCTGACAGGTTTGTTCAACTACCGTCAGCTGGTCAGTTACTTTTTGAAGGGAGGTGTAAAAACCTCTTGTCACCCCATCTATTTTCCTATTGACATCCTCATGAAATTCTATAAAGTCATCCAAGGAGATTCCCTGTGGATTTCGTTCAGCCCGTAGAGTAGTCAAAAGGTCTTGATCATAAGCAGTGTCTGGTCTCTGTTCAAGAATTTTCACATAAAGTATGCTTTTCAGAGCATCTACTGAGAGAGAAGTGACATCAGCTTGAGGTTGAGGCGCTGTTGCTGGAGGGCGAGCTGCAATAAGATTTTCAATACGAGTGAGCTACTCAGATTGTGCCCTGGAAGCCTCTTCGATCCGATCCAACTTTGAATTTGTCTCCTGCAGTTGTTGGCGGATTGGGGACACGGCTTGTTGAATAGCAAGTTGAAGATCTGCACGTGTAACAAACCCGGAATCACTCAGATTACAGGTTGAGGTACCTGCCACAGAGGCAGAACCACCTACTGGAGCAGCATGGATGTAGGCTCCAGCAGGATTTCCTTCCAATCCTCGAATGACACCTTGAGAGGTACCACCTATGGAAGTTGAGGAGACTTGTTGAGCCAACAAGCTCAGTGCATCAATGGTGACTTTGTGTTGTTCAAGATAAGCGGAGATCCGCGGCATATCAAATTGTACACGAAAAGGAGTCGAGGACGAGGGAGGCAGTCCTCTGTGTTCAATAGGTCCAACACCCAATTGGGGTTGACCTAGATGATGTGCTATAACCCTGTGCAATAAAGACGGTGTCTGTTGAGAGATACCGTAGTGGCTACGAGGGGCAGAAACTTGCACGGGTGGGATAACCGCGGCTTGTTCAATACGAGGCCCAACAATGTCAGGCCCCATAGTAGATGTGGCTTCCCGGCTTTCTGGGTGTGGTGTTCCCTCAGCACTCATATTTTCTTTTCTCACCTCCTCTCGTTCACTCATACTCCTATCTTCTTCTTCTCCACCACTGCCAACTCCATAATCGGCATATTCATTAGGATCTAGTAAAGAATCAGGAGTGACAGAACCAGATGAAACAGATAGTGAATGACTTGGTGAGGTGACTGGAATGTCATGTTCAGGAGCAACTATGGCCCTGTGAATGAGAGGAATGGTGGTTACTTGGGCAGTTGAAGTCAAAGGAATGACCAGACCACCAGGTTGTGGAATGACCTGAGTAATTTGAACTGGGTGAGTCTGGTCAGGAGAGGTAGTATGTGGGTCAGTAAGTTTCACGACTGAGGGTGTGCTTTCTGCTGGTTGTTCGATTGGTTGGTCAGGGGTGCCCACAGGAGATATATCAAGTTCAAAGGAAGGGGCACCTCCTTGATGGGAAGCAGACTCAGCTTAAGAAGAACTGGATGACTCTGAATCGTCAAGACCAAGTTCAGTAAGAACAGCTTAGGTTCTGGTAGATTGAGAAAGAGATTGAACAATAGCTTGAATGGTGGTGGGATCATATGCATCCCCTCCCTCTCTAGTCTCAACACCTTCACCTTCTTCACCACCCCTCTCAGAATTTTCCCTCTCCTCTTCCCTCTCAGCATCTCCCATAGATTGCTGAGGCCTATCCTCTATTTCCTCACCAGGTTATACTCCCCCTTGGGTAGGTATGGCCGGCTCTGGCTCAACCATAGAGGGCAATCCTACACTCTCCCTATAATTCATCACCACATCGTTCTGTTTACATAGATCCAGAAGAGATTTAGGGAAAGGTTTTAGAACTGGTAGGTTGGCAGGAGTGGTAGGTTTGATATATTGAAAAAGTTTAGGGGTTATAGAAGGTAGACCTGCTCTCCGGGGAATGTCAGCATTCCTGTCCATCACATATTATATGATCATTGGAAGGAAGCGGTGGTACAGCAGCATGTTAGCATCCTTCTTCTTTTGGGAATTATTCCTTTGCATAGATGCTTTGATGTCTTGGAAGATAAGGAATGCATAATCCACATGCATGTGAGGTGCAGCTGCTACAAAGATTTTGAGTTGATATTACGTTGGGAATTCGTAGCCAGAATGCTTTGGAGTGAGACACCTCTGAAGCACCGTCATGAAAGTGTTATACTTTGGATGCAAGCTGGTGTGTTTGAATTGACCTTTGTGGGTGAGCTCCCCAGCATAGCCCATATTTCTGATGGCTGCAAGACACGCTTCCTCATCTGGGATTTCCTCAAAATCCGATGCTGGCAGTCTACTGTTAGCTTTTGGTAGCCTGAAAATTGAACGTAGGCGGTTGACAGGGATGTCTACAGTAAACTCATCCACCTCAGCATGGATAACCTCTTGTCCTCTATCATTAGTCCTAACATCACATGTCTTCCAGAATTGTTGGACATAAAGTTCAGGGACATGTGTGCCGGTTGTTGCTGGGTTGTAGGTTAGGAGGTGATGAACGGGGTGGATTTTAAGGATTTCGGGAATGATGGGGTGAGTGGGGGTAGTGAATTTGGTGAGGTCTATGTAGTGGTTATTCGGGTGAGTCCTGGTACTAAGGAACTCAGCTTGAGGCATGATCTCCTCTGGGTCACGAATTTCCTGTGCCATCTTATCTGTACAGATAGAAAGAAACGTTAAGGCATAGTGACATTGATAAGATTGGAGAACAACATTTCTTTTGAATTTGGATCCAATGTATGATTTATATAATGGAGTTTGTATTGAACCAAAAATCTCAAGTATGAAGTGTTAAACAGAAAAATTATCTAACACTGGAGGGCTTTAGTGTGAAGATACCAAATTGATGTGTTGAAAAGTTATTGTTGATATCTTATTTCATTAAGTGAACAATGATAAACACATTTGTAGTACTGAAGCATGCCCCAAAAACCACCCTAACACTTCCTTTTAGGCCAAAAACCGAATCATTTGAGTATGTTTATACTCCCCAAGAACACGAAGAACACTTTTTGAGATTTTTGAAATATTTTTGCACCAAAGTGTTCCTCATATGTTCAAACAACCCATCGCAAACTTTGTTTCATAAAACAAGTTGTTTCGTGTACCAAAAATCCACTCAAAGTCTCGAAACCCTCATACGCAAAACAGTATTCTAAGGCCAAAAAGTATCCTTTTAACTCAAAAACTTCAAAAAGTAACCCATACAAGTTGTTACCTTTGTGATTTCGAGTATTTTAACACTAAAATTTCAAATTTTGGCAGAGTAACGAGATGATTTGTATGTTAAAGTAACCAAGAAATCGAGAGAACACTTGTGAAATTTGAATCACGTGAATGAAGAATGGTAACGGTTGGGGTAACTTGTAGTAGAGTAAAAAGACACGTGTCCAGCCCTGATTGGTTGTTAAAGCGGTTAAAAATGCGGCTGATAGAAGTGTGGATGCGGCTGATAAGTGTTTTCAATCGCATGCGATTCACACTGTGGTGTGTTAATCGCATGCGATTCAGCTTGGGTGTTGAAATTATGTGCATCCGAATCGCATGCGATTCACACTATCTGAACATAATCGCGTGCGATTCAACCTTTGTCCAAATCGCATGCGATTCTTACTATCTTAGCTTAATCGCGTGCGATTCAACCTTTGTCCGAATCGCATGCGATTCATACTATCTTAGCTTAATCGCATTTGTTTGATCATGCTATTCACCTAACTTTTATGCGATGGAAGGGTATTTATTTTTCTTTGGTAATCGCATGCGATTGAGGAATAGACTTTTTTTTCCCATGCGATTGACCCTCGACTTAGAAAATTATTAGTGATTTGACTAAAATTAATCCCATGCGATTGGTGCATAGAATCTGATTGGCTTTAATAGTCCTTAACACTTGAAAATTTTCTTATCAACTTCAAAGTATCTGGAATGTTGAGTTTAAAAATTATATTCCAAGATCATTTGTTTGAAATTTTTTATGTTGACACACTCCCCCTCGATTATTGCCTTTGATTTTGGAAAGTATGTCACATGTGAATTTCTCCCCCTACACATGTGCACGATGTGTATTTATTTTCTCCCCCTACACATTTGCACATGTGTACAACTCCTTAGCTCCCCCTTTGCTGTTGCGGATCTTGTTTGAATACCAACAGAAGGATCTCCGATGATCTCTTCAGAGTGATGTCTGGTCCACTTAATTTCATGTGAAGTGGAAGATGAAGGAATGAGATCTTGTAAGTGTCGTGCTTCTTCTTCATCTTCTCTGGAGAAATTTAGGTCTGAATCAAACACAGGTGAGCTATCTTGGTCAGCTATAGAAGCAGTCACAGGGGGCCGTGTGACCAAGACAGATGTAGAATCTTCAGCATATAGATCAGCAAATGGGTTTGTCTCAGTGACCATAGGAGCTGTGATAGTGACACTTGTTTGTGCAGCTGTGTTGTCCCTGTTTTCAGTCCCAACAGGGGAAGATTCAGAACGAAAGAAATCAAACATAAAGTCAAGATTAGAATTTGAACTGGAAGAAAGGTTTGATTCTTTATTTTGAATAACTGGTCCTGAAGAGGTATGTTCAGAAGCAACTACTGTTGATTTAGGTGGAAAAACTGTAACATTCAATGTATCATCAAATGTTACGTTGATACTTTCAACAACGCTCTTTGTACGTTTGTTAAAAACTCTGTAGGCTTTGGACTCAGTAGAATAACCTAGGAAAACAGCATCATCCGCTTTGGGAGCAAATTTTCCTAGATTATCCTTGTCATTTAGTACAAAGCACCTATTACCAAATACATGGAAGTATTTGATATTAGGCACTCTGCCATTGGCTAGTTCATATGGAGTTTTATTAAAGCGTTTGTTTATGAAGGAGAGGTTCTGCGTGTAGCAAGCGGTGTTGATTGCTTCAGCCCAAAAGGAAGGTGGGAGCCCGGAATATGAAAGCATTGTTCTGGCAGCTTCAACCAAAGTTCTATTTCTTCGTTCCACTACACCATTTTGTTGTGGTGTGTATGAAGCAGAGAACTGGTGGCTGATTCCCACTAGGTCACAGAAGCTCTTCAGAGTACTGTTTTTGAATTCCGTTCCATTGTCTGTCCTGATAGAGACAACACTCTGACTATGCTTGTTCTGCTGTTGTTTGATGAAGGAAATGATTGTTGGAGTGGCTTCATCTTTTGAGTGCAGAAATTTGATCTAAGTATATCTAGAGTAGTCATCCACCATGACTAAAATATACTTCTTCCCATTCTTAGACTGGATTCTCATAGGACCACACATATCCATGTGCAGGAGTTCCAAAGGCTTCGTAGTGCTAAATACTTGTTTAGATTTATGAGAAGCCTTCTTCATTTTTCCTTTTTCACAATCTGCACACAAATGATCCTTCTTGAACCATAACTTGGGAATGCCTCTCACTAACTCACCAGTGACTAATTTGTTAATATTTTGAAAGTTCAGGTGAGAGAGTTTTCTGTGCCATTGCCAAGTCAGATCCGTAGATGCTTCTGACAGTAGACACACAGAGGTAGGAGAGTCATATTTTTCCAAGTCAATGGAATACAGGTTAGAATTTTTGGAACCTGCAAGCAACTCATCTCCATTTTCAGTTAAAACTGAACATTTGTTCTTTTTGAACATGACCTCTAGGTCTTTATCACAGAACTGTCCAATGCTGAACAAGTTATGACCCAACCCTTCAACATATGAGACTTTCTTGATCTTGATGTGCTTCTTCTCAATGTCTCCGTACCCCATTATTGGTGCAACATTATCGTTCCCAAAACGTACATTCCCGGAGTACTTAGGAACATAATTCTTGAGAAGACTTTTGTTGCCGGTCATATGTTTGGTACAGCCGGAGTCAAGGTACCACAAGTGAGGCACCTGCAAAAGGAGAATAAATCACGTTTAGGTACCCATATCTGAATGGGTCCTTGATTGTTAGTCTCTAGAAGTGATTGAGTGGTGATGTTGTCTGCTTGTGGTGGTGAAACTTCTACTGATCTATTCTTGAGTACCCATGTGGATTTAATCTGTTGTCGTGAAGGAATAGATTTGGAAGAAATTGGCTGTGAAGAAAGTTTCTTTACCACTGTTTGTTTGACAGTTGATGGAATCGGAGGTTTTGGATTCGGTAGAGTTGCGGAAGCGTTATGTTTGCGAATCCATGGTTGCGAGGAATTCTGAAGAATTCTCTGTGGTCTCGTTGCATCAACTTGCTTTTGCTGAACTGGAGCACTGCGATTAGTAGATTTTGCTACTCGATGAATGGATGATGGCTTGGGTTTTGAAGGGTTGGAGATTTTGGAAGGGAAATTGCGAGAACGCTTTTGAGAATGCAAGTGTTTTTCTTGTGCAATCCACGCAATTTTAAATGCTTCATAGCCCTGCCATCTGTAGACTTCCAGTTCCTTGATCGTGAGCAATCTGTTGGATTTGTTTAAGCGTTTAAGTGCATGAGATTGATGGGTGGTGATCCATTGATTAATGATGTAGCCTTTTGAATTTAAAAATGGAACACAGACTTGATTAGCATAAAAATCAGTCCAATCAGCACATGGTTTAACACCTAAAGACTTTCTCAATTGATCATAACAACAATTAAATTCACAGTGTCCATGAGTACAACCATCACTTATACAAAACATGGTAGAAGCAGTTTTGCCTTGTGAACTGGAATGATTACAAACAGAATCAAACATCAAAACGTTTTCACAGACAGGTTTCAAATTTAAACACCTCCTAGTGGATCTAGGAATAGCTCTTTGCCATGATGTATTTATTTCAAACTTCTTGTTTCCAGCCTTCTTCACATCTGCAGCAGAGGGTAAAAGATTAGAATGAAGTCGTGGTCGACTGGCTGCAGCCCGTGATGATTCAGGTACGTCTAAGTGCACACGAGAACTGTGATTAGAAGTGGAAAGTTGCTTTGGTTTGTAAATCTGTTTAAGTTTAAGATTTGTTACCGCAGTATGATTAACAGATTTTACTAGTTTGACATTTTGAGAAGATGTAGACACATGTTTGGAACCTTCAATTCGTTCATCTAATACGATTCCCTGTGGGGAGAAGGTAAATGGAGTGGGTGATTCCAGTACAGTTTCGACCTCTTTGATTCGTTCAAGCAATTCAAAATTTTCTTTGCACAAGTCGTCAATGATCTTGCCATCAAGATTGAATACTGTTTCGAGACGCTTGTGGAGGATGGCATTTTCTTGAACTAGTGGAGAGGGTTCAGATGTGGTTTCTGATTGGAAGGCTTTGGTAAGGTCATCTTGAACTAGATGAGTGAAGCAAAACTCCTGTAAGGTTTGAAACCTTAGCTGTAATTCCTTGTGGGGAATGTATTCAACAGTGGGCGTTGGTGAAACAGGATAGTAGAGTTCTTCATCAGAATAGACAGAAGATAAAACATAAGTATCAGATGATGATGTGAGACAGGTGTGGTATGAATCATTGAGATCAGAGTAGTCAAATGGAATTGCAGTTCTGAGATTACGGGTTTGTTTGACATCTTCTTCAATACGTTCCTCTTTTTGACCAATAAAAACCATCCGTTGGGTAAGGCCTTCGCCAAATAGATCAGCATTATATAATTGTTTGGACGTAATCTTTCTCAATTTGAAGCCCAGCCCATCGAAATTCCATCTGGAGAAAGGCCTTTCATTTTCTTTGTATTGAGAGATGGTCTGTTCACTTTGATCACGTTTGGACAGAAGATACTCAAGTTCATTGATTCTAGAGTAAAGAGTACTTAGTTCATTCCTAAGTTCATTTTTGAGAATTTCTGAATCCTTTTCAGCACATACACATTCTGCTTTAAGATCTAGTATAGTGCTATTTGTCTTATCGGTTAATTCTAAGAATTCAGATTCTTTTACAGCTAATTAAGACTTAAGGCTAATTAAATCGTTGTCTAACTGTTTAATTACTATTTGTGCCTCTTTATCTTTGTTGTGGGAAACATCTTCTAGAACTTGATTTCTAGTGGTTAACTCTATTACCTGATTTTCTAACTCTTTCATTCGGATTAATATGGTTTGTATGTGTTCATGCTTAAAACCCATATTATAGTTAGAGTTAGAAGATACCTTCCCGCTTTCCAAGCTTTCCTCATCTGAATCAGAGAGATCATCACCATTATCATCCTCCCTACTTCCTCCACCATTGTGAGCCATTAAACAGAACTGTGCATGATCGTCACCATCCAGATCACTGTCCGATTCTGTATCATCCAAGAACTGATCTTCTTCTACTAGCAGCGCGTTCCCAGCCTGTCTTTGTTTGAACAGACGGTACTTCTGTCGATAGTATTCTGCATCTTTGGTCTTTTTCATGGGGCAGTTCCGGATTAGATGCCCTGATCTTCAACAGTTGTAGCACTTGGGGTCGGTTTTCTTTTCCTCCTTCTTCTCATCCCTCTGGTACCTTGGCTTGTCAACAACAGCAGCTCTTTCGGGTCTCCTTGAACCTGATGTGAACCGTTGTCTATTGTTAGTCTTGCTGAAATGGTTCATGAAGTTCTTGTTGGCCACTGTGAGAGCTTGAAATGCAGCTTCTATTGAATCATCATCATCATCATTATCATGATCAGAATCACTGAGAACCACTTGTTTAAGTTTCAAGGATCTTGATGATGTTTCCTTATGGATTCTGTCAGCCACCACCAAGGCAAGAGGGTCAGCAACTAGTTCTTTAGGGAGAGATTGCAAGATTTCATCTTGATACTGATTGAGATCTTCGAAGATGTTGTGGAAGGTGACTGATGTAAGATCTTTATTGATCTGTTTGTAAAGTCTGGCATAGCCTTTCCACTCAGAACCTAATGAATTTAGAAAAACACAGTTCAAATCAAGGTCAGTTCTGACAATTTGATTAGATCTCATTTCATTTTGCAGCTTGCAGAATCTCCCATATGTTTCAGAGAGCAGTTCATTTTCTCGAGCCTTGAAGTCATGATAGCTGTTGACTAGCTGAGTTCGTTTGATGTATTCTCCTTGCTCAGTGCCCTGAAGTTGTTTCTTGATCTCATCCCAGATTTCCTTGGTTGTGCCCAAGCTATCTATTTTGAGATAGATTTCTGATGAGAGGCCCTGCTTGAGGTAGTACTTGGCCAGTTTCTCTGCTTTCTTTGTTTCTCTTTCTGTAGTGGTCATCTCATCATGAGTCTTCTCTCTTTCATGTCCGGGAATGCCAGGGTTGTTGTCTGGATCTGCTTCAACTACCCTGATGAATTTGGTGTTTCCTTTGTTGATGCATTCAATCATCTTGTCACCGAAGAGTTCGTTGTGCTCGAGGAAGTCCATGAACCTTCCTTTCCAGACATTGTATTCCCCCCGAAACAAAATAGGAGGTTTTGTGTCGGTGCCAATGGACATCATTTCATTTGTACTTGACATGATTAGTGATGTTTGTGAGAAATGATCGTTCACTTGTAAGATGGTTTGATTGTTCGAAAACTTGACCTGATTTTAAAGTGATTTGAATGATTGATTTACGAACTAAGTCTTTTGAATTTCAATTTTGAATTAGATCTTAAAAGATTAAATTCAACTTTGAACTAAATAGACTTGAAGTAATGTAATTCACCTTTGAATTAAATCAGATTTAAATTAAATTCAATTATGAATTAGATTGTTTGATTAAGTCCAAATGTCTTAGAGTTCTTTAATTCAAGTCCAAAGAGTCAATCACTTGTCCAAGTATACGGAATAACTGATTGGAATTTGTCTTATCGAGTGCGAATACAGGTCAATCGAATGCGATTAGGTGTCCTTGAAAACAAGCAGAATAAGAACTTAGTATTGATGGTTAATCGAATGCGAATCAATCCTGTTTCATCAAACACTTCGAAAATAAACTGTTAGTCCTGTCAATCGCATGCGATTGCCAAATCAGTGAATAAGTGCAATTCAATCAAATGTGATTTCAATAGTAACGGCTGACAGATGTAAGTGTTAATCGCATGCGATTCAATCAAATGCGATTCTATCAAATGCGATTCACACTTAGACTATTCAGGCAAACTTATCAACAGCTTCTATAAGCCGCACACCCCAATCTCATGCGATTGAGGATCCGGCTGATAGACTTTGATATGTCCCTTTCAAATCAGATTGCCATACCCTGAATAGTGTCTAACTACTTGTACTTGATTGTTATGGCAAGTACTTGATTTTCCTTGTTTAACACTCAAACTATTTATAATTTATAATTAAATAAATTATAAAAACTGATTTCTTCTTCTTCAAGTTGTGCTATTCAGATCAAGAACACAATAAATGCTTAAAATACCCAGAAAATTTAATTTTTGAAAAGTGAGTATTTAATGACTTGTCTTGACCTAGAATGTATAAATAAACTTTCGGTTCAACTTTTTCTTCAAGACCAGTTTTCGTAGGTTTTGTAAGCTATGTAAAACAACTCAAGGTAATTTAAAGAAGATGAAGTTTTATACCTTTACCGAGATCTACCTTTTGAAATCGTTTAAGCTAAAGTTTCTTTGGAGAAAGTTGAGGTTCTTGAACTTGTGAGAAACCGAGAATCTTCTCTTCTAGTGAGCTTGAAATCTTCGAGATTTTGAGATTCCTTTTCGAACAATCACGAGCCAAAACAAGTTTGGCTCTGATACCAATTGATGGTCCCGTATTAATTACGGATGAAGCAATGCTAACTTACTTGTGTGTGTTTGTGTGTGTGTTCGGTTGAGAGAGTGAGAGCCGAGAGCTTGAAAGAGAACACAAGACACAAGATATGAAAATATGCAAAGCTTAATTGATTATGAGTTGGGAAATGCCTTTAATAGCATTTCCCAACTTTGGTGTATTTTACATATTACACCCCTCACTTTAATAATTCTAACAATTATATATATCAAACTAAACATAAAATGATAATTAAATATGCAGTCATACTTACAATTTTATCTCCCACTGATTTGCTCTCATCATCAACAAAATTTCCTGATTTGTTTAGCCTTCCCTTTAACCACATTATACAACGCGGGGGTTCTTCATCACGTTGGATTTCTTTATTTTTTATCTTATAAACATCAAATACATATAAAATGTAAAGTGAAACCAAATTCAAATACGTAATAAATTATAATATATTATAATAGTTTACCATTTTCTCTTTGACATGTACGTATCCACCTCGTCCCATTGTATGCTGATAAACAGACTTGGAACACGCCGTTTTTAGTTGCAGCTGACTTTTCCTAATTACAACACAAATGCATTAGGTGTTTAGATGCAAACACAAAATTATGAAAAGATATGGACTTAAATAAAAAATGACAAATTAAAACCTGATATTCCTCTGAGCTCGTATAATTCACAAAAGCGACCCACGCTAGGGCTTCAACAATCGCACTTATTTCGCCGGGACTTCATTTAATTTTGAAGGTGTATTTTAATTGGGCAATATGTATGTTTGTCTCATTTTCCTTCTGAAATTCCTTAGAAGTCCACCAAGACAATGCATTATTAAGTTTCTAGGACTCTCGTGAACATCAAAAAATTGCTGCAAAAAATAATCAACACAATGTTATAAATTAGTTTCACATAATGTAAATGCAGAAGGATAAAGGTAGTTGTATCATGTGTACCGTGATTTCATCCCAAAGTTTATCTCTTACTTCTGGACCCACCTTCTTCTAGGATAAAATCTTCAAACCTATATGCTCACGAACCACGTCTCCCAAAAAACTTATAAACAATGCTCTATTTGGCCCTGATATCCTATTCATCACATCGAAAGTTACCAGAAGCTTTGGTCCACCAGGTTGGTCATATTCTTTGCAAAACTTGGATAACCTGGTTATGCCCCTATTCAATACAGGTTTGTCAATCAGAGAGTTTTCATTGTTATGATCTTCCACCTCATCATCAGTATAATCCTCTTATACATATCCAAGAATGTTGTCACCCATATCGTGATTAAGAAGATGATGGTCCTGATCATCGACTTGAGTAATTTTCATATTTCTTGAGTAGAGATTTGTAAAAGGGAAATATTAGAATTGTTAATTAGTTGTTTAGGAATCAATCGAACGGGAAAGAGTTTAAAAATTTTCAATTGATTTTTTGTTATAGAATATATACAACACGTCTTCATGACTGGCTTTAATGTGTTAAAAATTTCAAATAATTGGATGCCGGGAGAACGAAAGTTTTGAATTTTTTTCATTTCCTAATCAGCAATAATCGAAATTTAAGGAAACTGAATAGTCGGAATTGCCTTTTTTTGAAATTTCAGGAAACTGAATTGCCTTTTTTTGAAAGTAAAGTTGAAAATTTTGGCTCCAAATCCCTAATTAAATAAGAATTTAATATTTTACAAGGCGTAATTAACTATATTTAAAAATTTCAGGTGACTTTAATCTATAATATATAAAATTTTAGATAATATAATTATAAAATTAATTTTAGATAATATAAAATTTAGACAATCGGTAATTAACATGGGTCATGGGTCACGTGTATTGGGTTATGACTAAGAGCAAGACAGTAATATGGTTCATGTGTAATATGGTTCATGTTCATGTATCATGGTTACTACCACCGTGACCGGTGACAATCGGTAATTAATAAGTGTCATGGGTAACGGTTAATTAATATGGTTCATCTGTCATGGTTACTACCACCCTGACCGGATATGTGTCATGGGTCACGGTTAATTAATATGGTTCATGTGTCATGGTTAGGGTTTAGGGTACCCTAAACCCTAAACCCTAACCATGACACATGAACAATATTAATTAAACGTGACCCATGTCACTTAACCCGTAACCATATATGACCAAAAACCCATAGCCATAACAATAACACATAACTCCTAAACCATAAACCAGTAAAACTTAACCACTAACCATATATGATCAAAAAATAAACCCATAACCATAACCGCTAAATCATAAACCAATAAGACTTAACCACTAAGCAGGACCAATTAACCCATAACCATAACCATAACACATAACCCCTAAACCATAAACTCATAACACTTAACCACTAACCAGGTTCAGTTAACCCATAACCATAACCCATAATTAACCCCTAATCCATAAACCCATACCACTTAACCCCTAAATGTTGGGGAGATAGCAATATCAAACCTAAATCAAACCTTTCTATTAAGTAAAATAGGATTTGATGTTACCAAAACCATTAATTCAGTTTTGGACTTAGATCAATGAAAAACATGTGTTGTTTTTCATATCAGACTTAAAGAATTTCTAAGTAAGAAATGTCAGCTGACGAATCAAAGTGTCAGCTGAACACTGAGTATCAGCTAAAGGACCAGCTTCAGGAAGATCAGCTAAGAAGAAAAGACAAGATACGAAGCATCAGCTATGCGTCTAGAAAGCATCAGCTGATGGTGCTAAACCATCAGCTGAGGGCTACTCTTTGATCAGCTGACAGTATATATTCTATTAGCTAAGTAAACAAAGATCAGCTGACAGTATCACATTGATCAGGTGATGCCTCTCACATGTCAGATAAGGTATTCTATACTTATCCTATCTTTTCCTCATGAGCTGACTATACTCAAATGATTAGCTGAGCCCTTGGGAACAGCTGACAGTTGAGTTAATCAGTTTATTAGCTGCTGCCATGATTTGTATTATCAGGTGAGCCAATCTAGTTAGCTGAGCCTTTCACAGTTATCCTTAGCTGAGTAAAATTACATTTACAGTTCAGTGTCTGTTAGCTGAGCCTTTGATCAGCTAATAGCTTTTCAGTGTAATATTTTCTTAAGTCAAAGGCAGAACATGTGTTGTTCTATTATGCCTTAGATCTTTCTTTATAATGTACTTAGCACTTTTTGTATCTGCAAAGAAACAAAATGGATAGATCTTTATCCTTTGGAAAAGGACAAAGATACTTTAGAAGAGAAGATCTCGAAGATATGCTTTGACAAATAAGTATGGCTGGCAACTCTATACTTGGTTAAGTCAAATCATAAGAAGCATGGTGTCGATTAAAGCACAAACGTAATAGGAGAAGTTTACTTTTCCAAGATATAAAGGTAGTGTTTTAATAATATAATAATAGATAGTGGGTATACTCATTACTGAAAAGTATGTTCACTTTACACACTTTGTGTATAAAGTTAACTTACTTTTTCACCCACTAACTTTATCTATTATAATATTATTAAGATAAGTACCTTTATCACCTTCTCTTTTCATCAACCCAGACACACCTTGCTTATATATACTCATGCATGGAAACATGCTGAGTATGCGTTGAGAAGCACTGAAATCTCATAAGTTGAGAATTAGAAGAGTTAGCATTTTACTTTCAGTGTAACAAACTTGTTCATGTGTTGAACATATTAGACATTAGTTGTTTAAGATTAGCATTGTCTATGTGTTAGACAAATCTAGTTGCCACCTTTTATTGAACTTAGATTTTCCGCATCTAGTTCATGTAATTCCTGATTAACATCAATAAGAATTATATAAAAGTAAACCGTGTGTCTCTTAAATTTTAATTTGCTAAAGTTTGTATTCAACCCCCCTTCTACAAACATTTGTTGTTGTAGTATCCACTCGGGACCAACAACTGGTATCAGAGCAGGCTAGATAACTCATATCTAAGATATGTTTTGCTTACTCTTCAACTGTTTCTACCCCACACTACAAAATGGCCACTCTGGTTGCTGATACATTAAATTTAGAAACTCAGCTGACTGAAAATTCTTTAGCTAATGATGTTACATCAGCTGATGAAAAAGTAGATGATAACTGCTCAGCTAATAGCCTGTCAGCTGATCATGGATCCTCTTCTGTTTGTTTAGCTGATCAAACATCACTTCAAACTCTTTTAATAGGAGAAACCAAGGGAAAACGACATTTTGCTTACAAAGAGTCTAAGTCTGCCACACCTAAAGTTGATCAAAAACTCTTTTTAAAAGGGTCAACCTAAGGTGACTGTAAACAAAGACCTTATTAGTTTACAAAATCAGCTGCAACAGCTGAATGGTGAAATCTGTCAACTGATGACCCATAGTCATCAGAAAACAGTTAAGACATCTCTTAGACAATTACCAAAACATGTTAAAGGCTTCAAAAATCAAAAATGTTATAAATGTGGGAGCAAAGAACATAAGGCAAGTAATTGCTCTCTTGAAGGTAACTCAAGACAGCGGACTGATTATGATAACACAGTTGTTTCTCTCATTCATAAACAACCTAATATAAAGTGGATGGCTAGGTGCAATCCACAGGGGTCCACTTAAATATGGATGCCCAAATGTCACTAACCTTCTTTCATTTACATCTATGCAGGGTCTGAACACATGGTATCTTGACAGTGGATGTTCAAGGACCATTACAGGTTGTAAAGCTTTGCTTAGTAACTACAAGAAGGAAAAAGGTCCAAGAGTGACCTTTGGTGATAACAATTGTGGGCAAACAAAAGGCTATGGAGAACTTCATAATGGGAACCTAACCTTGTCTAAGGTATCGTATGTCAAAGGGCTTAAGTATAATCTCATCAGCATAAGTTAGTTATGTGATGGTGATCATAAAGTCCTCTTTACAAAGACAGGTGGTTCCATTTTAGATCAAGAAGGTAAATCAATAATTTGTGCAAAGAGAACCAAGGATGTATATACTCTTGATATGTCCTCTGGTGATCCATCCAAATTAACCTGTTTGTATACCAAGTCTGTAACTGACACAAACTGGTTATGGCACAAAAGGCTTTCTCACTTAAACTTCAAAAACATTAACAAGTTGAGCAAAGGTGAACTAGTGTCAGGACAACCTTCACTGACGTATATTAAGCCTAAACCTTGCTCTGCCTGTGAGAAGGGAAAGCAGCACAAGACATATTTTCCATCTAAGCAAGCCTTCTGCATTACTGAACATTTCTATATGTTGCACATGGATTTATTTGGTCCTATTGCTACTGCTAGTATTGGTGGAAGTAAGTATGCATTAGTGATGGTTGATGAATTCTCAAGATACACTTGGGTCATCTTCCTCAAAGCTAAGAGTGAGGCTGCTGAAGAGATAATGAGCTTTATTAGAAAGATGGAAGTGCTCAATGGCAATCTGGTGAGAATGCTTAGAAGTGATCATGGAACTGAATTTAGAAATCAAACTCTTGAAGGTTTCTGTGATGAGAAAGGAATATCTCAAAACTTCTCTGCTCTAAGGACTCCACAACAGAATGGTGTAGCTGAAAGAAGAAACACAACTTTGATTGAAGCTACAACAACCACGCTGTGTGAGAGTGGGTTAGGATTCAACTTCTAGGCTGAAGCTATCAGCTGTGCATGTTTTACACAGAACAGATCTCTTGTGATCAAGAGGCACAACAAAACTCCCTATGAAGTGCTTAAGGGAAGGAAGCCAAACATCAGTTTTTTTCACATCTTTGGGTGTCAGTGTTTCATACTGAACCAGAGAGATCAACTTCAAAAGTTTGCACCCAAGGCTGATAAAGGTGTCTTTGTTGGATATTCTGTGATCTTTAAAGCTTACAGAATTTACAACATCAGAACAAAGGTCATAGAAGAATCAATCAATGTAAGTTTTAATGAAAATGACTTTGTTGCTTCCTGTTCTACTAATCCATCTACAGGTGAGGAATTTAATGATTTGCTGCATACTGAAGATAACACTCCAGTATCAGCTGATCCACTCCCATCAGCTAATCCAATCTCATCAGCTGACATAGATGACTTAGATGAACCTGTTCCAATTCTACAAAACTCCTCTGCACATTCTATCCTGAATCAACCCATACTTTTACTGAATGATGAGAATCATGATTCAACATCAATGGACTCTAATTCCATATCAAACATTCCTTCTTCAGTAGAAGTTTCATCAGCTGACATTCCTGAAATTCTGTCAGCTGATCAACCAGAAGTCTTATCAGCTGACCCAAACCAAAGAAGTTCAACTCCTTTAATCCAAAGAAATCCAAACTCTCCCAGAATCCAAAATGCCTACAAGGACCTCAGAAATCATTCAATTGATCAGGTCATAGGTAATATAGAAGCACTTGTACTAACGAGATCAAAAGCTTGCAATATTTGTTTATACACAGGATTTGTTTCTATGATTGAACCAAAGAAGGTAGATAAAGCTCTAAATGATCCTCACTGGATAAATTCCATGCAAGAAGAATTGGCAGAATTTACTAGGAATAATGTATGGACTTTAGTGACAAGACCAAAGGGCAAATCCATCATTGGTACTAAGTGGGTGTTGAGAAACAAGATGGATGAACAAGGGCTAATCATCAGAAACAAAGCAAGATTAGTTGCACAGGGGTATTGTCAAGAAGAAGGTATTGATTATGATGAAACCTTTGCCTCTGTTGCAAGACTTGAAGCAATAAGACTGTTTTTAGCTTATGCTGCCTTCAAGGACTTCAAAGTTTTCCAAATGGATGTTAAGAGTGCTTTTCTCAATGGAGAATTGAAGGAAGAGGTGTATGTCAAACAACCTCCAGGCTTTGAGGATGCAAGCAAACCAGATCATGTATACTTCTTGAACAAAGCTTTGTATGGTCTAAAGCAAGCACCAAGAGCCTGGTATGATACCCTCTCTTCTTTTCTAATTAACAAAGGTTTTATAAGAGGAAGCATAGATAGCACTTTGTTTATAAGGAAATTCAAGGGTGATGTGATTCTTGTACAAATATATGTAGATGATATAATATTTGGGTCTACAAATGTTGATCTTTGCAAAAAGTTTTCCAAACTCATGTCTGATAATTATCAAATGAGTATGATGGGTGAATTAAACTATTTTGTAGGTCTTCAAATCAAACAAGAGGTTGATGGAATTTTCATTCATCAAACAAAGTATGTAAATGACCTTCTTAAGAAATTTGAGTTTGAAAATTGTTCTTCAATGAAAACACCCATGTCCACTGCCTTAAATCTTGGAAAGGACACTGATGGTAAATCAGTGAACATTACAGCTTATAGAGGTATGATAGGGTCTCTTTTATACCTCACTGCAAGTAGACCAGATATCATGTTTTCTACATGTCTTTGTGCTAGATACCAAGCAGATCCCACAGAATCTCACTTAGCTGCAGTTAAAAGGATTTTCAGGTATCTCAAAGGAACTCCTAATCTAGGTCTTTGGTACCCCCAAAGACTCTGATTTTGAGTTAGTTGGATACACTAATTCTGACTTTGCAGGTTGCACACTAGACAGAAAGAGTACATCTGGGGGTTGTCAATTATTAGGTGGAAGATTAGTCAGTTGGTCAAGCAAGAAACAGAACTCTGTTTCAACTTCTACAGCTGAGGCAGAATACATTGTTGCTGGAAGCCGCTGTGCTCAATTGCTATGGCTGCAAAATCAACTACTGGATTATGACATACAGTTTGAAAATTCCCCAATTCTGTGTGACAACACAAGTGCCATATCTATCTCTAACAATCTTGTTTTGCATTCAAAAACTAAGCATATTGAAATCAGACATCGTTTTCTTAGAGATAATGTGCAGAAAAAGAAAGTTTCAATGCACTACATAAACACTGATGTTCAATTAGCTGACATTTTTACAAAACCTTTGGATGAGTCTCGGTTCAACTTCCTAATATCCAAACTTGGCATGTTAAATCTGTAAAATATTCATTTCTTAGGTAGTTAGTTTTGTGTGAGAAAATAATTCTCTTTGTGTGTGAAATGAAGTACTTATCTAAGCGTCTACATGTTCAACTTATGGTAGATCAGCTAATGGAATTATGTAAGCTGACGACCATCAGCTGACACTATACCTCAGCTGATAAACCATCAGCTAAGACTTAGAAGCTCAGCTAAGTGCACTCATTAGCTGACACTTATTTTATCTCAACATGGATCAGCTGACACTCTCGTTTGTCAGCTGATGATTTTCAAAAGTCAAAAATACTGTGTCCCCACACTTATGTTATTAATTTCTCATTTGTATTTATTAAGTTACTAGGTAGTTTTTAATTTCATTTAATTGTCCGTTAGTTGTCTGTGTATTTACTAACTATTCCGTTTATCTCCTTTTTGCAGAAGTGACAGTTACTTTTTGGAAAAGATTTGTATAATAGTTTAGGTTTCCAAGGAAGATATAAAGTGTTTTGAGCGGTTCTTCATTTCTTACACTTTCAAAATTCCCAAACACTCTTCTTCCTCTCAAAATTACAAACCCTAAGCTCTCTTCACTATAACTCTCTTCACTCTGTAATCATGGTGATCTTCAACTCTGCTTCCACTCCTCGTGTTGTTGCTGGTGAGAATGTTGCACCCAACGCTGAACTTACCATTCGTCCCAATAACTTTATAATAGCCACTGAAATCCCTCCAAAATAGTCAAACCAGGGATACGAACCCATGGTTGCGTTTATTACTGCCCATCCCCCATTTCCTTGTCTCTCTGCTCATCCTTACTTCATTTTCCCTCACATTGTTGGTGAGATGTGGTACACTGCTATGTACCATCCCAATCAAAACCTCATCACCTGCACTTGTCTGAATGGCCACATCAACATAAATTTCACTGTCAACACTCTACGACAGGCCATTTCTCTGCCAAACTTGGCTCCTTTTCAAACATTTATTCAAATGGATCAAGTTTTGGAGGTACTACCCCTAATTGGCTACAATGCTCCTATTGCCCATGGTCAATACAAGTTGTCTATGCTGGGACACCCATGGAAGTATCTGGCAAACGTCATCACTCGCTGCTTTGGTCCCAAAATTAGAAGTTTCTATCAAATGAACCAGACAGAGCTGATGGTGCTTCATGCCTTAGTCACAGGGAGGAATATTGACTTCGCTCAAGTCATATTCTCATATATGGTGGACAAGATTACTCTCTCTACATCAAAGAAGTCCACAAGGACTGTTGTTCCTTACATAAGGTACTTGAGCTTACTTGTCCTTCATCAGATGCAATGGGAACAGCATACTGGGATAGCTACTATGCTTGATGTAATGCACATACCTCAAATGGGTCAAAAGATTTTTAATCTAATAAGGGAAGAGCAAGGTCCAGCTATTACTGCCCAGATGCAAGAGATAATTGATATTGCTGGTGATGAAGCTGAGGTTGAAGAAGAGGTTGTTGCTGAAAATGTTGAGGAACAAATGGCTGATGATTCTGAGTCTCAAGATATGATAACAGAAAACACTGAGCACTCCCCTGCTCATACTCATGATGAAGCCATATTTGAAGGAGGAAATTTCAATGAACTGAATGTTGATGAACCTGTACAAGGTAATGATTCAAGTGCTGGTACTGATGCTGATGAAAGTGATGACGAATCTGATAATGACTCTCCAAGTAGGACTCTTGGAGGTACTATTGCCTATCCCAACCCTGATCAACAACAAGGATAAAGTGACTCTGTTCATAGAGCACCAAGTAATGGAGATGAAGATGACTCTGATGATGAAGTGGTCTCTGATAAGCTGGAGGAGCTCATTGAGATCAGCAAAACAAGACACATCACAGGTATACGCTCAATCTCTGAGGACACTCATTTGGTAATCCCAACCTGTGAGAACCCATCCTCAACTCCAGTTGTAACACCCCCACAATTGCCAAGCTCTAGTGTACTCCCAACAGTCACTAGTTCTACTCCCTTTGTAACCCAAATAGAAACAAGGTCATTAGAGATGGTGCATACTGCACTTATCTCAGAGGAAATGCACACTGCACCTCTGACCTCAACTCCTATAGATACCTCTTATTTTGAGGGGGAGCTTATGGATGTTTACACCCTTCAGCCAGTGGGTGTGTCCTCACAACAAGGCACATCTGTAAATATGGGATTGCTGCTATCTGGGTCACCCTCTCAACAGGGTGATACCATTGAAAGATAGACCTCCTCCCAAGGTCATACTATGTCTTTAGCCTCTATGAGTCAAGCCTTTCCCTTAGTAAGTTCACAACAACTTGCTACTGAAATAAGGGATACCCTATTGAGTGCAACCCTCACTCACACTCACATATTTGCACCTACTTTTGATTCAATCCTTACACATACTAGTGCACTGCCTGTCAATACTAGTGGTATAAACCAACCATTGGTACAGGGTACAATTTTTGTTCCCAGTGATCTTAGGCCTATAAACCAAGGTTTAAGTGAGGGACCACAATCAATTCCAGTTCTTGGCACCACACCTCAATCAATTCCCACACAACCCATTCCTTCTACTTCTTCTGAACCATCACCCCAAATCCTTCAAAGCTTACTATCTATCTCTCAAAATATGGATAGTCTTCAAGCCTCTTTTACCTCTTTCCAAACTCAAACAGAAACTCAACTCTCTCATCTAACCCAAGAGATAGAGTTACTCAAATCAACCCAATTCCAATCCCAACCCACCCCTACCCCTGCTGATCTTTCACCAATTCTAACCAAATTGGATCAACTTCTTACCCAAACTTCTTATCCTACTCCTATTCCTTCACCTCCCATCTCAAACCAAACAATTACCAACCTCAACTAAACCATTTCAAACCTTCTAACCCAGCTTTCAACCCTAAGACCATCACCTCCAAACATCTCTGTCACCATCCCTGACTCTCTTCTTAGAGTCCCTTCTCTTCTCCAAACCATAACTACTAACCTCCAACACCTAAACAACTACTCCATCCAAAAGCACAATGAAACCCTCAAAGAATTCACCAATATCACTGATGCTATCCTAAACCTGAGGAGATCTCCCTTCTTCAACCAACCTACTACCTCCACTCCTTCTCTATCTCCTTCTTCTTTTGTCCCTCCTTCTGTTGCTAAGACCTCTGACAACTTTCCTTTTACATTTGCTGATGACAAAAAGGGGGAGAAGTTAGTTAGAAGAGAACCTTCACCAGATACAATCAGAGCAGCTGTTGACGCATATACAGCTGAGGTTCGGGCTATGCAAGTAGAGGATGCATCTGCCCCCAATGAAACAGAAACACAAAGAAAATCAGATGTTGAGGGGGAGAATCAATCTGAGGGGGAGCAACCTGCTCAAGATGAGCAGAAGCCAAAAAGAAGATTCAAATAAATGGCTAGAAGGAAGAGTGCTAAAAAGCCAAGACAAGATGAATCTTGTGCACCAATAAATGTGCCATCAGAGGATTATGATGATGATGATGAAGATAGGGTGCCTCTGTCCTCTCTGCTGAACTTGAAAAATCAGAGTCTCTCTACTCAAGCTCCACCAGTCCAAACTTCCTCTCCTGTTCAGTCAAGTCAACCAACTCCCAGCAGTACTTCAAGAAGAAAAGGGAAGAAAATCATGTCTGTTGAGGAGATTGAAGCAGAAGAAAGGAAGGAAGAGCTACTTCATAAAGAGGATGAAAATCTCAGAGAGTTAAGTGAACTGGCTGCTGCTCTTGGCTCAACCATTGAAGAAGTTCTGAAAGCCAAGGAGAGACACCAGGATTTTACTTCTCCTGAAGATCTTGCTGCTGCAGTTGGTGTTACAGATGATGAGATAAGAGAAATACAAGAAGAAGAAATGATCTTATTATCATCTCAAGCTCCTCAAGAACAACAAGCACCACAACAAGATGATCCTACTGTCAAGAAAGCTCCTAAAAGAGGAAGAACTCACAGAGAAGCCATTCAAGCATTGCATGAGTTCAACTTTGGAGTTACAACTCAACAATCTGAAAGGGAGATCAGAGAGCTCTTGAAAAACAAGAAGAACTTGATAGAAAGAAAGGATCCAAATCTTATTTCCAGAGTCATACCATAAAAGGGAACAGATGAAGGGCCATATCTCAGATTAGTAAGAAGAGATGAAAGAAAAACACAAGAGAATGCCTATATTCATCACTGCAAATTGTTCTCCTTCAGTGAAATGATTGAAACACTGTATCATCTCCTTAAATCCAAAAGTGAAATTGCCACAAGGTTCATAAACAAATTCGAATACTGGATCAGAATGTCTGTCTACCACAGGATATGCACTCATGATCAATTTGTAGAACACATTGATGTGATTGAGGATGCCTTCAAGAAATCCTCCAAAGCTTTTGTGCCTGCTGAACAAATTATACTCAATCCTGATCATCCTTACCTGTCTGCGTATGAAAATCTCAACACTGCTTTGCCCTCCAACATTGAACCAGAAATGTTTAAGTACATAACTGAACCTGAAAGAGGGATGTTCTTCAAGAACAGAGCTGGTGTTTGGAGATTCCTAAGAGAAACTGACTTAGGAAAAGTCCCTGGAGAGTTAATCTTTCAAGCTGCAACATCAACAAGGGGACAGACAGGAAGTGAACATTTTGAAAATCTGATTCACGCAAGAGCTGAAGAGTTGTTGGCTGCAAATCCACTGGATAGATTTCTGGATGTAACAGAAGAACTTGGTGGGAATGAAGACCACACTTCATAACTAGATTAGATGTAATTTCAAATTCCTAGAATAGTTCAATTTCTGTACTTAGCTTAACTTTCAGATAGATTACATTGTACAAACTCTGATGTATATACCTTGTTTGTAATCAAGCTTGGGACTTTGATCATGGACTACTTAGCTAAAATGCAAGTATAGATGTATCTTAGTAGATAGCTCACCTAGTGTAAATATAGAAAATAAAAAAAATCCTAAAAACAGAAAAAGGATAAAAGATACCACAAAAAAAACAGAACATGGTACTTCATAAATGAAAAGATTCCCAAAAACAGAATATCAGGGAACATATATTAAAGAGTTACCAAAAACAGATAGCTAGGTAACCAAAATGTACTTAAAAGTCTTATTTTTACAAATTCGAGTCAAACTGATTCTTCTTAAACAGATAAGGTTTTGTCATCATCAAATAAGGGGAGATTGTTGGGGAGATAGCAATATCAAACCTAAATCAAACCTTTCTATTAAGTAAAATAGGATTTGATGTTAACAAAACCATTTATTCAGTTTTGGACTTAGATCAATGAAAAACATGTGTTATTTTTCATATCAGACTTAAAGAATTTCTAAGTAAGAAATGTCAACTGACGAATCAAAGTGTCAGCTGAACATTGAGTATCAGCCAAAAGACTAGCTTCAGGAAAATCAGCTAAGAAAGCATCAGCTGATGGTGCTAAACCATCAGCTGAGGGCTACTCTTTGATCAGCTGACAGTATCTATTCTATTAGCTGAGTAAACAAAGATCAGCTGACAGTATCACATTGATCAGGTGATGCCTCTCACATGTCAGATAAGGTATTTGATACTTATCCTATCTTTTCCTCATGAGCTGACTATACTCAAATGATTAGTTGAGCCCTTGGGAACAGCTGACAGTTGAGTTAATCAGTTTATTAGCTGCTGCCATTATTTGTATTATCAGGTGAGCCAATCTAGTTAGCTAAGTCTTTAACAATTATCCTTAGCTGAGTAAAATTACATTTACAGTTCAGTGTCTGTTAGCTGAGCCTTTGATCAGCTAATAGCTTTTCAGTGTAATATTTTCTTAAGTCAAAGGTAGAACATGTGTTGTTCTATTATGCCTTAGATCTTTCTTTGTAAATGTACTTAGCACTTTTTGTATCTGCAAAGAAACAAAATGGATAGATCTTTATCCTTTGGAAAAGGAGAAAGATACTTTAGAAGAGAAGATCTCGAAGATATGCTTTGACAAATAAGTATGGCTGGCAACTCTATACTTGGTTAAGTCAAATCATCATAAGCATGGTGTCGATTAAAGCACAAGCGTGATAGGAGAAGTTTACTTTTCCAAGATATAAAGGTAGTGCTTTAATAATATAATAATATATAGTGGGTATACTCATTACTGAAAAGTATGTTCACTTTACACACTTTGTGTATAAAGTTAACTTACTTTTTCACCCACTAACTTTATCTATTATAATATTATTAAGAGAAGTACCTTTATCACCTTCTCTTTTCATCAACTCGGACACACCTTGCTTATATATACTCATGCATGGAAACATGCTGAGTATGCGTTGAGAAGCACTGAAATCTCATAAGTTGAGAATTAGAAAAGTAAGCATTTTACTTTCAGTGTAACAAACTTGTTCATGTGTTGATAATCTTAGACATTAGTTGTTTAAGATTAGCATTGTCTATGTGTTAGAAAAATCTAGTTGCCACCTTTTATTGAACTTAGATTTTCCGCATCTAGTTCATGTAATTCTTGATTAACATCAATAAGAATTATATAAAAGTAAACCGTGTGTCTCTTAAATTTTTATTTGCTAAAGTTTGTATTCAACCCCCCTTCTACAAACATTTGTTGTTGTAGTATCCATTCGGGACCAACACTAAACCATAAACCTATAACACTTAACCCTTAGCCATGACCAATAAACCCATAACCATAACACATAATTAACCACTAAACCATAACCTATATCGGTTAACCCTAATACTTTACCATAACCAATTAACCCATAAACATAAATTTCAACTCCTAACCATAACCAATATCTGTTAATCTGTAATACTTTACCATAGCCTATGAGCCATAACCATATATAACCCATATCCGTTAAATAGTTAATTTATTATAACACATGACCCATATATAACCATTACCCATAATAGTTTACCACAATCCTAACCCATATCCGTTAACCCATAATAGTTTACTACAATCATAACCTATAACTGTTAAACCGTAATAGTTGACCCCAATCGTAACCCATATCCGTTAAACCATAATAGTTGATGATGTGCGTTTTACATACTAGTTTTAAATTTATAAATCCGTGTTAAATTGTACCAAAAACGACACGAATAGGCAAGTGTACCTAATCGGTTTTTATAGTATAATAGTAAGCACGGGTGTCGAACTCTTGGGGAACGTGAGTGATTTGATAAGATTATAATGATTTAAATATTAAACAAATCTAACTAATATAACTAAAAAGCAATTAAATCTAAACTAATGACAATAAAATAAATAAAGCAATTAAAATGGGGGAATTTTATGATAAAGATATGAACTTGCTACCAACTCAGACCACTAAATTATCTAAAAGCACTAAAAGCATGCAAAAGAGACAAGAAGGTAAATAACTCGGAGAATTAATAATAATGAAGATGTTCCCTCCCTAGATTCAACTCAACTCAATTCATGGCAATAAATTCATGGCAAGATAAGCTAAAGACACTCAAAATATTCATGCATCGATTTCTAAAGTAGTTACACCCTTGATCCAGTTATAACCATCTAATTACCTTTATGGTCAAAAGTGCAATTAAATAGTTTAATTAGCAATTAATTAGATTAACAGGTTGAGCCCTAATCCTAATGCTTGTATGATCAACAAAACATCAAACTAACATATAAATAGTCATTATATGGATATCACATGCAAAAGACTCTAACTTTAATTGCATGAAACATAGGATTTGTCAATCACTATTCCTTAATCATCTATTGGTCCTAGATAATCAAGATGCAAACTTTATGATTCAAGTGGCCTCTCAAAACATAAAAATCAGATTCTAAGCAATCAAAACAGATTCATAGGCATTGATAAACATAGATTAGGCAAAACCAAGGACAAACATGAAAAAGTATCAAAAACCATGAATTAAACTAAGCCATTACATGAGTTTCATCTCCTCTAGGGAGGAAAATAGAATATCTAGCCAAGATTCAACATTCTAAACTTCTGGAAATTAAGAAACAAGAAGAACATGATGAAGTAGAATGAAAGAAACCGTAAAATCCAAATGACCTTCACTTTTAATCTTCAAAATAAAGCTCCAATGCTCCAAAGCTTTGCTCCAAGTCTTCTCTGCTCTCTAATGGTGTTTTATGATGATTTAGGGTTCAAAGATCGGAACCCCAAGCTGCCAAACCGAATGAAGATCGAATTATATATATAGAGCTGTAGAATGGAGTTCGCGCCGCGATCGCGGCCCGGATAGCGCCTCTACGCGCAGAATTCGCCCAGAATGCAGGAATTTTCAACTCTTGATGCCTATCTCGGATTTAATCTCTTTTTCTTCATATTTATCACCAAGATTCCGAATTTGAATCTAAAAAAGAATATTTAAACATATTAAATATATATTGAACATAAATTAATGATTTTTATTCAAAAACAATTAAATATCGCATATAATTTATATATAAAAACAGCGATATCAAAATACCCCACACTTGAACTTTGCTTGTCCTCAAGCAAATCACAAGTTTATCCAGGCTAAGGCATTCAAATAAATAATATCATTCTCATAAACATCAAATATCACTGAAAAATGTCAACATGTTTGATTAGAAACAACTCATCAATTACCCTAAGATTTATGCATATACCCGTGTTGTGGTCCTCTCTAACTTCTCACAATTCCAAATGCATTCTCTTTTTATAAATAACCAACCCTTACTTAATGAATCTTTTTGGTTAATTTACCCCTTAAGAACCCCCCAACCTCAAGACTTATCGCAGATTTCTCAATTCTACTTGACACATGCTTGTATTATTTTGCTCATACAAGTCTATGACTTTCGATGGAACCCATGTAGCGAACTTTCTGCCCAACCGATCCCAAACCAGTTGGCTTTAGGTGATTAGGTGTAGAACACCCCTCAGAGCTTATTTGTTCGAGTCCCAAAGGCCACATGTTTGACTTATAGATTTTTCAGCCATTTCTTAATCACCCCCTTTTAATCTGTTTCCAGACCTCACATAACCCCTCATGACCGGCCAAATGCCTTTTGTGTTCTCACACACGCATTGCCTAGCTTGGGAGGTGATTTGACAAAAAGCTCATGCAGCCGTAGCGGCGCTAACCATTAGGGTTTAGCGGCACTAACCCTTTAAGGTTAGTGGCGATAACGTGGCCTACCAGTGATGTGACACAAAGTACAAGCAGCCGTAGCGGCGCTAACCTTTAGGAATTAGCGGCGCTAACCCATAAAGTTAGCGGCGCTAACGCGGCCTGCGATGTCAACTTTTGTCTTTTGTCATATTTGGTCCCTTAACTTAAGTTGTTGTCAGGTTTGACCCCGGTGTATGACCCTATAGGCCCATACATCATCAGCAGCGGTCTATATGGCGTACGCACATTAGTGGCATATTTCTAACAAACTCCCACTTGCACATAATGCACCGTACCCATGTAACCACAGACAAAGAGCGGCCTCAAGCAAAGCATCGATGCCCCCAACTTAGTATGGGTTCCGCTTCCTTGCAGAAAACCATAACCTACATAAAACGTAGAGGTCCTATAGATAAGTGATCAAACATCCTTTTGTTCGCGATATCCTTGTGAATACGAGACATGGATTAATATGTCAATCTCCAGATCGTTCACGATTATGTTTCTCCATCTTGATTGGTGGTGACCAAAATTTAAGGACATATCTAATTCTCAATCAATATTCCTTTGCGCATGGCCATGCTAGTTTTGGTGTCAGCGCCCAATCATCGAGGGGCCCAGGGATATCTCTCATATCAGAGGAACAAATTCCGTTGACTGTACAACCCCACAGCGTGAACCTTGTCTTACTTAACTATTCCCTTTATAATAGCCAGTTATGAATACGTTTTGAAATAGCCAAAGTAAGAAAGTTTCATGCTATAGCAATTCATACATCTCAGGTCGAAGGACGTAATGATATTATCATTCCGAGTTACTTGTGACCATGATCCATGAAGTGAACTCTGGTGCGGGTCTTCCAGTCACTTGAAACTCCTTTCAAGCATAGGTTATCGTTGCATTTCATGCATTCAATCCTTGATCAATGCATAACCAACACCTAACCTCAGCCTTATTTCAAACTTCCTTCCCTTGAAGAATGACTGACCGTGGAAATTTAGAATGTATAAACATTCTGGGAAGTGGTTAAACATGCTAAGATGGAACACAGTAAGGACCAATGAAGGTAACCGCGTCATGCGTATATATAGTCTCCACTATATATCATACAATCATCGGTGAGCATTACTGCTTACCGTTCCCAAAGCTTATAAGTAAATCAAACATTTACTAAAACGATATTTAAGCCCAGTCACAAGCATGAACAATGCTATTATACCTAGTATGAAATCCATCACTAGTATTTGACAACGGCTTAACTATGGGATCATCTACACGATATCCCTCTGTACTCTTTTGTATTCTCTTATTAAACCACTTGCAAAGTGTTTATCAAAGAGATCATACATAATATTATCATAGTCGTCATATCCTCAATGCTACCGAAGTCTACAATAGGATAAATGACACTTATGATTATTAGAGTCGACATACCCTCAATGTAACCGAAGTTCACAATAGAGTCACTGACACTCACTTTTATTAGAGTCGACATACCCTTAATGTTACCGAAGCACACAATAGGGTCAATGACACTCATTTGAATTTAAATGTCGTATCTACACCACATATTTGTATATTCAAAACTTTGATTAAAATCGACAGTCTTACAAGTATAGATTTGCTTGCAGTTACAACTTATTCAAGACAACTCTATTTTCGTCGAACATCAAGAACATACATCAGTATTTCTTGAATTTAGAATCCACTTTACTTCACGTTCATATTTGTACTCGTAGAACAATAATTCCATCAATAGGTTGAAAACAACCCTAAATTAGGACATTATTTTAATTTGAGTATATCTTACTAGGAACAAATAAAGCTCCCACCAGCCCTGACAAGAGTATCTGGCTTAATATATGCTTTCTAGAAAACTCATTCCTTTGATTTTCTCGTAAAGCAAGATTACAGCCATAAGATACAAATTTTATTGACTTCATTCATGGACACAACTTGGATATAATGGATATGTAAGACCTCGGAACATGATTCAAAACATTTCCTCAACTTAATCATGTGAAGGATCAAGGTCTTCTTATTTCCATGTGATCTTACTTGTTTCCCCAAAGCGACAACAATACTTCACATAATCCAGATCTAATCTGGATATTATGGATGTGTAAAAACCTCGGAAAATGCCTTAAGTATTTCCTCAACTTAATCCTGTGAAGGATGCAGGTCTCTTACGTCCAAGTGAACTAACTTGTTTCCTCAAGGTGACAACAATATTTCACTGTTATTCAAGGTGACAACAATATTTCACTGTTATCCAAGTCATCTTCAACATAGCCACTAGAACAGGTTTCCATATAATCAACATGAAACACTTTGTCTCTAGTCGGTATTTGAAGTTGTCCATAATTACATATATGTTAGTCCCTTAACCCTTCTTGGTTCACACCGTAGGTGTGGGATTAACCCAAGTCAAGTACTTGGATACAACAAATGGGTTACATCTATTTATACCATTCCCTTCTTTTATTCACTAGTAAACTCAGGGTCCCACTATGTTTCCGATGAATGGTAACATCACAATGATTTACCATCAAGCTGCTGTTACTAAAATATGACAACCTCATATCTAAACAGCCTTCTTGATTTCCATCAGATTTAAAGAAGCAATGGATATTGTCAGGTTTTACCAACATCTCTATGCTGATTAAATGCTAGTGTCAACATTAGGTATTTTATTTAAGCTTTACGTTCTTCCACTGGAATGCTTTTGTAAATTGTCCTTTCCCCTTTGAGCAACCAAACATGGTTCCCATAAGTTCAAGAAACAATTATCCAAAACTCAGATGAACTACTTAAATATATAAGCATCAACTTATAATTCATTTATCTCCCACTGAATGTAGACTGGATAATTTTAAGTTATGAGATTGACAAGCAAAGGACTTTTTCTAGTCAAAATCTCATTGGATGCTTGAGTAACCATAATGTTGTGTTTTAGATTAAGGACTTGGTTCATAAAATTAATGTATACCAATCACATTGAATACATGTTTTAGGTCTGCCTTTCACCAGATCATCAACAAAGATATCTGGTTTTCTTTAATGTGACATCATGTACAAATGTGTCTCTTAGAGAAAACGAATTATGGGTTAAACCCATGATCCATTTCATATTTAAACCAATATAGAGAGGATAACTTAGCATCTCTACTGGATCTAAGAGTTTGATATCTATATGCCCTTACTGATTCTTAGTTTACTTTAGGTTAGTTCCGAACACCACTAGGTTTCAGACACAATCCTTTTCTCTAGTAAACATTCCCTCAACGATTGTCATAAATATGATGATGGAGAATTTTACTAGTGTCACCCCATATGGCATACTTGAACGGATTATGCACACAAATGTGATCAAAATCCAACAAGTCATAATCCTTCCTATCAACACTGATGAAGGATTTTATAATCAATCAAGTCCAATAAACAATATTTATATCTTTCATTTAGCCCGAGGCTAAACTTTTACAAAGATCCTAACCACATGGATCTAAGCGATGTAAATGTTGTTTACTTGGTCAAGTTTGATTATGCCATAGAGCTAATGTATCCAAACCACTTTTGGATCTAAGAATCAATTATTCATGATTGCCTTATTACTTATAACGAGCCTTTATGTATGTAATGATATGGATAAGTTTTGATAAAACATCTCAAAAACAAATTTTCAAAAATGTTTCAGTTTCAAGCCATCTCCATCGTCATCAAATGTGTATTTGAGCACCACAAATGGTCAAAAAATAACACATAAGCATTGACATGGATCAATTTGAAATGAAACCATCAAAATGAAAAATCTTTTTCAACAAAATACAAGATTCAAAAACATTCATCATCTTCAAAAGAACATACAATAAAGCTAGTCTTGCCACGCAGGGCAAACATACAAAAGCAATAAATAATCCGGAAATAATGGCGAGACCAACACTCCCAATTCTCTTGTAGAAGACAATCAACAAAATTTCTTCTTCAGAGATCCGGTTCTTCAAGCTTTTCCTTCTTACAACGAACAGACCTACACTTTGCAACAAAAATAAATTTGTGACAAACGTGAGTCTTATAGCTCGGGTAAACAACCCAGCTTATTAAGGAATAACAATGAAGTAAAATCATGAATGTACCTCAAGTAGGAAAATTAACTCTCTCTTTTCTGAGAAGTTTTATATCCTCTCGGCACGAAGGGCAGGCATGACGGCCCCAATCCCCAAATCTTCTACAGAAGTAGCAAACCACCCCTTGTTGAGTCTCTTTGGGCACATCATCAATGTCCATAGACTCAAAACTTGAAGCAAGCTTGGATACTCCAACTTCTTCTTTTAATAGGATCGATTTCTTCTTCTTAGCAAAGGGTTGTTCCTTAGAACCAAGAACGGAAGTGGATGAGGATGATGCATGCTTGGACATGTTAGATTCTACATCCTTCAACAATCCATGCAAGTCATTTATAGATATTTCCTTTCCATGCATATGATAGTCCATTACAAACTTCTTATATGATGTGGGCAGAGACTGAAATATGAAGTTCATACCGAGCTCCCTCCCTACAGGAAAACCTAACATCTCCATCTGGTCCATGTATGATTTCATCTTCAAAACATGGACACTAACACTCCCACCTTCCCGCATCTTACAACCGGTTAGACTTTTAATACACTCATAATGTTCTTGCCTAATTTGCTGTCGGAATATATCCTTCAGCTTGTTAATCATGTCATACACAGTCATGTGCTCAAATTGCTTTCGCAATTCTAAGCTCATACTTGATAACATTAGACAAGCAACATCGTGCGTATCCTGAACACGCTTTTCATACACGTATCGGATAGTCCATTCCGCATTGATAGCAGGTGGTTCAGGAAGGGGTTCCTCAAGGATGTGCAACTTAGACTCGGCACGTAGGACAATTCTCAATTGCCTAAGCCAGTCAACAAAGTTCACTCCCGTGAGTTTTTCCCTTTCAAGGAACATGCGTAGTGAAAAGTTCGACGTTGTGTGGTTTTGATTCAACATCCTATATTTAAAGAGAGTACGCGAATTAGTTAGTTTGATTTAATCCTCATTAAAAATAATTACCCATATCGTCTCGAAAAATATTTTAACAAGGGCTAAGAACCATATTTCACTCCAATTCATGACGGGGTTGCCGTGGATCACTTCATGGAGCTATTTAGGCCGATAACCATCTTATCGATTGCAATCTCTATTGCAACTCTTAGACACTTGCGGGATCCTACGACAACCATCGGTCGTTTGGCATGTTTGATCCCTTCTTGCACCAATTTCAAATTAAAATTCTTAGTTGACTCGTGCTAAGCTCGACAATCACTCAAGGATTTTAATTTGCAATTGTAAATCGTCCAACAAGATACACGGTGACACCTCGACAACTACCGGCTCGTGCTAAACTCGACAACCGATAATTTCAAGATCCCACACTCACCTTCCACACAGATCCACATGGAATAACTCTTGCTAAGCTCGACAATCACTCCATGCTTTACTAGATTCGGGTGGTGTCATCTTTTGGATGGCGCAAGATTTACGTTTTATGAAAACGGGCTTTTGTTTTCGGCTTGGTTACAGATTAACTTATTTAGTGACAAAACATATTTTCACTAGGTGAGTTAATCTAGTATGTGTGTGCGCGCGAGAGTTGTAAACCATTTTTACCAAATCTCTTGTGATTTTATTAATTTTCGGAAAAATTATCTAGCATGCGAATCCTAAGCAAACCATGCAAGAAATAATATAAAATCACATCACACGCATATATACGAAATAAATTGGTAACCCTTGCCATAATTCCTATGCGTTCTTCCCGTGAGCCAAAACGGGTAGAACGTGGTCAATCTAAGGGACAGAAGGTCTTCAATGCGAGCTCCCACTAGAACCGCCATCTCCAATGGACTTCACCGGCTTCTATGGACACGCTCCATCTCCTTCTGACTCTAAATTGTTTGTCTTCATCCAAATTGTACAAAGCATACAATAGAAATTGAAATGGCATACAAGCCACAATAATTTCCTATTTATCTAGTACAAATACACGGATGAATGAAATGGCATGCAAGTCACAATATTATTACATACAAAAATGAATTAATAAATATTACAGCCCATATTGTGATTTAAAATCACCAAATTGCATCCAAACATACAATATCAACCACAAGGTCAAAGGCAAGGTTACCAATTTCAAATCTATCACATACAACCAAACATAATAAAATGGTAACGAAATTACCATATCAAAATCTGGAACAAATTTCCAGAATCACAAAATGTTTAAAATTCCCGAGACCAAAACTGTTTTTAATTTAAAAACCAAAACTGTTACAGCGCGCGTAGCGCCGCTAACTCTAAAGAGTTAGCGCCGCTAACTCAAGGTTAGCTCCGCTAACCCGATTCGAACAGAAAACAAACATTTCGATTTCGGGATTTTCCAGGCCACCAAGTGCAAATCTAACATAAAGGTGGCTCTGATACCACTGATGGGATTTCATGGGCTAGCAGCGGAAGCAAAGTACAAACAAAATAGCCCAAGGTACAAGCAAACAAAGCATGAAAAACAGAAATCCCAAAATGGACCAAACTTTATGTTCAAGAAATGCAACATGAAAAGGAAGAGGTGGTTATACCTTTCTCCTTTACTCCAGAAAATATCCAATGTCGTGGTCATGATCCTCCAAGAACGAAAAACCGGATCTTCTATTGGGATATACCCCGGGAACACGTCAACCACGAGTGCTAGCAAGCCATTGTGGTACTTCACTTGAAAACCACTCTAGAACAGCCACATAAAGAGACCAGATCTGGAATCCTCTCTTGAAAGACTCTCTCTTCATCTTCTTAGCCTCAAAGAGAGTATTGTGTATGTGTGTAACCAAAGAGAGGAAAAAGGATAAAGTGAAAAATGAATAATCACCCCCTTTTAATCTGTTTCCAAACCTCACATAACCCCTCATGACCGGCAAACACACGCATTGGCTAGCTTGGGAGGTGATTTGACAAAAAGCTCATGCAGCCGTAGATGCGCTAACCATTAGGGTTTAGTGATGCTAACCCTTTAAGGTTAGCGGCGCTAACGCGGCCTGCCAGTGATGTGACACAAAGTACATGAAGCCGTAGCGGCACTAACCTTTAGGACTTAACGGCGCTAACGCGGCCTGCGATGTCAACTTTTGTCTTTTGTCATATTTGGTCCCTTAACTTAAGTTGCTATCAGGTTTGACCCCGGTGTGTGACCCAATAGGCCCATAAATCATCAGCAGCGGTCTATATGTCGTACGTACATTAGTGGGCATATTTCTAACACAACAAGCCTTTAAACCTCTAGGTAGCCCAAGAGGACGAGTTGTAGTCTCATGAGGGTTTCTAGACAACATACCCACAAAGTTGGAAACAAAAAGAAAAAAACGAAAAACCTAGACTAAACACGGGTTGCCTCCCAAGAAGCGCTTGTTTTTTAAGAGTCACTAGCTTGACTCCCAACCCCACAATTAGGGTTTTGGCCCGGAGTGGCCTTCGTCCTCACCTCCTCTCTTGTCGGTGTCTACCTCCGAGTAGTGTTTCACTCGGTTCCTGCTCACCATGAAGGTCCTCCCTTTAGGATCAAGTAACTTAATGGTGTTATTCGGGAATACCTCCTTCACCTCATAAGGTCCATACCACCGGGTCTTTAGATAACCCGGACACTTCTTCAACCTCGAATTAAAAAGCAGAATTTTATCCCCAGGGTCGAAGTGTTTACCTTCCTTCTCACGAGCCTTCGGTCGGTCTTTCTCGGGGTCGAGAGGACTCTCTTCTTTCGGCTTCGGGCTCTCGGCCTTTTCGGCTCTCTCCTCACGCAGCTTTTTCTCTCGAAGAGTATTGGAAACTCCCATAAAGAAAGAAGAGTCATCGAGACATTTAGAATATCTCACAGACTCATTAAGTCCAAAAGTGATGGCATCGGACCCTACCCTGAGCGTTAATTGTGACTCGTGAATGTCAACTAGAGCTCTAGCTGTACTCAGGAGAGGTCTGCCCAGAATAATGGGGACTTGATCATCTTCCTCCATGTCTAAAACAATGAAGTCCGTAGGAAAGATGAATTTATCTACCTTCACTAGTAAATCCTCAACTATCCCTCGTGGGTGAGTGACGGATTTATCTGCCAGATGGATAGACATGCGAATGGGCTTGGGCTCGGGCAGGCCCAGTTTGGTAAAGAAAGAATATGGCATGAGATTCACGCTTGCGCCTGAATCAGCCAACGCTTGAGTAATGGGCAGGTTGCCAAACTGGCAAGGCAGAGTAAGACTCCCGGGATCAGTCATTTTCTTCGGTATCTTTCGGAGCATAGCTGCGGAGCAATAATCGTTAAGTGTGACGCTTGAGACCTCTTCAAGTTTCTTATGATTAGCAAGCAGGTCTTTCATGAACTTTGCATACTTGGGCATTTCAGCCATGGCCTCAACAAAAGGGATGTCGATATGCAAAGATTTCAAGTGCTCGAGGAATTTCCGATATTGTTGATCCTGAGCATATTTTATGAGACGCTGCGGATAGGGTATCGGTGAATGGTACAGTTTCACAGGAGGTGGAACATGAGGTGGATTCAATGGAGCAGCAGGTGATGCAGCTGGAGGTTCAGGAGTTACTTCCTTCTCTTTCTCTGGCTCAGGCTGCGGAGGTGGCGGCACCTCGGAATCAGTGTTTAGACTACTAGGTGATGGATCATGGAGTGTTTGATTCCTGCTTTCAGATCAGCTTTTGGGTTGGTCTCGGTGTTACTTGGAAGAGTCCCAGGGAAGCGGTCCTGGAGAACCCGTGAGATTTGCCTGCGGCCTCGGTAGTCGATCCTATCCTCTTAACTAGCTCTTCAGTTTCCTTGTGCCTCTGATCGGACGCTGCTGCGAAGCGGTTGAACATCTCCTCAAAATTAGGCGTCTTTGCCGGCTCCTTCGGTTGTTCTCGCTGATAAAGCCCCGGGCCCTGCTGCCTATATTTTGCCTCCATCTCCTTCCGGTATTCGGGATAAGGTTTCCAGTTTGCCTTACGGTTGCGAAAGTATGCCTCGTCCTCTGGATAATCAAACCTATCCCCTGAAGAATAACACGCAAATTCCTTCAGATTTCCACTCTCGTCGTATGGGCAATCTTTCGGAAGATGGGGCCCGCTGCAAATGTCGCAACCGACTTTCATGGCATGCATATTTTTCTGCACTGTCTTCATATCTCACCCTAATGCATCCAGATTGGCATTAAGGGCTGCCATGTGGTCCGGCCTGTCGGTGGAAGAGGAAATGTTTCTACAAAAGGAAGGGTCCCTCGCAGAATGCCACTGATGGGAGTGCTGAGCCAACTCCTCAATGATGGCATACCCCTGAGCGGGGGTTTTCTTCGGTATCGGCCCTTGAGAATCGACTATCTGTATTGTGCAGACGTTAATACCATTATAGAACGTTTGGACAACCTGGTGAGGGTTGAGATCGTGCTGCGGGCAGTTCTGCAGCATCTCCTTATAGCGGTCCCAGGCTTCATAAAAAGTCTCGCCCTCCAATTGCGTGAAATTTTGAATTTGCATTTTCATTTTAGCAATCTTAGAAGGAGGGCTAAACTGTTTTATGAATTTCTATTTGAGCATATCCCATGTACGGATGGGTGGCTCGGATCTTAGCCAATGTTTGGCTGCGCCCTGGAGTGTTATCGGGAACACTCGCAGCATGACGGCATCTTTAGTTACCCCCGGGATGTGGAAGTAATCGGCGATTTCGAGAACGGACTTGACATGCTGGTTGGCGTCTTCATAATCCTTTCCGGTGAAAGGAGTCTCCCGCAGCAAATGAAGAAACTTCCCCTTGATCTCAAAGTTTGTTTGCTCGGGAATTTCGGGGCGGTTGATGGTCCCGTATTATACGGATGAAGCAATGCTTGATAGTTAATGTGTGTGTTTGTATGTGTAATCGGTAGAGAGAAAGAGAGCCGAGAACTAAGAGAGAAAACACACACAAGAGTTGAGAAATATGCAAAGCTTAATTGATAATGAGTTGGGAAATGCCTTTTATAGCATTTCCCAACTTTGGTGTATTTACATATTACACCCCTCACTTTAATAATTCTAACAATCTCCCCCTAAGTGAGGTGTGTAATCATTCACAACAAATAAATACATAAAACTATTCATAAGCAGATTTGTTGCGAATGCCGAATGCCACTTGCCACTTTTTGATTTCTCTCCTGCTTGCCAGTGCTGTCTTGATCTTTTCTATTGCATTGTATACCTGGGAATGTTCTTCATCCGTGTACGCTGCTCGGTTATCCCAAACCTTTTGATGAATCTTGTGATGAAGGATTTTCAAGGTGCCATCAGAATACCCGTTGAGTTCATCTAGTCTGATGAAGATCTTTTCACCTTTTGTATTCTTGGATACAACCCCTCGAGCATCTTTAAAGTTGGGATGACCATCATAGATAACAGTCAAATCTTCAAGCTTTTCTAAATCTGGATGATTCTTATTAGGCTTAAGAAGATTGACCTTCCGATAGTTATTCTCAGCCCCGAGCTGGATATCATGTTCCTCAAAGAACTCCATAAGATTTCTCATGTACCTCATTAACGCAACTCTACCAAATTCTTCATCAGGCCATTTTCCCTTTTTCTGGGAAAGGATGTCAAATATGAAGCTGATGTCTTCGATGTTCACATACCTCAAATCTGCTTCAGTAAGAAAGTATGTGAGGTTGTTAGCTCTCTTGACATGGAAGATGGCATATTTTATGTTGAGGTTGGTTTCGGTATAAACACTGAGAAGGTCACTTATGGGATACTTTGATTTGATATCTTCTGGTTTGGTTTTGGAACGAGTAAGAATATGATCATATCTTCTTCTTTGTCTATCGTTCATGTTTCTCAGCTCGGGCGAGATAACCTCTATCAACTGACTACTGAAGATATCTGGTATTCTTTCTTCAAGATTGGCAGCGTTGACAAGGAATGGTTTCCATATCGGATTTTCTGCAGCGTTTCTTGTAAACATATTCCCGGTATCAAGACCAGGGTCTCCCCGATATACTGGTGGAGCAGGAGGTACTATGAAGTTTGGTGGCATGGGTCATTCTGACTCTTGTCTGAACTTTTCAGCTGCTTCTACTTGTCTGTTTCTTTCTAGAATGTCAGCAGCTGATTCTTGAAACCGACCAGGAGGTGGAGGGAAAGTTTCATGAACTTCAACATTAATCTCACTAAGAACCCTGGATACGTCGAAGATTGTTTTCTTTTGTTTAGGCTTTCTCCTAGCTTCCTTTCTAGAAATTGCTTCCCTTTCTTTTCTTTTAAGTGCAAGTTCTTTTTCACTGGGAATATCATCAAATTTGTGGACAATTCTAGGAGAATCTGGTCGTGTAGCAATCTCGACGTATTCATCAATACCCTTGAATAGACTTTCTATCTCAGGATCCTCAGCTTCCTCCTCTGGTAGAGCAAAACTACCTTCCCCCACATGCCTTGCTGGAGATGTGTGAATAGACTCATATAAATCTTCCATTTGTTCTTCTGAGTCACTAGACCAGTCAAATATCTCGGCATGGGGCTGCTCATAAGGTATTTCACCTTCTTCAAGATCACTTGGCCTCAATTCATATTGTTGCTGAGGTACATAAAGTACAATTTGTTTTTCAGCATCTTCCTTTTGTTGTTGTTCATGAACTTCATCGGCCCCTTGTTGTTGTTGTTGGTGTTGACTTCCGGACCCAGTTGAACTTGTACCTGCAGATAAGTATGAACTGAATCGAGGGACAGGTACAGTAGCAACTACGGAGGGAGCAGATATGTATTTTCTCCTTTTCTCCCCCTCGGGTTGATCATCCGGATCCTGATCATCCCGCCTCCTCTTTAACCCCTGAGCCTGGGCCTGACAGGTTTGTTCAAGTACTGTCAGCCGGTTAGTTACTTTTTGAAGGGAGGTGTAAAAACCTCTAGTCACCCCATCTATTTTCCTATTGACATCCTCATGAAATTCTGTAAAGTCATCCAAGGAGATTCCCTGTGGATTGCGTTCAGCCCGCAGAGTAGTCAAAAGGTCTTGATCATAAGCAGTGTCTGGTCTCTGTTCAAGAATTTTTGCATAAAGTATGCTTTTCAGAGCATCCACTGAGAGAGAAGTGACATCCGTTTGAGGTTGAGGCGCTGTTGCTGGAGGGCGAGCTGCAAGAAGATTTTCAATACGAGTGAGCTGCTCAGATTGTGCCCTAGAAGCCTCTTCGATCCGATCCAACTTTGAATTTGTCTCTTGTAGTTGTTGGCGGATTGGGGACACGGCTTGTTGAATAGCAAGTTGAAGATCTGCACGTGTAACAAACCCGGAATCACTCAGATTACCGGTTGAGGTACCTGCCACAGAGGCAGAACCACCTACTGGAGCAGCATGGATGTAGGCTCCAGCAGGATTTCCTTCCAATCCTCGAATGGCACCTTGAGAGGTACCACCTATGGAAGTTGAGGAGACTTGTTGAGCCAACAAGCTCAGTGCATCAATGGTGACTTTGTGTTGTTCAAGATAAGCGGAGATCCACGGCATATCAAATTGTGCACGAAAAGGAGCCGAGGATGATGGAGGCAGTCCTCTTTGTTCAATAGGTCCAACACCCAATTGGGGTTGACCTAGATGATGTGCTATAACCGTGTGCAATAAAGACGGTGTCTGTTGAGAGACACCGTAGTAGCTAGGAGGGGCAGAAACTTGCACGGGTGGGGTAACCGCGTCTTGTTCAATACGAGGCCCAACAATGTCAGGCCCCATAGTAGATGTGGCTTCCCGGCTTTCTGGGTTGAGGGGTCCCTCAGCACTCTCATTTTCTTTTCTTACCTCCTCTCCATCACTCACACTTCTATCTACTTCTTCGTAACTACCAATTCCGTAACATGTATACTGATTTGGATCGAGCAGGGAATCAGGAGTGACAGAGCCCACCTCAAAAGATATATCTGGGGATTGAGGAGGTGGTGGGATGTCATGTTCAGGAGCAATCATCACATTGCAAATTGTAGAGGCAGTATGAAGTGGGATGACCAGGCCACGAGTTGGAGAAGGTGGTGTTATTTGAGTGGTAGGAGCCTGGTCAGGACTGGTGGGATGTGGGTCGGTGAGTTTCATGAAGGAAGGGGTACTGTCAGTGGGTTGGTCGATAGGGTGCTCAGGGGTGCCCAAAGGTGATATATCTGATTCGGGGTTAGGGCACCACCTGGATGAACAGCAGACCCTTCATAGGAAGAACTGGATGACTCAGATACGTCAAGTCCTAGTTCGGTTAGCACAGCTTGGGTGCGGGTGAATTGAGAAAGGGATTGGACAATGGCTTGAATGGTTGCTGGATCATATGTATCTTCTCCCTCTCTACTCTCAGCACCTTCACCCGCTTCACCACCCCTCTCTATATTTTCTCTCTGCACATCCCTCTCAGCACCTCCCATAGATGGCTGAGTCCTAGCCCTTATATCCTTACCTGGTGCTACTCCCCCTTGGGTAAGTATGGCCGGTTCTGGCACAACCATTGAGGGTGCTCCTACGCTCTCCCTATAATTTCTCACAACATCATTCTGCTCACATAGATCCAGAAGAGATTCAGGGAAAGGTTTTGGAGTTGGTAGGTTGGCAGGAGTGGCAGGTTTAATATATTGAAAGAGTTTAGGAGTGATATAGGGTAGACCTGCTCGGCGGGGAATGTCAGCATTCCTGTCCATCACATATTGTATGATCATCGGAAGAAAGTGATGGTATGGCAGCAGTTTAGCATCCTTCTTCTTTTGTGAGTTCTTCCTTTTTATGGTTGCTTTGATGTCCTGGAAGAGAAGGAATGCATAGTCCACATGCATATGAGTAGCAGCAGCAACAAAGATTTTCAGTTGGTTCTCTGTTGGAAACTCATACCCCGAGTGTTTTGGGGTGAGACACCTCTGCAGCACAGTCATAAAAGTATTATACTTAGGGTGAATACCTGTGCGTCTGAATTGATATTTATGGGTGAGCTCTCCAGCATAGCCCATTTGTCTGATAGCAGCAAGACATGCTTCCTCATCTGGGATTTCCTCAAAATCCGATGCAGAGGGTTTACTATTGGCTTTTGGTAACCGGAAAATTGAACGTAGACGGTGAACAGGTAAGTCTACAGCAAACTCATCTACCTCATCATGGATAACCTCTTGACCTTTTTCATTGACTCGACATGTCTGCCAGAATTATTGAACATAAAGTTCAGGGACATGTGTGCCGGTTGTTGCAGGGTTGTAGGTTAGGAGGTGGTTCAGAGGATGGACTTTAAGAATTTCGGGAACAATGGGGTGAGTGGGGGTTGTGAATGTGGAAAGGTCAATATAGTGGTTATTTGGGTGAGTCCTGGTGCTAAGGAACTCAGCTTGAGGCATGATCTCCTCTGGGTCACGAATAGCTTGTGCCATCTTATCTGTACAGATAGAAAATTACATTAAGTCATAGGGACAATGATAAGATTGGAGAACAACATTTCTTTTGAATTTTGGATCCAATGTGTGATATAAAGAATGGAGTTTGCATTGGACCAAGAATTTCAAGTGTCAAGTGTTAGACAGAAAAATTGTCCAACTCTGGAGGGCTTCAGTGTGAAGATATCAGATTGATGTGTTGAAAAGTTATTGTTGACATCTTATTTCATTAAATGAACAATAATAAACACATTTGTAGTACTGAAGCATGCCCCAAAAATCACCCTAACACCTCTTTTTAGGCCAAAAACCAAATCATTTGAGTATGCTTATATTCCCCAAGAACACGAAGAACACTTTTTGAGATTTTGGAAAGATTTTTACATCAAAGTGTTCCCCAAGTGTTCAAAGTACCCATCGCAACATTTGTTTCATCAAACAAGTTTGTTTCGTGTACAAAAAATGCACTCAAAGTCTCGATACTTTCATTCGCATATCATTGTTCTAAGGCCAAAAAGTACCTTTTTAACTCAAAAACTTCAAAATATAAACCATACAAGTTGTTACCTTTGTGATTTCGAGTATTTTGATACTAAAATTGCAAATTTTGGCAGAGTAACGAGATATTTTTCGAAATTAAGAACGAGAGCACTTTTCTGAAATTTGAATCATGTAAGTGACGAATGGTAACTGTTGGGGTAACGTATAGTAGTGTAAAAAGACACGTGTCAAGCCCTGATTGGTTGTTAAGGGGGTTAAAAACGCGGCTGATAGAAGTGTGGATGCGGCTGATAAGTGTTTTCAATCGCATGCGATTCACACTGTGGTGTGTTAATCGCATGCGATTCAGCTTGGGTGTTAGAACCATGTGCATCCGAATCGCGTGCGAATCCCACTATCTGAATCAATCGTGTGCGATTCACACTGTAAGCTTAATCGCGTGCGATTAGTACTATCTTAAACCGAATCGCAGGCGATTCAACCTTAGTCAAATTTGCATGCGAATCACCCTATCCTTGGCCTTAATCGCATTTGTTGGATCATGCTATTCATCTTGTTATGCGATTGAAGGGTATTTCATTTTGCTTTGGTAATCGCATGCGATTGAGAAATAGACTTTGTATTCCAATGCGATTGACCCTTGACTTAGAAAATTATTAGTGATTTGACAAAAATTAATCCCATGCGATTGGTGCATAGAATTTGATTGGCTTTAATAGTCCTTAACACTTGAAAATTTTCTTATCAACTTCAAAGTATCTGGAATGTTGAGTTTAAAAATTTATATTCCAAGATCATTTGTTTGAAATTGTTTATGTTGACACACTCCCCCTCGATTGTTGCCTTTCTCCCCCTACACATGTGCATGATGTGTATGCACTTTCTCCCCCTACACATTTGCACATGTGTACAACTCCTTAGCTCCCCCTTTTGGCTGTGTATCAGACATCTGCACACAGAACAAACAGTGTAACACCTACTCTAAAAATAAAAGGAAAGAAAAATAACGGAGGGAACAGTATGTTAGATTTGCAGATTGAGCATGCCTAACTTGGATATCAACTCAGTGAACCGACTTTCGTCTAAGGGTTTGGTAAACAAGTCAGCAAGCTGATTTTCAGTAGGAACATACTGTAGCTCAATTAATCCTTTCTCAACGTTATCTTTTATGAAGTGATAACGAATGTCGATATGTTTGGTTTTAGAGTGGTGTACAGGATTGCAGGAGATGGCAATGGCAGATTGAGAGTCGCATAACAATGGTATTTTGTCATACCTGAGTCCAAAGTCTGAGAGTTGTGTACGTATCCATAGGCTTTGGGAACAGCACATTGCAGCAGCAACATATTCAGCTTCTGCTGTAGAAGTGGATACACAATTTTGTTTCTTTGATGCCCAACAGACTAAACGATCTCCCAGAAAGTGTGCACTACCAGAGGTGCTTTTCCTGTCAGTCTTGCAACCGGCATAGTCAGCATCCGAATAAGCATGAAGGTCCAGATTGGAGCCCTTTGGATACCACAATCCTAGATCCATGTATCCTTTGAGATATCTGAAAATTCGCTTCACAGCCAGCAGATGTGACTCCTTGGGATTTTCCTGAAACCTTGTACAGAGACAGGTAGAGAACATGATGTCTGGATGACTTGCAGTGAGATATAGTAGTGATCCAATCATCCCACGGTATGTCTTAAGATCCACTGGAGAACCATCAGGATCTGCCGATAGTTGTGACTTGGCCGCCATGGGAGTTGAGATATGGTTGCAGTTGAGCATATCGTACTTCGTGAGAAGATCTTTAATATACTTAGATTGGCAAATGAACGTGCCATGACTCAACTGTTTAACTTGAAGACCGAGAAAGAATGACATCTCTCCCATCATACTCATTTGGAACCTGTTTGACATGGTTTGTGCAAACTCTTTACTGTACTTTCAATTTGTAGATCCAAAGATGATGTCATCCACATAAATTTGGACAAGGATTTTGTCCTTCCCTTTTGTCTTTGTGAATAGAGTGGTGTCTGTCTTTCCTTTGGAGTAGCCTTCCCCTATCAGATATTCAGATAAGACATCGTACCATGCACGTGGAGCTTGTTTTAAACCGTAAAGTACCTTATCTAAAATGTAAACATGATTAGGGTAGGAAGAATTGATGAAGCCCTCAGGTTGTGAAACGTAGACTTCTTCTTTGAGTACCCCATTGAGAAAGGCTGTTTGTACATCCATTTGGAAGACTGGAAAACTCCGGGAGGCTGCATATGCAAGAAATAAGCGTATAGCTTCAAGTCGAGAAACAAGGGAAAAAGTTTCATCATAGTCAATGCCCTCCTGTTGATTGTATCCCTTAGCAACCAACCTAGCTTTGTTACGTATGACAACTCCATCTGAATCCCGTTTGTTCTTGAACACCCATTTAGTTCCAACAACAGATTTTCCATATGGAAGAGGAACTAATCTCCAAACTTTAAGACGATCAAATTGGTGTAATTCTTCCTGCATGGCAATTACCCAATCTGGATCATCTAATGCGTCACAAGTCTTGGTGGGTTCAATGATGCTTAAGAAACCCAAGAATTGGCATTCGTTTGCTATTACGGATCTTGTTTGAATAACAACTGAAGGATCTCCGATGATGTTATCTTCCGAGTGATGTCTGGTCCACTTAATTTCATGTGAAGTGGAAGATGAAGGAATGAGATCTTGTAAGTGACGTGTTTCTTCTTCATCTGCTGGAGAGAAATGTGGGTCTGAATCAAACACAGGAGGGCTCTCTGGGTCAGGAATCTGAGAAGTCACAGGGGGATAAGTGACAGAAATAGACGTTGAATCCTCAGCGTATAGATCTGCAAATGGATTCGTCTCAGTGACCGTAGGATCCGTTAGAGCAACACTTGTTTGAACAAATATGTTGTTCCTGTTGTCAGTTAAAACAGGAGAAGATTCAGGTCTAAAGAAATCATACAAAAAATCAAGATGTACATTTGAACTGGATGGATTGTCTGATTCTTTATTTTGAAGTGCAGGTCCTGAATAGGTATGTTCAGAAGCATTAACTGTTGATTTAGGTGGAAAATCTATAACATTCAATGTATCATCAAATGTTACGTTGATACTTTCAACAATGCTCTTTGTACGTTTGTTAAAAATTCTGTAGGCTTTAGACTCAGTAGAATAACCTAGGAAAACAGCATCATCTACTTTGGGATCAAATTTTCCTAGATTATCCTTGTCATTTAGTACAAAGCACCGATTACCAAATACATGGAAGTATTTGATATTAGGCACTATGCCATTGGCCAGTTCATATGGAGTTTTATTAAAGCGTTTCTTAATGAAAGAGCGGTTCTGCGTGTAGCAGGCAGTGCTAATTGCTTCACCCCAGAAAGAAGGTGGGAGCCCGGAATATGAAAGCATCGTACGGGCAGCTTCAACCAAAGTTCTATTTCTTCGTTCCACCAAACCATTTTGTTGTGGTGTGTATGCAGCAGAGAACTGGTGGCTGATTCCCACAAGATCACAGAAGCTCTTCAGAGTACTGTTTTTGAATTCCGTTCCATTGTCTGTCCGGATAGAGATAACACTCTGACTATGCTTGTTCTGCTGTTGTTTGATGAAGGAAATGATTGTTGGAGTGGCTTCATCTTTTGAGCGGAGAAATTTGACCCAAGTATATCTAGAGTAGTCATCCACCATGACTAAAATATACTTCTTCCCATTCTTGGACTGGATTCTCATAGGACCACACAGATCCATTAGAAGTTTCATCATCATCATTTTTCCTTTTTCACAATCTGCACACAGATGATCCTTCTTGAACCTTAACTTCGGAATGCCTCTCACCAAGTCACCAGTGACTAATTTGTTAATATTTTAAAAGTTCAGGTGAGAGAGTTTTCTGTGCCATTGCCAAGTCAGATCCGTAGATGCTTCGGACAGTAGACACACAGAGGTAGGAGAGTCATATTTTTCCAAGTCAATGGAATACAAGTTAGAATTTCTGGAACCTGCGAGCAACTCATCTCCATTTTCAGTTAAAACTGAACATTTGTTCTTTTTTAACACAACCTCTAGGTCTTTATCACAGAACTGTCCAATGCTAAACAAGTTATGACCCAACCCTTCAACATATGAGACTTTCTTGATTTTGATGTGCCTTTTCTCAATGTCTCCGTACCCCATTATTGGTGCAACATTGTCATTCCCTCCGTACCCCATTATTGGTGCAACATTGTCATTCCCAAAACGTACATTCCCGGAGTACTTAGGAACATAGTTCTTGAGAAGACTTTTGTTGCCGGTCATATGTTTGGTACAGCCGTAGTCAAGGTACCACAAGTGAGGCACCTGCAAAAAGAGAATAAATCACGTTTAGGTCCCCATATAGAAATGGGTCCTTGATTGTTAGTCTCTAAGTTGAGTTTAGTAACAACTATGGGTTCTGATGATGATGAAACTTCTAATGATCTATTCTTTGGTACCCAAATGGACTTAAGCTTGTGGCGTGAAGGAATAGATTTGGAATAAACTTGCTTTACCACTGTTGGTTAGACAATTGATGGAATTGGAGGTTTTGGATTCGGTAGAGTTGCGGAAGCGTTAAGTTTGCGAATCCATGGTTGCGAGGAATTCTTAAGAATTCTCTGTGTCCTCGGTGCATCAACTTGCTTTTGCTGAACTGGAGCACTACGATTAGTAGGTTTTGCTACTCGTTGAATGAATGATGGCTTGGGTTTTGAAGGTTTGGAGATTTTGGAAGGAGAAATGCGAGAACGCTTTTGAGAATGTAAGTGTTTTTCCTGTGCAATCCAAGCTCTTTTAAATGCTTCATAGCCCTGCCGTCGGTAGACTTCTAGTTCCTTGATCGTGAGCAATCGTTTGGATTTGTTTAGACATTTAAGTGCATGTGATTGACGAGTGGTGATCCATTGATTAATGATGTAACCTTTGGAATTTACAAATGGAATACAGACTACATTAGCATAAAAATCAGTCCAGTCAACACATGGTTTAATACCTAAAGACTTTCTCAATTGATCGTAACAACAATTAAATTCACAGTGTCCATGAGTATAGCCATCACTCATACAAAACATGGTAGAAGCAGTATTGTCTTGTGAACAGGAATAATTACAAACAGAATCAAACATCAAAATGTTTTCACAGACAGGTTTCAAATTTGAACACCTCCTAGTGGAACTAGGAATAGCTCTTTTTCATGATGTATTTATTTCACACTTCTTGTTTCCAGTCTTCTTCACATCTGCAGCAGAGGGTAAAAGATTAGAATGAAGTCGTGGTCGACTGGCTGCAGCTCGTGATGATTCAGGTACGTCTAAGTGCACACGAGAACTGTGATTAGAAGTGGACAGTTGCTTTGGTTTGTAAATATGTTTAAGTTTAAGAGTAGTTACCGCAGTATGATTAACAGATTTTACTAGTTTGACCTTTTGAGAAGATGTAGACACATGTTTGGAACCTTTAATTCGTTCATCTAATATGGTTCCTTGTGATGAGAAGGTAAATGGAGTGGGTGGTTCCAGTGCAGTTTCGACCTCTTTGATTCGTTCAAGCAATTCAAAATTTTCTTTGCACAAGTCGTCAATGATCTTGCCATCAAGATTGAATACTGTTTGGAGACGCTTGTGGAGGATGGCGTTTTCTTGAACTAGTGGAGAGGGTTCAGATGTGGTTTCTGATTGGAAGGTTTTGGTAAGGTCATCTTGAACTAGATGAGTGAAGCAAAACTCCTGTAAGGTTTGAAACCTTTGTTGTAATTCCTTGTGGGGAATATATTCAAAAGTGGGCTTTGGTGAAACAAGAGAGGAGAGTTCTTCATCAGAATAGACAGAAGATGAAACATCAGTATCAGATGATGAAGTGAGATAGGTGATGTATGAGTCATTGAGATCAGAGTAGTCAAATGAAATTGCAGTTCTGAGATTAAGGGTTCGTTTGACATCTTCTTCAATACGTTCCTCTTCTTGACCAATAAAAACCATCCGTTGGGTAAGGCCTTCGCCAAACAGATCAGCATTATATAATTGTTTGGACGTAATCTCTCTCAATTTGAAGCCCAGCCCATCGAAATTCCATCTGGAGAAAGGACGTTCCTTTTCTTTGTATTGAGAGATGGTATGTTCACTTTGATCACGTTTGGACAGAAGATACTCAAGTTCATAGATTTTAGAGTAAAGGGTACTTAGTTCATCTCTAAGTTCATGTTTGAGAATCTCAGAATCTTTTTCTGCACATGCACATTCTTCTTTAAGGTCTAATATAGTGTTATTAGTCCTACTGGTTAACTCTAAGAGCTCAGTTTCTTTAGCAGCTAATTGGTTCCGAAGGCTGATTAAGTTGTTATCTAACTTCTTAATTTTTGTTTGTGCCTCCAATTTTTGAGTGTGTGAACTATCTTCTAGAACTTGATTTCTTTTGGTTAAGTCTAGTGCCTAACATTCTAACTCTTTTATGCGATTTAATATGATCTGAATGTGTTCATGTTTATGACTCATATTAACGTTAGAGCTAGAAGATACCTTTCCATTTTCCAGGCTTTCCTCATCTGACTCGGAGAGCTCATCTCCGTCATCATCCTCTCTGCCTCCTTCACTGTTGTGAGCCATCAGACAAAACTGTGCGTGATCTTCACCATCTAGATCACTGTCTGAGCCTGTGTCATCAAGAAACTGATCCTTCTCAACTAACAGCACGTTCCTAGCCTGTTTTTGTTTAGACAGGCGGTACTTCTGCCGATAGTATTCTGCATCTTTTACCTTTTTCATCGGGCAGTTCCTAATCATGTGGCCCGACCTTCCACAGTTGTAACATTTAGACTCAACCTTCTTTTCTTCCTTCCTCTCATCTCTTTGATATCTGGGTTTGTCTACTGGAGCTCCTCTTTCAGATCTTCTTGATCCGGATGTGAACCTCTGTCGATTGTTAGTCTTGCTGAAGCGGCTCTTGAAATTTTTACTAGCTGTTGTAAGAGCCTGAAAAGCTGCTTCGATCGAATCGTCCTCATCATCATCTTGGTCAGAATCACTGATGACCACCTGTTTGAGTTTCATTGGTCTTGATGTGCTTTCCCTAGGGGTTCTTTCAGCCACAACCAAAGCAAGAGGATCTGCAGCAGGCTGTTTTGGAGTGGACTGTAGTATCTCATCCTGGTACTGATTGAGATCTTCAAATATGTTGTGGAAGGTGACAGAAGTGAGATCTTTGTTGATCTGTTTGTATAGTCTGCCGTAGCCCTTCCACTCTGTACCTAGGGAATTTAGAAAAACACAGTTCAAATCAAGGTCAGTCCTAACTATCTGGTTGGATCTCATCTCGTTTTGCAGCTTGCAGAATCTCCCATATGTTTCGGACAGGAGTTCATTCTCACGAGCTTTGAACTCATGGTAGCTATTCACTAGTTGAGTTCTTTTGATATACTCTCCTTGTGTTGTCCCTTGCAGCTGTCTCTTGATCTCATCCCATATCTCCTTGGCAGTTCTCAGGCTATCTATCTTGAGATAGATTTCCGATGAGAGACCTTGTTTGAGGTAGTATTTTGCAAGCCTTTCAGCTTTCTTGATCTCCTTCTCTTCAGCAGTCAGTTCATCATTTGTCTTCTCGCGTTCATGTCGGAGAATGGGGGGATTGTTGGTCGGGTCAGCTTCAACGATCCTTGTGAATTTCTTGTTTCCCTTGTGGATACATTCAATCATTTTGTCTCCACAAATTTCGTTGTGCTCTAGGAAGTCCATGAACCTTCCTTTCCAAACATTGTACTCCCCTCGAAACAAAACAGGAGGTTTTGTATCGGTACCTATAGACATCATCTCGTTTGTACTTGACATGCTTAATGACTTTTAGTTAAGAAAGATCGTTTGCTTGTTAGATGGTTTGATTGTTCGAAAGCTTTTCCAAAAGTGATGAAAGAACAAAGTCTTTTGAAATTCAACTTTGAATTAGATCTTGTAAAGGTTAAATTCAATTTTGAACTAAATAGACTTTAAGTAATGTAATTCACCTTTGAATTAGATCTGATTTAAATTAAATTCAATTGTGAATTATATTGTTTGATTAAGTTCAAATGTTCAAGTTCTTTTGGTCAAGTCCAAAGAGTTAATCACTTGTCCAAGTCTTGGGAATCACTGTTTTCTAATCGAATGTGATTTGTCCAATCGTGTGCGAATGAGTGATCCTTTAAAGCAAATGAGCAATTAGCTTAGTATTGATTGAATAGGTAACCAATCGAATGCGATTCAAACCTGTAGCTTCAAACACTTGGAATTTTAAACGGTTAGTTCTGACAATCAAATGCGATTCCTTAAAGAACAGGTAACCTAATCGCATGCGAATCAAACTACTCTTGCTTCAATCGCATGCGATTAAAGGATTGAGTTTTTCAATTTATGAATCGCGTGCGATTGCTTCAACAAACCGGCTGATAGAATCAGTTCTATAAGCCGCATCACTCAATCGCGTGCGATTTAGAAATGCGGCTGATAGAGTCTGAGGTGTCCTTTTCAAATCAGATAGCCATACCCTGTATAGTGTCTACCCACTTGTACTTGATTGGTATGGCAAGTACTTGAGTTTCCTTGTACAACAATTAAACTATCAAGAATTTATAATTAAATAAATTATAAAATATGATTTCTTCTTCTTCAAGTTGTACTTTCAGACCAAGAACACCATAAATGCCTTAATACCCAGAAACATTAATATTGAAAAAGTGAGTATTAAATGACCCTTTTTTCCTTAATGTATATAAAGACACTCACGGTTTGTGTTTTTCCTCAAAGAGAATGTTTAGAACACTTTGTAAGACACTCGAAACAACTCAAAACAAAACTAAAGAAGAGGTAGTTTGTACCTTTACTGAGTTTTACCTTTAAGAATCGTTTGAGCTTGAGTTTTTCTTGAAGAAAGATGAAGTTCTTGAAACTTTGTAAACCCGTGAGCTTCTTCTACTTGAAAGCTTGAAATCTTCGAGATTTGGTTGTCTTCTTTCGAACAATCAAGAGCCAAAAACAAGTTTGGCTCTGATACCAATTGATGGTCCCGTATTATACGGATGAAGCAATGCTTGAGAGTTAATGTGTGTGTTTGTATGTGTAATCGGTAGATAGAAAGAGAGCCAAGAGCTAAGAGAGAAAACACACACAAGAGTTGAGAAATATGCAAAGCTTAATTGATAATGAGTTGGGAAATGCCTTATATAGGATTTCCCAACTTTGGTGTATTTACATATTACACCCATCACTTTAATAATTCTAACAGCGGTGAATCCCTGCTGCGTTACCTTCTCGGATGCGACTCGCGTACTCTTCGAGGGATAGATTAGCAAGATTTTCTGCCATCCTCTGGAGACGTTCTCGCTCACGTGCAGCACTCCTCAGTTGATTGAACTCGCGTTCCGGCTCTTCGAATGGTTCAACAAGATTGGCCGAAGAAGCGCGGGACATACACCAAGAAAACCTAAAGGGGGTCTAAAGAGAAGAAAGCACTACCCTAACAAGCCCGGAAAAACATAAAAGGTAACTAAAACTAAAACTAGAAACAGGAAGCAATAAGAACGAAAACCGGACAAACTGCCAGCGGCGATCGTGCCGCTAACAAACAAGGGTTAGCGCCGCTAACCACAAAATTTAGCGCCGCTAACGAACAGAAAACCGAAACAACTAAAACAAATAGCAAACATAAAGTTTAATAAATAAATTACTATAATAATATCAAATGCAACCGTTCCCCGGCAACGGCACCAAAAACTTGATGTCCGTTTTACGTACTACTAGTTTTAAATTTATAAATCCACGTTAAATTGTACCAAAAACGACACGAATAGGCAAGTGTACCTAATCGGTTTTTATAGTTTAATAGTAAGCACGGGTGTCGAACTCTTGGGGAACGTGAGTGATTTGATAAGATTATAATGATTTAAATATTAAACAAATCTAACTAATCTAACTAAAAAGCAATTAAATCTAAACTAATGACAATAAAATAAATAAAGCAATTAAAATGGGGGAATTTTATGATAAAGATATGAACTTGCTACCAACTCAGACCACTAAATTATCTAAAAGCACTAAAAGCATGCAAAAGAGACAAGAAGGTAAATAACTCGGAGAATTAATAATAATGAAGATGTTCCCTCCCTAGATTCAACTCAACTCAATTCATGGCAATAAATTCATGGCAAGATAAGCTAAAGACACTCAAAATCTTCATGCATCTATTTCTAAAGTGGTTACACCCTTGATCCAGTTATAACCATCTAATTACCCTAATTAATTACCTTTATGGTCAAAAGTGCAATTAAATAGTTTAATTAGCAATTAATTCGATTAACAGGTTAAGCCCTAATCCTAATGCTTTTATGATAAACAAAACATCAAACTAACATATAAATGGTCATTATATGAATATCACATGCAAAAGACTCTAACTTTAATTGCCCGAAACATAGGATTTGTCAATCACTATTTCTTAATCATCTATTGGTCCTAGATAATCAAGATGCAAACTTTATGATTCAAGTGGTCTCTCAAAACATAAAAATCAGATTCTAAGCAATCAAAACAGATTCATAAGCATGGATAAACATAGATTAGGGAAAACCAAGAACAAACATGAATAAAGTATCAAAAACCATGAATTAAAATAAGCCATTACATGAGTTTCATCTCCTCTAGGGAGGAAAATAGAATATCTAGCCAAGATTCAACATTCTAAACTTCTGGAAATTAAGAAACAAGAAGAACATGATGAAGTAGAATGAAAGAAACCGTAAAAGCCGAATGATCTTCACTTTTAATCTTCAAAATAAAGCTCCAATGTTCCAAAGCTTTGCTCCAAGTCTTATCTGCTCTCTAATGGTGTTTTCTAATGATTTAGGGTTTAAAGATCGGAACCCCAAGCTGCCAAACCGAATGAAGATCGAATTATATATATATAGAGCTGCAGAATGGAGTTCGCGCCACGAACCTTAAGATAGCCCCGCGATCGCGGCCCGGATAGCGCCTCTACGCTCAGAATTCGCCCAGAATGCAGAAATTTTCAACTCTTGATGCCTATCTCGGATTTTACCTCTTTTTCTTCATATTTATCACCAAGATTCCGAATTTGAATCTAAAAAAGAATATTTAAACATATTAAATATATATTGAACATAAATTAATGTTTTTTATTCAAAAACAATTAAATATCGAATATAATTTATATATAAAAACCGCGATATCAAAATACCCCACACTTGAACTTTGTTTGTCCTCAAGCAAATCACAAATTTATCCAGGCTAAGGCATTCAAATAAATAATATCATTCTCATAAACATCAAATATCACTGAAAAATGTCAACATGTTTGATTAGAAACAACTCATCAATTACCTTCAGATTTATGCATATACCCGTGTTGTGGTCCTCTCTAACTTCTCACCATTCCAAATGCATTCTCTTTTTATAAATAAACAATCCTTACTTAATGAATCTTTTTGGTTAATTTACCCCTTAAGAACCCCCCAACCTCAAGACATGTCGCAGATTTCTCAATTCTACTTGACACATGCTTTTATTATTTTGCTTATACAAGTCTATGACTTTCGATGGAACCCATGTAGCGAACTTTCTGCCCAACCGATCCCAAACCAGTTGGCTTTAGGTGATTAGGTGTAAAACACCCCTCAGAGTTTACTTGTTCGAGTCCCAAAGGCCACATGTTTGACTTATAGATTTTTCAGCCATTTCATAATTTTTTTTCTTTTTGCTCATTGGCTTCTTTCTTTCTATCTTTTGCAAACATATGATTAGTAAAAGAGGAAATTCATACTCAGCCTATTTTTGTCATGCTTAGATTCAGAAAGGGCTTAACCATTTATTTAGATTCAAAAATTAAAAGTTGGTTACCATAAATGGAACTTTCTCTCGAACGGTGAAAAGCCACAAAATACTATGCACAAATACCAAGTATAACCTCTGAATTTGTTCACAAATCAAACATTTGACACCTTCAACAAATACCTAACACTTACTCGAATGATATTAAAATTTTAAAAATTATAGCCCAAATACCATCATAATTTAATCAAGGACAAAAGAAGTTCATGCAAGGAAACTTGATGTGCGTTTTACGTACTAGTTTTAAATTTATAAATCCGCGTTAAATTGTACCCAAAATGACACGAATAGACAAGTGTACCTAATCGGTTTTTATAGTTTAATAGTAAGCACGGGTATCGAACTCTTGGGGAACGTGAGTGATTTGATAAGATTATAATGATTTAAATATTAAAAAAATTTAACTAATCTAACTAAAAAGCAATTAAATCTAAACTAATGACAATAAAATAAATAAAGAAATTAAAATGGGGGAATTTTATGATAAAGATATGAACTTGATACCAACTCAAACCACTAAATTATCTAAAAGCACTAAAAGCATGCAAAATAGACAAGAAGGCAAATAACTCGGAGAATTAATAATAATGAAGATGTTCCCTCCCTAGATTCAACTCAACTCAATTCATGGCAATAAATTCATGGCAAGATAAGCTAAAGACACTCAAAATATTCATGCATCGATTTCTAAAGTGGTTACACCCTTGATCCAGTGATAACCATCTAATTACCCTAATTAATTACCTTTATGGTCAAAAATACAATTAAATAGTTTAATTAGCAATTAATTCGATTAACAGGTTAAGCCCTAATCCTAATGCTCGTATGATCAACAAAACATCAAACTAACATATAAATGGTCATTATATGGATATCACATGCAAACGACTCTAACTTTAATTGCTCAAAACATAGGATTTGTCAATCACTATTTCTTAATCATCTATTGGTCCTAGATAATCAAGATGCAAACTTTATGATTCAAGTGGTCTCTCAAAACATAAAAATCAGATTCTAAGCAATCAAAACAAATTCATAAGCATGGATAAACATAGATTAGGCAAAACCAAGAACAAACATGAATAAAGTATCAAAAACCATGAATTAAACTAAGCCATTACATGAGTTTCATCTCCTCTAGGGAGGAAAATAGAATATCTAGCCAAGATTCAACATTCTAAACTTCTGGAAATTAAGAAACAAGAAGAACATGATGAAGTAGGATGAAAGAAACCGTAAAAGCCGAATGATCTTCACTTTTAATCTTCAAAATAAAGCTCCAATGTTCCAAAGCTTTGCTCCAAGTCTTATCTGCTCTCTAATGGTGTTTTCTAATGATTTAGGGTTTAAAGATCGGAACCCCAAGCTGTCAAACCGAATGAAGATCGAATTATATATATATAGAGCTGCAGAATGGAGTTCGCGCCACGAACCTTAAGATAGCCCCGCGATCGCGGCCCGGATAGCGCCTCTACGCGCAGAATTCGCCCACAATGCAGAAATTTTCAACTCTTGATGCCTATCTCGGATTTTACCTCTTTTTCTTCATATTTATCACCAAGATTCCGAATTTGAATCTAAAAAAGAATATTTAAACATATTAAATATATATTGAACATAAATTAATGTTTTTTATTCAAAAACAATTAAATATCGCATATAATTTATATATAAAAACCGCGATATCAAAATACCCCACACTTGAACTTTGCTTGTCCTCAAGCAAATCACAAATTTATCCAGGCTAAGGCATTCAAATAAATAATATCATTCTCATAAACATCAAATATCACTGAAAAATGTCAACATGTTTGATTAGAAACAACTCATCAATTACCTTCAGATTTATGCATATACCCGTGTTGTGGTCCTCTCTAACTTCTCACCATTCCAAATGCATTCTCTTTTTATAAATAAACAACCCTTACTTAATGAATCTTTTTGGTTAATTTACCCCTTAAGAACCCCCCAACCTCAAGACATATCGCAGATTTCTCAATTCTACTTGACACATGCTTTTATTATTTTGCTCATACAAGTCTATGACTTTCGATGGAACCCATGTAGCGAACTTTCTGCCCAACCGATCCCAAACCAGTTGGCTTTAGGTGATTAGGTATAGAACACCCCTCAGAGTTTACTTGTTCGAGTCCCAAAGGCCACATGTTTGACTTATAGATTTTTCAGCCATTTCATAATTTTTTTTCTTTTTGCTCATTGGCTTCTTTCTTTCTATCTTTTGCAAACATATGATTAGTAAAAGAGGAAATTCATACTCAGCCTATTTTTGTCATGCTTAGATTCAGAAAGGGCTTAACCATTTATTTAGATTCAAAAATTAAAAGTTGGTTACCATAAATGGAACTTTCTCTCGAACGGTGAAAAGCCACAAAATACTATGCACAAATACCAAGTATAACCTCTGAATTTGTTCACAAATCAAACATTTGACACCTTCAACAAATACCTAACACTTACTCGAATGATATTAAAATTTTAAAAATTATAGCCCAAATACCATCATAATTTAATCAAGGACAAAAGAAGTTCATGCAAGGAAACTTGATGTGCGTTTTACGTACTAGTTTTAAATTTATAAATCCGCGTTAAATTGTACCCAAAATGACACGAATAGGCAAGTGTACCTAATCGGTTTTTATAGTTTAATAGTAAGCACGGGTATCGAACTCTTGGGGAACGTGAGTGATTTGATAAGATTATAATGATTTAAATATTAAAAAAATTTAACTAATCTAACTAAAAAGCAATTAAATCTAAACTAATGACAATAAAATAAATAAAGAAATTAAAATGGGGGAATTTTATGATAAAGATATGAACTTGATACCAACTCAAACCACTAAATTATCTAAAAGCACTAAAAGCATGCAAAAGAGACAAGAAGGCAAATAACTCGGAGAATTAATAATAATAAAGATGTTCCCTCCCTAGATTCAACTCAACTCAATTCATGGCAATAAATTCATGGCAAGATAAGCTAAAGACACTCAAAATATTCATGCATCGATTTCTAAAGTGGTTACACCCTTGATCCAGTGATAACCATCTAATTACCCTAATTAATTACCTTTATGGTCAAAAATACAATTAAATAGTTTAATTAGCAATTAATTCGATTAACAGGTTAAGCCCTAATCCTAATGCTCGTATGATCAACAAAACATCAAACTAACATATAAATGGTCATTATATGGATATCACATGCAAACGACTCTAACTTTAATTGCTCAAAACATAGGATTTGTCAATCACTATTTCTTAATCATCTATTGGTCCTAGATAATCAAGATGCAAACTTTATGATTCAAGTGGTCTCTCAAAACATAAAAATCAGATTCTAAGCAATCAAAACAGATTCATAAGCATGGATAAACATAGATTAGGCAAAACCAAGAACAAACATGAATAAAGTATCAAAAACCATGAATTAAACTAAGCCATTACATGAGTTTCATCTCCTCTAGGGAGGAAAATAGAATATCTAGCCAAGATTCAACATTCTAAACTTCTGGAAATTAAGAAACAAGAAGAACATGATGAAGTAGGATGAAAGAAACCGTAAAAGCCGAATGATCTTCACTTTTAATCTTCAAAATAAAGCTCCAATGTTCCAAAGCTTTGCTCCAAGTCTTATCTGCTCTCTAATGGTGTTTTCTAATGATTTAGGGTTTAAAGATCGGAACCCCACGCTGTCAAACCGAACGAAGATCGAATTATATATATATAGAGCTGCAGAATGGAGTTCGCGCCACGAACCTTAAGATAGCCCCGCGATCGCGGCCCGGATAGCGCCTCTACGCGCAGAATTCGCCCACAATGCAGAAATTTTCAACTCTTGATGCCTATCTCGGATTTTACCTCTTTTTCTTCATATTTATCACCAAGATTCCGAATTTGAATCTAAAAAAGAATATTTAAACATATTAAATATATATTGAACATAAATTAATGTTTTTTATTCAAAAACAATTAAATATCGCATATAATTTATATATAAAAACCGCGATATCAAAATACCCCACACTTGAACTTTGCTTGTCCTCAAGCAAATCACAAATTTATCCAGGCTAAGGCATTCAAATAAATAATATCATTCTCATAAACATCAAATATCACTGAAAAATGTCAACATGTTTGATTAGAAACAACTCATCAATTACCTTCAGATTTATGCATATACCCGTGTTGTGGTCCTCTCTAACTTCTCACCATTCCAAATGCATTCTCTTTTTATAAATAAACAACCCTTACTTAATGAATCTTTTTGGTTAATTTACCCCTTAAGAACCCCCCAACCTCAAGACATATCGCAGATTTCTCAATTCTACTTGACACATGCTTTTATTATTTTGCTCATACAAGTCTATGACTTTCGATGGAACCCATGTAGCGAACTTTCTGCCCAACCGATCCCAAACCAGTTGGCTTTAGGTGATTAGGTATAGAACACCCCTCAGAGTTTACTTGTTCGAGTCCCAAAGGCCACATGTTTGACTTATAGATTTTTCAGCCATTTCATAATTTTTTTTCTTTTTGCTCATTGGCTTCTTTCTTTCTATCTTTTGCAAACATATGATTAGTAAAAGAGGAAATTCATACTCAGCCTATTTTTGTCATGCTTAGATTCAGAAAGGGCTTAACCATTTATTTAGATTAAAAAATTAAAAGTTGGTTACCATAAATGGAACTTTCTCTCGAACGGTGAAAAGCCACAAAATACTATGCACAAATACCAAGTATAACCTCTGAATTTGTTCACAAATCAAACATTTGACACCTTCAACAAATACCTAACACTTACTCGAATGATATTAAAATTTTAAAAATTATAGCCCAAATACCATCATAATTTAATCAAGGACAAAAGAAGTTCATGCAAGGAAACTTGATGTGCGTTTTACGTACTAGTTTTAAATTTATAAATCCGCGTTAAATTGTACCCAAAATGACACGAATAGGCAAGTGTACCTAATCGGTTTTTATAGTTTAATAGTAAGCACGGGTATCGAACTCTTGGGGAACGTGAGTGATTTGATAAGATTATAATGATTTAAATATTAAAAAAATTTAACTAATCTAACTAAAAAGCAATTAAATCTAAACTAATGACAATAAAATAAATAAAGAAATTAAAATGGGGGAATTTTATGATAAAGATATGAACTTGATACCAACTCAAACCACTAAATTATCTAAAAGCACTAAAAGCATGCAAAATAGACAAGAAGGCAAATAACTCGGAGAATTAATAATAATGAAGATGTTCCCTCCCTAGATTCAACTCAACTCAATTCATGGCAATAAATTCATGGCAAGATAAGCTAAAGACACTCAAAATATTCATGCATCGATTTCTAAAGTGGTTACACCCTTGATCCAGTGATAACCATCTAATTACCCTAATTAATTACCTTTATGGTCAAAAATACAATTAAATAGTTTAATTAGCAATTAATTCGATTAACAGGTTAAGCCCTAATCCTAATGCTCGTATGATCAACAAAACATCAAACTAACATATAAATGGTCATTATATGGATATCACATGCAAACGACTCTAACTTTAATTGCTCAAAACATAGGATTTGTCAATCACTATTTCTTAATCATCTATTGGTCCTAGATAATCAAGATGCAAACTTTATGATTCAAGTGGTCTCTCAAAACATAAAAATCAGATTCTAAGCAATCAAAACAGATTCATAAGCATGGATAAACATAGATTAGGCAAAACCAAGAACAAACATGAATAAAGTATCAAAAACCATGAATTAAACTAAGCCATTACATGAGTTTCATCTCCTCTAGGGAGGAAAATAGAATATCTAGCCAAGATTCAACATTCTAAACTTCTGGAAATTAAGAAACAAGAAGAACATGATGAAGTAGGATGAAAGAAACCGTAAAAGCCGAATGATCTTCACTTTTAATCTTCAAAATAAAGCTCCAATGTTCCAAAGCTTTGCTCCAAGTCTTATCTGCTCTCTAATGGTGTTTTCTAATGATTTAGGGTTTAAAGATCGGAACCCCAAGCTGTCAAACCGAATGAAGATCGAATTATATATATATAGAGCTGCAGAATGGAGTTCGCGCCACGAACCTTAAGATAGCCCCGCGATCGCGGCCCGGATAGCGCCTCTACGCGCAGAATTCGCCCAGAATGCAGAAATTTTCAACTCTTGATGCCTATCTCGGATTTTACCTCTTTTTCTTCATATTTATCACCAAGATTCCGAATTTGAATCTAAAAAAGAATATTTAAACATATTAAATATATATTGAACATAAATTAATGTTTTTTATTCAAAAACAATTAAATATCGCATATAATTTATATATAAAAACCGCGATATCAAAATACCCCACACTTGAACTTTGCTTGTCCTCAAGCAAATCACAAATTTATCCAGGCTAAGGCATTCAAATAAATAATATCATTCTCATAAACATCAAATATCACTGAAAAATGTCAACATGTTTGATTAGAAACAACTCATCAATTACCTTCAGATTTATGCATATACCCGTGTTGTGGTCCTCTCTAACTTCTCACCATTCCAAATGCATTCTCTTTTTATAAATAAACAACCCTTACTTAATGAATCTTTTTGGTTAATTTACCCCTTAAGAACCCCCCAACCTCAAGACATATCGCAGATTTCTCAATTCTACTTGACACATGCTTTTATTATTTTGCTCATACAAGTCTATGACTTTCGATGGAACCCATGTAGCGAACTTTCTGCCCAACCGATCCCAAACCAGTTGGCTTTAGGTGATTAGGTATAGAACACCCCTCAGAGTTTACTTGTTCGAGTCCCAAAGGCCACATGTTTGACTTATAGATTTTTCAGCCATTTCATAATTTTTTTTCTTTTTGCTCATTGGCTTCTTTCTTTCTATCTTTTGCAAACATATGATTAGTAAAAGAGGAAATTCATACTCAGCCTATTTTTGTCATGCTTAGATTCAGAAAGGGCTTAACCATTTATTTAGATTCAAAAATTAAAAGTTGGTTACCATAAATGGAACTTTCTCTCGAACGGTGAAAAGCCACAAAATACTATGCACAAATACCAAGTATAACCTCTGAATTTGTTCACAAATCAAACATTTGACACCTTCAACAAATACCTAACACTTACTCGAATGATATTAAAATTTTAAAAATTATAGCCCAAATACCATCATAATTTAATCAAGGACAAAAGAAGTTCATGCAAGGAAACTTGATGTGCGTTTTACGTACTAGTTTTAAATTTATAAATCCGCGTTAAATTGTACCAAAAATGACACGAATAGGCAAGTGTACCTAATCGGTTTTTATAGTTTAATAGTAAGCACGGGTATCGAACTCTTGGGGAACGTGAGTGATTTGATAAGATTATAATGATTTAAATATTAAAAAAATTTAACTAATCTAACTAAAAAGCAATTAAATCTAAACTAATGACAATAAAATAAATAAAGAAATTAAAATGGGGGAATTTTATGATAAAGATATGAACTTGATACCAACTCAAACCACTAAATTATCTAAAAGCACTAAAAGCATGCAAAATAGACAAGAAGGCAAATAACTCGGAGAATTAATAATAATGAAGATGTTCCCTCCCTAGATTCAACTCAACTCAATTCATGGCAATAAATTCATGGCAAGATAAGCTAAAGACACTCAAAATATTCATGCATCGATTTCTAAAGTGGTTACACCCTTGATCCAGTGATAACCATCTAATTACCCTAATTAATTACCTTTATGGTCAAAAATACAATTAAATAGTTTAATTAGCAATTAATTCGATTAACAGGTTAAGCCCTAATCCTAATGCTCGTATGATCAACAAAACATCAAACTAACATATAAATGGTCATTATATGGATATCACAAGCAAACGGACTCTAACTTTAATTGCTCAAAACATAGGATTTGTCAATCACTATTTCTTAATCATCTATTGGTCCTAGATAATCAAGATGCAAACTTTATGATTCAAGTGGTCTCTCAAAACATAAAAATCAGATTCTAAGCAATCAAAACAGATTCATAAGCATGGATAAACATAGATTAGGGAAAACCAAGAACAAACATGAATAAAGTATCAAAAACCATGAATTAAAATAAGCCATTACATTAGTTTCATCTCCTCTAGGGAGGAAAATAGAATATCTAGCCAAGATTCAACATTCTAAACTTCTGGAAATTAAGAAACAAGAAGAACATGATGAAGTAGAATGAAAGAAACCGTAAAAGCCGAATGATCTTCACTTTTAATCTTCAAAATAAAGCTCCAATGTTCCAAAGCTTTGCTCCAAGTCTTATCTGCTCTCTAATGGTGTTTTCTAATGATTTAGGGTTTAAAGATCGGAACCCCAAGCTGCCAAACCGAATGAAGATCGAATTATATATATATATAGAGCTGCAGAATGGAGTTCGCGCCACGAACCTTAAGATAGCCCCGCGATCGCGGCCCGGATAGCGCCTCTACGCGCAGAATTCGCCCACAATGCAGAAATTTTCAAATCTTGATGCCTATCTCGGATTTTACCTCTTTTTCTTCATATTTATCACCAAGATTCCGAATTTGAATCTAAAAAAGAATATTTAAACATATTAAATATATATTGAACATAAATTAATGTTTTTTATTCAAAAACAATTAAATATCGCATATAATTTATATATAAAAACCGCGATATCAAAATACCCCACATTTGAACTTGTCTTGTCCTCAAGCAAATCACAAATTTATCCAGGCTAAGGCATTCAAATAAATAATATCATTCTCATAAACATCAAATATCACTGAAAAATGTCAACATGTTTGATTAGAAACAACTCATCAATTACCTTCAGATTTATGCATATACCCGTGTTGTGGTCCTCTCTAACTTCTCACCATTCCAAATGCATTCTCTTTTTATAAATAAACAACCCTTACTTAATGAATCTTTTTGGTTAATTTACCCCTTAAGAACCCCCCAACCTCAAGACATATCGCAGATTTCTCAATTCTACTTGACACATGCTTTTATTATTTTGCTCATACAAGTCTATGACTTTCGATGGAACCCATGTAGCGAACTTTCTGCCCAACCGATCCCAAACCAGTTGGCTTTAGGTGATTAGGTATAGAACACCCCTCAGAGTTTACTTGTTCGAGTCCCAAAGGCCACATGTTTGACTTATAGATTTTTCAGCCATTTCATAATTTTTTTTCTTTTTGCTCATTGGCTTCTTTCTTTCTATCTTTTGCAAACATATGATTAGTAAAAGAGGAAATTCATACTCAGCCTATTTTTGTCATGCTTAGATTCAGAAAGGGCTTAACCATTTATTTAGATTAAAAAATTAAAAGTTGGTTACCATAAATGGAACTTTCTCTCGAACGGTGAAAAGCCACAAAATACTATGCACAAATACCAAGTATAACCTCTGAATTTGTTCACAAATCAAACATTTGACACCTTCAACAAATACCTAACACTTACTCGAATGATATTAAAATTTTAAAAATTATAGCCCAAATACCATCATAATTTAATCAAGGACAAAAGAAGTTCATGCAAGGAAACTTGATGTGCGTTTTACGTACTAGTTTTAAATTTATAAATCCGCGTTAAATTGTACCAAAAATGACACGAATAGGCAAGTGTACCTAATCGGTTTTTATAGTTTAATAGTAAGCACGGGTATCGAACTCTTGGGGAACGTGAGTGATTTGATAAGATTATAATGATTTAAATATTAAAAAAATTTAACTAATCTAACTAAAAAGCAATTAAATCTAAACTAATGACAATAAAATAAATAAAGAAATTAAAATGGGGGAATTTTATGATAAAGATATGAACTTGATACCAACTCAAACCACTAAATTATCTAAAAGCACTAAAAGCATGCAAAATAGACAAGAAGGCAAATAACTCGGAGAATTAATAATAATGAAGATGTTCCCTCCCTAGATTCAACTCAACTCAATTCATGGCAATAAATTCATGGCAAGATAAGCTAAAGACACTCAAAATATTCATGCATCGATTTCTAAAGTGGTTACACCCTTGATCCAGTGATAACCATCTAATTACCCTAATTAATTACCTTTATGGTCAAAAATACAATTAAATAGTTTAATTAGCAATTAATTCGATTAACAGGTTAAGCCCTAATCCTAATGCTCGTATGATCAACAAAACATCAAACTAACATATAAATGGTCATTATATGGATATCACAAGCAAACGGACTCTAACTTTAATTGCTCAAAACATAGGATTTGTCAATCACTATTTCTTAATCATCTATTGGTCCTAGATAATCAAGATGCAAACTTTATGATTCAAGTGGTCTCTCAAAACATAAAAATCAGATTCTAAGCAATCAAAACAGATTCATAAGCATGGATAAACATAGATTAGGGAAAACCAAGAACAAACATGAATAAAGTATCAAAAACCATGAATTAAAATAAGCCATTACATTAGTTTCATCTCCTCTAGGGAGGAAAATAGAATATCTAGCCAAGATTCAACATTCTAAACTTCTGGAAATTAAGAAACAAGAAGAACATGATGAAGTAGAATGAAAGAAACCGTAAAAGCCGAATGATCTTCACTTTTAATCTTCAAAATAAAGCTCCAATGTTCCAAAGCTTTGCTCCAAGTCTTATCTGCTCTCTAATGGTGTTTTCTAATGATTTAGGGTTTAAAGATCGGAACCCCAAGCTGCCAAACCGAATGAAGATCGAATTATATATATATATAGAGCTGCAGAATGGAGTTCGCGCCACGAACCTTAAGATAGCCCCGCGATCGCGGCCCGGATAGCGCCTCTACGCGCAGAATTCGCCCAGAATGCAGAAATTTTCAACTCTTGATGCCTATCTCGGATTTTACCTCTTTTTCTTCATATTTATCACCAAGATTCCGAATTTGAATCTAAAAAAGAATATTTAAACATATTAAATATATATTGAACATAAATTAATGTTTTTTATTCAAAAACAATTAAATATCGCATATAATTTATATATAAAAACCGCGATATCAAAATACCCCACACTTGAACTTTGCTTGTCCTCAAGCAAATCACAAATTTATCCAGGCTAAGGCATTCAAATAAATAATATCATTCTCATAAACATCAAATATCACTGAAAAATGTCAACATGTTTGATTAGAAACAACTCATCAATTACCTTCAGATTTATGCATATACCCGTGTTGTGGTCCTCTCTAACTTCTCACCATTCCAAATGCATTCTCTTTTTATAAATAAACAACCCTTACTTAATGAATCTTTTTGGTTAATTTACCCCTTAAGAACCCCCCAACCTCAAGACATATCGCAGATTTCTCAATTCTACTTGACACATGCTTTTATTATTTTGCTCATACAAGTCTATGACTTTCGATGGAACCCATGTAGCGAACTTTCTGCCCAACCGATCCCAAACCAGTTGGCTTTAGGTGATTAGGTATAGAACACCCCTCAGAGTTTACTTGTTCGAGTCCCAAAGGCCACATGTTTGACTTATAGATTTTTCAGCCATTTCATAATTTTTTTTCTTTTTGCTCATTGGCTTCTTTCTTTCTATCTTTTGCAAACATATGATTAGTAAAAGAGGAAATTCATACTCAGCCTATTTTTGTCATGCTTAGATTCAGAAAGGGCTTAACCATTTATTTAGATTCAAAAATTAAAAGTTGGTTACCATAAATGGAACTTTCTCTCGAACGGTGAAAAGCCACAAAATACTATGCACAAATACCAAGTATAACCTCTGAATTTGTTCACAAATCAAACATTTGACACCTTCAACAAATACCTAACACTTACTCGAATGATATTAAAATTTTAAAAATTATAGCCCAAATACCATCATAATTTAATCAAGGACAAAAGAAGTTCATGCAAGGAAACTTGATGTGCGTTTTACGTACTAGTTTTAAATTTATAAATCCGCGTTAAATTGTACCAAAAATGACACGAATAGGCAAGTGTACCTAATCGGTTTTTATAGTTTAATAGTAAGCACGGGTATCGAACTCTTGGGGAACGTGAGTGATTTGATAAAATTATAATGATTTAAATATTAAAAAAATTTAACTAATCTAACTAAAAAGCAATTAAATCTAAACTAATGACAATAAAATAAATAAAGAAATTAAAATGGGGGAATTTTATGATAAAGATATGAACTTGATACCAACTCAAACCACTAAATTATCTAAAAGCACTAAAAGCATGCAAAATAGACAAGAAGGCAAATAACTCGGAGAATTAATAATAATGAAGATGTTCCCTCCCTATATTCAACTCAACTCAATTCATGGCAATAAATTCATGGCAAGATAAGCTAAAGACACTCAAAATATTCATGCATCGATTTCTAAAGTGGTTACACCCTTGATCCAGTGATAACCATCTAATTACCCTAATTAATTACCTTTATGGTCAAAAATATAATTAAATAGTTTAATTAGCAATTAATTCGATTAACAGGTTAAGCCCTAATCCTAATGCTCGTATGATCAACAAAACATCAAACTAACATATAAATGGTCATTATATGGATATCACAAGCAAACGACTCTAACTTTAATTGCTCAAAACATAGGATTTGTCAATCACTATTTCTTAATCATCTATTGGTCCTAGATAATCAAGATGCAAACTTTATGATTCAAGTGGTCTCTCAAAACATAAAAATCAGATTCTAAGCAATCAAAACAGATTCATAAGCATGGATAAACATAGATTAGGGAAAACCAAGAACAAACATGAATAAAGTATCAAAAACCATGAATTAAAATAAGCCATTACATGAGTTTCATCTCCTCTAGGGAGGAAAATAGAATATCTAGCCAAGATTCAACATTCTAAACTTCTGGAAATTAAGAAACAAGAAGAACATGATGAAGTAGGATGAAAGAAACCGTAAAAGCCGAATGATCTTCACTTTTAATCTTCAAAATAAAGCTCCAATGTTCCAAAGCTTTGCTCCAAGTCTTATCTGCTCTCTAATGGTGTTTTCTAATGATTTAGGGTTTAAAGATCGGAACCCCAAGCTGTCAAACCGAATGAAGATCGAATTATATATATATAGAGCTGCAGAATGGAGTTCGCGCCACGAACCTTAAGATAGCCCCGCGATCGCGGCCCGGATAGCGCCTCTACGCGCAGAATTCGCCCACAATGCAGAAATTTTCAACTCTTGATGCCTATCTCGGATTTTACCTCTTTTTCTTCATATTTATCACCAAGATTCCGAATTTGAATCTAAAAAAGAATATTTAAACATATTAAATATATATTGAACATAAATTAATGTTTTTTATTCAAAAACAATTAAATATCGCATATAATTTATATATAAAAACCGCGATATCAAAATACCCCACACTTGAACTTTGCTTGTCCTCAAGCAAATCACAAATTTATCCAGGCTAAGGCATTCAAATAAATAATATCATTCTCATAAACATCAAATATCACTGAAAAATGTCAACATGTTTGATTAGAAACAACTCATCAATTACCTTCAGATTTATGCATATACCCGTGTTGTGGTCCTCTCTAACTTCTCACCATTCCAAATGCATTCTCTTTTTATAAATAAACAACCCTTACTTAATGAATCTTTTTGGTTAATTTACCCCTTAAGAACCCCCCAACCTCAAGACATATCGCAGATTTCTCAATTCTACTTGACACATGCTTTTATTATTTTGCTCATACAAGTCTATGACTTTCGATGGAACCCATGTAGCGAACTTTCTGCCCAACCGATCCCAAACCAGTTGGCTTTAGGTGATTAGGTATAGAACACCCCTCAGAGTTTACTTGTTCGAGTCCCAAAGGCCACATGTTTGACTTATAGATTTTTCAGCCATTTCATAATTTTTTTTCTTTTTGCTCATTGGCTTCTTTCTTTCTATCTTTTGCAAACATATGATTAGTAAAAGAGGAAATTCATACTCAGCCTATTTTTGTCATGCTTAGATTCAGAAAGGGCTTAACCATTTATTTAGATTCAAAAATTAAAAGTTGGTTACCATAAATGGAACTTTCTCTCGAACGGTGAAAAGCCACAAAATACTATGCACAAATACCAAGTATAACCTCTGAATTTGTTCACAAATCAAACATTTGACACCTTCAACAAATACCTAACACTTACTCGAATGATATTAAAATTTTAAAAATTATAGCCCAAATACCATCATAATTTAATCAAGGACAAAAGAAGTTCATGCAAGGAAACTTGATGTGCGTTTTACGTACTAGTTTTAAATTTATAAATCCGCGTTAAATTGTACCAAAAATGACACGAATAGGCAAGTGTACCTAATCGGTTTTTATAGTTTAATAGTAAGCACGGGTATCGAACTCTTGGGGAACGTGAGTGATTTGATAAGATTATAATGATTTAAATATTAAAAAAATTTAACTAATCTAACTAAAAAGCAATTAAATCTAAACTAATGACAATAAAATAAATAAAGAAATTAAAATGGGGGAATTTTATGATAAAGATATGAACTTGATACCAACTCAAACCACTAAATTATCTAAAAGCACTAAAAGCATGCAAAATAGACAAGAAGGCAAATAACTCGGAGAATTAATAATAATGAAGATGTTCCCTCCCTAGATTCAACTCAACTCAATTCATGGCAATAAATTCATGGCAAGATAAGCTAAAGACACTCAAAATATTCATGCATCGATTTCTAAAGTGGTTACACCCTTGATCCAGTGATAACCATCTAATTACCCTAATTAATTACCTTTATGGTCAAAAATACAATTAAATAGTTTAATTAGCAATTAATTCGATTAACAGGTTAAGCCCTAATCCTAATGCTCGTATGATCAACAAAACATCAAACTAACATATAAATGGTCATTATATGGATATCACAAGCAAACGACTCTAACTTTAATTGCTCAAAACATAGGATTTGTCAATCACTATTTCTTAATCATCTATTGGTCCTAGATAATCAAGATGCAAACTTTATGATTCAAGTGGTCTCTCAAAACATAAAAATCAGATTCTAAGCAATCAAAACAGATTCATAAGCATGGATAAACATAGATTAGGGAAAACCAAGAACAAACATGAATAAAGTATCAAAAACCATGAATTAAAATAAGCCATTACATGAGTTTCATCTCCTCTAGGGAGGAAAATAGAATATCTAGCCAAGATTCAACATTCTAAACTTCTGGAAATTAAGAAACAAGAAGAACATGATGAAGTAGAATGAAAGAAACCGTAAAAGCCGAATGATCTTCACTTTTAATCTTCAAAATAAAGCTCCAATGTTCCAAAGCTTTGCTCCAAGTCTTATCTGCTCTCTAATGGTGTTTTCTAATGATTTAGGGTTTAAAGATCGGAACCCCAAGCTGCCAAACCAAATGAAGATCGAATTATATATATATATAGAGCTGCAGAATGGAGTTCGCGCCACCAACCTTAAGATAGCCCCGCGATCGCGGCCCGGATAGCGCCTCTACGCGCAGAATTCGCCCAGAATGCAGAAATTTTCAACTCTTGATGCCTATCTCGGATTTTACCTCTTTTTCTTCATATTTATCACCAAGATTCCGAATTTGAATCTAAAAAAGAATATTTAAACATATTAAATATATATTGAACATAAATTAATGTTTTTTATTCAAAATCAATTAAATATCGCATATAATTTATATATAAAAACCGCGATATCAAAATACCCCACACTTGAACTTTGCTTGTCCTCAAGCAAATCACAAATTTATCCAGGCTAAGGCATTCAAATAAATAATATCATTCTCATAAACATCAAATATCACTGAAAAATGTCAACATGTTTGATTAGAAACAACTCATCAATTACCTTCAGATTTATGCATATACCCGTGTTGTGGTCCTCTCTAACTTCTCACCATTCCAAATGCATTCTCTTTTTATAAATAAACAACCCTTAATGAATCTTTTTGGTTAATTTACCCCTTAAGAACCCCCCAACCTCAAGACATATCGCAGATTTCTCAATTCTACTTGACACATGCTTTTATTATTTTGCTCATACAAGTCTATGACTTTCGATGGAACCCATGTAGCGAACTTTCTGCCTAACCGATCCCAAACCAGTTGGCTTTAGGTGATTAGGTGTAGAACACCCCTCAGAGTTTACTTGTTCGAGTCCCAAAGGCCACATGTTTGACTTATAGATTTTTCAGCCATTTCATAATTTTTTTTCTTTTTGCTCATTGGCTTCTTTCTTTCTATCTTTTGCAAACATATGATTAGTAAAATAGGAAATTCATACTCAGCCTATTTTTGTCATGCTTAGATTCAGAAAGGGCTTAACCATTTATTTAGATTCAAAAATTAAAAGTTGGTTACCATAAATGGAACTTTCTCTCGAACGGTGAAAAGCCACAAAATACTATGCACAAATACCAAGTATAACCTCTGAATTTGTTCACAAATCAAACATTTGACACCTTCAACAAATACCTAACACTTACTCGAATGATATTAAAATTTTAAAAATTATAGCCCAAATACCATCATAATTTAATCAAGGACAAAAGAAGTTCATGCAAGGAAACTTGATGTGCGTTTTACGTACTAGTTTTAAATTTATAAATCCGCGTTAAATTGTACCAAAACTGACACGAATAGGCAAGTGTACCTAATCGGTTTTTATAGTTTAATAGTAAGCACGGATATCGAACTCTTGGGGAACGTGAGTGATTTGATAAGATTATAATGATTTAAATATTAAAAAAATTTAACTAATCTAACTAAAAAGCAATTAAATCTAAACTAATGACAATAAAATAAATAAAGAAATTAAAATGGGGGAATTTTATGATAAAGATATGAACTTGATACCAACTCAAACCACTAAATTATCTAAAAGCACTAAAAGCATGCAAAATAGACAAGAAGGCAAATAACTCGGAGAATTAATAATAATGAAGATGTTCCCTCCCTAGATTCAACTCAACTCAATTCATGGCAATAAATTCATGGCAAGATAAGCTAAAGACACTCAAAATATTCATGCATCGATTTCTAAAGTGGTTACACCCTTGATCCAGTGATAACCATCTAATTACCCTAATTAATTACCTTTATGGTCAAAAATACAATTAAATAGTTTAATTAGAAATTAATTCGATTAACAGGTTAAGCCCTAATCCTAATGCTCGTATGATCAACAAAACATCAAACTAACATATAAATGGTCATTATATGGATATCACATGCAAACGACTCTAACTTTAATTGCTCAAAACATAGGATTTGTCAATCACTATTTCTTAATCATCTATTGGTCCTAGATAATCAAGATGCAAACTTTATGATTCAAGTGGTCTCTCAAAACATATCAAAACAGATTCGTAAGCATGGATAAACATAGATTAGGCAAAACCAAGAACAAACATGAATAAAGTATCAAAAACCATGAATTAAACTAAGCCATTACTTGAGTTTCATCTCCTCTAGGGAGGCAAACAGAATATCTAGCCAAGATTCAACATTCTATACTTCTGGAAATTAAGAAACAAGAAGAACATGATGAAGTAGAATGAAAGAAACCGTAAAAGCCGAATGATCTTCACTTTTAATCTTCAAAATAAAGCTCCAATGCTCCAAAGCTTTAAGTCTTCTCTGCTCTCTAATGGTGTTTTCGAATGATTTAGGGTTCAAAGATCGGAACCCCAAGCTGCCAAACCGAATGAAGATTGAATTATATATATAGAGCTGCAGAATGGAGTTCGCGCCGTGAACCTTAAGATCGCGCCGCGATCGTGGCCCGGATACCGCCTCTACACGCAGAATTCACCCAGAATGCAAGAATTTTCAACTCTTGATGCCTATCTCGGATTTTATCTCTTTTTCTTCATATTCATCACCAAGATTCCGAATTTGAATCTAAAAAAGAATATTTAAACATATTAAATATATATTGAACAAAAATTAATGATTTTTATTCAAAAACATTTAAATATCGTATATAATTTATATATAAAAATCGCGATATCAGTTGACCATAGCCATAACCGTTAACCTGTAATATTTTACCATAACCCATGACCCATAACCATAACCCATATCCGTTACCCCGTAACTGTTTACCGTATATGCAAATCATAAACCCTAACCCCCATAAACGGATACTGAAATTCCTGAAATCATCTTCAACTTCGGCCCGAAAAAGTTAAACGCCACACACGATTACTGTGTTCAATCGTTGAAATCATCGTTATAAGGTAAGAATATTGATCGATTTTTCTTCTTTATCTCTTGTGTTGAGTCATTATACCATATAATAAACCCTAACCCCCATAAGATGGATAATGTTGTTCGTGCAAATCGTCTTCATCTTCGTTCCCAAAAAGTTAACTAAATTCCACACACGAATATTGTATTCATTCAAGGAATCATTCAAGAAGGGTTATGTGTATGCCATTTGTTTACGTCAATTACATATGTCTGTTTACAGTTTCTGACTTTTGTATTATGTTTATGCCATTTGTTACAGAAAATCAATAAGACTTGGTATGCCTAGAAGATATTTAGGTGCAGCTAAAGAAGTGCCAGTTCCAGTGGAAGATCCAATTCATGTTGTTGGGGTTGTTGAGGTTGCTGAAGTCGTAGTACAAGTTAAAGTTGAAGAGCCAATTCAAGGTGAAGATGATAAGGTAGCTGAAGAGGTTAATCTAGTTCTAGAAATTAAGACCAGAAGAAGAAGTCAATGACTGTTGCTCAAGAATCTGAATAAAAGTTATGATGGTGTACCAGGAAGTTCCAAAGAGAATGTGATTATATTAGACTAGTATGGTAGTTGATGTGTCTATATTTTCTGGATGTTTTTTGTTTGTACATGTTAAACAATGGTTTCTTTTGTAAACTGAAATCACAATAGTTTCTATCAAGAAAATGGAAATTAATTTTGGATTTTAGTATAATACTTAACTCTCTTATGTTTTAGTTATCTAAATATGGTATATGAACATGGTATTATAATATGTTTCTCTTGCTTCATTCAGTTCAAGTCTTCTGTGAAGCTAAATGTCAGTATTACATTTATCAAAACAGAAAAGTCAGTATTCCATTTATCATGTTTGACTATCAAAATTCAGTATTACAAGAATAATAGTTTCACAGTTTGACTATCAAAAGTCAGTATTCCATGTATAATTTAATTTGTTCCATTATCATGTAACAGTTCATAGGAAACTGTATTTATATAAGTCAGTCACAAACAGTAATTAAGTCATACACAATCTAAATATATTCATATACCAAAAAAAGTATTGGATTACATTCACGAACAGTATTTAGTGATTCACAATAAATAACCATGGAAGTTGACTATCAAAAGTCAGTATTCCGTAAACAAACTTTACAATTGAATAACCATGGAAGTTGACTATCCAAAGCCAGAATTCCATTTAAGTCATTCTGAAACAATAATTAAATCATGCAACTGAGTTCACTAACAGTTCCTACCAAACAGTACTTAAGTCATTCACAAACAATAATTAAATCATTCACAGACAATAATTAAGTCATTAGAATGTAGTGATATATTATATACCAAAATAAGTATTAATTACATTCACCAAAAGTATTTAATCATTCACAATCTAACCATAGTAAATCCTAAATATTCTAGCAAAGTTAACATAACAAATGTCCCATAAACAAACATTACAGTCAAATAACCATGCTTGTGAATGGTAAAAACCCCTATGTAGAGGAAGGGTTGAAAGAATTTTGTGCTCGGTACAGGTTATAAGGCATCCATAGAATTGTACTAGTTTCAAATCGTCCCGCCGCAAAGCCAAGATGCTTCATATCCTCTCTAATATCGGTGGCACAATCCGAGCTCTATCGGAACGGAAGGCATCATTCAACATGGCAAGAGCTTCTGGTTTCCTCTCAAAGCCTTCTGTCATCTTCATCATCCCCAACACAAACTTTGCATCCTTCTGTCCTAAGGTAGATGCATTTTGAAGAATCTCCATCCCTAACCTCTTCTGTTCTTCTTCATCAAAGTTGAACAATTTCATGTGAAATGTATAACACAAAAGTCAATAATACAAAAATTAATAAATTAAATTTAAAAAACATAACTTTCAATAACACAAACAGTAAATGTACACACAAGGTTTAAATGTACGTACCATTCCATCTCTATACATCACGTTTGCGTTTCCCGCTGCTTTACATCTGATGATCAGTTGACGTCTATTCTCACTAAACCAGAACCTACGACTGAATAAACTCTATACTTCCATATGTTTTTAGACCTCTTCACTATCAGAGGCCTCCAATAACGTGTAGCAACTGTACGTAATACACACAAAAAAATTATTTCTTAATGTACAAGTTAACAATATTACCAAATAGATGAAAAAATAGACAGATTGTATTAGAAACTTACAGGCATTTGACTTTCAAACAATCGATGGCAGAGACAGTCCCCAAGTGTGTAATTATTTTCTCAATAACCGCCATTGGAAGATCAGTTAATGTTGTTTCCCTTACTTCAGTTTTTTGTCGTTTGTTTGATGAAGTAGATGCTTCCATGGTGATCGTTGAAAATGACCGGTGATTCTCGGTTTGAAACTGTTTGGGTTGTTTTTTTGGAGGATCAAAAGATGGTCTGCAAACGCCGATCACTGAAACGACGTGCAGTGGGGAAATATGGCACCTAGACTGTGTAGTGTGTAAAATTACTTTATCGCCCTTATAAATAAAATTTTATATTTGATTATTAACGGTATTTTTGTAAAAACACATAATTGAAACAGACACAATCTTCTTTAACTATCAAAAGTCAGTATTCCATTATCAATTATCATAGTTTCATAGTTCGAATATTAAAAGTTAGTATTCCATTTATCATAATTCCATTTTCATTCACAAACAGTAATTAAATCATTCACAAACATGGTTTCATACTTTGATTATCAAGCATTTTTCATTCATAAGTCAGTATTTCATTTTTCATTCACAAGCATTTTTCATTCATAAGTTAGTAATTAAAAGTCAGTTTGACTATCAAAAGTCAGTATTCCATTTTTTATAGTTTCATAGTTTGACTATCAAAAGTCAGTATTACTAGCAAACAGTAATCAAATCATTTACAAACATTAATAAAGTCATTCACAATCTAATGATCGATCATATATATATACATACCAAAAAAAGTGTTGGATTAGAATATTCCCAAACAGTATTTAATTTACACATTCACAATCTAGCTAATAGTATATCCCTAATATTCTAGCAAATTTAACAAAACAATTTATCCAACAACAAACTTTACAATTGAAGACCCATGGAATGTCATCATCAAAACCTCTATCTAGAATAATTAGCCTTGAATGATCAATACAGTGGTCGAGACAGCCAAAATTGTACAAACTGAAATGTATTTCTTGCAAATCCGCCTGCCGAAACCTCATTATGACTTCTATTGTGCGTAAGGTTCGCTTCAAAATCTGAACACTATCAGGAGGGAAGGCATCATTCAACATGCCAATAGCTTCCTCTTTAAGGCTGATGTCATCGCCTTGTCCCATCTTCATGATCCCTAGAACAAACTTTGCATCCATTTGTCCTAACGCAGATGCATTCTCAAGCATCTCCTTCCCTACCCTCTTTTGTTCCTCTTCATCAAAGTTGAATAACTTCATCTGAAATGTATGTATAACATAAAATTCAAATAAACAAAGTTTAATAAAATGTATAATTAAACTTAATTACTTCAATATATAACAAACAGTAAATGTACGTATATATACCATTCCATCTCTATACATGATGTTTGGGTTTCCTGCTGCTCTACATCTGCTGACGAGCTGACTTCCACCCCGGATAAACAACCCACTCCTCACCCTTTGTATACATTCTACTTCCATTCTTCTGTAGACCTCTTCGCTATTAGAGGCCTCCAAAAAAGTGTGACTACTATAATAATTAAGATACACAAAAAATTTATTTCTTAATGTACAAGTTAACAATATTACCAAATACATGAAAAAATAGACAGTTTGTATAAGAAACTTACATGCATTTGTACCGCACACAATCGATGTCAGAGATGGCCCCTAAGTGTGCAAAATTTTTCTCCATAACTCCTATAAGAAGATCACTTAATGTTGTTTCTCTTTTTTCAGTTTTTTGCCGTTTGTTTGAAGTAGATGCTTCCATTGTGATTGTTGAAAATGACTAGTGATACTAGGGTTTGAAACTGTTTGGGTTGTTTTTTTGGAGGATCAAAAGATCGTCTGCAAACGCCGATAATTGAAATGACGTGCAGTAGGGAAATATGGCGCCTAGACTGTGTAGTGTGTAAAATTACTTTATTGCCCCTTATAAATAAAATGCTATATTTGATTAGTAAGGGTATTTTTGTAAAAACACTTAATTCAAACAAACACAATCTTCTCTGAAAAATCAACCGGTGAGAGTAAATTATCATTTCCTTTTTAAATTAAACACACATTAATTACGGAGAATTCTATTTGTCTCTAATTAAATACGCCACAAAGAGTATACGATATTCGAAGGCTTCAATCCCTAAATTTCCATTTGTTTCTTCCAGTTTAATTCTTCTCTATTTCTTGTTCTTTGACATTCTTAAACATGGACAAGTCTTGGATGGGTACAAATAGGACCATGAGACCTTATTTTGAAGGAGTATCAGAGTTTATTAATTACGCATTGCAGAACTTGAAGAAGATGAGGAACGCTGACCCGTGAGTGAATAAACAACATCTAAAAATGCCATGTCCGTGTTCCAAATGTTTAAACCACATAGAGCATAAAGTGGAGGAAGTGCATCACCATTTGTTCAGCAATAGGATTGATCTAAACTACACGAAGTGGATTAAACATGGGGAAAAGGATGAGCCATCAACAAGTGGGCCAAAACCTGACAATGTTACAGCAGAGTTTGTTGAAAACATGGAATTTGGTTCACAAATTCCAGTAAATGGGCCAGAAACAGTAGAAATGGTTAATGCTACTAAAGATAATTTTGATGAGGAAGACCATGTCAAGTTGAAAGAACTATTATTAGACGCAGAGAAGCCACTTTACAAAGGATGTCCTGACTTTACAAAGTTGTCTGCAATAATCCAACTACTCAACTTGAATAGCAAGTACGGATGTTCAGATAAGTTCTTTACTGAGTTACTAGGATTGTTAAAAAAGATGTTCTCTGATGGTAAAGAATTGGTGGAAAACAGTTATGAGGCCAAAAAAATTATGAAATTGATGGGGTCAGGATACAGAAAGATACATGTATGTATCAACAACTGCTTTCTTTACTGGAAGGAGGACGAGAAATTGACTGTGTGTCGAACTTGTGGGATATCAAGATCGAAGGTGGATAATAAGACACATAAAGTATACGAAAACATTACAGCAAAGGTAATGTGGTACTTCCCAGTTATACCAATACTGCAACGACTCTTTGTTAAAACACCAAAAAGTGAGGGTGTATTTTGTAAATTCTCAAAGGCTATAAAGGTCCTTCTTGCGATTCTAATGCTAAGCTTTGCAATCATTTTATCACAACTCTCAAGGTGTGTGTGTGTGTGTGTATGTGTGTTTTGTCTCTCAGTTAGCATTGCTTCATCCCTATTGGGACCAACAAGTGGTATCAGAGTCATTTTCTTCTTTGAAATTGGTTCTTGATTCTTGTGCCAATCATTTGCAATCATCTTCTAGATCAAATCAATACAAATGGTAAGAATTCTGCATCAATTTCTGTGTCAAAAATGGTGGTAATTCTTCATCAATTTCTACTGTAAACACCTTCTATTTCTCAATTTTTGTGCTGATTGATTTGGAGGATCATGGATCAATCATTGTTTAATCATTGAGTAATCATTACACAATCATTGTTGACTCAATCATTGATCAATCATTGTTGGAAAGTTCTTCATCTTCAATCGTTCGTCTCTGTTTACTGTTCTTCATCAAGGTTTGAAGTGTCTCTTTAAAATTCAACATTCTTCTTCTTTAATCGTTGGAATGATGATTAAAATTGATTAGCAATCATTATCAACTGTACTTTTTGTCACACATCAATTGTCACATCAACTTTTCTTGAGAAAAGTAAAGGCTTAAACATGGAAGTTTCAGGTTGACGTGAATTCTGAATTTACGAGTTATCATTTTGACAATTGTTTTTGAATTCAAATTGACTCTATCGAGGTCGCCAATCATGGAATTGTACTTTGCAAGTTGTTTTGAAAAGATTGATTGGATAATCATTGATTTCTGAAACTTTGGAATTTGAGCTCAAGAACACTAAGAACAATTCAGATCTGAGATTTCAATCCGTTAATTTGAAAAACACCTACTCGAAGGTGTTTGTAGGTGAAAGTTTGTTGTGATTGGAAAGTTTGTTACAGATCGAAGAGGGTAGGTGTAACAGACGAGTTCAACCAAGTCTAATTGTGATTGCATGCAATTGGTATTACATTCTAATCAGATTACATTCGATTTACTTGGACAAGTATTATTGAGTTCCACTTTTATTGCATTGACTTTAAGTTGACTCCGATTCAAGCTACAAGTTACAGGTTCAAGTGTGGATTGCATCCAATTGACAACTAAAGATCGCCTGTAATTGGTTTCACTTAGCTTGATTTAAGACTCGGTTGATTCAAAATACCCATTCTCAATACATGAATCGCATTCGATCAGAAGAGAACATGGTGTTGAGAACAAGACAGAATTGCATCCAATCACTTTGATCAGATTGCATCCAATCAGGAGAACTTTCAGTTTGAATCCAATTACCTTGATCAGATCGCATGCAATTGCCTTGATTGAATCCAATTGCTTTGATTGCATCCGATTGATCAGAGTTTGAAAACAGAACAGAATCGCATGCAATTACTTTGATTGCATCCGATTGCTTTGATTGCGTTCGATTGATCAAAAGACTTGCGAGTTTGAAAATAGCAATTGATCGCATTCGATTGCTTTCGTTGCATTCGATTAATTAGGAGTTTTAGAACAGAACAGAATTGCATTCGATTGTCTTGATCGCATCCGATTACCTCGATTGCATACAAATGATACTGATTGAATTTGATTGACTAATTGCATTCAATTCAGACCGTGTTGAGTTAACTCTTTAAGTGTATTTGAACAAGGTTTGTAATTTTAAAGGAGAACCGATCAACTAAAATGTCAAACTCAAATGAGATGCTTGCAATTGGCACTGATACAAAACCCCCGGTTTTGTTTAGAAATGATTATCATGTTTGGAAAGGAAGATTTATGGATTTTCTAGAACATAATGATACGTATGGTCAAGCAATGCGGGATTTCATTGAACATGGTAACAAACAATTTTTTAAAGTCATTCCTGCAATTCCTGACAATAATCCTGAAATCCCTGCTGAGAAAAGAGAGAAATCTTTTGATGAGCTCACTGCTCAAGAGAAAGAAGTGAAAAAGGCTGAAAGAATGGCTAAGTATTATCTCAAACAAGGTTTATCATTAGAGATACATACAAAGGTGGATAGTCTTGAGACAGCAAAACAAATCTGGGATGAGCTGAAAAGGCAACAACAAGGTACTGAACAGGGTGAATACATCAAAAAGACTCAACTGGTGAATAGTTTTCATCACTTCTCTGCTAGGGAAAATGAATTTCTTCATGAAACTTATAGCCGGTTTTGCAGACTGTTGAATGAGCTTAGGTCAAACAAGATACCTCGATCAGATCTTGATCAGAACTATGTCTTTAGGAAGTGAATAGAGCGAGCATGTGAAGCTATACAAACATGTTAACAAAAACTTGACACAAGTAACCTTTCATAATATCTTTGAAGATCTAAATCAGTATCAATCAAAAGTCTCAAAGTCCTCACCTAAGGTTTCTACTGCTTGTCCTCTAGCTCTAGTGGCTGCTGACAAACATTCCAGAGAATCCACAAGATCTACCAAATACAAACAGGTTATCTTTAGTGATTCAGATCCTGAAGATTCAGATGCAGATTCTGTGGAAGTAGCTATTCAGGCTTTATCTTTTGTAACTCAAACCTTCAAGAATCGGTTTAACAACACTCAAGCTGAGGTTTACTTCAGGATCCAGACGTCCTGAGAACTATCGGTCTACTGAAAAGCCCAGGTTTCAAAGAGAAGAGAAGAAGGTGGATAAAATAGGTGAAATGAAGTGTTACAATTGGGGAGGATCGGGTCATCTCATCAGAAATTGTCCTCAAAAGAAAACCAAGGATGTTGAATACTACAAACAAAAGTACCGCCTGTCCACACAGAAGAAGGCTGGGAAAGTTTTGATGGTTGAGGAGGATCAATTCTTATCTGATACTGATATTGACAGTGATCGTGAAGCTGATGATCAAGCTTAACTTTGTTTCATAGGAAAGCACGAAGAATCAGATGAGGAGATTAACCCTACATTTGACAAGTCAGACTCAGAATCCGACAAGGTAGAAATTGCACAGGTAGATACTAACATTGATTTGCTTGCAGGTTTTAATAATTCTCACATCCAAACAATTCTTAAAAAGATGAAAAGCTTAGAATCAAGTGTTAGTAATCTGAAAAGTAAAAACAAGTCACTAAAACAATTAATTCAAAGTGAAGATCAAGAAGCACAGGGAATAATTGATCAACTTGAAAAAGATTTGCAATTCTCAAAAGATCAATTAAAAGAAACATGTTCCAAACTCTCAGACTTGACTGAAACACAAACCATTATTCATGATCTCAAAGCTGAACGTTTGAGAGCTAAAAAAGATTCTGAGATTTTTCAAACAAGAAATTGTGAAATGTTCACTAAGATTAAACAGCTTGAAGACTTTATAATCAAAAGAAATCAAAGTGAGCAAACAATTTTCTTGAATAAACAAAAAGAAAGACCTTACAGTCGTTGGACATTTGAAGGCTTAGGATTTGAATTTCCTCATGTGTTAAATAAAGTCACTTGCAAACAATTGTTCAATGTGGATCTGTTCAATATGGGTCTTACAGCAAGAATACGGTTTGTTGGACAAGAGGAGGAACAAATTGAAGAGGAAATGAAGAGAAGTCTTCAACAACATATAGAAATATCTTTTGATTACTCTGTCCTAAATGAATCATACAATTCTGAATTTCCAAAGACTTCGATTTCCAAACATATTTCTTTTGTTTATACAAATGAAGAATTGTATGCCCGTTCTGTTCCTAAACCTCTGTTGGAGTATATTCCTTCTATTGAGCTATTGAATCGATTCTATACTCTTCAGGAATATTGTTTCACTTCTCAGATTTTGAATGATCTCAATTCTTTGGTTCTTTCTCATGAGTCAAGCTCAAATACTCAGTGTTTCAAATCTGATGAATCCTCTACTTCAGATTCATCTCTTCATGTTGAGCTTTTCATTCTTACCCGTCAAGTCGATGAATTGAAGTTAGCAAATGAAGTTCTTCATTCAGAGTTATCCCATGTTCTGAAACACGATGAAGGAATCATTGACAGATTGTGTGTTGAAAAATTTGAACTTAAAAGTCAAATCAAGAAGCTGAGCTCAACTCCACGAGCAAACAACCATTATGATGCCATAGATTTCTTTTATCATAATTCATCCTTGACAGATCGTACAACATCCAATGTTGTGACATCAATTTCATCAGTTACCAAAATGGTCACTCCAGTGACAGCTGGTTCAAACTCGACTTTTCCAAATAAATTAAAACAGATTGTTCATGCAAGTTGTCGTTTTTCATCTCTTTCACATGAGAAACCAGAAACTTCAATAGCAGCTGCACGTCATTCAAAATTGAAATATAATTTGTTTGATTTGCCTGTAGATGTGAAGAAAGCAGACGTGAAGAAGCAAATAAAAGCTGAATGGAAAAGAGTCATACCTAAATCTAATAGGATGTACTAAATTTTCTTCTATTTGTCAAATCATACTTATGTTTGAACAAACATGTTTAGGTTTTAATGAAAGAGAAAATGTTGCCATGAATATGTTTTGCATGAGTGATGGATGTTTGCATGGTCACTGTGAATTTAAGTGTGAGTATGATCGACTTAGAATATCTTTTGGAATTAAACCATGTGAACACTGGTCAGATTTTTATGACAATCAAGTTGTATTTCCATTTCTCAATTCAAAAGGATATGTCCTACACATTTGGATAACCAAACGACAGACATATGTGTTTAAACAGTTGAACAAGTTTCGCAGGTTGTTGACAGTACGTGAATTGCAAGCTTATCAGCATCATGGTTACCAAGCATTTTACAATGCATGGCTTCCACGTGAGCAAGAACTCAAACACAAATCACGTTCCAAACATACTTCATCATCAAAAGTCACTCACACTTCATCTGTTACATCCAAGTCCCAAAAATGGGTGGTTAAGAATTCTATTCCTGTTGTTTCCGAAAAACTACATCCCCTAGAGGTCAAGAAGTCCATATCTGCTTCTAAGCGCTCTACTTCTAAGTGGATATCCAAGTCAATCGCTTCCGCAACATGTGCAACTAATACCATTTCTAAACCTCCATCGTCCTCATCTCATAGTTCCACTATAACATTGCAACCAAAACACAAACAGGTTAACCCAGACAAGAAGTTAACTTCCACATGGATTCCAAAGAATTCATCCAGTGTTGTTAATACTGTTAAATCACATTCATATCCATATTTAGAGACTCATCCTTGATCAACTGACAAATCAGGACCCATTCGTACATGGGGGCCTAATTCTTCTTTGTTTTTTTTTTGCAGGAACCTGATTTATGGTACCTGGACTCTGGCTGCATAAAGCACATGTAGGGGACAAAAGTCTTCTCAAAAATTATGTTTATAAGTACTCCGGAAATGTAAGATTTCGGAATGATAATGTCGCACCAATTTTGGGGTACGGAGATATAGAAAAGAAAAATATCAAAATAAAGAAGGTTTCATATGTAGAAGGATTGGGTCATAATCTCTTTAGCATTGGGCAATTCTATGATAAAGACTTGGAAATGGTGTTCAAAAAGAATTCTTGTTCAGTATCTACTGAATCTGGTGATACTCTTCTTTCAGGATCAAGAAAGTCAAACTTATACTCCATAGATCTGAACAACTACCACACACCCACTTCTGTCTATTTATTATCCGAATCATCTTCAAACTTAACTTGGCAATGGAACAGGAAACTATCTCATCTGAACTTCCGAAGCATCAACAATTTGATCACAAATGATTTGGTTCGAGGCTTGCCAAGGTTAAGGTTTAAAAAGACTAATCTGTGTGCAGATTGTGCTAAATGAAAATTGCGGAAGTCATCTCATTTAAGCAAACCAGAGATGAGTACCACTAAACCGCTTCAACTAATACACATGGATTTATGCGGTCCAATGAAAGTTCAGTCTCGAAATGGGAAGAAGTATATCTTAGTCATGGTGGATGACTATTCCAGATATACTTGGGTCAAGTTCTTGCGTTCAAAGGATGAAGTTGCTTTAATCATCATTACTTTTATCAAGCAGTAGCAGAACAAGCACAATCAGAGTGTTGGTGCCATTCGATCTGACAATGGAACGGAATTTAAAAATAACACTCTGAAAAGCTACTTTGACCTTGTAGGAATCATACATCAATTTTCTGCCGCCTACACACCTCAACAAAATGGTGTGGTGGAACGACGCAACCAAACTCTGGTTGAGGCTGCTCGTACCATGTTGTCCTATTCTGGACTCCCACCCTCCTTCTGGGCTGAAGCAATCAGCACTGCGTGCTATAAGCAGAATCGTTCTTTCAAACATAAACGTTTAAATAAAACTCCATATGAACTGAAAAATGGAATTGTGCCTAATATCAAGTATTTTCACATATTTGGTAATAGGTGCTAAGTGCTTAATGAAAAAGCTAACTTACGAACATTTGCAACAAAAGCAGATGAGGCAATTTTCCTTGGTTATTCACAAGAGTCAAAAGCATATAGAGTTTTCAATAAAAGAACACAAAATGTACAAGAAAGCATAAACGTTACATTTAATGATTCATTAAATGTTACTTCAGTTCCACCAGTACATTCTAAAATCGCTTCTGAACATGTCCGTTCAAAACCGGGTCTTCAAATTACAAATACAAACATTGACTCCAGTTCGAATGATAATGATTTAGATTTTATGTTTGATATCTTCCACTCTCAATCTAATCCTATTAATCAAGTTTCCAGGACTGAACCTGTTCTTCAAAAAAGTGTTACTCTTACTCCTCCAACAGTAACAGCATCAAATCCGTTTATTGATTTTCCTCTTGAAGAAGCATCATCTGGTTCTGTTACACGTCCTGAAGAGGCTACTCCAGAAGCAGAATTTGAGAGTCCGCCTATCTTTGATTCAGATCCAAATCTGTCTACCGAACTTAAGGAACAATTACCATCTTGGGAAACCTTCTTTCCTTCGGCTTCAACTCCCCATGAAACTAAATGGACGAGACACCATCCTGAAGATCAGATAATTGGCAATCCAAATGTTGGTGTTCGTACCAGATCTGCAACGGCAAACAAATGCTTATATTCAAATTTTCTGAGTATCATTGAACCCACGAAGGTCTCTGAAGCACTAAGTGATCCAGATTGGATTGTCGCCATGCAAGATGAGCTTAATCAGTTTGATCGACTAGCAGTCTAGAGATTAGTTCCACTTCCACATGGAAAATTTGTTGTGGGGACCAAGTGGATTTTCAAAAATAAAAGGGATTCTGATGGTTTAGTTATTCGCAATAAAGCCAGGCTTGTGGCAAAAGGCTATAGTCAACAGGAAGGCATTGATTATGATGAAACTTTTGCTCCTGTGGCCAGAATTGAAGCTATTCGACTTTTTCTAGCATATGCTGCAAGTCGTGGTTTTAAGGTCTTTCAGATGGATGTGAAAACGGCATTTCTCAATGGGATTCTCAAGTAAGAGGTTTATGTTTCACAACCTGAAGGATTTTTTAACCCTCAATACCCAAATCATGTTTATATTCTAGATAAGGCATTATATGGCCTCAAACAAGCACCTCGTGCCTGGTATGATGTTTTATCTGAATATCTTCTAAATGAAGGTTACACAAAAGGAACATCTGATACTACACTGTTCATCAAGGCCAGAGGCAAAGATAAAATTCTAGTGCAGATATATGTTGACGATATTATCTTTGGCTCAACGAATCCCAAGTACAGTGATGAATTTGCTAAGACTATGGCCAATCGTTTTCAAATAAGTATGATGGGAGAAATGTTCTTTTTCCTTGGTCTACAAATGAAGCAACTGAGCACTGGTATTTTTATCAGTCAGTCAAAATACATCAAGGACCTCCTCAAAAAGTATGACATGCTTACTTGCTCGGCAATATCAACTCCTATGGCTGCTAAAACGAAGTTTTCGGCTGATCTAGCTGGTCAATCTGCTGATCTGAAGACCTATAGGGGTATGACTCGTTCCTAACTGTACTTGACAGCAAGCAGACCAGACATCATGTTTTCAACTTGTCTGTGTGCTAGTTTCCAGGCCAATCCCAAAGAGTCGCATCTACAAGCAGTCAAGCGGATCTTTTGTTATCTCAAAGGAACTATGGACTTGGGTTTATGGTATCTTACTTATTCAAATCTTGACTTGTATGCCTACTCTGACTCAGACTATGCTGGTTGCATGATAGACCGAAAGAGTACCTCTGGCAGTGTACATTTCTTGGGAAACAGATTAGTCTGCTGGGCTTCCAAGAAACAGAAGTGTGTATCATCCACTGCTAAAGCTGAATATGTTGCGGCTGCAATGTGTTGTTCACAGAGTTTGTGGATCCGGACACAGTTATCAGATTTTGGCCTACAGTATGACAAGATCCCACTGTTTTGTAACTCGCAATCTGCCATTGCCATTTCATGCAATCCGATACACCATTCTAAAACCAAACACATTGACATCAGATATCATTTTATTAAGGATAATGTGGAAAAAGGTCTCATTGAACTCCGGTATGTTCCTACTGATAATCAATTGGCTGACTTATTTATTAAACCATTGGACGAATTTCATTTTAATGATTTAGTGTCTAAGCTTGGCATGCTTAACTTGCACGTATGACATACTGCTTTTCCTTTTTCATTATTATTTTTTTGGTTTTGAATAGGTATTATACAGTTTGTTCATTTTACAGGTCTTTGTTCCAGAAAATAAGGGAGAGTGTCTATATCTTTACACATACTGCTTATGTGTAGGGGAAGAAATATAGACATTTTCAAAACATTAACTTTTTGTCTTTCACTCAATCTAAAGTTTTGAAAATTTGATGCACAGATTGAGGGGGAGTTTTTTCTATATATTTTAAATAAATAAACGAAAAGAAGAAATTAGAAAATTAAAAGAGAAAATTGGAAAACCAAATGAAAAAGTTGTAAAATTTTGCAAATTTTGGATCGCTTTCGATTGATTTAGTTCAATTGAATTCGATCTCATGTAGTAAATTGAGATGTCAATAGCATGCAATCCAATCGCATGCGATCCAGCCTGTGCCAACTTGGTAAAACTCAAATCGAGTCGATCGTATGCAATTCATTCCTCGGTTATGTGCAATCGCATGCGATCCATCCAATCACCTCATTCGATCCCAAGTTGAGATTCAGTGTTAACTTCAGTGGTATTTCAATGGTATGCAATCCAAATTTTAATTAAAAGGCACGATCGCATACAATCCCTAATCGCATGCGATCTATCTACTCACCTCCGTGGAACTCAACTTCGATTCATCATGGCTCACACGATCGCATGCGATCGACAGTCTCCATTTTTTTTAATCGCATGCGATCCTTGATGTTACCGAGAATTAAAATTTCCACTTTAACAAAAAGGTGGTCCACTCATTGGTTGCCACGTGTCCAAGTCATACACCTACTTTTTACCCTTTACCCTTTTCGGTCGTCTTCCCCATTTCATTTCACCATAATCGCTCCCGATCGCCATTTTTACTCTAAAATACAACCATCACGAAACTCTGCCAAATTTATAATTTTTATACCTTTTGAATCGCACGATCAAGGTGATCATTTCCTACGGTGGAATTTTTATATTTTTGAGATTTGCTATGGTTTTCATGTAAAAACAGTTTGCGGAAAAAGGGGTTTTCACGGACTGAATTTTTTATTTTTGACCCCTCATTTGACTTCGATTGACATTGTTGCTTTGGACATTTGTTCTTAGATTTATATGAGGGACATGGATCTACAAAAAGTTATCCAAAGTCTTAAAATGTGTTCTTCGTGTTCTTCGTTGTTATGAGTTTACACTAAAAATTTGGATTTTGATTTCTTACAAGGTGTTAGGGTCACTTTTTGCCTACACCTCAGTGTACGAAAATTGTTCATATACATGAAATCATTGTATATTGAAGATCAAAATTCATTTTTCCTTAGTTTAAACGTCATGTACCCAATGGATATTTCAGTGTTCGGGTTTTTGGTTAATATTTCAAAATTTTACAGATAAGTGTTTTGGTCAAAATAAATCAACTTAGTATCAAAAGGACAAGTTTGATCTAAGTTTGATTATTTTTCATGAGTGTGTGAGATTAATACTTATCTTTGTATTACAGATCTAACCTAGTTTACTGTTTGGTGCATATAAATGGCTAATATGGAAGGTGACCCCACATCACTTGTTTCTTCTGTGGCTCTGAGTTAGCCAGCCCAAAACCCTAAACCAGACGAGCTCTTATTGCCTAGGGCAAAATACTTATCTGTCACCACTCACGACAACAATCAATTCATTGACCTAGCGACTTTGAAAAATCCAAATTACCCTGAGCTTACAGAAATCCTTCGTGTTCATCCACTCAATCACCTACTTACATACAACCCTGCTGTTACTGGTACCCATGTCCCTAAAGTTTACGCTCAACAGTTTTGGAAAACTTGCTATCTTCATACCAGTCGTCCTGGAACTGTTTCTATTAGAGCAGAGGTTGATGAGTTTACTATTTCAGTAACAGTGGATAGACTTAGGGAGATCTTTCAACTCCCTACTGCTGACAGTCGTCCTCCAGTAGTTACTTTTGATAATATTCCAGATGAGGAAGTCTGTCTGGCTTCACTTTAATCCTTTGGTTACTCTGGTCCATTGGAAAAGAAGAAACAATTCAAACGGAACAATTTGCACCCAATGTATAATCTTCTCATGACCATACTCCAGAGGTGCTTAACAGCCAAACATACTGGGTCTGAGTTTCTCACTGAAACCCAATTGAAGATCTTTGTTGCTGCTGGAAACCATTTACATGTGGATTATGCTCAATTGTTATTCAACGAATTCGAATCAACAATGGCACAGAAAAACAGTCGGAGCAAAATTTCTACCTTACATGAGGTTCATACTGATGATCATTCAACATGCAATGGATCATAATCCAGCCATTCCTTGGAGAGCAGGTTCACCTTCTATTACTCCAAAAGTCTTTAATGTTATTAAACCTGCTATTCCTGATCTACTTCCTGTTCCTCAACCTTTTCCTGTATCTTTATTGGATCTATGTGAGCAATCAGAATTGATAGTCAATTATAGGGCGAGAGTAGGGATACCTCCTATGGTTAGACCAGAGCCGATCATACCTACCCAAGGGGGAGTAGCACCCAGTAAGATTATAGTGGATAGGCCTCAACCATCTGCGGGAGATGCTAAGAGGGAAGAGCTAAGAGAAAATTATGAGAGGGGTGGTGAAGAAGGTGAGGATGAAACACATAGAGAGGGAGTTGATACATTGGATCCAACAACTGTCCTTGATATTGTTGAATCCTTAGCTGTGAATACTGATGTCGAGTCTGATGCATCCACTGAGCAAATAAATCTTTCAAATTCAGATTCTGATAGTACTGATTCTGTGTCAAACCCTGTGACTACTCCACCTGTGCGTATTGGTATATCTCCAGTGAGTACTCCAGATGCCCCAATTGTCCATACTCCTGAAAGCACCCCATCCTACATGAAACTAACTGATCCTAATGAACATTCTCCAGTGGTTAGTACTCTTGTTGTGTTAACTGCTGACTTGACTCCTATTGTCCAACCTCCCGTCAGTCAGGCAGGTCTTACTATCATTCTAAATCCAACTCCAAACCAAGTCATAATTCCTCAGTTTGTTCCTATTGTTCAAGTTGCTCCTGATCATGTTCAAGAACCATCTTTTGAGATTGCATCTGTTTCACATGATACTTCTCAGTTGTCTCTAAATCAATATGCTGGTTATGGTAATGAACATGAAGATGATGTGAGTAGTAGTTTTGTGAGAAAAGAACATGTGAGTGTTGAGATTTCCCCAAACCAAGAAAGCCGGGCAACCACATCTGCTATTGGACCTAACACTGTTAGGTCTGATATTGAAATAGATACGGCTATCCCACCCGTGCACGTTCAAACCCCACCAAGCTACTTAGGAGATCCTCAAAGATCTTCTACTTTATTGCACAGGGCTATTACACATAGTCTACTTTACTGCCTCCCTCATCTTCGCCCATTCCTTTAGAGCACATTGATTATCCGTGGATTTCCGCTTTTCTTGATAAACACAAAGACACTATCAATGCACTGGTCTCACTAATCAAAAGTGTACCCGGAACATCCATATGTAATACTCCTGAGGGTATTATTCGAGGATTGGATGGAAATCCTACTGGAGTCAACACAACAACAGCTCCTTTAGGTAGTCCAGCCTCTGTGGCAGGAACCTCAACAGGTGTCTCGTGATACCCGGTTTGTTACACAGTCTGAGCTTCATGCTGCAATTCAACAAGCTGTGACTCCCTTGAAATCTAAACTTGATCAACTTAATTCCAAAATTGAACGTTGGTTCTCTACTTTTAATGATAAGTTTGCTGAGATTTCTGACCGGTTGAATGCTATAGATGTTGATTATTGATTATATATTGGGGCTTTTGATTGTTAATTATATTCGCGTTATATAAGTTGTGTTCTTGATAATTCAAATAGTTATTCCGCAAACTTATTTGTTTATATCTTGGATTGGTAAATTAATTTCGATTCGATCCTGACAAAAGTCATTGGAAATTTTGATTATGGTCAGTATGTTAATTATTAGGTGATGAAATGAAACGACATGTTATCGTGATAAACTATTGGTCGTAGACCATATCACTAAATATTATAAACCGACATGTTATCGTGTAGAAAATATTCACCAATATAACTGGTCTTATTATTGTTATAATGCTATGTGACTAAATCATACTTTTTTGTTGTGTGCTAGTCAACTTCGGTATTTCTGGACTTAGAATTTTTATAAACTGATTTCCCAAATCAAGTATCTAGCGCCATTCCCGGGTTTACTTTGAATAATTAGATTACTAGATTTATCATCATGAAATTTATTTGCTTTATTTCTATTTCTATTTTATTTTAGTTTAATTTGTATCTTTCTTTTTCCATTCTACTCCGAGTATTTCCTTGTGTTCCTTCTGTTAATATGGACTATCAAGGAAATCCGTCCACCCCTTGGGATCAGTTCACTAAAAGTCGCAATGATGACTATAATATCCATATCCTTATTTGAAACCATCCTTAAATAGAAATAATAGAATGAGTCTTTACTTCCTTAGGAAGGTTGTTAATTTCATTACATTCATAAATGAGGGGACTAAAGTGGCTTGTATCGCCCGGATTTTATTACATCAGAGTGTTAGAACTTTTTATGAACACAAATTTCGATGGGTTTAAAGTCAGGGCATTGCAATGACACATGAGTTGAGATAGTAGAAATGTGTTTTGGCTCTAAATATGTCATAAGTACATTGTTTGGCTTTATGACCTCTTTTTCCACATTTATAGCATTTCGAGTATCCTTTTTTGCTTTCATGTTTGTGTTTTATAAACCTAGTTTTCTTATATTTATTTGTGTCCTCAGACATATTTAAACATTTTAAAAAGAGCGTGTTTCAAACTCTTGATTTTAGATTCTGACGCGACATTTGAGCAACTTGTTTTGGTAGAAGTTTTAGTTTGAGGTTCAACAAAGATTTAATTTTCATTTGATGTAGCAGTACAACATAGTGACTGGCATTGTTTGTCAGTTATGACTATTTGGGGAACTTCATAGAAAATGTTAACTTCAAGTAACTTTTCAGAAATAGAAGTTTTTAGATGATTGACTTGAAATAATAGTTTTAGTGACTTGTTTTTTTAAGATGACTAGTCAAAGTTAGGTATTTCAGAAATGTTTTGACTGATCTCCTGAAATTTAGATAGCAGTTGAATGTTTCTTATTTCAGATCTGGTTTCTAAAGTGAAACCCGGAATTGACTAATCGGTTTTGACAAAATGTTTATGAAGTAAATCAGGTTTCCAATGTTTTTTATATGAACATCATCAAACATCATTCATCTAACACATTTGCTAATTTTCAAATGCCAGAGTGTTAGGACATGACTATAATTCAAGGATCGAATGACGATCACTGACCTTTTCATTTGGAATTTCAAGGTCACATTTAGCCAGTTTTAGTTCCTGAACTAAGATCACTAGGAGCAATTCAAAGCATATGATTCTTGAACATAGTTTTCATTTTTCAATTCAACTTTATTTACTTCGTGTTTCATGCCGGATATAGTTTGTTTAAATTTGTTTTGATTGTTATAAGCAGTTGACAATGTTGAATAATTCCTTAATCATACAAGTCCCATAATCATACTTGATCAATTTAACACATTAGAATCAAGAAAACTTACTTGGTTGTCCAAGTTTAATGGGTGTTGAAGGATTTGTAGAAGAAGATGATCCAACCATGTTTGTTGTTCTTTACTTGTAAATCCTTTTTTGCATCATACCCGATGGATGGGTTTGAATCAGAGTCTTCCTTTTCTTCTTGGTGTTAGACGTGAGAGAGAAGCAGAAACTGATCCCTATCGTGATATATAAATCACGTTTGATTTAGGGAAGATGGTTTCTTAATTGATTCAATACAATAGATAAATGATGCATAAGGAAATTACCACCTTGCCCTTTATTTGTTACTTCCATCAAATAACAAATCATGAATCGTGAGTTATAAAGTGAAAATCATAAGCACCCTTATAAATTAGAACACATTACATAAATGGTCCTTAGGCCATAATAATTAACATTTTCTAACATTCTCCCACTTGGCCGAGTGACCATTTATCATTAATTGGCCAAAGTTGTGTTCCATATTATGTTTATACTCACACCATAGTAGAAAGATACAATCACACGTACCACAATTGATACGGGACCCCCATCAATCATACTATGGTATTTGTATAATGCTTTAATTTCATTAAGGCTAAAAATAATTAACATAATGTGGTAATATGCATAAAGTTTGTCCAAAGGTCAACATAAGTGTGCACAATTCATAAGTTTAGACAAACGGATAAGTATATGAGGAAATAAAAACTAATACTTGTTCTAATTACAATAAGGCACGATGCTAGTTTAGGTCTCGTCTAAAACCCATTTTCATCACAAGTTCTTGAAAAACTTTTGGTGGTAGACCTTTCGTCATCGGATCCGCTAGCATGTCATGAGTGCTAATATAATCGATACAAAGATTATTTTCCTCTACACGTTCTCGTACGAACAAGTACTTTGTATCAAGATACAATCCGGCCCCGCTCGAACTATTACTGTTCGAGAAATTCACGGCAGCGGAATTGTCACAATAAATCTTCAACGGTCTTGAAATGGAGTTAACTATCTTGAGTCCCCTAATAAGATTCCTCAAAAGCATTCCATGGCATGTAGCATTATAGACTGCAACATATTCCGCCATCATAGTTGAGGTTGTCGTTAGTTGCTGCTTATGACTCCTCCATGAAATAGGACCGCCTGACATCATAAAAATATATCCCGAGGTCGAATTCTTATCATCTTTGCATTTAGCAAAGTCAGAGTCAGAATATCCTATCACTTCCAAACAATCTGTTCTTTTATAAATAAGCTTGTAATCCTTAGTCCCTTGAAGATATCGTAAGACTTTCTTAGCGGCTTTCCAATGATCTAAGCCAGGGTTAGACTGATACCTGCCTAGCATGCCCGCTATGTAAGCGATATCAGGACGTGTACAAACTTGAGCATACATTAAGCTCCCTACTACAGAAGCATAAGGAATTAAACTCATTTGATCCTTTTCTACCTCCGTTTTCGGGCATTGGAAAGACCCGAAAACATCTCCCTTTACTACAGGAGCCACTGAGGGTGAGCAATATTGCATGTTATAACGTGTAAGGACACGTTCTATATATGCCTTTTGAGACAGTCCTAGTGTCCCGTTGGCTCGATCTTGTTGGATTTCAATACCAATCACATATGAGGCTTCCCCGAGATCTTTCATGTCAAAGTTGCGTGAAAGTAAACGCTTTGACTCATGCAACATATCAACATTATTACTTGCCAATAAGATATCATCTACATAAAGGACAAGTATGACAAATTTGCTCCCACTCATCTTGAGGTATATACACTGATCCACTTGGTTTTTGATGAAGTTATTCTTCCTCATAATTTCATCAAACTTTAAATACCATTGACGTGAGGCCTGCTTTAGCCCATAGATTGATTTCTTGAGTTTGCAGACTAAGTGTTCCTGACCCTTAGATTTAAAACCTTCCGGTTGGGTCATGTACACGTCTTCACGCAAATCTCCGTTAAGAAATGCAGTCTTGACGTCCATTTGATGTAGTTCTAAATCGAAATGAGCTACGAGTGCCATAACTATCCTTAAAGAATCTTTTCTGGAAACAGGAGAAAATGTTTCCTGATAATCTATACCCTCCTTTTGTGTATAGCCTTTTGCAACCAACCTTGCTTTATACCTCTCAATGTTTCCATTCGGGTCCAGTTTAGTCTTAAAGACCCACTTGCTTCCAACGGGTTTCACACCCTTAGGTAATTCAGCAAGTTCCCAAACATTGTTCTTACTCATGGAATCAAGCTCGTCAATCATGGCTTCATTCCAATGAGAGGATTGGCTACTGTTCATGGCCTCATTGTAGGATATAGGATCATTAAGTTTCCCTAAGTCAAGATCAGCCTCATTTAAATATACTACATAGTCGTCAAAGTTAGTGGGCCGTCGAGATCTTTGAGATCTCTGTAAAGGCTGGTCAGGTTCTTGAGGTTCAGTGTTGACTATTGGGATCTCCTCATTTTGAGGTTCTTCATTAGCTGCCTCAAGATTTGATATACCTTCATCATGCGGTACAACTTGGGCAATAGGTTCCTCGAGAGACACATTAGGAGTAAGAGGTATTGTGATAATAGGATTCTCCTCATGCATCTCATGGAGATCAAAGTCAATATTTGGATCACTCCCACTAATATTTGAATTCTCAAGAAATTCAGCATGTCGAGTTTCGACTATTCGAGTACTATGAGATGGACAATAAAATCGATATCCCTTTGAACGTTCGGGATACCCGATGAAAGAGCAACTGATTGTTTTCATGTCAAGTTTTCTTTGTTGAGGATTGTACAGTTTAGCTTCGGTCGGACAGCCCCATATTTTCATATACTTTAAGCTAGGTTTCCTTCCCGTCCAAATTTCATAAGGTGTCTTTGGAATGGATTTAGAAGGGACCCGGTTAAGAATATGGACTGCCGTCTTTAGTGCTTCGGTCCATAAGAATTTGGGTAGACTAGAGTTTGCCAACATACTACGTACCATGTCCATAAGTGTTCGATTTCGCCTTTCAGCAACACCGTTCTGTTGAGGTGTACCCGGCATGGTATATTGATTTACAATTCCATGTTCTTTACAAAACTCGAAGAAAGTACCGGGAGATTGACCCACGTCAGTATGTCGACCATAATATTCGCCTCCCCGATCCGATCTCACTACCTTAATCTTTCGGTCGAGTTGATTTTCAACTTCGGCCTTAAAGGCTTTAAACATTTCTAGAGATTCGGATTTCTCATTAATTAGGTACAAGTACATATAGCGTGAATAGTCATCAATAAAGGTAATAAATGATTTATGTCCGGTTATTCCTGCGGGAAAAGGTCCACAAATATCGGTATGTATTAATTCCAATAAACCGGAACTCCTAGTGGAACCTTTCTTATTTCCCTTTACCATTTTCCCCTTAATACATTTAATACACGTATTAAAATCACTAAAGTCGAGATTCGGTAGTACTCCATCTCTCACGAGCCTCAACATGCGGTCTCGTGAAATATGGCCTAAGCGTTGATGCCATAACATAGATGAAGTTTCTAGATCTCGCTTTCTTTTATTTATATTATCATTAACATTATATGATAATAGGGATTTCGAGAATTCATTATCCAAACGTAATTTATAGAGGTCACCCTCTAAATAGCCAAAACCAACAACATCGGAATTTAAACTAATAGTTACTATACCATTATCATCAAATATTAGTGTGTAACCACACTTATTTAGTTTAGGTACAGATACTAAATTCCGAGTTATGCTCGGTACATATAGAGTGTCATATAAGTACATAATGAAACCACCTTCCATTACTAAAGGTAAGGTTCCTACGGCTTCAACACTTAAATCATCTCCATTCCCGACTTTAATGCTCCTTTGGTTTCTTGGCAATGTCTGGGTTGTACGGAATCCCTGCAAAGAATTTGTAACGTGTACCATGGAAGCAGAATCAACCCACCATGTATTAGAGGGAACGTTAATATTAAGGGATTCATAAATCATAAAAGACAATATATTACCTTTTTTAGTTAACCATTCCTTGAACTTAGAGCACTCTCGTTGGAAGTGTCCTTTCTTATGACAAAACTTGCAACGAGGAGGCCCCTTCTTATTACTTGAACTTGGAGTGGAACTAGTACTTGCTTTCTGGGCCTTAGAATTTTCCCCATCTTGACATTTACCCTTTCTTTTGCCGGTGCTTGTGGTTGTGACATGAGCAACATCCGGTTTCTCAACTTTAAGGCGCTCCTCCTCTTGCACGCACATTGCAATCAACTCACTCATTTTCCATTTGTCCTTTTGAGTATTATAGTTGATTTTAAAAGGACCAAATTGTGCAGGTAAGGAGGTAAGGAGGTCATGATGAAGTGGACTAAAAAGCCCTCGCTAATCTCCATATCCATGCCTTTAAGTTTGTTTGCCATGTCACTCATCATCATTATGTGCTCACGCACACCACTTACGCCGTCATACTTCGTTGTTAGCATTTTCAAGATCATAGTACTCGCATGAGCCTTGGAGGTGCCTTTGAATTGCTCCTCAACGGAGTCCAAGTAGGTTTTCGCGTTGTTTGAGTCAGGAATGGCTCCGCGAATTGCTACAGAAATGGAATTCTTAATAATCATGAGTGACATGCGATTCGATCGCTCCCATTGTTCATAAGCTCGTATTTCATCTGCAGTACTTGTTGCAGTGAGCGCAGTAGGAGGATCATGTCTAAGTGCATGATCTAAGTCCATAACTCCAAGGGTTAGTTTCACATTATCCCTCCAAGATGAGAAATTATTCCCGGTCAATGGTTCAATTCCATAATTGTGGGATAGAATTGTAGCAGGAGTTACTGAAACAGAAGTGATTAAACATAACAGGGATATATCAAAATAAATAATTAGAATGTCAGTAATGTAAGTAACCTATTATTAACACCAAAATAATAGGTCATAAGCGTGTCTTGATTGATTATTGGCTTCGCGTTGGCTAACCAGTAAACAAACATAATGACACAATAATCATACATTTATGCCACATAAATACAACACACCACCTTTGGGCAGAAATGAAATATCTATGCATATTAGGCCAAACTTCCATCATATGTATCATCAAGCAACTAGCCGTTGGGTTCGTTGATTGACAATACACAATCACACATACTTACATAAAATGGTTTCATTAAACTTCAATGCCAAATCAAATGATATACCGTTGGGTCTATCATTCAATTCTTCATCAAAGTTTCCATTCGTTATGCCATGTTTTGTTTTAAGGCATTTGAGTAGATTTAATTTGCAGTATTGAATTTCCGAAAGGAAAACACAGGAATATTAAAATCTTTGCTGTAACTTTATATGTTCAAATATGAGGATTAGTTTTGCCATGCCAAATTAACTAATAATTGATTTATTGGATTTGAAAACATGGCATTCTCATATAAGCAGATGCGTGTATATGCATAAATCAAATCAGATATACACAATATTTGATGGTTCTGGAAATAGGATGGACTGGACATGATTTTGCCATATTGATATAATCGATGAATTAGTTAATACTCCATGTTTATCCACAAACATTTGGCTAATTCCCCCTTTTCTTTAATGCCTTTCGTATTTACCGAAACAATTACATCCGGAAAAAATGGAATCAAAACACATCTATATGAAAATATGAATAATGTTTATATGATTCCAAAACAGAATGGATGTTTAATATGGACTGGAAATCAATTTAAATTCCATAATATAATCTGAAGTAAATACAAAATAAGAATCACAATAAATCTTAATTCTTGGCATATTAACTGTTAACATACGAAATCTCAATCGTTAATTTTCTAAATGCTATTTTATTTCCATTATGATTAAGTTTGGAAAAACGGCAGGATGAAATCAATAATAACGATTTCTGATATTGTAATTCTTTTCTCAATTTGATCGATTTCCAGAAAACATTCATGGGCAATATTTCTATGCGTTCTTGATTTCAAATTTTTATTATAAATTTTTACGATGCCTTTCAAGAACGACATTAGGGTTTGTTCATAATATGGTCAAATTAATCGAGAGCAACAAGTGCTCTGATACCACATGTTGAATAATTCCTTAATCATACAAGTCCCATAATCATACTTGATCAATTTAACACATTAGAATCAAGAAAACTTACTTGGTTGTCCAAGTTTAATGGGTGTTGAAGGATTTGTAGAAGAAGATGATCCAACCATGTTTGTTGTTCTTTACTTGTAAATCCTTTTTTGCATCATACCCGATGGATGGGTTTGAATCAGAGTCTTCCTTTTCTTCTTGGTGTTAGACGTGAGAGAGAAGCAGAAACTGATCCCTATGGTGATATATAAATCACGTTTGATTTAGGGAAGATGGTTTCTTAATTGATTCAATACAATAGATAAATGATGCATAAGGAAATTACCACCTTGCCCTTTATTTGTTACTTCCATCAAATAACAAATCATGAATCGTGAGTTATAAAGTGAAAATCATAAGCACCCTTATAAATTAGAACACGTTACATAAATGGTCCTTAGGCCATAATAATTAACATTTTCTAACAGACAAATCAGAAATCAAATAGGCAAACACATCATCCTTTTCATTCAAACAGTAATTTTTGAAGTTAGATACCTTGTACATCATTTAAGGCTTTCATCCTTCAGCTGAACATAACTTTTCAGCTTCAACTACGTTAGCACTGAACTTGGTTTCATTTTCCATTAAACACTTTGAAGGATGAACAGAACCAAGAACCTCTTACGAACTTGGTTTCAGGATTTGTCCAGTTTAGCTCACTAGAACCGTAGCTTTGTCATCCTTTTTCTTGTACTAAGATGTATTCTGATTTAGTGATTTGTATTTTGCTTTGTACTTGTTAGCTTTAGATGGATATCCTTTTCCTGATGTGGTAGTAGTATTATTAACATAACAATCAGCTACAAAGTGGCCCAGCTTGCCACATTTGTAGCATTCAGTCTTTGACTTCTCAAAAGTATTTCTACGCTCACCATTGGCCTTCTTCTCAAATCTTATCTTCCCATCAGTCTTGAATTTCAGAAAATTTCTGAAATTCTTTATAATGAAGGCTTTTTCAACATCTTCATCACATGTAAATTCTTCTTCTACTATTTCCACCCAGTTCTCTTCAACATCATAATCTCTTTCTTCTACATTAGACTTTTCAGTTAGTGCACTTACAGATGCTGATTTCGAATGGTTGTCAGCAACCAAAGCAAGTGACCTTTTGACTGACCTTTTTAGATCATTCCTCTACAGACGAGTTTCCTCATCATTCAGCAGTATACCATAAAGTTTGCACATATCCATGTTTCTCAGCATATTGTTGGTACGAAGAATCATGGACATGGTGTCCAACTCAGAGGGAAATGAATCAAGGAATCGATTCAGTATATGAAATTGCTCATGATCAACACCAATTCCAGTCATGTCATGCAGCAAAAAAGTGAATCTAGTGTAGACTTCAGTTAAAGTCTGAGATACTTTAGCACAAAAGCTTTCATACTTTCTGATGATATTTGTTTTCTTATTCTCTTTGACCTCAGCGGTTCCTTAAAGGAAATGCACAGAATCTCCCATAGTTCCTTGGCAGTCCTAATATTGTAAACAATATGAAATATTTCATTTGGTAATGCTATCACAATAATGTTTCTAATCTTAGTATCGAGATTTAAACATCTCTTCTCTTCCTCTATCCATAGAGAACAAGGTTTTGGACGAGGAGGAAGAGAAGCATCAGATGGCCTAGTTTCAGCACAACTGTGAGGGGAGATAGGAACCTTCCTCAATAATAGAAATATAATTTCAATCAATGTTCTCTAAATAGAGAAGTATCCGATTTTTCCAGCTTGCAAAATGTTTAACAGAGAGTTTGAGAGGTTTTGTAGAAGAACCATTAGCCATGTATTTACACGTTGACATCGTTGAACAAATCTCTAATTATAGATGAATTAGAACTTACTATGATACCAATTGTTTTTCCCGAATGAGAATGTCAAGATGTAATACTAACAAAGATAAACTAAAGATCAAAGTGCGGAAATAGTATAAAAGTATCGCCCATACAAAGTTTGAACATATTAATAAAAAATTCAGCTTTTAGTAACAGACTTGAAAACAGAGAACAGACTACAATTTCAAAACGCACTGAAACAGAGGGACGAACAAACAGACGTTTTTCTCAAAGACATGAAAAAAGTATTTATCTATTTTTGTAAATGGATCCTGACCATCTAAATAATTACACGTGTAATCATCTTAACAAAAGTAAGCTAGAGAACCCTAACAAACTTCTAAACCATTGAATGGTTGGATCTTGAACCGCTTGCCTCACGCGATACAATGATAGTCACAACAGTGACATGTTCAATATTTTATGGGGACCATCTACTTTAGTGAGGATATACTTCAGCGAAGCTTCAATCTTCAGTTCACCGGAGCATCCTTCAAATTAAGAGAGGACCCTTTTTCAAGGAATTGTCTTCAGCGGCTTACAAAGAATTGTTGTTAGTCACATGCCTTCTTCGACGATCATCTTGACAGATGGAATATAAACAAATGTGAGACTAACATATATATATATATATATATATATATATATATATATATATATATATATATATATATATATATATATATATATATATATATATATATGGGAGGGTTAATTAAGAATGGATATTTTGGTGAGAGTGAGAGAATAAATCTTAGCCATTAATTAGATGTTGATTTATTAGATCTAACAGTCATAATCACCTGTCGCAATTCATGGTTGGGTTATGTACTTAGGATTTTAAGGAGAGGGCATTTGTAAACCATCCGATAAATCTAAAAGATATCCAAGATTGAGTCTCCCATTCTCAGTCTTAGCCACTTATTTAGTAAGTGAAATTTATGGATGAAGAGCGTGGGGGATAGAATGTGACAAGGTGCATGTAATGAATTCATGGTTGGCAATTAAATTAAAAGAAGGGATATATATAGTGGGAGATTCAAATAAGAATGTATATGTAGTTGACAATGAGAGATTTAATCTTGGCTTCCATTTGAGTTGATCGGATGCTTTACAATTGTCTCCTAATTTAATTCATAACTCAACCATGAATTGCGACGGGTAATTACGACCATTAGATCTAATAAATCAACATATAATTGATGGCTATGATTTGTTTTCTCATTCTCAGCTATATATATATATATATATATATATATATATATATATATATATATATATATATATATATATATATATATCAAATGAGAATGAGAAATTAATCGAGAATGAGAGACTAAATCTTATCCGTTCATTTTGTAAGTGGAATTCATTGATGGAGAGCGTAGGAGGATAGAGTGTGGCATGATGCATCTGAGGAATTCATGGGTAGACAATAACATTGAAAAGGGGGAATTGGACGGCTAAGATTGAGTCTCTCATTCTCATTTAATTTAAGGTTCTCATTTGAACCCCTCAATATATATATATATATATATATATATATATATATATACTACATTATAAAGCATTTAACTTTCTCTCTCTTAAAATTTTTAAGACTACTTATATTTAAGTACAAATTTTTTTCTTAAAATACAAACACTTAAAGCAATAGCCTAACCAATCATTCTCTTGATTATCTCAACTAATTTAAGGTAGTTATTACTTTGATAAATCAGTAAACATCACAAAAATCATTTAATTTATCTTATTATGGCTAAATTACTTACATCAATACAATTTTAAGGCTATAATACATTTTTCTCTAATTATTCAATAATAATATTTTTTCGTTGTTTTTCAAAAACTATTTTAACAACTAATAAAATGGTTGATTGTAAAAAAAAGTAAAGAAATCAGAAAATGTAGAAAATAAATAGATAGGTTAAGTAACATCGCATTTCACATACCATACCCTACTTATTAAATCAAACATGTTATCAAGCAAAAACTATTGTCATCGCCGCCACATTGCGCGGGTGCAATGCTAGTATATATATATATATATATATATATATATATATATATATATATATATATATATATAGCAATTGCATTAATAAAGATCTTATGTTTAAACAAAGAACCTAAAGAACCAATCTGGACCATTGAATCATCAAAATTAATGGATGAGATTAAAGATGGCAAAACTGTAATTACCATGTATTAATATAGGAAGAAAAGGGTAAACATGGAAAACCCCCCTCCCCAACAACCTCGATTTAAAAAAAAATACCCCTAAAAACTTTAAATCGTCATAACTTTTTAAGTTTTTTGAATTTGAACAAAAAAAATTATAACAATCTTATAGTTTTTAATCCTCTTTCAAACAAGATCACTCTTCCAATATTTTTCTAAATTTTTTTTGAACATGAAAACTTTGTTTGCATTTTGGGCTGCATGTAGTATTCTTTACGGATTTTGCATTTTGGGTTTGATTTTGTAATTGGATTTTGGTCTGCATTTTCATTAAATCATGTCAGGTTTGCATTTTGCATTTTGGAAGCATCTGGATGACATGCATGTTTATATTTTGCGTTTTCATTTTTTTGCATTTTGCATTTAGGTTTCAATAAACCCAGCGCAAAATGCAAACTACCGATTTTGCAGTTTGCATTTAGGTATGAATTAACCCAGCATCTATGGATTTTGCATTTTGGGTTTGAATGACCCAGCTCAAAATGCAAACTTTGCATTTCAAAAAATAAAAAATGTCAGAAATATATTAAGTCCGGTCTTGTTTGAAAGAGGACGAAAAACTGAATCTAATGATATAATTTGTTTGTTAAAATTCATAAAAGCGAACGAGTTATGATCATTTAAGGTAAGTAAGGTTTTTTTTTTCTTTTTTTTTTCCTTCGTCGCTCGGTTCTACGGAAGAAGCGTGACCTTTTTTCTTTTTTTTCTAATTTTCCATTTTTGCCCATAAACAATGTGACACGTGTCATCTCCAAAATAGTTTTTTAGATTCTATGTTTAAGGAAGGTTCTATGTTGAACCTTACCACATATATATATATAGGGTACAGTTCAAACAAGAACTGTTTTTCGTACAAGAACTACGAGAACCGATTATAGCCATTGATTAAAGAAATGAAGGGTTGAGATTAAATAGTTGTTTAATGGATAACCTTAAACTAATCAAAATTATCCTAAATTAATTAAGGGGCTGTTTGGTTGGATGGATTCTTTTTTAAAGGAATTGGATTCTAGGAAGGAATTGGATTTTGAAGGATTTGGAATTTGAATCTAAATCCTTCTTTGTTGTGTTTGGTAGTATCAGGAAATGGAATTCACTTTCCCACCACAAACCACCATCGCCACCTTACTGCCGCCGCCGAAGCCCCACTGTCGCCCCACCACCGTCGATACACTGCCACCGTCTAAACCCTACGTCGCCGCCACCGTCGAAACCGTAAATCACCGCCACCGTCGAAACCCTAAATTGCCGCCACCATTGAAACCCTAGCCAGAGGTGAACGACAGCGACTCCGCTGCCGTCGAACGTCAAACATCGAAACCCTAAATCAAACGTCGAACACCACCAGCTTTCGAAACCCCAAATCGAACGTCGAAACCCTAAATTGAACATCGAACGCCACCGGCTATCGAACCCCTAAATTGATCGTCGAACTCAACCAGCTGTCGAACGTCGATGGTGGTGTTTAACATCATCAGCTCGCCGTCGATAGTGGTGTTTAACGTCGGTGAAGAGAAGAGAAGAATGAAGGTGGCGATGGTGGTGTTAATGTCAAATGTTTGTTGAGCCCAGTGAGAGAAGAATGAAGGAGAGGAAGGATTTCAAAATCCATAAGCAAGTGAGAGGATTTCAAAATCCATCAAATGAGGGATTCTTTTCCATCTCCTAAAATCTAATTCCTTCCTTGATGGTAAACCAAACACATGATTTGGTTGGAATTGGATTCCAATTCCCACCAATTCCCAAGGAATCCATCCAACCAAACACTACCTAAGAACAATTTGAACATTCTTACATTACCCCCACATTTTTAAACTAATATATACATTTACCGGTCTTGATATATTTTTGAAATTTTTTTTCTGTTTGCTGGGTTTTTTTCACTACAGCTCGACATTTGCACATGTGCAAATATACAAAATTTTCACAAGAGCAAATCTTTTTGCACCTGTGCAAATATTTTCACAATTTTAGTGTATGCAACTCCAAAAGAATAGAATAAGTCCAATAGCCAATGAAAGCCTAGAAAAACAATTCTTTTTTTAACTAATTCCTACATTTTTTTTAAACTAATATAAACATCAAACAAAAATGTGTTAAATTACGAAAATTATACCAAATTAACGACAAAATTATGCTCTATAATTTGAGACCGGTCTTGAATTTTTTCTTTTGTGTTTGCTGAGTTTTTTTCCAGTACAACTCGACATATGCACTAGTGCAAATGTTTACATTTGCACAGGTGCAAATTGCACCTGTACATATGCACAAATTCATAAGGTTGTTTTCCAGATGTAAATATGTACGTATGCAAATAAATTCACTTGTGCAAATTACTTAGACTTGTATAAAATTTCATAAGTCGAGAACTATAAACCTTTTGCATATTCAAGTCAAAAATTATATTCATATACCAAAAAGTTACTAGAAAAGCATTCACCTACCCAAAATTATTTATAGTCTAACCATCATATTCAATCAAACAATAGTCACTACCACATGAACTAAATCAAAACGGTGGCCAAGTCGATAGTGCGTCGTCTGTGATAAATTAGTCACACAAAATGGAAAAACCATACCGGGGCTTCGCCGTCTAGTCACAGAAAAAAGGAAAACCATAAACAGTAATTGACGACTTATGCCATAACAGATCAGTGTCGGACTAACCTTATCGTCAACGGATTAAACTAGACGGGACTAGATTAGTGGCGACATATGTAGTTAGTGAATCATGGAATTGTTCGGCGAGTTTAGTTAGTCGGTGTTCGATAAACGGTGACGGTGATGGGTTGTTTCGTTTGAGCAGCGATCGTTGAAGAGGGGAACTTATATGTCGACGTCAGCGGAGCGGTTCAGATCTGAGATGAAGAAATGGTGGCGGAGCGGCGGTTCAGATCTGAGATGGAGAAATCGTCGGTGAGAAACTGTTGGTAAACAACCATCGATACGGTGGTCGGTTGGAGCCGGCGAGAGTGGTTGCGGTAGGAGGCGGCGAGAGAAGTGGTGGTTGGAGGCGGCGAGATGGTGGTGCTTGTAGCCGATGAAGGATGCTACGGCAAAGGAAGGTGGAAATTTGAGACTATCCACATCCATCACACACTTCACACAGCCACATCAGCGCCACATCAGCATCCCACCATTTTCTCATCACATCACACAAACCCCTGCATCCATCACACCCTTCACATCCTTTTTCTTTTTCTTTTTTTTAACATTATTTAATTTTTAAAATAATATAATTAAAACATAATAATTATAAATGACACTAAATAATAATATAAATTCAAATATTAAAAAGTACATAACTTAAAAAAATAAAAATCAAAAGTACATAATTTAAAAAAAAAGGAAAATCTACCACCCGTATCCAACGCTTCCCCCGAGAGATAGTTTGCCCTTGTCCATTTGTGAAATATATTTTTGAAAAGATGAAAAGATGAATGTATATTTTTTATGAGAGAAAATATGAATGTAGAGAATATATGAGATGAGTAAAATTTTGTGTGAAAAAAAGGGGTTAAATATAATGTGTATTTATAGGAGATAAATAGATTTAAAAAAATTAAAAATCCCCCCTAACGGCTACCTCCCCCAACGGCTACCTCCCTCCTCCTCTCTTTACGCACGTGACCAGGCTCACATGTGTGAGCGTGAGCAGCCGGTCACACACACCCGCGATGGTGTTCCCCCTTGTGATGGGCTCTCACGAGCTCGCTCACACGCCCGATGCGGGCAGTCTGATGGGTTTCAAATGATGTATTGATGGTAGGAGGCAGCCTTGGACAAAAGGAGAGAAATAATTGTGGGGGTCTGACATTTAGAAAGAAACGTGCAAGAAAGAACAAAAAAGATCAGTAAGTGTATAATTGGTAAATGACAGTTTTAGCCTTTTTATTTTAAAAAAAAGATTAATGACAAGTTAATAAATGATTGGTCAGAAATAGTTCTCGGAGTTCTCGTACGAAAAACAGTTCTCGTTTGACCCGCATCATATATATATATATATATATATATATATATATATATATATATATATATATATATATATATATATATATATATATATACCAACAAGGGGCTCCTTTGTAGTAGTGTAGTAGTGTTTAAATTTATTTGTAAGTATAGTAGTCCTTTCTTATACCGTACATCAATGTTATTTTCAAGCTCGCTGGTAGGGTTCCTTTGTATAACTGTTGTTCCCTTGTATTTGTCTTCGTGGAAAGCAATATCCACGATTCTTTGTTGTAAATTGTATAAAATAATAGGGAATTCTGTACAAATTTTTTCTGAAACAATTTGTTCAAACTCTTTGAACTGTCATATAACAGGTTCTAGAGTTTGTCTCCAAGGGAGATCTAACATCCTTGCCTTGAAACTATAATAGTTTCTATGTGTAACTGTATCTGTTTTCTTTTCTTTCTTCTCGATATCTTTTTGAAGTTGTGTATTTTTTGCTTCGAGAAGTGCTACTTTTTATTTTAACATAATATTTTCAATCTGGGTTTGTATATGTTGTGTATCTTTTCCAGATTGCATCAACTGTTTTTGCAAAGTAGCTATTATTTCTTCTTGAGATTTTATAAATTGTTCAGGATTCATTTTTGCCATGTCTGAAAATGTTTTCACTTCTTCAGGTTCTATATAAAAATTAGTCACCCCAAAGTGTTGTCGTGCGACTTGCATGACTTCTGAAAAACTATAAAATCCTTTGTAAATGGGACTAGGACATTGTATATATTTTGCAACGGTCTCCCATTTGTTGAAAATACCAATTTTTGTTCACTAAAAATTATATAATGAGAAAATTTTTGTTTCTTTGTTTCAGGGGTTTTTTGACTTTGTTCAATAAAATAAATACTTAACGCATTTAAAACTTGTGCTTTGAAAGACGAAGCTTGTGGCATAGTTTGCACATGCCAAAGGTTGTCTAACAAACACTGTTGTTTTTCATTTAGTTGCATACCTATGATGGGTCGAAATTTTTTGGCCTCATCATGTCATACTTGTAAAGCATAATTTCCAAATATAATAACCGAACTAGCCGGTTTTTGTATAGTTTGTGTATTTTTTGTATCATGTTGTGAAACATAGGGATTGGTAGGACGAATCCTATTCATCTCCAATCGTGGCCTTATTGAAGAACTTTGAATTTGTAAATGTGTTTGTGTAATTCCTTCAAGCCCTTGTTCAAAAGTCTGCTGAGAAAGATTTTGAACTTTGGATTCTTCTCCCGTTGAAGATGATCCTTTTTTGAATTGTGTAGGATATATAAGTTTCTTTTTCCCTTTGTCTTTGCTAGCCATCTGCAACAAATAATTTGTTAAGATTTCTAGAAAGCATATCTGCTATACCATTATTTTTTCCTTTAATGTGTTCAAAGTTTATCTTATAACCACTGCCTTGTATAACATTTTGTAAATTCACCCACCTAGTTCTATTTACTTTTTTACTTTGATCATTTTTAATAAAACGAACTATGGCTTCACAGTCTGTTCTGACTGTAAATTCTTTATGTAAAAATATCTTAAATTTTTCTAAAGCATTGATTAATGCTTGAATTTCAAAATCCAGACTTGTCCAGTTTGTTCCTGCTTTGTTAAAATTTCCACTTGCATAAGAACATATTTTCTCAGTGTCTTTAGGACTATATTTATCTGGTTTACAAAGTAGGACCGCTCCCCATCCTTCTTTACAACCATCTACTTCACTAATTTTGTAATCTGTGACTAATGGCAATTCTAATGGCTTAATATTTTTAACTGCTTCTTTTATAGTTTTTACTAACTTTATATCCTCCGTATTAAAATGTCTTTGCCCATTTTTTGTTGTTTTACTATATAATGGTCCAACTAACTTTGAAAGATTTGGTATGAATTTTCGAGCATAGTTAATTAATCCCAAAAATGCTTGAATTTTTTTAAGTTTTCAAATTTTTCTGGAAATTCCAAAATTTTTGTAGAAATATGTGCTTGTAATTCTATTTTCCCATTGCCTATTTCAAGACCAAGAAAAGAGATTTTTCTTTTAAACAATTCCATTTTTCTTTTAAAAACTACTATACCGTTCTTTTTAATTTCTTCAAATATCGTCTGTAAATGTTTCTCGTGTTCCTGCACTGTTTCACTGGCAACTAAAATGTCATCAATATATACTAAACAAATTTCATATTTAAGAAATATATTATCCATAAATCTTTGAAATATTGATGGTGCGTTCTTTAACCCAAAGCTAAGAACGTTCCATTCATATTGTCCTTCTGAGCATGTAAATGTTGTCCAAGGTTTGAAACTTTCTTCAAGTTGTAACTAGTTATATCCTGATTTTAGATCAAATTTTGAAAATACCTTTTTCTTTTGTATAAGATTTAATAAGTTATCTTTATTTGGAATATTGTAACCATCATCTTCTGTATTATCGTTTAAACGTTTATAATTGTAAACTATTCTAGCCTTTCCTCTTTTGATTTCACTATGATTTCTTACTATAAAAGCTGCTGATCTGTGAGGGCTTTCTGATTTTCTAATTAATCCTTGTTCTAACATTTCTGGTATTTGTTTTCTAAATTCTTCTTTGTCTAAAGGACTGTATTCTATATTAGCTGTTCTAATTTTAATATCTGGATTTTTTATTTTAAATTTACATATATATTTGACCTTTGACTTTTTAATATCTTCTCCTATTAATCCTATTTTTTCTAAATGTAAAATTATAGGATAATTTTGGCTTTTTGTAATATCTTTTCCTTTTTCTAGTTCATGTGTTAAGAAATCTGTAAGTAATTTAACCGTTTCGTTTTCTATATAGGCTTTAGGTTTTGATTTTGGTATTTTAAAAATTCTAAAGTCCCTTGTCCACCACGCTTTCGTGCAAACTCTGATGTATTAATATAGCGAGATGTTGGGAAGCTATATATTTGTTTACTAAGTGTTACAACATTACGTGTTAGTGTAATAGCTCCATTTAATCCAAAAATAAAGTTTAAACCAAGAACGAAATCTTTTGATTTAATATTTTGTGGATTAATATTAACCTGTGGTATGTCATATTTTATACTAAAATTTCCTGAAAAATCAAGAAATTGTATACCCGTAAGCCATGCAAGTCGCACGACAACACTTTGGGGTGACTAATTTTTATATAGAACCTGAAGAAGTGAAAACATTTTCACACATGGCAAAAATGAATCTTGAACAATTTATAAAATCTCAAGGAGAAATAATAGCTACTTTGCAAAAACAATTGATGCAATCTGGAAAAGATACACAGCATATACAAACCCAGATTGAAAATATCATGTTAAAACAAAAAGTAGCACTTCTCGAAGCAAAAAATACACAGCTTCAAAAAGATATCGAGAACCAGAGGGTATTTGCAGCGGTAGTTCCAAGAGAAGAATATTTTTGGTTTTTTGATAATACTAAAGGATATAATATGAAGTATAAAGGATTAAAGATTATTTTAAGAGAGTAGAAAAGAGGGAGTTTAGGCTGCCATAGATTTTATGAACAAACTCGTATTCTTATTGATTTCTTTGTTATGCGTTACAACGAGATTCTGATCATTTATATAGACGATCGAATTTACAAGAATATAAAAGTAATAATTCCTACATTAACTAATTTACATAACACGTATGTACTATCTACATAACACGTATGTACTATTAAAAGTTAAGAACTATTAAAAGTCAACAAAATAAAGGAAGCATTAAGTCTTGTCAGCCATCTTGTGGAAATTTTTTTTTTTTTGTCTTTTTTGTCTTTTGTGTATGTGCGTCACTGCATACGTCTGATGTGCATTATTGTCTAGGTTGTTGCGTCACTGCTTGCGTTTGATTTGCATTATTGTTTGTTTGTTGAAGATCTTCTAGAAGTCTCGGTGTGTTTCATCGATGGATGGTGTTGTATCTGTATCGTCTTCTAAAGAAAAATCAACATTTTCTTCATTGTTAATGTCTTCTGTTTTCATCATCTCTCCTTCCCCTGAAAAAGGAAGAAGCATGTTCCAATTTTTGTGTGACCATATTTGCACGTAGTGGCCTTCTGCTAGCAATTTGAAGCTCTCCCAGAAAAAGTCTTGTGGCAGATTTGGGGTTTTCTGAAAGAGTGATACTTGTTGAATAAAGTTCTCACATGTTTCAAAATTTATCTCTGTAGATGCTTCAAGCTGTTTGAACATGTTTTGTGTAGCCAGCCTATGAGTAATGAAGATTCTCTTTTTTGCAGGTCTATATGTATAGCTATCCGCCTCTGGAAGTGATGCGAATATTTTGCATCCTGTTACAGGAAAAGAGCTATAGGATGCGATGTTGCCTGCTGTCAATAGAAATTTTTCGCCAAACTTGTTAAGGATGGCTTCTATCTTGGGGTTTAATTTGAATTCGAGACAATCAATCATCCCATTATGGTAGAATTGAACAATCTCGTCCTCAGTGAGTGTAGTAGTGTTTAGATTTATTTGTAAGTATAGTAGTCCTTTCTTATGACGTACATCAATGTTATTTTCAAGCTCGCTGGTAGGGCTCCTTTGTATAACTGTTGTTCCCTTGTATTTGTCTTCGTGGAAAGCAATATCCACGATTCTTTGTTGTAAATTGTATAAAATAATAGGGAATTCTGTACAAATTTTTTCTCAAACAATTTGTTCAAACTCTTTGAACTGTCGTATAACAGGTTATAGAGTTTGTCTCCAAAGAAGATCTAACATCCTTGCCTTGAAACTATAATAGTTTGTGTGTGTAACTGTATCTGTTTTCTTTTCTTTCTTCTCGATATCTTTTTGAAGTTGTGTATTTTTTGCTTCAAGAAGTGCTACTTTTTGTTTTAACATAATATTTTCAATCTGGGTTTGTATATGCTGTGTATCTTTTCCAGATTGCATCAACTGTTTTTGCAAAGTAGCTATTATTTCTTCTTGAGATTTTATAAATTGTTCAGGATTCATTTTTGCCATGTCTGAAAATGTTTTCACTTCTTCAGGTTCTATATAAAAATTAGTCACCCCAAAGTGTTGTCGTGCGACTTGCATGGCTTCTGAAAAACTATAAAATCCTTTGTAAATGGGACTAGGACATTGTATATATTTTGCGACTGTCTCCCATTTGTTGAAAATACCAATTTGATAATACTAAGGGATATAATATGAAGTATAAAGGATTAAGGATTATTCTATGAGAGTAGAAGAGAGGGAGTTTAGGCTGTCATATATTTTATGAACAAACTCGTATTCATATTGATTTCTTCGTTATGCGTTACAACGAGATTCTGATCGTTTATATAGACGATCGAATTTACTAGACGATAAAACTAATAATTCCTACATTAACTAATTTACATAACACGTATGTACTATCTACATAACACGTATGTACTATTAAAAGTTAAGAACTATTAAAAGTCAAGAAAGTAAAGGAAGCATTACGTCAAGAGAGAGAGAGGGAAGTTCCATCGAGTACCAAAATAAAATGCGAGAACTGAGAGAACCAATATAAACCGTAAAATATCTACCAAACGCCAATATATTAAATTATAAAAATTATACCAAATACGCCCTTTAACATAACATTCATATTGCTATATTTTTTTCAACAAAAAAAATCGTTTTTGCTAATTTTTTTCTATCACTACAAGGTATGTTACATATATGTAATCAGTACTTAACATATTTGTAATCAGTACTATAAGGTATGTTACATATATGTAACGAATTTTTTTTGTTGAAAAATATAGGAATATGGATGTCATATTAAAGAGCATACTTTTGTCGTTAATATAATATAATTTTCATAATTTAATATCTTTCCGTTTGAACATCACTATATATATATATATATATATATATATATATATATATATATATATATATATATATATATATATATATATATATATATATAATTGGGTTCAAGTAAAAAAAATTTTAAGGTACTTAATGTAAGGAGGAATGTTAGAAGGACACGTGGCAATTACAAACAAAGGGTAAATAAGAAAACTTATTTTTTTATCACTCCTCCATAAATCTCGTACATACTCCCGCTCCACTTTCACATTTCACGTTTTAACCCTAGACTCAGTCGACTGTAGAATTTCAAACCTCACCCCGTCGCCATTTTTCAAGCCAGAATCCCGGAGAAGTTGAACCCACCGCCGTAACCAGTTATCCCGTACCACAACCGACACGATTAAAGAAGTCGCCGACCACCAACGCCTCGTGTGAAGCCGGTGCTGCCGCTGTGAAGTCGCCGACCACCAACGCCACTGTCGATGGTTTTTGATATGATTTCGATGCACACAGATCTGACCACGGGCGATGGGTTTTGATACGACGCCGATGCACACAGATCTGACCACCGTCGATGGGTTTTGATACGACGCCGATGCACACAGATCTGATCGGCGACCACCACTGCTGAAGTCCGCCTCCTCTCCGGCGACTACCAACTCCTGTGGCGTTGCCGCCGCCCCTGTATCGTCGATTCCAATTCCGATAAACATGAGGTTTCTTCCAGATCTAAGTTTTTATGATTTGTGTATTAATGTCATCCTTTTTCGGTATGGATGAGTGATTGCATCTGGGCTTCTTTATCGAAGGCACACTCTGTTTTTGTTATGTGTGGATCAATGTTTGTCTTGCGCATCTCATTCTCAGAAGAAGTTTGTGTATAGAAGTTTAATGAATTAAAATTGCGTCTTCATCAGTTTTTTATGGTGCTTTGTGCGTCTGTTTATGTAAGAATTCATTAAATCGTGATGTATTTTAAGTTGAATTTCTTCATGGTATCAATTTATTATTAATGATTCGTTATGTGCATCAAATAATTTTGATGTTTTTTAAGTTGAATTTGTGCATCCGGTGAAGAACAATGTGCATTAATCTAATTCTGAAAAATACTGAAAACAACACGTAAATATATTAGAAATAATAATGAAATTTTAAAACTTTAATGGACGATTATACCCCTAACTGTTTTTTTTATATTTAAAAGAAAAAGAAAAAAAGCCTATTTTTTAGGATCAGATTTAAAATTTTGGATGGCTGAGATTTCACCTTACATTTAGTACCATAACTTTCTTTTTACTAAATCCCTACCCTATATATATATATATATATATATATATATATATATATATAGAAAGAGAGAGAGAGGGAAGTTCCATCGAGTACCAAAATAAAATGCGAGAACTGAGAGAACCGATATAAACCGTAAAATATCTACCAAACGTCAATATATTAAATTATAAAAATTATACCAAATATGCTCTTTAACATAACATTCATATTGCTATATTTTTTTTAACAAAAAAAATCATTTTGTATGTTACATATATGTAATCAGTACTTAACATATTTGTAATCAGTACTATAAGGTATGTTACATATATGTAACGAATTTTTTTTGTTGAAAAAATATAGCAATATGGATGTCATATTAAAGAGCATACTTTTGTCGTTAATTTAATATAATTTTCATAATTTAATATCTTTTCGTTTGTTATATATTTTAGTTTTAAAAAAATGAGAATCAGTTCTCGCAGTTCTCGCATTTTTGTTTGTTCTCGATGGAACCCTCCCCTATATATATATATATATATATATATATATATATATATATATATGTGTGTGTGTGTGTGTGTGTGTGTGTGTGTGTGTGTATATATGTGTATATATATATATAGGCAAAAGTTCAAACGAGAATTGTTTTTCGTACGAGAACCAATCTGAGCCGTCCAATTCCCCCTCCTTTAATGTCATTGCCCATCCATGAATTCCTCACATGCACCCTGTCACACTTGATCCCCTCCACGCTCTCCATCCATGAACTTCCCATATCCAAGGAACGGCTGAGATTGGTTCTCGCAGTTCTCGTACGAAAAACAGTTCTCGTTTGAACCCTCCCCTATATATATATATATATATATATATATATATATATATATATATATATATATATATATATAAAGCATTTACAATTTCTTGATTGTGGTTTCTTAACATATCTTTTATTATAAGGTTTATATCATTTTCTGTATGTAGTACTTTTTCTAAGTTTTTTCCTATTATTGTTATAATAACCATATGCTTGAGGTGTATAAATTGTAGTTTTACAAAATGCGTAGGCATTCTTCTTTAACTGTTCTTGTAAGGCTACCTCTTTACATCAATCTAATATTGAAAATGTATGAGTTATTCTAGGTCCTATTCCTAAATTTTTATAAGTTCCATAAATATTTTTCCATATTTCGTGTATATTTTTTCCTAAATCTCCTGGTAACTTTATAAAATACTTATCACATAAATTGTCATCCATAGCTTGTCCTGTCTGTGATAATAATCATGTAAAGTCTAAGGTAATTTCATTAATATATTTCATATCTGCTATGCTTAATTGTTCTAGATTTCTAATTGTTGTATCTTGTAATAAACTACTGTTTTTTGCTGGGTCTACTCCTAATATAAGAGTTCTAATTTGCGATGTAAAATTGTATGGATTGTCTCCTAAGGCTTTTAATCTATTTACTTCATCTGGGTCTTAGGCTTTTTTACTTTGCCAAATACCTAGTGCTATTGGTCCTAGGGTTGTTTCCATGTATGCAAACATGTCCATGCTATCTTTTTTGTTTGTTTCCCACATTCTTACTACTGTTTGTTCCCATGTTAAAATTTCATCTGTCCATAACTGAGGTTTTTGTTTTTCTAATAATAACATACTTCCACTGTATATATTTTCTATACGTAATCTACTTCCTTTTCCTCTTATATTTGATTCTTGTTGATATGTTGTCATAAGTTGTGTCCATAATTCTCGTCCTATTGTTTCTTGTGTAGATGTTCCTGGATCTCCCCATTCTATTTTTATTCTTTTATTAGCATTTGGCATATATGTATCCATAAAATTTTGATCATGTTTATAAAAATCTGATAACGTAGTTTTTCCTTGTAAAATATTTTCTACTAATGGTAAGTTTTAATATTCCTGTAGTTTTTTGTAACTTTCCTCATATGTCATTCCTAACTCTGTTATACATTCTATAATCATATCATCTACTTCTTCTTGAATGTTTAACTCTGTGAACTTTCTATTAATTATTTGTTCTAATGTTTTATTTGTTTCTTCAGTTTTAAATCCTGTAATAGTTTCTTCTTCTAAGTAGTCTATTAAACTGTAATCAAATTCTTCTTCTTCGAATTTATCAAAACCAATATTTATAATATCTTCGTCTATTTCTTTTTCATTTTCTGTATCATAGACTAGTTCTGTGTCATATTCTATGTTCATAAAATTATATTCTGCTTCTTCTTCTTCTTCTTTAGGTGTTTCTTTTTTAAAGTCTACAAATCTTAAACTTTGTTTTCCACTTAAATCTTCATATATATAACTTCTTTTAGGTATTAATATTTCTTTTTCTTTTTCTTTTAAATCATCCAACTGCCATTCTAATCCTGCTAATTCTTCAGGATCTATTTTAATTGGATCTATCATTTGTATAGATTTTGAGGCTATAGTGTTAACTATTCCTTCAATATTTACTTTGTATTTCATACCTGATCTGTTACTTGCTTTTTCTAGTACTCCTATACTTATTACTATATTATTTCCTCCATAATTTTCATATCCTTTCGTTTGTAAGGCTATTTTTACTTTTTGTAAATCATTTATGTCTTTTAAAATTCCTGGTGTACAATAAAATAAAGCTGTGTTTTGGCTAAGATCAACCTCCATTCCAGAGATTATTGCTTTCTTTAATTATGTTTTCCAACTTTTGTCTAACAATAATGCTAATAATTTAGTTCCTAAATTTTTTCTTCCTAGTGCTTTAATTCCTATGACTACTAATCCTATATGTGCAAAATGTTTCCCTCATTGTTTTATTTTCTGTATTGTTTATGGTGAAAATAAGTCTATAGTTATTGTTTTGTCAACTACTCTAAGACTTTCTTCTCTACTACTTCGAATTAATACTGTGTTTATATTTAAAACTTCTGTTTGATATAATGTTTTGGGATTTAAAATATCAAGTTGATGTTGATTATATAAATTTATATTTTTATCAACATCAATTTCTTGTTCTAACTGTATTATTTGTTCATTGCTGCTTAACTGGAGTTATCAAAAGAATATAAAAAAGCATTAGAAGACGCTAGTAAGTATAACCCAGAAGAAAACAAAGAAGAAGTAACAGGATTTACTAAATACTCAGGACAGGGAAAAAGTGATAAACAGTATCATATATTATTTAACTTTATTATTAGTCTATTATTACAAATCATAGAAAAGTTAAATAAAATAATTAATATATTAGAAGATAAAAAAGAAACAGATACAAATACAGTAAGTGATATAGAAAAAATTACAGAAGCAATAAATAAGTTAAACATAGAAGATATTAAAATTAATAGAAAACCTAAACCCTATATACACTGGTTACCAAGAAAATGAATAATCAAAATAGATCAATACAAGAAGTAAAAAATTTAACAAGTAATATACAAGATATTATAACATCTGATTCACTTATAAATAGAATACTTAGAAGAGGATCAGGATCAAGCAGCAATGAACAAATAATACAGTTAGAACAAGAAATTGATGTTGATAAAAATATAAATTTATATAATAAACATCAACTTGATATTTTAAATCCCAAAACATTATATCGGATACCAACAAGGGGGGTGTGGCGGATTTTTTGGGTTTCCGTTAAACCACTAAAAGTGAAAATAAATCATGAAATAAATAAGATTAAAAACAAGAGAAAAGATAAACTCACTTAGAAATGTAGAGGTTGGAATCACCAAAGGGTATTTGCAGCGGTAGTTCCAAGAGAAGAATATTTTTGGTTTTTTGATAATACTAAGAGATATAATATGAAGTATAAAGGAGTAAGGATTTTGCTAAGAGAGTATAAGAGAGAGTTTTTAGGCTGCCATGGGTTTTCTGAATAAGCTCGTAATTTTATTGAGAGTTCTCTGCCTTTACAAATGAACTTTTGATCGTTTATATAGAAGATCAAATTATAATACGACAACTACATTACCTAATTCTAATAATTTACAACATAAATATGCTATCACCTAACTCTAATAATTTACAATACGGAGATTTGACTATGCTAGTTGAAATTTATTACAACTTGTATTTTTTCAAACTTCTTGTCAGAAGTCTTGTAGAATTTAATTTTTTTTTGTGTATGTGCGTAAATGCTTTTTTATATTCTTTTGATAACTCCAGTTTATCCTTCTACTATCTTTTTAACTGTATCTACTAATTTTTCTAAGTTTGTAATTTGTGTTTCTACTTTAGTTAACAAACTTTTGTTTTCAACTTTAGTTAACAAACTTTTGTTTTCAATATGTTTAGGCCTACTGTTTTCTAATAAATAATTTAACTGTTGAATTTCTTGTTTACTAGGAATATTTTTTCTAATATCTTTTAATTTTTATATAATTTGATTATTTTGATCTTTAATATATCCTAAATTATATGTGAACTTGTTTATTATTTCAAATTTTTTATATATATATTGTGTTAAACGATCCGTAGTAGTGTAATTATTTACTAAATTTATTCCTAAATTAATATGTAGCTCTGTTATACCGTTTAAATGTATATTTTCTGTATGTAAACTATGTTTATATCTAGTACTAAATTTGCAATTAAGATGCTTACGTTCTAAATAACTATCGTTGACTTCTAAATTTAAAAACTCAAGCTTTTTGAAAATCGTGGTTGGAGATGAGGAATCAATAATTATATAAATTTCTACTCTCCTAATTTTCTCCTTATTCTATTTTTTCTTATAAGATTTTCTTATATCCCTTCTAAAATATATATATATATATATATATATATAATAAACAGATAAATATCTACCTATCTATATAAAAACAACACACCCCTTTTAAAATCGACCCGTGTCCAAGCAAATAGCTCCAAACTGTTGACCACTCAATCCCTCCTGTTTTGAAAAACCACCCGGTCCTTCCTGTTTTGAAAAAAATATAAAAAACCATACCTCCATTATTAAGGTTCTCCTTACCACAATCCATCCTGTTGACCATTTTCTACAGCCACGCTTGTCACATCCCCTCTCATCACCGGCTCCCCTTCACACAGCTTTCATCTTCGAAACCCACAACCGTCGTTTGTGGTCACGTCGCTGGTGCGCTAAATCTGCCTTTCCATCATCAATTTCGTCTTTCCTCTCCGGTGCAACTCTGCCTTCGTGACTGCTCCTCTCTAATGTACCCGTGACAACCGTTGTTTGTCGTAAGTTCCCTGGTTCGCTCCATCTACCCAGCTGTTCAACAAAATTTCACAAACAATTTGGATGCCTTTTCTTTTAATTAGGCATATTAGTTTATGGGTTATAATATGCTATAATTTGGCAGTTATATGCTTTAATTAGGCATATTAGTTTCAAGCTTTAAGGTTTTGTACTTCATGATGCTTCTACACTTCATGTTTTAAAAGACAAAACTCAAATACTCAATATTCAAAAGCAAGTTGCAGTTGCATACGCCAACTGTTCGACAAAATGTCACAAAGAATTCTGATGCCTTTTCTTTTAAAAAACCATACCAGGTTATGAAATTGACCTGTAGATATTGTTTATGGGTTGTAATTATGCTCTCATTTGGCAGTTATATGCTTTAATTAGCCATATTTAGTTTGAAGCTTTATGATTTTGCAGTTTATGATCAGGCATATTTAGTTTGATGTTTTAACCTTTTGCTGTTTATGAAATTGTAATTTTGAGGTCCTGCACTTCATGTTTTAAAAGACAAAACTCAAATACTCGATATTTAAAATCAAGTTGCAGGTGGTTGGCTATAAAATCAAATAAGAAAGCTCATGTAAGTTTCAAGGTAACAAACATTTTGGGTTCTCTGTTTCAAGATTTAGTTATGTTTTTTAGGCTCTTGGTTTGGATTTCTACAATTTTTTTGGGTCTGTAGTTTTTGAATTAGGTGTTTGATAAAAAAAATTAGATTCAATCTTTTTGGTTCTACAACTTTTCCAGCTCTACAGCTTAACTCAAGATGGTTTTTAGTTGTTTGGGTTCTCTGTTTGATTTTCTCCATTTGAGCATTATTTGATTATTTGCTTAGGTACTTACTTTGTGAATCTGCATTGATACTAATTCCAGGTACATGCCATGCCATTCATGAGGTTGTTTACTATGTTTCCTTTATTCTAATCTTCTAATTATTTGCATTTCTTAGTAGCTTTTGCTACATTTTAGGTATTCTTCATTCTGCAAATTATATTTATTAAATTACTTAGTTTTGAACAAATCTTTAATTGAACTATGAACTTCTCATCATTTGATTATTTTTGTAATGAGCAGACTTCATGAAAGAATATGGATACACATGTATCATAACTTAGTTTTGTATTCAGATATGTCTATTTTAGTTGTTTAGATACATTTTGAATTCTTATTTTAAACAAAATTATAACCAAACTTCTCCTATAAATTGTAAAGAAAATGAAAAACGTAGATTATAACTTAAGTAAATGTATGCAAATTTACTTAGGTTCTAATGTTCTATAATTCTTTCTTATATTTATTTACTTATAAAGGCATATAAACATATATTTTAAATAAACACTTATTCCCTGAACACACTTGCCACTTGACTATCAAATATTAATATTATATAATATGAAATACTCCACTCACCACTACCATCCCCTGTCAGATTCTAATTTTTCTCCTTTTAATACTTCTTTTGCCAAAAAAAACCCTACAATTTGTCTTTCATCATCACAGTAACGAAGATGCTTGAAATCAGGAATTTACCTTACTCTCGGTAGCGTGTTTCAGTAAACTAATTCTTATACAATCATATCTCTGTGAAGTTCCTACTTCCCTTGAAAAGTATGGAGCAACCCATACTTTGACCTTCACCAAGATAATCATATCCCTCATTACCTGTCATTTAGATTTCATTTCTACCAAATACAGAGTATGGAGTTACCTTATAAATCAATCAGATATGCTCACAAAATAATTCATCTCACAAAGTTGCAACTGAAGATCTTCGTAGGTTACCTTTCTCCTTCTCCCTTTCCTTTCTTACTGCCATTTACTTTACTGAAAGTCTGTGCTACAGATTAACTTCACAAAAGGTTATAACCTTTTTTATAATGCAGATTGTCACAATGTCCAGACACATTTCAAATGTTTTTGATGTGAAGCCTGAACTTAGAAAATTGACATCGCTGGTGCAGGTGCTGGAAAATGGACATACACAAACAAGTCTTTCTGGTTATGTTTACAAGAGGGTGGTGTTGGCTGATTCGGAGGTACATATTCTATCGTTTTTTATACATTACATGAATTTTCAGAATTCATTCTTACACCAAGTTACATATTACATCATATATTTAACTCCATGTTATTGCAACATAGGGAACCAAGTTTACTGCACTGGTATATGGTGACAGCAACATTCGTTATTTTGCCAAACTACTCACGCAATATAAAAAATACTATATCTCGAACGCTACGGTAATAGAAAATGAACCAAGGTACCGTATTGGCTCATACCCTTACTCCTGGATCTTAAACAACAAGACACTTGTTGAGGAATCGACTGAATCCATGCCAGTAACGTTAACCTGCCCATTAGAGTTCACAAACTTCTTTGACCTGCACAAATATGCTGACACAGACTCCTTGCAAAGTAACTTATTTTTTCTTAGCCTACATTTACCGACCATAATCACTTGTGCATCATTACAAACTGCCAACCTCTTTTGGTTTCAAAATGCAGATGTTAAAGCAATTGTTTTAACATGCCTTCCACTAAAAGAACAAGGAACTGAATTCTCAACAAAAAGAGAGGTTGTCATCGTCAATCAAGAGTAAGATAACTTTTCCATCTCTCTGTCGAAAGAAAACTAAGATCTAAATTTCTCACCGGTCCATTTTTTAATAAAGGAAAAAACTCTTGTTGCTCACTTTATGGAAGCCTTTTGATGAAAATGAGGGTACTAGGCTTGCGGATATGATTGACTCATCTCCAATGATTATTGGACTCAGGCTTAGAGTCACGACATTCAATTGTATGTGAAATATTATGAATACACTATTGCCTACTCACTTCAAACTATTTACTTTTTTTGGTACACTACTAATAGATTCTATGTATTATAACCTTCTACAGCCCTCTCATTGGCCACAAGATCAACCTCTGGCTTCATGATCAATCCACCATTAACCGAAGACTTACAAATGCAAGGATGGTATATTTTTGTAAAACAAACTTCTAAGGTGTTTTATCTACCCACTTTAGTTTACTTAATAATTTTTATGTGTATGTTTAAATAATACAAGGCACGACAACAATAAGGCTGAACTTCAACAGATGCTGGAAATGAAATCCTACAAGAACATCGACTTGTTGCTCCCTTCTCCAAAAGAAGAAGATACAGTTTCGGTAACCACAGCTATTGCTTCTTTGAAAAATGTAATTAATTCTACATAATGTAACTCCAATGATTTATTCATTTGTGGCTTTTGTGCTGGCACTAAAATATAACACAAATTATGTTTTTTTGACAGAATAAAACATGTTGGGTAAAAGGGAAATTACGATTTCCCGCACAGGAGAGAAGCATTTGGTACACTGCTTGTGCCAATTGTCAAAAGGCTCTAGATGCTGATCTTACCTGGATTGTGACGTGTCCTTCGTGTAGACAAGAGTCTGAAGTACAAGCAATGTAAGTATCATCCTTTTCTACCGATTACCACAAACATAAAATGATATTTTTCCTTACTTATTCTGCCTATAACCATGCAGAATACATTCAATAGATCTAGGATTACAATCCAGATAAACGATGGAACAACCAAACTTCATGCAACTATGTGTTCACCACACGTGGAAAAGTTCATTCCATTTACCGCTTTACAACTCAAACAAGCAGAGGAAGATGTAAGTTGAAATCTAAGTTATGGAACATTTACCAATTTAGCCAAAATCTAAATATTACTTATTTTTATAAATGACTTTGGTGTAGAACTGAAAAGTACAATTTAGATCATAAGTTAAATTTTGCATCTATATCCACAAATACTAGAACACACTAAAGGTTTTTTTTAAAAGCTACCAACATTTTTAGGTTTTATTGTTATTCCTGGTCAATTAAAAGCTGCTGTTTTTCTTTTATTTTTGTAAATATTCTTATATTTACTGGTTCATGCACAACAGGGCATTGACCTCCATGAAGACATTTCAAAGTCAATTCAGCAACACACTATCGTTGCCTTCATACGGACTTTTGAATCTGCATTCCAACGTCAAAGTGAAATGAAGATTACTACTGTTCAAGCTTACAATCTACAAGAAGTGCTTACTACAACAAATTTCATCAGCACACCAACAAAAATAGGAGATGTGGAACCGTGTATAAAGGTCGTAATTAGTGGAGGAAAAGAGCAACTTTTCACACCATCCACCAAGCTTGTCCTTGAAATCGCCACTGCTTCAAAGTCTGTGAAAAGAGCTCTTTCATTTACTAACGAGGATACCAACCCTGAGAAAAATGCAACAGTAAACAAACCTCAACATCCCATCCTTCATATAAAGAAGGGGATAGGCACTCAAGTGAAAGAGGAAGTCCAACGAAGAAAACCCAAGACTGTTAATCGAGATCCGTGAACAGGTGGAAAATTCCTTTTTGAAACCAACCGTCGATGCTTTCCTTCTTTAGAACAACCTATGAAGCATCCTTTTGGCCACTTATGTAGTTAATCTTTGTAACGAGGATACAAAGCTTGTCCTTGAAATCGCCACTGCTTCAAAGTCTGTGAAAAGAGCTCTTTCATTTACTAACGAGGATACCAACCCTGAGAAAAATGCAACAGTAAACAAACCTCAACATCCCATCCTTCATATAAAGAAGGGGATAGGCACTCAAGTGAAAGATGGAAGTCCAACGAAGAAAACCAAAGACTGTTAATCGAGATCCGTGAACAGGTGGAAAATTCCTTTTTGAAACCAACCGTCGATGCTTTCCTTCTTTAGAACAACCTATGAAGCATCCTTTTGGCCACTTGTGTAGTTAATCTTTGTAAATTACACCTTTTGTGGCATTGCTTCCTGTAAGCACATGCATTAGTAACAATAGTTAAATGTGACACTATTAGGTTGGTTTGTTATTAGATTCTAACATGTCTTTTGTTGTCGATATATTAAGACTCAAATTATCGTATCTTTTAGTATTTTTCTCTATAAACACTAACTCATGATTTTAAAACTTAACATAAAACGCCGTGGGCTGTGCGTAGCACAGCTTAAAAACCTAACTAGTATTTCTTCTCCTTTCTAGACGAAACCACCACCCCCACCCCCACCACCCCACCCCCACCCCCCCCCCCCCCCACCCCGCAATACGGCCATACCCCCTATCAAAAACCAGCTTCCTCTCTCCTTACCCACTATCTCCTCCGGTCACCATTCTACTCCAGCCACGCCAGTCACCGATCACCGGCTCCCCTTCACAGTTTTCATCACCCACAAGTTGAAACTCGTCGGCGTTGCTACTCCAACCTCTTTGAGAACGACAAGGCTCTCCACCGCAACTCCGCCGTGACTACTCTCTGTCGTCAACTCGTCGCCGATCTTTGAGATAACCGTCTTCTATGGTTAATAACTTCTCCAGTTTCTCAGGCTCTTCAACAGGCGACAACCCTTTGTTTACCCTTCTCCGGCCGACAAAAAGTTTCCGACCATGCCATGATACTGTTCCTCTTCTCTTTACTTCCGGTAAGTTTTGTATTTCTTCTTCCACTTTTGTCTTCTTTCTCTTATTTCCTACATCGAAGTTTTGTGTGCTTGGGTTTAGGTTTGAATCTCAAACTAACTATATGTGTTAGGTTCTAGATGTGTCGGAAATGTGTGTTTGTGTGTTTCTTTCTTCAGTTTTTGGTGTGTATTTCACAAACGTGTTTGCGTTTTTGACACATTTGGATGAATATGCTCCATATACGAGGATGGATTTGGTTAATTTCGGGCTCAAGCCTCAATGGTGTTGGTTTATTTTTTATGCTGCAATTTGTTGGTTTATTCATGCGACAGTATGGAGGTGATGCTCGACCCTCTTGCAGGTATGGATGCTGACCATTGATGCTTTATCAATATTTACTTTCTTTGTCTAGAAGTCAATTGTACATTAGGCTTCATGAGTTTTTTTTTAATATTTTATAGAGTGTTTGGCTTGTTTAGTGTCTGTAGAGTCTAAAAGAATTAAAAATTTATTTGAAGTTTACAAGAGTAACATCTCATGTGAGTTTTACTTGGTCTACTTTTGATTTTACATATAGAATTAAACATCAATTTATCTTTCACATACAATCAAGCAATTATTTTGTTTATTCATTTACAATATTAATATTTTTGAGTTTTAACGGTAAGAATTCATGTGGCTAACTACATCTAAGTTATCTCACAATTGAAATGTTTTCATATAATTTGATTGTTTAGTGATTTTAGTAAGTTGTAAATACATTAATATTTAATAAGATGTTGTTAGCTTCATGAATCTTCTACTCTATATTTAAAGTGGTATATATAAATAAAGGAGTTAATTACAAAGATGGTCCCTGTGGTCTTGCCCAAATTTCACATTTAGTCCTTTAAACTCGAAAATTACACTGGTAGTCCTTATGTTTAACGTTTTGTTTCACTTTTAGTCCTTTAGACTAACTGGTGTTAAAGTTGACCGTTAGTCAAAGGGCATTCTGGTCTTTTTCCATCTTATCCTTGTTCCAAACAACTTTTATCTCTTATCTTTATGTCCAAACATATTATTTTGAGTGATTGTCTCTTTATCCTTAAACAAACACACCCTCCTTAAACAAACACTTACACATAACAGTATAACACACCCCTCTCTCTCTCTCTCTACAAACACAGAAACAACTCCCCCCTCTCTCTACGTCTCTCCTTCTCTCCCTCTCTCCCTCTCTCTAACTGCCGCCGGAACACCAAACGCCACCACCCTACTCGCCGGAAACTAAACGCCGCCACCCTCACCACCACACGACCTCTCCCTCTCTCTCTCTCTCTCCCTCTCTCTCTCTATCTCTCTGTCTCTCTCTAATACCAGCCACCACCACCGTTTCCCTCCCAACCTCCATCTCGACTACCACAGCTCCAGTCCAACCTACATCGCCGCCCTAGAACCACCACTCCACCATCCCTTCATCTTCCAACATCATCACCATCGCTGCCACATCCATCAACGCCTACCGCCACCATCGCCACATCATCACCATCACCTTCTGCGATTAGGTTTCTAGATCTCTGTTTATGTGATTGGGTTCTTGAAGTTTCTAGATCTCTGTTCATCGCTGTCCGCCGCTCCCTTGAAGAAGCCACCACCGCCACAAAAAAAGCAAAAAAATGAAGGTTGAAATCGATTAGGATGTGTTTCTGAAATCGATTCATAGTTTGTTATAGGGTTTGTTTACAGATCTGATTTATTTCATGTACATGTTCTTCAATTTTATATTATTAAAATCGATTCATTTTATATGTTTGTTGATTTTTTTGCCTTTATTATTGAAATCAATTCCTAGTTTACTGAAATCAATTCATGTTGAAGCTATCCACCAAATGCTTCATGTACACTTCCCTATCGAGATAGGATTTGTAAAGATGGGATCGAAGGGGAACAGGATTAGGTTGTTTAGAACTATTTTTTCTTTTCTAATTTTCTTTATAATGTTTAATTAATAACTAATAAAAAAATAAAAAGAAAATAAATTTAAAAGAAAGGGTAAATCATGTTTGGTTACAAGGATTAGATGGAAAAAGACCAGAATACCCTTTGACTAACGGTCAAAGATAACTGGAGTTAGTCTAAAGGACTAAAAGTGAAACAAAACGTTAACCATAAGGACTACCAGTGTAATTTTCGAGTTTAAAGGACTAAATGTGAAATTTGGGCAAAACCACAGGGACCATCTTTGTAATTAACTCTAAATAAAGTGTCAAAAAGATAAAATAAACTTCCATTTAGTTTTCCTAATGATTATGTTAAATGAATTTTAATAAAAAGAAAATAAAAATAAATACACTGGTGTGATAGCATGTAAGAAGAAGAGGTGGTGGGAAATGGGGGTTGAGTGCGTCAGTGTATTAATAATTACTTTGACCCTTCAAATTATTTATTATAATGATTGTTTATATTTTAATTAAGGAATATGATATACGAAATTTTCTTTTTATTAAATGTACAAATCAAGATTACAAATATTATAGAGTTAATTTACAAAGATGGTCCCTGTGGTTTGTGCTAAATTTCATATTTAGTTCTTTAAAATCGAAAATTATACTGGTAGTCCTTATGGTTAACGTTTTGTTTCACTTTTAGTCCTTTAGACTAACTCCAGTTAAAGTTGACTGTTAGTCAAAGGGTAGACTAAGGGTAATCTGGTCATTTTCCATATTATCTATGTTGCCAAACACCCATTTTCATTATTTATTAATTAAAAATTAATACAAAAGCACAAACCTGTTTATATGTTTCTGAATCAAATCCATATGAATCTTAAAAAATCTTTAAAAATATAAACACCCATAAATATTATCCAATCAAATCCAATATAAACCTGTGTATATGTTTCTGAATGAAATCCAATCAAATCCATATGAATATTATCCATGTATATGTATTGAGACAGATTCATTAATTAAAAATTAAAAATTGATAAAAAAATATATAAACATCCAGATGAATCTTACACATGAATCTTGATTTACAATAGAAACACAACACATACACAAACTCTGGTGAGGAATCAAAATACTAGATCTTTTCTATCACGAATCTGAACGAAAAAGAAAGCCCTAATCTGAAAAAGAAAAAAAAGAGTAGAAGAAAGTGAAAACCCTAATCTGAACAAGCGAATCAAAACCTGAAAACCCTAATCTGAACGGCGGCGGTTCAGATCTGTGGTGGTGGTTGCACGGTGGTTGTTGGAGATGGTGATGACGACAGCGACTCGTGGTTCAGATATGGAGAACGGCGGCGATTCAGATCTGTGGTGGTGGTTGCACGGTGTTTGTTGGAGATGGTGATGACGACGGCGACTCGTGCTTCAGATATGGAGAACGGCGGCGATTCAGATCTGTGGTGGTGGTTGCACGGTGGTTGTTGGAGATGGTGATGACGACGGCGACTCGTGGTTCAGATATGGAGAACGGCGGCGGTTCAGATCTGTGGTGGTGGTTGCACGGTGGTTGTTTGAGATGGTGGTGACGACAGCGAGTGTGGCAGTGGTGGTGGCCGACAGATCAAAGTGAGAGAGAGAGCGCGGCGGAGGTGGACGGCGGCCCTAGGGTGGCGATGGTGGTGGCCGGTAGTCTAAGGTGGTGATGGTGGCTGTTCTTGTTTGGAGAGAAGAGAGAAGAAAGTAGAGAGATGAGAGAGAGGGGGGGGGGGGGGGGAGGATGATATAAAGAGGTGAAATTAGGCGTTTGGTAACAAGATTAAGGGAAAAGGTTGTTTGGAAATTAGTTTAATAGGTGACTGTGTTTGGTAACAAGCATAGTATGATAAATGACTAAATTACCCTTTTAACTAATGGTCAACTTTAACACCAGTTAGTCTAAAGGACTAAAAGTGAAACAAAACGTTAACCATAAGGACTACCAGTGTAATTTTCGATTTTAAAGGACTGAATTTGAAATTCAGCGCAAACCATAGGGACCATCTTTGTAATTAACTCAATATTATATTATATAAATGTTTAATAAAATGTATTATTATACTTATTAATCTTTAGCGTTTTATTATGATCTTATTTTGTTTCAAAATTTTATACATACGAAACACCTTCATAAACATTAATGAGTATATATATATATATATATATATATATATATATATATATATATATATATATATATATATATATATGAATACAAAAAAAATTATATGATCATAATGGTTAATTAAAAGAACGTCTCTTTATACAACAACTTTAACCCTATAGTTAATCTAAATAAATAATAATTAGCAATAATAATATAATATGATAATCCGTTAGTATAATAAGTTTAACCTCATGAGAAAACTGTATTACATAGTTTATCACGTAAATCTATAATTAAATGATATATAGTAAAAAATATGTATTAAAGTTTAGTTGTTATGAAATAGTAATCGCTTTTATTTAATAAAAAATAAGTTTAGATAGGATAATGACCATACAAAATGATAGTAGTAGTAGAAAGATGATTTTAGGTAGGGGTGTTAAGTAATACTCTTAATAACCTCTTACTTTTATAATTTCTGGTCTCCATCTTAGGCTGAATCGAGAATGGTGGTATAGTATATCTGATTACAAATGTCATACTTTAGTAAAAATTAATATAGATCGTCGTGGGCCGTACGTAGCACGGTGTAGAGACTTTACTAGTATATATATATATATATATATATATATATATATATATATATAAAAAGACACTATACCCTAAAAAATTAACACGTATCCTTTAAACAGAAACAAACTATGCACTGAGAAAAAAAACCTTTAATGCATCATTTATTGCTTTCTTCTCTGAATTGCCTTCTTCCTCTTTTCTTTACCTAACCTCTCAGACTACCTCTCCTCCCTGTAGCTTTCACCTCCCTAAAATCCATCGACTTCCCTCAAATCCAAACAAAGAAAACAAATCTTGTGAGCCTCTCAAGTGGTCTATTGCTCCGGTCATCCTCAACGCCGACCTCAAAAAATTATCTCGTCAGCTCGTCAACTGGTCTATCTCCTGCTCCGGCAATACTCGACGCCGACCTCCTCACCACCGTGTCAATCTCCTTCTTCGCCCATACTCGACGCCGGCCCCCTAACCGCCGTAAGAGGATAGGTTGTTCTTTACCTACATATTCAATTTTTTTCGCTTTCTGTTTTTATGCCTATGATTTCTTTATATATGCCTCATCTCCAATCATAAATCAGAAGAACCTAAAGATCTTGGCTCTTTGTGTATCTAGGAACACCCAGATCTTTCATTTAAGACTTTGACTTTAGGTTTTTATATATCCAAATTTCGATTCTGGTTTTTATAATATTGATTAGGCTTGGGTTTTTGTATATGCATTTTAGCAAGTGTCACAATAAAGTTTTTATTTTATTTAATTTATAAATACGTGTTTGACATGTTAACTGTTTGAGTTTGATATATTAAAATCTTGAGCAATTATTCACAGTAATTGTGGTTCAGGAGGTTTAATAATAATTGCATATTTTTCCCGCATTTACATGTTTCATGTTCTTTTTTTTTTGTGTATATAGGTATGAAAGTATGTGGTCTTTAATCTTTATTATCCTCTGGAATTGGTCATTTGAAATTTATTCATCTGGCTCAAGCAAACTGGTTACTTGTTAGCATTTAACGCTTAAATTTATAGGTACTAATTTACCCTTTTAATTTGGGTTTTTTTTTTTCTTAAATAGATAAATAGAGATTAGGAATAGTCATCATGGTGTGTATCTTTTTTTTTAATTTTCAAATCTCACTTTAGTTTCTTGATTATTATGTTGCGTGTTTGTTTGGATCATTGTTTTTGTTCTCAACTTGGATCCAATTTGTTGGTATTGGAATGGTGATTCAAAACAACCTAAATCATTTCAAACTTATTTTAGGTATTACCACAAGCACCTAAATGTTTAAGTGTCAACTCTACCTGACTCAAACCGGGCGCCCAACTGCAAGGAGACTTGGTTTCATCTTAGGTACGATTTTCCCTGCTTGATAGCCTTCTATACTTTCTTTAGTTAATCTAGCTGTGTCATTCCAATCTGCTTTCCTTACGAGATTCGGTTGACCATCCTGCTAATAAGCATGAGGTGTAATAAAAACACAAATAAAATTCGGATGCCTGGTAACTTACTTGATGGTGCTTTAAAAAAACATATTCTGGGTGTTTGTGCTTTAGATAATAATAACTCAGACACTCTTACTGTTTCTACTTCGTCTAACACACAATACGAAACACCGGCAATTATATGTGATGGGAGTCCCCTCAACAGAATGGTCCCTTCAATATAGCTTCATCGACTCCACCCTAAGAGAAACAAAAATTACCATTAGACACAAACAAACATTTTGTACATTTCCAACAGACACTGAAATAGACCTAATGAACAAGAAAAGAAAACGAGAACAATTTATTCTAAGATGGAAAAAAAAAATAGAGCACACACACCTTGCTCCGAACCAGGACCTTCTTTAGTCCTCTCATAGGAAGAGACTTGTTGCAACATATTTCTTCGACGCCTCAAAAAGTGCTTGTGCCACCTATCAAAAGTCTCTTGAAGCTGATGATACTTGGATTGTTAAATGTCCTTCATGTACACAAGAGTCTGAAGTCTAAACACGGTTAGTTTTGTTCCTGGTTTACAACGTCCCATAAACTCATAACATAATTATTGTCTACTTATCCATTTAACACTACTTGTTAATGCATTCAATAGGTTAAGGCTACAATTCAACTACATGATGGAACATAAAGTATTCATGCCATTCTATATACCCGCATGTTGAGGAGTTGATTCCATTTACATGTTTACAACTCAAAGAAGAAGAGGAAGCTATAAATTCATAAATAATATATGGAATTTTCAACATCTGCTTCTACAAAACTAGCTATCCGAGACTTTTAAAGATATTCAATGGTCGCTAAATAACAACCTGGAGTCTAATGACGAGATTTATTTTATCATGCTCACGTGAAACACGCTAACCCCTATTCATAGTGTTTACTATTGTTTCACCGGTAGACAAAAAAAAACCCCTCCTTGCTATCCTTTCTGATTATTATTTTTATATAAGTATTTTCTTGGTATGCTTGGCAATTATATAAATTGACAATAAAGTGCATATCAACTAATGTGATCTTTACTTCTAATCATAGGGCATAGACCTCCATGATGATATCTCCATTTCAATGAAAAAACATAGAATTGTTGCCTTCATATGGACTTTCGAATCTGCACTAAGTCGTCAAACTACAATAAAGATGACTTCCGTTCAAGCGTACAAAGTAGAGCCTTGGGTGCTGCTTTCAACTGACGTCATGTCTTCCTCTTGCTCCGTGTGATATATTTACGAGGCATAGGGAAAGACCAGCTTTTATTATATATACATGTTATACTACATCAATCATATTTTTCGCATTACTATTACAAAATAATGTATTATTCTTCGGAAATCAACGTAAAGCGTCGTATGCACAGCCTAAAAGATTCACTAGTATTATATATATATATATATATATATATATATATATATATATATATAAACAACTATAACCTTCTTTAATCAACACGTCTCCTATAACAGTCACTAACTATTTTTGACTAGTCAAAAATATATATACATCCTCAAACCTCATATATGAATAGTCACTAACTATTCATCCTCAAACCTTCACTGTTAAAATACCATTCTTCTATTTTGACAGTAGGCCTGTAGCTAACTTCCAGTCACGAAACCCTCTCTCTCCACCAGTCTCTAGCTCTATGCTTCTCATGAGTCCTGCCAACCATTTCCCGTTTCCATCTAAGATCTGATCGACGCAAGCATCACCTACAAGTCCTGGTTTCTCTACACCCTGTAAGTTTTTCTTTGTTTTAATGTTTTAAACTGAACATATGTTTTAATTTAGACGTGACTGTGTGTCGATGTGATGTATGCATGTATGGTATGTATGTTTCTTCATCCCCTTTCTTCTTTGATTTCTTCATTAATTACCTGCACCTCCGTCGACAATATGTCCATGTTTTCCTGTTCAGTTGCAGCTGTGTTCTGATTTCAGTTCAGGGGATTCATTAAATGGCCTGCGTTTTGATAGGTGTCTAGCAATTGTTAAATAAAGTGCACGCCAGTGTTTGACAAAATGCATGAATGATTTGTTCTTGATTTTTAGTATCTTTTTAGAACTCTACTTTTATGTCTCTGTCATTCACCATTCTTTTAGATTATATATTCTTTTTTTAAGTAAAGTTAGTTATGTTAACATTGAATATATGTTCATCTTGATGACATATATGAAGGACAGAAGCAGCACTCAATTAATTCAATATTCAAGTCAAAGAGTATGCCTTCAAGATATTCTTCTCATTACAGATGCTATACTCAATGTAACCATATGTAACAGATTCAGTTAGGCAGTTAACTTACTTGTCTAGTCAGCTACTTGTTTCTCTGTTTATAAATACAGTTGCTTGTAATAGTTCAGATTCATAATAACGATTTACAAAGCTTCAAAGCTCTCTCAAAGTTTCTTCATGGTATCAGAGCAAACAGTTCGATCCATATTCAATCCAGATTCATCTCTTCTACAAGATCAATCTTCTTCAAATTCTTACTGCTCATCTGAGATTTTCTGATTTCTACTCCACTTTTCTTCAAATTCCAACTGTTCTTCTTCTCGATTTCACAAATGGATGACATTAACTCCTCAAATCATCCATTATACCTACATCAAAATGATAATCCTGGCCTCATCCTTATATCGAAGAAACTCACAGGATCTGAAAACTACAATTCGTGGAGAAGATCAATGATGATTGCATTGAATGCCAAGAATAAACTGAAATTGGTAACAAAAGAGTTCAAGGAACCTGAAATTGGAGCAGTGAATAGAGCATTATGGGAGAGAAACAATGACATGATAATCTCATGGATTTTAAACACAGTTACTGATCAAATCAGTAACAGTCTCACCTATGTGAACTCTGCATCTGATCTCTGGCTAGAATTACAGGAGCACTATTCTCAGATTGATGGCCATCGAATTTTTCAGTTGACAAATGATATCACACAGCTCAAGCAACAAGACTGCACAATAGAGGTATACTATCACAAACTTAAAGGTTTCTGGGATGAACTTGATGCTTTAGAAACACCTTATGTTTGTACTTGCATCTGCACATGTGATAATGGAAAAATTAATGGAGAAAGGGAACAAAGAAAGAGGTTACTACAATTTCTAATGGGACTTGACGATAGTTATTCAAGCATTAGGGGTCAAATATTACTCATGCAACCCCTACCTAGTCCTGCAAAAGCCTATGGCATGATCAAACAGGAAGAAAAACAAAGAGAAGGTATTTTACCCAAACCTCTTAATCCCACTGTGATGTCCTTTTCATCAAACACAAACCCCAAGCAATACACCAACAGACCTTTCAATCCTACTGTTGGTAAGAAAAGTACTTTTAAAAAGGGGCTTTTTTGCAACTATTGCAAAAAGGAAGGACATCCAAAAGAAGAATGCTACAAAATCGTGGGGTACCCATCAGGACACCCATTACATGGAAAAACCCAACCAAAACAATTCCATGATAATAAAACAAATAAGTCCATAAATTCCATTTATGGTACTACTGATATTCCTACATCACCAATAGAAAGTCAACAAAACAATTCAGAGGGTGCAGTTTTTGCAAAGAATGATATGCTACAAAATCAATTGAACCAAGTTATGCTGATGATGCACAACAACCAAGTCAAAAATGATTCTGCAGCAGGTAAACACTCTTTCATTGCTACATTTATCTCTAATCTGAAAGATGCTTGGATTGTTGATAGTGGTGCTACTGACCACATCTCTACCTCACTATCTCACATGCATAATCTTCGAAATTGCCACACTCCCATTCTTGTCTCTCTTCCTAATGGAAATCATGTCACTGTCACAGTAACTGGTTCAATTACGTTCAACCAATGTTTCACAATTCACAATGTCTTCTATGTACCCTCATTCACTTACAACCTCATTTCTGTTGCCAAACTTACCAAAGCTACACAATGTTCAGTTTTATTTACAAACTCTTTGTGTACTTTTCAGGGCAACAACAAGAAGATTGCCCTTGGCAAGCTTAATGATGGCCTTTACATTTTCTATCCAGATACCACCATTCCATGCAAAATCAAGTCACCATCAACTGTTTTGTCTCATTTCAATAATGCAACTCATGTTTGGCATCTTAGATTTGGTCATTGTTCTTTTCACACTTTAAGGAAAATAAAAACTCTTACTCCTGTTATTACTTGTGATACAGCAGAAAAATGTACTATCTGTTCCATGTCTAAACAACATGCATTACCTTTTCCACTTAGTGATTCTCATGCTCAAAATGCCTTTGAATTAATCCACATGGACTTATGGGGACCATATAAACATCCAACTGTCAACAAATGTAAATATTTTCTTACATTAGCTGATGATTTTTCAAGAACTACATGGGTGTACCTCATTCCAAGTAAACATCATGTTTACTCCACATTCAAATTGTTTCATTCACATGTTCAAACTCAATATCAATCTGTCATCAAAACAGTTCGGAGTGACAATGGCATGGAATTCTTAAATTCTAACATGACTTCTTTTCTTCAAACCCATGGCATTACCCATCAAACTTCATGTCCCTATACTCCCCAACAGAATGGCAGAGCAGAAAGAAAACACAAACATCTCCTTGAGCTCACAAGAGCCATTCAATTTCAAGCTCATTTTCCTTCTCATTTTTGGGGGTATTCTTTATTGGCAGCCACCCATCTTATCAACAGACTGCCATCTCGTGTTCTCAAGGACAAAAGTCCTTATGAAATTTTACATCACCAACCCCCAGACATATCATATCTGCGTACCATTGGCTGCCAAGCTTTTGTACACAATCATACTACAGATAAATTAGCTCCTAGATCTATTCCTACAATCCTACTTGGTTACCCATCGAACCAAAAGGGATATCTGTTGTATGACCCCATCAAACAAAAAGCAATTGTAAGTAGACATGTCCTTTTCAATGAACATATCTTTCCCTTTGGTCAACAAGAAAATTCACTTCCCACACCTATAACCCACCAAGACACTCAAGCCACAACATCTGTCTTTATCCCACCACCTACCTCAATATCCTCACCCACATCTATATCTGCTCCTCACTCTTTTCCCTCCTTTAACCCTCCTAGTAATTCGACACCTCCTCCAGCTACAAATAAAGACACTCTCTTTAATGATTTGACAAATCAAGACACCTTTTCTACACCCTACCAACCTACACATAGTACTTCTACACCTTCTCCTATCCATGCTCCATCTCAATTACCTGCTCACAATGACCCACCTAACTCCACCACTTGTACTTCATCCAATACCATTCCTACTTCTTCCACTCCCACTTGTACATCACCCACCACCCCATCCAAACCCACGAGAATTTCCACAAGACCAAAAGCCATTCCTGCCAAGTTCAATGACTACCAACACAACATTTCTCATAACCCCACTTCATCTAAACCACATAAAAATCATTCTTCCAACTTCATTAATCTGTCCAATGTCCATTCTCAGTCCACAAAACACTTCATTAATTCTTTAGACTCTCATGTAGAACCACACACATACAATCAAGCATCTAAAGATTCTAAATGGATAGAAGCAATGGAAAAGGAAATACAAGCTTTAGAATCAAATAAAACTTGGATTCTTACACAACTGCCACAAGGTAAACAACCCATAGGTTGTAAATGGGTTTTTCGAATTAAATATAAAGCAGATGGCACAATAGAAAGGTACAAGGCAAGATTAGTTGCCAAGGGTTTTACCCAAAAAGAAGGTATAGATTACACTGAAACCTTTGCTCCTGTAGCAAAAATGGTCACAGTTCGTACCCTTCTCACAGTGGCAGTTCACAAAAATTGGTTTATTGAACAACTGGATGTTAACAACGCCTTTCTTCATGGTGATTTAGATGAAGAAGTATACATGACAATCCCACAAGGTTACAAACATCCTCTACAACCCAACACTGTTTGTAAATTGACAAAATCACTTTATGGTTTGAAACAAGCAAACAGAAATTGGTTCAATAAACTCACCTCTTTCCTTCAACATTTGGGTTTCAAACAAAGTTATGCTGACACATCCTTACTTACCTACAACAAAGGTGACACCTTTATGGCCTTTCTCATATATGTTGATGACATTCTTATAACTGGAAACAATTCTGAAATGCTCAAAATGATCAAAATCAAACTTGATCAACAATTTAGCATTAAAGACTTGGGACCACTTCATTACTACTTGGGAATTGAATTTTTACGAAATCAACAAGGCCTAGCCATGTCACAAAGGAAATATGCCTTAGAATTACTCAAGCATGTAGATTTAATGGATGTCAAACCAGCTATTACTCCTTTTGAAACCAACAAGACTTTACATAAAGATGAAGGAATGCTACTTTCAGACCCTACCCTCTACAGAGCCTTAGTGGGTAAATTACTTTATCTCACAATTACAAGACCAGATCTTTCATATGCTGCCCAAGTTCTCAGTCAATTTTCACAAAATCCAAGGGTCCCTCACATGCAAGCCTTACAAAGAGTTTTGAGATACATAAAATTAAGTCCAGGACAAGGAATCTTCATCAACTCAACAGATCAACTCTTCTTGTCTGCATACTGTGATAGTGACTGGGCAAATTGCCCTGACTCTCGCAGATCAATAACTGGCTACTGCATCTTCCTTGGTTCATCTCCAATTTCATGGCTCTCAAAGAAGCAATCAGTTGTCTCAAGATCATCCACCGAGGCTGAATATCGAGCTATGGCAGATTGTACATGTGAACTTTCATGGCTTTCATGCCTTCTCAAAGACTTCAATCTGTCCCCTTCCACCCCACTTCTCATTTTGTGTGATAATGCCTCCACCATTGCTCTTGCTTCAAATCCTATTCAACATGCAAGAACAAAGCATATTGAAATTGACTGCCATTTCATACGTGACAAAATCAAAGATGGTTTCATCAAACCTGTTTTCACCTCTTCCAAAACCCAAACCACAGACATATTCACAAAAGGCTTGAACAAGGCTTTACATCAGAATTGTATGTCCAAGTTGAGCATCTGTGATCCTTTCACAGTGCCAACTTGCGGGGGGAGTGATGACATATATGAAGAACAGAAGCAGCACTCAATTAATTCAATATTCAAGTCAAAGAGTATGCCTTCAAGATATTCTTCTCATTACAGATGCTATACTCAATGTAACCATATGTAACAGATTCAGTTAGGCAGTTAACTTACTTGTCTAGTCAGCTACTTGTTTCTCTGTTTATAAATACAGTTGCTTGTAATAGTTCAGATTCATAATAACGATTTACAAAGCTTCAAAGCTCTCTCAAAGTTTCTTCACATCTATAAGAAGGATTTGGGGATTTTGTAATGGCTTTTGCCACTATGACCTGTGAAACTTTAAACCTTTTTTTGGTGTTCAAGAAAAAAGAATATGGTTGGTTTTGTTAAAGAGTCAATGTTTAATAAAGAGTGTCATTAAACATTACGTCCTAAATGAAGGCATTCGTAGACTAAGAAAAATAAGAACCGAAGTTTTATCCTATTCAATTCCATTGCCGTTTCCATCAATATCCAGTTAAATTTATTTTTAGTCCCTGTTAATTAAATTGCTTAGGGTTTTTATTCTTAAATTTTCTTTTACAATTATAGTCAATTTAGAGCGTACAAATGTTATATAATTTTTTTGTTGATACAGTGATTTGATGTTGATAATGTATAGAACTTCTAATGATAACGAGGTGGGTGTTTTGGGCTTCGGTGTAGTTGATCTCGACTTGTAGCTGTGTCGTTGCTATGGGTTGATCTTCTTCGCATCTTGTTTAAGCCTAATCCTCAATCCGGTATAGTTTATTTTTCATAGTGTTTCATGAAAATACAAGCCTTATAATTTTGTATTTTATTTAGATTGTAAGAGGTTTGAGCCATGTTGCATAAGCAGATCAAGCAACTCGGTCTGTGATCTTGATCATTTATTGATTCCTAGAACAAAGTTTTACAGTGTTGGACCTATTTTTTACATTACGAAGGTATATATTGACTACCCAGGTTTTGTCATGTTTATATGAATTTGATGTATATGACCTATATTTTTACAATTTAAAACACTATAAGACTTAAACCCGAGCTTAATCATAATTGATGATGGCTAAAAAGAAAGTGTTTGGTCAAATATTGTAAGTTATAAATCCTTTCTATTATCCCGTTATATATATTGTTGTTGTGACTTTAGATGACTTAAAACCATGTCTCCACTTGAAGTTTAAATTGTGATTCTATGTTTATATTTGTTTCCTTATAAATTCACACTTTTATTGATTTAAAGTAAATAAGGATTAACCTTATAATTGACAGAAATTATTGGTGCTGTTTTCGCTGCATACTCTCATTGATTCGATTCGTGTGCTGCTATCGATAAATATTGTTCATAAGATGCTGTTTATGGTTCTGGTGCTGTTCGATGTGTTGCTCATGCTGTCTGTTGCCTTTTTGCTTCGGGTTACGGTTTCACGTCTTCGCAGGATGCAAGAACATGCTGTGGGTCATGGTTCCACATTTTCTTGCGGTTAATATGCTGTTAGTTGGCTGCTATATTGATGCTGTTTCGCTGATCTCTTCACACTGATTTCGATGTTGAGGCTGATTGTTCAATGTCGATCTCATACCTTCTGGATGCTGATGTTCATGAAGATATGCTCATGAAATATGGAGACCATGCTGTGATTAGAGTGTGTGTGTGGCATACAAAATCTTATTCAAAGTGAGTTTAGTTCTAAAATTGACGTTTTGTTAATGGTGTCTCACGTATTTTGGGTAGGAGAGTTTGTAACAAACCATAGTGTATTGCTATTTGATCATGAATGAAACCTTTGCTGTTAAAAGAAAAAAAAAAGGATTAACCTTATAATTGACAGAATGTTGATGACGTGAGTACGCAACACGAAGGTAATTTTGTCTCTACAACGAGTTTTGAAAATAATAAATATTGAACAGACACTATCTATGTGGTTTGGTTTGGTTTTGTTTCGTTAATGGAATCATAACATTTCTTTCCATAGCTTGTTTATTTGACAACAAAATAGATTTAAAGAATAGATAAAGAATCTGCATAACCACTACAAATTTGTTCTCAAATTAACAATTCTCCCAACATGTTTTAATTTTCATGACTTATTCATTATAAAACTAATATTTTTTTAAGAAAATGGGTGTTTAAGTAAAAGGGAACGAAAGCCAAAGACTATGATATTTTCAATCAATGTTTCATAAGCAAATTGAGTTTTCCCTTCGTACATTACAACTCTTACACTTGTATTAGTAATTTTTTTTAAAGGCGTTTGATTGGGGTTTGTAATTTTATAAATTTATAGTAAAACATCAAATTTCATGACTTTACTATTATGTTTATATTAGACTATAATCATCATACATTCAATATTGTTCTAGCAAAAACAAATACTCATATCCTTGAAAATCAACATGAAGCGTCGTGGGCTGTGCGTAGCACGGCCTCAAAGGTTTACTAGTATGTGTATATATATATATATATATATATATATATATATATATATATATATATATATATAGAAAAAAGTTCATGCGAGAACCATTCTTAGTGCAAGAACCGCGAGAACCAATCTAAGCCGTCAAATTCCCCCTCCTTCAATGTCATTGCCCACCCATGAATTCCTCACATGCACCATGTCACACCCTATCCCTCCACGCTCTCCATCCATGATACTTCTCATATCCAATGAACGGCTGAGATTGGTTCTCGCGGTTCTCGCAGGTTCTCGCATGAACCCTATATATATATATATATACCTTAGGCATATTAACTTGTACCAAAGCCGATTTGTATTAATTGATCGCTATCCGTCGTTGAAAATTTTAGATACATCATATCAGTCGTCGTTGTGGAAAACTTTAATTACCGTGTTGTTATTACTTTTATTTAATGTACGTAAGTTATTCCGCTTTATTTGAATAGTGTTGTTTTCACATATTTATGGTATTCATAAAAGTCATATAAATGACACTGTAGACCACCTATATGGCCTTCGGGTGTGGTATTGGGCCATTTGGCTTCCTTTGCATTACCTTTGCCGTTCAAAAAAAAAAAAGAGATTAACACCAAACGCCCCCCTATGAACCCGATCAGCGATTTGAGTTGGGAAACCTTTGAATTTATTCTCATTTTCGCACATCTCTCTCGATCTCCTCTTTTTCTTTTTCTCTCTTTATATATGTTAAAATAATAGTATAAAGTGTTATAAAATTAGGTTAGATTATAATAATTTTTAAGTTAAAGAAGGGAAAATGATATTATACTAAATCTAAAAATTATATAATTAATTTAGGATAGAGAGATATGAATGAAATGAATTAAGATTTAAAGCACATATTTATGGTACCCATAAAAGTCGTATAAGTAACACTTTAAGAGTAAATAATTTGTTCTCTAACAAACAAAATTCATATATTAATACTGTTGGAAATTAGGAAGGAGTCTTTTAGAATTTTTGGTGATGGAGAGGTTTAAAGAGAAATTTTGAAGAGGAGAAGAAGTGAATGTTTAGAAAGGAAGAGTATTGATAAAACTTTACTTTATTGATTTCTCTTGATTATCACAATGAGGGAACCATACACATATTTATACTACTCCATGGATGAATCTAGATGTTAGATATTTCCATGGATTCTAGATATTTCTACATATAATATCTAGATATTTATATATATAATATCTAGATATTTCTACATAAGTATCTAGATATTTCTACTTATAAATATCTAGATATTTCCTATCTAGATATTTCTAATTCTTTCTACATAATTCCTTACAAGATATTTCTAGAATTTGGATTATGGGTTTGGGCTTGAATAATGGGTAGCCCAATATTAATTGAATCAAATCAAGTTTATCATCCAACAAATACCACTCATGGAATGAAAAAAGTTGCCTATTATAGGAAAAATGTTTACTAATTCCCATATAAATAGGAGCCTTCGTAACAAGAGCATCCAACCCAAAAAAATGGCGACCACTCTGGCCAATATCCACCCACACATCATTCAGAGACACATATTACCACGACTCGACGGCCCATCTCTGTCCGCCGTCGCCACCGTGTCGTTGTCTCTACAAGCCCTCTGTTCCGATCAACATCTTTGGGCTCAGATCACTAACTCCACATGGCCATCCATTACCCACCCACACATTGATGATGTCATCTCCACGTTCCCTGCCGGTCACCGGTCTTTTTTTCAAGACGCCTTTCCTTCTCTAATCACCGACTTTAACCATCGTAACCGCCGCCACTCCTCCTGGTCTACTTCCAAACCAGATTATTCCTCACGTCTTCCTGACAGTTCATCTCATGATTTGCCTTCTGAAATCATATCAGCCGTCGATATTCGATACAAAAACGAGATTATTTACTCCACAGTCCGATTCACAGAAGTTACAACCGATTTCCTTTGGTCGGCGTTACTGATTGAATTGAACGATGATCCCACTAGCAATCAGTCCGTATCCGGATCCAAACCCGTGACCGGAATCTCCCGATCCATAGCCTTGGAAGTTGATGAGCATGCAAGTGTCGAGAAAGCGATAATATTACATCTAAAAGAATCGGTGACGGTAAACTGGATCCTAATCAACCCTACCCAGAAACGTGCAGGCAACCTATCGAGCATTAAAGCGGTTAGCGCAAGGCAGCAGTGGATGATGAGTAATGATAGCGTTCTACAATACGTCACTTTTTTACCAGGATCCGACCCGCTTGAGATGGTACAATGTAAAATACAGGTTGTTCTTGAGACCACCGGTGGTGGAGGCATGCCGGTGGAGTTGCATGTGAAGGAGGTGATGCTAAAATGTCAAGATTTGAGCACTAATTGTGTAAACGGTGAGGAGTTTTTGGTAATTACACAATCTGCACTTATGGAAGAAAATCATGTAACAAGAAAACTTGTGGTTGATCACTCGGATAGATGGAAAAGTCGCAAGAAATTTAAGAAAATGAAACGGGAGAAAAAGGAACGGGCGAAAAAGGAAGAAGAGAAATGGAAGTTTACGATGAAGATGAATTGTATTGGCCTATTTATCTCGTTTCTGTTTTCTTTGTATTTTCTTAGCTTGATGATCATCGTATAATTAAATCATCAAAAACCAACTTAAATAACTTACATGATAAGTGGGTATGGTTCTAATTATCAACAAGTTAGATGTTAAGAGTCTAAATTACAATAATCAATTTTCTACTATTCAAATTAATTAAATTAGTCCTCAAAGAACGTAAAGAAAAAAGCAAAACATGAAAAAACGCAGTTGTTGTCTAGAAAATTTATCTAAAGTAACACAAACATAAATCACATCATTATCCAGAATACTTATTGAAGCTAAACTCACTGGCGGACCCAGAATTTCTGGGGACCGGTAGCACCATATAATGCGAGAATAAAATTAAATAAGTTTGAGGGTCTGGTTCGGGTTTTTTTCGGGTTTCCGGTTAATCGGGTCGGATTAACGAGGTTTCGGCTGTTTTTCTGGTATTTTAAGGCCAAATTTTAAAACAAAACACAATTTATATGAAGACCTGTTAACTAAAATGCTATTTTAAAGGTAAATTAAAGTATTTTAAAGGTATAAACTGAAAGATTAAACTATTTCTTATCATTTTTTTATAAAAAGTTTCTTTTTTCCTTTGATTTTGGTGGCATCACCGGGTGCAACCCGAAAATTTACCGGTAGCATCGTCTCAAAAAGTCGAAAATTAACACTGCGAACCGTCAAAGGACCGGTGGCGCTTGACCCCCCCCCCCCCCACAAAGGGTAGGTCCGCCCTTGGCTAAACTATGATCTCAACTACCAAGTGATGAATAATCATGCAAAAATAAAATCATTAACACCCCGAAACAGTGTCACGAACAAAGCTGACCTGAATTTCACAATAGGCGTAAACTGATGTTTGGAACAAGTTTTGAACATCTAAACAGACACGAACTAGCTCGATACTAATACTTGACCTAAACACATAACTAAGAACGTGCACGAAAAAATAAAGACACAAACTCAACCGTTTGGTACCCTAAACAACCCTCAAAACAGAATTACTTATTGCTACCGACAAAATCGAACAATAGATAAGCCAATTTCTTAGATAAATTCGAGCAACAAAAACCAAAGAGAAAACAAAACAAAGTATTGATTTTTATTAAATTTGAGATTACTACCATAAATGATGAAAAGAAGTTAAACTAAACTAATAAAATGCTAACTACAAAAGATGAACCATTCCTAAAACCATCAGCATTCATCATAAGCTTCACATGCTTTTTTACCCATCACATCACCATTCCCTCATCCCATCACACAAACCCCGCATCCATCACATGCTTCATATCACAAAAAGGAAAAAAAAAAGAGGTTTTCGCGTAAATAAGCAACATACCTTACACATTCGCGAAAACAGGCTTAAAAATATCAAATTACGAAAATGAGCATCAGTTTCGCCCCCAAAAGCTCAGTTTCGCCCCAAGGTTCGCCCACCAATCACAGATCGCCACGTGTCACCAGTTTCGCCCCCACCAGCCCAGTTTCGCCCCTATGGTCTTCAGTTTCCCCCCCTGGTGGGCCCCACAGCCCAGTTTCGCCCCTTACAACCCAGTTTCGCCACCAAGGTGGGCCCCGCATGCCCAGTTTCGCCCCTAGCCTCTAGTTTTGAACCTTAAGCCTCAGTGTCTCCTCTGTATGCCCCACATGTCTTGCACACTCTTAAATTTTATAATTTTACTCCCTTTTATTACTTAAAAAATTTGAATTACCTTTTAAGCTAATTTTAAAATTTTTTATCTTACTCATTTATAATAAATTTTCACCATTAAAACTGTCTAATTATAATAAATCACTTACTATTATGTATTAAAAAATATTTTATCATACTCATATATTATTTTATGATACTCTTATTTTTATTGATTGTTTTTGTTGGTATTTAGTTGTCGAAAGTTAAATTTGATTGTTACTTTTGAACGTGTATAAGCGAAACATTGTTAACGTTGGTTTAGTATTTTATAAATTTAAATTGATAAGGACACGAAAGTAGTATTACATTAATTATTGATTTAAATCATGTCGAACAGTGTAATACGTATCATACAAAGAAAGGTCTGGCTCAAATTGTGATAAATCCGGCTGGGTCGGTTCCGCAACATTTGAGGTTGAGGCATTAGTTGTCTGGTTAGTTGATTGTTGTGATGAAAACGGCATTCTGCAATTGTCTCGGTTGTGTCCACTATCACCGCATCTAGTGCAGCGTGTAGGCGGTACCTGCTCACCCCTTGACGGTATCCTTCTAACAAGTTTTGGTCTCCCAGCCTGCCTTTTATTGAGCAGTGGAGGATGTAGGTTTATGAGATCTGAAGGTAAGTCCCACATATTTTTGTTGGGCACGGGGTTTATAAAACCGCTATACGTCGCAAGGTAGGTTTCACTAGTGAACCAATTCAACGCCCACTGGCTTGAATCGGTAAGCCTTAGGAATCTGGAAACTGCAATTGCGTGGCCACATGGCAACCCGGAAAGTTGCCATTTACGACAATCGCATGTCATTTCTTCAGTATCAACTATGTTAACGTTTTGTTTATGATCCTCAACCCCAAACCGGTATTGTGTAATGCCCTGTACCTGCCACGTCGAGCACTTTGCCATCCTATGAAGTATTTTCTTCTCTGCCCACGGCGTAACCCTGTGCTGGAGTTTTTCTGTTTAAAAAAACTCGTACAATTAATAAATATTTTAAAAGTTGGTGCAGTTGCTGTAGGAGAGTTGTTTACCTGCTTCCTTACGGCGTTTGAAGAACCAGTTTTGAACACTTGCACGGAAGAAATCAATAAGCATGACCACCGGAAGTTTACGCGCGTGACGGGAAAGCGAGTTGATGGACTCTGCGCTGTTAGAGGTCATGATGTTGTATCGATGACCCGAGAAGCCGGCTCTTGTCCATTTGCTTTTTTCCACCTCTTCCAGATACTCATACACTCGTGGCGCCGCCCGTTGAATCTTGCCGTACCAGTAATGGAACTGATGTTCCGTGTTGGATTTGCATGCCTTCCAGAACAAGAAGGCAATTTTTTTGTGTTTGTTAGCCTTCAGGTTCAAATTCATCTGCAGATGATGACAGCACAATACATGGTACGATTCTGGAAATACGTCTCGTACGGCTAGCTCAATAAAGGCAGCTCGGTCAGAAACAAATGTATAGGTCTTGTGCGGGATGCATGCACGTAGTTTCTCAAGAAACCACCTCCAAGATTGACCACTCTCGGTTTTGCCTATCCCATACGCTAATGGAAGGATCTGGTTGTTACCGTCCATTGCAACCGCCAGGAAGTTGGTGCCCAAGTACGTTCCTTTAAGGTGCGCCGCGTCTACTATAATTAATAGGCGAAGGGTGTATGAGAAGCTTCGTAACGATGGCCCAAGAGCAACAAACAACATTTCAAACCGAGAACAGTCATCCGTAAGTATTTCAGTGACAGTACCGGGGTTTGCCAGCTTAAGATAATGACAGTAACCAGGAAGGTCGGCGAAAGAATCAGCATGCGTGCCGTGTAGTTGTTCAAGTGCATACGCTTTCCCTCTCCAAGCCTGGGAGTAAGATATGTTACATTTATAACGTTCATTAACGTCTCTTACTATATCACCCCCCGATAAACACGACTTGGGTCTTGTAGTTGGCCTTTTAAGATATTCGCCATCACCTTCTTACCCGCGTTGCGCATTGTAGGATACATTTGCGTTCTTGAACAGGTGTGTTGGTCTTTGAGCGTAAGTACCATGAAAGACGGGTTATCCACGCCGGCAATGTTTTTGGCCTTGAGTTCCCAGGCACAGTCTTTTGATGTGCACTTAGCCTCGAACCTTTTTTTGTTAGAAGTGCTGACTCTGTACTCGAAGCACTCCTGAAGGCATTTCATGCCTAGCTGAACCTTTAGTTCGTCCTTACTATCAAAAAGCTGTCCTTCATAAATGCATGATGATGAATTCTGGCTTGAAGACGATGTAGACGACACTACCATTGTGGGTTCGGGAAGGAGGGCTGGCATGCCATGAAAGGTCATGTATGCTGATTCGCTCGGTTGTTTTTGTTGTTCATCCTTGTCATCCCCATCTTCTGAATCTCCGAGATCACAAGCTGGTTCGGCGAATGGGTTATTGTTAGGGTTATTGGAAGGAGGTCTTTCTGAACTGCCGATAATTTCAGGTTATAATACTGATGGTTGCGTGGGTATGGTTTGTTGTTCGGAAAAGTATTGGTTTCTAGCATAGTCTACGGGGACATTGAAAAACGAACCCGTATTTAGGTGCTGATTTTGAGAATTGGGAGGACATGTATCATATTCAAACTGTTTTTCATAGGCGTTAGTTGGTTTAGAGCCATCATAGACGGAATGTGTACTGTAAACAACGTTACAGACTTATCGGAGGAGCGGCTTTGTACGTACTCCACGAAAACACTTACATCATCATCGTCACATATATATAACGGAGAATCGTATTGTGGGTCTTCGTATGAGAGCATGATGTTGTTACCCGAGCCACACTTTCTACACATGAATTGAAACAGCTCCTTAAACGTTACCACCGTAGGAACCTTTGCCACACGTCTAATTAGGTTGGTTGAAATATAGTTGTGAACACCATCAACCAATTGCCACTCACCGCCAGTTCGGTATGAAAATTTAATTGTAGGAACGGAAGTACTCATGATTGAAAGAAATTAAAATGATGTTCTTAAACAGATTTACTTTGAAAGACTTATGAAAATAGAAACCTGTCTAATAGTATTTAAATAAGAGAAAGACTTACGGTTTAGGGGTGAATAAATGTGTGAATGTGACGAGTCATCTTTTAGGGGCGAAACACTGTGTAACGTCTGCTTTTTCTGAAAGAAAATGCAGTTGAAAGCGACTACTCATCTTTTAGGGGCGAAACACTGTGTAACGTCTGTATATATACATCCTTATGTAGGAGTTGTAGCATTGAAAAAAAAACGTACCAATCTGAAATTACTAAAAAATAATGGATTGTTTGAAAAAAAGAATGCTTGATATTAAACTAGAATATCAAGCCTTGTACGACGAACATTGTACATTAAAAGGACAACACGAGCAAGAAATGGATGAAAGTGTAATTCTTGATCCGGTAAATCTAGATGAACACGGTCATCCATGGACAGGAGAGTCACAAGGTAGCAGTAGTAACAACACCTGGTTCATTCTTAACGAAATGAAGTACAAGCTTGATTGCCTAACAAAAGAATACCAACAGTTGAATAAAATGATGCACACCCCTGAAGAACAGCCTAATGAAGAAGCACATGAGATTGACGAAGAAGTCCAGCTACCCCCGGTTAATTTGGCTGAAGATGTCTACCCATGGAATGAGAATTCCAAGGCAGCTACTGCGGAAGAGTACTACTTGAATGGCGACGTTGGAGTAACGGAGGATATCTACAGAGCATTTTGTGTCATAAAGTGCTTAGATGATTTGAGGTGCACGAGACATTTTTGGGGAGTCCTTCTAGGAAAAGAACCCAATTCTAATTTGTGGGAAACAGTAAGCATTGCCAACTTTATAAATTGATAATCATTGTTAAATAATATAATAATGACTTTCTTTTATTTAACAGCACTTGAACGTTTGGACTACATGGATGATGAGTCTCGTGAAACGTATGGAAAGTGGTAGTGCAGCACCATCGATAAGGTTTTCGATACTGCCTGCAAGTTTTCATAATCAATTAGGGCTAGGAGATCTCGACGAGATGCGCAAGTATGATGGGAGTACACCCCTACATCCATCTTTTACAGATACAGACGTGGTACTCATGCCTATTCGTTTGAGAGATGATCACTGGTTCCTGTACTCAGTTAACCTTAATGACGGTGGCAAAGTAGTGATCTATAACAGTGATAACATGAACACCAACGACGAAGACATGGAAATCCGTATTATTAACATCACAAATACGTTCCTTACCTTTTTACGTAGAATAAACTACTTTTGGTTAACCAGGAGGCCGAGTATACAAATCAAACGCTGGTCTTTTGCAAAAGTGTGTCAGCAAAGTCGCCGTTCTGGGAATTCTGCTGTGTTTGTATGAGTTTATATACCAGCTAATTCGTAACAAACCCATGGTTAATGATCCAAACGAGGACTTGGACGAGGCAGCCAACAAATTCAGACATGGCATGGCAAAACATTTGTATAAGATGCGTGTAGCCTAATTATGTAATAATACGGTTGAATAGACTGTTACCTTTTGTAACAAAATTATATTATTAAGGCTCAATTTTATGTGGTTGAATTACTAGCGCGTCTGTATTTTAAGAAAAGATAAGGATGACAGCGAATAGCCATATTTTTCATAAACTTTGACAGCGACAAGTCATCTTTTAGGGGCGAAACAATCTTACCAGTATGACTGTATTTCTGGAAAAAAATGAAGATGACAGGGAGTTGTCATCTTTGATAGCGACAAGTCATCTTTTATGGGCGAGACACTGTTCATACTAGTATATATATATATACGTACATGATTTTCTAAATGACATACAATCACTACTTAAAAACTTGGATTTTAATTTGTTGAACTTCTCACCATGGCTAGACGTTGTGGACATGAACATTTCTGGAAAAATAGGTTCAGAAGATGAAGGAACTTTTGATGTAAACTACTACAGTAAGTGTTTTCATATATTTCTACTCTTATTCTTTTTCCTAGACCAATTTCTAAATGATTCTTGCTTTATAACAGTTGAGTTTGATGATCTTTATACACTTAAGATAATTCAGGGAGGACGGTTTGTGGGTAGACAACCTGAAACCGTAACTAACAGCGTGCCGATTACTGTGAACTATGTTGACAATGTTCCAAAGTATGAGTTAATTGCGAGACCAGTACGTACTCTAAATTGTATTTTATGCGAGTTAGGTTACGAGAATTACGCCCCCCGTCTGATAAGGTACTACTACTATGTACCACGTAACCAAGACATGCACAACATGAGAAGGGTCACAACTTCTAAAGAAGCGGAAAACCTAATAAACGATTTAGGGAACACAAGAGTTGCGACAATCTACGAAACAACTACTATCCCTACTCCATATACTCGTTTCCTTTTGGGTTAGGAGGTGTATTTGGTTGTAATTTCCATTTAGACTTATGCTAGTCAGGATGATCTCTTGTTGTTAGTATGCTCTATTTGATGTTAAATAAAGTTGTGGAATGCACTATAATTTAAAATTTACATGTTCAATAACAATTCACTGAACAATACTATCAAAAAACATAGTAGTCATCTTCTCACGATGACTCTTAACGGATACATGAGGAGAATGGTGGAATTCTTCATGTGAGAGGTCTGCTCCATGTGTTAACAACTCAAGGAACCAACATACAAACACCCCGCAGTCCGAGCTGTTTTGCTGTTGTGGTGTTCTCCTAAATGGCCCCCACCATAAAACACGACCCTGCGCTGTTCGACTTGGGTGTTTGTCATACCAGTTGTGTTCCTCTAGCTTTTGATAATAATAAGCATTAAGAATTGTAGCAACATCGTCGCACCACCCTCGGGGAAACGCCACCTGTATCATGCTGTATAATAAGAAATAGAAGTTAAATATGACATTATCTTTAAAAGAATCACTAAAACCATAAGTGTTAAAACTTGAGTTTGAATTATACATACCTGTCGTAATAAATCAACTGCCAACGGGAGAGGTCTAAGACGAACAACACCCAATGATATTCATTATAATTAACAGGTAGCATCACCTGAAAATAACAAAGTTAAGCAAAGTATTTCGTAAATGTATTATTAACCACAAGTACCACTCGTGTAGAATATTCATACATATTCAACGTCCACTAGATCCGGCCACATGTCGTAAGCCTGTACACCACGTCTGGGTGTCCTACCATGTAACATTTGCTCCATAAACGTGGGGGGCATTATTGTATATTTTGCGTCAGTCGTCCGTACCCGCATTAGGTGGGCGACCCACAATTCTATATGCTGCAAATGATTAATAACATATTAATGAAACAATTAAATTACAAAATAACTATAAAAATATATAGATCAGGTTTATAACTTTAAGAACTTACTTCAGAGGACAGCCACCCGGACGAACTTTCATCAACACCCAGAAGACGCGCCCAAAAATTCCTACTACAGCTTACGGTAGAGTACAGCTGACTACTCGCGCAAAAATTCTCTGGTAGCGACCTGTACCATTTCATAACATCTTCCACAGATGTTGCCCTTCGTCGTTGGCCACGTCCCCGCTCCTGTGTGTACGGGGAACGTAGGGCCGCAGCCGGTCTACTCTGTCGCTGTTGTCGCCTTTGGGCAATAGGTAGATTGCCCGATGTAGAGCATTCTCCGACAAAACGTGTCGGAGCCTTCTGATGTGGCATGATCCGTTCCAAAACAAATCAATAAATTTTTTTACTTAACTAGTCATACTCAAATTCACTATAAAAAATCATACCGTCGGCTCCTCCTGCTGCTGGTTTGTATCAGCCCCATCTAAATGTCCCGAATGTGACTGTGAATACATAGCGTTTCAAAAAGTTTTAACACCAACAAACTTTTGATACATACTATAACTTAATTTATTTAATAAGCATCGTTACCATATTTTCATTGGCGGTAGGCATCATCGGGTGGGTGCCCGCAATTATATCCTCATACTGCCTCTGAAATAGTTAAAAATACACGCAAATTACCAATATATTTCAAAACAAACTTTGTTCAAATATACATATTATATGAACATACCGTATATTGAGCTTTGATACTCTCGACCATCTAAGCTAGCTCCTCCCGCTTTGCGCATTCATACTTGTACTTCTCTTTTAGCACATCTAGTTCTTCCTTTGTGTTACACCAAATTGTTTGCATTAAGCTAAGTTTTTGGTCTTGCTCTTCAATACGGGCTAATAGCTTATTAAACGAATCGATATTCAAACCATCACTTCCATAAACCGGGATTCCCTCTTTTGGTGGGGAACGCTCAGGAGTATTCATATGGAACTGCGGTGTCGGTGCTCTCTCCTCTTCATGCCCAGGGACCTCGACGCCATCACCGCCTTCAAAGAATGGCAGACTTGCAACCCACCAAGGCTGTCTCTGCTCACGATCCGTGGGAGTCAAGTAGATCGGTGCATAAGCGGGCTTTGGATGGTCACAGTTAAATGTTATTGATTAAATAATTAATAATCGTGTATAAAATACAAGGAGACAGAAAAAGTATAAACACTAACCTCAGAGCATTTGGCGAATATATTCATCAACTCATTCGAGTACAACCTACCAGGGAATTTTCCAATCGCTCCGCATCTTGGAATCGATCCATCATTGGATATCAACCTGGTAACGGCCGGGAATGTCGCGAAAATCCAACACTAAGTGTAAAAAAATTGTATCAGAAAATGTAACTAAGTTCATCATATATTTACATTACAAAAGCTAAAAAAATATTATCATACCTTAAGGACCCAAATCGGCCCGTAAATAGTGTATTTTGGCACCTCATTTCCAGCAGTACGAACAGCAGCAATCTGCAGTCTTCGCTCGTTTATGGCGTCGTACAGTTTATCATACGTGTACGTCCATAAATACGACCCCCATGCGAATCTATTCCATGACCGCGGGATGTCGTCAAGCAGATGAATCACACCCGTAGCGATGAACCACTCTGGTCTCGCCCCTATAAAACCTTTGTACAGCATGTACAAAAGTGCTACTCGAACAACGTCATCATCCCCATGATTGTTAAAATCCGTCTCTGAAGCCCAAAGACGACCTATGTGGGCCACACGCAGCCGGGAGGATATCTGCTCGTTGAAGACACGCCTCATAAATGGCGTGTCGGGAGCACGGTCGTCTAACGTGTACGGCCCGAAACTGAATCCTGTCAACAAACAGAATTCCCTCCGCCCAAAACTTACGGGATTACCCGCTACGTTGAAATGTAAAGTTTCATATTCGTTTTTACCGACGCTAACTTGGGTACACAACAAATAGTGTATCAGCAACGGATCATTTTGCCCCGCCTTAATATTTAAAAACGGCGCAAAACAAGTTTGATTAAATAAGTTAAGACTTTCTTGTCTTAACTCAAGACGGTGTTTAATTTCTTCCTGCCCGATTCTCATCCGGTTACGACAGGTAAGGTTCGCGTGATAAATTTCCTATAAATAAATAAATAAACATGAGATTAAATAATTCAAAATTATTCTATTTTATGACCCTTTAATTAATGAAATAATAGTTTAATTATAAGTCTTCCATTTATTTTTATAAATGGAAATTATTAATACAATTTTTTAATATTCAAACTATAAGCATTCAAGTTTTATACATTTTTTAATATACATGAAAACTTAAAAAAAATACAATTTTTTTTGAAAACTTAAAAATTGATTTTTTTGTTATACACTTAATTTTTTAATATTCAAACTATAAGCATTGAAGTTTTATACATTTTTTAATATACATTATAACTTAAAAATAATACAATTTTTTTTGAAAACTATCAAATTGATAAAATCTAAGTTTCATTTGTACGTAAAATAAATAAATAAAATAGAACATCAAGTTTTAAGAGAATAAACAAATTTACACTAAATAAAAATACAGCAGCAAAGCGCGTTGGCACATTTCTAGTTTTATACTATAATACAATTTTTTTTTTCAAACTTCGAAATTAATTTGTTTGTTATATACCTTTTTTTCAAACTCTCAAAAATCGTAAAAATTAAAAATAAAACATTTTGAATAATTAACAACTTATTTTTAAAAAAATAGAATTTAAATTATAATTAACAACTTATTTTAAAAAAAATAGAATTTGCGCATAATTAGTGATGAATACACTTTTCTTTTTACCATATATATATATATACTAAAAAATACAAAGAATCAATTTACCATATATATAGTGTTGTTGAGTAGAACTGACTTTTCTTTTTATTTTTATTAGCAATTATACGGATTGAATATTTGAAAGTTTACCATAATTAACATTTCATTTAACTTTTAAAGATTTATTAATGAGACGTTAGGGGTATTATGGTATTTTTAACTTACTTAAAAATTAAGAGATTTATATATGTAAATGCATTATAAGATGGTATAGATATCAACTTCTATTAACAATATATCAATATTGACCTAATAAGTATATGAAATAAGGTAATAATAAGCAACAACAGTTAACTAATAACATTAATACAACATAATAACACAATAATCCAATTTTTTTTAAACATACGTTTAAATAACATTCAAAATACTGAAAACATGTACAAAAAAATTACCTCGTTTAACATGGTTGAAATATAAGAAATGAGTGTTCTGGCCGGAAAATATTGAACTCGCCGGAAAACTTGAGTTGCTCTCGCCGGAAAATATGGAGGAAAATATGGCCGGAGAACTTGATTTTCTCCATTACGATGCCTTCCCTTCTCCTTTTAAGCAAAATATAAGATTCCCCCATCACATCTATAAGATTACGCATCAAATCCATCAGATTCACCTGGCACATTTTTCGAGAACAATATTCGGAAGAACTCCCGTGAATCACCATAATCGATCTCAGTTTCGCCCTTGGCACATTTTTCGAGACTATGGGGGGGAAACTAAGGGTATAGGGGCGAAACTGTGCGCAAAAAACGAGACATTGGCACCCGTGACCAGCACAAAAATCGAGAGAGCCAAGGGCGAAACTGCCCCTTTTAGGGACGAAACTGGCCAAAAATATCCACGTGTCAGTCATTTATTGGGGGGCGAAACATGGGGCGAAGCTGAGTATATCGGGGGCGAAGCTGATGCTCATTTTCGTAATTTGACTTTTTTTAGCTTGTTTTCGCGAATGTATAAGGTATGTTGCTTATTTAGGAACCTCTCTCACACATCTCCGCTCACGCACGCGATAGGGGTCACAAGAATGTGACCGTGAGCTCTCCTTCACGAAGCCAAGTGATGGTCCTCACCTTATTTCAATCTCGTGAACAACCCTCATATGGCCGCATCCGTGATGGATGCGATCAGTCTAAACCAAGACTACAATTAAAATCTTTTTGGGTTTTTATATTTATGCAAACTAAAAACTATTAAGAAACATAAACTACTTTAAAATTGAACTTTAAGAATGAAAAACAATAATAACGAGATGAAATAACCTTTTCAACTACTCACCAAGTTACGTAAACAATTTATAATTTATATCATAAACCGTGTTTATCATGCACATGATATTTATTCAACTATTAATAGTAAATCCAACTTCTTAGCATAATCCATGTATACGAGTACGTATATCAAATCAACTGTCTTCTCTTCGTCCTGCACTATGTAACGACGTGTTTCCCTTGATATTTAAAACCCTTGACATTTTAAGAAATTATTGTTACCAGTGTTGCTACTAATAGTGAACATTGGTTTTTGTATGAAATCACGAAATTAATTAGAGGGACCTGATAGGCAAATTAGCAACGTGTGTATAAAATTCAGAAACCCTTGGCTACCTTTAATACTCCTAATTAATGGAAAAATGCATGCATGAAATCTGGGAAACTTGGAGCATTCAAATGACTTGGTAAACTACTGAAGATGCCACAATGTGACCGTTAGTCACGAATCACGATATCGAGCTGGAGGGCTGAGAGCTCTTTTAGGCTTTGGACTGGATTGCCCAGTTCGTCGGGCTGGAGCATAATTCTGCTGGACCAAAGACGTATCAGAGAGTAGGGGCCATACGGCCGAGATCATATCGTGGGAGTACAAGCAAATAAATCAACCATACGGAGATCAAATCAGTACGCATATATCTGGTTTTATTGTATGCATCTTGTAAGATAGTTGGCCATGGGTATAAGATATGTGTTGATGGGTATTTAAATGTGTAAGAAGTTAAATGGGTTTGGTTATGAAACTAAATGGTAGATTGTGTATGATTGCATATGGCGTGTCACTACAAGATACGATATTTGCAATTATTTAGGCACGACACTTAATAGGAATCACATATCGTCAGTAAAACGTCAACGCTATAACATCATCAAAATTAATAAAAAAAGAAAAGAAATATACTTTTAGGGACGATAAATGTCATCCCTAAAGGTTTTGAGTAAAATTGTTTTAAACTTTTAGGGACAAGATTTATGTTGATCCTAAAAGTTATTTTCTTTTCTTTTTAAATTCGATTTGCAGCTCTGCACGTCCTTTTTTGTCGTCCCTAAAATTTTTTTTTATTTTTATATTAATTTAAAATATTTTTTTATCAACCTGTATAAAACAAAATAAATAATATATAATTAATTGTCACAAACATTACCTAAAACCCAAAATTTGTAATTAAAGTTATAATTTGCATACATTAATAAACATGCTAGTCAATTTAATAAACCTACCAGTTAGATTAATAAACATAGGAGTCAAGTAAATCTTAATTATCAAATTGTTCATCGTCATCTTCTTCTTCAACAACATTAGAAAGTCCACTCGTTTGCCCTGAACCATTTTGCAAGTTTTGAAGCATAAGTTGGTGTTGAAACAAATGTGGGTTTTGTTGAGCTTGCATTTGCATAAGAAACTCTACTTGTTTTTTTTAAGTTTCTTGTTCACTGGATTTTTGAGCAAGTTCCTCTTGGTTTTGCTTTAATTGTTCTTGTAAAGTGTCAGATTGACTTTGTTGCACAAACCCTCCACGTAATGGTTGAGAAACTGTTGATCGACCCTTAGCCAGCAATTGTCCCCGTCACGATAATGCCCACGGCGTGTTTCAAGTACCTCTTCAAAGACTTCTTTATCACTCTTTGATGCATCTAAAATTTGAACATGCTGTATCTTCTGAAGGGTTTTGATCTGACCAAACCACCCTAAGACATAAACTGGTCTAACCCTGGGTTTGATACTACTGGTTCAATCCTAAAGCGGAACTGGATTGAACACAAACCCCTAAACCCTAAAAGGGTTAGGATCTTTCTAATGATCATATCAATTTCTTATCTACAATCCAGATGAAAGGTTAAGAAAAATAATACCTCTTGTGATCTTGGGATCACCACTACTGCACTACCAACGAAGTAGCTGCTAGACCGCTGCTGGAATTACCCGAAAATTACACACTGCCGTGCTTGTGTGTGTGTATTGCGTGAATCGCAAAAGCCGAAAGGCTTTTGCCTCTCTTGATGTCGACGCAAAGGGAGAGAGAGGGGGAAGGAATGAGACTAGGGTTTCTCTTGTTGCAAATTAAATCACTTAGGGATAAATGAGCCTTTTCTAGGTTTAAATACTTAAACCTTATCCAAGCCCAAACCCGTTCAATTTAAAGCCCATGACTTTAATTGAAGTTTCATTCCTTGCAATTTGACCCCCTGGACTTTACTAGTTATGTTGGTCCCGAATGAATACTACAACAACAAATGTTTGTAGAGGGGGGGGGGGGGTTGAATACAAACTTTAGCAATTTAAAGTTTAAGAGACACACGGTTTACTTTTATATAATTCTTATTGATGTGAATCAAGAATTACATGAACTAGATGCGGAAAATCTAAGTTCAATAAAAGGTAGCAACTAAATTTGTCTAACACATAGACTAAGCTAATCTTAAACAACTTATGTCTAAGATGTTCAACACATGAACAAGTTTGTAATACTGAAAGTAAAATGCTTAACTCTTCTAATTCTCAACAAATGAGATTTCAGTATTCAACTCTATCTATTCGCATACTTAGCATGTTTCCATGCATGAGTATATATAAGCAAGGTGTCCGGGTTGATGAAGAGGAGAAAGAAACAAAGGTACTTGGTTCAATAATATTATAATAGATAAAGTTAGTGGGTGAAAGGTAAGTTAACTTTATACACAAAGTGTGCAAAGTGAACATAATTTTCAGTAAGGTATTTACCCACTATCTATTATTATATTATTAAAGTACTACCTTTATATCTTGAGAAAGTAAACTTCTCCTTCCATGCTTGTGCTTTAATCAACACCATGCTTTTTGAAGACTTGACTTAACCAAGTATAGAGTTGCCAGCCATACTTAGTTGTTGAAGCATATCTTCGAGATCTTCTCTTCTAAAGTATCTTTCTCCTTTTCCAGAGGATAAAGATCTATCCTTTTTGTTTCTTTGCAGATCCAAAAAGTGCTATGTACTTTTACAACGAGAGATCTAAGGCATAATAGAACAACACATGTTCTGCCTTTGACTTAAGAAAATATTACACTGAAAAACTATTAGCTGATTAAAGACTCAGCTAACAGACACTGAACAGCTAACATAATTTTGCTCAGCTAAGGACAATTGTAAAAGGCTCAGCTAATTAGATCTGCTCAGCTGATCAAACTGATAAGCTAATCAATATAATTAGGGTAAAAATAATAAACTAATCAAAACAAACTCTCAGCTGATCCCAAGGGCTCAGTTAATCATTTTAGTATGATCAGCTTATTAAGACAAGAATGAATAAGTGTAGAATACCTTATCTGACATGTGGGAGGCATCAGCTGACCAATGATATACTGTCAGCTGATCCTTGACTGCTCAGCTGATCCTTGAGGAACCCTCAGCTGATGGTTTGCAACATCAGCTGATGCTTTGTAGATGCATAGCTGATGCTTCTTGACTTGACTTTTCTTCTTAGCTGATCTTCCTGAAGCTGGTCCTTTGGCTGATACTTTGTGTTCAGCTGACACTTTGGCTCGTCAGCTGACATTTCTTACTTAGAAATTCTTTAAGTCTAATATAAAAAGCAACACATGTTTTTCATTAATCTAAGACCAAAACATAATATGTGGTTTTGTTAACATCAAATTCTATTTTAATTAATAGACAGGTTTGATATTGCTATCTCCCCAACAAGTTAATTAATTAACTATTAATTAACTGGTCCGTTAAATATTAAACTTAATATTTAATTTCCCTTTAAATAACTATTTATTATTTATTTATCTCTCAAATAATTAATTCCACTGATTAATTATTTCCACATAGATATTGGTAAATTCAAAACTGTTCTAATTGGGTGTGTAGCAGTGTGACCCTTTAGTCTATTATAACAATGGACACAATGTACCCATTAATTATGTCTGCACATAATCTAACAGACTCCCACTTGTGCAAGATAAGTAATAGTTACTGTACAATGTTAGCATAAGGAGGTCCCTAGCCAGACACTAAGAATAACTAGGTTATAAGAACTCTTATACCCCAAAAAAATGTGTGATAATGTAAAATCTCATAAAACAACTGTTTATGAGCTATTCTATCATAAACTAACTGTTCATGAGCTAACTATCATAAACTACCTGTTTATGAGTGGGTACGGTTATAAGGTTTGTCCCTTGCAACACGATATTTCAATTTTGAGCATGAGCATGGAGAGTATCAGCTCAAAATCTCCAGAATTATTTCATGACATACTTGATTTTAAAAACCGCGTCATAAATGACAAAGAACAGATCAGTTCGTTTAGGCACTGACGTGCACTTACCAGTTTTTAATCAGTCAAGGGGCCCAGAAATATCTCTCCTAAAAAGAAGGTGCAAATACCTTTTTGCATATTTGCATTTGGCAATACGGCTCCCACTGAATCTAGATACGCCCCCTTATGGCCACCCTGTTACGGCGTGGCGTTAGGACGTACTAAGGAGACAACAGTTACCGCATCCCAAACCAAATACCTCAGGTTTAAGGATAACCTATGTGATAAATACTTTTGACACGAATCCACTAAGTATTTTTCATGGTGGGTCAATCCAATATTCATAACCCTAACTAATATCCGTCAATTTTGGTTCGCAAAAACCTTTTGCAACTATATTCGATATGTCTTCGAATCTACCCCAAAATTACGATGACTTTACAACCCTATCAAGGTTCCCACCACGATAAGTAGTCACGGATGATGTTTTGAATAAACCAAGTTTATTCTTGGATGAACCAAAACATACAAAATGGTGAAGAACAATGAAACTAATTTCTGCACCCTCTATATTCCACCCTGGAATAAAAATGCATAATTTCTACCATTTCATTGACTCAATTCATAGCGTTTATCTGAATTACTTATTATTTTACATTGTAACTTATCACGGATTACAAAGAAAATAATATGCCTATAAACCCAAAAATTCAAGACTAGTACCTTGAAGCACTCCTTCTTGGTTTTTCTAGAAATCGTCTTCGCAACCTTAAAACAATTCCAGACTTACTTATTTCACAAATTCCTTAAACTTGGAGAACCGGAAATAACTCCAAAGTTTCTGAGTTTATAAAATAATCCCCTTGTAATTAAAACTTTAATTACACTTGTAGATAAATCTTACTAGATTCATACCCTTTTTGAAACGATAAATCCATTTACACATACTTGTAAACTTAAGATTAGATCCCCAGTGTACACTAACACTTATCTAATTTCATTACTAAGGATATCAAAAAATATCCTATTTTATCATTTCTAACGTTAATCAACTACCAACATTAATTATTTTGACTTTTGAACCCTTTTTAATCATATATAATTTTATTTAAGTCAAAACTTGACTCAAAAAACTCGCAATGACATCCTTATTGAGAACTTTTCAACAAGTCATGCATTCCTCGGATTAGTTCCTTTTCAAGAACCTTTTATTTTAGATCACTTCCAAAATCATCCGACATTTATATACTTTAAAAGTTCATACTTGTATTTATCATACTAGTTAGATCAACCTGGATAACTTGATAAATACACTAGTCAGGTGCTCCCACTATCTTTTATGAAAAAGTGCATTACCTTAAAACAACCTTTTAGACTCAGTCAATCCTTGACTAATACGCCTAAAACTTGTGTTTTGAACACTTGCTCTTAAAACCAGTTTTTGTGAGAAATTTAATCGTTTTATGAAACCAGAACTTAGATCTCTCATATACCCACCTTTCCAATTACGGAAAGTGGTTTCATTAAACCCAAAACACGATTACAAGTATGAAACACTTGTAAGGGTATTTTAAATTTCTTTGCTTAAAAACATTTAGTATAAAACAACATTGATCATAATAACTAGGGATAACAAAAAACCCCGTACCCGATGGGGAACCCGTTCTCTGACCCCGATTTGACCGGGGAATCCCCGACTTGACCGGGGATGGGGATGGGGACGGGGATTCCCCGAACTTAGAAACGGGAATGGGGGCGGGGATGGAGATACCTCAGTTCCCCGACCCCGACCCCGACCCCGAACCTGATCATATTATATATATATATATTATATATATATATATATATATATATATATAATATTTAAAGTAAAATTTCTCATATAAATATGTCGAATCTAACATTTTTTTACATTAATATGCATATTAATAAGATTGATTTTTGTTTGAATACAATTTATAAAGCATAGAGATCGAACGAAAAAACTAATATGATGAAATTACTAATATAGTTTTTGTAAAAGTATTATAAGCGTCTTTCATGAACATATATATTAGAGAAATTATCTATTTAATCTATATTGTTATGTGTATTATAAAATGAATAAGTAAATATATGATGTCTTTTATAAAAAACATTGCATATCTAACAAAACTATTAAAATACTAGATTGATTACATTTTGATAACCCGTTGGGAGGGTTAAGTTAGATTTGTAATTCTAGTTTTGTATGAAAATTCTGATGTATATTTATTTAAAAAAATCGATTTTGTAGATGGAGAAAATCCCCAATTCCCCGCGAGGATCCTCGAAACCCGACGGGGATGGGGATGGGGATGCAAGTCAATTCCCCGGTGGGGATGGGGGAGGGATGGGGTCTGGGGTGGGAAACGGGGATGGGGATGGGGATGGGAAGAGTGATCCCCGATACCCCCGACCCTGTTGCCATCCCTAATAATTACTATTATAATCACTTTATACTTTCTTAAATTTTTTGTCCAAAAACTTTCATCTACAAATAATAACTATTATTTCTTATCTAATCACGTTCAATGCCTTGAACATTCATTTTTCATAAAATCCTTAAATACTTGTAAATTAGAAAGACTTTCTAATTTCATAAACACAACTTGTTTATCTAAGTATTTATATATTGTGAATAATGTAATTACAACAATTATTGCATAAGATCACTATGAATCACCTATTAAGTCAAAACTTGACTTATTAGTAACCTTTAGTGTAACACCCTCTCTACCGACATAGACTAATGAGGTAATTAGTTAAGTTAATTTTGGGAATTAATTTGATAATGTGAATTATTTGTGAATATGTATTAATTGATAATTAATTGTGATAATAATGTGTCTTATTATTTATTAGATAAATAATTTAAACAATAATAAAATTGGGTTAGTGGGTGAAGAGGCCGGTTTTGGTGGAGTTAGTCACAACACACACAAACATTCCTCATTACATGCAATTGAACAAATAGTGTGTGTGTGTCTGTGGAGCTCTCGGCCTAAAATCACCAAAGAAGGACATCATCTTCATTTCATCAATTGATAATTGAATTCTGATTTGTCAAATCTAGAAGGTTAGAACACTGATTGGTGATTGTGAATTTTTGTTTAACTTCGAAATTATTTCTTGAATATGTATGAATTCTGAATGAATACATGAATATGATGATTTGATGATTATAGGTTGTTGCATGTTAGAGAATTATATAAATTTATGTTCATTACATGTTTATATGATTTCTGGAAACCTATTTCTTTTTGCATGCTTAAAATCAGAAAAGAATTGAAGTTAAAATTGATTTTATGCAAGAACTTATGAATTAATCGGAATTGGATATGAATTAATCGAATTTATGTTTTCCGAATAAATTTGGTCGGAATTGATGTTAATTCTGAATAAACAGTTAGAATTTCTAATGAGTTCTAGACATAATACTCGGAATTGGACAATTGCCCTTACTCGGAAATTGTATGATCGGAATTTATAATTATTCGGAATAGAATAACTATCTTTACTCGGAATTCTATTTTATCGGAATATGCCTTTGCTCGGAATTGATCTTTAGTCGGAATATGCATATGCTCGGAATTTAACTATGATTTCATCTGAATTGATGTTAATCGGAGTTGCCCATTGCTCGGAATTGGATATATTCGGAATTGAACAATTCACTCGGAACTGGACTTATTCGGAATTTCCTTAACATTCAGAATTGTGATTTATTCGGAATTAAGAAGGGAAACACAATGTTAACCGGAATTGATGGAATATCGCATATAATGCCCTTGCTCATTCGGAATTGAGAAGACCATCCGGAATTATGACAATTCCGTATGATATATCCGGAATTTGGAATTTTTAGAATTTCATTGATAATTCAGATATGATATACTGATTTTCTATATATCTGTGATATATGTGATATTCATGTGATGTACGAATAAATATGATATTTATCAGGATACTGACTTGTGTTCACTTAATCTCAGGAACTGAGAAGACTCAGTGAATTAGTCAGCCGAGTGTGATCCATCAGTGCAGACTGTGGTGAGTGGATTTATATCCTGATTGTACAGGATATAACATCTTGATTGATTATGTGCTCATTTGGATATGTATACATGTTATTTTTGGAGGTCAGCCGTGACAGTTTTGTAGGCTGGGCTTGTTGCTTGGGGATTTACAGTATCTGATCTTGAGATGCATTTGTTGTACTCGAGGGTGCTGATACTGTTGTCCATGTTAGCAGGGCTATCGGTAAACCTATGCTTTGGCCGGCATTTGGTTGTAGGTGGTTGCAACACCGCCGGTCCTCTTGGAATTGAGCTTGATTGCTTGTTAGGCTGATAGCCCTGTACTTTGTTAAGATATTTGTTCCCTCACTTAGCTTTGTGCTAATTTCCCACTAGATTGCCAAATGTTAAGTTTTGTACTTGGATAAATGAAAAACATGTGTTGTTTTTCATGTTAGACTTAAAGAAATATGAAAGTAAGAAATGACAGCTGAAGAACGAAAGTGTCAGCTGAGCACTAAGTATCAGCCAAAGGATCAGCTTTAGAAAGATCAACCAAGAAGAAAAGACAAGTTAAAGAGTGTCTGCTGAAGCATCATCTGAGGGTCCAAACCATCAGCTGAGGGTTATTTCAAGATCAGCTGAGCAGTCAAAGGATTAGCTGAGTCAATCACTTTGATCAGCTGATACCTTCCATCTGTCAGATAAGAGACAAAAAGGATCGATCTTTGTCCACTGGAAAAGGAGAAAGATACTTTAGAAAAGAAGATCTCGAAGATATGCTTCAACAACTAAGTATGGCTGACAACTCTATACTTGGTTAAGTCAAGTCTTCAAGAGGCATGGTGCCTTTTAAAGTACAAACATGGAAGAAGAAGTTTACTGTCCCAAGGCTAAAAGGTAGTACTTTAATAATATAATAATAGATAGTGGGTTTATATCTTACCGGATAGTACATTTACTTTACACACTTTGTATATAAAGTGAATTTACTTTTCACCCACTAAGTTTATCTATTATAATATTATTAAACCAAGTACCTTTGTCTCCTTCTCATCTGTTGAGAATTAGAAGAGTTAGCATTTTCAATTCCGAATATTTTCAATTCCGAACACATCAATTCCAAACATTTTCAAATTCCGAATTTTTCAAATCGAAATATTTTTATTCAGAATCTTCATCCAAAACACACACAAACACCTTTTTTCACACACTAACTCCACCTTTTTAGATCAAACAATCCCAACTTCATCTTCTTCTTCAACACATCCCTCAAGCTCAAATCTTGAAAACAACCATCAAAAACATTATAAAACTTCAAAATTCAAAAAGATTGTGATTTTCATATGTTGTTATCTGTTCAAGAAGGTATTCATTCTTTGTTATATTCTGATACCTTTCTTGATTCACTCATTTTTTGATCTTTTAAAAGATCGCCTTTCATTTCCGCGTTTCCATCTCAAATCATTCCTTCCTTCTGTAAATTCATAAATTGTATAGAAATAGGAGTTTCTATGTAATATACTCATGGAGTATATATAGGGATATGACTATTGTAATAGCTAAGGTTTTGCACACAATGAAATAAAGAACTATGTGTTTTCATGGTGTTTTTACACATTCTCTCTAGTTCTACTTATGCAATCCTTCATCTATCCGACATATTACTTGAATCACTTGTTATATGGGACTAACACCTTTTATGCTAAATGTTTCAAATCATTTCTTGAACCGTTCATTCATGTGATATTATTTCGGTGATCACAACGCATCATGAGTGAGGGAGTGTAAGCATTTATACTCCTATGGTCTATCCAGAACCGGAAGGACCTGCCCCAGGAGCTCACCACAATCTAGAAAGAGATAGTAAGGGTTACTTACTAGGTCATCTAGGTGAGCAGAATCAGTTATCATGGGATACTGATTGGTGTGTAGAGGTAAAATGAAAATGAGAGGGGTGGAACAGGGGATGGGGTGCATCTTATCAACAAAATATCTTGAGCTTACTGTAAAATCATTCTGTGACATCATTTGTCAAAATATTCCCTGATTCTTCTTATCCTCTGATTGTTCAAATCATCCTTGACAATCCTTCTCAACACTGAATTTCTTAAAATCATTCTTGTTGATTGATCACTATATGATTTCTCATCCGGTTGCGAATAATAACAAGTGTCCAAGTGTATCCAATCAGTGATACACACATCAATTTGGAAAGAGAGTTTGAGGGAGAAGTTGAAAAACATTTAGTGTGCTGTGAGAAAGATCCTTACCAAATAGTATACATCTGGGTAGCCAAATCTACTACTGAATCTCATTTGTTGAGATTTGGTATTGAAATAGACATCATGGACCCAGTGATGCAATGCACTAACCCCACCCAGCTACTCAATTATCTCTTAAAAGATAATTGTTTCAACTTCACACGGAGAATTAGCACATTTCTATTGACATCTCACTTGGAGATTGTTGATATTGAAACAAGGAGGACAACTACTTCCGTCCCCAACTTCTTTCAAGAACTTATCGAGTCTAGAGCTAATTGCAATATAAATTTCATTTCTTAGGACACATGATAGAAATATTAAGTGTATCTAGTTTTCGTAACTACCGGAACATCTTGGAGTGATATCTTTTGCGATATTCATGATGATTAGATGGAAATCCTACCAGAATCAACGATATGCCAGTTCTGAACGTAGGTCACACAGTTTATTTAAACTGTTGTGTTAACGAGAATCTATGTGATCTCGGTGTTATCTCGCATGCATTAATCTCCATAACATTGTAGTGACACCATCATTCAACTGAATCTCATGATGAGGGTTCTAAGCTTCAAGTGATTATCTGTTCATGACAAAATCAAATACATGATGTTCATGAAGAATCCTGATCATCATGAGGAGGAGAAATATGAGTTGATTTTGAAGGAAAAAATATCAGTTGATTATGAGGGGGAGAAAAGTTTGATTCTCATTTAGTTGATTTTGAGCTAATCGATCAAGAAATGATGCATTTGTTGAGGGGGAGTCTAAGGGAGCTAAAAGACCATACATGTCAAGTCAAGGGGGAGTAACAAAAAGAACAACTAAAGAAGAACAAAGATACAAAACAACAAAAGTGTTTAAATGAAAATGCAAGAAGTTCTGAAGAACTAAACAGATCTAGAGCCACATTCAAGGGGGACAGAACAAATATTCTTCCTAAATCATTCTGTTTAAATGCTCAAGATCATGTTTGCTGAAAACCACCTCAAGCTAAACTGTTCATACAACCAATGGTTGAATCACCTTAGGTTACTGGTGCAAATCCGAAATTCAAATGAAATTGGATGTTACTGTGTGCTTTAAAGATTCAAGTTCTCATCAAGTTCATAAAGTGAAGACTATTCTTAAAAATTGAAGAGTCTATCTTTCAAGATGAGAAGACATTTTGAAGACATCAAATAAAAGACTGAAGATTCAAAAAGAAATCATTCAAGTCTGGTCTCCTAAAGCTTAAAGAATGCAGCAAGAAATCTGCATATTCATAAGAGGAGATTGTTAGAGCCCATATAAAGCTGAAAAGACAAACAAACATCTTCTATTTTCTATACAAAGGGGGAGATTGTTAGGTTATAAATATTCTATAGAATATAAAAGATATATTCTAGTTAAAGTTTGTATAAAATATACAAACTTAGGGTTAATATTGTAAATACACTTAGGGGTTTATATACTAATGACTAATTAGTCATTAGTAAGGTCTTTGACATAATCACAATATTAAGTGTGTGCTTAATGGTGTTTTAGTATTTTCTCTCTACATTCAAGATTATGTTTCATTGATCTTCATAACATTGTTGATACCTGAATCACTTGGGACAAACATTTACTTTCAGTGTAACAAACTTGTTCATATGTTGAACATCTTAGACATAAGTTGTCTAAGATTAGCTTAGTCTATGTGTTAGACGAATTTAGTTGCCACCTTTTATTGAACTTAGATTTTCCGCATCTAGTTCATGTAATTCTTGATTTACATCAATAAGAATTATATAAAAGTAAACCGTGTGTCACTTAAATTTTAATTTGCTAAAGTTTGTATTCAACCCCCCCTTCCACAAACATTTGTTGTTGTAGTATCCATTCGGGACCAACAACTGGTATCAGAGCAGGTTAGATAATCAATATCTAAGATCTGCTTTGCTTACTCTTCAACTACTTCTACCCCACACTTACAAATGGCCACTACTGTTGCTACTTCAAACAATCTCAACAACAATGGCTCACTATCCAGGTGTCCAATGTTTGATGGTGATAACTTTTCCCTCCGGAAAAGTAGAGTTCATCTTTATATGTCCAGTTTAGATGATGTGATGCTGAAGCTTGTTACAGAAGGTCCTTATGTTCCTTCCTCCACAGTTCAAAATTTTGAAGCAACTGATGCAGCTCCTGCTGTTGAAAGACTGATTATTAAGTCTGTAAATCAGTGGTCTGATCAAGACAAAAGGCTTGTTAATCTTGATGTCTGCACTACCAAATGATGTTTATCATCAAGTTCTCAACTACAAATCTGCAAAAGAGATGTTACACACTCTCACTGTGGCTTATGAAGGTACATAGGAAGTTCAAGAAAACAAGAAGACTCTGTTGGTAAGAGAGTGTGAGTTCTTCTTTGCTCATAAAGGTGAAAGTCTTACTCAGACCTACACCAGGTTTAACTGCCTTGTCAATGATCTCCGAAGGGCATATATTCCCAAGAGCAACAAGGAACTTGTTACTAAGTTTCTAGACTCTCTCCCAGAATCTTGGGATCATTTTATCACTGTGCTAAAACATGGTGAGAAAATCAAGGGTCTGTCACTGGTTTGTATGGAAATATTATGAAGCATGAATAATCAGTAAAGCAAAGGAAGCTCTCTACCAAATAGATGAAAGAAGTTACTAAGGCTCCCACTACTGCTCTTGTGTCTATGGATGTAAGATCCAGAAGTTTTGCAGCAGTGGTGGATGAGTCAAGTGAGGAAGAGGAAGAAGAGGAGACCTCTAAAGAGGAAGAGCAATAGAGGTTTAAACCTTTCTTGAAAAGAAAGGGTGTCAAGAGGTTTGAGAAGAAATCCTTTAAAGGAGAAAAGTCCAAGTTTAAATCAAAGGCTTCTGAAGGATGTTTCTCCTGTGGCAAGACTGGTCACTATGCCAGTGAGTGTAAGTCCAAAGGAAGCACAGGTTTCAAGGGTTCCTCAAGCTCAGATAGCAAGATTGATTATGAAGCTAAGTATAAGAAGCTTCTTGCTGCTGTTCTTGACAAGAAGAAGAAGAAAGCCCAGACCAAGGTGTTGGGTGCTGAAGAAGAAGATTGGGCTGAGGAAGATCTCTTAAGTGATGAAGATGAGGTCCTTTCTGCTCAGCTCAGCTTGATGGCCAGCACTGGAAGTACAAGTTCCTTTGATGAGGACATGAAGAAAGCTACCAAAGCTTGTACTTCTCCTGACTGGGATCCTTCTTCAATGTATCAGGTAGGAAAATTTATTACCTATAATGATAATGAAAAGAACACTATGTTTGATTATTTGTGTGTTGAGTTTTAGTCTAATATTCAAAGAGAAAAGAAACTAAAAGTCGAAATAGAATCACTTAAATAGAAGTTAAGTCTGAAAGATGAGAAACTTAAATTAATGACAAAACTGGAAGAAGATCTAGCTAATCAAAAGATACTTAACCAGATCTTGATAAAAGAAACAAAAGAAGCAACCACAAAGTTTAATGACCTATAAATAGTAGTTAAATCTTGGTGTGCTTCTGCTGAAAAGACCACTAAGTGTGTCAATGAGCAGATTCCAAAACAAGTTCAAGCTATTATAGGAGGAAATTATTCCCAAGCTGCTAATTGAGTTAATTTTACCAAGGACATTAATATCTTAGAGAAGGCTGATATTTTACCTCTTACTTTTCAAAAGACTATAAAAGGAAAAAGTATAATCACTAACAGATTTGTCAAAAGTACCAACTCTCAGCTAAAGGACTTAATCACTTCAACAGATAATTCTAATTCTATTACTGTGTCAGGAAGTACTAGTACTAGCAATTTAATGGTAGAGGAAGTTAGTAAAGGAATGGAGTCATTTGTTGATACCAAACAGACATCATGTTGTCAAACCTTGAAAGCTGTTACATTAAATTCAAATACCCAGCTAACTGACATAACTTTAGTTAATAATACCTCATCAGCTGATCAAATAGTAAATGATAGCTGCTCAGCTGATAACCTATCAGCTGATCAGAAATCCTTTAATAACTGTTTAGCTAATCCTGTATTACTTCAAACTCTTTCAATAGGAGAAACTAAGAGAAAAAGGTTTAATGCTCGCATAAAATCTAAGTCTGTCACACCTAAAGTTGATCAAAAACTCACTTTAACTCAGGGTCAATCTAAGGTGATTGTAAACAAAGATCTTGTTAGTTTATAGTGTCAGCTGCAACAGCTGAATGGTAAATTCAATCAGCTAATGACCTATAGTCATCAGAAGATTGATAAGACATCTCATGGGCAATCACTAAAACATGTTAAGTACTACAAAAACCAAAAATGTTACAAATGTGGTAGCAAAGAACATAAGGCCAGTGATTGTACTCTAAAAGGTAACTCAAGACAACGGACAAATAATGATAACACTATGGTTCCAATCATTCATAAACAACCTAATATGAAGTGGATAGCTAGGTGCAATCCACAGGGGTCCACTTAACTGTGGATACCCTAAGTGTCACTAACCTTCTTTCAATCACATCTTTGCATGGTCTTAGCACATGGTATCTTGACAGTGGATGTTCAAGGACAATGACAGGTTGCAAAGCTCTACTTAGTAACTACAAGAAGGAAAAGGGTCAAAGGGTAACCTTTGGTGACAACAATTGTGGGCAAACAAAAGGCTATGGTGAACTTCATAATGGAAACTTAACCTTATCCAAAATTTCTTATGTTAAAGGGCTTAATTATAATCTCATCAACATAAGTCAATTATGTGATGGTAATCATCAAGATCTTTCACTAAGATAGGTGGTTCTATTTTAGATAAAGAAGGAAAAACAGTAATTTGTACCAAGAGAACCAAGGATGTTTATACTCTTGATATCTCCTCTGGTGATCCATCTAAGCTAACCTGTTTGTATACAAAATCTGTAACAAACACAAACTGGTTATGGCACAAAAGGATTTCCCACCTCAACTTCAAAAACATCAACAAGCTAAGCAAGGGTGATCTAGTGTCAGGACTGCCTTCACTGACTTATGTTAAGCCTAAACCTTGTTCTGCTTGTGAAAAGGGAAAGCAGCACAAGACATCTTTTCCATCGAAGCAGGCCTTCTCCATTACCGAACCTTTCTACATGTTGCACATGGATCTATTTGGTCCTGTTGCCACTGCTAGTATTGATGGAAGTAAGTATGCATTGGTGATGGTTGATGAAGCAAAGAGTGAGGCTGCAGAGGAGATAATAAGTTTTGTCAAAAAGATGGAAATGCTTAATGAAAATCTGGTTAGGATGCTAAGAAGTGATCATGGAACTGAATTCATAAATCAAACTCTAGAAAGTTTCTGTGATGAGAAAGGGATATCTCAAAACTTCTCCGCTCCAAGAACTCCACAGCAGAATAGTGTAGCTGAAAGAAGAAATAGAACATTAATTGAAGCTGCAAGGACCATGTTGTGTGAGAGTGTGTTAAGATTCAACTTTTGGGCTGAAGCTGTAAGATGTGCTTGTTTCACTCAGAACAGATCAATTGTAATCAAAAGTCACAACAAAACTCCATATGAAGTGCTCAAGGGAAGGAAACCAAACCTCAGTTTTCTGCATATCTTTGGATGTCAAGGCTTCATTCTGAATCAAAAAGATCAACTGCAGAAGTTTGCACCTAAAGCTGATGAAGGTGTGTTTGTTGGATATTCTGTGATCTCCAAAGCTTACAGAATTTATAACATCAGAACAAAAGTCATAGAAGAATCAATCAATGTAAGTTTTAATGAAAATAGACTTTGTTGCTTCCTGTTCTAATAATCCATCTACAGGTGAGGAATTTAATGATCTACTGCACACTGAAGACAACATTCCAATGTTAGCTGATCCACTCCCATCAACTAAAGTAGAGGATTTAGATGAACCTGTTCCAACTCCAATCAAACCAAGTACCCAACCTATCCTAAACCAACCCACACTTTTATTGAATGATGTGAACAATGACTCATCATCAATGGATTCTAATTCCATATCAACTATTCCTTCATCAGTAAAAGTCTCTACAGATTGTAACCTTGAAATTCTGTCAGCTGATTAACCAGAAATCTCATCTGCTGATCCTTACCAAAGAATTTCAACTCCCTAAATCCAAATTAATCTCAACTCTCCTACAATCCAAACTGCCTATAAAGATCTTAAAAACCATCCCAAAAATCAGGTCATAGTTAACATAGAAGCTCTTGTACTAACAAGATCAAAAGCTTGTAATTTATGTTTGTACACAGGTTTTGTATCTATGAATGAACCAAAGAAGGTAGATGAAGCTATTAATGATCCCCACTAGATTAATGCCATGCAAGAGTTATTGGCAGAAATCACCAGAAACAATGTGTGGACTTTGGTGCCAAGGCCAAAGGACAAATCCATTATTGGTACTAAGTGGGTATTCAGAAACAAAATGGATGAACAAGGGCTGATCATCAGAAACAAAGCTAGGCTAGTTGCTCAGGGGTACTGTGAAGAAGAATGAATTGACTTTGAGGAGACCTTTGCCCCTGTTGCAAGACTTGAAGCTATAAGATTGTTTCTTGCATATGCTGCCTTCAAGGACTTCAAAGTATTCCAAATGGATGTTAAGAGTACTTTTCTCAATGGTGAATTGAAGGAAGAGTTGTATCTCAAAAAACTTCCTGGCTTTGAAGATGCAAACAAACTAGACCATGTATATTTTCTGAACAAATCTGTCTGGTCTGAAGCAAGATCGAAGAGCCTGGTATGATACCCTCTCTTCTTTTCTAACCACTAAAGGTTTTACCAGAGGAAGTATAGATAGTACCTTGTTTATTAGGAAATTCAAGGGTGATGTAATACTAGTACAGATATATGTAGATGACATAATATTTGGGTCTACAAATTTGGATATTTGCAAAAAGTTTTCTAAACTAATGTCTGATAATTATCAGATGAGCATGATGGGTGAATTAAACTATTTTCTTGGTCTTCAAATTAAACAAGAGGCTGATGGAATTTTCATTCATCAAACTAAGTATGTTAATGATTTACTAAAGAAGTTTCATTTTGAAAACTGTTCTTCAATGAAAACACCCATGTCTACTTCCTTAAAGCTAAGAAAGGACACTGATGGTAAATCAGTGAACATTATTGCTTATAGAGGTATGATAGGGTCACTTTTGTACCTCACTGCAAGTAGACCAGATATAATGTTTTCAACGTGTCTCTGTGCTAGATATCAAGCAGATCCCAAAGAATCTCACTTAGCTACAGTTAAAAGGATTTTCAGGTATCTCAAAGAAACTCCTAATCTAGGTCATTGGTACCCCAAAGATTCAGATTTTGAGTTAGTTGGATACACTGATTCAGATTTTGCAGGATGCACACTGGACAGAAAGAGTACATCTGGTGGTTGTTAATTGTTAGGTGGAAGGTTAGTCAGCTGGTCAAGCAAGAAACAGAATTCTGTTTCAACCTCTACTGCTGAGGCAGAATACATTGCTGCTGGAAGCTACTGTGCTCAATTACTTTGGCTGCAAAACCAACTACTAGACTATGACATACAGTTTGAAAACTCCCCAATCCTTTGTGACAATACAAGTGCTATATCTATCTCTAACAATCCAGTTTTGCACTCTAAAAAAAGCATATTGAAATCAGACATCATTTTCTAACAGATAATGTGCAGAAAAAAAAAGTTTCAATGCACTACATCAACACTGATTTTCAATTAGCTGATCTTTTTACAAAATCTTTGGATGAGTCTAGGTTCAATTTCCTAATATCCAAACTTGGCATGTTAAATATGTAATATATTCTGTTCTAGGTAGATAGTTTGGTGTGAGAATGTAATTATGTGTGTGTGTGAATTCTAAATGAAATACTTATCTAAGCTTCTTTATGTCTTACTTACAGTTAATCAGCTAAAGGATTTATGTTAGCTGATGACCATCAGCTAATGAAATATCTCAGCTAATAAAATGTCAGCTAAGAACTAGAAGCTCAGCTAAGTTCATTCATTAGCTGACACTTGATTTCATTCAAACACGGATCAACTGACACCGTTCTATCAGCTAATGTTTTTTTAATTAAATCCTCGTGTCCCCACACCTATATAGTTAATGTCTCATTTGTATTTAATTCTTTTCCTAGGTTGTATTTCATTTGTTTTGATTGTTCGTTAGTTGTCCGTGTATTTAATACGGTTCCGTTATCCTACTTTATGCAGACATGACAGTTACTTTTTCAAAAAGATTTCTTTGTGACAGTGCAGGTTTTCAAGAAAGATATAAATGATGGATGAGCGGTTTCTTTTTGTTTAAGCTTCCAAAATTTCCCAAACTCTCTCTCTCTCACAGAAAACCTAGCCTTCTAAAAAAAATTCAGTATCTCCGTCAAGCATTAACCATGGCGACCTTCAACCCAATCTCTACTCCAAATGTTGTTCCCGGTGATAATGTCATTCCTGGTTCCAACTTCACCATTAAACCAAACAATGCTCTCATAAACACCTCAATTCCTCCAACGAAGGTAAACTAGGGTTATGAACCCATGGTAGCATTCATCACTGCCCATCCTCTTCATAATTGCCTATCCCAACAACCACTTCTCATGTACCCTGTCATCATTGGAGAAATGTGGTACACTGCCACTTATCGTCAGAATTAGAAAGTTATTGTCAGTTCTTGTCTCAACAATACTGTCAACTTGGCCATCTCTGAAGATTCTCTCCGAAATGAGATTGGTATCCCTGACATGGCTCCTTATGAACCTTTTGCCACATTTGATCAAGTCCTAGAGGTTCTGCCCATGATTGGTTACATTGAACCAGTGATCCACGGTCAATACAAACTATCGGTTCTAGGTCATCCATGGAAGTATTTGGCAAGTGTGGTTATACGCTGCTTTGGTCAAAAATATGGAAGCCATGACCAACTTAACCAATCAGAATTGATGGTGCTCCATGCTCTTGTAACCGGGAGAAATATTGACTTTGCCCGAGTCATCTTTACAGAAATGGTGGACAAGATCACCCTGGGCACAACCAAGAAATCAACAAGGACTCATGTTCCCTACATCAGGTACTTAAGTCTCATTTCTCTTAGAAGTATTGAATGGGAAGACTATACCAGATTAGCTGCTACACAGCCAACTATGCCTATTCCCCAAATGGGTCAAAAGATATTTACTTTAATTAGAGAATTTAGGGGACCTGCTATCACTGAATAGATGTAGGAGATCATAGATGTGGTTTTTGATGTAGAGGAAGATGATGGTGAAAATGGTAATGGTAATGAAGGTGATGATGATGAGAATGATAATGATGATATTTATATGGTGATAGAGGAGGAAGTTGTTGAAAATATTGAATCTATGGCTGAGGATTCTGAATCCCCTGATGTTGTTACTGAAACATCTACACAAGTTAGTGCTCAATCTAATGATGCCATGGATGAAAGTGAAAAGAAGGATGATGAAGAAGAGTTTGTACATGCTGGTGATGATCAGGGTCCTAACTATGATGATGAAGGTCCTGTGTATGAGCTGTATGATCTAGCAACTGGAAGGCCAGAACAGGTTGAGTTTCAGGAACCTGATGCTGAGGATCAAGAAAGGTCTGGTGGTATTCCATACTTTGACATGTCTGATAATGATCAAGGTGACCAAGATGTTGGTTCTACAGATGATAGTAACAGAGGTGATGATGATGCACCTGATAGTGGTGCTGGTAGGATACAAATGGCTCATGGATCTGGTGATGCCTTATCCTCCACATCCTCTCCCTTAAGTCCAAATGCAACACAAGGGACTGCTCATGGTAGTGATCACTCTAAAGATGATAATGATGATTCTGATGAGTATTCTCCTGACAGAAACTTAGGAGGCCATATTGCATATCCCTCTCCTCAACAATCCCAAGGTTCCAGTGCTTCTGTGCATAAAGAATCATCTGATAAGGATGATGATGTTGCTGATGATGATGCTGTTTCTGATCAACTCATAAAACTTATAGAAATTAGCAAGGCAAAGAACATCACAAGTATAGTTACTTCAACCTTAGAGGATACTCACTTGGTACACCCAACCATTGAGAACCAATCCTCCACTCTAGTTGCAACACCTCCCCAACAGCCAAGCTCTAGTGAACTCCCAATAGTTCCTAGTTCTAATCCACTTGTAACCCAAATAAGTGAATGGTCAATAAAGGATGTAACACTAGCACCCTTGACCTCAACTCCAATGATTACCTCTTATGTTGAGGGGGAGTTAATGGATGTTTCTTTTAACCCAAAACCAGTAGATGCATATTTCCAACAAGATGCTTTTGTAAAGATGGGACTCCTATTATCTGGATCACTCTTCCAACAGGGTGATACCATTGAAAGACATACCTCCTCCCAAGGTCATACTATGTCTATTCCTATATTGAGAGTGCCCATGCCTTCACTCAGCTCACAACAGCTAAGTAATGTAATAAGGGGAACCACAGTGAGTTCAACCCCAACTCAAACTCACATTTTTGCATCCACACTTGATTCAATTCTTACACACCTCTCTCCACTGCCTGTCAATACTAGTGGTACAAACCAACCATTGGTAAAGGGCACAACACTCTTTCCTAATGATCCTAGGCTTCAACACCAAAGCCTAAGTGAGGGAACACAAACCCCTACCCATGATATTGAGTGCCAGGCTCAATCAATCCCTGTAACACCTTTTAAACCCTCACCCCAAATACTTCAAAGTCTCCTATCCATCACACACAAGTTGGATAGTCTCCACAATTCCTTCCAAAACTTTCAAGACAAAACAGAAACTCAACTATTACTTCTCACCAAAGAGGTTGAGTACCTTAAAACCAATCAACACCAACCCCAACCCACCCCTGCCCCAGTTGATCTCAACCCCATTCTCACCAAACTAGACCAACTGTTAGCCCAAACCACTACCACTCCCACTCCCACTCCTATCCCTGCCCCTACCCCTCCTATCTCTACCCAAACACTTACCACTCTCAACCAAACCATTACCAACCTTTTAAATAACCTCAAAGACATTCGACCTCAAATATCCTCTGTCTATGTCACCATAACCCAATCCATTCTTCATATTCCTCAAACCTTAGCCAGTCACACTGACAGGCTGAGAAATCTCTCTCTTCTAATACCAGACAACCATTCTGATATAACCAAACAACTTTCTCACCTCAACACAGCCATAAATCTCAGAACTGCTACCTCTTCTAACTTACAGTTCACCCCTATCCCTTCTCACATACGACCTCCATCCTCTCCATTTACACAACCTCCCATTCACACTGCTTCACCCTCATCCACACCCATTCCTCCCTTTGACACCACTCCTTCAATCCCACCTTACTCTACTTACACCCCAGCTGCTTCTGTCAAGCCCAATGTTGTCCTTCCTCCCTCTGATGATGACAAAAAGGGGGAGAAGTCAGGCTCCTCGGGCTCTTTATCTCCAGACTCTGTCAAAGCAGCTTGTGATGTAGTTACTGCCCAAGTAGAAGCTCATCAAGCAGCAGAAAGGGCAGCAGAAGAAGCAGTAACCCTCAATGAAGCAGAAGCTCAAAAGAAAGCAACTGCTAAGGGGGAGAAAACACCTGAGGGGGAGCCTAGGCCTAAAAGAAGACTAAAGCAAATGGCCATGAGGAGAAGCTTCAAAAAGCCAAGACTTGATGAATCTTGTGCTCCTTTAGAACAACCTTCAAAGGATCCATCTGATGATGATGATGGAGATGACATGCCTATCTCCTCCTTGCTCAGAATGAAGAAGCCAAGCTCCTCTTCTTATGTTCCATTTGTCCAATCTCTATCTTCCCCAGTAAAACAAAGTGATCCAACTCCTAGCAGTGCATCAAAAAGAAAAGGCAAAAGAATAATGTCTGCTGAGGAGATTGTGGAAGAACTAAGAAGGGAAGAGGAACTACAAAAAGAAGAAGATGATCTTCAGGAGTTAAGAAGGTTGATGAAATTCTTGGTGACACAGTAGAGAATGTGCTAAAAGCTAGAGAAAGACACCAAGATTTCACAACTCCTGAGGATCTTGCTAAGATCATTGGTACCTCTGAGGATGAAATCAGAGAAATTCAAGAGGAAGAGCTCACAATGCTAGCCTCCCAACCTCCTCAAGCATCACAACTTCAAGGAGACCCATATGCCAAAAAGCCTAAAAGAGGAAGAACTCACAAGGAAGCCATTCAAGCCTTACATGAAATCAACTTTAGTAAAACCAAAAGGCTGTTCCAAGATAAGCTCAAAGAGTTCAGAAACTTGAAGAAGACCCTGACCAAGAGATCTAGTGATGGCATGATTTCAAGGGTCACACCTTATAGAGGCTCAGATGATGGTCCTTTTATCAGAATAGTCAGAAAGCTTGCTCACAGAACAATTGAAGATGCATACATTGAGCACTGCAAAGGGTATTCCTTATTTGAAATGATTGAGATTCTGTATCACCTCCTCAAGTCCAAAAGTGAAATTGTCCTAAGGTTCATTGACACCTATGAATATTTGATCATATTATGCATAAGTTACAGAGTTTACACTCATGATGAGTTCTTGCAACACATTGATGTGATAGATGAAGCATTCAAGAAGAAATTAAAATTCTCTATCAACATTGAGCAGATAATTTACAATCCTGATCATCCTTACCTTGCTTTCCATGAAAACCTAAACGCTGCCCTTCCCCCAAATATTGAACCAGAAATGTGGCTATACATAGATAGACCAGAAAGGGGGATGTTCTTCAAAGACAGAGCTAGGAATTGAGATTTCTGAGACAATCTGATATTCCAAGAGCTCAAAGAGATTTTATACTTGAAGCAACAAGGATGACAAGAAATCAAACAGGAAACCCTGAGTTTGAAAGGTTGCTGCAAGAAAGATCTGATCAGATTATTGCTTCTCTTCCTAATAGTAGACTATCGGATGTCAAGGAAGAACCTTGGTGGGAATGACACTGCTACTTCATAACTAGAATAGTTGTACTTTCTTTTTCTTAGAGTAATTCCATTTCTGTAATGTAGTTAGCTTACATTGAGTGTTCTGTACAAACATTGCAATTCTGTAATCAAGCTTGAAACTTTGATCATGGACTACTTAGCTTACTACTAGTATAGATGATTTTAGTGGATAGCTCACCTAGTGTAAATATAGAAAATATAAAAATCCTACAAACAGAAAAAGGATAGAAAAGATACCACAAAAACAGAAAGATGGTACTTCATAAATGAAAAGATTCCCAAAAATAGAACATCAGGGAACATACTTAAAAGAGTTACCAAAAACAGATAGCTAGGTAACCAAAATGCACTTAAAAGTTTTATCTTTACAAATCCGAGTCAAACTGATTAGTCTTAAACAAAGATAAGGTTTTGTCATCATCAAATAGGGGGAGATTAATCGGGAGATATCAATATCAAACCTAAATCAAACCTGTCTATTAATTAAGATAGGATTTGATGCTAACAAAACCAAATGTCCAGTTTTGTACTTGGATAAATGAAAAACATGTGTTGTTTTTCATGTTAGACTTAAAGAAATCTGTAAGTAAGAAATGACAGTTGAAGAACGAATGTGTCAGCTGAGCACTAAGTATTAGCCAAAAGATCAGCTTTAGAAGGATCAGCCAAGAAGAAAAGACAAGTTAAAGAGTGCCAGCTGAAGCATCAACTGAGGGTCCAAACCATCAGTTGAGGGTTATTTCAAGATCAGCTGAGCAGTCAAAGGATTAGCTGAGTCAATCACTTTGATCAGCTGATACCTTCCATCTGTCAGATAAGAGACAAAAAGGATCGATCTTTGTCCACTGGAAAAGGAGAAAGATACTTTAGAAAAGAAGATCTCGAAGATATGCTTCAACAACTAAGTATGGCTGGCAACTCTATACTTGGTTAAGTTAAGTCTTCAAGAAGCATGGTGCCGTTTAAAGTATAAGCATGGAAGAAGAAGTTTACTGTCCCAAGGCTAAAAGGTAGTACTTTAATAATATAATAATAGATAGTGGGTTTATACCTTACCGGATAGTACATTTACTTTACACACTTTGTGTATAAAGTGAATTTACTTTTCACCCACTAACTTTATCTATTATAATATTATTAAACCAAGTACCTTTGTCTCCTTCTCCACTCCATCAACCCGGATACCATATTGCTTATATATACTCATGCATTGAAACATGCTAAGTATGCGAATAGATAGTTGAACACTGAAATCTTATCTGTTGAGAATTAGAAGAGTAAGCATTTTAACAAACTTGTTCATATGTTGAACATCTTAGACATAAGTTGTCTAAGATTAGCTTAGTCTATGTGTTAGACGAATTTAGTTGTCACCTTTTATTGAACTTAGATTTTCCACATCTAGTTCATGTAATTCTTGATTTATATCAATAAGAATTATATAAAAGTAAACCGTGTGTCACTTAAATTTTAATTTGCTAAAGTTTGTATTCAACCCCCCCTTCTACAAACATTTGTTGTTGTAGTATCCATTCCGGACCAACACAAACTGTTTCGTTGCCCTCTTGATTTTCGAAAAACACCAAGAACAAGTAGGAGATCAAGAGCAAAACCTTAAATCTAAAAATAAAAAAAATTAGAAACTATAGATAATAGAGCCGAGGCTCTGATACCACTGAAGGGTTTTGATCTGATCAAACCACCTTATGACACAAACTGGTCAAGCCCTGGGTTTGATTCTACTGGCTCAATCCTAAAGCGGAAACAGATTGAACACAACCCTCTAAAACCCCAAAAGGGTTAGGATCTTACTAATGATCATATCAGTTTCTTAACAACAGCCCCAAAAGGTTTAGGAAAAAAAATACCTGCTTGATCTTGGGATTGCTAAAGTTAGTCCACCACTACTGCACCACCAATGAACTGGCTGCTAGACCGCTCCTGGAATTACCGGAGAATCAGACACGCAAACCTTGGATGTGTGTGTGTTGATTGACGCAAGCAAAGCCAAACACACCCTTGGGTGTTGTTCGAGATCGATGAGAAGGGGGAGAGAGAGAGGTCGACGAGAGGGAGAGGAGGAGAGGCTAAGGTTTTCCTTTGATTCCCTTTTGAATGCTTAATGATAAAATGAGCCTTATCTAGGTTTAAATACTTAAACCTTATTCAAGCCCAAGCCCGTTCAATTAAAGCCCATGACTTTAATTGAAGTTTCATTTCTCTCACTTTGACCCGCTGGACTTTACTAGTTAATTAATTAACTATTAATTAACTGGTCCATTAGATATTAAACTTAATATTTAATTTCCCTTTAAATAATAAATGACTATTTATTATTTCTTTTCTTTCTAATAATTAATTCGACTGATTAATTATTTATTTATCTCTCTAATAATTAATCCATCTGATTAATTATTTCCAAACAAAATTATGGTAAATTCCAACTGTTCTAATTTGGGTGTGTAGCAGTGTGACCCTTTATTCTCTTATAACATTGGATACAATGTACCCATTAATTATCTCTGCACATAATCCAACACACTTTTGGTCCCTTTTTAATTACAACTATGTGACTAAATCCTCAAAATTAAAATGCCTTGTGTGACTGAATATTACAAAATGCCACACAAACATTACATTCATGTGACCATTGGGTGAACAATAGTCACATGAAATAGACATTCACTTGAATTTAAAAAGCATATGGTCACACATTTTAAAACATTTGGTCACTTTTTAGTTACAACTATGTGACTAAATCATCAAAATTAAAATGCCCTGTGAGACTGTATATTACAAAACTTCACACAAATATTAAATTCATGTGACCATTGTGTGAACAATAGTCACATGAAATAGACATTCACTGGACTTTAAAAAGCATAAGGTCACACATTTTAACACATTTGGTCACTTTTTAATTACAACTATGTGACTAAATATTACAAAACGCCACACAAACATTAAATTCATGTGGCCATTACATGAACAATAGTCACACATACACATTTATGCTTGACTTTAAAAAGTATATGGTCACACATTTACGACCTATGGTCACTCGACCTTTGGTCACACATGCGCTGAAAAAGCAAGTGTGACTATACGCATATCGTCACACATTTTTGGTGTGAAGAAATCGCGTTTTTCTACTGATGTTTGCATGCTCCAATGATTCTTTGAACTTGTTTCTTGTTTCCATTGGAGTTTGAATGTCTCCAATGACTTGATCTATGGGATGATTCTTTTGAATTCTTGAAGAGGGTTGATACTGAACTTGAACAGTGGAAGTCATATTGGAGTCATTTAGATCAGTTTCTTCACCTTCCCGAGTATCTACTGAGGGCTGAGAAAATTCTTGTGTAGAATCTGATGGTATTTGATCAGTGTTTTCTTAAGGCTCTTTATCTTGCACATATGCTTCTCTTTCTGACTCTTGTCTTTCACTGTCTTCTAAATCAGCCGATTCAGATGATTGAGTTTTATCTTGTGGAGATGATGGAGATGAAGAGGTTGTAGTAAAACATGGTGGATCAATTTGTAGAGTTGGAAAGAGAGCATGATCATTGGATGTTGCTTCCTTATGCTCAATTTCCTGTGTACCTGCATTATAACCATGAAAGGAATTTGTAAACTCATCAATATCAAACAACTAATTTGGACCTGTTCCTGAAACATTTGAAGTGTGTTCATTGAAGGACACATTTGCACTTTCTTCTATGATTTTGGATACTCTGTTGTAAACTCTATATGCTTTGCTATGAGTAGAATATCCAACAAAGAATCCTTCATTCACCTTGCTGTCAAACTTCCAGATGATCCTTAGTATTGAGAATAGTGCAAGGACATCCAAATGGTTTTAAAAAGCTTATGAGTGGCTTTCTCCCATGAAGAAGTTCATATGGAGTCTTTGCATGATCCTTAATAACAAGAAATCTATTTTGAACATAGCATGTTGTGTTTACTACTTCTGCCCAAAAGGTCACATGAAGTTTTGAATCTACAAGAATAGTCCTTGCTGCTTCTATGAGAGTTCTATTTCTTCTTTCTATAACTCCATTCTGTTGAGGTGTTCTAGGTGTACTAAACTGTGTAGTAATGCCCTTTAGAACACATACTTCATTTAAGATTGAGTTTCTGAACTCAGTTCCATTGTCCCTTCTCTTCATTTTCACCTTTGATCCTGTTTGGTTTTCAATTCTAAGCACAAATGACTTAAGAATTTCACTAGTTTCATCTTTACTTTTGAGAAAGTAAACCCATGTGAATCTTGAGAAGTCATCAATTATAACCAAACACTAAGATTTCTTTCCAATGCTCATAACATTTGTGGGTCCAAACAGATCCATATGCAACAAGTGTAATGGAACAATATTTGAATTGATTTCCTTTGACTTATGAGAGTTTTTGTGCTGTTTTCCTTTCAAACATGGGATACAGTGATCATTGCAGATAAATTCCTTCTGAGGCAATCCTCTCACTAATCCTTGTTTGACCAATTTATTCATAGTCTTGATATTCACATGACACATTCTCCTATGCCATATGGAGAACTCATTAGCCGTTGCCTTAGACAGTACACAAGTTTCTTCTGAAGTTGGTGATGCCTTTGCCATATCCAGACAATATACATTGTCATTCCTAGGGATCCTTAGAAGAATTTGACTTTCATCCAATATTTTGAATCCTGGAGCAAGAATAATACATTCCTTTTTTGTGTAAGATAATGTTCTTCTTATCACATACGTGAGATACACTTAACATATTATACTTTAGTTGCTCAACATAGAAGACATCAGAGAAATTGAGCTTTCCATTTGAAACTTGACCTTTTCCTGTGATTTTACCACCTTTAACATCTCCTCCAAATGCATATAACCACCATCACATTGTTCAATGTTTTGAAGAAAATTTCTGTCTCCAGTCATGTGCCTAAAGCATCCACTATCTACATGCCATATATTCTTCTTTCTCAGTAGTGGCATGCCCTGCACATATAAAAAAGGTTAGTTATTTTTGAGAATCCAAGCCTGTGTGGTCTTGAGTTTTCCATCAACATTGAAATAAGTAAAGTGTTTTAAAACCTGTGTTTGTTTCAAATGATCATAGTTTACAACATCATGAGAAGAAAATCTTGATCCAAGATTAGCCTTTGCTGAAACAAATGATGTTTGAGTTTTCTTTTGAGTCACATGCTCTATGTGAACTGTATTAACTTTCTCAACATACTTTCCTTTAGGCATATACACATACTTCTGAATTACTACAGATTTTCCCTTAATGATCAGCTTTGAAGTTTTAGTTTTCTTAAGCTGTGATGTCACTTTAGATTTTGTGTTTTTATTTATGGGATTGTGAAAACACTGTTTTGCAATGTGATTTAATTTTCCACAAATAAAACATGTTTTAGGCTTAATCTGTTTTACAATCACAACATAGTTTTGGGACATCTTTTGATTCCAATTCCTTTGATTCCCTCTAACCTGTGTTTGTTGCATGTGTTTATGCCCTGAGGAAGATGCTTGATGTGCGACATGAGATGTATGTGCACTGTTCTCCTTTTCATGTTAGTCAAAATCTGATTTAGGATCAATAGTAACCTCCTTTAAAGAGTCCTTTTCATTCCTGTATTTCTCAACTACATCTTTAGTTGGAGGAATATAGGTTTGATTAAATGGAGGAGGAACTTGATTAAATCCTAACCTAAATTTCAACTTATCATGGATTTGACACTGAATAATGTTTTCAATTGTTTTGGAAGCATGCTGAAACTTGCTTATATCAAGTTTAACCTTTTCAGACCTTTGTTTCTCAATTTCAAGTTGATTTTTAGTTTCTTCTAGTTCACAAACAAGTTTTTCATTTGCCCTTTTTAGTTAAACAATATCCTCTTGATACTGTTTCTCATTACTAATATAAGCTTTTACCTGTTGTTCAAAACTAGCAATGATTAAACTTGTTTCTCTGCTTTTTTCCTCAGATTTTGACAGAGTTTCACAAACTACTTTGTTGTGATCCCTGTATTTTTTAACAGTTTGAATACATTATTCAGTGCAAAGTTTAAGTTTTACCTCTTGTGGCATGTCATCTGTCTTTATTGAGGTTTCTGCCATTAATGCTTGGTTTGAAGTAGCAAATTCAACATGTTCACTCCAATCAAAATGCACTTCTCCTTGTGACACCAGGGCTATGAAGTTGTTACTTTGATTTCTTCTGATGGTTGAGGGATCCATTGTGCTTTCTTGCCATCTTTCTCCTCTGCATTCCCTTGCAAAGTGTCTAAGTTTGTGACACTTGTAACACTCAACTTTGCTTTTGTCAAAACCAGCCTTGTCATCTCTTTTAAGACCAAAGTCTTTCCTTCCAGTTCTCTGAATGAATCTCTTTGCTCTGAATGTAAGCATAGCCATCTACCATTTGATGTCCATCTCTTCTAAATCATCTAGATGAACCTGTTCTAGGTCATCATTCACCAGTGATTATTTAGCATGACTTGCAAAGAATGCTTTTAGCACATCTTCACTCATTACATTCACCCTTGTTGCTTGAGAGGCATTTGTGTTTTCTCCAATAGATCTGACAAATGTTGCATTCTGTGAAAAACTTGATGGTTTCCTTTTTGCTTCAACTTCTGCTTCAAACACCCTAAGATCATTGTAAATATCATCTAGTTCTTTTCCTTCTAAGTCATCACTTTGCCTAGATGCAACTGTATACATAGTCCACTCATCCCCTAGTGACCTTAAAAACTTTGTATTGACGTCATCTTGATCAATCTTGACCCCTGCAATAGCCGATTCTCCAACCAGTATATTGAACCTATCAAATGTTTGAGTCATTGTTTCTTCCTTACCAGCACTGAAATTTTCATATTGTTGTTTCAGTATGGATCTTTGATTTCTCTTGGTACTTTTGGTTCCAAAGAATCGTTTTTCCAAAGCCTTCCAGAGTTCCTTAGCATGCTCACATCTACTTAATTGATGTTGATATTATTTAGGAATGACAAGTAATAGAGTACTTAATGCTTTCATCTCACTCTGTCTTTCTTTTCTTTCCAAATCATTCGCTAGTGGATCTCTTGGCAGTTTGTTTCCATCCGCATCAAGTTTTTAAGTTCCTTTAGGACCATTCTCAATGATATCCCACATCAAGTAATCTGTAAGCGGGATATACTGTTTGATTCATATCTTCCACATGTCGAAATCGTTTGGTTTCAACATTGGTACTTTTGTTACCAACACTCCTTCAGCCATATCACTCATAATGACTTAGATCACACAAGAACCTTTTTTTGATTAATTCTTGATGATCTTGGATCGAAAGCTACCAAGTAGCTTTGATACCACTTGACAGGATCGAATCGAAACTAATTTACCAATCCAAGATATAAACAAATAAGTTTGCGGAATAACTATTTGAATTATCAAGAACACAGATTATGTAACGCGAATATAATCAACAATCAAAAGGCCCAATATATTAATTCAGAATGAATCAACATACGCACAACTCTATCTCAGTTGCAAGGGTTTAACCTTGAGGCTTCGTCTACTTCTTCATCAGAATTAACATCTATTTATACTACTAACAAACAAACTAGCGAATTAATATATGTTTATTGAGATCATTTAGTTATGAATAGACACAGAGTTTATCTTCTCATAACTATCACTCCAAATCAAAAGATTAATGTTTATCACGAACATTTAGCTATTTGACTTGATCATCAAAGATTAATGCTTATTCCGTCCTCAAAACTCGCTACCTGCATCAACTGGATCAAACCTGCACAAACTCCCTTCACCTGTATCAACATTCACCACCTGTATTAACAACAAACCAACACTAACTATCACCAGTATTAATCCTAACAACTTCATATACGAAAAGTGAAAAAAATAGAGAATCCAATATATTCATTGATTAACTGTAGATTTTTAGAGCCAAAAGCATACCCGTAGTTTTTTAAAAGAAAATTTAGGATGAGAAGCCCTTTGCTAAGAGCTAGCACTTTTAAATTATCCGTAGTTTATGTTTTAGTTCTATCTGGTAGGATTGATCAATAGTATGAAATTACATAGTGGTTTTCAATTTAAGACATGGATTTGATGTTTAAAACTTCTTCTAGTAGCAGTATTTGGTACTAATAACATCACATTTATGTTTGTGCTACTAAGACATTTGTTTGACTGATTTATCAAGCTCAAATTTCAATCAAGAACACTAAATTCCTACAAAATTTACCCCAGAACTTACCTGTAGGACTTGTTTGCAGAAGTAGTGTTTCAATTTACAATAGCCAACAGACAAACAAGTAGAAAGCATATGTAAGCTATATGGATAAATGTGCATCAAATTTGAAGATGTATATTCACTAGATTTGTACAATTTATGTGTATCAAGTCTTTTGATCATCAAAATTATTGTGCATCAGTTGTCTTATTTCACGTTCTAATTGTCTTAATTTTCATGATTATTTTTTATGCAATTCTTGTTCACCAACTGGTTGATTCTTCGTATAAATGGCGTTATATGAGTTATACATCACTTAATAAGAGTTGTACATCAATATAATTGATGAATGTGTTTATATGTACTAGCATGGTTACCCGCGCAATGCTGCGAAGGATAATAGTTTTTCGTTTTACAACATGTCACTTTCAATAATTTAATAACATGTTATTCGCGCGACTTAATGTCTTAAAACGTTTTTTACAACAATATGTCTGTCTGTTTTCAAATTTTCTTTTATTTGCATCTAACTATTTTATTAATTTTAGAAATGTATCCTAAAAGAAAATTAAAATAAGATTTTTTTTATATTGATGAAATAAAGAGACAGAAGTTAATAAGATTTTAAAAATTATGTTGGTTTGGTGGATAATTTTGTTTGTTTGAGAAAAAGTGTTAGTGTGAGAGAATATCTTACTACTTTATAATGCATTTACAATTTTTTCTTAATCTCTTAAATTTTAAGTGATTTAAAATTACCAAAGTATCCTTCATTCATTCCCATATTTAGGAGTAACAATACATAAGAAAACTTAATATTGAATGTTTTTTTAGTTATTTTAGTTTCATAATCACATAACATAAATAATGGCAATATTATAATAACCAATAAGTTAAAGTCTAGATTTCATGTAATATATGAGAACCATGACACAAAAGCGACTTTTATAATATATGAGAAAAAAAAGTTTGTCATATATCTATTTGATATATGAGAAAAAAAAGTTTGTTATATATCTATTTTAAGATTACATGTTTATAAGTATTGAGAAATGATCAACAGATAACTTATATAGTCTCAAAATTATAAGAATTGATAAATACAATCTCACACCAGCATATCTCGCCATCGACGCCAACATAATCTACACACCAATACAATATCCCTAAACTTTTACGACCAAAGAAAAAATCACCCCTTTTTTACGAAACAAAAATTATTTGTCGTCGTTGCATAGCACGGGTACAATGCTAGTATTTTAAATGAATTAAAGATTAAAGTAATTAGGAGAGAGAATTAAATAGTTAAAGATTGAGTGGGTGAGATTAATGTAGATAGAATGAATGGTCAAGATTTTATATTGATTGAATTTTAAGAAGAGAGAGATTGTTAAATGACTTATATAGTAGTATAGATTAAATATAGATGGCAGTGTTTTTGAAGGTGGGGACGAGTAAGATTCTAACACCAAAACATATATCAAAATATGCTATAGCTCCAATTCGAGTAAGTTTATTCCATTAATGATGGATTATTGCTCTGCTAGGTTTATTATGGAGAGGTAGAATTAGGGTTATGTGTTTAATGTGTATAAGGATTTGTTTGGTCAATCTTCTCATAGATAGAATTAGGGTTTCTTATTTGCATCTGGTGTGTAACAATTCAATCTTTTTCATGATTTAAGGTTTTTATATTCTAATTATCAAAGATTATCATATTTGTTTCTAGTGTATTAGCAGTTAATATTCATCCATGATTGTGCTGTGATTTGTTTCATCAATTTTATTATGCTTAATTGCTTATAAATTGGCTTTATTAATCAAATCTTCATGATGAAGTATACTGGTCATCCTTTGAATCTTTATTATGCTTAACTGATGAATGATCGATTTTATTGTGTTGTGATTTGTTTGAACGATTTGTTTGAATCTTTATTGTGCTTAATTACTTCGTCTCATGTCTTACAATCTTTATCTTATATATACTGATGGATCAGGCATAGATCCTCTAAGAGATGTAATATAGATTGGCAATCATACGGTGTTGTAATATTTTGAATTTGTAATTTGTAATTATACTTGTTTACCTAGCAACTTGCTAGATCGTTTTATCTTAATAAAATTTGGATCAATTATAAGGGATGATGGTTATATCGAGCTACTCTGCTTAAGTCCTTTCTTGTTGTCCTTCAAAAAAAAAAAAAAAAAAAAAAAATACTAGTCATCAATTTTTTTAGCCTTAGGTTTGGTCATCAACTTCCTTCTCTCGGAAAATTGGTTATGAAAATCACTTTTAAGAATCCTTGTCAATTAATGAGATTTTTATAGACTAATAAATTCGCTACCCTATAGCCGTAACAAATCCATCAAATATTGTGTTTCCTAATTCAATCCACTTATCAAGTTTCATATGCTTTTGTTGACTTTTAATAAAAAAAGGGATTTTTATAATTCCATTTTGTTCCAACTCTCCTTAAATGATATCTCTTGGTCCTATATGCGTGATATATATATATATATATATATATATATATATATATATATATATATGGGGAGGTTCATTCGAAAACCGTTGTTAGTACGAGAACCGCGAGAACCAATCTCGGCCGTTCCTTGGATATGGGAAGTTCCATGGATGGTGAGCGTGGAGAGATAAAGTGTGGCAGGGTGCACGTGAGGAATTAATGGGTGCGCAATGATATTAAAAGAGGAGGAATTGGATGACTCAAATTGGTTCTCGCATTAAGAATGGATCTCGCATGAACTTTTTCATATATTATATTATAAAATATTTAGATCAAATGCTTAATCTTTTAATTTTTAAGTCACTTGAAATTACATTAATACCCTCACTTCATACAAAATTTAGATAGTAAAGAAATCTGTGGATTGCCAAAGTTAATTTGGGAAGGAAATCAGCATCTCATTTCTACTATATCAAATCATTGAAGTCAAATTGCTATGAATTTCCATGGATTTTATGATATTTGAAAAGGCGTAAATTGAGTTGCGAATTTGACAATTTGAAAATTATTTAATTTAGGAAATTGTAATAAGTAAGCAGCTAATAGTTTACCTATAAATGAAATTTGAAAAAGCATGATTTATTGTATTTTCCTACTAATTTACTAAAAGCTATAAATTGAATAAGGAAAGAAAATTTGTATTGCTATAAATTTTGCGAAGTAATAAATTCTTTCTTATTTATAAAAGTGTAACAAAATTTACAATCGTTTCAGACTCATGAAACCCGTATCTTCTTCAAGATGAACTCTCTAGATAACATCATGAATGTTTCATTCTTTGATGATACCCAGAGTGTAAATGACTAAGTAAGTAAGAAAGTCAGTGGAAATTTTAATGGACATCAAGAGAAAAGAGTTAATATGTTAAACCATTTGTCAGAAGAATTTTATATTGCTTCCTTTTTCTCATTTCTAAGATAATAGTTATTGTTTTTTTTTCCTAAGATAATAGTTATTGTTTTCTTCATATCATGTTCATTATTGTTTTCATATAAAATTATTAAAATTTATGTTTCTTGTTTTCTAATATTGTTTATGTGTTACAGCAAAGTCCATAATCATTTTGTTTAGACATGTCTTTTACCATACATAGGAATAGGAATATGGTGTCGTGATTATCGGATCACTTTTAATTTGACCCTTAATGATTAATATTTAAAAATATTTAAGTATGTATGTTTGTTAGTAACTTGTTTATTTTTCATCTTATGAAAATCCGAAAGGAAAATGGCAAGTTGAGCTTTGTATTATTCCAACCACAAATACAATACTTTTCAACAATTAAGTTTCACTTCGTAATAAACTTAAAATATTTGATGATAAGATTTTGTAATTGTCTTGAGAATGACATACCTTTATCCAGGCCGGTTCAATCAATTTTTGAGCCTTAACAAATATTTAAAAATGGCCCTAACATAAAAAAAAAAAGTTGTCTCAACTACTCAACTTTGTAGTGTAATTAAGATAAGTAAGTTTACTATCTCCTAGAACTTTTTTTTCTTTTCAACTTCCTCTATTTTTCTTTTCTTTTCGTTACTAGATACTGTAATTAAAAGCATAATGAAACAAAATCAAAAGGCAAAAGAATAATTCATGGGTAGAATTGAAGTTTGCAATACATAAATGAATGAATAGATGATTATAAACAAAAAATGGAGATGACTTCCGATTTCTGCATAAAAAATGGATTATTATGATTAACATATAAAATGTTATATTTAAAAACATAAATGAATTAAAAATTTTAAAAATATCCAATGATATTTTAAACATTCTATCATATAAAAATTATTTTAATTTAATTATTAAAAAAATAAGTATAACTAAAACTTATATATGTGAATGATATATAACTCGTATATATAAACAATTCTAATTTTTTTGACTCGTATATAAAAATAACTTTGTATTTATAATTACATGTAACATTTTCTCTACTACTTTATCTAAGCTTTAAATTTAAAGTAATCAAAATTACTAAATTAGATTTAAATATCCCTATATTTATTTAAAAAAAATACAAACCTACCGCCCTCTTTTATATCAAAACAATGCCCGACCTATATCAACACAATTTCAAAAGTCAAAGCCATGCTATAGTTATAAGTTAAGATTTATTTTTATTTAAATTTTTTAAAATTAATAATTGTTAATCGAGAAAACAGAATTAAAAGAAACAAATAAAGGAGAAAAAATAGACATGTGGACATATGGAAATTATTTATTGTCACCATATTGCATAAATATCAGCATCTATACTATCTTAAAATGCATTTAACATTATCTTACTTAAAATTTTTAAGACTACATAATTTTAAGTAGTACATATTTTTATACAGATAATACAAACTCTTAAAGCAATAACTCAATCAATTAGCTCCTTAATCTCCTCAAGTAACTTATAGTCAACTCATCAAACATGACACCAATAATTTATTAATCTAATGTTAGTTTAATCACTAACATTAACTAAATTTTCAAAACAAAAATATTTTTATGTGAGAAATGTTTAATATAGTCCATACTTAATTTATAGTCCTGAGAGACTAATTTTAGCCTTTGGATCAGCCACATTAATGGTCCAGATTGAATTTTCCAAATTTTGAGAAAAGTGGCATTTTCGTAATTCACATATGATTTTTTACAATCACATGTGATTGTATACTGAATCACACGTGATTAAATATTAAAATTTCAGGACTATGTTTTTTATATAAACTATATTGAATAGAACTCATTTTTATCTAATTATTAAACAATAATATATAACTTTTCATATTTTATTATTTTCTAAAAATTAGTAGAAGAGTTCATGGAAAAATGGAGAAATAATGATAATAAAACAATGATGATAGATAAACAAATATGATTCATTAAATCGACAAGGTATCAAACATAAATTATTTACCGCTGCCGCATTGCGGATGTACAAATGCTAGTATGTATATATATATATATATATATATATATATATATATATATATATATAGGGTGCGGTTCAAAAGAGAACTGTTTTTCGTAAGAGAACTGCGAGAACCATTTCTTGCCAATCATTTAATGTCCTGTCTATTTTATCTAATTTAAATAGGAAAGAGTAGTATGAACATTTGTACATTTCCCCCACTTTTTTAAAACAAATATATCGATCAAACGAAAAGGTGTTAAATTACGAAAAATATACCAAGTTAACGACAAAATTATGCTCTTTAATTTAAGACCGATCTTGCTATATTTTTTGGAAAAAAAAGTCATGTTTGTTGGGGTTTTTTTTTCAGTACAGCTCGAAATTTGCACAAGTGTAATACACCTGTGCTGAAAAACCACGTAAATATGTGCAAAATTTGCACTTGTGCAAATATCGAGTTGTATAGAAATAAACCCAGCAAAATTTGCACTTGTGCAAGATTTGTACTAGGGCAAATTTCGAGCCGTACAGAAAAAAAAAAACCCAGCAAACACAAAAAAAAATTGAAAAAATATGTCAAGACCGGTCTCAAATTAAAGAGCATAATTTTCTCGTTAATTTGGTATAATTTTCGTAATTTAACACTTTTCCATTTGATGTATATATTAGTTTAAAAAATGTGGGGGTAACGTAAAAATATCCAAACTACCCTTAATTAATTAAGGATAAGTTTGATTAGTTTAATGTAATCCTTTAACAACTTTTTAATCTTAACCCTCCATCTCTTCGATCAATGGCTGTAATTGGTTCTCGCAGTTCTCGTACGAAAAATGGTTTTCGTTTGAACCGTCCCCCCCCCCCCCCCCCCACACACACACACACACACACACATATATATATATATATATATATATATATATATATGAGGGTTCATTCGATAACCGTTGTTAATGCGAGAACCGTGAAAACCAATCTCAGCCGTTCCTTGGATATGGGAAGTTTCATGGATGGAGAGCGTGGAGGGATAAAGTGTGGCAGGGTGCATGTAAGGAATTCATGGGTGGGCAATGACATTGAAGGAGGGGGTCTTGGACGGCTCAGATTGGTTCTCGCACTAAGAATGGTTCCAGCATGAACTTTTTCCTATATATATATATAATCTAAACAACCATTTGAAGATGACACGTGGCCCATTGTTTAGGAACAAAGATAGAAAATTAAAAAAAAACTCACAGTGGAACACCAGCGACCACCACCTTTAAAAAAAAAAAAAGCGCACATATTTTATTTTTAAGAATTTTAACAAAAAAATTATATCATTAGATTTCAGTTTTTCATCCCCTTTCAAACAAGACCAGACTTGATATATTTCTAAAACTTATTTTTTTTTCATAATGAAAAGTTTGCATTTTGAGCTGGGTTCATTATAAATGCAAAATGCAAACAATCAAAAAATGCAAAATATAAACATGTAGGTCATCCGTATGTTTCCAAGATGTAAAATTATGAAAATACAAATGCAAACCCAAAATGATTCAATAAAAATGCAGACCAAAATACAAAATTACATATTCAAACCCAAAATGCAAAATCCGTAAACAACACTAAATCTTCAATCTTATTTAATCTGCTAACAAACTAACGGATAGCCCGGAATCTTGAATCTTGAATCTTCTATCTTGAGTCTTCAATCTTCAATCTTGATTTTGGAAACTTCTTATCCTTGCCATAGATATAGAGAGATAAAAGGAATTTAAAACAAATTTTAATTCTCTTAAACTGACTTCTTTAGTTGGACTGAGTTACTCAGCTTGAAACTCATTAAGTTGAGTTCTTCGAGAACAAACCCGAAATCAAACATGTATTAACACGTATAATAATTAACTCACCCTTAGAAGTCGTAAGAGTTAGCTAGAAATTACTTAGCAACTCTGTTGAGCTGACTTAGTCTATAAGCTGAGTCACTCAGCTCGAAACACATCAAGCTCAATACTCAACATATATGTTAGGTGACACACACAGCTTATCAAACACATTGATAATCTTACTAAGATATAGTCTAAGCAGATCAAATATACGCTCAGCTTATATTCAGCTTATGCTCAGTCTGAAACACTATAAGTGCTCAGTCTCATCAAGCTTCAAAATTCTGTTTAAGTTATTTAGAACATATCTTACAAACTTAACTTTTCCTCATCAAATTTCAACTGATGAGATCATTTGACCAACAAACTCCCCTTATTTGATGATGACAAAACCATCAAACAATTCTTAAGTTTGTTGAACAGAATTATGTTTTAAATCTTAAACTTATCAAGATTCTAATTTTTGAACTTATCAAATATTAATTGAACTTATCAATTATTAATTGAACTTATCAATTATAAGTTGAACACACCAACCAATTATATTAATGAACAAGAACTAATCAGTTATTCATTCAAGCTGAACTAATCAGACTAATAATTATGAACATATCATAAACAGTTGAACATATCAAACAAATATTTATAATCATTGAACATATCAGAATACAAACTTTTGATCACTAAGATCATGCACAGTTAGTGCTTACAAATTATTAGAACTAATCTAATAATTACAAATAGAACTAATCTATTCAGGATGCAGCTCTTCAAACTCTTTAATCTCCTTGTTGATTTCTTCAAGAAGTTCTTGCAAATTTGGTAAGTGTTGAAGCTGTTCCTTTTGTGATCTTATTGCTCTGTTTATCCTGTCTCTAAACCTAGCAGTTTGTTCAGTCTTTTCCACGAGTAGTCTCAGAGGAAACACTTGAGATACCCGACATGTATATATATTTGCACCAGAATGGAAGCATTGTTCACCATTTCTGTCCAAGTACATGAATCCTTTCTGAGGCTTTTCAACATAGGTATTTTCTTTGAATTCCATGCCTTGAGGAAGATCAAGACTGTACTTGTCTGCTTTTGCTAATCCAGCTGGCTTTGATGATCTTTTCTTCCCAACTTTATGAAAAGAAGTCTGTAGGGTAGCTATCTTAGATCTGGGAATAATTTTCATTGCATCAGCTCTTGCAAGCAGCCTTATCTTTAACCTGATTTCTAGCAGTGGACTTTTCTATCTGCTTAATAAGTATGGCTATCTGCTTCCATTCTTCATATCCCAGTCTGTGAAGTTGATTCAGCTCCAGGAAAGGTGTTTCACCATTTCTTAAGACGAACTCCAGAATGACGATCCCTTGGACTGAACTCAGCTTGAGTGATTTGATTTGAGAAGAGAAGTAGGTCCTTGTATAACACTGAGTTATATCTTCCTCCTCTTGTTGGTTCCCAACAGGATGCTCTTCTACTTCTTCCTCCTTAGGCATAATAGGCGGTTTGAGTTTTGCTAGTTCCTAATTCTGCTTTCTTATTTGTTCAGCCCATACTTGTTCCCTTGCTTTTTTCTTATGTGCTAACTCAGCTTGTACATTCATTTGCCTTCTTTTTAGTTCGTTGATTGACATCCTAAGCTGGTCAACATCTTGTTGTTCCATCTTTCTCACTACTAACAGAGAAGCTCTTTCTTGTAATGTCATCTTGTCTGCAGAGTCTTCATCTGAGGCTGATTCACAAAGAATCATTTTCCTGCTTTTCTACTTGGGGTGTTCTGAATCATCTGAGCTGACTACTACATGTCTCTTTCCTTTAGCCTTTTCAGTCAGCCCAGTTTCAGCTTCTATCTCCTTTTCTTTCTCCCCCTCAAACTGATCTGCTCCCTTAGCTAGTAGTAACAAAGCTTCAGCTTGGACAGACTCAGCTTCAGCCTCTTGAACCTTCTACCCCTTTTTGTCATCATCAATAGGGTTCGAAGTCTGTTTTTGTGATAGAGCACCAGCTGCAGATTTTAACCTCAGCACCTCTTCATCCAGAGAGTATAGAATCTGCAACATATGCTTCTTTGTTTGTCTTCTCTTGAGGTGCAATGTGTCAAACTGAACTTTAATGAATTTCAGTAGATCATCCAAGTTAGCTTGAGAAGGTTGGGACTTGGGTACATCATTCAAGGGTTGGTGGATACCCTCAAAATCATGTGCACCAGAGTTTGGACCCTGTTTTTCACCTTGGTATGTAGATGAATCATTGACAGGTCGTGCTGGTGGGTGTGAGAAGTGAAGAGAAGTTATTGGGCTCGACACGTGATGTGTATGGGTAGGTAGTTGGCTTAGTGGGTTGGAGGGGGTTGATTGACCCTGGGATTGGTCATTCTTTCAATGTAACCTGAGTGTGTCTGCTCAGGCACAACAGTGGGCTCTCTCATGGCACTGGAGAGTGTGGGATGAGTAGACACCACACCCGGTTTAGGCTGTTGGGTTGAAATGAGCCTCGAGGTTGACACCTTAATATTAGGTGTCTCCCCCTCAACTCCTGCCTGGGGAGGGATCAATGTGATCTCAGCTTCAGTGATGCCTTTAGGAGTGGAACCACCTTTGACAGTTTTGCGTGAATAGGTGTGGATATTCTCCCTCGTAGCAATAGGGATACTAGGTGTGGCTTCAGAGTGGAGTTGAATGAAAGGTGGAGGAGATGGGTTAGACTGGGTTGGGTCTACCACAGTCTTATCTCCAAAAAAGGATGGAGAAAAGTGAGAAGAGGTTGAGAGAGGAGTAGTGATACCTGGTCTGAGTCTATCAACAAATGTAGACTCTGAAGATGACTTAGAACCAGAGGAGGATGAAGCACCATCAGCTTCATAGAAAGGCTCAGCTTGAGCCGGCTGCTCAGCTCGATGATCTGGTTCAGCTCCAGATGCTCCCCGTTGATCCGACTCCTCAGATTCACTTGCAGATAAAGCTCTCTCAGCTATCCATCGCATTGGGTCACTCAAACCTTCCTGCTCTGGAAAGATGTCATTGTTGAACATATTTGAGTTGAGTGCTGGAGCAGGGAACACACCCTATCCAGCTTCATAATGTTGTTCTCCCAACTCAGCTTCCACCACCAAGGATAGGTACCTTATAAACAGTACATGGAGATCCGTTGGTGTCTTCACAACTTGGGCTTTGAGCTCGTTGAAGATGAGCAGTGCATAGTCCAGATTTATGGCATTATACATGTTGTAGAGCAGCTGCATCTCGAACTCATTGACTTGATCCAAGCCTCCAATCTTAGTGCCAAGTGAACGTATCACAGTGGACACCATGAAGCCCCATCTAGTAGGAAAAGTGGCTTTCTTTATCACATCCTCTGTTTGTGGGTGACCCATATTGGGTAGGACAGACCTTGCCACTTGTCTTGTTATAGCCGCTTCGAACACACCATTTGCAAGGAGTTGAAGAACTTCACTTAGCCGCTGCACATTAATGACAACTGTTCTATCCCCATTTAGAACAGTGCCAGTGATCTATCCCCTCTTCTGGTTGTAAGTACAAGTATACCAGAACTCCAATAGGTGTTGTGGAATGATGTGTAGTGGTGCTCCTAAAAAAGCGAATGCCAAGGGGCATTTTCTAATGTAGTCCACCCATACTTCGTATCCTCGGCCTAGTTTCCTTTCTGGAATTGCAAGATAGGCACGTTGATTATTGATTCCAATCAACGGCACACCATTGTTCTTCATCTGAGCACCTGTAACCATTCAATCACCAAGAATAAGAAGGGTTCCGTCCATGTTGAATCGGATTAAGTTGAACGACTGACACTGAGTTAATCGTATACACATTGAGCGATTAGGGTTTTGAAGCAGAACGGTTGAATGCACTAAGCAAGAGAGGTGTTTGTGAAAGGTATTTGAGTGTATGAGAAGTTTATAAGTGAGAATTGTAAGTGTAAACTTCTGAAAATCGGCTATGAGCGTTATATATACCTTTTTGAGGAGAGAGAAAATTTACAGTTGGAAATCCTTTTTTATCCGTTACACGTAACAAATTTACGGCGTAATGTAACAGTAATCGAGATGAGACTTATCATCTCCCAACGGTTAATTTTGTAAATTAATATTATTGTCTTACAACAATATTATTTACACTATTTTATTACACCAATACATAATCGGTATAAAACGTGATTTGAGACCGACCCAAATACACAATGACTTATGAATTAATAACACATAGTAATTAAAACATGATTTGGACACATCAAGCTAAGTAAACTTATTACTCAGCATAAGTCAAGCACTCGGCTTGATTTGAGCAATCAGCTTGAGATTGTTACTCAGCTTGAGTAGAGCACACAACTCAGCTCAATAACAGTAAGTCATTTTTATCCGAGACTTACTCGAACTTATATTTTAACCATACTTAGCAGTTAAAACATGTTTGGGACGCACCAAACTTGTGAACTCATTATTTAGCTTGACAATTTATTCAGTTTATGAAAACTTATTTATAAACTGTGCACTCAGCTTAAGACACTTAGTCACTATCAAACTGAAACTCAAATTCTAGACACAGCTAGGGGTTGAGCATACCTAATTCACTTAGCATATACATAAACCTCTTTTCATCAAGTGGTTTTGTAAAGATATCTGTCAATTAGTCATCAGTGGATAAATTTGATGTCAACTTTACCTTTTTCCACGATGTCTCTGATGAAGTGATGTCTAATTTCAATATGCTTGGTTCTTGAGTGGAAGACTGGATTGTAATTGATGGCTATAGCACTTTGGTTATCACAGAAGATAGGAGTTTTCCTAAAATTCATACCAAAGTTTTGAAGCTGATGTTGCATCCACAGGATTTGAGCATAACAGCTTCCTGATGTATCATAATCAGCTTCAGCAGTTGAAGTAGCCACTGAGTTCTGTTTCTTACTAGTCCAACTTACTAACTTCCCTCCAAGCATTTGACATCCTCCTGTTGTTGATTTTCTATCTAACTTGCACCCAGCATAGTCAGCATCTGAAAAGCCAACTAACTCAAATCCAGAGTCCTTTGGATACCAAAGGCCTAGATTTGGTGTACCTTTAAGGTACCTAAGGATCCTTTTCACAGCTTGAAGATATGATTCCTTAGGATCTTCCTGATATCTTGCACAAACACATGTAGCAAACATGATATCAGGTCTACTAGCTGTCAAATAGAGTAGTGAACCTATCATTCCTCTATAGGTATGCCTGATATCTTGCACAAACACATGTAGAAAACATGATATCAGGTCTACTAGCTATCAAATAGAGTAGTGAACCTATCATTCCTCTATAGGTAGACTGACATACAGACTTACCATCTGAGTCTTTGCTCAGCTTGACAGCTGGTGACATGGGTGTTTTCATGGATGAACTTGAATCAAAACAATATTTCTTTATCAAATCAAGAACATACTTGCTTTGATTAATGAATATTCCATCAGGCTTTTGTTGAATCTATAAGCCTAGGAAATATGTCATTTCACCCATCATACTCATCTTGTACCTTTTGACATAATTTTGGAAAACCATTCACATAGAGATTTATTTGTAGAACCAAAAATAATGTCATCCACATAGATTTGTACAAGAATCACCTGTCCTTTACTCTTTTTAATAAAGAGTCTCTTATCTATACTACCTCTGGAGAAGTCCATCGATAGTAAATAGTTGGACAGTGTATCATGCCAAGCTCTTGGAGCTTGTTTAAGACCATACAAAGCCTTGTCTAACTTATAGACATGATATGGAAACTTTGAACTAACAAAGCCAGGAGGTTGTTTCACATAGACTTTCTCCTGAAGTTTTCCATTTAGGAAAGTATCTTCACATCCATTTGATAGACTTCAAAGTCTTTATATGTTGCATAAGTCAAGAACAGCCTTATGGCTTCAATTGTAGCAACATGGGCAAATGTCTCATCATAATTGATTCCTTCTTCTTGTTTATACCCTTGTGCCACCAGCGTGGCTTTGTTTCTAACAATCACTCCATCCTTGTCCATTTTATTTCTATAGACCCACTTAGTGCCTATAATTGTATGATCTTTGGGGGTTGGGACAAGACTCCAGACCTTGTTTCTCTCAAACTCATTTAATTCCTCTTGTATAGCTTCAATCCAATCTTCATCCTCTAAGGCTTCTTCAGTCTTCTTTGGTTCCATTTGAGATAGGAATCCAAAGTAAGTAACATGGTTTGCTGCTGCCTATGATCTTGTCATTACTATTTATTGAACATTACCAATTATTTGATCTTGAGGATGATCTTTGAGGAATTTAAATGTTGTAGTAGGAGATTGTGGTTCTGGATCTGAGTGATATTGAGAGTTTTGAGGTGAACTTATATCCTCAGTCTCAATTGCAGCATTGTCATCAAAGTGTTGATCACCAAGATCTTCAGTCTGAGTAATGTCATCTATAAAGGTATTGACGAACTCATCATCTTTCTCAGCTTGAGAGTCCGTTGGAGCTTGTGATGATTTATTTGATGGACACACATCATCATCACTGTCATCATCCATGACATACATAGGATTTGACATATTGGTTTCCTCAGGCTTTTCAAGCTCACTCAGACTGACCAAGTCAGCTTATCTTTTATCAGCTTGATCAAAACTGTCTTTATCAAATGAGACATGAATTGATTCTTTTATAGAATTTCTCCTTGTGTTATACATTCTGTAAGATTTGGAGATTGAGGAATAACCAACAAAGATTCCAAGATCAGCTTTAGGTTCCAACTTATGGAGCTGATCTCTTTGATTCAGCACATAACATTTTGAACCAAAGACATGGAAGTAACCTATATTGGGCTTTCTTGATTTATACATCTCATATGCCGTTTTGCCATGTCTTTTGACAATAATTGACCTATTCTGGGTACAACATGCTGTATTTACAGCTTAATCCCAGAAATAGAGTTTCAATCCTGCCTCACATAGCATTGTTATTGTAGCCTCAATTAAGGTTCTGTTTCTCCTTTCAGCAACTCCATTTTGTTGAGGAGTTCTGACTGAGGAGAAATTTTGTAATATTCCTTTTTGTTCACAAAGGCCTTCTAGAGTTGAGTTTCTGAACTCAGTCCCATGATCACTTCTGAGTTGCTTTACAGACTTACCTTTTTGCAACTCCTCCTGTTTGATAAAACTTATTATCTCCAGGGCAGCTTCACTTTTGGCTTTAAGGAATATTACCCAGGTGAATCGTGAGAACTCACCTACTATCACCAGTGTTTACTTCTTGCCACTTAGGCTTGGAGTACTTATGGGTCCAAACAGATCCATATGCAACATATGCAGTGGGTCTGTTATTGAAAAAATTTACTTTGATTTGAAGGACCCTTTATGATGTTTCCCCTGTTTACAAGCCGAACACAATTTGTCCTTGCCAAATGTGATCTTTGGCAATCCAGAGACTAACTCTTTGTTTGATAGCATATTTATGTTCTTGAAAGTTAAATGTGATAATCTTTTATGCCACAGCTAACTCAGCTTAGGAACAGATTGGGAATATAAGCAGGTTTCAGTATAAGGATCAGTAGAATTAAGATCAAGTAGATACACATCTCTTTTTCTTTTTGCTATTAATACATGCTTACCCTTAGCATTGTATATAGTCCCTGCTTTCTTCCTAAAATTAAGAATATTGTCTTCATCATATAATTGGCTAATACTTATCAGATTGTGTTTAAGACCTTTAACATATGCAAATTTCTGGAAAGTCACCATGCCAGCATGTATCTTCCCATATCTTTTGGTTCTTCCATGAGATTTATCACCAAATGTTACTTTAGGACCTTCATATTCCTGGAAATCACTAATAAGTCCTTTCCATCCAGCCGTGTGCCTTGAACATCCACTATCCAAGTACCATTTACTTGAACCCTACACATGATAAGAAAACTAAACACATTAGTTTTGTTTGGGAACCCACTTCATAGTAGGTTCAGATGATGAGCACTTAGCAGCTTCATCTTGTGGAACTGACTGGTTAGCTTGAGCATGTGCTGAGTCCTGTGTAGGTTGATAAATTTGTTCCTTTTCAGGCCTTAAGATTTAAATTTCCCCGTCCTTGCCTCATGTCCTCTAACTCTGCACTTTTGATTAGAAGCTTGACCAACAAACTTCTTTTCGATGACTTTGGACTTACCATTGACATGTTTTCTGGACTTACCAGTTTCAACAGTCTTGGACTTACCACTGTTGAGCTCTTTGGACTTACCAATGTCAACAACTTTCGACTTACCATTGTTGTGATATGACCTCTGACTTACAGTGGTCTTCCTATTCTTGTAACTTCTCTCTGAGCCAGATAGAGAGTTTTGTCTTTTGAAAGGATTTGGATTAAGCCTTTCTATGACAGAAGTTCTTTGAATAGGCTGAGTGCCTAATCTGTCCAGCACAGACTTACTGTGTTGTTTAGATGTTTAGCACTCATTTCCATGATATTTTGCCTTTACAAACATACTGTATTTAAGGTTTTGACCATGTTTCTTCTCTGAGGCTGACTTCTGAGACTCAATCAGTTGTCTATCTTCCTCAGAGTCTGTACTTGCTATCTTATCATCATCAGCTGCATAAGCTGCGGATTGATAGTCATCTCTAAGTACAGCTTGTACCTGTTTAGGAATTTGTTGGTTGATGCACTTTTCAGCAAGCCTTGATGACATACAGCATGATTCAGTGACCTTTTGAAGTTGGTCAGCTGTATCCTTGGCTTCCTGAAGTTCTTCACTTAGAAGTTTATTATTGTGTCTTTGACATTCAAGATCATATTGTGCCTTCTTACCAACATCAATGAAAGATTGATTTTCCTTAATCTCATTTATCAGTTTAGCTTTCTCAGCTTTGAGGTCATTTTGAGACATAAGGCTGGTCTTGAAATCATTTAGCAGATAATCGAATACAAGACCTTTTTCTTCATCGGTGTAAGAGTTGAAATTACTAACCTTGTACATGGAGGAACGATCCCAGTCACCAAGTTTGTTGTTTTCCTCAGCTTCCTTCATGTCAGCTTCAAAAGTTGATTCAGACAAACCATAATCAACTTCATCTATTTAAAACTCTTCATCTTCTTGAGACATCAGACATTTATCATCATCATCTGAGGTAGATGATTCTATATCCCATGTTTCAGCATAGAGTCCTTTTGCACTGGGCTTGTCTTCAGGCTTTCCTTTCTTGAGCTGAGTATATTTCTTCTTATCAGCTCTGTAAGCATTCTTATCAGCTACCGAAGCTGATTCATCCTTCTTTGATCTGCACTCAGCAACAATGTGTCCCTTCCTCTGACAGTTAAAGCACACAGCTTTCTTGGGATCAAAAGAACTCTTTCCTTTGCCCCTGTCAGATCTTCCTCTTCCCCGTTGAGCTCTTCTCAAACGTTTGGCTAGCATGGCCATTTGCTCTGTGTTTGTCTGAACAACATCAACATCACTTGATTCTGAGTCTGAATGGTTAGCTTGAGATTCTGACTCAGTCTCAGATTCAACAACTAAAGCTTTTGAACTTTTCTTCTTTTTCTGTGCAACTAATGCAACATCAGTTTTATCAAAAGAATCCTTCAGTTGTTGTTGAGAAGTTCTCTTGTGCTCTGTGATCTGTTCATGATTGAGCAAGAACCTATATATGGACTGTAGGTTATACACGTGTAATGTTCCTCCAGCCCTTAATGCTGTAGTTACTTCATTGAACTTTTTTGGTAACACATCCAGAAATTTCAGCACAAGTTCAGCTTCATTCTTTTTAATGCCTACACCTAGCAGATCATTAATCAAGCAGTGAAACCTGGTAAACACATCAGCCAAGGTTTCATTCTTCTTAGAGAAGAAGTTTTCATAGGATCTGTTCAAATTATTCTTCTTCTGCTACTTGACTAGATCTGTGCCCTCATATGTAATACTCAAAGTATCCCAGATCTCTTTTGCAGATTGACACCCAGTCACAGTATGCAAGATCTCAATGTCAGGGCATTAGCCAAAACACTCTTTTCCTTGTCATCGAGAGAATATAGTTTCCAAAATTCTTCAGTCCAGGATGCAACAGGCTTCTTTACTTCCTTTTCAGTTTTGTCAGACAACGTATCACTGACAACCGCAGGAATCTTGGGGATGATTGGTCCTTTAGTGATGACATCGTACATATAATTGTTAATGGACTTGAGGAAAAGCATGGCTTTGAATTTCCACATAGGATAATCAGATCCATCGAATATGGGACAACCCTTAGCAGACATCAGAGGAAAGTTTGATGAATTGTTGCTTGTCGATATTGTATACTTTCATAGAATCTTGAACTTTCAACTTATGAAATCTTTCAGCCTGCTCTGATACCAGTTGTTGGTCCCTTAGTGAGAGTATCAACAAGTAAGTAATGTGTAGAAGGGGGGTTGAATACACTTTCTGTGAAAAATTGAACAAATCAATAAAAAGTGTTAACACACATCAAACCACAAACAATCAAATGCTTTTCTTTCTTTAATAAGAAGATGATTACAGACACCACCAAGTAAGCAACACTTGATATGTAAACATTTAATGTAAATCAAATCTCTCAATCTCTCAAACTTTGCTATCTATAATCAACTTATGATTATAGATACCATAAGACTCTCTAAACAGGATTTATTCACAGATTGAATACTTACCAACTTCACAACAAACGTGAAGATTCGAACACATGAACAATTTGTCAATCTGTGAGTTTTCTTTGATCACGTTGAACTTACAAACACTGAATCAAGATTCGTAACACATACGTTGATGTGAATTGAGTTTGTGCTCTTTAACTCGTTCTGGTAATCGTACCTCTTAAACTTATCAGATGACAAGTATTTATAATCCTGTTCCTACGGATCCTAACAAACTAGAACTTATCCTAAGATATAGTCTAAGCTGATCAAATATACGCTCAGCTTATATTCAGCTTATGCTCAGTCTGAAACACTATAAGTGCTCAGTCTGATCAAGCTTCATAATTCTGTTTAAATTATTTAAAAAATATCTAACAAACTTAAGTTTGTCTCATCAAATTTCAACTGATGAGATCATTTGACCAACAATTTCTGGAAAAATAATTTGACGAAAATGACGAAAATTATCATTTTCGGCTGTTGGAAGAAAGTAACATTTATTAGTTTCATCATTTTTGTCTATCACCTTCATATCCGTAACAGCTACCAGTTTTCATCATTTTCGTCATCATTTTCATATCTATAACACCTACCATTTTTCATCATTTTCGGTCCCTGTTCATTATTTTTTTGACGAAAAAGACGAAAATTATCATTTTCGGCTGTTGGAAGAAAGTAACATCTATCAGTTTCATCATTTCCGTCCATCAGCTTCATATCCATAACAGCTACCAGTTTTCATCATTTTCGTCACCACTTTCATATCTATAACACCTACTAGTTTTCATCATTTTCGGTCCCTGTTCATTATTTTTTTTGACGAAAATGACGAAAATGATGAAAATGACGAAAATTATCATTTTCAGCTGTTGGAAGAAGGTAACATCTATCAGTTTCATCATTTTCGTCCATCGCCTTCATATCCATAACAGCTATCAGTTTTCATCATTTTCGTCATCACTTTCATATCTATAACACCTATCAGTTTTCATCATTTTCGAACCATGTTCATCATTTTTTATGAAAATGATGAAAATTACGAAAATTATCATTTTCGGCTGCCCCTTATATATCACGTAACAACAGGTCCTGAAAATGATAATTTTCGTCATTTTCGTCAATTTTTTTTAGAAATATAGGAAGAGCGGTCTCATTTGAAAGAAGATTAAAAATGAGTAGATTGTTATAATTTTTTACTCAAATTCAAAATACTGAAATAGTTATCGTCATTTAAAGATCAAAAGGGTAAAAAATTAAAAAAAAGGGGGGCTTTGACCATATACCTTTCCTTCTAGAATTAAATCTTATAATTGTTTATTTAATTACAATAATGTCATTATATATCTTGACCATTGATTTGATGAATCTAATGACTGAGATGTTGATCCAATTTATATATATATATATATATATATATATATATATATATATATATATATATATATATATATATATATATATATATGAAGAAGTTCATTTAAGAACCATTCTTAGTGCGAGAACCGTGAGAACCAATTTGAGCCGTCCAATTCCCCCTACTTCAATGTCATTGTCCACCCATGAATTTTTCTCATACACCCTGCCACACTCTATCCCTCCACGCTCTCCATCCATGACCTCCCCATATCCAAGAAATGACTGAGATTGGTTCTCGCAGTTCTTGCACTAACAATGGTTATCGAATGAACCCTCCCACATATTGGGAGCTTCAAATGAGAACCTTAAATTAAATGTGAATGGGAGATTCAATCCCAGTCGTCCAATTCCCCGCCTTTAATATTATTGTCCACCCATGAATTCCTCACATACACCCTGCTACACTCTATCCTCGCACACTCCCCTTCCATGAATTCCACTTATAAAATGAACGGCTAAGATTGAGTCTCTCATCCTCATTTAATTTCTCATTCTCATTTGAACATTCCCATATATATATATATATATATATTTGTAACACCGCGATTTCAAAAAATGTTGTTTAACAAAAATTTTGAAATAACTTTTAATCACTTGCAATGGAAGTCTAAATCAGAAGGTGCCATAAATTCAAACCTATAAAATCATAGTGTCACACTCCGACCGAAATCGTAAAACCATTACCACTTCAACAGTAAATGGAATATTAAATATACATTGGTATCAAATGTCTAAAAGCTAGATTCCCATAGTGAACCGAATCTCACAAAGCCAAGATCTAAGCCATGTGCACGAGTACACGACATATTTCAAAAGAACAAGTGTCAGCTTACGCCTTGTGAGTCAATAGGGTTAGAATAACAAAATCCGTAAAAACATTAATGACGAGCATTACTATAGTTATCAAATAACCATGCCCGTCCCTGTAAATATATGTCTCTGAATCCCGCATAACATTGATCATATAAATAGGTCAAATAACCGTTTCAATTGACATAACATATCAAGACCGTTCATAAACCGCATATTAAGCAAATACCGCATATCAACATATACCGTATACCGTAATTCGTATTTCTACCCGCTAAGTTTTCCCTAGCTATTGGCCCCAGCCAGCTAGATAACCCGTTCACTAATCACACGCTAAGCAACTCGTGCATCGATTGGGTAGGTACTCCGGATCCATGCATGAGTGTACATTAGACGCTACTTTCGCTACTCCGACTGTGCAAGTACAAGTACCGCGTTGTCGTTCAAGTGTAAGTACAAAAGGGGGAAACCGCTATCAACCCCTCCTGACACTCATGTGATGCTACCGATATGACTACACCTACTGTCATACATCACTCCAGTACTCGAGCACTCAATCGTACCCTCGTACCATGCATCAAAGTTCTAAGAAATTAACAAGGAATGGATCTCTAATATCTTTATAATGAATTAAACAATAAAACTAAAAAATTCTAAGATCTTTAAACCAAATCCATCGACCTTCATAAACTCACTGTTGAATCCATAACATCACCAATGCTCTTAAACAAACCATGGAATCCTACTACGAATTATAAAGAACACATGCTTAAGGGTTACAAACACTTACTAGATTAATAATCTTCCCAAAGATCACCAATATTTCTTGTTCTTCTTGATGGCTCGAGAGCACAAACCCACCACCAAAACTATCGTATGTGATATTCAAGGATGCCATCTAGTGTTTTAAACCTATTTAATCTTGATCCCTAATTCCCTTAGTTAATCCCTAAAGTATCCTCTTAATAACCGTTAAGTCCCTATTCTTTTGTTCTATCCAAAAATGTAACTTTTAAGTCATTAAACACCCGATATTATATAATTACGACTCCTACCATCAAATGATCATCAAATTATAACCGACGAAAGTAAAAAAATATTCCATAATACCTCAACCGTCTCATTATTTATCCAATATAAACAACATAAACCATATATATATATATATATATATATATATATATATAAAGATTACCCCCAAATACTGGTCGTTACAATCCTTCCCTCCTTAAAAAGATTTCGTCCGAGAATCCGTATAGTAGGCAATAACTAAAGTATCATTTATTCCGGGGTTCTATCGCTTAATTCATACTCTATTGGAATCTTTCGTTGTTATTTTGATCTTCTCATCTGTTACTCGGATATTAAATTCTAAAAGCAACACAATTATAATTCATGAGACCATAAGAATTAAATTCCTAAATCCGTCAGTCGGGAACCGTCGACCATTAAGCAGAATCATCACTCCAACGCCAAGGAGCTAACCAATGTTCCAGTAAAACAACCGTCAATCAATTCTAAATCCGAGTATCAGAAAGAATTCACAAACCAACGTCTACTATTCACAATCGCTTTGCGAACTAGGTTTGTCGCCTTAGCCGGTTCCCTACTAACTATACCTTTGAGCACATATCATTCGTAACAAATCATAACCGTTTAACAACTCTATCACTCGATCGCTTCTTGTCCCTCAATTTGATATACGTAACTATCAAGTGTACATAAGATTCATATTTTTTTCCTAGTCATTCCAATCAACCCCTTTTTCACATATCTATAATATCCATTCTATCTTACTACTTATGATTAAACTTGTCACTAAAATCCACCTCAAGTAATGCAGGCTCAGTTATCGAGCACAAACATGTTGTAATATTTTATGATGACGTTCGTCAGGCGCAATCACAAAAGTACCCCACATGAGTGTCCTCCTCACCGTCCTCGCATCTCTCGAGATGTTTGAACCATCCGTTCTTATGAACTTCCAACTACTATCACTACCTCCTCTATCATAAATCCACATTCTTCCTTGGGTTTTACGCTTTCGTACGTTCTCGTTCCTCACTACATGAAGGTATAACCCGCACTTGACCTAATTTCCTCTGCCATACCCATCTCACTTCTCTAATTTGACTGTTAATCATTCTGACAAGACTATTAAAACTCAAAATAAATCTTCGTTCCACTCTACTGTTTGTAGTCAACCTTCCGTTCAAACCGTTTTTAGCACTCAATCCTACTACATACTCATCCATGATACTTTTATATTCCATCTTAGTCATATCTTATGTCAAGTTACTTCGCTCCCAATTTTCCATTTTGAACCTTTATTGGTCCTTCAAGAGTAGATTACCTACCATCCTCGTAAATTTTTGAAGCTTCAATTTGAGCATATCATGTCCTCTTCCAATCATAGTACCTCATGAAGACGAAATCTTTGGTTTTCCTTCCAACGAATAAGACGCAATCCAGAGGCAAGGCTTAACCAGAAATCCTGAACCCGTCTATTGATAGTCCAATTAGCACTGTTCTCAAATATATAACGCCAATAATATTGTCATTTGTATCGTATATACATATACCTATTATATCATATCACCATTATATGCATCTATATTTATATTTGTGTTTGTATTTTTCTTTTTAGCAGTCTCATGTAACCGTTAGTGGTCTCGTAAAAACATCCTAATCACATAGACTATTCATGAGTAATCCGTTTAGCTGTAAACATGCGCAGATGTAGTCAATAATGTCTCCCTTACCCGATATACTTTCGTGCATATTCTCAAGAAGTATTCTCAAGTGAACCGTCAGCCTTCCTAAATCCAAAAGGAATATTCTTCAAATTGTCTATTCTATATGTATAGCGAATGAGACCCAAATCAAAATCAAATTTCTTGAGTAAATCCACATCATTCTAATCGTAGCAAGACAAATAGCGAGGTGTCCATTCATATAACGAAATCCTCACGCGTTGCGTACTCGTCAAACACCCAAATTCCAAATCAGTTGAGCCGTAAACACAACACGCCGTAACATAACTCCCTAGGGTCAAACTAAGTACTTAGATAACATAATATGATCTAAGATAAGAAGCAAGAAAACAACATAAGCACTCATCTCTCACCCAACCACCCAAAAGTCCAAGTAAATTCTATTCAAGCCGATCTAGCCGTGAGTCCAAGTGCCGGTCTCAGCACTTAGTTCACTCACAACGGCTCTGATACCAACTTATAACACCGTGATTTCCAAAAGTGCTGTATAACATAAATTCTGAAATAAATTTTAATCACTTGCAATGGAAGTCTAGATCAGAAGGTGCAATAAACGCAAACCTATAAAATCGCAGTGTCACACCGCGACCGATATCGTAAAACCGTTACCACTTCAACAGTAAATGGAATATTAAATATATATTGGTATCAAATGTCTAAAAGCTATCTACCCATAATGAACCCCGTCTCACAAAGCCAATCTGTAAGCCACCTGCACGAGTACATGACACATTTCAAAAGAACAAGTGTTAGCTTACGCCTCGTAAGTCAATAGGGTTAGAATAACAAAAACCGTAAAAACATTAATGATGAGAATTACTAAAGTTATCAAATAACCATGCTCGTCCCCGTAAATATATGTTTGACTCATCCCTCTGAATCCCGCATAACATTGATCATATAAATAGGTCAAATAACCGTTAAAATTAACATAACATATCAAGACCGTTCACAAACCGCATATTAAGCATATACCGCATATCAACACATACCGTATACCGTAATCCGTATTTCTACCCGCTAAGTTTTCCCTAGCCATTGGGCCCCATCCAACTAGATAACCCGTTCACTAATCACACGCTAAGCAACTCGTGCATCGATTAGGTAGCTACTCCCGATCTATGCATGAGTGTACATTAGACGATGCTTTCGCTACTCCGGCTGTGCAAGTACAAGTATGGCGTTGTCGTTCAAGTGTAAGTACAAACGGAGGTAACCGCTATGAACCTCTCCTGACACTCACGTGATGCTATCGATATGACTACACCTGCTGTCTAACATCACTCCAGTACTCGAGCACTCAATCGTACCCTCGTACCATGCGTTGCACAGGTTATCTAAAAACCCCGCAACTCCGTATGTGGCTAGCACTTTTTCCTAGAAGGTCATTAAAACCTAATAGGTCCCTAAACCGTAGGCGAGCATGAATGGGTACTACCCCCGCACATCAAGGTATATACTTGTATATAAACCAATATTAAACCATATAAACCCATAATAAACCATATGAACCGATTATAAACTGTATAAACCATGATTAATTGTAGCATGCAATAACAACCTTGTATGCATACGTAATCATATATTGCAAGTAATACACTAAGCATGTTTAACCATCATATATATATATATATATGTATATATATATATATACTTTTAATCATTAAAAATATAGATTTTGTCATTGTACTCGGTTTTATAAACTATTGAACTCACCTGAAGTTTAGAGAGAATAACAGAGAGAATCACCGCAAGAGTACACCGAGCAACCTAACAAAATAACAAGTCCTAGTAAGTATCGAGTCGTACAATTCGAAAACAATTGATACTACAATTAATGTCACCAAATCTAACCTATAATATAAATTACCCCAACACCTAAAATAATAAGAAATTTAATTCCTAACTAAGCCAATGCTAATTGCCTACTCATAGGTGTGGTGATTCTTCTTTTTTATATTTTTCCTTTTGCGATATTAATAATAGAGATACATAATAGGAAAATTCATGAATTACAGCCCACATGAAATATGATAGTACCATCTCCCAAACAAAATCTTAAGTGTAATTCATTGATCCATATTTAATCGTAGTTCCTAAACACCAACTCAAATTGTATTTGCCTCGAATACTCAATAGTATTTTCACAAACAGAAATTGTAATTGCTTTGCAGCCAATCACAATTGCCTTTCATGGCTTCCAAGAAATCATGTTTACCTACTTCAATCCTATTTCCTTTAGCAATAATTACCATGTATAATGCAGTGAACAATTGTATTTCTTCATGAATTGTAGTTCTAAATCCACTTCAATCGTAGTTCCATATAATTCTTAGTCAACAGCAAACAAACCTAAAGCATCCGTCAAACGCCTATCTCGACTAAATTGAGTTTTCTTAATTATAGTTCAAGATTTATGCATCAGAGTTCTAAGAAATCAACAAGGAATGGATCTTAAGATCTGTAAACCAAATCCATCGACCTTCATAAACTCACTGTTGAATCCATAACATCACCAATGCTCATAAACAAACCATGGAATCCTACTACGAATCATAAAGAACACATGCTTAAGGATTACAAACACTTACTAGATTAATAATCTTCCCAAAGATCACCAACAATTCTTGTTCTTCTTGATGACTCGAGAGCACAAACCCACCACAAAAACTGCCGTATGTCATATTCAAGGATGCCATCTAGGGTTTTAAACCTATATAATCTTGATCCCTAATTCCCTTAATTAATCCTAAAGTATCCTGTTAATAACCGTTAAGTCCCTATTCTTTTGTTCTATCCAAAAATGTAACTTTTAAGTCATTAAGCAACCGATATTATATAATTAGTGTTGGATCATAAACTTGATTTGATCCAACACTAATGGCCCAATCCATATACATGAAAGTTCTAGAAGAATGTGTCTTGAAATATCAAGATATGTATATGTAAAATATGTTGGTAAGAAATATCTAGATATTTATAAGTAGAAATATCTAGATAGAAATATCTAGATACATATGTAGAAATATCTAGATATTATATATAGAAATATCTAGATATGATATATAGAAATATCTAGAATCCATGGAAATATCTACCATCTAGATTCATCCATGGACTAGTATAAATGGGTTATGTTGTTGCATTGTAATGTATCATCATCAAGAGAAGTTCAAGTGAAGCAAATCAATAAGTAAAGCTTTAGTAATACACTTCCTTTCAAAACACTTAATTCTTCCTTCCTTCAAAATTCTCCTTAGACCTCTCCATTACCAAAAAGCCTAAAAGGCCCCTTCCATTTTCCAACAAAGTGGTATCAGAGCTAGAAGATCATATGGCGAATTCGATGAATTCGTTTCAATTTCCTCGTCTTACCAAAGATAATTATGGGAGTTGGTGCATCGGGATGAAGGCATTGCTCGGCTCACATGATGCATGGGAGATAGTCGAGAAAGGCTATGAAGAAGTTGAAGATGAAAGTTTCTTGATTTCCGCCCAAAGTGGGGACTTGCATAAAGCAAGAACGAAGGATAAAAGTGCTCTTACACTCATTTATCAATGTCTTGACGATGCCATGTTTGAGAAAGTTGCAAATGCAACCACTTTCAATGAAGCATGGGGGATTTTACAAAACACATTCAAAGGCATTAATAAGGTAAAAAAGGTACGTCTTCAAACTCTTAGAGGAGACTTTGAAAAGTTACAAATGGAAGAGACCAAAACGATCTCAGATTATTTCACTCGTGTCTTGACTATCTCAAATGAGATTAAGAGATACGGTGAAAGTTTGAGTGACACATGGGTGATAGAAAAAATTCTTCGCTCGTTGACACCAAACTTTGATTATATCATTGTAGCCATAGTGGAGTCAAAAGACATCGACTCTATGGCCATTGATCAACTCATGGTATCTCTACAAGCACATGAAGAGAAAATAAAAAAGAGAAGGGAGAAAGAGCCCTTGGAACAAGCTTTGTACTCAAAACTCTCTTTCAAAGAAAGAGAAACTCAAAGCATGGAATGGAGCAAGGACGAGGACGTGCAGCTTTCCGAGGTCGTGTTGGTTTTTGTGATCAAGGAAGAGGAAAAGCAAGGGAAGGTTATATGCAAGTTAACAAAAAAGAGGAGAACCAAAATGCTTCTTCTAGAAGAGGTCGCGGGAGAGGAATGCAATCTCAAAGAGGAGGTAAGTTCCACATACAATGTTATAATTGTCAAAAGTATGGACATTATGCCTCAGAGTGCAGAAGCTCAAGACGAATAGAAGAGAGGGCTAATCTTATGGAGCTGGAAGATGAAGTCAATCTTACTTTGCTAATGGCAAAGCAAGATGAAAAGGAAGATAAACAAACCACATGGTACCTAGACTCCGCTGCAAGTAATCACATGATAGGAGAAGAAAAATTGTTCGTGGAGATGGAGCAAATTAAAGGTAACGTGACGTTTGGAGAAAACTCAAAAGCAACGGTGAAAGGAAAAGGTAAAATACTAATCCTTGCTAAAGATGAAAGTCACCAATTTATCTTTGAAGTTTATTATGTGCCTAGCCTTAAAAATAATATTTTGAGTTTGGGACAACTCTTGGAGAAAAACTACGATATTCATTTAAAAGATCGTAGTGCTATGTTAAGAAACCATGAAAGAAGGCTTATTGCCAAAGTGCCAATGACTAAAAACCGAATGTTCCTTTTTAACATTCAACATGATGATGTCAAATTCCTAAAGGCTTGCTTGAAGGATCATTCGTGGCTATGGCATATTAGGTACGGGCACTTAAACTTTGGTGACTTAAAGTTGTTATCTCCAAAAAATATGGTAAAAGGTTTGTCTCCTGTAGATCATCCTAATCAAGTATGTGAAGGATATATTCTTGGGAAACATGCAAGAAATGCATTCCCAAAAGACGCAACATCAAGAGCTAAGGAGCCTCTACAACTTATTCATACTGATTTGTGCGGACCCATTACTCCACCCTCTCATGGTAAAAATAAATATTTTATTCTCTTTATTGATGATTTTTCTCGAAAAACTTGGGTGTATTTTCTAAAAGAAAAATCCCAAGATTTTGATGCTTTTAAAACGTTCAAAGCCATGGTTGAAAGAGAAAGACTTAAAAACTAAAGCCATGAGATCGGACAGAGGTGGAGAATTTTTATCAAAAGAATTTAACAAATTTTGTGAGGAAAATGGGATCCGAATATTTTTAACAGCTCCTTAATCTCCTCAACAAAATGGAGTAATTGAAAGGAAGAATATAACCATTCTCAATATGGTTCGTAGCATGTTAAAAAGTAAGAATATGCCAAAGGAGTTTTGGGCAGAAGTTGTTGATTGTGCTATCTATCTCTCCAATCACTGTCCATCCGAGAGTTTAGATAACAAGACTCTACAAGAAGCATGGAATGGGATAAAGCCGACAGTATCCCATCTACGGGTGTTTGGGAGCTTAGCCTATGTTCAAGTACCAAGCCAAAGGCGTCGAAAGCTTGATGATAGGAGTCAGAAACATGTGTTCGTTGACTACGACAAGAAATCAAAAGGTTACAAGCTTTACAATCCAAACACGGGGAAGGTGATCATGAGTAGAGACGTGGAGTTCGACAAAGAAGGAACGTGGGATTGGAACACAAACAACAAGGAAAGTTATGAGTTTCTTCCCATTATCAGTAATGGTGAATAGGTCTGTGACACTGCTGAAGATGTTCAACTACCTACAAGTCCCACTCTAACTCAAGTTTCACCTTCAAGCTCAATGGAAGCGTCTCCAAGAATGAGAAGCCTGCAAGAATTCCATGAGGTAACAGATGAGCTAACACTCTTCTGTTTATATGTTGATTGTGAACCTTTATGTTTCGAGGAGGCGATGCAAAGCCAGAAGTAGAGACAAGCAATGGATGAGGAGATCAAGTCCATAGAGAAGAATGACACATGGGAGCTGACATCTCTTCCACAAGGCCAAAAGGCTATCGGAGTCAAGTGGGTGTACAAAGCAAAGAAAAACGCCAAAGACAAAGTGGAGAAGTACAAGGAAAGACTTGTGGGAAAAGGTTACAAGCAGAAACATGGTGTCGATTATGAAGAGGTATTTGCTCCTGTAGCTCGCCTTGAAACAATAAGATTGATAATTGCTATTGCTGCCCAATATAAGTGGAAAATTCACCAAATGGATGTGAAGCCCGCTTTCCTAAATGAACTTCTCGAAGAAGAACTTTATGTGGAACAACATGAAGGGTACGTGGTCAAAGGACAAGAAAGTAAGGTGCTGAGGTTGAAAAAGGCCTTATATGGCCTAAAACAAGCACCACGTGCCAGAAAGTCCAGGAACCTACCTTTCCAAACATTGTATTCGCCTCGAAACAAAACAGGAGGTTTTGTATCGGTACCAATGGACATTATTTGAACTTGACATTGTTAGGGTTTTAGTAAGAAATGATCGTTCACTTGTTATGTATGGAATGATTTTTCGAAAACTTAATTGACAGGAGAGAATAGTATTCTTTTCAGGTTAGTTTTGAAAACTTCTTGGTGATGATTTGAGGGGCTAATTCAATTTAATTCAACTTTGAATTAGATTTTGTAAAGATTAAATTCAATATTGAATTATATAGAATTGAGTTAATTTAATTCAACTTTGAATTATATCCGAGTTAGATTAAATTCAATTTTGAATTAGATTTTAAGATTTAAGTTCGATTGTCCTCTTTGTTCAAAAGTGAAGTCCCAATGGTTCTATCACTTGTCTAATAAGTTTAGGGTATGCGATTGATAGAATCCCTTGAAATTTGAGCAGAGTAACTTTTTGTCAGTGATCAATAGGGTAACTAATAGAGTGCGATTGATCCCTGTAGTACCAAACTGATGGTCCCGTAAGTTATACGGATGAAGCAATGCTTAGAAGATTGTTCTTCTAGTGTGTGTTTGTGTGTGTATACGGTTTGAGAGAGAACCGAGAGAAGGAGTAGAGAGAACACAAAGCACAAGTAATGAGAATAATGAAAAGCTTACTTAGAAATGTGGGGGAAATGCCTTTATATAGTATTTTCCCAACTTTGAGTAATTACATATTACACCCCTCACTTTAATATTTCTAACAATCTCCCCCTAAGTGAGGTGTGTAAACATTCACAACAAATAAATACATTAATCTATTCGTATGCCGATTTGTTGCGAATACCGAATGCCACTTGCCATTTGCGTATTTGCCTTCTGCTATCCAGTGTCGTTCTTATCCTTTCTATAGCACGATAGTCTTGAGCATGTTCTTCATCAGTGTATGCTGCACGGTTATTCCATATTTTCTGATGTATCTTGTGATGGAGAATTTTCAAAGTGCCGTCTGAATACGCCATGAGTTCATCCAGTCTGATGAAGATCTTTTCGCCTTTTGTATTCTTTGAGACGACCCCTCGATCACCTTTGAAGTTTGTATGACCATCATAGATAACTGTCAACTCTTCAAGCTCAGAGCTGAATATCATGTTCCTCAAAATATTCCATACGTTTCCTCATATACCTCATTAACGTAACTCTTCCAAATTCTTCATCAGGCCATTTTCCTCTTTTCTGGGACAGAATGTCAAATATAAAGCTGATGTCTTCAATATTAACAAACCTCAGATCTGCTTCTGTTAGGAAGTATGATAGGTTGTTGGCTCTTCTGACATGGAAAATAGCGTATTTTATGTTGAAGTTGGTTTCGGTATAGACACTAGGGAGTTCGACTATTGGAAATTCTGATTTGATATCTTCAGGTTTAGTTTTGGAACGAGTAAGGATGTGATCATATCTTCTTCTTTGCTTATCATCCATGTTGCTTAGCTCGGGTGAAATAACCTCTATCAGTTCACTGCTGTATATTTCTAGTATTCTTTCTTCAAGATTTGCAACATTGACAAAATATGGTTTCCAAATTGGTTGTTGACCAGCACTCCTGGTGAACATGTTACCTGCATCAAGTCCTGGATCCCCACGATATACTGGAGGAGCAGGTGGCACTGTGAAGCTCTGTGGCAAGGGCCATTCTGATTCTTGTCTAAAATTTTCAACTGCTTCTGTCTGTCTGTTTCTATCCAAAATATCAGCAGCTGATTGTTGAAATTGACCAGGAGGAGGAGGGAATTGTTGATGAACTTCAAAGTTAGACCACTGAGAACCCTGGAGACATCAAAAGTATGCTTCTTCTGTTTTGGTTCTCTTCTTGCATCTCTTCTGGAGATTGCAGCCCATTCTTTCTTTTTGAGTGCCAGTTCCCTTTCATTCATATCATCATCAAATCTAGGAACTATTCTTGGTGAGTCTGGGCGCGTTGCAATTTCCACATAATCATCTATGCCTTGGAAGAGTCTTTCCATCTCAGGATCCTATTTTTCCTCCTCTGGTTGAGCAGAACTGCTTTTTCCCATATGCCTGATAGGTGATGTATGAATAGACTCATATAGATCCTCCATTTTGTCTTCTGAGTCTGTAAATGAGTTGTACATCTCGGCATTGGGCTGCTCAATTGGTATTTCCCCTTCTTCAAGATCTATTGGCCTCGGTTCAAATTGTGGAGGTACATAAAGTACAATCTGTTTGTTAGCATCATTAGTTTGTTCCGGAACTTCGTCGGCCAATTGTTCTGTAGCTTGTTGTTGTTGTGTTTAACTTCCTGATCCAGCTGAACTTGTACCTACAGTTAAGTATGAAGTGAATTGTGGTACAGGTACAGTTGGTACGGAGGGGGCAGTAATGTATCTTCTCATTTTCTCCCCCTCGGGATGATCATCAGAATCCTGATAATGCCGCCTCCTCTTAATTCCCTGAGCCTGGGCCTGACATGTTTGTTTATGGGTTGTCAGCCGCTCAGTGACCTTTGCTAAGGATGTATAGAAGCTTTTGGTCACCCCATCTATCTTTGCGTTGACATCTTCGTGAAACTCAGTAAGGTCATCCAAGGAGATTCCCTGTGGATGTTGTTCAGTTTGCAGAGCTGTTAAAAGGTCTTGATCATATGCGGATTCTGGCCTTTGTTCAAGGAGCTTGACATATAAGAGACTTTTCAAGGCATCCACTGACATTGATGATGGGTCAGGTTGAGGTTGAGATTGAGGTGCTGGTACTAGAGGGCTAGCAGAAAGAAGTGTTTCTATTCTGTTCAGCTGCTCTGCTTGGGCCCTGGAAGCTTGTTCTATCCTATTCAACTTTTGATTTGTCATCTGTAGTTGTTGGTGGATAGGTGACACGGCCTGTTGAATATGGTGTTGAAGTTCTGCACGTGTAACAAACCCGGAATCACTAAGATTTCCGGTTGAGGTACTAGCCACAGAGGCAGGAGCACCTACTGGAGCAGCAGGGATGTTGGCTCCAGTAGGATTTCCTTCCAATCCTCGAATGGGACCTTGAGAGGTACCACCTCTGGAAGTTGAGGAGACTTGTTGAACCAACAAGCTCAGTGCATCGATGGTTACCCTGTGTTGGTCATGATATGCGAAAATCCACGGTATGTCAAATTGTGCATGAAAAGGAGTCGAGGACGAGGGAGGCGGTCCTCTATGTTCAATAGATCCAACACCCAATTGGGGTTGATCTAGTGTATGTGCTATTACCCTGTGCAATAAAGACGGTGCTTTTTGAGAGACACCGTAGTAGCTAGGAGGGGCAGAAGTTTGCACGGGTGGGGTCACCGTGAGTTGTTCAATATGAGGCCCAACAATGTCAGGCCCCATAGTGGATGTGGCTTCCCGGCTTTCTTGGTGTGGGGGACCCTCAACACTTTCTTTTTCTTTTATCTCCTCTTCTCGTTCACTCATACTTCTATCTACTTCTTCTTTACCACTACCAACTCCATAACCTGCATACTGATTTGGATCTAACAGGGAATCAGGAGTAACAGAGCCCACTTCAACAGATACATCAGGAGATTGAGCGACGGCTGGGTTGTCATGGTCAGGAGCAATTATGATATTGCGAATGATAGAAGGGATAGTTTTTTGAGTAGGTGAGATCAAAGGGATGACCAAACCACCAGATTGAGGAATGGGAATTTTTTGAACGGGTTGGGTTTGGTCAGGAGAGGTAGAGTGAGGATCGGTAATTTTCATGAAAGAGGGGGTACTTTTAGCTGGTTGGTCGATGGGGTGCTCAGGGGTACCCATGGGAGATATAACAGGTTCAAAGGCAGGGGCACCTCCTGGATGAGATGCAGACTCATCGGATGAAGATTCAGAACCGGAAGACTCTGTGAAAATAAGTCCAAGCTCTTCCAGAACGGCTTGGTTGCGTGTTGGTTGAGATAGAGTTTGTATAGTGGCTTGAATGGTGGTGGGATCATAAGTATCCCCTCTCTCTCTACTCTCAACACCTTCACCTTCTTCACCACCCCTCTCAGAATTTTCCCTCTCCTCTTCCCTCTCAGCATCTCCCGTAGATAGCTGAGGCCTATTCTCTACATCCTCACTTGGTTCTACTCCTCCTTGGGTAGGCATGGCCGGCTCTGGCACAGCCCTAGGAGGTATCCCTACACTCGACCTATAACTCACAACAATATCAGTTTGCTCACATAGGTCTAGTAGAGTGACAGGAAATGGTTTTGGGACAGGAAAGTTGGCCGGAGTGGCAGGTTTAATATACATGAATAGTTTAGTGTTTAGAGAAGGTAAACCTGCCCGGCGAGGGACGTCAACATTCCTATCCATCACATACTGGATGATCATTGGCAGGAAGCGGTGGTTGGGCAGCAAATTAGCATCCTTTTTCTTTTGGGAGTTCTTTCTCAGCATAGTAGCCTTGATATCTTGAAAGAGCAGTAATGCATAATCTACGTGCAGGTGGTTGGCAGCAGCAACAAAGAGTTTGAGTTGGTGCTCTATCGGAAACTCATACCCTGAGTGCTTGGGAGCGAGACACCTCTGAAGCACCGTCATGAATGTGTTATACTTTGGATGTAGACTAGTGTGTTTAAATTGATGCTTGTGGGTGAGCTCCCCATCATAGCCCATCTCCCGAATGGCTGTAAGACATGCTTCCTCATCCGGGATCTCCTCAAATTCAGTGGCAGGAGGTCTACTGACAGCAGTTGGCAGAGAAAAGATTGATCTGAGGCGGTTAAGTGGTATATTGACTTGGAAGTTGTCAACCTCAGCATGTAAGACCTCCTTTCTTCTTTCGTTAAGTCTGACATCACACGTTTTCCAAAACTTTTGGACATATAACTCAGGAACATGTGTGCCTGTGGTTGCTGGGTTGTAGGTTAAGAGGTAATTTAGTGGATGGATTTTGAGGATTTCTGGGATTATGGGATGAATAGGGGTTTTAAGTTTGGTGAGGTCGATATAGTGGTTATTGGGATGAGTCCTGGTACTAAGGAACTCAGCTTGAGTCATTATCTCCTCAGGGTCATGGATAGCTTGAGCCATCTTATCTGTACAAGTAGAAACAATAGTTAAGGCATGTATACAGAGATAAGCATGGAGAACAACATTTCATTTGAATTTTGATCCAATCGTGAGTGATTGATAAAATGGTGTTTGCATTGGACCAAAAGTTTCAAGTGTGAAGTGTTATTGAAAAATCCTCAAACACTGGAGGACTTCAGTGTGTGGCCAATTAACAGATGCGTGCAAAAGTTGTTTTGAGTATCTTATTATAGACATTGGACAGTTAGAAACAACTTTGCAGTACTGAAGCATGTTCCAAAAATCACCCTAACTCCACTTTTTAGACGAAAAATAGAGTTTATAGTGAAAACTCATACACCTCAAGAACACGAAGAACACTTTTCGAGATATATGAAATATTTTTACATCAAAGTGTTCCCCATATGTTCAAAACACCCATCGCAAGCTTGGATTGGGCAATCAAGTTTGTTTTGTGTCCCAAAACTCCATCTTAAGTTCCGAAAGACCCTATCGCAAGTGGTTGTTCTAGGGCCAAAATCACTACTTTTAACTCAAAATTTTCAAAATGTAAACCGTACAAGTTGTTACGTATGTGATTAGGAGTATTTTGAGGTAAAAATTACAAATTTTGGGAGAGTAACGAGAGAGTTCGTATAATGAAGTAGCCAAAAACGAGAGAAACATGTTTGATTTTGAATTTGATCGGTTTGAATGGAGAGATAGATGGATGGGACGGTTATAAAGTAACTAGGACACGTGGCAGTTGGTGATTGGGTGGTTAAACGGTTAAAAAATTATGGCTGATAGAAGTGCTTAATTGCATACGATTCACACTATGGTGTGTTAATCGCATGCGATTCAGCACAAGTGGGATTGTATCAACCCATATGAATAGTATGCGATTCTGCCATGTTCTTCTTCAATTGCATGCGATTGATTGTTCAGTTTGAGATGTGATTGAAGGTCATGATAGTTAGTCTATCGCATGTGATTGAGGGATAAGAAGTGTTGTGTTCCCATGCGATTGAATGTTGAATCGCGTGCGATTGATTGTTTTTTATTCCAATTGCATGCGATTGACTTTGAATTCATTTTATTAAGGCATGCAATCGACTTCCCATGTGATTGAATCAATACTTGAAAAATTAATTTTGTTGGGTTTCAAGTGATTCTATGCGATTGGTTGAAACAAAACCCAACACTTGGAAAATTTCTGAGCAAATCAAGATATCTGGATTTTGAGATTTTGAAGAGATGAATTTCCCAGATATTTTGGTTTGAATGTTTGTCTGACACACTCCCCCTAGATTTTTAGATTTTTGCATCTGTTTATGAAAAACTTTCAAGATTTAGGGACTGTGTCTGTTGTATACTTCTCCCCCTACACATATGCAATATGTGTATGATTTTTCTCCCCTACACATATGATACATGTGTGTGACCAGAAATGAACTCCCCCTTGAGTGTTGCATCAAAAAGCTGCACAAAGAACAAACAGTGTAACACCTACTCTAAAAAATAAAAGAAAAGTAAAAATGAGGCAACAGTGTATTATATTTTCAGATTTAGCATACCTAACTTGGATACCAATTCAGTGAAGTAACTTTCGTCTAATGGTTTGGTAAACAAGTCTGCAAGTTGATTTTTAGTTGAAACATACTGGATCTCAATTAGACCTTTCTCTACGTTATCTTTTATGAAGTGATAACGTATATCTATGTGTTTAGTTTTAGAGTGGTGTACCGGATTGCAGGAGATAGCTATGGCAGGCTGGGAATCGCATAGTAATGGAATGTTGTCATACTTAAGGTCAAAGTCTGATAACTGTGTTCGTATCCAGAGACTTTGTGAACAACACATTGCAGCAGCAACATACTCAACTTCAGCTGTAGAAGTGGATACGCAGTTTTGCTTCTTTGAGGCCCAACAGACTAAACGATCACCCAGAAAGTATGCACTACCAGAGGTGCTTTTCCGATCAATCTTGCAACCGGCATAGTTAGCATCTGAGTAAGCATGAATATCCAAATTTGAATCTTTGGGGTACCACAGACCTAGATCCATAGACCCTTTTAGATATCTGAATATCCGCTTAACAGCCAGAAGATGTGACTCTTTAGGATTCTCCTGGAATCGGGCACAGAGACAAGTAGAGAACATGATATCCGGACGACTAGCAGTAAGTTATAGTAACGATCCAATCATCCCACGGTAGGTTTTTAGATCTACAGGAGAACCATCAAGATTTGCGGATAGTTGTGCCTTAGCAACCATGGGTGTGGATATGGGCGTGCAGTTAATCATATCATACTTCGTGAGAAGATCTTTGATGTACTTGGATTGGCAAATAAAGCTACCATGACTTAACTGCTTCACATGGAGTCCGAGAAAGAATGACATCTCCCCCATCATACTCATTTGAAATCTGTTTGCCATGATCTTAGCAAACTCGTCACTTTATTTTGGATTTGTAGATCCAAAAATGATATCGTCCACATATATCTGAACCAAAATCTTGTCCCGACCTTTGGTCTTTGTAAACAGAGTGGTATCTGTCTTTCCTTTGGAGTAGCCTTCACCAATCAAATATTCAGATAAGATGTCGTACCATGCACGTGGAGCTTGCTTTAACCCATACAAAGCCTTATCTAAGATATATACATGATTTGGATGTTTTAAATTGATGAATCCTGCAGTCTTTCTTTAAGTACACCATTAAGAAAAGCTGTCTGTACATCCATTTGAAAGACACGGAAGCTTCGGGAGGCTGTATATGCAAGGAATATCCGTATAGCTTCAATACGAGCAACAGGGGAAAAAGTTTCATCATAGTCAATGCCCTCCTGTTGATTGTAGCCTTTAGCGACCAACCTAGCTTTGTTACAAATATCCACTCCATCCGAATCCCTTTTGTTCTTGTAAACCCATTTAGTTCCTACAACAGATTTGCCATATGGAAGAGGAACTAATCGCCAGACTTTGAGACGATCAAATTGGTGTAATTCTTCCTGCATTGCAATTACCCAATCTGGATCATCTAATGCTTCACAAGTCTTGGTGGGTTCAATGATGCTTAAGAAACCAGAGAATTGGCATTCGTTTGCTGTTGCGGATCTTGTTTGAATGCCAACTGAAGGATCTCCGATGATGTTCTCTTTAGAGTGATGTCTGGTCCACTAAATTTCATGTGAAGTGGAAGATGAAGGAATGAGATCTTGTAAGTGTCGTGCTTCTTCTTCATCTTCTGGAGAGAAATGTGGGTCTGAATCAAACACAGGAGAACTCTCCGGGTCAGGAATCTGAGAAGTCACAGGGTGACAAGTGACAGAAACAAAAGAAGAATCCTCAGCATGGAGATCAGCAAAAGGATTCGTTTCAGTGACCGTAGGATCCGTTATAGTAACACTTGTTTGTAAGCCTGTGTTGTCCCTGTTGTCAGTTAAAACAGGAGAGGATTCAGATCTTAAGAAATCAAACATAAAGTCAAGATTAGTATTTGAACTGGATGGATTGTTTGATTCTTGATTTTCAAGCGCTGGTCCTGAACAAGTATGTTCAGGAGCGTTTACTGTTGATTTAGGTGGAAAATCTGTAACATTCAATGCATTATCAAATGTTACGTTGATACTTTCAACAATGCTCTTTGTACGTTTGTTAAAAACTCTGTAGGCTTTGGATTCAGTGGAATAACCTAAGAAAATAGCTTCATCAGCTTTAGGAGTAAACTTTCCTAGATTATCCTTGTCATGTAGAACAAAGCACCTATTACCAAAGACATGAAAGTATTTGATATTAGGCACTATTCCATTTGCCAGTTCATAGGGAGTTTTATTAAAACGTTTATTAATGAAAGAGCGATTCTGCGTATAGCAGGCAGTGTTGATGGCTTCAGCACAAAAGGAAGGTGGGAGCCCAGAGTATGACAGCATGGTACGGGCAGCTTCAACCAAGGTTCTGTTTCATCTTTCAACCATTCTATTGTCGAGTGTATGCTGCAGAGAACTGATGGTTGATCCCAACTAGGTCACAAAAGTTTTTCAGAGCGTTGTTCTTGAATTCCTATACGGATTGAGACAACACTCTGACCATACTTGTTATGCTGCTGTTTGATGATAATTGTTGGAGTAGCTTCATCTTTATCATGTAAGAATTAGACCCAAGTATACCTGGAATAGTCATCCACCATGACTAGTATAAACTTCTTCCCATGCTTGGACTGAATTCTCATAGGACCACATAGATCCATATGCAGGAGATCTAAAGGCTTGGTAGTGCTAAACACTTGCTTTGATTTATGAGAAGCCTTCTTCATTTTACCCTTCTCATAGTCTGCACACAGATGGTCCTTGTTGAATCTTAGCTTGTGAATGCCTCTCACCAAGTCACCAGTGACTAGTTTGTTAATATTCTGAAAGTTCAGCTGAGAGAGTTTTCTGTACCATTGCCAAGTAAGATCCATATATGCTTCGGACAGTAGACACACAGAGGTAAGAGAGTCATACTTTTCCAAATCAATGGAATACAGGTTAGATTTTCTTGAACCTGCTAGCAACTCATCTCCATTTTCAGTTAAAACGGAACATTTGTTCTTTTTGAACACTACCTCTAGGTCTTTATCACAGAACTGTCCAATGCTGAACAAAGTATGACCCAACCCTTCAACATAGGAGACTTTCTTGATCTTGATGTGCTTCTTCTCGATGTCTTCGTACCCCATTATTGGTGCAACATTATCGTTCCCAAAACGTACATTCCCGGAGTACTTAGGAACATAATTCTTGAGAAGGCTTTTGTTACTGGTCATATGTTTGGTACAGCCGGAGTCAAGGTACTACAAGTGAGACATCTGCAAAAAGAGAATAAATCTCGTTTAGGTCCCCATATCTGAATGGGTCCTTGATTGTTAGTCCCTAGAAGTGATTGAGTAGTGATGTTGTCTGCTTGTGGTGGTGAAACTTCTACCGATCTATTCTTGAGTACCCATGTGGGTTTAATCTTTTGTCGTGAAGGAATATATTTGGAAGAAATTGGCTGAGAAGAAAGTTTCTTTACCACTGTTGGTTTGACAGTTGATGGAATCGGAGGTTTTGGATTCGGTAGAGTTATGGAAGCGTTATGTTTGTGAATCCATGTTGGCGAAGAATTCCTAGGAATTAGTTTCGACTGAATGACATCAACTGGTTTATGGGGAATTGGTTTCTTTGGAGCAGTAAGTGATACCACTCGTTGAGGATGTGTTGGCTTAGGTTTGGTATGTTTAGCAGTTTTGGACGATTTATTGCATGAGCGGTTTGTGGAATGTAGGTATTGTTCATGAGCGCGCCATGAATTTTTGAATGCTTCATACCCTTGTCGTCTGTAGACTTCCAGTTCCTTGATCGTCAAGAACCGTTTTGATTTGTTTAAGCATTTAAGTGCATGAGATTGACGAGTGGGGATCCATTGATTAATGATGTAGCCTTTTGAACTTAAAAATGGAATACATACTTGATTAGCATAAAAATCAGTCCAATCAGCACTGGGTTTAACACCTAAAGACTTTCTCAATTGATCATAACAACAATTAAATTCACAGTGTCCATGAGTACAACCATCACTCATACAAAACATGGTAGAAGCAGTTTTGTCTTGTGAACAGGAATGATTACAAACATAATCAAACATCAAAATGTTTTCACAGACAGGTTTCAAATTTGAACACCTCCTAGTGGATCTAGGAATAGCTCTTTTCCATGATGTATTTATTTCACACTTCTTGTTTCCAGCCTTCTTCACATCTGCAGCAGAGGGTAAAAGATTAGAATGAAGTCGTGCACGACTGGCTGCAGCTCGTGATGATTCAGGTACGTCTAAGTGTACACGAGAAATGGGATTGGAAGTGGACAGTTGCTTTGGTTTGTAAATCTGTTTAAGCTTAAGATTTGTTACAACAGTATTATTAACAGATTTTATATGAGTGTTGGAAGCTGAAGACTTAGTGGATGCATGAGTGCACTCATCAAGTTGTGAACCATAAAGTGAAAATGTGAAAGGAGTTGGAGGTTGCATCTTTTCTTGGATTTTCTTGATTCTTTCTTTTAGGACAAACTGTTTCATGCATAGTTCGTCTATGATCTTTTCATCATGAGCAAAGGAGGTATTAAAGTAATGTTGGAGAGTATTGGTTTCTTGCACCAGAGAAGATGCATCAAGGGTAGGAGGTTTGAACTCTTCTTGAATGGCTTTGGCAAGGTCCTGTTGAACAAGGTGGGTAAAACAAAATTCCTGCAGGGTGTTGAATCTGTATTCTAATTCTTTGTGAGGAATGTATTCAACAGTGGGCTTTGGTGAAACAGGAGAGTAGAGTTCGTCATCAGTGTAGACGGAAGATGAAACATGAGTATCAGATGATGACGTGAGACATGTGAGGTATGAGTCATTAAGATCAGAGTAGTCAAATGGAATTGCAGTTCTGAGATTAAGGGTTCGTTTGACATCTTCTTAAATACGTTCCTCTTCTTGACCAATAAAAACCATCCGTTGGGTAAGGCCTTCACCAAACAGATCAGCATTGTATAATTGTTTGGACGTAATCTTGCTCAATTTGAAGCCCAGCTCATCGAATTTCCATCTGGAGAAAGGACGTTCCTTTTTTTTGAATTGAGAGATGATCTTGTCACTTTGATCGCGTTTGGATAAAAGATATTCAAATTCATAGATTCTGGAGTAAAGAGTATTTAGGTCATCCCTAAGTTCATTTTTAAGAATTTCAGAATCCTTTTCAGCACATGCACATTCTGCTTTAAGATCTAATATGGTGGTATTTGTTCTATTAGTTAACTCTAAGAATTCAGATTCTTTAGCAGCTAATTGGATCTTAAGGCTAATTAAGTCGTTATCTAACTGCTTAATTATTGTTTGTGCCTCTTTATCTTTATTGTGTGAAACATTTTCTAGAACTTGATTTCTAGTGGTTAACTCTATTAGCTGATTTTCTAACTCATTCATTCGGATTAATATGGTTTGTATATGTTCATGTTTAAAACCCATATTATAGTTAGAGTTAGAAGATACCTTCCCGCTTTCCAAGATTTCCTCATCTGAGTCGGAGAGATCATCACCATCATCATCCTCTCTACTTTCTCCACCATTGTGAGCCATCAAACAGAACTGAGCATGATCTTCACCATCTAGATCACTGTCTGATTCTGTATCATCCAGGAACTGATCTTCTTCTACTAGTAGCGCGTTCCCAGCCTGTCTTTGTTTGAACAGACGGTACTTCTGCCGATAGTACTCTGCATCTTTGGTCTTTTTCATGGGGCAGTTCCGGATTAAATGCCCTGATCTTCCACAGTTATAGCACTTGGAGACAGTTTTCTTTTCCTCCTTCTTTTCATCCCTCTGGTACCTTGGCTTGTTAACAGGAGCAGCTCTTTCGGGTCTCCTTGAACCTGATGTGAACCGTTGTCTATTGTTAGTCTAGCTGAAACGGTTCATGAAGTTCTTGTTGGCCACTGTGAGAGCTTAAAATGCAGCATCTATTGAATCATCATCATCATTATCGTGATCAGAATCACTAAGAACCACATGTTTAAGTTTCAAGGATCTTGATGATGTTTCCCTAGGGATTCTGTCAGCCACCACCAAGGCAAGAGGATCAACAACTGGTTGTTTCGGGTTAGACTGCAAGATTTCATCTTGATACTGATTGAGATCTTCGAAGATGTTGTGGAAAGTGACTGATGTAAGATCTTTATTGATTTTTTTGTAAAGTCTGACATATCCTTTCCACTCAGAACCTAATGAATTCAGAAAAACACAGTTCAAATCAAGGTCAGTTCTGACAATTTGATTAGATCTCATTTCATTTTGCATCTTGCAGAATCTGCCATATGTTTCAGACAAAAGCTCATTTTCACGAGCTTTGAACTCATGGTAACTATTGAGCAGTTGAGTGCGTTTGATGTACTCTCCTTGTTCAGTGTCTTGTAACTGCTTTTTGATTTCATCCTAGATTTCCTTGGCAGTACCCAAGCTGTCAATCTTCAGATAAATCTCAGATGAGAGACCCTGTTTTAGATAGTACTTTGCTAGTCTATCAGCTTTCTTTGTTTCCTTCTCAGTAGCAGTCAGCTCATCATTGGTCTTTTCTCTTTCATGTCTGGTAATGGGGGGATTGTTAGTTGGATCGGCTTCAACAAACCTTGTGAACTTGGTGTTGCCCTTGTGGATGCATTCTATCATCTTGTCTCCACAGATTTCGTTGTGTTCCAGGAAGTCTATGAACCTTCCTTTCCAGACATTATATTCCCCCCGAAACAAAACAGGAGGTTTCATGTCGGTGCCAATGGACATCATTTCATTTGTACTTGACATGATTAGTGATGTTTGTGAGAAATGATCGTTCACTTGTAAGATGGTTTGATTGTTTGAAAACTTGACCTGATTTTAAAGTGATTTGAATGATTGATTAAAGAACTAAGTCTTTTGAATTTCAATTTTGAATTAGATCTGAAAGGATTAAATTCAACTTTGAACTAAATAGACTTGAGGTAATGTAATTCACCTTTGAATTAAATCTGATTTAAATTAAATTCAATTATGAATTAGATTGTTTGATTAAGTCCAAATGTCTTAGAGTTCTTTAATTCATGTCCAAAGAGTCAATCACTTGTCCAAGTATAAGGAATAACTGATTGGAATTTGTCTTATCGAGTGCGAATACAGGTCAATCGAATGCGATTAGGTGTCCTTGAAAACAAGCAGAATAAGAATTTAGTATTGATGGTTAATCGAATGCGAATCAATCCTGTTTCATCAAACACTTAGAAAATAAACTATTAGTCCTGTCAATCGCATGCGATTGCCATTATGAAGAATGTATAATCGTGATCCAATCAAATGCGATTGCAATAGTAGGCTGAAAGGTGTAAGTGTTAATCGTATGCAATTCAATCAAATGCGATTCACACGGTATTTAGGCTCTTATCAATTGCTTCTATAAGCCGCACAGTCCAATCGCATGCGATTCACTGAACCCGACTTATAGCCATTTGATTAACACTTAGGTGTTCCAACTTGACAAAATTCTATAAGCCGCCCCAAGAGTCAATCGCATTGACCAAGGAACCGGCTGATAGACTCTGATGTGTCCTTGTCAAATCAGATTGCCATACCTTGAATAATGTCTAACTACTTATACTTGATTGGTATGGCAAGTACTTGATTTTCCTTGTACAACACTTAAACTATTAAGAATTTATAATTAAATAAATTACAAAATACGATTTCTTTTTCTTCCAGTTGTACTTTCAGACCAAGAACACCATAAATGCTTAAATACCCAGAAAATTTAATGTTGAAAAAGGTGGATATTTAATGACTTTCTTGACTTAATGTGTATAAAAACGCCCACGGTTTGTGTTTTTCTTTAAAGAATGTTTTATAAACTTTGTAAACTTTGTAAAAATATAGAAACAACTCAAAGGAAAGTTTAAAGAAAATGCAGTTTAAACCTTTAACGAGTTCTACCTGTAGAAATCGTTTGTGCTTGAGTTTTTCTTGAAGAAAGATGAAGTTCTTGAACCTTTGTGAAACCGAGAGCCTTTTCTTCTTGGAAGCTTTTTGTTAGATCCGAGTGCTTGTTCTTCACTTTGAACTTGGATTTTTCGAAGTCTTCTTTGATGTTTTCGAACAATCAAGAGCCAAAAACAAGTTTGGCTTTGATACCAATTGATGGTCCCGTAAGTTATACGGATGAAGCAATGCTTAGAAGATTGTTCTTCTAGTATGTGTTTGTGTGTGTGTATACGGTTTGAGAGAGAACCGAGAGAAGGAGTAAAGAGAACACAAAACACAAGTAATGAGAATAATGCAAAGCTAACTTAGAAATGTGGGGGAAATGCCTTTATATAGCATTTCCCCAACTTTGAGTAATTATATATTACACCCCTCACTTTAATATTTCTAACACAAACACTTAGAAATAAATAGTTAGTGACTTCAATCGAATGCCATTCAAATGACTGAATCGAATGCGATTGCCTTTGGTGTTTGATAACCGAGAACTTTTGAATCCCACGGGTCAACAAAATGTGATTGATGAACCAACACTTAGAATCGCACAGAAACTTATGCGGCTGATAGATCACTTTTGAGCATCCAATCGCATGCGATTGATCCTATGCGGCTGATAGCTGAAATAGTAACACTTAGTAAATTCAGCTTTGTAAGAACTCTATAAGCCGCCTAAACCAGTCAATCACATTGACCACAAAACCGGCTTATAGGATCTGATGTGTCCCTATCAGATTTGAAGGCCTTACCCCTTATGGTGTCTACCCACTTGTACCTTGATTGGTATGGGTAGTACTTGAGTTCCCTTGTTCTACACTTAAACTTTGAAGAATAAATAATTATTTTTAATCAAAAACCGAATTCTTCTTCTTCAATACTACATTTAAACCTCAAGAACACCATAAATGCTTAATTTCCGAAAATTAAATGCCATAAAGTCTAGCATTTAATGAACTATTGGACTTTTTCCTTTAAAATCACCACTCAGTTTTAAGTGTTATTCAAGAAAGCCTTATAAAACAGTAGAAAGCCTTGAACAAACCCGAAGAAAAAGTAGTGTTGTATACCTTAAATGTGTTCTACGTTCGGGAAATGCTTGAACTCGAACCTTTCTTGAACTTAACTTTGTAGTTGTATGCTTTGTAGAACTCGAACCTTGTTCTTCACCTTGAGCTTGAAATCTTCGAGTTTTACTTGTTCTTTTCGAACAATCACGAGCCAAAAACAAGTTTGGTTCTGATACCAATTGATGGTCCCGTATACTACGGATGAAGCAATGCTAGATGATAATCTTGTTAGTGTATGGTTGTGTGTATATTCGTTTGAGAGAGAGAGAGAGCCGAGAGCTATAGAGAGAAAACACAAACACAAGACATATCGAAATGCAAAGCTTAGATTGAAATGTGAAGGGCAAATGCCTTTTATAGCATTTGCCCAACTTTACAATAATTACATATTGCACTCTCACTTTTCATATTCTAACAGAAGCTGAGGAACACATCAAACTAAGTGACTGGGATCCTTCCTCCATGTACAAGGTTAGTAATTTCAACTCTTACACCGATGAAGAAAAAGGTCTTACATTTGGTTATTTGTTAAATGACTTTAAGACCAGCCTTATGTCTCAAGCTGACCTCAAAGCTGAAATCACTAAGCTCAAGAATGAGATTAAGGAAAATCAAACTCTCATTACTACTAGAACGAAAGCACAATGTGATCTTGAATGTCAAAGAAACATTAATAAACTTCTAAGTGAAGAACATTAGGAAGCCAAGGATAAAGCTGACCAACTTTAGAAGGTCACTGAATCCTGGTGTAAGTCATCAAGGCTTACTGAACAGTGCATCAACTAGCAGATCCCTAAACAGGTAAAGGCTGTACTTAGAGGTTACTATCAATCCGCAGCTTATGTAGCTGACGATGATGAGATAGCAAGTACATATTTTGAGGAAGATAGACAACTGATTGAGTCTCAGAAGTCAGCCTCAGAAAAGAGACATGATGCAAGCCTCAAATACAATAAGTTTGTAAAGGCAAAGGATCATGGGAATGAGTGTTCAACATCTAACATAGTAAGTCTGTGCATGATAGATTAGGCACTCAGCCTATTCAAAGAACATATTTTGAGGAAGACAGCACTCTCTATCTGGCTCAGAGAGAAGTTTCAAGAATAGGAAGACAACTATAAGTCAAAGTTCATATCACAACAATGGTAAGTCCAAAGTTGTAGAAATTGGTAAGTCCAAATAACTCAACAGTGGTAAGTCCAAAGCTTCTGAAACTGGTAAGTCCAGAAAACAAGACAATGGTAAGTCCAAACTCAATGAAAAGAAGTTTTTTGGTCAAACTTCTGATCAAAAGGATAATAAACCTATATCTGACAAAGGTAAGTCCAAAGTCAATGAGCATCAGGTGAATCAGCTTGAAAAGAAAGTTGAGAAATCATCCACATCCAATAATTTCAAAACTGAGAGCAAGTTCTCAAAAGGATTATCGGATAACCTACCCCCTGTACTCATTGCTAAAAGGAAATGCTAAAAGTGTGGAGGTAGAGGACATGAGGCCAAGGACTGTGACAGTGAAATCTTAAGGCCTGAGAAGGAACAAGCTGATCAGCCCACACAGGACTCAACACTCACTCAAGCTGACCAGTCAGTTCCACAAGATGAAACTGCTAAGTGCTCATCATCTGAACCTACTACAACCTGGGTTCCCAAACAAAACTAATATGTTTAGTTTTCTTTTCATGTGCAGGGTTCAAGTAAATTATACTTGGACAGTGGATGCTCAAGGTACATGACAGGGTGGAAAGGACTTCTAAGTGAATTCTAGGAAGATGAAGGTCCTAAAGTAACATTTGGTGATAACTCCCATGGAAGAACTAAAAAATATGGCACGATACATGCTGGCAAGGTGACTTTCCAGAAGGTTGCATATGTTAAAGGTCTTAAACACAATCTGATATGTATCAGCCAATTGTGTGATGAAGACAATGTTGTTACTTTTAGGTAGAAAGCAGGAGCAATATACAATGCAAAGGGCAAGTCTATGCTAATAGCAAAGAGAGAAAGAGATGTATCTACTTGATCTCAATTCCGCTGATCACAATATTGAAACCTGCTTATATTTCCAATATGTTCCTAAGCTGAGTTGGCTATGGCATAAAAGGTTATCAGATTTAAATTTCAAGAATATATATATGCTATCCAATAAAGTGTTAGTCTCTGGATGGCTAAAGATCACATTTGTCAAAGACAAATTGTGCTCAGCTTGTGAACAAGGGAAACATCACAAAGGGTCCTTCAAGTCAAAGCAAAATTTTTCAATAACAGACCCACTGCATATGTTGCATATGGATCTGTTTGGACCCATAAGTACTCCAATCCTAAGTGGCAAGAAGTACACACTGGTGATAGTAGATGAGTTCTCAAGATTCACCTGGGTAATATTCCTTAAAGCCAAAAGTGAAGCTGCCCTGGAGATAATAAGTTTTATCAGACAGGAAGAGTTGCAAAAAGGTAAGTATGTCAATCAACTCAGAAGTGATCATGGGACTGAGTTCAGAAACTCAACCCTAGAAGGCTTTTGTGAACAAAAAGGAATATTACAAAATTTCTCCTCAGTAAGAACTCCTCAAGAAAATGGAGTTGCTGAAACAGAACCTTAATTGTGGCTGCTAGAACAATGCTGTGTGAGGCAGGATTGAAACTCTACTTCTGGGATGAAGCTGTAAGTACAACATGTTATATCCAAAATAGATCAATCATAGTCAAAAGACATGTCAAAACTGCTTATGAGATGTATAAATCAAGAAAGCCCAATATAGGTTACTTCCATGTCTTTGGTTCAAAATGCTATATGCTGAATCAAAGAGATCAACTCCATAAGTTGGAACCTAAAGCTGATCCTGGAATTTTTGTTGGTTATTCCTCAAGCTCCAAGTCTTACAGAGTATATAACTCAAGGAGAAAGGCAATAGAAGAATCAATTCATGTCTCCTTTTATGAAGACATTGTTGATAAAGATGAAAATAGTCAAGCTGACTCAGTCAGTTTGAGTGAGCTTGAAAAGCCGGAGGAAACCAGGATGTCAAATCCTATGTATGTCATAGATGATGACAGTGATGATGATGTATGTACATCTAAGAAATCATCACAATCTCCAAGGGACTCTCAAGCTGAGAAAGATGATGAATTCATTAATCCATTTGGAGCTGATACTACTCAGACTGAAGATCTTGGTGATCAACAGTTTGATGACAATGCTGCAATTGAGACTGAGGATATAAGTTTACCTCAGAGCCCTCAATATCACTCAAGTCCAGAACCACAATCTCCTACTACAACATTTAAATTCCTCAAAGATCATCCTCAAAATCAAGTGATTGGTAATCTTCAAGAAAGAGTAATTACCAGATCTAAGGCAACAACAAACTATCTCAAATGGAACCAAAGAAGATTGAAGAAGCCTTAGAGGATGAGGACTGGATTGAAGCTATGCAAGAGGAATTAAATGAGTTTGAGATAAACAAGGTATGGAGTCTTGTCCCAGCCCCCAAAGATCATACAATTATAGGCACTAAGTGGGTCTATAGAAACAAAATGGACAAGGATGGAGTGATTATTAGGAACAAAGCCAAGCTAGTAGCACAAGGGTATAGACAAGAAGAAGGAATCGATTATGATGAGACATTTTCCACTGTTGCTAGAATTGAAGCCATTAGGCTATTCTTAGCTTATGCAGCATATAAAGACTTCAAAGTCAATCAAATGGATGTGAAAATTGCTTTCCTAAATGGAAAACTTCAGGAGGAAGTCTATGTGAAACAACCTCCTGGATTTGTCAGTTCAAAGTATCGACATCATGTATATAAGCTAGATAAGGCTTTGTATGGTCTTAAACAAGCTCCAAGAGCTTGGTATGATACCCTGTCCAAATATCTACTATCAATGGACTTTACCAGAGATAGTATCGATAAGACACTCTTCATTAAAAAGAGTAAAATACAGGTGATTTTTGTACAAATCTCATGGATGACATAATCTTTTGTTATACAGTAGAATCTCTGTGTGAATGGTTCTCCGAAGTTATGTCAAAAAGGTACAAGATGAGTATGATGGGTGAAATGACATATTTCCTAGGCTTGCAGATTCAACAAAAGCCTGATGGAATATTCATTAATCAAAGCAAGTATGTTCTTGATTTGATAAAGAAATATGGTTTTGATTCTAGTTCAACCATGAAATCACCCATGTCACCAGCTGTCAAGCTGAGCAAGGACTCAGATGGAAAGTATGTATCTCAGTCTGCCTATAGAGGAATGATAGGTTCATTACTATATTTGATAGCTAGTAGATTTGATATCATGTTTGCTACATGTGTTTATGCAAGATATCAGGAAGATCCTAAAAAATCACATCTTCAAGATGTGAAAATGATCTTTAGGTACCTTAAAGGTACACCAAATCTAGGTCTTTGGTATCAAAAGGACTCTGGATTTGAGTTAGTTGGATTTTCAGATGCTGATTATGCGGGGTGCAAATTTGATAGAAAATCAACAACTGGAGGATGTCAAATGCTTGGAGGGAAGTTAGTAAGCTGGACTAGTAAGGAACAGAACTCAGTGGCTACTTCAACTGCTGAAGCTGAGTATGTTGCTGCAGGAAACTGTTATGCTCAAATCCCGTGGATGCAACATCAGCTTCAAGACTCTGGTATGAATTTTAGGAAAACTCCTATTTTCTGTGATAACCAAAGTGCTATAGCCATCACTTATAATCCAGTCTTCCACTCACGAACCAATCATATAGAAATTAGACATCACTTCATCAGAGACATCGTGGAAAAAGGTAAAGTTTCTAAAAGTGAGTTTTATCTCCACAGATGATCAATTAGCAGATATCTTCACCAAACCTCTTGATGAGAAAATGTTTTCATATCTGTTAAGTAAATTGGGTATGCTCAACCCCTAGATAAGTTTCTAAAATTGAGTTTTAGCTTGACAAAGACTATGTGTCTTAAGCTGAGCATAATTTATAGATATGTATTCATAAACCGTTTACTTGGTCATGTTGAGTGATAAGTTCACACGTTTGGTCTGTTCCAAACATGTTTTAACTGCCAAGTGTGGTTAAAATATCTATTTGAGTTAGTCTCAAATAAAATGACTATGTGTCATTGATTCTGAGATGTGTGCTCCACTCACGCTGAGTGTTAATCTCAAGCTGAGTGCTCAAATCAAGCTGAGTGCTTGACTCATGCTGAATGATACGTTTACTCAGCTTGGTATGTTCAAACAATGTCTTAGTTACTATGTGTTATTAATTCATGAGTCATCATATTTGAGTCAGTCTCAAATCACATTTATACCGCTTACGTACTGGTGTAATACAACAGTGTAAATAATAATTTTGTAAGTCAAGAATGTTATTTTACAAACTTATCCATTGGGATATGATGTGTTTCATCTCAATTATTGTTACATCTATCTGTAAGTTCGTTACAGTGACGGATAAATAGGGATTTCCAACGGTAACTTTTCTCTCTCCTCAACAAGGTACATATATTAGTTGTAACTAAAATTCAGACGTTTACTCTTACTAAACCTCTGATATACCCCACCTATTTGTTAAGTGCATTTCACCATCCAATCATAGTTGAAATCCTAATCGCTCAGTGCAAATTGCGTTTTACTCGGTGTAAATCGACAACATTCTATGATGGACGGAACCATTCTAAATCTTAGTGATCGAATGGTAAGGGGTGCTGCCTTCAAGAATAACGGATTACCGTTGATTAAACTCAACAATCAAGGTGCTTGTCTAGCAATCCCTAAACGCAAGAGAAACAGTAGCTACAAAGCGTGGGTGGATTATATTTGTAAATGCCTACTAGCACTCATTTTTACTGGAGCACCAATCCATGTGGTTCCTCAGCACCTACTGGAGTTTTGGTACACATGTGTTTTCGACCAGAACAGTGGGGAAATTCGAGGCACGGTGCTAAATAGGGAGAGAACCATCGTTCTCACAGTTCAGCGGCTAAGGGAGGCTTTTCAACTTCCTTAAAATGCGTTCGAGCCGGCTGTAACGAGGCAGGTGGCTAGGTCAGTCCTACCTAGAATGAGTTACCCACAAACAGAGGGTGTAATAAAAAAGGCCACCTTTCCAACCGGATGGGGATTTATGGTGTGAACAGTGATTCGTTCACTTGGTACCAAGGTTGGAGGACTGGACCAAGTTAATGAGTTTGAGATGCAGCTGCTATACAACATATACTTTACACCAAACCTGGATTATGCACTGCTTATAATACCCTAAAAATTTATCATAATAATAATGATAATAAGTAAAGATATTAAAACAAATCAGAACTTGGGCCTAGGATGTTATAAGTGGACTAATAAATGTGAAACCCAATCACTAAGCCCAAGCCATACACCAATCTGATTCCCCTTCTCGACTCTTACCTATCCGCTCGAGAAAAGGGGTAACGAACCCTGATACATCGCCGGTTTCAATGCTCACGGCTAACCATCCAACACCGATAAATACCATTCGATTTTTCGAAGCCCTTCATCTGAAAACTCTAATCGGGAGCGAGAGAGGAAGCTAGGGCGGTGATTTGCGACGGCAAGGAAGGAAATCGAGGAGCTAAGACAGAGCATAACACAACAAAAATCGCGGTTAAACGTAACTGGAGTCGAGTTCGGTTTCCAGCCATTAACTGAGGTTAGCTGAATTCTTCTGTTCGTTTTATTTGGTCTTCTGCTTACGCAAGAAAAGCACAGGAACTCGATCAATAACTTTGATGCTAGCATCTACGTTTCTTTGATCCTTAGAATGACTCACGATAATTCTAGCATGTGGCCTTTCGATATTGGAATTACAACACAATAGAAGGTTTATTGATTAGTATTTGGGACTAAATTAAACCAGAACACTGATTGTTTAAGTTGCTAATTGAGGTCTTTATATATGAACATAGGTATCAGACTAGTGCCATAAAACAGTACCTTAATTGTTCCAAATTAGCTCTGTTATCTGGATTTAGTGTTCTTGATTCTTCTGTTCTTTGTCCTTCTGATAAGCCTATGATGCTTGTTAAATTTCATTGGATAAGAAACATAAGTTGGTTGATTACACTAATGGATTACAAATAACATTGAGCTTTGTTATGGTGGGAATTGAATCATTTTCTTATAGGAATAGATATTCTGATATGTTTAATGTTGATAGTTAACAGTTTGAGGGTGTTAGTATTGTGGAAATATTCCTATAAGACTGAAGTCCTCATGAACTGAGAATTTAAACAACAGTAACTGTAGTGTTCATGTTTTAGAAAGTTTTGGGATGCTGGTCTAGCCTAAACACATGGTGGCAAATTGTTTCTAAATGTGTGTTTTGCAAACTATTTCATAAGGTTAGTAGCCAAGCCCAACCTTGTTAAATCAGCATATTTGAAACTCGAGTCTATCCACCTGTGTGTATCTAAACAAACTTGATTTAAACTTGACTTAGACTTTCGACTACAGTTTAATAATCTACTTGTTGAGTATATTAGAGTGATATATTTTAGTCCTAGAACACCCAAAATTATTAGTAAATAAGACAACTAAAATAGGATTAATACTAACGGTAATTTATATATGTTTAGACGGAGAAAAGAGAAACTAAAACCGAAGCTACTAGTAGTGTTGGACTTCTTTGATCGTGAATGCAAGGTACGGATTCTTAGACCCTTTCGTATGTGGTTGTCTTGATTATGGAACTGATGTCCCTCTTATGTTCTTATTTTGCTTGATTCATGATTCGTTGGTTGGATCCTTATTTCATTTCATTTGAGTCTATTCAGTCTATTGGTACGGAAATCCATCTCTTGAATTAGAGATTCTTATTGAGTTATTGTTCGATTCATGTTATTCGTATAGATTCCTATTTGGTCATTATGCCTTGTTTCTTTGACGTTGGTACGGATTCCTACTTTTGCTATTGTTATCGGATTTTGGATCTCTTTATTGTTGTACGGATATCTATCTCTTTATAGAGATTTCTATTGTTCGGTCCACATATATTGTATGGATTCTTTCCTATCTTGTTTGATACATACCCTTAACGGGTCAAAGTTCTTTTCTTTGTGTTGACCCGTTTGCTATCGATTCTTTTCGCATTATTATGACTCTTGTGACAAACCAATTGCTATCACTCATGTACTATGCTTAATTATGGCCTAGTGTGTCGGCCACTTTGTTATTGTGTGAACCGTATCGCTTTGTTATCTTGGCCTTTGTCGATTACACTCCGGGTATGCGAGCTATTTTGGTATTACCTACCTATGGAGGTACCATAGGGGCGTCATTGTGGCACCGATGGCGTCACACTTCCGTGGCAGTGTGATCGGTCGCGGCGTCTCCTCAGGGTTATGCTCCGAGAGCTATTTTTGTTTAGGAGGCGTATGGGTTAACCCTAGTTTCTGTTTCTGTTTGTGGATGGTGGCATAGTGCCCAATACCCCATTCACCAGGGTGCGCATGTGGTCTGCAGGCCCTTGTGCAAAATTTTGTGGGTGACGCACTTGTCTTTTGGCTAAGCGGGTGTTCACTATTTTGGAGCTCGGTTTTTATCATACCCTTCTGTTTCTGTTTCTGTTGACTTGGCTATTGTTAACATATTGTTTGACTTTAATATCAAATTATTCTTGTTGGATATTCATATATATGTTATGCGCATTATGCTTTGCTTCTGTTATCCGCGCACTGGGCGTTTGGCTCAGCCGCACTTTTCTTTCTATGCGGCATGTAATTTATGGGACAAGAGACGTGCTAGCGAGGCGAAACTTGGAGCTACCAAGAAAGTAGGTTTTGATAGGTAGTTTAAATTTTTTTTGACATGTATGTTCTTTTTGAAGTTTTGAGGCATGTAGACTTTGTTAGTAAAGGTATTATTGGAAGGTAATTTTTGTTTATGCTCTGTTATGTACCGTCGTAGCCTCCGGGTTCCACTTCGGGACCGGGGTGTTACACTGCTCATCTTCAATGAACTCAAGGTCTAGGTGATGAAGACCACAAGGGATCTTCATGTACTATTTATAAGGTACCTGTCCTTGGCATTTGAAGCAGAGCTAGGGACAACACTGTATGAAGATGGCCAGGATTTGTTCCTCACACCAGCACTCAGCTCCAAGATGTTCAACAATGACATCATTCCAGAGCAAGAAGGCCTAAGTGAGCCTATGCAATGGATAACTGCTTATCTAGAGGTTCAAGCTGAGCACACTGCTCAAGCTACACCTGGTAAGATCTCTCCACTTTCTTATTCTTCTTACTTTTGTCCATCTTCTTTTGGAGATAAGACTATGGTAAGCCCAACCAAGTCTAACCCATCTCCTCCACCTTCTATCCGTCATAAAGTCCACTCAGAATCTAACCTTGGTATGCCCACTGCTACCAAGGTAAATATCCAAAACCTATATAAGAAAAACTGCCAAAGGTGTTGCCACAACTAAAGGTACCACTGGAGCTGAAATCGCATTGATTCCTCCACCGGAAGGAGTTGAGGGGGAAACACCTACTCTTCAGGTGCAAACCTCAAGGCTCATTCAAACCCAATAGCCTAAACTGGGTGTGGTGACTACTCAACCCACACTTACTCTAGCCATTGGAGAGCCTACTACTGTGCCTGAGTAGACACACTCAGGTAACATTGAATATATGACCAATCGCCATGGTCAATCACCCCATTCTGACCAAATAAGCCTACCACCAACCCACTCTCATCACGTTTGAGCCCAATTACTTCTCTTCACTTCTCACACTGTCTAGCACGACCTGTCAATGATTCATCTCAATACCAAGGTGAATTACATGGTCCAACTTCTGGTGCACATGACCTTGAGGGTATAGACCAACCCTTGGATGATGGACCCAAATCCCAGCCCTCTCAAACTGCCTTGGATGATTTATTGTTATTCTTTAAAAGTCAGTTTGAAACACTGTATCTCAAGAGGAGAAAGACCAAAAAGGATATGTTGCTGACATTTGACTCCCTGGATGAAGTAGTTCTTAGACTGAAATCTGCAGTGGCTGCTCTAACACAACAACAGACTTCGAACCCTATTGATGATGACAAAAAGGGGAGATGGTTCAAGAGGCTGAAGCTGGGTCAGTTCAAGCTGAGGCCCTGCTACTTCTTGCTAATGGAGTAGAAAATCCACATCAGGTTGAGGGGGAGATAGAGAAAGAGAAAGAATCTGAAGCTGAGCTTACCAAAAAATCTAAAGGAAAAAGACCTCAAGTAGTCAGCTCAGATGATTTAGAAGCCCCAAGGCAGAAGAGAAGAAAAATGATTCTTGGTGAATCAAACACAGTTGAAGACTCTGCAGATGGCATGACTTTGAAAGAAAGAGCTTCTCTGATAGCATTTAGAAGAGTGGAACAAGAAGACGCTGACCAGCTTGGGATGTCTGTGGATGAATTAAGAAGAAGGAAAATGAATGTACAAGCTGAGTTAGCAAATATTCAGAATGAGGAAGAAGCAAGGGAGCATGCTTGGGCTGAATAGACAAGAAAGCAGAATTAAGAGTTAGTCAGACTCAGACTGCCCATAGAGCCAAAGGAAGAAGAAGTAGAGCTTCCTGTAGAAAATCAACCAGAGGAAGAAGATGTTACTTAGTGTTATATCAAGACACACTTCTCCTCTCGGATTAAAACACTTAAGCTGAGCACAATTCAAGGGATCGTGATTTTAGAGTTAGTCCGAGAAAATGGTGAAATACCTTCCTTTGATCTGAATAAACTGCACAGACTGGGATATGCTGAATGGAAACAAGTAGCTATACTCATCAAGCGGATGGAAAAGTCTTCTGCTAGAAATCAAATAAAGGATGAGATCTTAAGGCTGCTAGCAAGAGCTGTTACACTGGAAATCATACCCAGGTCTGAGATCAAAACCCTACTTACTTCTTTTCACTAGGTTGGAAAGAAAAAGTTATCAAAGCCAGCTGGATTAGCAAAAAGAAGCAAGTACGATCTTGATCATCGTGAAGGCATGGAGTTTAAAGAAAATACTTATGTTGAAAAGCTTTAGAAAGGATTTATGTACTTGGACAGTAATGGAGAACAATGCTTCCAGGCTGATGCATCAATTTATATATGTGGGGTAGCTCAGGTATTAGCTCTGAGATTACTTTTGGAGAAAACTGAACTAATTGCCAAGTTCAGATATAGACATGCATACTAAGTTGATGAAATACAATTGTATTCAAGATAAAACATGCATAATTGAATCAAGTCAACATAAAGGTAAAATATATATTGCCATAACTAGCCAAGAATCATCTTGGCCCAAGTGAAATGAGTTTAGTTATCCATATATAACAGCGAAAGTACTACAACATCTAGAATACATGGGTACATGATTGAATACAGAAATGGAAAGATTATACCCAAGCTAAACTCCAGAATGTTGTTCCAAGCCTTCCAATCCAACGCTCTCCTCCAAAAGATCACCGGGAAAGAGTATGTGTTTCGGGAGAGTGTTTGGTGGTGTTAGGTTGAGGTGGAAGTGGTACCGGAACCAGAGGTTCGGCAGGGGTTCGGTGTATATTGTTAAGCTCGAGATTTTCCCGCTCCAACTTCCTTTTTCGGTTTTCTCCCCAAAAACCAATGGGTTCAAAAACCAAATTCTTCAAATGACATTGAGGTTCTATTTATAGGCATTATGATCCGGAACCTCCTACGGCCGTAGGACATGTTTTATGCGGCCGTAGGAGTGTATTCACACAGGATTGTCAAAGATGGGTGCCCTACGGCCGTAGCAAGTATCTATGCGGCCGTAGGAAGGCTTTTCGACTGACATACGAAATGAATCTGTCAGAATAGGTTGGGCTACGAAACAGCTGTCTACTACGGCCGTAGGATATGTTTTATGCGGCCGTAGGAGGACAGATCATCATCTTCTAGAAGAACAGCTTACTACGGCCGTAGGAATTCTCTGCTGCGGTCGTAGGAAGGTCTTTTTCACCATTCTTCATTTTTCTTCCATTTTTCACTTGTTTCGCCCATTTGTTTCACTTAATGCTCTTAAATACCTGCATGGTGAATGTTAAACATATTAGATCAATATTCTGAATAATCACCTTGTTTTTGTGCTAAGTACGTGGTATTTTGGCATGTAAAACATGTATAAAAACGCATATATCAATCTCCCCATACTTAAGCTTTGCTTGTCCTCAAGCAAATTCCAATGCGAAAGTTTAAAACCCAAGAATATCTAAAGGCAGTAAATTAGTGCAAACATGTATCATTCCGACATAGAATAGACCCAAAGGCATAGCAGACAACTAAACATAGCAATGAAAACAAACTTTTATGAAAAGTAGATTTTTACACACCTAGATGAATTATGACAAGTACCTGACTTCATACCTCACTTGTGGTCACTCTAGCACTCAATGTGTATATGGGTAAGTGTATAAGTGCATGTGTGCTAGATTGAAGCATGGATTAGCATAGGCTTGATCACATATCACATCTCCATCAAATAACATAAACATATGCAAGTATCAAGAAGACTTTGTTCGGGTTGTCACGTGGCTAGGGCTAAAGGTAGGAATGGGAATATATAAAAGTGGCTAAAATAGAGTTCAGAAATCTAGTTCAAAACCGTTTAAGCTGCTGTTATTGAAGGTATACGGGAATCACACAATATTTTTGGTGAGAATACAGTTCATCTAGTAGAAGTAGAATCAGAATTCTCTGAATGATGACTAACAAGCAGGTAACACTGACAAAGAACTACTACTCAATGTATGACAGGCTCAAAAATAGCCAAAGAAAGCATGTCAAGCAACTGAATCTCTCATTTTTTTTTTTTTTTTTTTTGGAATTTTTCTTAGATAAATCAGCTGCATGCTTAATAGCAGAACAAAGCAGGAGACAATTTGAACTTTTCATGTCCCGCTAATCGGTGCATGAACAACTGATGATCATAGTATAACTGAACATACTAAGCAGCATAAAACGGGTCAAACTGACTCTGAAATCTTAAAAATAAAAATAGACTAAAAATGGAATAAACATGGGTAATGAAACGAAAGGTTAAGGCTAAAATTGGCAAACTAGGGGAAAGTATATAAAAAGGTGGCTAAAAACAAAAGTGTGTAGGCTTAAAGGGGTTTCCTAGTGCTTCTATCACTTACTTACAACAGTTTAGTTTATGATCTCGACGTGTATACTAGTGATCAAGTTCTACAATCAATGCAACAATCAGCATATAAGTGGGCAATTCCATGAGCTAATCATATAAGAAATGAACTGTAGTGGCTCAAATGCTCAGGAATGCATTTTAGGTGTGGCTTGTGCAATTGAAGTCAAATAATTGTTAAAATTCAAGTATTTGTGCAAAATCTACTTCATAAAAGTTGAAATGTTACTTGTTTAAAGTCTATCATGCGAGAAGATCTAAACATGTCAAAAATGATATAGGACAATACTAGCATATGAGAATTTGCAATAGGACAATACTAGCAGGCATGTAACATGAATTCCCTCCCCACACTTAAAAGTGTACATTGTCCCCAATGTACTGACAATAAAGATAAAAGTGCGAGAAAAGAGCATTAAGAACTCCCTGAATAGTGATTGAGCCGGAAATTTCCAAAGTTGGAAGGTGTTGGCTTCCTCCCCACACTTAAGATGAGCTGATAAGATAAATCGAATATCCTTGCAAAACAACAACTCAACCAAAAGTGAAACATAGAGAGGGATACAAAAATAATCACAAGGTATGGCAAACAAAAGCAACTGAAATATAAAGCCGAAAATGTACAAGTGTTTGGATGTCATACAGATGGAAACATGAAATATAGAACATCAAACACAAAGTGGCATGTACTAAAGCAGAACAAAATTGTACAGCCAAGCTAAACTAATACAATACAATACCAAACTAAACTATACTACTCACTATCTAATCCCCAGATAAACTATGGTGGAGGCGGGGGCTGGTGCGAAGGTCCGGCTTCATCAGTGAAGTCGCGGAGCCTCTGCGGATATGATGGCGGCTGCGGTAAAGATATAGACGATGAAATGGTGCTGCCTGCTATGAGCTGCAACATGCTAGCGGTATACTGACGATGTGCCTCGGCATGTGCAAACTCTAGCCTAACCAACTCAGTAAGTCGAGTCTGTCCCCGCTGGAGATCCCCAATAGATCGATCCATACTCCGAAGTCTAGATCGATACTCTCGTGTATATACCTGAATAGGTGGGGTCTGTGGTGGCGGCTGGTGCTGTGTCTCTCTAAAAATATCCTCAATGGTAATCTCGGGTGGCCTATCCTCACCCTCACCACCTCCAGCTCCTCCTTCCTCAGCTCCTTCAGCTCCCTCTGCTGCCCTTTCTCCAGCTGCTCGTATAGGCTCATAAGGGACACCAGCAGTGGTGATCAGTCGCATTCTGCCGCCGATCCTGACTGCAAGCCTCATGCGCTGCAGCATCGGAATGTCAATCGGTGTGGCTCGGGCAGTAGACGTGAGAGTATCAGTGATCTTACCAGTAAGGAGGCCCATGGCGCGTGCTAGAATAGTCACGTAACCACCACCATATATAGCCTGTGAAACGCCGGTGGTACGGACCTGAAATAAGAATCGTGCCAGGCAAAGAGCAATCTGGCAGGGCGTGTGGTGGACCATAGTGTAGAGGTAGAACAGATCAGTCAAAGTTACGGCCCCGGAAGATGCGCTGCGCGCTGTGATAGAGTGGACGATCGCCCGATGAAGAATACGGTGTAGGGGATCCTTGAGCTTCGTGCTCTTGGGCACGTTGACGCTGTTGTACGCGCCTGTGCCAACCTCTGACCAAAAACTAATGCCGCTGACCCCCTCGGGCCAATCTATAATGCCCTCCTCAAAGATAGGAGTTTCAAGCTCCTCTGGTGTGTATAATCCCATAAAAACAGCAAACTGCCGTAAGGATATCCTCCGCTCGACCCCAAGTAGACGAAAAGTCAAAGCATCATTCCGGTTGTAGTCAATGAGCGGATAAAGTAGATGAACAGTGGAGAAGAACTCCAATGCCAACTCTGCGTAGGTAGTGCTCTGAAGACTGAACAACCGTCTCCACGGAAGATCACATATGCCCTCGGCTCGTCCTCTGACATGAAGAATGTCTAAATCGTCCCAAACAATGTACTTGCTAGGCTCGAAACCGTAATCCCTCTGCCTCTGTAGAAGAATATCTCGATCAGCGCGGTCCTCTTCGCGATCAAAGCGAAGGAACGGATGCAGAGCGGCGTCAGCTGGTCTCTCTACCGGGACTCGGTCGGGGTCTAAAACGCGTGGTATGCTGCGTGGATCGATCTGTGGCTCAGGTGAAGCAGCTCTGCGCTGACGTCTAGGCGACATGCTGAAAGAAACAGAAACTAAGTAAGACGTGCACAAGACTGATCCTACACATCCGATCGATCGAAATAGGTTTGCTTTGGCATGCTATAGCTCCCCAATTGTGAAAATTGTCCAAAAGTTGAACAAAATTGAAAAACAGTTGAAAACAGGGGTCCTACGGCCGCAGATAATGATTCTTACGGTCGCAGAAGCAAAACCAAGCAAAAACCCTAAATAGGCTTCCTACGGCCGCAGACAAAATTTCCTACGGCCGCAGGAGCATTCGAAACAACAAACCCTAATTAAGATCCCTACGGCCGCAGATAGACGTTCCTACGGCCGTAGGAGAATTACGAACAGCAGAAAACGGGCGGGTTTGATTTTCGTCGATCGATCACAATGAGGCTAAAGATGATGAAATTAAAGCATAAAATCGAATACACATGAGTGAGGGGAGCATTTTGATACCTTATTTGCGTGAAATGGTCGAGGAATGAGCGATATATGGTCGAAAAACCTTCTGTGGGCGTCGAAGCTCGTATTTAGAGAGAGAGCGTAGAGAGAGAGAAAGAAAACGCACGAATGAATTCTGAGTTAGGGGTATTTATAAAGGATTTACTACGGCCGCAGTAAGTATTCCTTACGGCCGTAAGGCTTTGCGAAACACTACTACGGTCGCAGGGGATAAGTCCTGCGGCCGTAGGGACCTTTTTTTTTTTTTTTCACTCAAAATCATGTTTTTGTCAGAATTTCAAATTGAACAACATTTTGGCATACTCAACTCTCTTTATGCCTCCGGAAAACGTATGGGAAATAGTGAAGTAGTAGGAAAATGAAAAAAAAACACTACAAGAAAGCTAAGGCAACTACGGAACGGAAAGGAAATATGTACAAGTAACACACTATTCGTATGGTGTGTGAGCGAACATTTTAACGCGTTGAAATGCGGATTATTTTCCTGTCTCTCCAGACTGTATGAAGATGAGAAAACAAGAGGAGTAACCCGGTACGAACATAGGTATGACAATAGGGATTTTAGCGGTGCTTAGGCTCGAGTTTGCTCATTCGAAGACTCGCAAATTCATCAACCAGAGCTCTAGCATTACTGTTGGGCCTGAAAACCCTTTCAGCTTTAAGCCTAATCGGATCTCCTCGAAGAGCACTAGCACACTCTGATTGAGAATTTGTTGGCCATTTCTTACAAGCTCCCTCGTGCATCAAAGCACCACATTTCCAACATTTCCCTACCTGTTTTGTACGCCTTTTAGCTGCGGATTTTGACGTACCTTGATGAAATTTAGCATAGTTTTCATTTCTCCTCACGTGTTTTTCAAATCTCAGGACAATATCGCGCTGAATATCTGGCGGAAGTGGAGAATAAAGAGAAAGACAGGACATAAGAGTGAGAGAGTCTGAAGAAAGCATATCCAGTTCTTTTAAGGTCTAGACGGTAAAAGACCAAACTCATTCTGCTAAGGCATAGCAGAGTGGGTTTCTAAAACTCCTTTAGGATTAGGATCAGTGTTGCTCGGGAGACCACCTGGTGGTCTCTCTAATAAGAGTTTGGATACCTGGCCTACTTGATTTTCAAGATTACGGAGCGAGGCCTGGTGGTTTCTCAAGGTGGTTTCTATTCTGTTCATTCTATCATCTGTTTGATTGAATCGTTGTTCGGATTGTGATAGATATTGTTTCACGAGATCTTCCAGGTTGGACGATCCTGATGATGAAGCAGATTGGTTGACAAGTGGGGGTTGAGTGTTGTACTGACGTGGTAGCTCGTAGGGTTGAGGTTTTCGATCGAATTAATTTGGCTGACGATTGAACTGCTGAGGCTGATGTAGTCTTTGTGGGTATGGAATCCCTGGAGGGGGTTTAGTTGTCTGGTTATGGTAACTGGAGTTAGGATGATCCCTCCATGCATGATTGTAATTGGTTGCATTGGGATTATACTGAGACCTTGGTTGATTTGTAATGAAATCAACCTCCTCATGAGCAGGCGTTTCCTCTTGGCATTTGTCACTGTGATGTGGTCCCGAACAAAAATTACACGTGGCTGGTGTAGGGGAAACACTTATTTGATCCATTTTCTTTGCCAATTTTTCTACCTGGGCAGATAGACTAGTCAAAGCATCCACGTTAAACACTTCACCGGTCTTTGGCGGTTTGAGTCTTGAGGAGGGGTTCCATTGGTAGCTGTTTGTTGCCATATCTTCAATCAGATCGTAGCATGCTTGTGGGTCCTTGCTACCTAGAGCACCTCCTGCGGCAGCATCAATCATCTGCCGAGTGACAACGGATAAGCCATTATAAAAGATGAAAATTTGATTCCATAACTCGTATCCATGTGATGGGCATTTTCTCAAAAGATCTTTATACCTCTCCCAGGCGTCGTATAGAGATTCCCCGTCGTTCTGCTGAAATGACGAAATATCATTTCGCAGTTTGGCCGTTTTGGCCGGCGGGTAGTATTTGTCTAGAAATTTGGCGACCAAATCATTCCATGTGGTAACAGAATTTACCTGAAGAGAGTTAAGCCATAGCTTGGCTTTATCTTTGAGAGAAAATGGAAACAAACGCAATCTAATGGCGTCATCAGTAACACCATTGATTTTGAACGTGTTGCAAATTTCAAGGAAACTGCGGATGTGAGCGTTTGCATCCTCATCAAGAAGACCGTGAAACTGAACAGAATTTTGAACCATTTGGATTATGTTGGGTTTGATTTCGAAGTTATTTGCCGCCACCCTAGGTCGAATGATGGTGTTCTGGATATTGTTAATATCCGGACGAACATAGTCGTTAAGAGTCCTGTAAGGTGGTGGTGGTGGCGGTCCTTCTTCAGCCATATTTTGAATATGTTCTCTTGCACGTTGGCGTTGACGGCGTCTGCGTCGTCTGAACTCACGTTCTGGCTCTTGAAAGTGCTCAATTTGTTCAGAAAGGAACAAACTGACAGAGGGTGCGAGAAAAGAAGTAGGTAAAGTAGTAACTACCTAATCAGGCACACCTAATTATGAAGTAACAGGAAAATATCAAATCAATAATTAACTATTTCTTAGTATTCGACTGTCCTCGGCAACGGCGCCAAAAACTTGGTATGTGATCTGCGTAGTGATTTTTAAGATGATTAAAAGCTTTTTCACAACCTTGTTTTAAATTTATAAAAACGATATTACAAAGCAAATACTACACACATCTCAGGCAAGTATGACCTGGTCAGTAGTAGTATAGACTAGGTAAGACCGGATATCGTTCCACCAGGACAGGGATCTACCAATACTCAAGTATCATCATTGTTTGATCAGCAGAATTGAAATAAAAGCAAATAACAGACTAAACTAAATTACAGAGCAATTAAAACAGATTAAACTAAACTAGACTAAACTAATCACCGAAGGCAAATGATAGGATAAAGATTCACTCGGGCTTCTAAGTCATCAGGACTAATCATGGCAATATTACAATACAAAACTCCAATATGAAGACTTGAATAGATTGAGCGCATAGCATGCTGCTTAAATACTCACAAAAGCATATTATCATTCAGAATCATCACTCGAGTTATCAAGACTCAGACTCAAATAATCAAACATGATCATGCAAGCAATGGCATATCAAAGGTTAACTACAGATCCATCAGATTGCGTCCAAAAAGATGTCAAAGCAGTCATAACAATAAATCAAGCATAAACAACACATGCTAGTGAAAATGACCACCTACAACCATAAGGATTTCTCCTAGTGGAAGTAGGGGTTGATACCTACCTACAGCTATAGGGATTTCTCCCAGTAACAGTAGAATAGGATATGAACAGTGAAATCTTACATAAAGGCATTCATCAACAAATTACAATCTCAGATCATAAACACATGCAAGTTGGTACAATGGGGTCACAAACTCTACTAAATGAAAACCTCTCTTATGATGGATTCTCAGTTTTAGCCACATGATTACTAAAGATATTAACATGATAAACCTACCATTTCTAGTATAGTCAACACTTCTTAAAACATGAATCATGTGATAGGCACATTGAATACCAAGACCAGTATATCAAAGGCGTATATGTGAGTTCATTTCACCATCTTAAATATACCAACAAACAGCTTTGTGAATCCTTTAATTATTAGTAACATGCTTGATCCATGAATACACCAAATGATTAGATTTTCATCAGATATCATAAAGCTTGCATAAAACCAACATATGTATCAAAATGACCAATAACGGATGAACCTAAAATGATTCAAATCATATCCCAATAATGATTTCTAAAGACAATCATGAAAGATGTATCATTTCTAATCACATACTTAACATGACATTAATGAGTGCCAAATATCATTATTGAATATTCACATGTTAAAACATGAAGGAGTTATCCTGTAACATATTCTTACATATAAACATGATCAGGTTATACATACTAAGTTGATGAAATACAGTTGTATTCAAGATAAAACATGCATAATTGAATCAAGTCAACATAAAGGTAAAATATATATTGCCATAACTAGCCAAGAATCATCTTGGCCCAAGTGAAATGAGTTTAGTTATCCATATATAACAGCGAAAGTACTACAACATCTAGAATACATGGGTACATGATTGAATACAGAAATGGAAAGATTATACCCAAGCTAAACTCCAGAATGTTGTTCCAAGCCTTCCAGTCCAACGCTCTCCTCCAAAAGATCACCGGGAAAGAGTATGTGTTTCGGGAGAGTGTTTGGTGGTGTTAGGTTGAGGTGGAAGTGGTACCGGAACCAGAGGTTCGGCAGGGGTTCGGTGTATATTGTTAAGCTCGAGATTTTCCCGCTCCAACTTCCTTTTTCGGTTTTCTCCCCAAAAACCAATGGGTTCAAAAACCAAATTCTTCAAATGACATTGAGGTTCTATTTATAGGCATTATGATCCGGAACCTCCTACGGCCGTAGGACATGTTTTATGCGGCCGTAGGAGTGTATTCACACAGGATTGTCAAAGATGGGTGCCCTACGGCCGTAGCAAGTATCTATGCGGCCGTAGGAAGGCTTTTCGACTGGCATACGAAATGAATCTGTCAGAATAGGTTGGGCTACGAAACAGCTGTCTACTACGGCCGTAGGATATGTTTTATGCGGCCGTAGGAGGACATATCATCATCTTCTAGAAGAACAGCTTACTACGGCCGTAGGAATTCTCTGCTGCGGCCGTAGGAAGGTCTTTTTCACCATTCTTCATTTTTCTTCCATTTTTCACTTGTTTCGCCCATTTGTTTCACTTAACGCTCTTAAATACCTGCATGGTGAATGTTAAACATATTAGATCAATATTCTGAATAATCACCTTGTTTTTGTGCTAAGTACGTGGTATTTTGGCATGTAAAACATGTATAAAAACGCATATATCAATCTCCCCACACTTAAGCTTTGCTTGTCCTCAAGCAAATTCCAATGCGAAAGTTTAAAACCCAAGAATATCTAAAGGCAGTAAATTAGTGCAAACATGTATCATTCCGACATAGAATAGACCCAAAGGCATAGCAGACAACTAAACATAGCAATGAAAACAAACTTTTATGAAAAGTAGATTTTTACACACCTAGATGAATTATGACAAGTACCTGACTTCATACCTCACTTGTGGTCACTCTAGCACTCAATGTGTATATGGGTAAGTGTATAAGTGCATGTGTGCTAGATTGAAGCATGGATTAGCATAGGCTTGATCACATATCACATCTCCATCAAATAACATAAACATATGCAAGTATCAAGAAGACTTTGTTCGGGTTGTCACGTGGCTAGGGCTAAAGGTAGGAATTGGAATATATAAAAGTGGCTAAAATAGAGTTCAGAAATCTAGTTCAAAACCGTTTAAGCTGCTGTTATTGAAGGTATACGGGAATCACACAATATTTTTGGTGAGAATACAGTTCATCAAGTAGAAGTAGAATCAGAATTCTCTGAATGATGACTAACAAGCAGGTAACACTGACAAAGAACTACTACTCAATGTATGACAGGCTCAAAAATAGCCAAAGAAAGCATGTCAAGCAACTGAATCTCTCTTTTTTTTTTTTTTTTTTTTGGAATTTTTCTCAGATAAATCAGCTGCATGCTTAATAGCAGAACAAAGCAGGAGACAATTTGAACTTTTCATGTCCCGCTAATCGGTGCATGAACAACTGATGATCATAGTATAACTGAACATACTAAGCAGCATAAAACGGGTCAAACTGACTCTGAAATCTTAAAAATAAAAATAGACTAAAAATGGAATAAACATGGGTAATGAAACGAAAGGTTAAGGCTAAAATTGGCAAACTAGGGGAAAGTATATAAAAAGGTGGCTAAAAACAAAAGTGTGTAGGCTTAAAGGGGTTTCCTAGTGCTTCTATCACTTACTTACAACAGTTTAGTTTATGATCTCGACGTGTATACTAGTGATCAAGTTCTACAATCAATGCAACAATCAGCATATAAGTGGGCAATTCCATGAGCTAATCATATAAGAAATGAACTGTAGTGGCTCAAATGCTCAGGAATGCATTTTAGGTGTGGCTTGTGCAATTGAAGTCAAATAATTGTTAAAATTCAAGTATTTGTGCAAAATCTACTTCATAAAAGTTGAAATGTTACTTGTTTAAAGTCTATCATGCGAGAAGATCTAAACATGTCAAAAATGATATAGGACAATACTAGCATATGAGAATTTGCAATAGGACAATACTAGCAGGCATGTAACATGAATTCCCTCCCCACACTTAAAAGTGTACATTGTCCCCAATGTACTGACAATAAAGATAAAAGTGCGAGAAAAGAGCATTAAGAACTCCCTGAATAGTGATTGAGCCGGAAATTTCCAAAGTTGGAAGGCGTTGGCTTCCTCCCCACACTTAAGATGAGCTGATAAGATAAATCGAATATCCTTGCAAAACAACAACTCAACCAAAAGTGAAACATAGAGAGGGATACAAAAATAATCACAAGGTATGGCAAACAAAAGCAACTGAAATATAAAGCCGAAAATGTACAAGTGTTTGGATGTCATACAGATGGAAACATGAAATATAGAACATCAAACACAAAGTGGCATGTACTAAAGCAGAACAAAATTGTACAGCCAAGCTAAACTAATACAATACAATACCAAACTAAACTATACTACTCACTATCTAATCCCCAGATAAACTATGGTGGAGGCGGGGGCTGGTTCGAAGGTCCGGCTTCATCAGTGAATTCGCGGAGCCTCTGCGGATATGATGGCGGCTGCGGTAAAGATATAGACGATGAAATGGTGCTGCCTGCTATGAGCTGCAACATGCTAGCGGTATACTGACGATGTGCCTCGGCATGTGCAAACTCTAGCCTAACCAACTCAGTAAGTCGAGTCTGTCCCCGCTGGAGATCCCCAATAGATCGATCCATACTCCGAAGTCTAGATCGATACTCTCGTGTATATACCTGAATAGGTGGGGTCTGTGGTGGCGGCTGGTGCTGTGTCTCTCTAAAAATATCCTCAATGGTAATCTCGGGTGGCCTATCCTCACCCTCACCACCTCCAGCTCCTCCTTCCTCAGCTCCTTCAGCTCCCTCTGCTGCCCTTTCTCCAGCTGCTCGTATAGGCTCATAAGGGACACCAGCAGAGGTGATCAGTCGCATTCTGCCGCCGATCCTGACTGCAAGCCTCATGCGCTGCAGCATCGGAATGTCGATCGGTGTGGCTCGGGCAGTAGACGTGAGAGTATCAGTGATCTTACCAGTAAGGAGGCCCATGGCGCGTGCTAGAATAGTCACGTAACCACCACCATATATAGCCTGTGAAACGCCGGTGGTACGGACCTGAAATAAGAATCGTGCCAGGCAAAGAGCAATCTGGCAGGGCGTGTGGTGGACCATAGTGTAGAGGTAGAACAGATCAGTCAAAGTTACGGCCCCGGAAGATGCGCTGCGCGCTGTGATAGAGTGGACGATCGCCCGATGAAGAATACGGTGTAGAGGATCCTTGAGCTTCGTGCTCTTGGGCACGTTGACGCTGTTGTACGCGCCTGTGCCAACCTCTGACCAAAAACTAATGCCGCTGACCCCCTCGGGCCAATCTATAATGCCCTCCTCAAAGATAGGAGTTTCAAGCTCCTCTGGTGTGTATAATCCCATAAAAACAGCAAACTGCCGTAAGGATATCCTCCGCTCGACCCCAAGTAGACGAAAAGTCAAAGCATCATTCCGGTTGTAGTCAATGAGCGGATAAAGTAGATGAACAGTGGAGAAGAACTCCAATGCCAACTCTGCGTAGGTAGTGCTCTGAAGACTGAACAACCGTCTCCACGGAAGATCACATATGCCCTCGGCTCGTCCTCTGACATGAAGAATGTCTAAATCGTCCCAAACAATGTACTTGCTAGGCTCGAAACCGTAATCCCTCTGCCTCTGTAGAAGAATATCTCGATCAGCGCGGTCCTCTTCGCGATCAAAGCGAAGGAACGGATGCAGAGCGGCGTCAGCTGGTCTCTCTACCGGGACTCGGTCGGGGTCTAAAACGCGTGGTATGCTGCGTGGATCGATCTGTGGCTCAGGTGAAGCAGCTCTGCGCTGACGTCTAGGCGACATGCTGAAAGAAACAGAAACTAAGTAAGACGTGCACAAGACTGATCCTACACATCCGATCGATCGAAATAGGTTTGCTTTGGCATGCTATAGCTCCCCAATTGTGAAAATTGTCCAAAAGTTGAACAAAATTGAAAAACAGTTGAAAACAGGGGTCCTACGGCCGCAGATAATGATTCCTACGGTCGCAGAAGCAAAACCAAGCAAAAACCCTAAATAGGCTTCCTACGGCCGCAGAAAAAATTTCCTACGGCCGCAGGAGCATTCGAAACAGCAAACCCTAATTAAGATCCCTACGGCCGCAGATAGACGTTCCTACGGCCGTAGGAGAATTACGAACAGCAGAAAACGGGCGGGTTTGATTTTCGTCGATCGATCACAATGAGGCTAAAGATGATGAAATTAAAGCATAAAATCGAATACACATGAGTGAGGGGAGCATTTTGATACCTTATTTGCGTGAAATGGTCGAGGAATGAGCGATATATGGTCGAAAAACCTTCTGTGGGCGTCGAAGCTCGTATTTAGAGAGAGAGCGTAGAGAGAGAGAAAGAAAACGCACGAATGAATTCTGAGTTAGGGGTATTTATAAAGGATTTACTACGGCCGCAGTAAGTATTCCTTACGGCCGTAAGGCTTTGCGAAACACTACTACGGTCGCAGGGGATAAGTCCTGCGGCCGTAGGGACCTTTTTTTTTTTTTCACTCAAAATCATGTTTTTGTCAGAATTTCAAATTGAACAACATTTTGGCATACTCAACTCTCTTTATGCCTCCGGAAAACGTATGGGAAATAGTGAAGTAGTAGGAAAATGAAAAAAAAACACTACAAGAAAGCTAAGGCAACTACGGAACGGAAAGGAAATATGTACAAGTAACACACTATTCGTATGGTGTGTGAGCGAACATTTTAACGAGTTGAAATGCGGAGTATTTTCCTGTCTCTCCAGACTGAATGAAAATGAGAAAACAAGAGGAGTAACCCGGTACGAACATAGGTATGACAATAGGGATTTTAGCGGTGCTTAGGCTCGAGTTTGCTCATTCGAAGACTCGCAAATTCATCAACCAGAGCTCTAGCATTACTGTTGGGCCTGAAAACCCTTTCAGCTTTAAGCCTAATCGGATCTCCTCGAAGAGCACTAGCACACTCTGATTGAGAATTTGTTGGCCATTTCTTACAAGCTCCCTCGTGCATCAAAGCACCACATTTCCAACATTTCCCTACCTGTTTTGTACGCCTTTTAGCTGCGGATTTTGACGTACCTTGATGAAATTTAGCATAGTTTTCATTTCTCCTCACGTGTTTTTCAAATCTCAGGACAATATCGCGCTGAATATCTGGCGGAAGTGGAGAATAAAGAGAAAGACAGGACAGAAGAGTGAGAGAGTCTGAAGAAAGCATATCCAGTTCTTTTAAGGTCTAGACGGTAAAAGACCAAACTCATTCTGCTAAGGCATATCAAAGTGGGTTTCTAAAACTCCTTTAGGATTAGGATCAGTGTTGCTCGGGAGACCACCTGGTGGTCTCTCTGAGAGAAAATGGAAACAAACGCAATCTAATGGCGTCATCAGTAACACCATTGATTTTGAACGTGTTGCAAATTTCAAGGAAACTGCGGATGTGAGCGTTTGCATCCTCATCAAGAAGACCGTGAAACTGAACAGAATTTTGAACCATTTGGATTATGTTGGGTTTGATTTCGAAGTTATTTGCCGCCACCCTAGGTCGAATGATGGTGTTCTGGATATTGTTAATATCCGGACGAACATAGTCGTTAAGAGTCCTGTAAGGTGGTGGTGGTGGCGGTCCTTCTTCAGCCATATTTTGAATATGTTCTCTTGCACGTTGGCGTTGACGGCGTCTGCGTCGTCTGAACTCACGTTCTGGCTCTTGAAAGTGCTCAATTTGTTCAGAAAGGAACAAACTGACAGAGGGTGCAAGAAAAGAAGTAGGTAAAGTAGTAACTACCTAATCAGGCACACCTAATTATGAAGTAACAGGAAAATATCAAATCAATAATTAACTATTTCTTAGTATTCGACTGTCCTCGGCAACGGCGCCAAAAACTTGGTGTGTGATCTGCGTATGGATTTTTAAGATGATTAAAAGCTTTTTCACAACCTTGTTTTAAATTTATAAAAACGATATTACAAAGCGAATACTACACACATCTCAGGCAAGTATGACCTGGTCAGTAGTAGTATAGACTAGGTAAGACCGGATATCGTTCCACCAGGACAGGGATCTACCAATACTCAAGTATCATCATTGTTTGATCAGCAGAATTGAAATAAAAGCAAATAACAGACTAAACTAAATTACAGAGCAATTAAAACAGATTAAACTAAACTAGACTAAACTAATCACCGAAGGCAAATGATAGGATAAAGATTCACTCGGGCTTCTGAGTCATCAGGACTAATCATGGCAATATTACAATACAAAACTCCAATATGAAGACTTGAATAGATTGAGCGCATAGCATGCTGCTTAAATACTCACAAAAGCATATTATCATTCAGAATCATCACTCGAGTTATCAAGACTCAGACTCAAATAATCAAACATGATCATGCAAGCAATGGCATATCAAAGGTTAACTACAGATCCATCAGATTGCGTCCAAAAAGATGTCAAAGCAGTCATAACAATAAATCAAGCATAAACAACACATGCTAGTGAAAATGACCACCTACAACCATAAGGATTTCTCCTAGTGGAAGTAGGGGTTGATACCTACCTACAGCTATAGGGATTTCTCCCAGTAACAGTAGAATAGGATATGAACAGTGAAATCTTACATAAAGGCATTCATCAACAAATTACAATCTCAGATCATAAACACATGCAAGTTGGTACAATGGGGTCACAAACTCTACTAAATGAAAACCTCTCTTATGATGGATTCTCAGTTTTAGCCACATGATTACTAAAGATATGAACATGATAAACCTACCATTTCTAGTATAGTCAACACTTCTTAAAACATGAATCATGTGATAGGCACATTGAATACCAAGACCAGTATATCAAAGGCGTATATGTGAGTTCATTTCACCATCTTAAATATACCAACAAACAGCTTTGTGAATCCTTTAATTATTAGTAACATGCTTGATCCATGAATACACCAAATGATTAGATTTTCATCAGATATCATAAAGCTTGCATAAAACCAACATATGTATCAAAATGACCAATAACGGATGAACCTGAAATGATTCAAATCATATCCCAATAATGATTTCTAAAGACAATCATGCAAGATGTATCATTTCTAATCACATACTTAACATGACATTAATGAGTGCCAAATATCATTATTGAATATTCACATGTTAAAACATGAAGGAGTTATCCTGTAACATATTCTTACATATAAACATGATCAGGTTATACATACTAAGTTGATGAAATACAATTGTATTCAAGATAAAACATGCATAATTGAATCAAGTCAACATAAAGGTAAAATATATATTGCCATAACTAGCCAAGAATCATCTTGGCCCAAGTGAAATGAGTTTAGTTATCCATATATAACAGCGAAAGTACTACAACATCTAGAATACATGGGTACATGATTGAATACAGAAATGGAAAGATTATACCCAAGCTAAACTCCAGAATGTTGTTCCAAGCCTTCCAGTCCAACGCTCTCCTCCAAAAGATCACCGGGAAAGAGTATGTGTTTCGGGAGAGTGTTTGGTGGTGTTAGGTTGAGGTGGAAGTGGTACCGGAACCAGAGGTTCGGCAGGGGTTCGGTGTATATTGTTAAGCTCGAGATTTTCTCGCTCCAACTTCCTTTTTCGGTTTTCTCCCCAAAAACCAATGGGTTCAAAAACCAAATTCTTCAAATGACATTGAGGTTCTATTTATAGGCATTATGATCCGGAACCTCCTACGGCCGTAGGACATGTTTTATGCGGCCGTAGGAGTGTATTCACACAGGATTGTCAAAGATGGCTGCCCTACGGCCGTAGCAAGTATCTATGCGGCCGTAGGAAGGCTTTTCGACTGACATACTAAATGAATCTGTCAGAATAGGTTGGGCTATGAAACAGCTGTCTACTACGGCCGTAGGATATGTTTTATGCGGCCGTAGGAGGACAGATCATCATCTTCTAGAAGAACAGCTTACTACGGCCGTAGGAATTCTCTGCTGCGGCCGTAGGAAGGTCTTTTTCACCATTCTTCATTTTTCTTCCATTTTTCACTTGTTTCGCCCATTTGTTTCACTTAACGCTCTTAAATACCTGCATGGTGAATGTTAAACATATTAGATCAATATTCTGAATAATCACCTTGTTTTTGTGCTAAGTACGTGGTATTTTGGCATGTAAAACATGTATAAAAACGCATATATCAGTCACCTAAGCTATAGGTTGAGTATTTAGCTTGATGCGTTTTGAGCTGAGTGACTCAGCTTACACACTGAGTCAGCTCAACAGAGTTGCTAAGTAAGTTCTAGCTAACTCTTATGACTTCTAAGGATGAGTTAGTCATTATACATGTTAATACATAAGGACTCAACTTCATGAGTTTCAAGCTGTGTAACTCAGCCCGACTAAAAAAGTCAGTTTAAGAGAATTTAAATATGTTTTAAATTCCTTTTACTCTATATATCTACGGCATGGATAAGAAGACTCTAGAATCAAGATTGAGGATTGAAGACTCAAGATAAGAAGATTCAAGATTCAAGATTCAGAGTTATCCGTTAGTATGTTAGCAGATTAGGATAAGTTCTAGTTTGTTAGGATCCGTAGGAACAGGATTATAAATACTTATCTCCTGATAAGTTTAGAGGTACGGAGCCAGACTCTAATATCACCTCAATCTATTCATCGTATGTGTTACGAATCTTGATACACCATTTGTAAGATCAGCGTGATCAAGACATTCACAGATTGCCAACATTGTTCGTGTGTTCAATCTTCACGTTTGTTGTTAAGTTGGTAAGTAATCAATCTGTGAATAAATCCTGTTTAGAGAGACAGTTTGTATCAATAATCATATGTTGATTATAGATAGCACAGTTAGAGAGGTTGAGAGATTTGATTTATATTAGGTGTTTACATATCAAGTGTTGCTTACTTTATAGTTCCTGTAATTATCTTCTTATTAATGAAAGCATTCAATTTTATGTGGTTTGATGTGTGTTAACACTTTTTTTTGATTTATTCAATTTTTCGCAAAAAGTGTATTCAACCCCCCTTTTGCACATTAGTTGCTTGTTGATACTCTCACCAAGGGACCAACATACTTCATACATAAGGAAATTCTTCAAGTCTGTTTCAAGCAACACATGTTTTAAAATATTCCAAATCTAACTGAATGTATGGTTTTGTTAAATCATTCCTGTGTATTTCAATAGACATGATTGATTATTGGGTTGAAGTGATTATCTCCCCAACAATCTCCCGCTATTTGATGATGAAAAACCCTTTTCTATTTTAAAGAATCAGTTTGACATTGAATATGTTAAAAATAAAAGTTTTAAGTGCATTTGTTTACCTAGTTATTTGTTTTTGGTAACTCTTTTTATGTGAACCTTGTTCTCTTTTTGGTTTCTTTTCTCATGTTCTCTTTTGTTTAGTTTTTGTAGAATCTTTTCTTTGTTGTACCATTTTGTTCTGTTTTTATGGTATCTTTTCTATCCTTTCTCTATTTTAAGATTTTTTAAGATTTTCTAGTATTTACACTAGTGAGCTATTACTAAGATACATCTATACTTGCAATTGCCAAGTAGTCCATGATCAAAGCATCAAGCTTGAATTACAAAACACAAGGAAATACAACTATTTGTACATCAGAAAAAAATGGTAACCTGAGCTAAGCTATTCTTTGAGAGCTAAAAAAAGGATATCTGAGATAAAAAAGATAAATTACAAAGGAGGCTTAGAGCTGAACTAAAAAGATAAAATAATATTATACATATCAGTTGACGAGTCTTCAATCTTTCCACCACTTTTACTCTTTGACTTCTTCTGGGAATGTCTTACTACTGGATCAACTTCTGCAGGGGCATTGCATTGAGCTTCAACCAGCGCATCAAAATGATCATTTCCAGTTCTTCCGTTTGTTGACATTCTCACCCGGTATAGGAAAAGTTTCTTGTCTTTAGGTATCTCAGATTGTCTAAAAAACCTCCATCCACCAGCTCTCAGGAAACAAGATTCCTTCAACAGGTTCAAAAATGAACTTGTAAAGTTCTAGAGTTATGTTTGTAGGAATGGTGGTATCCAGGTTTTCAAAATCAGTTAGATATTGATGATTTGGTTGAACTTCCCTTAGCTCAAAAGGAACAAAAGGTTTTAATTTTCTTTTGTGAAGTGCACTAACAGGCTACAAATGGTTTATGTAATCATCATGATTATAGGCACCCTGAGACACTATAAAAGTTATCCAAGCTTGTACTTTCTGGATGAATTGAACTTTTAGCTTGCTCTTAGACTTATACAGAAGATACATGATTTCAATCAACTCTGTGAAGCCATACAGGTTACACTTAGGATAGGTTGCTATCTCGCTATTGTTGTCTCTATTCTTCCTGATTAGCTTCAAGTATGGGTCATCATCACCTTTATGTATTGGTAACCTGGAAAGGGGCTTGGCTCATATCTCCCTCTAATAACATTAAGATTCTTCGTGAGCAATCTTTTCCTTTCACTGCTTGCTGTGTAGGTAGTAGATAGGTCGGCATTCAGAAGAGTTTGAAGAGCATCATTGGGAGATCTTGCTCTAAGAAGCTCCTCTTGGAATTTTTGCCTTGATTCTTTGACTTGGGCCGCATCCTGGTTAGTTTATACTTCTTATTCTTGTTCAAATGCTAGCTCCCTAGCTTGAAACACTTCCTCAATAGGAGCATTTAGTTCCTCACCCACCTGTCTAATCTGTAGCTCTTCTTGCTCTTTTCTTTTAAGATCTCTTTTCCTTTTCTCTTCTTCTTCAACCTCCTTAGCTATCATTTTTTGTTTTCCTTTATATTTGGGAGTAGATTTGAAGTTTCAGGTTTCCTTTAGACTATAGGGGATGCTTGAACTGAAGGAGTAGTTGATGAAATTAGCTATTGCCTTCTTCTTCTAAAGATAGTGTTGATAGGTTCATCATCATCTTCATCAGAATCATACCTGGATTCAATTTCAATTGTTGGTTTGTAACTTTCATCAACTATCTTTTTCTTTGGCATTTTCCTTCTTGCCATGGACTTTCTTCTCTTAGAAGTCTTTTGCTCCACCTCAGCAGTTGCTTTCTTTTGTTCAATGTGGCTTTGTGTGTTTCATTAGGGAGTTAGTTGCTTTATGCTTGGCTGTCTCTATGTTAGTCCTTTTCAAACTTTGAATATAATCCATGTAAGCTTCATTGACTGAATAAGTGTTAATCATTATCTTCGGTGTTGATAGAGTCATGTGGATCTTTTAAGTTCTCCCCTTTTCTCATCATCAAAGTGAGGCGGGAGTTATCAAAGGGCCGATTAGACTTAAATGGAGCTACAGGAGCATGAGTAGAAGTTGGGATATTTGGTGGAGGTATGGTGTAGGTATGTTTAGAGGTAGAGGGTTGAGCTTGAGGTGTGGGTTGAGATCTAGAAGGTTTGTGTGGTTGGTTAAAAGGTTCAAGGGTGTATAGGTAGAAGGGGATGGTCTAGTTAAAAAGGGGTGAGAGGTAGTTCTGTAGTTGATTTGGTAGGTTCTGAATTCATCCTTGAGGTGATTAATTTATTTTATTGACAAATGATGGCCTTTGTGAGCTTGAAGGGTGAGGTAGACACATTGGGGTTGATTAGTCTAAAGGTTTGGAGATTTATTAGGAAGTGAGAAATGGTTTAGTTAATGGAGTCAATGGTAGCTTGTGATATGATAGGTACAGGGAGAAGTCAGATGGTGGTTGGGTTTGAGTAAGAATCTGATATAGTTTGGTTAGAAGAGGGTTTAGATCAGGTTGAGGAATAGGAGTTGATGGAGGATCTGAGGCAAGGGTGGCTTGGGTTGGGTTTGGGAAATAGAGGTTTTGAGTGACTCACTATCCTTTGCTAGAGTGTATGATCGAGTATCAGTTTGGGATTGTAAGGTTTGAAAGGCTTGGGTTAAGTTGAGCTTTAGTATATAAGCTCATGTTCATTAGGAATAAATGTTGAGCCCTGTACTAGTAGTTGGCTTATACCAGTAACATTGACAGGCTATGCCACCCAACTCAAACCAAGATAATGGAATAATACTTTGTGTGGTGATAATTAATATTTAATTAATTATCAATGAAATATGTAACAAATAGTTATTTATTATTTGGGAGATTAAATATTTAGTCAAATATTTAATTAAAAGGTTTATTTAAAGGATTATTATTTAATTAGTAAATTAATTAATATTAATCAAATGATGAGGGTTAGTTTTGACAAAGATTTAGAGTTTAAACTTGGACCGGGATTTAAAGCCTTATCTAACTTAAAAGCTATTTAAGGAGTTTAAACAAGTGCATTAGGCATAAGATAAACTTAAGCCTCAAGTAACCTTAAAACTCTCCCCTTCTCTCCCTCTTTGCGACATCGGCTAAATGCACCACCACCGCCGGCAACAGTGATTGCAACGTGACGCAACGGCGAACAGCGGCTGGCCCCTTGCGGCGGCAACATTTGGTTCCGGTTAGACCCAACCTCAGCCGAACCCCTTTGCGGTGGTTCTTGGTCTCGACAGCCCTACTCGGGAAATTTTGCGGCGATGGTCACGAACGAGAAACACACACATGCATAGTTTGTTGCGGGTATTAAGCTAGCCGGTCTAGTAGCCAGGTTGACGGGGGAAATAGCAGTGTATCCCTCTATAGCAGTCCGAGGGTATACTATCTAACCCTTAACTTTATAGTACTATATATGTTATTTAATATGCATGTATATATGTGTTGTTCCTCTAGTTGATCTAGTTGTGATCTCTATGATTGGGATTTGGTTATTTTCTGTTGTGCATGTTTTACCCTATAAATCCCAACAGTGGTATCAGAGCCTCTTCTAGGCTCGATAGGGGACGGTTAATTTGATATTATTCATATTATTGTCGATATATATGTGGTGAAACTTATTTTTACGTTTAAGATCAATTTTTAATTTTTTACTGAATAATATTTCCATATTTTATTTGTTATTATATATATATATATATATATATATATATGTTTGTATGAAACTTGAATTTGAGAAAAGGTAAAAGTTTTAAACTTTTGGTCAAATAGAGTTTCAAACTTTATAATTATTATGATCATGTTGATAATACATAGGTGGTGTTTTTTGTTAATAACCCAGTTTGAGGTCATTGACAAAAAACCCCAGTATAAGGCATGATTTTGAGGCCCGATTTATGTTTTTGGGATCAAAAGAAAATCAATTGGTTTTGGTGTTAGATTCAAGTCTTGAATCAACCCGATTCTATATTTGTATAATATGGTGTTTGATTAAGTTACGTGCTTTATTTTATATATATATATATATATATATATATATATATATATATATATATATATATATATATATATATATATATATATATATATATATTTATATATATATATATATATATATGTATCATGTTTGTGTTGTAATTGAATCTATTATTGTATAAGCCAACGCCTTAGACCTAGTGGATCATTGTGTTGTGGGGAGGCTTGCCTGCCACTTACAACCCTAATTCAATTTTTTAAAAGTACTAGTTTTAGCGTCCCTGCGTGCCTATGAATATTTTATAATAGGGCACTAGATTTTTTAAAAATTGTATAGGTTAGTTTCATATTTGTAAATGTAATTTTTCGAAGATAAGGAGCAAAAAGATAAGAGAAGACCGCTATAGATGTTGGAGCCAGTGGGAGCGTCAGAAACCCATGTCATGTGTACTGTGTGATCCACTTAGGGTTTTGACCATTGGGTACTTGATTAGTCAATCAAGCACCGGTACTGGTCAAAGGCGTATTTTCTCTTATTAACTTTTTTTATTGTGTGGTTGTGATATTATTAGATTTAGATCGTGCACGTAAATATTAAAACTGTATTTTTTTGATGTTGAAAAGTTTTTCACTTAAATGGATATGTTTTACAAAGTTTTTCTGAAACTAAAAACTGGCAAAACCTTTTGAAACACACAAACCCTTTTAAAATCTTGGACCAGTAGTGCCACCCATCTAATGGTACACGTTTCTACTACCGGTAACTTTGGTGTGTTGTCGTTCCCATATCCTGCACACTGGGGTTCAAACCGATGTGGGAAGGGGGTGAAAGACTTTGCGATTCCCTGATGTGACGGGCCAGAGTTCACCCTATCTTGGGTGGTGAGGTCTTTTGGTGATTCTCTGATGTGATGAGCCCAAAGTGCACTTACGAGGAGTAAATATGTATGAATTGTGTTTCATTTGATGTCCCAAAGATCTATGAGTCGTGTTTTGGTTTGAATTTGATCGATATGGTTTATTGCCCACCAGAAATAACATGGGCTTGGTGTTGTCGTGCCCAAACCGTGCGCCAACACATGTGAAATATGGATCCTAGTCTAAAATAAGATTATTTAAGGGTTATAATTTATCTTAGAGGAATTAATTACTAAATGTTGGGATTTACAGGGTACAACATGCACAGTGGAATTAAACTAACTCCCAATCCCAAGGATCACAACTAGATCAACTAGGGGAACATGACAGATAAATAATATTCATATTAAATAGATATATGTGTATATATATATATATATATATATATATATATATATATATTATAGTGTATTAAGGATAAGATTTATACCCTTGGACTACTATAGGTAGATACATAGCTACTTCACCCGCTAACTTGGCTGCTAGACCGCCAAAATAATACCCGTAACAAACGTCACGTCCAGTGTATGTAACACCAAAAACCGCCGTCGGTTTTTTTCCTATATTAGGGCTGATGAGAAAAGATACTGCCGCAAGGGGGTTCTCGGTCCATGAGGTGTTCGCCGGAAACCACCGTAATCCGCCGCCGCAAAGGGGGTGGCCACCGTCCGCGGTCGTCGTGCCACCGCTGGGTCGCGCCGCTATCACCGGTCGACGATAACAAGAGAGAGGGCAAGAAGAGTGTTTTGTCTTATCTTGTGGCTTAAGGTATTTGTTGGATATTATGCCCACTGACATACATAGATTAGTAACGCTACCGATAATACACGATCCTATTGGGTCACACGCCAAGGATTGATCCCGACGACTCGCAATTGGAAGAGAGAACTAAAGATTCTGGAAACAGTGTTTCCACGCCGCATAACCTTTTGGTTTACGCGACGCGTATATCGCCTGACAGAAACTTGACTTTTTGGTTATTGTTTGGTTCAAGTTATTGACTTTTGAGACCTATTGTAATGATCATGGACGACTTTGAGGCCTTGCCTATATGCTGAAATGGTCATAAAAAGTCCATAAGATCTATTATTACTTGGTATGATCATTTTTTGGTCAAGAAAATGAAAAGGCTTTCTTTTTCTCTTTTCTCATGTTCTTGGAGCTTCTTTGTGAGCTCATGGAGAAGTCCAGAAATTCATCCATGTCTATGGAGTGAATTTGGAAGTTATGAGTTGTTCCAAAATGTGATTTCAAGGCTTTGAAGATCACAAGTTGGCATACTAGCATTTGGGGATCGAACAAACTTGGTGTGGACTATCAATAGAGAGTTGCTCTCTTATGACTTAGAGTTCATCCCAACATGAAGAAATCAGAAGCTGGAGCACGGTATATTTCATATCCCTTCTCTTTTATTTGGTTGCTTTATCTTTATGTAGAGTTCACCATTAGTGGGTCTTGATGGCATCTTGTTTTTATACCCGGAAATCTGTTTTTCACGCTTCCGCGGCGCGGGTAAGATGGCCAACGAAACCCAACAGTGGTATCAGAGCCATGCCTACATAGGTATTGCACCTTGGTGGCCTGAAAAACCCGGAATCGAAAAAAAATGGTTTTTCTGTCAGGTGGGTTCCGCGGCGCGTAAATGGATCTGACTGATTTTTAAAAAATTATAAAACAGTTCTTGTAGTCGGGTTTTTGGCATCCAAAAATGGTTTCTGTGATTTTTGTTCCAGAAATTATTTTTTGGTATATTAAGTTGCCTTGTATCTTGGTTGGTGTATTTATATGTATATTATTATTTTTGGCATAAAAATAGTAATTGCATATACTTACATTATGTATATATGAATATGTTTCAGCAAAAATGGTTTGTTGTTACTAATACATATATACATGGGATTATTTAGTTCCTTGAGTTATTAGAAATAATCTTAATCAAGATACATAAGTTTACATGGTTTTGTGTGGCACACCATGTTGTTCATGTTGTTCATGTTGTTCATGTTGTTCATGTTATGTTGGTAACCTATAAATGCCCTAGACCTTGTGGATGTTTGGTTGTATTAAATTAGTTATTCATTCATTTGGTGACTATATGTCACATGGTATGTAATAATTAATTTATTTAATCTATTTGGTATGTAAAATATTTTGTGGCTTGCATGCCATTTAAATTCCATGTTATGTATTTTGTACTAGAAAATTGGATTGTGGCTTGTATGCCATTTATTTCATTTTCTATGAAAAATTAATATGGAGGCAACCATCAGGAGTCAAGTAGTGACGTCTTGGCAAACACGAAACCGAGAGGCCAAATAGAGGTAGCGAGTTTAGTGGGAGCACATCCATGTCAAGGATATGTCCTTAGATGACTTCGTTTTATCCGTAGTGGCTCACGGGAAAAACGCATAGGTTTTAGGGGCATGGTTATCAACTATTATATATGCGTGTGGTTGTTTTATTATTTATTGTTTATGCATGGATTATAGGATTGCATGCTAGACAATTGTTTACAATAATAAAATTCAAGAGTTTTTAACATTGGTTTTACAAACTCGCGCGCGCTTAAGATTAACAAAAGAGAATATAACTATGGCTTATAATTCAAAGTGAAAAATGTGTTTTGTCACTTATTTGTTAATCTAACCGCTCAAATGTTTTTTTTTTAAAAACCGGAAAAACTAAATCCCGTTTTTTAAATGTAAATTGCACACCACCCATAAGATGACACCGCCCGAATCTAGTTATACAAGGGTTGATTGTCGAGCTCTAGCCGAGTTAATCTTTGTATAGACTGTGTGGAAGGCGCGTGTGGCAACTCGCAAGGTTGATTGTCGAGCTCTAGCCGAGTCAATCGTTGGGCAAGAGTACCACCGTGCATCTTGATGGTTGATTTACGATTTCAAATTAATATTTTGAATAATTGTCGAGCTCTAGCCGAGTTATTTAAAATCTTAGTTTGAAGTTGGTGTGGAGGGATCAAACATGCCAAATTTGAAACCATGGTTGTCAAATTGGATCCCGCATGGAACTAAGAGTTGTAACAATGGATTACAATTGGTAAATTTGTACCGGCCTAAATAGCATTGCCACGTGATCCACGGAAAACCCATCACGGTGCACGGTGAAATATGGTTCTTAGCCCATGTTAAAATTTTGATTTTATAAATCAAATGGGTAAAATTATTTAACGAGGATCATTTCAATATTAACTAAATTGTGTACTCTAAAGATAACTTACACGTTAACAACACCACATCAAAATTAATACTACGTTAGTTCCAAATAAAGCATAAACTCATATATGTAAACTTAATTGTCTAACATTATTGGTTGAGACAAAGTTGTACATTATTAAGAAAATCTTTTAAAGCCACTTGCTACCAATGCGAACTAGGTCATTAGATGCGCTAAATGCGTGCCGTAGACACAAGAGAGGATTATGTGTCTAGACCTAAGTCGGTTGTCGGATGCAAGAAGGTGGGAATAAAAGTGTCTACGTCCTTATTATTAAGGCTTATATGGACCGAATGAAGAACTCTTTGATAGATCTTCATGGTATGATTAGAGACTGCAAAGTCTAAACATGACCAATGAAGATTTCTTCATATATTCCCAAATAAGGCTACTAAGGAACAAATAATCAATGAAATATAAACTGACCTTTAATGGAATTTTTGATTTTAATCAAGCCTTCCATTATATTGGAGTTAAAGGGCAATGTGATTGCGCCTACGGTGATTAGACTCCATGAGGGGTAGTTTGCTACTTCTCGATAAGACTAGAAATTAGCGCCACCATTTTGTCTAAATGGGTTAAAGATTCTTTTAGCGTTTTGACTTAAGGTACATTCATGATTAAACTCCATTGTTTTTAATGCTACTTCTATAGGCTAGGTTTTTGAACGCTAGATATAATATTTAAATTTGTTGCAAATTTATTTGCTGCAAAGTCTAAGTATTAAAAAGGGAAGTAGGCATATAAGGCATGCAGAGCTGGACTTCAAATAGAAAACCAAGATAGTTGTTTCTATTGAAAGGATTGGAAGTATGACACTTGCCTATCCCTCTAGCTAATATATATTACTTCAATAGATATTTGTTTTGCACTTTTCGTGGCAAGAAACATTATATCTATTATGCCCTTTGTTGGACGATGTATATTATTTTGAACCATGTATTTGTTTCAAAGTTTATACATGTCAAGGAATTTATATTAATCTTATGCTTAAGAAGTAATATAATGATCATGAATAATTTGGTTAAGTTATCCTTATGACGTAGTTGACTTAACCATATAAACAAGATTTGCATCACCAAACTCCGTGTGGTAAGGAATTTGGAATCATTTGATCATGGGTCAAATGTTGACTATCAAATCTTATTTATTAGGTTAATTTAATTATACATCCTTCACTTCTGTATGTGAGAGGATTGATACCTTGTTGGATTACGTACACACTCTTGCGTGTAGACCGTTCAAGCAAATCATAAGATATAAAATCCAAATACTTCGTTATCTTTCCCGGTGATGGTAGAAGGAATGGATATGTCTATTTATTGATAGACTATGTGTTTGAAACCTTAGAGGTGTTCAAGACACACCATAACGAAGTGCCTGATTTAAAATAGATAAAGAAATATGACACTCGATTCAAGTTACATAAAGGTTGATTGTCGAGCTTTAGCCGAGTTAATCTTTGTGTAGACTGTGAAGATTGAGTTAATATGTTCTAAAATTCTATTACCATCAATTTAATTATGGACTTGTCACATAATTTACTCCTTCTATGACACATTGAATAATGGGTCATATCATAGAGGAACCGGACATTCTTGATTTGGTCTGGTAATTGTTACGTTACACTTTAGTACTCAATTATGGAGTAATCTAAAGTAGTGGCGGGCTATGTACTTAATCTTAAACCAACAAAGATGGTTAAGACTACACCTTAGGGGATGAGACTAGAAAGAGTATATTTGCTTGTCTATCTCATAGTCTGGATTGTCTAAACCTGCGTTTTGTACGTGAGGTGAAGGAATCCGGAATCTAGAGGTGTTACTCCATTAGGTATTCTTCTAAGACCATGGGATATTTGTTTTTATAAAAAAAAAGTGTTTTCTCGGAAAAAGTTTCTTATCTTCAAAACTAATATTCATGGATGTCTGTAGAAGTAAAAGTAAACCTTGAATGGAATAACCTGATGATTGGACTAGCAAATAATCAGAAATGATTAAAATTCAGCATGAGAAGGCTGGAGAACCTGACATATAGTCATTTCCTCTTAGACTGGTATATGTCGTCACAAGACCAGAAAGATATAGTTTATTATATCTAAGGAAGACGATTTGATGATAACTCATCAAATACTGGAAGCGTAGTGGACCTAGTGCCTGCTAGTAGAAAAGAGACAATGAATATGAGATGTAATCCATAGAGGGATATTCAAGTTTGAAACTTGTTTTTTATCCTAATACCGGGGTGGAAACCCATAGAGTGTATATGGTTCTTTATGAAAGAAACCATCATGGATTTGATTACAACTTTGAATACCGACTAATAGAAAGATTTTCACGATGATTAACCATGAGGGAGGTATCATCTGGAAATTTTCTCTGAGTGGTAATGTCGAAGAGTAAATTTGTAGACCATTTTGAAAACCGACTGATTAGAAAGGTGTTCTTGATGATTGACCAAGTGGAAGGTATCATCTAGAGACTTTCTTTTAGTGGCTATGTCAAAAGTAGTTTTGTAGACAACTTCAAATATCACATGGTTGAGAAGGTTGTTCTTGATGATTGACCGTAAGGATAGTATCATCTTGAAAATTTATCCGAATGGTTATGTTGAAGTTTACTTAGATACTTATAAGATATCACTGCCCTTTTATGGCTATGATAAATTGATATAAGGACTCCATTCCTTAACAGGAATTTTTATGAGGTAGTGTTTAAAACACTATCCGGAGGTCTTTTACATCAAGAGTATCCTTGTATTGTCTACAAGCACAAGCATCCTTGTGTAGTCTGCAAATTATGGAAGTCTATTAATAGACTTAAATAAACATCTCAGGGTTGGAACCTTTGCTTTGATATGAAAATCATATATGTGAGTTTTTAAAAGCAAGGATTAAACCTGTATGAATGTCAAGGCTAGTGGGAGCATTGTTATAATTATATTGGAGAAAATGTCCTGACTATGCTTGGTTCAAAAGCTTAGTTCAGGAGTTATTCGTCCATAATGATTATAACATTTATATATAATATTGGTTAGTACAAGAAATATTGACATATGTTCTTGGAAAATTTATGGAAAGATAAAGCTTAGAATAATTTATTAAACCAATGCTAATTTCTATATAGGATATCTGCCGATATAGATCGAAGTACATGATCCTATTTTATGTGTAGTTGTTAGTAAGAATGGTTCTCAAAACATTGATGACCCTATTTGGATCTTCTGAGATAATGAGGGTATAATGCCTTTTGCACAAGAACCATTGTCCTTAGTGTCACTTACCTTATTGAGTTCTTTTGAAACAATGAAGGTACTCGGACTTGGACAAAGGACCATAGTCTCGTCAACAAACACTTTATGAGTGGTTTGGTTGTGTTAGGAGGTATGGTCTTCATGAGAGTACAAACGGATAGGCTGATGATGGTTGTCATACTAGCGCCTACATGCAAATCCTTTTGCAAAAGGACATGACTTAAGTTTATTTTAGTTATATATTGATATACTAAATTTTGGGAACGCTAAGCAGTATTGTATATCATACTATATCGATTATTAAATGTGATTTAATAATTCGCCATGGGTGGGTATTTTCATGGATCTTACTGAGTTCCATCTTAGCATGTTTAATAATTTCCCATAATGATTTTGCATTCTAAATGTCCACATTCGGTCATTCTTCATTGGAGAGAAAGTTTGAATTAAGACTGAGGGAAGTGGTTGGTCGCTATCCAATAATGGATTGGGTAAATAGACGCAACACTTCGCCTGTGCTTGCAATGGTTAAGTGATTGGACGACCCACACCTGAGCTTACTTCATGGTATATGTTATGAGTAACTCAGAAAGATAATATCATTTCATCCTTAGACAGGAAATACATGTGTTCCAACTCATGAACCTGCTTTGCTTTGATTGCTTTCTAACGCAGTTCATGACTAGCTGTTATAAAGGGAGCTTTTAGGTAAAGTATGGGGTACGTGGCGGAGCAATGCAGTCAAAGGGATTTGTTCCTCTAGTTTTAGAGAGATATTCATGGGCCACTCGATGATTGAGAGCTGACGCAAATTGCACGGCCGTGCTCGTGTTGCTATGATGTTTGATCGATTGCAACTAGATTTTTGGTCACCATCAATCGAGATCGAGAAAAATAATCGTGAACGATCAGAGATTGACATTTAACCATGTCTCGTGTTCACAAGGATATCGCGAACTAAAGGATGATTGATCGCTTATCTTTAGGGCCATATCAAACCTATAGGTTGTGATTTAGTAATTGTCTTGGGATGACATAACTCGCGTTGACTTGGGGGCAGAGATGTCTTGCTAGAGGCCACTCTCTGTCTGTGTTACTTCTTGATACGCTGTGTCATGTGCAAGTAGGAGTCTGTTGGATATTATGCCCACTGACATACGTAGATTAGTAACGCTACCGATAATACATGATCCTATTGGGTTACACGCCAAGGATTGATTCCGACGACTCGCAATCGGAAGAGAGAAATAAAGATTCTGGAAACGGTGTTTCCGCGCAGCGTAAATCGCCTGACAGAAACTTGACTTTTTGGTTATTTCTTGGTTTAAGTTATTGACTTTTGAGACCTATTGTAATGATAATGGACGACTTTGAGGCCTTGCCTATCTACTGAAATGGTCATAAAAAGTCCATAAGATCTATTATTATTTGGTATGAACATTTTTTGGTCAAGAAAATGGAAAGGCTTTCTCTTTCTCTTTTCTCATGTTCTTGGAGCTTCTTTGTGAGCTCATGGAGAAGTCTAGAAATTCATCCATGTCTATGGAGTGAGTTTGGAAGTTATGAGTTGTTCCAAAATGTGATTTCAAGGCTTTGAAGATCACAAGTTGGCATACTAGCATTTGGGGATCGAACAAACTTGGTGTGGACTATCAATAGAGAGTTTCTCTCTTGTGACTTAGAGTTCATCCCAACATGAAGAAATCAGAAGCTAGAGCATGGTATATTTCCTATCCCTTCTCTTTTATTTGGTTGCTTTATCTTTATGTAGAGTTCCACCATTAGAGGGTCTTGATGGCATCTTGTTTTTATACCCGAAAATCTGTTTTTCACGCTTCTGCCGCGCGGGTAAGATGGCCAACGAAACCCAACAGTATTAATCATTAACTAATGATTAATTCTTCCCTTTAAACCCTACTTATATAAAACAAATGGATTAAAGCTTTTAAGCCCGGCCCGAAACACAATCTTGATTCTTTGACAAAAATAACCCTCAATTTTGATTAATATATATAATTGACTATTAGTTAATAATACTTTAACCAAAAACTTCAAAAATCTAACTGATATTTAAACACTCAAATAATAAATATCCATTTATTATTTATCTACTGGATAATTAATTCACTATTAATTATTACCGTACAGACAAGGCATTATTTTCTTTGTTCAAGATTGGGTGTGCACCTGTGTGACCCTTTAATGACTAATAGCGCCCGGATATGATGTGTTCACTATCCTTGCACACAATCTATCAGACTTCCACTTGTGCACGCTAGTTACACTCCTGTATACATCATAATTCTAAGGAGGTCCCTAGTCAGACACTTAGGTTAACCATGACTATAAGTTATCTTATGTCCAGAGATTCTTTTATCACCCTCTTGGATTACACGGCTTTTCCTTTTGCATCACGATATTCCCTAATGTGGATTTCAGACATGGAGCACGTGATCTATTCTGAAAATCCAGATTATGTTTCTTGACTTCTGATCTCGACTAACTGCAGTAACGAATTTACCGAATGATATCAATAATTTTGTCCGAGCGCGTCCACGCATTTCACTTAGTCTTAACCGTCAAGGGGCCCTGGAATATATAATCACATTTAAGAGAAGGTGCAAATACCATCTTGACTTCTTGCATTTGAGCACATGCCTTCCACTGCACCAAGATACACCCGTTATAATTACCCTGTTACAGCGTCACGTTTGAACGTTCCAAAGTACAGAAGACCTCGTGTCCCAAACTAAACATCTCAAGTCTAAGGACAACCAATCAGCTAACTAATGTCAAAGGCTCCATGAAGTTAGCCTGATGCAGATGACCTCCACTATTTGTCCTCTAACAAATATCTATAAATACTTGTCCATAAAACTTGTGTTGTTATTCTCTACACGAATACACCATCAAGTATTTATAATAGCGTTAGTATCTCCCTGATGTGGCTCCCACCGCATCAAGTAGCTACGGAGAAGTTTTGATATAACAAGACTTGTATATTATGGATAAACAAATATGCTAAAAATGAAGAATATTAAAATGATTATATTAAACCTCCTATTTCCATCACGCATAAATGCTTACTACATAATCATAGGTTTTAAATTCAATCCATACATCTAATTAATTACTGAAACTCACTACTAGGTCATATGTACTACATTCCAATAAAACTAGCATGCCTCTCATGCTTATCTCTAGCAAGCGCCTTAGTCAACAAATCAGCTACGTTGTCATCTGTCGGTATCTTGCATATCCTCTCATCTCCCCTTCCAATAATCTCTCGGATGATATGATACTTTCTAAGTACGTTCCTGGTCCGATGGTGATTTCTTGGTTCTTTTGCTTGCGCTAAAGCTCCCATATTGTCACATAATATATCAACCAGTGTAGACTTACTAGATACAACTCTTAGATTCGAAAGATGATTCCTCAGCCAAACCACTTTCTTTGTGATGGTCCCGTAATTCTACGAATGAAGCAATACTTGTGTGTGTTAGTGTGTGTTTGAGTTCGGTATTAGAGAGAGCCGAGAGGTAGAGAGAAACACACTCATAAGAGTGAAATGATAATATGATGCAAAACTTACTTTGATTAACAAAGGCAAAGCCTTATAAAGGCTTTGCCAAACTTTACAGGATTGACATATTTGCACCCTCACTTTACAAGTCTAACAATTTCCCCCTAAGTGAGGTGTGCAATGATTGACAACAAGAAATAAATAAATAAACGTCATGTATGGACTTGTTGCGAATCCCGAGTGCCACTTGACGATGTCTCATTTGCTTCCTATTCTCCAAAGTGTTTTTCATTTTCTCGATTGATCTGAAGGCTTGTCTTTGATACTCTTCAGATAGTTCATTGCGAACAGCCCACACTTTTCATGTATAGCGTAGTTCAGAAGATTCAAGGTGCCGTCTGAGTAGGCCATACACTCATCCATCCTGACGAATATCTTCTTTTTCTTTTCATTGTGGAAGACGACACCTATTTCCACATTGTAGTTTGAATGACCTTCATAGATTGAAGTCAATTCTTCAAGCTGATCAAGATTAGGATTACTCTGGTTAGGCTTTAGAAGATTGACCTTCAGATAGTTGTTTTCTGCACCGAACTGCACGTCATGATGCTCAACAAAGCTTATAAAGTTTCTCATGTACTTCATTAGTTGGGATCTCCCGATAGTTCGTTTGGGATTTTGCCTTGCTTCCGAGACAATGTGTCATAAATGTACGTGATGTCGTGAATTTTCACATGTCTCAGATCGGCTTCATTAAGCTGAATCTTTTCACCTTGAGCTCGCTTTATCTCAAAGATTGCGTACTTGTATTGAAAAGAAACCCCTGTATAGACATTAAGAACTTCAACAACCGGGTAATCAGACAAATTGACGTGCTTTGGGGACTTGGTTGCATTTAGAATGTTTTAATGTCTTCTTCTTTGTTGGTAATCCAAGCCCCTCAGCTCAGGAGGTGTGAGCTCTTTAACTTCATTGCTGTAAATATCTAGGATTCTATCTTCAAGATGAGCAGCACAGACGAAGTACCTTTTCCATAATGGCTGACGCATGGCTTCTCTGGTAAACATATTGTTGTTGTCTAAGCCTTTGTCACCGGAATACACTGGAGGTGTTGTAGGAATCACTTAGTTTGGTGGTAGTGGCCACTCAGAATCTTGTCTTGCCTTATCTGCAGCTTCCTCTTGTATATTTCTTTGAATAATGTCAGGTGCAGATATTTGAAATTGACCACGAGGACGAGGGAAGTGTTTATGAACTTCTATATTTACTCCCCTGAGAACTCGAGACACGTCAAACGTTGTTTTCTTTTTGGCTGGTTTCCTCCTACCTTCTCTTCTTGAAATAGTAGCCCATTCTCGTTTTCTTGCAGCAAGTGCTCTTTCATTTATTGAGTCTTCAAAGTTGTGGATAAGTCTAGGGGAGTCTGAACGTGTTGCAATCTCCACATAATCATCAATGTTCTTGAATATGTTTGTGATTTTCGGGTCCTCAGTTTCCTCCTCTGGTTGACTTTCCTCAGTCTGTTCAATATTAAATTTAGTAACATTATCAGACTGGAGTTCCCTTTCCTGAGCAGTTTCACTTTCTTCCTCATGTCTGGTAGGTGATGTATGTTATTTTTCATAAAGATCCATTTCGTCATTGGATTCTGCACCTAGATCAACCCATTCAGTATCAGCATGGGACTACTCTTGTGCTATTTCTCCTTCCTCAAGATCAAAAGGCCTCGGTTCAGATTCATGCTGTCGTACATATAGTACAATCTGTTTGTCAACATTTTCTTCTTGTTGTTCATAAACTTCATCGCCCATTAGTTGTACACTTTGATGTTGCTATTGATTGCCAGAACTAGTACCTGCAGATGTTGGTAATAAGGAACTTAAGCGAGTAACAGGTACAGTTGCAGTTAGAGAGGAGGATGCCAAATATCTTCTTCTTTTCTCCTCCTCGGGATGATCAGCAGGATCTTTATCATCCCGCTTCCTCTTGCTACTCTCAACCTGAGCTTGACACGACTCCTCCACAACGTTGAGTCGGTCCACAACCTTCTCCATGGTTGTATAAAGACCTCTTGTTACCCAGTCAATCTTGCTGATAACATCTTCTTAGAACTCTTGAAAGTCAGCCAAGGAGATTCCTTGTGGCCTTTGATCGTTGCGTAGTGTTGTTAGAAGATCTTGATCATGAGCAGATTCTAACCTCGGTTCTAGAAGCTTCACATAAAGAAGACTTTTCAGTGCATCTATAGAAATACTGGAAGGATCAGGTTGCGACTATGGTTGAGCAGTTTGAGGTCTACCAACAAGTAGTGCTTCAATCCAGTCCAACTTTTGATTTGTCACTGCTATTTGTTGTTGGAGAGGTGCCACGGCTTGTTGAATGGTGTCTTGAAGTTCCGCACATGTAACATACCTGGTAAGATTGAGATTACCAGTTATGGTTCCAGTCATGAAGGTAGAACCACCTACTGGAGCTGTAGGGATGTTGACTCTAGTAGGATTTTCTTCCAATCCTAACATGGTAACAGAAAAGGTACCACCTATGGAAGTTCTAGGCGGCAGGACACATACCTCCACCAACTGTTTGATAGTGTATAACCATTGTGAAAGAGTAACAGAAAAGGTACCACCTATGGAAGTTCTAGGCGGCAGTAATCTTGTTTCAATACTAGCCGTCTCTAAATGAGAGGCCGATAGTTTTTGTGTTATAGCCATGTGCAATAAAGAAGATGCTTGTGGAGAAGTACCTAAGTGGCTGGGAGGAGTTACAACTTGCACGGGTGGGATCACTATGACTTGTTCAATACTAGACCCAACAATATCAGGTCCAGTAGCATATGTGGCTTTCCGGTTTTCTTGGGTTAGGGGTCCCTCAGAACTCATCTTTTCTTTTCTCACCTCCTCGTTCTTATTATCACTTCTAATCACATAAATATCTCCTTCTTTACCACTACCTTGGCCAAACCCTGCATATTGATTAGGAGACAACAGAGAATCAGGGGTGACAGAGCCGGTTTCAAATGATATGTCATGATCAAGAGCAACAATTGCATGTCTTTCTGCTGGGACTACAGTAGGCTGGGTAGGTTGGTTAAGAAAAATGACAAGCCCACTTGTTTGAGGAATGACATGAGTAGTTTGAGCAGTGTGGGTCATGCCAGGAGATGTAGTGTTTGGGTTAGTAAGTTTCATGAAAGAGGGATTGCTGTTTGTTGGTTGTTCAATTAGTGTTTTAGGGGTACCCAGAGGAGATTGAACAGGTTCAAAGGAGGGGTCACCACCTGGTTGAGAGGTAGACACAGCACTGGAGGACTCAGAACTGGTTGACTCAGAATCGTCAAGACCTAGTTCTTCAAGGATGGTTTTTGATTCGGTGATTTGTGAAATGGATTGAACGGCTGTTTGAACGGTGGCTGGATTATAAGCATCCCCTCCCTCTCTAATTTCTCCACCTTCACCATCTTCTCCACCCCTCTCCTCAACATTTTATCTCATCACTACCCGCTCAGCACTCCGACAGATGACTGAGTCCTAATTTCTACCTCCTCACTTGGTACTACTCCTCCTTAGGTAGGTATGGCAGGTACTGGCACAACCATGGGAGGTAATCCTACACTCGTCCTATAATTCACCACAATCTCATTTTGCTCACACAGATCCAAGAGTAATATATGAAGAGGTTAAGGTACAGGTAGGTTGGCTGGGGTAGCAGGTTTGATATAATTAAAGAGTTTTGGAGTAATAGAAGGTAGACCTGCCCGGTGAGGAATGTCAGCACTCTGATCCAGTAAGTATTGGATGATCAATGGGATGAATCGATGGTATGGAAGAAAGTGAGCATCCTTCTTCTTTTGAGTATTCTTTCTCAGAATTGTTGCTTTCATGTTGTGGAAGATCAGGTATGCATAGTCCACGTGTAAGTGGTTGGCAGCCTTTACAAAGATTTTGAGCTGATGCTCTATCAAGAAATCATACCCTGTGTGCTTTCGAGTCACGCATTTCTGAAGCACCGTCAAAATGATGTTATACTTTGGATGAAAGTTGGTGCGTTCTGAGCTTTCTTAGTGAGTTATCCATCATATCCCATTGCCCTGACAACTACAAGGCAAGTTTCCTCATCTAGAATGCCATCAAAAGTTATGACAGGAGGTTAGCTGTTGGCATTCGGAAGTTTTAGGATTGTTCTGGAGTCGACTGATTGGAATCTGAATTGTGTATTCTTCAATCTCAGCATGGATAGCTTCATGCCCCCTGTCAATGGTTTGGATTTCACATGTTTTCTAGAATTGTTGGGAATATAGTTCAAGGACATGGGTGCCAGTTGTTGAAGGGTTGTATGTCAAAAGGTGGTTCAAAGGGTGTAATTTAAGGATTTCAGTGACAATAGGGAAGGTAGGGTTTTTGAAGGTGGGAAGATCAATGTACTGGTTGTTCTCATTGGTCCAGACTGAAAGGAATTCATTACTTGGCATTATCTCATTAGGCTGTAGTACAACTTAAGCCATCTTATCTGCACAATTAAGTAAAGAAGTTAAGTCTAAGACAAGAGAGAAGCAGCAAGAACCCATACATTGAAAAACTTTGAGTGATGGTCAAATTTAGAGCAAATACAAGACATAAGTATAAGTTGACCAAGTTTAACCAAAAGCTACCAACTTTGAAATTTTTGAAAAATCCCAACACTGAAAAAGGCTCATTGTGTACATGAAGATTTTATGCATACAAACGTTGTTTTGACACTTGTAAGATATAAATTAGACATAAATAAACAACTTTGTAGTACTTGAGTATAGTCAAAGAAATCATCATAACACCCCTTTTAGAGCAAAAAAGTGAATTTTATGTGTTATTTCATACATCTCAAGAACACGAAGAACACTTTGTGAGATTTTTGAAATTTTTTTACATCAAAGTGTTCCTCATGCGATCCTAAGCCCCATCGCAAGTTTAGATTTATCAAAAAAGTTCTTATCGATCATCAAAAGTTCAATCTAAGGTCCGAAGAAGCCCTCGCATACAGCTTTTCAAGGTTCAAAAAGTACCATTTAAGTTCAATATTTAAAAAATGTAAACCGTACAAGTTGTTACCTAGATGAATATGAGTATTTTGAATCTGAAAATGCAAATTTTGGCAGAGTAACGAGATGATTCATGTAAATTAAGTAACCAAAAATCGTGAGCACTTAGAAGATTTTGAATTTTGAACAATGAACGATCCGATGGGGGGATGGGATGGTTAAAAGGCATGGGACACGTGTCAACACCCAATTGGACCACTCATGGTAAAAAACGCGGTCTATAGCTCCTATCGCATAGTAAACTCACGCGGTCGATAGACCCATGCGATGGGGCTATTGCACGTTGAAATTACTAACTTGAACGGAATGCAATGAATTCTAAGTAATGGAATCCATGCGATACAATCGATAGGGCTATCTGCACAACTGATTGTGAGTTAACACCAACTCTCGCATGCGATAGAAGCCATGCGATGGAATTTCCTCTTTACACAAACCCTCATGATTTGAATAAGTGATGGAATTAGGTTTGTGCGATAGAATCTTCTTGTTTGTGAATCAAGGCATAGAAAAATATGTCGCTTTGGTAAATTAGAGTCTATGCGATAAAATCATTCTTGTGCGATGGTTTTCTATTGAACCAAACAGTTAGCAATTTTTCTGAAAATTCAAAATATCTGAGTTTTTGAGGATCAAGAAAATAATTTTCCAAATATTTTGATTTTGACTTTTGTTAGACACACTCCCCCTAAACTGTTGCTTATAATTTTGAAAGTTTTCAAATCTTAGGAAGATTATTGTGTGTCTATTGTATTTCTCCCCTACACATATGCAGTATGTGTAGTGTTGTCTCCCCCTACACATATGCACTATGTGTATAAACAGATAGACACTCCCGCTAGAACAATGTATCTGTCATCTGCACAAGAAGCAAACTGTGTAGTACCTACTCTAAACAAAAAGAAGAAAGGAAAAAGGAAGCAACAGTATGTTATATTTTTAAATTTAAGCATGCCTAACATGGAAATCAACTCAGTAAATCGACTTTTGTCTAATGGTTTGGTAAACCAGTCAGCCAACTGATTTTCTGCTGAACATACTGTAGCTCTATTAGACCTTTGTCTACGTTATCTTTTATGAAGTGATAACGGATATCAATATGTTTGGTTATAGAGTGGTGTACCGGATTGCATGAGATGGCTATGGCAGATTGGGAGTTGCATAGCAACGGAAATTTATCATACCTCAGGCCAAAGTCTGATAACTGTGTGCGTATCCAGAGACTTTTAGAGTAGCACATTGCAACATCAACATACTCGGCTTCAGCAGTGGAGGTGGACACGCAGTTCTATTTCATTGAGGCCCAGCAAACTAAATGACCACCCAGGAAGTGTGCACTTGCAGATGTGCTTTTCATATCAATCATGCACCCGGCATAGTTAGCATCCGAGTAAGCATGGAGCTCCAAATTGGAATCTTTAGGATACCACAGACCAAGATCCATAGATTCTTTGAGATATCTGAAGATGCGCTTTACCGTTTGTAGATGTGACTCCTTGGGATTTTCCTGGAACCGGGCATAGAGACAAGTAGAAAACATGATGTCTGGACAACTTGTTGTTAGGTACAGTAGTGAGTCAATCATCCCACGATATGTCTTGAGATCTATTGGAGAACCATGAAGATCAACGGATAGTTTTGTTTTAGCTGCTATGGGAATGGATATGGGCGTTTAGTTGATCATATCATACTTTGTGAGAAGAACCTTGATGTACTTGGATTGGCAAATAAAGGCTACCATGACTCAACTGTTTGACCTGGACTCCGAGGAAAAATGACATTTCTGTTGGGAAAATGATCTCATCAGTTAAGATTTGATGAGACAAAGTTAAGTTTGCAAGATGTGTTCTACATATAACTTAAACAGAATTATGAAGCTTAGTCAGACTGAACGCTTATAGTGATTCAGACCGAGTATAATCTGAGTATAAGATGAGCATATGTTCGATCAGCTTAGACTATATCTTAGTAAGATTATCAATATGTTTGATAAGCTATGTGCGTAAACTAAGATATACATATTGAGTTTCAGCTTGATGAGTTTCAAGTTGAGCGACTTAGCGTGAAGACTGAGTCAGCTCAATAGAGTTGCTAAATATGTTTTAGTTAATTCTTTAGACTTCTAAGGATGAGTTAATAATTATACATGTTAGCCCATGTTTGTTTTCTAGTGTGTTCTCGAAGAACTCAGCTTGATGAGTTTCACGCTGAGTAACTCAGCCTGACTAAAGAAGTCAGCTTAAAAGAATTTAAATGTGTTTTAAATTCTGTTTTAACTCTCTATATCTACGGAAAGGATAAGAAGACTTCAGAATCAAGATTGAAGATTAAAGACTCAAGATAAGAAGATTCAAGATTCAACATTCCAAGTTATCCGATAGTTAGTTAGCAAATTAGGATTGGTCCAGTTTGTTAGGAACCGTAGGAATAGGATTATAAATACTTATCTCCTGATAAGTTTAGAGGTACGATTCTGAAACAAGTTGCAGAGACAAACCTCACCTCATCGTATGTGTTACAAATCTTGATTACTCTTTTTCAGTTCAACGTGACCAAGAAAACTCACAGATTGCCCAAGTGTTCGTGTGTTCGAACTACACATCAGTTGTGATAATGGTAAGTTGCCAATCTGTGTAAAATCTTGTTTATAGAGTCGTCAGTATCTATAATCATAAGTTGATTATAGATAGCTAAGTTTGAGAGATTGAGAGATTTATATTTGGTGATTATATATCAAGAGTTGCTTACTTGATAGTTACTGTAATCATCTTCTTATACAAAGCATTGTAATCATCTTCTTAATATAAGCATTTGATTAATTGTGGTTTGAATTACTGTGTGTGACACTTTTGTTTGATTTATTCAATTTCAGCAGAAAGTGTATTCAACGCCCCTTTTACACACCTGTTGCTTGTTGTTATTCTCGTACAAGGGACCAACAACTGGAATCAGAGTAGGATGAATGAATTCATAAGTTGAACGTTCAAGATTCTGAGAAAGTTTACAATGTCTACAAGCAACAATTCTTCAAACTTTCCACAGATGTCTGCCAAAAGCTGTCCTATATTTGATGGGTCTGACTATCCTATGTGGAAGTTCAGAGCCATACTGTTCCTCAAGTCCATTGACAACCGTATGTCGGATGTTGTCACTAAAGGACCTATAATCCCCAAGATTCCTGCTACTGTCAGTGATGCGTCTCCTGGCAGATCTAAAAAGGAAACAAGAAAGCCTGTTGTATCTTGGACTGATGAAGATTGTAAACTCTTCAATCTTGATGATAAGGCTAAAAGTGTTCTAGCAAATGCCCTGTCAAATGAAATCTTGCGCACTGTGACTGGGTGTCAAACTGCAAAAGAGATCTGGGATACGCTAAGTGTCACATATGAGGGCACTGATCTGGTCAAGCAGCACAAGAAAAATCATTTGAATAGATCCTATGAAAACTTCTTTTCAAATAAGAATAAAACCTTGTCAGATTTGTTTACAAGGTTTCACTGCTTGATAAATAACCTACTAAGTGTGGGTGTAAAGAAAGATGAAGCTGAACTGGTGCTGAAATTTCTGGATGTGTTACCAGAAAGGTTCAATGAAGTAACCACAACACTGAGGGCTGAAGGAACACTGCACGTGTACAACCTACAGTCTATATATGGGTTCATGCTAAATCATGAACAAATCACTGAACACAAGAGATCTTCTCAACAACAACTTAAGGAGTCCTTGGAAAAAGCAGATGTTGCATTAGGTGCACAAAAGAAAAAGAACAAAAGTCCCAAGGCACTAGTTGTTGAATCTGAGACTGAGTCCGAATCTCAAGCTGACCACTCAGACTCAGACTCAAGTGATGCTGATGATGTTCAGAATATCACTGAGCAAATGGCAATGTTAGATAGACGTTTGAGAAGAGCTCAAAGGGGAAGAGGAAGATCTGACAGGGGCAAAGGGAAGAGTTATTTTGATGCCAAGAATGCTGTGTGCTTCAACTGTTAGAAGAAGGCACACATTGCTGCTGAGTGCAGATCAAAGAAGGTGGAATCAACATCAGTTGTTGATAAGAATGCTTACAGAGCTGATAAATACAAGAAGAAATACACTCATCTCAAGAAAGGAAAGCCTGAAGACAAACCCAGTGCAAAAGGACTAATTACTGAAACATGAGATACAGAATCATCTACCTCATATGATGATGTATGTCTGATGGCTTAAGAAGATGAAGAGATAGAAATTGACGAGGTTGATTATGGTATGTCCGAATCAATCTTTGAAGCTGACATGAAGGAAGATGAGGAAAACAGCAAGCTCAGTGATTGGGATCCTGCTTCCATGTATAAGGTCAGTAATTTCTATTCTTACTCAGATGAAGAAAAGGGTCTTGCGTTTGATTATCTGCTGAATGATGTCAAGACCAGCCTTAAGTCTCAAGATGACCTCAAAGCTGAAATAGCTAAACTTAAAGATGAGATTAAGGAAAATCAATCTCTCATTGATGTTGGTAAGAAAGCAGAATGTGATCTTGAATGTCAAAGACACATTAACAAACTTTTTAGTGAAGAACTTCAAGAAGCTAAAGACAAAGCTGATCAACTCCAAAAGATCACCGAGTCTTGGTGTAAGTCATCAAAGCCTGCTGAAAAGTGCATAAGCCAACAAATACCTAAACAGGTAAAGGCTGTACTTGGAGATGAATATCAAATAGTAGCTTATGTAGCTGATGATGACAGACTCTGAAGAGGATAGACAACTGATTAAGTCTCAGAAGTTAGCTTCAGAGAAAAGATATGATCTAAGCTTGAAATACAATATGTTTGTGGTAGCTAAAGATCATGGAAATGAGTGCTCAACTTCTAAACAGCATGGTAAGTCTATGCAAGAAAGATTAGGCACTCAGCCTATTCAAAGAACTTCAGTCATTGAAAGGCTTAATCCAAATCCTTTCAGAAGACAACATTCTCTATCTGGCTCGGAGAGAATTTACAAGAATAGGAAGACCACTGTAAGTCAGAGGTCAACTAACAACAATGGTAAGTCCAAAGTTGTAGATCTTGGTAAGTCCAAGAAGATGAACAGTGGTAAGTCCAAACCTGTTGAAACTGGTGAGTCCAGTCACCATGGCAAAAGTAAGTCCAAAGCCATGGAGAAGAAGGTTGTTAGTCAAACTTCTAAGGATAACAAACAAAGATCTGACAAAGGTAAGTCCAAAGTCAATGATCATCAAGTGAATCAACTGGCAAAGAAAGTTGAAAAGTTATCCACCACTTACAATCCTAAGACTGAGAGTAAATTCTCAAAAGGATTGTTAGACTCTCTACCTCCTGTAATCATTGGATGAAGGAGAAGCTATAAGTACAGAAGTACAGGTCATGAGGCTAAGGACTGTGATGCAGAAATCTCAAGGCCTGAACAAGAACAAACTGATCAGCCTGCACAGGACTCAGCTCTTGCGCAAGCTGAACAGTCAGTTCAACCAGATGGAGATGGTAAGTGCTCCTCATCTGAACCCACCAAGAAGTGGGTTTCCAGACAAAACTAATGTGTTTAGTTTTCATATCATGCGCAAGCTAAACAGTCAGTTCAAGTAAATGGTACTTGGATAGTGGATGCTCAAGGCACATGACTGGGTGGAAATAACTTCTTAGTGATTTCCAAGAAGATGAAGGTCCTAAAGTAACATTTGGTGACAACTCCCATGGAAGAACTAATGGCTATGGGAAGATGCAAGCTGGCAAGGTTACTTTCCACAGGGTTGCATATGTCAAATGCCTCAAACACAACCTGATTAGTATCAGTCAATTGTGTGATGAAGATAATGTTGTTACTTTTAGGAAGAAAGCAGGAACAATTTATAATGCTAAGGGAAAGCCTGTATTAATAGCTAAAAGAGAAAGAGATGTGTATCTACTTGATCTAAATTCTGCTGATCGCTATAATGAATCCTGCTTATATTCCCAATCTGTTCCAAAGCTGAGTTGGTTATGGCATAAACGTTTGTCTCATTTGAACTTTAAAAATATAAATATGCTATCCACTAAAGAGTTAGTCTCTAGATTACCAAAAATCACATTTGTCAAAGACAAATTGTGTTCAGCTTGTGAACAAGGGAAAGATCATAAAGGGTCCTTTAAATCAAAGAAAAATTTTTCAATAACAAACCCACTACATATGTTGCATATGGATATGTTTGGACCCATATGTACTCCAAGCCTGAGTGGCAAGAAGTACACACTGGTGATAGTAGATGAGTTCTCATGATTCACCTTGGTAATATTCGTTAAAGCCAAAATTGAGGCTGCCCTGGAGATAATTAGTTTCATAAAAAGGGAAGAGTTGCAAAAAGATTTGTCCGTAAAGCAACTAAGAAGTGATCATGGGACTGAGTTCAGAAACTCAACTCTTGAAAGCTTCTGTGAACAAAAAGGAATATTACAAGATTTCTCATCTGTCCGAACTCTACAACAAAATAGAGTTGCTGAAAGGAGAAATAGAGCCTTAATTGAGGCTGCAAGAACAATGCTATGTGAGGCAGGATTGAAACTCTATTTCTGGGATGAAGCTGTTAGTACAGCCTGCTATACTGAGAATAGGTCAATCATTGTCAAAAGACATGGAAAGACTTCATATGAAATGTATAAGTCTAGAAAGCCCAATATAGTTTATTTCCATATCTTTGGTTCAAAATGCTATGTGCTGAATCAAAGAGATCAGCTCCATAAGTTGGAACCCAAAGCTGATCCTAGAATATTTATTGGTTATTCCTTAATCTCCAAATCATACAGAGTGTATAACTCTAGGAGAAAGGCCATTGAAGAATCAATTCATGTCTCATTTGATGATGACAATATTGATCAAGCTGAGAAAAGAGAAGCTGACTCGGTCAGTCTGAGTGAGATTGAAAGGCCAAGGGAAACCAATATGTCAAATCCTATGTATGTCATAGGAGATGATAGTGATGAGGATGTATGTTCATCCAGGAAATCATCACAAGCTCCAAGGAACTCTCAAGATGAGAGAGATAATGAGTTTGTCAATCCTTTTAGAGCTGAGGTCATTCAGACTGAGAATCTCTGTGATCATCAGTTTGTTGAGAATGCTGCAGTTGAGACTGAGGATGGATGTTCACCTCAAAATTCTCAACATCACTCAGATTCAGAACCAGATTCTCTAACCACAACATTTAAGTTCCTCAAAGATCATCCTCAAGATCAAATCATTGGACAAATCCAAGAAAAGGTCATGACCAGATCCAAGGCACAACTAACTATGCTGCTCACTTTGGTTTCCTATCTCAAATGGAACCAAAGAAGACTGAAGAAGCCTTAGAGGATGACGATTGGATTGAAGCTATGCAAGAGGAACTAAATGAGTTTGAAAGAAATAAAGTCTGGAATCTTGTCCCTGCCCCCAAAGATCATACGATTATAGGCACTAAGTGGGTCTATCGAAACAAAATGGACAAGGATGGAGTGATAGTTAGGAACAAAGCAAGGTTGGTAGCATAAGGGTATAAGCAAGTAGAGGGAATTGATTATGATGAAACCTTTGCCCCTGTTGCTAGAATTGAAGCAATTAGGTTGTTTCTGGCTTATGCAGCATACAAAGACTCCAAAGTCTATCAAATGGATGTGAAAAGTGCTTTCCTAAATGGAAAACTTCAGGGGGAAGTCTATGTGAAACAACCTCCTGGCTTTGTAAGTTCAAAGTTTCCACATCATGTCTATAAGTTAGACAAGGATTTGTATGGTCTTAAACAAGCTCCAAGAGCTTGGTATGATACACTGTCCACTTATCTACTATCCATGGATTTCACCAGAGGTAGCATAGATAAGACACTCTTTATTAAAAAGAGTAAAGGACAGGTGATTCTTGTACAAATCTATGTGGATAACATCATTTTTGGTTCTACAAATGAATCTCTGTGTGATTGGTTCTCCAATATAATGTCACAAAAGTACAAGATGAGTATGATGGGTGAGATGACATATTTCCTAGGTCTACAAATTCAACAAAAGCCTGATGGATTATTCATCAATCAAAGCAAGTATGTTCTTGATTTGATAAAGAAATATGGTTTTGATTCAAGTTCAACCATGAGAACACCTATGTCACCAGCTGTCAAGCTGAGTAAAGACTCAGATGGTAAATATGTGTGTCAGTCTACCTATAGAGGAATGATAGGGTAATTACTCTATTTGACAGCTAGTAGACCTGATATCATGTTTGCTACATGTGTTTGTGCAAGATATCAGACAGATCCTAAAGAATCACATCTTCAAGCTGTGAAAAGGATCTTTAGGTACCTTAAAGGTACACCAAATCTAGGTCTTTGGTATCCAAAGGACTCTGGATTTTAGTTAGTTGGTTTTTATGATGCTGACTATGTTGGGTGCAAGTTAGATAGAAAATCAACAACTTGAGGATGTCAATTGCTTGGAGGGAAGCTAGTAAGCTGTACTAGTAAGAAACAGAACTCAGTGGCTACTTCAACTGCTAAAGCTGAGTATGTTGCAGCTGGGAGTTGCTGTGCTCAAATCTTGTGGATGCAGCATCAGCTTCAGGACTTTGGTATTAGTTTCAAGAAAACTCCTATCTTCTGTGATAACCAAAGTGCCATAGCAATCACTTACAATCCAGTCTTCCACTCAAGAACCAAGCACATTGAAATTAGACATCACTTCATCAAGGACATCGTGGAAAAAGGTAAGGTTGACATTAAATTTATTTCCACTGATGACCAATTAGAAGATATCTTTACTAAACCCCTTGATGAAAAGAGGTTTATGTATCTGCTAAGTGAATTGGGTATGCTCTACCCGTAGCTATGTGCCTAGAATCTGAGTTTTTCAGTTTGACAAAGACTAAGTGTCTTATGCTGAGTGCATAGTTTATAAATAAGTTTTCATAAACAGATTAACCTGTCAAGCTGATGATGAGTTCACATGTTTGGTCAGTTCCAAACATTCTTTAACTACTCAGTGTAGTTAAAATGTACGTTTGTGTCAGTTTCAAATGTAAATGACTATGTGTCATTGGGTCTGAGCTATGTGCTTAACTCAAGCTGTGTGATGGGTTCGCAAGCTTGGTAAGTTCGAAACATAAGTCAAACTACTCAGTATGGTTGAAATGTTAGTTTGAGTGAGTCTCAAACATAAATGACTAAGTGTCATTGAGTCTGAGCTACGTGCTTCACTCAAGCTGAGTGATATGTTCACACATTTTGTTGACTCCAACCAAGCCTTAAACTACTCAGTGTAGTTGGAAACCAGTTTGAGTAAGTCTCAAACGACAATGACTAGGTGGCATTAATTTTGAGCTGTGTGCTCCACTAAAGCTAAGTTCTACTCTCAAGCTGAGTGATTAATTCAAGTTGAGTGCTTGACTTAGACTGAGTAATATGTTTACTCAGCTTGGTATGTCCAACCTATGAGTTAATTACTAAGTGTTATTAATTCTTCTGTCAATACGTATTTGAATAAGTTTCAAATCGTATAGTATATCAATTGTGTATTGATATATTTTTACAGAGTGTTTATAATTTTATTATTTGTTAATATTATTATTTTACACTTGTATCCGTTGGTGAATGATGTGTTTCTACCCTCTCACTGTTACATCAAGCCATAATTTTACCGGTGTAACGGATTAAAAAGGGTTTCTAACGGTAATTTTTCTCTCTCCTCGAAAAGGTATATATTCCGACCTTACATGCATTTTAGAGGTTTACGCTTAATCTTCTCATCTCTAAATATTTCATCTACTTATATACCTTTCAACAACTTTGCTAAGTGCAATCCTCTGTTCCATCGACTTTGAAACCCTAACTCGCTAAGTGCGACATTCATTTGCTAAGTGCGAATAAAGAAAATTTACTCAGTGTAATCTTCACATTTCAATGATGGAAGGCACGATTCTGATTCTAAGTGACATAATGGTAAGAGGTGTTGCGTTCAAGAACAACGGATTGTCGCTGATCAAAATCAACAATCAGAGTGCTTGTCTCGCAATCCCGTAACGCAAACTTAACAGAGGATACGAACCATGGGTTGCTTACATTCGAAAATGCCCACTGGCCTTCGCTTTTACTAGAGCACCTCTACATATGGTTCCTCAGCATCTGCTCGAGTTTTAGTATACGTATGTCTACGACCAAACTACTGCCTTAATCCGAGGCACATTGCTGAATGGGGAGAAAACAATCACTCTCACCGTCGACAGGCTAAGGGAAGTTCTTCAACTTCCTTAATCTGATGTGTTTGAGCCTGTGGTGATGAGGGCTAGGTCTGTCCTACCTCGAATGGGACACCCACAAACAGAAGGTTTCATAAAAAAGGCCACCTTTCCAACCAGCTGAGGCTTCATGGTTTGAATAGTGGTACGTTCACTGGGTACAAAGGTTGGAGGATTGGACCAAGTTAATGAGTTTGAGATGCAGCTGCTGTATAATATCTTCTTTGCTCATAACTTAGACTATGCACCGCTCATCTTCAATGAGCTCAGGGTCCAAGTGATGAAGTCCACAAGGGATCTTCATGTACCGTTCATAAGGTACCTGTCCTTGGCATTTGAAGCCGAGCTGGGGACAACACTCTATGAAGTTAATCAGGATGTGTTCCTGTGTCTTACACTCAGCCCCAAGATGTTCAACAATGACATCTTCCTGGACCAAGAGGGTCTGAGTGAGCCCATGCTACTGATAGCTGAGGGAGCTTCATCTGCAAGTGGAGAAGAGGTATCCAGTCAAGGGGGAGCTTCTCAAGCTGACACCGAAGTTCAAGCTGAGAACTCTGCTCAAGCTGAACCAGCAACCATTGAAGCTGATTCTGGTAAGACCTCTCTACTTTCTCTTGCTTCTCACTATTCTCCATCCGTTTTTAGAGATAAGGATGTGGTAAGCCCAACCCAGTCTAACCCATCTCCTCCACCTTTATTCCATATACAATCCCACTCTGAAGCCACCCCTAGTCACCCTACTGCTACTAGGGAGAATATCCGAACCTATAAACGCAAAACTGCCAAAGGTGGTGCCACTTCTAAAGGCATCACTGGAGCTGAGATCACATTGATCCCTCCACCAGTAGGAGTTGAGGGGGTGACGCCTACTCTTCAAGTGTTAACCTCAAGGTTCTTTAAAACCCAACAGCCTATACCGAGTGTGGTGACTACTCAACCCACACCTACTTTAGCCATGGGAGAGCCTATTTCTATGCCTGAATAAACATTCAGGTCACATTGAACATCTGACCAATCACCAGGGTCAATGACCCCCCTCTTTACTCAAAACCAACCACCTACCCAAACACTTCACATTTCGAGCCCTATTCATTCTCTTCACTTCTCACACTCTAGTGCACGACCTGTCAATGTTTCATCTTCAAACCAAGGTGATTCACAGGGTCCAAAATCTGGTGTAGATGAATTTGAAGGTAAACACCAACCTTTGGATGATGTACCCAAAGAAACTCCTCACACTTATAGTGCCTCCTCCGGTATCCAGCAGCTGAAAGAATATGTTGCTGCTCAGTTTGGTTTGTTCCATTTGAAGCAGAAGAAGCAAAACGTAAAATCTATCAAAGACTTGAGAAGCTGACCATGGATGTTGAAGAGATTGCCTCTGCAGTTGCTGCACTCCAACAACAAAACAGTTCAACCCCTGTTGATGATGACAAAAAGGGGGAGAAGGTTCAAGCTGATACTGAAGCTGAGCTAGTTCGAGCTGAAGCTGAAGCTCTACTAGTACTAGCTAAAGGAGTAGGGAGGCAATCTCAGACTGAGGGGGAGTTAGAAATAAACAAAGAAGAAGAACCTGTAGCCAAGAAACAAAAATTATCAGAATCTGAATCTGAGGCTGAAGAGGTTTCTGAGACTAAGCTGGAAACATATGAGGATAAAGCCACAAGGCTTATGATTGAAATGCTCGAACAAGAGGAAGCCAATGAGTTAGGTATTTCTCTTGAAGAGCTGAGAAAGAGAAAAGAGAAGGAAGTAAAATACCAAGAAAAGGAAAAAGAAAGAAAAGATTTGGCACAAGCTGAAGCTACATACACTGGTTCAAGACCTGATCTAATCCCACACTCACATGCAGAACTGCAGGAGTGTTACTTCAGAAGAAGCTTCAACGAAGAGATTAGAGGAATAACTCTGAGAACAGTAAATGGAGCTGTCATTCTCACTTTTGAGCTTAGTGACAAATCAACAGTGGGAATGGACCTGAGATACGTTCACAGGATGGGCTACATTGAATGGCAAAGAATAATGATGATGCTTAGGAAGTTCAAAAGGAGTCAAGTCAAACAAGAAATTCTATCTGAGGTCTCAAAGTTAATTGCTTGAGCTGAAGAACTGAGGTATGTTCCAGTTCCTGGTCTGCAGTGGGAAAATCTGTTCAGAATTCCTGAGGGTGTAGAATTCAAGGAAAATCAAAGTGTCAACACACCTATTTAAGGCCTTATGTTTAAGGATCAGGCAGGCAATCCTAGCTTTATCAAACTAAATGAAGTATGTTATCTGAAAGCTGAGGATGCCTTGAGAATTAGAATGTGTTGTGGTGATGATGATTTGAATCAACTAATGAAATATAGGCTGAACAAGATCATCAGGGTACACCAGAAAGAACTCACAGGGAATGAAGAAGCTGAAAGACTGTTAGATGAGATCAACAAGGAGATCAGCATCTGGGAGCTTCTACATCCTGAGTTCATAAGATAAAATCCTCAATAGATTAGTTCTATTGTAAATATTAGATTAGTTCTGATATTTTTGTAAAAACTTAGTGTGCATGATCTAAGTGATCAATATTTTGTATTATGATCAGTTCAATTAATACAAGTATAAAGTTCTATATGTTCAACTATGTTGTGATGTGTTCATATTTATAAGTCTGATAAGTTCAGCTCAATGAATAACTGATAAGTTCTTATTCATTAATATATTTAGTTGGTGTGTTCAACTATAAGTTGATATATTACACTTATAACTGATAAGTTCAATTAAAATTGATATGTTCAAATTAATATTTGATTAGTTCAAATATAAAATCTTAATAAGTTTAAGATTAAAAACATAATTCTGTTAAACAAACTTAACAACTGTTTGATGGTTTTGTCATCATCAAATAGGGGGAGTTTGTTGGGAAAATGATCTCATCAGTTAAGATTTGATGAGACAAAGTTAAGTTTGCAAGATGTGTTCTACATATAACTTAAACAGAATTATGAAGCTTAGTCAGACTGAAAGCTTATAGTGATTCAGACTGAGTATAAGCTAAGCATATATTCGATCAGCTTAGACTATATCTTAGTAAGATTATCAATATGTTTGATAAGCTATGTGCGTAAACTAAGATATACATATTGAGTTTCAGCTTGATGAGTTTCAAGCTGAGCGACTCAGCGTGAAGACTGAGTCAGCTCAACAGAGTTGCTAAATATGTTTTAGTTAATTCTTTAGACTTCTAAGGATGAGTTAATAATTATACATGTTAGTCCATGTTTGTTTTCGAGTGTGTTCTCGAAAAACTCAGCTTGATGAGTTTCAAGCTGAGTAACTCAGCCTAACTAAAGAAGTCAGCTTAAAAGAATTTAAATGTGTTTTAAATTCTGTTTTAACTCTCTATATATACGGAAAGTATAAGAAGAATTTAGAATCAAGATTGAAGATTGAAGACTCAAGATAAGAAGATTCAAGATTCAAGATTCCGAGTTATCCGATAGTTAGTTAGCAAATTAGGATTAGTCCAGTTTGTTAGGAACTGTAGGAACAGGATTATAAATACTTATCTCCTGATAAGTTTAGAGGTACGATTCTGAAACAAGTTGCAGAGCCAATCCTCACCTCATCGTATGTGTTACGAATCTTGATTACTGTTTGTCAGTTCAACATGATCAAGAAAACTCACAGATTGCCCAAGTGTTCGTGTGTTCGAACTATCACATCAGTTGTGATATTGGTAAGTTGCCAATCTGTGTAAAATCCTATTTAGAGAGTCGTCAGTATCTATAATCATAAGTTGATTATAGATAGCTAATTTTGATAGATTGAGAGATTTATATTAGGTGGTTATATATCAAGGGTTGCTTACTTGATAGTTACTGTAATCATCTTCTTATACAAAGCATTGTAATCATCTTCTTAATATAAGCATTTGATTAATTGTGGTTTGAATTAGTGTGTGTGTCACTTTTGTTTGATTTATTGAATTTCCGCAGAAAGTGTATTCAACCCCCCTTCTACATTTGCTTGTTGTTATTCTCATACAAGGGACCAACAATTTCCCCCATCATACTCATTTTAAACAGATTTACCATTGTTTTGGCAAACTCGTCACTGTACTTCTGATTTGTTGAACCAAAGATGATGTCGCCCACATAGATTTGAACTAGTATCTTGTGTTGGCCTTTGGTCTTAGTGAATATAGTAGTGTCACTCTTGCCTTTCGTATATCCTTTACCAATTTGGTACTCAGAGAGGACATCATACCATGCACGTGGAGCCTGTTTCAACCCGTACAATGCCTTATTAAGAATATAGACATGGTTTGGAAGTCTGGAGTTGAAGAAACCCTCAGGTTGTGAGACATAAAATTCTTCTTTGAGTACACCATTAAGAAAATCTGTCTGCACATCCATCTGAAAGACACGAAAGCTGTGAGAGGATGCATAGGCTAAAAATAATCTGATACCTTCAATTCGAGCAACGGGGGAAAAAGTTTCGTCATAGTCAATGTCCTCTTACTGATTTTAGCCCTTTGCAACCAATCTTACTTTGCTTCTGACCACTACTCCATCCGAATCCCGTCTGTTCTTAAAGACCCGTTTGTTGAAAGATGAGATTAAGGAAAATTAATCTGTCATTGATGTTGGTAAGAATGCACAATGTGATCTTGTATGTCAGAGACACATAAATAAACTTCTAAGTGAAGAACTTCAGGAAGCCAAATATAAAGCTGACTAACTTCAAAAGGTCACTGAATCATGGTGTAAGTCATCAACGCTTGCTGAAAAGTGCATCAACCAACAAATTCCTAAACAGGTACAAGCTGTACTTGAAGGTGACTATCAATCCGCAGCTTATGCAGCTGATGATGATGAGATAGCAAGTACAGGTTATGAGGCTCATAAAAGAAACGTGATCCAAGCCTAAAATACAATATGTTTGTGAAGGTAAAAGATCATGGAAATGAATGTTCAACATCTAAACAGCATAGTAAGTCTGTGCTGAACAGATTAGGCACTCAGCCTATTTAAAGAACTTCGGTCATAGAAAGGCTTAATCCAAATCCTTTCAAACGACAACATTCTCTATCTGGCTCAGAGTGAAGTTACAAGACTAGGAAGACTAATGTAAGTCATAGGTCACATCATAATAATGGTAAGTCAAAAGTTGTTGAATTTGGTAAGTCCAAAGAGCTCAACAGTGGTAAGTCCAAGACTATTGAAACTGGTATGTCCAGAAACATGACAATGGTAAGTCCAAAGTCATCGAAAAGATGTTTGTTGGTCAAGCTTCTAATCAAATAGATAATAAACCAAGATCTGACAAAGGTAAGTCCAAAGTCAATGAAGATCAGGTGAATCAACTTGCTAAGAAAGTTGAGAAGTTATCAACCAATAATCCTAAAGCTGAGGATATGTTCCCTAAACGATTATCAAATGATCTATCTCCTGTAGCCATTAGTAGAAGAAGATGCTACAAGTGAAGGGGTAGAAGACATGAGGCCAAGGACTGTGAAATTGAAATCCCAAGGCCTGAAAAGGAATAAGCTGATCAGCCTACACAGGACTCATCACCTGCTCAAGCTGACTAGTTAGTTCCACAAGATGAAGCTGCTAAGTGCTCATCATCTGAACCCACTATGAAGTGGGTTCCAAAACAAAACTAATGTGTTTAGTTTTCTTATTATGTGCAGGGTTCAAGTAAATGGTACTTGGATAGTGGATGTTCAAGGAAAATGGCTGGGTGGAAAGGACTTCTTAGTGATTTCCAGGAAGATGAAGGTCCTAAAGTAACATTTAGTGATAATTCCCATGGAAGAACCAAAGGATATGGGAAGATGTATTCTGGCAAGGTGACTCTCCAGAATGTTGCATATGATAAAGGTCTTAAACATAATCTAATAAGTATTAGTCAGTTGTGTGATGTAGACAATATTGTTACTTTTAGGAAGAAAGCAGGGATTATATATAATGCTAAGGGTAAACCTGTATTAATAGCAAAAAGAGAAAGAGATGTGTATCCACTTTATCTTAATTCTGTTGATCCCTATACTGAAACCTGCTTGTATTCATAATCTATTCCTAAGCTGAGTTGGTTGTGGCATATAAGATTACCACATTTAAATTTCTAGAATATAAATATGCTATCCAATAAAGAGTTATTCTCTGGATTACCAAAGATCACATTTTTCAAGGACAAATTGTATTCAGCTTGTGAACATGGGAAACATCATAAAGGGTCCTTCAAATCAAAGAATTTTTTTTCAATAACAGAACCACTGCATATGTTGCATATGGATCTGTTTGGACCCATAAGTACTCCAAGCCTAAGTGGTAAGAAATACACTCTGGTGATGGTAGATGAGTTCTCAAGATTCACCTGGGTAATATTCCTTATAGCCAAAAGTGATGCTGCCCTGGAGATAATAAGTTTCTTCAAACAGGTCGAGTTGCAAAAAGGTAAGTCTGTTAAGCAACTCAGAAGTGATCATGGGACTGAGTTCAGAAACTCAACCCTAGAAGGCTTTTGTGAACAAAAAGGAATATTAAAAAATTTCTCCTCAGTCAGAACTCCTCAACAAAATGGAGTTGCTGAAAGGAGAAATAGAACCTTAATTGAGGCTGCTAGAATAACGCTATGTGAGGCAGGATTGAAACTCTATTTCTGGGATGAAGCTATAAGTACAGCATGCCATACTCAGAATAGATCAATTACTGTCAAAAGACATGGCAAAATAGCATATGAGATGTATAAATCTAGAAAGACCAGTATAGGTTACTTTCGTGTCTTTGGTTCAAAATGATATGTGCTGAATCAAAGATATCAGCTCCATAAGTTGGAACATAACACTGATCTTTGAATTTTTGTTGGTTATTCCTCAATCTCCAAGTATAACATATGGAGAAAGGCTATAAAAGAATCAATTCATGCCTCATTTGATGAAGACAATTTTGATTAAGCTGATAAAAGACAAGCTGACTTGGTCAGTCTGAGTGAGCTTGAAAAGCCTGAGGAAACCAGAATGTCAAATCCAATGTATGTCATGGATGATGACAATGATGATGATGTGTGTCCTGTAGGTGTTCAAGTACAATACTAAAACACAACAGAAGCAAATAAATCGGATTTAAAACAAAAAAAGAATTCCATGAACTCGATTAATGGTATAAACTTGAAGAAAACATGCATGCAACCAAAACAAGCAACACAAGAGTAGAAATTGTGGTATACCTTCCTCCTAAGCTCCTTGCTATTGTGACAAGGTTGATTTGCGGATGAAATGAACCAAAACTTGAAGAAAATGCCTCCAAGTACTTCTACCGAAGTGATACACCAAGTACTTCTACCTTTGTGCTAGCAAGATGATTAAAACCCACACTCTCTTTCGTTGGATTCTTGATCTACAGCCCTTAGGTTTTCTGGAACACATACTAGTAACCTCACAACTCTCTTTGTGTTTGAAGCTTGTAGTGTGTAAGTATCAAAGTGGCAAAAGTCCTCAAGGCTTCTAAGGCTAAAGCCTTATAAAAACCTTTATTGAGACTTCTGGAAACATATCAGCCGGCCAAGAGATGAAATCTCATTGGACCAACAACACAAAGCCAATGAAATTCAAGTGCCACTTGGTTTTCCTGGCTTCACAACCCCTCACGGGCTGTCACGGCCCGTGAAGCTTAAAAACTCCACGGCCCGTGCCATGTTTCTTCAAGTCGTAAGGCTATCCGTGGCGCATTATCCCTTCACGATCCCCTTCACGGTCCGTGAGGAACCTTGAAGCCACTCTAGTCCACGAGCCATAATGCTCGTGTAAGGACTCGTTAGAACACCTTGCTTCACGACCCGTGAAGCATCCATCGCGGTCGTGAAGCCTAGGTCAACTGGAATTTGACCATTTTGACTGGCTGTTTTCACTTAGGGCTATTTGGGTAGAAGTTAGGTGTATGACCCAATAGGCACGCACATCATCGGCAGTGACTCGGCATACGTGTGTCAGTGGGCATACTCCAACAGACTCCCACTTGCACATGACACACCGTACCCTGAAGTGTCACAGACAGAGAGCGGCCTCTAGCAAGACATCTCTGCCCCCAAGTCTGTACGGGGTATGTCATCCCTGACAAGTACCAAATCACAACCTAACAGGTTTGAGATGGTCCTATAGATAAGTGATCAATCATACCTTTGTTCACGATATCCATGTGAAGGCGAGATATGGTCTAAGTCATTCTCAATCCTTCACGATAATGTTTCTCGATCAAGATTGGTGGTGACAAAAATATACAAGTTGCAATCGATTACTCAAATCATTGGACACTTGAGCATGGCCATGCATTTTGGTGTCAGCGCCCAATCATCGAGAGGCCCAGGGATATCTCTCTAAACAGAGGAACAAATTCCTTTGATTACATTGCCCACCACAGTGATCATACTCTGCCCAACTGCTCCCTTTATAACAGCCAGTTACGGACTGCGTTTGAAAACAATTATAACAAAGCAAACCAAAGTGATGCAGACACATGCATCTCCAGTCTAAGGATGAAATGATATTATCATCCTGATCCACTCATGACTAGTACCACAAAGTGGAGTCAGGTATGGGTCGTCCAGTCACTTGAAACCCCTTTGAAGTACAGGCGAAGTATTGCGTCCCTGTATCCCAATCACCATTTGATACTTGACCAATCAATTCCCTCAGCCTTCATTCAGACTTCCTTCCCTTGAAGAATGACTGGCTGTGGACATTTAGAATGAATAAAATTCAGGGAAGTGTAAAACATGATAAGTTGGAACACAGTAGAGATTTAAAGTAATACCCACAACTTGCGCATTATCAAATCTCCATTTAATAATCGATAAGTACAATAAGTACAATACTGCTTAATGTTCCCAAAAAGGTAAATACATCAAGTATAATAACCAAACAATACAAGATACAAACTCAAGCCATACAACCTCCTTTGCAGCTTCACTTGCTGTAATGTACTCAGACTCGGTCGTGGAATCAGCCACCGTGTCTTGTTTGGAGCTTCTCCAGGGGATAGCACCACCGTTTAATAGGAAAACGAACCCCGATTGAGATTGGCAGTCATCCCTGTTGGTTTGGAAGATGGCGTAAGAGTAACCAGTTACCCTCAGCCCCTCTTCCCCACCATATACTAAGAACATCTCCTTAGTCCTCCGAAGATACTTGAGAATGTTCTTCACGTCTAATGTGCCTTACCAGGGTTGGCTTGATACCTACTTGTCATACTCAATGCACAAGAGACATCAGGCCTAGTACATAACATGGCGTACATGATCGAGCCTATTGCCGAAGAATAAGGTACTCGCCTCATTACTTCCCGTTCCTCAGGGGAACTCGGGCATTGAGTCTTACTCAATACCAAACCATGTATCATAGGTTTGAACCCCTTTTGGAGTCCTCCATCCTAAATCTATTTAGGACCTTGTCAATGTACGTGTTTTGGCTCAAACCAATCAACCTGCGGGATCTATCTCTATAGATTTTAATCCCAAGAATATAAGCTGCATCTCCCAAATCCTTCATTGAGAAACAACTCCCTAGCCAGGTTTTTACACCTTGCAAATTTGATTCTAGTTCAACCATGAAAACACCCATGTCACCAGCTGTCAAGCTGAGCAAAGACTCATATGGTAAGTCTGTATGTCAGTCTACCTATAGAGGAATGATAGGTTCACTACTATATTTGATAGCTAGTAGACCTGATATCATGTTTGCTACATGTGTTTGTGCAAGATATCAGGCAGATCCTAAGGAATCACATCTTCAAGCTGTGAAAAGAATCTTTAGGTACCTTAAAAGTACACAAAATCTAGGTCTTTGGTATCTATAGGACTCTAGATTTGAGTTAGTTGGTTTTTTAGATGCTGACTATGCTGGGTGCAAGTTACATAGAAAATCAACTACAGGAGGATTTCAAATGCTTGGAGGGAAGTTAGTAAGCTAGACTAGTATGAAACAGAACTCAGTGGCTACTTCAACTGCAGTAGCTGAGTATGTTGCAGCAGGAAGCTGTTATGCTCAAATCATGTGGATGCAACATCAGCTTCAAGACTTTGGTATGAATTTCAAGAAAACACCCATATTTTGTGATAACGAAAGTGCAATAGCAATTACTTACAATCCAGTCTTCCACTCAAGAACCAAACATATTGAAATTAGACATCACTTCATCAGGGACATCGTGGAAAAAGGTAAAGTTGATATCAAATTTATCTCCACTAATGTCCAATTGGCAGATATCTTTACAAAACCACTTGATGAAAAGAGGTTTATGTATCTGCTAAGTGAATTGGGTAGCTCAATCCCTAGCTAAGATTCTCGAATTTAAGTTTCAGTTTGATAAAGACTAAGTGTTGGGAAATAATCTAAGTTATTGAGTATAAAAATGAGAACTGTTTGGTAAAGATTGGTGAAAACAGTTTAAAACTGTTTGTTGAAAATATGAAAACAGTTGAAAACTGTTAGTATGAACATCTACAACTGTTTGAAGACCTTGAAGTGAAGACTGTTAGAAGACTAAAGAACTGTTGTGTTCATTAAACAGTTTCTGTTGAGCTATATTTGGAAAATCCTATCTTAGAAGATATCTCGAAATACTTTGAAGATTATCAAGATTATCTCAGAAGATAGAAGATTACCTAACTGTCAACAATTCAAGGAGGATCAAGAGTCTATATATACTTCATTAGATGATCAATTTAGTACGACGATTTGATCTCATTATTCAAAGCATTTGTTCTTATTGTTATTTATTTTTCTGAAAGTGTTTAGCCTCTAAGTTTCTTGTTGAAACCTAAGAACAGTCTGTGTTCTTCGTCTAACAGAATAAGTTAGATTGGGGGTGAAGTTTGCTTTTGTAATAATTCTGGTTGGTTAATAAAACTACTGTTTGATTGAATTAATCTTTGTTTAAAACCTTCTTTAATCAATTAAGTGTGATTCCGCAACTTCTTAATTGATTGTGATCATAGTTAAAGATTAACTTTTATTTTACTCTCATTGATTATTTAAAGTTAGTTCTTGTTATTTGATATAATCTATATCCGATCCTGACAAGTGGTATCAGAGCCTTATCATTAAGGTTCCTATGATCACCAGTTGAAGGTTTTTGCTTTACCTTGCTTCATTTTTCAAAACTTTTTTTTTTGTTTAAATCAATTTGTTTCAATGGATTCGGGAGGTTCTTCTGATAACAGTGGATCAGGGTCCAACATTCGTGTTCCCATGCTCAAACCATCTGATTTTGAGATGTGGAAACTAAGAATTAAACAACATGTCCAACTAATGGACTATGCTGTTTGGCAAATCATTGAAACTGTTCCTACTAATACCATTGAACTGGAACCCACAGTCCAAGATACTCAAAATTCCCAACCTACTTCCTTTGAAAAAGCTACAACACAAGCCCCTGCACTAAAAGTATTTAGAAAGAAGAGGAAAACTGTTGGTGCTCCTTCCACCACAGTTAGAGAACCCCAAACTGTTAGCCCTGCACAGGTGCATTCACCTGTACAGAATATCGAAAGGGAACCTTTGGTGCTGTCTCCCAGGCACAATGAGGAGGTGATCATTCCTCAAGAGGGTGATCATATGGTCTTTGAGGCTGACACTACTGTTTTATTCGCAAGGGATAAACAGGACAGTGTCAACATAGCTAAGGCCTCAACCATGGCAACAGAGACTAGTAAAACAGTTTCTGGTAATCCCCAGAACCAAGAAAAGAGGGGTACTGATGGTGATACTCAGGGGAGTTAACCACCAGTGAAAAATGTCAATGATATGGTCACAGTGGAAACACTAACTGACAATGAGACTAGACTGAAACAACATGCATTGATGGATCCTAACTTCGCACCTTATCTTGCTGCTCATTTACACCTAAAGAAAAGGATTGCTCTTCAAAACAAAAGGATTGTTTCTCAAGATGAGAAGATAAAAGAACTGACTGAACAGTTGGAGAAGGCAACTGAAGTACTCAAGGTAGTAGCAATTCACAATGAGGTGCTAATAAGGCAAGATAAGCAGCTGAACTTTCTTGATGAGAATCTGAAGAAAGCAACAAATGTTCTTCATACTCATGAGATGCTGCTTAAACCCAAATCCTTGGTGAAAATCTCTTCAACTGCTCAAGCTAAAGGAAGAAGAAAATCCAAGCAGGAAGAAGTTAAACAGACAGTTTCACAGGATAAACAAACAGTTGTTGCTCCAAATGAGCAAACAGTTGCAACACAACAACCAACAGTTGTAACTTCAAATCAACTAACAGTTGCAAGTGTCCAAGCAATTAATGAAGAAGAAGAAGAACAGCTTTCAAGTGTTGATAGGATGCTAATCAACAGGATGGTATCAACTGCAGATGTTCCAAGCACTGAGATTTTCAAATCTAGGTCAACAGTTAAACAGAACTACTTGGTTGATATTAGTGCTCAATATCTGGGAATAAGTTCTTCTAGAATGGCACAGAAAATCGATGATGGATGGCTTGATGGAAAGGTTGCTACGTTAGAATCTTTACCACCAAAGAAAGGGTATAAAGGGATAGTCATCCAGGAAGGAAAGAAAGAATCAAAGTTGCCTCATGTTTCAGGCAAAGGTAAAGAAATTGTTGTTGTTTGTCCTAAGCTCAAGCTTTCAAGACAGCAACAAGAAGAGCGTGATCATGAATTTGCATTAAGGCTAGCAGCTGAGCTAAGAGAACAAGAACAGTCTGATTTTGAGATAGCAAAGAAGCTGGCTGATGAGATTACTGCTCAAATTGATGAGGAAGAGATAGTAAAGGAAGTTGTTGGTAAGGGAGTTAAAAGAAAAAGGGTAATAAAAGACAAAACAGTTACAGTTAAGCCAACCAAGAAACTTCCCACTTCAAACAAAGCTGCTGTGGTTCACAAAATTTTGAACGATAAACTAACAGTAGACGTTCAGCAAGGGATTAACAAATTGGAAAAAGAATTAGGTGAAAAGTATCGTGTTGTTGAATGGAAGTTTGAAGAAAAAGCAAATGATAAACATTATATTACTATTGCAAGGGAAGATGGATCTGTTGAGGTGTATGACAATTTTGTACAAATGATGACAAGAATATCACCAGAAGATGTACAAGAATTGTATGCATATGGAATTAAGCATTTTAGTGACTCAAATGAAGGAATCAAGATTCTAATGGAATATCTTACAAGCATTTGCAACCCATTGAAGATTATGCCCAAACTGACAGCAGAGGAAGCTTTTCCCATAAAGGCAGTGAAGGTATATGCAAGATCAAGGACGTATTACGTGGTAATGGGAAATACATTGCATGAGTGGTTTGATTTGAACTTCATTGAGCATCACAAGACTAAGCTGGAGTTTTTGATTAAAGCTAAATTCCATGGAGACTCAAAACAGAAGGAAGACTTACTGAACAGATTCAAAAGGAGATTAGAAGAAATGTGACTCATTACTTATATCAATTTGTCTATGATCAAACCAACAACTTAAATGTATTGTTCAATACTTTAAGTTAGGGGGAGATTGTTGGGAAATAATCTAAGTTATTGAGTATAAAAATGAGAACTGTTTGGTAAAGATTGTTGAAAACAGTTTAAAACTGTTTGTTGAAAATATGAAAACAGTTGAAAACTGTTAGTATGAACATCTACAACTGTTTGAAGACCTTGAAGTGAAGACTGTTAGAAGACTAAAGAACTGTTGTGTTCATTAAACAGTTTCTGTTGAGCTATATTTGGAAAATCCTATCTTAGAAGATATCTCGAAATACTTTGAAGATTATCAAGATTATCTCAGAAGATAGAAGATTACCTAACTGTCAACAATTCAAGGAGGATCAAGAGTCTATATATACTTCATTAGATGATCAATTTAGTACGACGATTTGATCTCATTATTCAAAGCATTTGTTCTTATTGTTATTTATTTTTCTGAAAGTGTTTAGCCTCTAAGTTTCTTGTTGAAACCTAAGAACAGTATGTGTTCTTCGTCTAACAGAATAAGTTAGATTGGGGGTGAAGTTTGCTTTTGTAATAATTCTGGTTGGTTAATAAAACTACTGTTTGATTGAATTAATCTTTGTTTAAAACCTTCTTTAATCAATTAAGTGTGATTCCACAACTTCTTAATTAATTGTGATCATAGTTAAAGATTAACTTTTATTTTACTCTGATTGATTATTTAAAGTTAGTTCTTGTTATTTGATATAATCTATATCCGATCCTGACACTAAGTGTCTTAAGTTGAGTGCACAGTTTATAAATAAGTTTTCATAAACTGAATATCTTGTCAAGCTGAATGATAAGTTCACAGGTTTGAGTTAGTCTCAAACTAAAATGACTAAGTGTCATTATTTTTAAGTTATGTGCTTAACTCTAGCTGTGTGATTGGTTCACACGTTTGGTAACTCCCAAACATGTTTTAACTACTCAGTGTGGTTAAATTATAAGTTTGAGTCAGTCTCAAACATAAATGACTATGTGCCATTGATTATGAGCTGTGTGCTCTACTCAAGATGAGTATCAATCTCAAACTAAGTGATCAACTCAAGCTGAGTCTTTAACTTACGCTGAGTGATAAGTTTACTCAGCTTGGTGTGTCCAAACTATGATTTAATAACTATGTGTTATTAATTCATAAGTCATTATGTATTTGAGTTGGTCTCAAATCACGTTTTATACCGATTGCGTATTGGTGTAATACAACAGTGTAAATAATATTGTTGTAAGTCAATAATATTATTTTACAAACTTAACCGTTGGGAGATGATAAGTTTCATCTTGATTACTGTTACCTTGTGCCGTAAATTTGTTTTCCTTAACAGATAAAAAGGGAATTCCAATGGTAACTTTTCTCTCTCTTCGGAAAGGTATATATAACGACCATAACCGATATTCAGAAGTTTACGCTTACAATTCTCGCTTCTAAACTTCTCATACACTCAAATACCTTTCACAAACAACTCTCTCGCTTTGTGCAATCAACCGCTCATATTCGAAACCCTAAATCACTCAGTGCGAATTCTAAATCGCTCAGTGCGAAGTCAAAATTTACTCAGTGTGAATCACCGAAATAAACGATAGACGAAACCATTCTCATTCTCAGTGATAGAATGGTTAGGTTTGCTCAGATGAAAAACAACGGTGTGTAGTTGATTTGAGTCAATAATCAACGTGCCTGTCTCACAATTCCAGAGAGGAAACGAGGCAGAGGATACGAAATATGGGTGGACTATATTCGAAAATGCACTCTGGCATTTTTTTCTCAGGTCCACCACTTCATATCGTTCCATAACATCTATTGGAGTTCTCGTATACTTGTACTTACGACCATAATAGGGGAGAGATAACTGGCACTGCTCTAAATAGGGATAGAATAGTTGTCATTACTGTGCATTGGCTTAGGGAAGTTCTTCAACTCCCTGCAAATGATGTGCTCGAAGCTGCTATTACAAGACAAGTGGCAAGGTCAGTCCTACCCAACATGGGTCACCCACAGATGGAGGGTATGATAAAGAAGGCCACTTTTCCAACTGGATGGGGCTTCATGGTGTCCACTATGATACGCTCACTTGGCACTAAGATTGGAGGCTTGTATCAAGTAAATGAGTTCAAGATGCAGCTGCTCTACAACATGTATCATGCCAAAAATCTGGATTATGCACTGCTCATCTTCAACGAGCTCAAAGCCCAAGTTGTGAAGACACTAAGTGATCTCCATGTACAATTTATAAGGTACTTATCCTTGGTGGTGGAAGCTGAGTTGGGAGAACAACATTATGAAGCTGGACAGAATGTGTTCCCTGCTCCAGCACTCAGCTCAAAGATGTTCAACAATGACATCTTTCTAGAGTAGGAAGGTCTGAGTGACCCAATACGATGGATAGCTGAGAGAGCTTCATCTGCCAGTAAAGCTGAGGAGTCGGATCAAGGGGGAGCATTTGGAGCTAAACCAGATCATCGAGCTGAGCAGCCAACTCAAGCTGAGTCTTCCTCTCCCTCTTGTTCTAAGTCATCTTTAGAGTCTGCATTCATTGCCAGACCAAGACAAGGTATCACTCCTCCTCTCTCAACTTCTTCTCACTTTTATTTTGGAGACAAGACTGTGGTAGACCCAACCCAGTGTAACCCATCTCCTCCACCTTCCATTCATCTACACTCTGAAGCCACCCCTAGTATGACCACTACTACTAGGGAGAATATCCTAACCTATACTCGTAAAACTGCGAAAGGTGGTGCCACTTCTAAAGGCATCACTGGAGCTGAGATCACATTGATCCCTCCCCAGGCAGGAGTTGAGGGGGAGACACCTATTCTTAAGGTATCAACCTCTAGGCTCATTTCAACCCTATAGCCTTATCAGGGTGTGGTTTCTACTCAGCCCATACTCTCCAAAGCCATGTGAGAGCCCACTACTGTGCCTGAGTAGACACACTCAGGTTACATTAAAAAAATGACCAATCCCTAGGGTCAATCACCCCCTCTAATCCACTAAGCCAACCACCTACCTATACATATCACATCTCGAGCCCTATTACTTCTCTTCACTTCTCACACCCACCGTCACGACCTGTCAATGTTTCATCTACATACCAAGATGAATCACAGGGTCCAAACTCTGGTGCACATGATTTTGAGGGTATACACCAACCCTTGGATGATGCACCCAAACACTCACCACTTAATATTCTTGACTCTTTCAATTTACAGGATAAACATTTTGAGTCTAAGGACAGGAGTCAGTCTCATCCACTTGAGTCTGCCTCCTCAGGCATTCAATAGTTGAAACAATACATCGCAGCTCAGTTTGGTTTGTTTCATCTCAAGCAGAAGAAGCACAAACATCAAATCTATAAAAGGCTTGAGAAGCTGACTAATGATGTTAAAGAGATTGCCTCTGCAGTTGCTGCCCTTCAACAAAAATAGACTTCGAACCCTATTGGTAATGACAAAAAGAGGGAGAAGGTTCCAGCTGAAGCTAACGCTGAGTTAGTTCAAGCCGAAGCTCTACTGGCACTAGCAAAAGGAGCAGAGAGGCAAGCTCAGTTTGAGGAGGAGCTGGAGTTAGAAAAAGAGGAACCTACAGCTAAGAAACAAAAAGTGATAGAATCTAAATCTGAAGCTGACAGTGTTTCTGAGACTGAGGAAGAAAAGGCCACAAGGCTTATGATTGAAATGCTCGAACAAGAGGAAGCCACTGAGTTAGGCATTAGACTTGATGAGCTAAAGAGAATGAGGCAAAGGACGAAGAAAAAGAAAAAGAATGAAAAGCTTTGGCTCAAGCTGAAGCTAATTACACTGGTCCAAGACCTGATCCTATTCCATATACAGACGTAGAAATTCAAGAGTGCTATTTCAGAAGGAACGCAAGCGGAGAGATCAAAGGCATGACTTTGAGCAGAGTAGAAGGAGCCATCATTCTTAACTTGGAATTTGATGATAAATCTACAATTGGAATGGACCTGAGATTTGTTCACAGGATGGGCTATATAAAATGGAAAAGAATAATAATGATGCACAAGAATTTCAAAAGAAGTTAAATCAAGCAAGAGGTCTTCGCTGAAGTTTCTAAACTGATTAATAGAGCTGAGGAGCTGAGATATGTTCCAGTTCCTGGTCTGCAATAAGAGAAACTATTTGAGGTACCTGAAGGTGTGGAGTTCAAAGAAAATCAGTGTAATGATGCAAATGTTCAGGGGTTTATGTTTAAGGATGAGGCAGGCAAACCTAGCTTTATCAAGCTAAAAGAGATCTGCTATCTAAAAGCTAGGGATGCCTTACACATTCGAAGTTATTGTGGTGATGATATCTCAAATCACTTTGTGAGATACAAGCTGAACAAAATCATCAGAGTATAACAGAAGGAACTCAGAGGGAATGTAGAAGCTGAGAAGTTGCTAGACGAAATCAACAAAGAAATCGTTAATTGGGAACTTCTACATCCTGAGTTCATAAGATAAATTTTAGAATAGATTAGTTTAATTGTACATATTAGATTAGTTCTAATTTTTGTAAGCACTGAGTGTGCATGGTCTAAGTGATCAAAACTTTTGTATTCTGATGTTTTTAAATGAATGCAAATATTAGTTTGATATGTTTAACTGTGTTATGATATGTTCATAAATATTAGTCTGATAAGTTCAGCTTGAATGAACAGAATGATAAGTTCGTGTTCATTTAAATGTTTGGTTGGTTTGTTCAACTTATAATTGATAAGTTCAATTCATAATTGATAAGTTCAATTAGTATTTGATTAGTTCAAACATAAATTATTAATAAGTTTAAGATTTAAAACATAATTTTGTTAAACAAACTTAAGAACTGTTTGATGGTTTTGTCATCATCAAATTGGGGGAGTTTGTTGGTCAAATGATCTCATCGGTTGAAATTTGATGAGACAAAGTTAAGTTTGTAAGATGTGTTCTAAATATAACTTAAACAGAATTATGAGGCTTGATCAGACTGAGCACTTATAGTGTTTCAGACTGAGCACATGCTGAATATAAGCTGAGCATATATTCGATCAGCTTATACTATATCTTAGTAAGATTATCAATGTGTTTGATAAGCTGTGTATGTCACCTAAGATATAGGTTGAGTATTCAGCTTGATGTGTTTCGAGCTGAGTGACTCAGCGTATAGACTGAGTCAGCTCAACAGAGTTGCTAAGTAAGTTCTAGGTAACTCGTATGACTTCTAAGGATGAGTTAATCATTATACATGTTAGTACATGTTTGTTTTCGGGTTTGTTCTCGAAAAACTCAACTTGATGAGTTTCAAGCTGAGTAACTCAGTTCGACTAAAGAAGACAGTTTAAGAGAATTTAAATATGTTTTAAATTCCTTTTATCTCTCTGCATCTACGGCAAGGATAAGTAGATTCCAGAATCAAGATTGAAGATTGAAGACTCAAGATAAGAAGATTCAAAATTCAAGATTCCGGGTTATCCGTTACTTTGTTAGCATATTAGGATAAGTCCTAGTTTGTTAGGATCCGTAGGAACAGGATTATAAATACTTATCTCCTGATAAGTTTAGACGTACGACGACGACGACTACATTCAACGAGTTACAAAGCCAAACTCAAGTCTCACCTCAACATTGATCGTATGTGTTACGAATCTTGATTCACTGTTTGTCAGCTCAACGTGATCAAGAAACTCACACATTGCCATTTTGTTTGTGTATTCGAATCTTCACATCTGTTGTGAAGTTGGTGAGTATTCAATATGTGATTAAATCCTGTTTAGAGAGTCGTCCTGTATCTATAATCATAAGTTGATTATAGATAGCAAAGTTTGAGAGATTAAGAGATTTGATTTACATTAGGTTTTTACATATCAAGTGTTGCTTAGTTGATTGTTTGTGTAATCATATTCTAATAAATGAAAGTGAAGCATTCAACTGTTTGTGGTTTGATGTGTGTTAAAACATTTTATTGATTTGTTCAATTTTTCGCAGAAAATGTATTCAACCCCCTTCCACACATTACTTACTTGTTGATACTCTCACCAATGGACCAACATAGTATGCGATAGAGTTTCTTGTGTGATAGATCACAACACTTGGAAAATCTTGGTGAACTTGTACGATAGAATGCTTGACCTGTAGAACGTTAGGCAGAGTAACGACTTGGTTTAGAGAATATAAGTAACCAAAAGTATGCGATAACACTCTGTAGCACCAAACACTTAGTAAATCAGAACTGAGTAACTTGGATCGCACAGGATAGTTTAATACGATAGCCCTTTGTGAATTTGAAAACCAAGTAGTCAACAACCTTTGTATCGCATAGATCAACCACAACGCGGTCGATAGAACTCAAATCAACACTTAGCAGATTCAAGTTTAATCCATGCTATAGCCCTGTGAACAAATGCGGTCGATAGCCTTGAATAACACTTAGATGTTTGAACTTGGATGTTTCTATAGACCGTGTGACTTAGCAACCTCTCCTATCGCATACCTTTTAGAAATGCGGTCGATAGGATCATATCTGACACAATCAGATCTGTTATCCTTACTCTGAATAGTGTCTACCAACTTGTACTACAAGTGGTATAGGGTGTACTTGAGTTTCCTTTTTCAACAATTAAACTTTGAAGAATTTTTAATTTTAAATATTAAAATCTGCTCTTATCTTCTTCAATACTGTACTTTCAAGAAAAAAAACTACATCAATGTTAAAATACATAGAAATTTAATGACCAAAAAGTGAGTATTAATTGAACCGATGGACTTTAGGATGGTCAAATACCCCTCGGTTGTATCCTTCTTCAAGAAAACCGAATAAAACAGTAACCAACCCTTCTTCAATAACCCAATGAAATGGTAGAATAGATGGTTGTTTATACCTTGAATGTGTTCTAAACTTGGGAATCGACAGTGGTTACCTTGAAGACCACTTGGAAACAACCATTTCTTGGATAAACCTTCAGTTCTTTGAAGCTTTAGTAACCGAGATCTTGTTCTTCAACCTTGAGCTTTGATTCTTCGACTTTAAGCTTAGAATCTTTAAACAATGAAGAGCCAACACACAAGTTTGGCTTTGATACCAATTTATGGTCCGGTAAGCAATACTTGTATGTGTTAGTGTGTGTTTGAGTTCGGTATTCAGTAGAGAGCCTAACGGTAGAGAGAAACACCCACATAAGAGTGAAATGATAATACGACGTAAAGCTTACTTTTTTTAATAAAGGAAAAGCCTTATATAGGCTTTGCCAAACTTTACAAGATTGACATATTTGCACCCTCGCTTTACAAGTCTAACACTTTGCTGCATCATTTGTCGCAATGTACTCAGCCTCTGTAGTCAAATCTGCTATCGTATCTTGCTTATGGCTTTTCCAAGATATGGCTCCTCCGTTTAGGGTAAAAACAAACCCTCACTGCGACTTAAAGTCATATTTATCCGTTTGGAAGCTCGCATCTGTGTAACCAGTCACACTGATTTCATCCGTGCTTTCTCTAAAGACCAAGAACATTTCCTTTGTTCTTCTCAAATACTTGAGAATATTCTTGACAGCCTCCCAATGGGCTTCACCTGGATTTTGCTGATATCTACTCGTGACGCTTATGGATTAAGCAACATCAGGCCTAGTACATAATATGGCATACATGATCGATCCTACTGCCGAAGCATAAGGTACCGATTTCATCCTCTTCTGCTTTACTGGAGAAGTAGGACACTGAGCCTTGCTTAAAGGTATACCAGATCTCATTGGAATAAATCCTTTCTTAGATTTATCCATCTTAAAGCGTTTCAACACATTATCGATGTATGTACTCTGACTAAGTCTGGTCAGCCGTCTAGATCTATCTCTATAGATCTTTGTACCAAGTATATATGTGGCTTCTCACAAGTCTTTCATTTGGAAACATTTACCTAACTAGGATTTTACTCCTTGTAATGCTGGTACGTCGTTTCTTATAAGCAGTATGTCATCCACATACAAAACCAAGAAGATTTTTATGCTACCACTGAACTTTGTGTAAACACATGACTTGAACTCGCTTTTGGTAAAACCAAAACATTTCGATGCGCTCATCAAAGTGCAAGTTCCAGCTTCTAGATGCTTGATTTAATCCATAAATGGATTTAAGAAACTTGTATACTTTATTCAAATTATTAGAGTCCTCATAACCATCCGATTGTGCCATATACACATCCTCTGTTAGTTTCCCGTTAAGGAAAGCGGTTTTGACATCCATTTGCCATATTTCATAATTGAAGTATGCAGATATTGCCATAAGAATCCTGAGAGACTTAAGCATTGCTACTGTCGAGAAGGTTTCATCATAATCAATACCATGAGTTTGAGTGAAACCCTTTGCAATAAGCCTTGATTTAAAAGTATGCACTCTTCCATCCATGTCCGTCTTCTTCTTGAAGACCAACTTGCAACCAATAACTCTCCTGTGTTGTGGCAGTCTACTAACTTCCAAAATTGGCTGTCATACATGGATTGCATCTCTACCTTCATGGCATCAAGCCTCCTGTTAGACTCACTGCTTGACACAGCGACCCTGTAGGATGTAGGTTCATGAAGATCCTCTTGTTTCTGAAAAATTAAAAATGCAAGATATCTATCTGGCTCAGTCCAAATTCTACTGGACATGCGAAGGTCATGTGTTTCACCTTCTCCATAACCACAGACTCAGGTTGGGATTCAACAACTCTTTGTTGAATTACGGGTTCTACAAACTTGAAGATCTATTTTCTTTCTGGTCATTTATGAACTTAGAAACTTATGTTGGGGTTTGTGGTAGAGCACAACGGAAGCAAACAAGGAATTATACGAATTTTAAAAGCATAAGAAACCACATGCATGAACCCCAAATATGTACCAAACTCTACAACTACATTTTGAAACATAAAACAAGAGAGGGATGAGTATTTATACCCTTGATGTCTCTGGAGGTTGAGTTGAACACAAGAGAAAGCAAGAGAACTCTTTTCCTTTTGCCTCTATCGAAGTCCATCCCGGGCTAAATGTGATCCAAGTGTACTAGCACTCAAAGTACTCTTCCTTCTTTAAAAGTACGACTTGAACTAAAACCCAAAACCACCAGATGAACACTCAAGAACTCTCTCTTATGTTGCTTAGACAACTAGCCAATTTTCTAAGTGATTTTGAACTCAAGTGTGCAAGAGTATCAAAGAGAGCCAAGAGTATATATTTTATAAGACATAAGATGACTCCAGATCTCCCCTAGGTCGGGCTAGAGAGTCCGTCATAAGGTAGCCATGTATTGGTGGATTTAGAAGGTGAAAATAATAAATTTGCTTTCTGTTAGATGGGTTAGCGCCATTAACCGCCCAGGTGTAGCTCCACACCCGCTGTCTAAAACCTAGGCGTTAGAAGTAGAAGTGTTATGGAGTTCAATCATGTACGTAACGGAGGCAGCGGGACCTTTAGCCCGAAGCTTCTTGAGCTCCTCCGTATACTTGGGCCAACTACGCCAGTAGTGACCCTTCTCCCCGCAGAATAAGCAGGTTGCCTCTTCCGGTGAGGTGGCAGCGGTAGCCACTTGCTTCCCCTTCGGCTCCGGGGTTAGGTTAGGTTTGGGCTTCGGCCCATTGGCCTTAGCCTTCCCCTTTCCCTTACCCTTGGAACCTGAAGCGGGCTGCTTCCGCTTCTTGCCACCCTCGTTGATGGTAAGGACGGTAGTGGAGTTGGAGTGCTTTGACTTGGCAAGCTCGCCCTCGGTAGTCTTGACCATGCCATGTAGCTCCATAATGGACTTTTCCATACTATGCATATGGAAGTTCACAATGAACGGTCAATATGATGGAGGACGATATCAACCGCCAACTCCTTCCCCATGGGAAAGCCCAACTCCTCGAGCTTATCCACGTATCCCTTCATCTTGAGTACGTGGGAGCTCACATTTCCCCTCTCCTGCATCTGGTAACCGATGAAAGCCTTGACGCACTCATAGAGTTCTTGCCTCGCCCACTGTTGGAACATGTCCTTCAGCCGAGATATCATCTCGTATGCACTCACTTTCTCGAATTGTATTTGCTATTCGGGACTCATGGTCGTAAGCATAAGGCAAGTCACCTCGTGTATGTCCTTGAGGCGTTTCTCATATGCCTATTGGACGGCCCTCGCCGCGTTGGTAGCAGGCGCTTCTAGAAAAGGTGACTCAAGGACTTCTAGCTTCATTTCATGGTGTAGGAAAATTCTCAAAGTCCTATGTCAATCCATGAAGTTCGGCCCGGTGAGTTTCTCCTTTTCCAAGAATGGACGGAGTGACATGTTGGTGATATTGGTGTTGCTAGTAGATGCCATCTACAAGCAAAGTACGAATTTGGTTAGTTATAATGTATTTAAATCCTTGTTAAATAATTACCCACTTTTTATCAAAGAAAATATATTAACAAGGGCTAAGAACCTCAAAATACCCCAATTCATGACGTGTTTACCGCGGATCACTTCATGGAGCTATTTTAGGCCGGTAAACACTTTACCGATTTTAATCGGTGATTACAACTCTTAGGCACTTGTGGGATCCTAGGTACTCATAGCACCCATATGGCATGATTGATCCCTCCACACCAATTCCTCATCAATCCACGTTGATAGCTCGGTATGGGCACGACAATTACCATGGTGTATTGAATCTTGGAATTTGTAAATCGTCCGTCAAGATACACATAGGTACTCTAGCCCAATGGCCGGCTCGGCTAGAGCTCGACATCCGAACTTGCGAGTTGCCACACGCACCATCCACACAGTTACACAAAAACGATCTCGGCTAAAGCTCGACGACCGATCTTGTTTCACTAGATTCGGGTGATGTCATCTTACGGGTGGTGTGATATTTACTTTTGAAAAACGGGATTTATTTTTTCAGGTTAAAACGTTTTTAACCATTTCTTGTCTATGTGGAGCGCGGAGTTTGTAAACCAATTTAAAACTCTTTGGTTTTATTATTTTTGAAAAGTTTTCTAGCATGCGAAGAACCTAAACATCCATGCAAGAAACATACAAAATAAAACCAACCACGCATGTAAATAAATATCCGGTAACGAGCCAATCCTATGGGCCTTGCGCGTGAGCCAACGGGCAAGACTAAGTCATCTAAGGACAATTCCGAATGACTTGATGTGTACTCCTCCCACTCGACCCATAGAGTCTTCTACCGACCTCTGGATCTAAGTTTACCAAGATACCCTCCAAGGTCCTTCTTGGTTGCTTTGGTTCTCCTTTTATAATTTACAAATTTAAAAGGAAATGGCATGCAAGCCATGATATATATTTTAAGCTAATACTAAACAGTACAAAGAATAGAAAATCGGCATGCAAGCCGTTTAATAATACAAACCGAATGAATTAAATGAATTATCACAAACCATTGTGGTACAAATCACCAAATGAATGAATAAATAAATTTAGCCAACCAAACACATCACATAGGTTTAAAAAGGCTCATATTGTTACCGGATTTCATATACAACCACATACACCAAAACTAAGGCATGGTGTGCCACACAAGAACCATCCAAATCTTATATGTCTTGGTTAAGATTATGTAAACACTCAAGGCACTAATAAACCTATTTACATATGCATTAGGAACTTTAAACAAGTCAAAATTCCATATTCATATATACACAATGTAAGTATATGCAATTAACCATTTTTATGCCAAAATGTTAATCCACATATAAATACACCAACCAAGATATAAGGAAACTTAAACATAATAAATCCCAAATTCTGGAATTATCCAGAAAGTACAAACGAGAAAAAATCCGAACAAAATTGATATTTTACAAAACTTGCATTCTGCCAGGATAGGTTAGCGCCGCTAACTATTAGGAGTTAGCGCCGCTAACCATAACAGAGTCACGCCGCTAACCCAGACAGAGTTAGTGCCGCTAAGCTGTCTATCATTAGCGGCACTAACTATGAAGATTTAGCGCCGCTAACTACTAGACAGACCCGAAATCACATTTTATTGGATTTTTCAGGCCACCAAGTGCAAAATTAGTGTAGAGGTGGTTCTAATATCACCGTTGAGCTTCGTGGTAGAGCACAACCGAAGCAAACAAGGAATTATACGAATTTTAAAAGCATAGGAAACCACATGCATGAACCCCAAATGTGAATCAAACTCTACAACTACATTTTGCAACATAAAACAAGAGAGGGATGAGTATTTATACCCTTGATGTCTCTGGAGGTTGAATTGAACACAAGAGCAAGAAAGATAACTCTTTTCCTTTTTTCTCTATCGAAGTCCACCCCGGGCTAAATGTGATCCAAGTGAACTAGCACTCCAACTACTCTTCCTTCTTTGAAAGTACTACTGGAACTAAAACTCAAAACCACCAGATGAACACTCAAGAACTCTCTCTTATGTTTCTTAGACAACTAGCCAAGTTTCTAAGTGATTTTCAACTCAAGTATGCAAGAGTATCAAAGAGAGCCAAGAGTATATATTTTATAAGCCATAAGATGACTCCAGATCTCCCCTAGGTCGGGCAAGAGAGTCCATCATAAGCTATCCATGTATTGGTGGATTTAGGAGGTGAAAAGAATAAAGTTGCTTTCTGTCAGATGGGTTAGCGCCACTAACCGCCCAGGTGTAGCGCCGCTAACCATTTAAGGTTAGCGCCGATATCGGGGTTGAGATAGCGCCGACATGGTTAGCGCCGCTAACCCTGTCCAGAATGCAAATTATCAATATTTATTATTTCTAACCCTCCATTTTGGGTCATTGTCAAGATTAGCCCCCGGCGTGTGACCCAATAGGCCCATACATATCAGTAGTGATCAATTGGCGTACGTGTGTCTGTGGGCATTATGCAACAACTTATCCTCCAGAAAACTCGCTGACCGAGCGACAAATACTTTGTTCTCATCGGTATTAAAAAAATAGTATCCTATGGTTTCCTTAAGATAACCCACGAAGATACATTTATCTGATTTGGGTTTGAGTTTATCCTAGAACGGTCGTTTAACGAACGCTTCACAACCCCAAATCTTCATGAAAGACAACTTGGGCTTTTTCCCTGTCCATAATTCGAACAGTGTCTTTCCATCCTCCACGGATTTTGTCAAAACTTGGTTCAACATGATATTAGCCGTCTCGAGTGCGTGTCCCCATAACGACATTGGTAAACTGATTTGTTGGTCCCGAATGGATACTACAACAACAAATGTTTGTATAGGGGGGGTTGAGTAAAACCTTTAGCAAATTAAAATTTAAGAGACACACGGTTTACTTTTATACAATTCTTATTAATGTGAATCAAGAATTACATGAACTAGATACGGAAAATCTAAGTTCAATAAAAGGTGGCATCTAAATTTGTCTAACACATAGACTAAGCTAATCTTAAACAACTTATGTCTAAGATGTTCAACACATGAAGAAGTTTGCTATACTGAAAGTGAAATGCTAACTCTTCTAATTCTCAACAGATGAGATTTCAGTATTCAACTATCTATTCACATACTTAACATGTTTCCATGCATGAGTATATATAAGCAAGGGTGTCCGGGTTGATGAAGAGGAGAAGGAGACAAAGGTACTTGGTTTAATAATATTATAATAGATAAAGTTAGTGGGTGAAAAGTAAGTTAACTTTATACACAAAGTGTGTAAAGTGAACATACCTTTCAGTAAGCAGTTTACCCACTATCTATTATTATATTATTAAAGTACTACATTTATGTGTTGGGAAAGTAAACTTCTCCTTTCATGCTTGTGCTTTAATCAACACCATGCTTTTTGAAGACTTGACTTAACCAAGCATAGAGTTGCCAGCCATACTTAGTTATTGAAGCATATCTTCGAGATCTTCTCTTCTAAAGTATCTTTCTCCTTTTCCAGAGTTTAAAGATCTATCCTTTTTGTTTCTTTGCAGATCCAAAAAGTTCTATGTACTTTTACAACGATAGATCTAAGGCATAATAGAACAACACATGTTCTGCCTTTGACTTAAGAAAATATTACACCGAAAAACTATTAGCAGATTAAAGACTCAGCTAACAGACACTGAACAGCTAACATAATTTTGCTCGGCTAAGGACAATTGTAAGAGGCTCAGCTAATTAGATATGCTCAGCTGATCAAACTTATCAGCTAATCAATATAATTATGGTACACCTAATAAACTAATCAAAACAAACTATCAGATGATCCTAATGGCTCAGCTAACTATTTGAGTATGATCAGCTTATTGAGACAAGAATTAATAAGTGTAGAATACCTTATCTGACATGTGGGAGGCATCAGCTGACCAATGAGATACTGTCAGCTGATCCTTAACTGCTCAGCTGATCTTTTAGGAACCCTCAGCTGATGGTTTGCACCATCAACTGATGCTTTGTAGATGTATAGTTGATGTTTCTTGACTTGTCTTTTCTTCTTAGCTGATCTTTCTGAAGCTGGTCCTTTGGCTGATACTCAGTGTTCAACTGACACTATGATTCGTCAGCTGACATTTCTCACTTAGAAATTCTTTAAGTCTAATATAAAAAACAACACATGTTTTCATTTATCTAAGTCCAAAACTGAATATGTGTTTTTGTAAACATCAAATCCTATTTTAATTAATAGATAGGTTTGATTTAGGTTTGATATTGATATCCCTCCAACAATCTCCCCCTATTTGATGATGACAAAAACTTATCTTGTTTAAGTGTAATTTGGTTACCTAGCTATCTGTTTTTGGTAACTCTTTAATATATGTTCCCTGATATTCTGTTTTTGGGAATCTTTTCATTTATAAAGTACCATTTTTCTGTTTTTATGGTATCTTTTCTATCCTTTTTCTGTTTTTAGGATTTTTTATATTTTCTTTATTTACACTATGTGAGCTATCTACTAAGAGTCATCTATACTAGCATTTTAGCCAAGTAGTCCATGATCAAAGTTTCAAGCTTGATTACAAAACAAAGTATTTACATCAAAGTTTGTACAATTTAGCTTAATACTGAACATTAAGCTAAATTACAGAAGTTGAACTATTCTAAGAAGTTGAAGTTACACCTAATCTAGTTATGAAGTTTCAGTTGTGTTCCCACCAAGGTTTCTCCTTGACTTCAAAAGTTCTGATCTGTGGATTTTCAGCTAGAAGATGATCAGCTCTTGATTTAATCAATCGTTCAAAGTGCACACTTCCTGTCAGATCTCTTATAGCTATTACAGCATGAAATATCAGTTCTTTTTTAGCTTTCCCTATCTTAGATTCTCTTAGAAATCTCCAATTACCAGCTCTGTTTATGAAGAACATTCCTCTTTCAGGTTCAGTTATATACCTGAACATTTCAGGATGAGTATTTGGAGGAAGAGCAGTTTTCAGATTCTAATAAGCAGGAAGATAGGAATAATCAGGATTGAGAATGATTTGGTCAGCAGCAACAAAGGCTTTTGAAGTCTTCTTGAAGGCATCCTCAATTGCTTGAACATGAACAACAAATTGATCATGAGTGAATAGTCTGTTGTATACTGACATTCTGATCCAGTATTCAAATTTAGCAATGAACCTCTGGACTATCTCACTATTGGACTTAAGGAAATGGTACAGGATCTCTATCATCTCAAAGAAGGATAGCAGTTTGTAGTGATGTAGATAGGTATCTTCATAAGTATTTCTCTCATCTCTTCTCACCACTCTGAGATAAGAACCTTCATCTGTACCTTTGTAAGGAGTAACCCTAGTAATGATGTCTGCACATCTTCTATTCACCAAGTTTTCTTTATTTTCTCTGAACTCCTTGGATTGCCTTTCAGTTTGCTGAGTAGTGCTTCCAAAGTTGAAGTTGAGCAAAGCTTGAATGGCTTCCTTGTGAGTCTTTCCTCTTTTAAGTGCTTTCTTGGTGGAAGGGTCATCTTGCTGTGGTGCAGCTTATACTTGATGTGTTTGAGAGGACATCATGATTAGTTCTTCTTCTTGTAATTCTCTCAGTTCATCATCAGTAACACCAATGATTGCAGCAAGATCTTCAGGAGTAGTGAAATCCTGATGCCTTTCCTTGGTTTTTAATATTTCTTCAATAGATGTACCAAGTGCAGCAGCTAAGTCACTGAGCTCTCTGAGACTCTCATCTTCTTTATGAAGTTCTTCCTCTTTTCTTTCCTCAGCCTCAATCTCCTCAACACACATAATTTTCTTTCCTTTTCTCCTTGAGGTGCTGCTGGGAGTTGGTTGACTTGATTATACTGGAGAGAAAGCTTGGACTGGTGGAGCTTTTGTAGACAGGCTCTGCTTTTTCAAGTTGAGCAGAGAGGACAGAGGCATCCTATCGTCATCATTATCATCATCAGAATCTTCTGATGGCACTTTGATTGGTGTACAAAATTCATCTTGTCTAGGCTTTTTGGCACTCTTCCTTCTGGCCATTTGTTTTAGCCTTCTTTTAGGCCTCTGCTCATCTTGAGCAGGTTGCTCCCCCTTAGATGGATTTTCTCTCTCAGTAGTTGATTGATTTAGAATTTCTGCTTCATTGAGGTCTGCTTGATCTGCTACAGCCTTATCAGGTTCTACTGCTTGAATAGGATCTGGTGATGAGCTTGAACTAGTAGAATCCGAGTCTGACTTCTCCCCCTTTTTGTCCTCAACAAATAAGAAAGGAAAGTTATCAGATGGCTTTTCAGGCTTAGCAGGTGCAGAAGGTGTGGAAAAGGAATAAGGAGATGGAGAAGGTGTAGAGGTAGAAGGAGGGATACTTGAAGGTGAAGGAGAGGCAGTAGAGATAGGAGGGTGGGTGAAGGATGGAGGTTGTCTCAGTCTAAGGATAGCATCAGTGATATTGGTAAATTCCTTAAGGGTTTCACCGTGCTTTTGTTTGGAGTAGAGGCTTAAGTGTGTTACTTCATTAGCTATGGTTTTTAGAAGTGAAGGGACTCTAAGAAGAGAGTCAGGGATGGTTACAGAAATGTTAGGAGGGGAAGGTCTGAGAGTATGAAGTTGGGAAAGGAGATTGGAAATGGTTTGGTTTAAAGAAGAGATGGTCTGGTTTGAAATAGGAGGTGAAGGGGTGGGAGTAGGGTTAGAAGTTTGGGATAGGAGTTGATCCAATTTATGAAGAATTGGTGATAGATCAACTGGGGTAGGGGTGGGTTGTTGTTGGGATTGATTAGCTTTAAGTGACTTAACCTCTTGGGTTTAATGAGAAAATTGAGTTTCTGTTTGGGTTTGGAAAGAGGCGAAGGAGGCTTGAAGACTATCCATCTTTTGAGAGATGGAGTGTAGGTTTTGGAGTATTTGAGGTGAAGGTTCAGAGGAGGTAGAGGAAATAGGTATTGATTGAGATGGAATGCCAATATCAGGAACTGGATGGGGTCCCTCACTTAGACTTTGGTATGTAAGCCTAATATCACTGGGGACAGAAGTTGTATCCTGTACCAATGGCTGGTTTATGCCACTAGCATTGACAGGTAGTGCAGTAGTATATGTGAGAAGTGAATCAAATGTAGGTGCAAAAATGTGAGTGTGAGTGAGGGTTGCACTTAGTGTGGTTTCCCTTATTACATTAGTAAGCTGTTGGGAGCTTACCAAAGGTAAAGATAGACTCAATGTAGGTGTAGACAAAGTGTGACCTTAGGATAAGTTATGTCTTTCAATGGTATCACCCTGTTGGGAGGGTGACCCAGATTGTAGGAGTCCCATATTTACAGATGTGTACTGTTGTGAGGGCACATCTACTGGCAGTTGGGTAAATTTAACATCCATTTGCTCCTCCTCAACATAAGAGGGAACTAGTGGAGTTGAGGTCAGAGGTGTGGATAACACTACCTCAGAGACTTGTGAAAAATGCACAAGCTCTTGTGACCTTAATTCAGTATGGGTGTAGGTGGGAGTAGAACTAGTGACTGTTGGGAGTATACTAGAGCTTGGCTGTTGTGGGGTTGTTACAACTAGAGTAGAGGACTGGTTCTCACTGGTGGGGTTTACCAAATGAGTGTCCTCAAGGGTGGTAGAGATTATACCTGAGATGTGCTGAGTTTTGCTGATCTCAATCAGTTGAATGAGATTATCAGAAATTGTGTCATCCTCAGCATCATCACCATCAGCTGTATCTCCACTTTGTTGATTCTGTGGTGTGCTAGAACTGGAACTGACAGGGAATTCAGTAAATGGCATCCCAATTTGAGAAGATGAGGTGGTGGTATCTTGAATATTTTCAACATGAACAAACCCAGTATCACCATCATGAAAGTCATCATCTCCTTCATTATTATCACCTCCACCACTCTCAGCACCAATATCATCTGCATCAACATCCTCATCGTCACGATTAACAGGCTCATCCTGTGCTGGTGCATCAAACATATCTGCTCTAAACATCATCTCTTGACTAGCAGTACCCATCAACTCTTCATCCCTCCTTTCTTCTTCACCTATGGCTTCATCTTGAGCATGAGTCACAGACTCTTCAGAATGCTCAGTGATTATATCAGGAGACTCAGAATCATCAGCCATTTCTTCATTTACAGGTTGAACAACACCTTCTTCTTCAACAGATACATCTTCTTCATCAGTTGCAATATCAATCAGTTCTTGCATTTGTGCAGTGATGTCAGGACCTTGCTCTTCCCTTATTAAATGGAATATCTTTTGAACCATTTGAGGCATGGTCATTGCATCCAAAACAGCAGCTATCCGAGTATATTGTTCCCATTAAAGATGGTGAAGCACATGCAAGCTTAAGTACCTGATCTAGGGAACAATAATCCTTGTTGATTTCTTTGCTCTGCCAAGAGTGATTTTATCCACCATCTCTAAGAATATGACTTGAGCAAAGTCAATATTCCTCTCTGTGACTAAGGCATGCAGAACCATTAGTTCTGTTTGATTCATTTGATCAAAACTTCCAAATTTATGACCAAAGCACCGAGTGATTACACTGGCCAAATACTTCCATGGGTGTTCCAGCACAGACAACTTATACTGACCATGGGTAACAGCTTCATTGTAGCTAATCAAGGGTAAAACTTCCAAAATTTGATCCATTTGAGCAAATGGTTGATATCGGGCCAAGTTAGGCAGAGAGATGGCTTGTCAAACAGTGTTGACAGTAATGTTGATGTTGATGGTGCCATTGAGACAAGTGCAGGTGATTAGATCTTGATCATGATGGTACCTTGCAGTGTACCACATCTCACCAACAATGTTTGGAAAGATAAAGAAAGGATGAGAAGAGAGGCATGGAAACAGGGGATGAGCAGTTATGAATGCTACCATAGGTTCATATCCCTGGTTTTCCTTGTTCGAGGAAATGTCAGTGTTGATTAGAAAGTTGTTTGGAAGTGTTAGTGCATGAATGTAAATCCCTAGTTCTGGTCAATCAGATATGTAATTACTTACTTAGAATGATAATACAAATGAGTTTTGACTTATGGTTTACATGTTTATTCATTCTAAGTGTTTACTTATGTTTATTTTAAGCTTACAAGTATATAATCATGTGTTGATTTGTGTTTGGATGGTTAAGTATAAATCAAAGTCATCACGTGTGTGATGAAGCTCACTACGTACGTAGTGGTGCTCATTACGTGCGTAGTGAGGCTGGTTAATTAAAGTTAACTAATTATTATTACAAAAGGTCTAGTACGTACGTACTATATACAATACGTGCGCAGTGCGTTGCACCACGTGCGTAGTGAAAGTTAATTAAGGTAGAAACGTGTTTAACATAAATACCGCGTTTTCTGTTCATATAAATAGGGTTTAACCGTGTTTTATCGCGGGTAATCATCAATAATCAGTTCATTAGAGTTCTGGGCAGCCATAAAGCATTCTGTGTGAGTTCTTAGTGATTTTCTTAGCAATATTTGTGTGTTCTTCGTGATCTCTGTGTGCCGGACACCTAAGCAAATCTTGAATCCTTAGGAGGTTTGGGAAATAGATATTCCGCACTATTTCTCATCCTAGATCAGTCCTAGCATTAGGGTGTTAGTTTAGAACCCCACGGTCCAACAAAGTGGTATCAGAGTCTGTGTGAGTTCTTGGCTGCTAAACAGACTATAACCGCTTTAAGTAATCTGATAATGGACAATGAACAAGGTATCCACTTCGTGCGTACAAGTTCTTTCATCCATGTGTACCTGAGTCTGTGTGATAGTCTACTAGTCCTTTTCATTTCGTGCGTAGTACACTGCCACTACGTGCGTAATCGGGTCACTGAGTGCGTAATACCTGTTTTTTTGTTTTATCTTTTATTCAAAATGTCTGATATGAGTGCAGTGGCTGCTAAACAGACTATAACCGCTTTAAGTAATCTGATAATGGACAATGAACAAGGCGGTATTAATAAAGTACCTCGACTCTTAACCATGGAAGACTACCCATTCTGGAAACCACGTTTTGAGATTTTTATTGATGGGATTGATCCGCGATTGCACAGGGCTATATCTGCTGATTACTCTATTCCTAAGGGTGAAGGGAATATCGAAGTTCCTTATGACATGATGAGTGACGATCAGCGGAAAGCATATGATGCGGAAAAGAAAGCTTACTCTTACTTGATTCAAGCCATTCCTAATGAGATATTTCACGAGTTCAAAAGGTATAGAACATCTAATTCTTTGTGGAATGAACTGCAAAAGAGGAATGAATGAAATGCATCTTTAAAAGAGCTCAAAGCCTCACAACTGAGAAAAGAATTTGATCACTTCACAGCTTACATGAATGAAAAGCTTCCTGATCTGATTAACAGATACAACCATCTTCTTAGTGAGTTGGACAGTCTGGGTATGCAGGTTTCTGAAAGAGAACAAGTAGAGACTTTATCCAAAGCATCACCCAAGAGCTGGAGGCCATTTATAATGATTCTGAAGAATGGTGAAGGTTTTGAAGGCATGGATCTAAATGATTTTATAACTAAGCTGAAAGAGCATGAACAAGAGGAGCAAAATCTAGACAGATTGAGCAGTTATGTTCAAAATCCCTCTCTATACTGCTCTGGACCCATTGCTTCTCCAGCCACTTCATCAAATGCTCCATTGCAGACAGCTTTTACCTCTAATGTCTGTGCTTCAAACAAGTCTGCCCCTGAAACTTCAAATGGCCCAACATATTCTGCTCCTTCAAGCAAAAAGTCTGGGCCAGCGTTAAACACGGAACACTTCAAGCATGGTAGCACTGAAGAAGTAAAGGAGCATATGGGGATGCTTAGTGCTTTGGTCTCTTCCTGCGATGATCTGCTGAAGGGTAAAATTGGAAATGCTTACTTGACTCAGGAAGATTATGACCAGATAGATAATGATGAGATGGAAAGACAGGACATTCTATGGTCCTATGCTAATCTAGTAAGGAGAGCCAAAGCACTAGTGAAGAGAACCGGGATAGAGCTGACAACAACCAAAGATACCAAGTTGGGTTTTGATAAATCAGCTATTACGTGCTACAATTGTGGTGAAAATGGTCATTTTGCTAGAGAGTGTGACAAACCAAAGAACTCAGGACCTAAGTATCCTTTCCGTACATCTCAAAAGAAAGCAGAAACATCTCCTGAAAGTTCAACCAAGGCAATGGCGGTTGTTCAAAAAGATGAGGGAATTGACTGGTCTGTGCACTTTAAAGATGATGAATCTTTTGAAGTTGCAAAGACCAACTTGGCTAGTGTTCAGGAGCTAAACGATGAGTAACAATCGGAAACAGATAGTGTGCAAGAAGCTGATGATGATTTTTTTGCCAGTAATGAAGAATCCGTAATGACTATTGATTAGCACAATGACAAACCAGCCACGGTGCCAGCTGCCGGACCAACGCCAGTGACTGTACAATCTCAATCAGAAGATCCTAAGGCGTGCATGACTAGACAAGCTGACTTAAAGGTAAGTAACATTTTTGGACTTCCCTGTGCGTCGTCCAATGAATATGTACAAAACATAGTATTCCTAAAATCTCAAGTTGCTGAGCTTACCTCTAAACTGCATGAGAACATGATTATTAAAGAAAGAGAAAAGACTTTAAAAGACAAAATTGAAAGTCAAAATAGACAGATTAGAGAACTAGAGGTAGCTCTGTTAAATAAACAGGATGCTATAGTTTTTTACATCAATCAAATAGATACTCTAAAACGGGATCTTGCTAGCTCTAAGGTAGATTATGAAACTCTAAATCAGAAACTTAAAAGTTATTTAACTACTTCTTACCTATTTGAGCACATAATCGATCGAAGACCTCAAGCTTCCGATTTAGAAAAGGACAAAAAGCAGTATACCAAATGTCCACCACCAGTGCTAAAGCAACTGGTGAAAACAGATGTCTTCTCTGAAGCTGACCAACTTCCTCCTAAGGTTGATGAACCTTCTGCTTCAACTTCAAAACCTGATTTAAAAAAGAAGGGAGTAGTTGGTGAGCCTCAGATGAAAGAGGACAAACTAGAAGAATTGCCTGAACCTGGAATGAGAAAACTTTTAGGCAATTCCACTGGACAAGGCACTTTAATGCAAAATGTTCAAGCAGCACTCAGAACAATAGGGAAGGAGAGTGCAAAGTCTCCTGCAACCCGTCCTTATGAGGAAGTTAAAATCCTACCCAAACAACGTGGTCTAGGAGTTGAGGCAAAATGTCCGGTTGATCAGAGAGTGCCACATAATCCTGCAAAACACCAGTCAAACAGGATTTGCTATGTTTGTAGGAGACCTGGTCACCTCAGTTATTAGTGTGATCAGCAACAGCAGAGCTGCAATGGGAAATTTGATTCTTTTTCTGAAAATTTTCAAAGGAACAAAATGTTTAATCAAAATAATCAAAGATCAACTCAACCCATTCAGATCAAGAGGACTGTTGGGGAAACATTTGTTAAACCTAAAGGTCCCAAGGTCTGTCAAAAAGGGAAGGAACCACTTCATAAGGAGATTAATGCTTCTAGTGTTTATCACAAGGCTTCTCCCCGTCAAGACTTAAAATGGACCAATAAACCCGAATCTAAAATGTCAAATAGTTCAGATACCAATGCAGACTCCGAAGCTACTGGTATTTGGATTAACATGCCAATTGTTGGAGAAAATGGGAAACCCATGACCATTCGGGCTTGGGTTCCTAATGCTAACTAACTTTTTACTCTTTGTACAGGGTGCCCGCCACTATAACATGTGGATTGTAGACAGTGGAGCATCTAGGCACATGATAGGCAATCTGAGCCTACCTTCAAATGTCAGAAAAATAAAAGGAGGGTATGTCAGTTTCGCATGTGATAAAGGAGGTCACATCACGGCTCAAGGTTTCTTGTCTAATGGGAGAGTGAGCTTTGACAGAGTCAACTATGTCGAGCAGCTAGCAAACAACTTGCTGTCAGTTTCTCAAATTTGTGATAAGGAGTGTAAGGTGATGTTTGAGGACAAAAAATGCTATATTCTGAAGAAGGAATTTCAGATTCCTGAAGATATGATTTTAATGTCAACTCCAAGACATAATGATCTATATGTCCTGGACATGTCAAAGGCTTCGGTAAAAGAGGTTGAGCACCAGTGTTTTTTATCAAAAGCAACTGAGAAGGAATCCATGTTATGGCACAAGCGAATGTGCCATTTGAGTTTGAGAAAAATGAATCATCTGATTCATCATGATCTTGTTAAGGGAGTAAACTTGAAAAGCTTCCATTTACCAGACAAATGTATTTCATGTAAAATGGGAAAGCAGACGAAGAAACCCTACAAGCTGAAAAAGTACAACTCCATCTCAATTCCGCTTGAACTACTTCACATGGATTTATTTGGTCCTGTGAAGTACAAGAGCATCCATGGAGATAGGTACTGTCTGGTGGTAACAGACGATTACTCAAGATTTTCCTGGGTTTTCTTTTTAAAGGAGAAGTCTGAGACCTTTGAGACATTAGAGATAATGATCAACAAGTTAGAGACTATCTACAAACTGAAGATCCGGAAACTTAGATCAGATAATGGAACAGAGTTCAAGAATCAGAAGATGGAGAAGCTATGTAATGAGAAGGGTATCCAGCATCAATTCAGCGCAACATACACTCCTCAAATGAATGGAGTTGCTGAGAGAAAGAATTGGACCTTAATAGAGGCAGCACGCACCATGCTTGCAGACTCTGCTTTGCCCGTAAGGTTTTGGAACGAAGCAGTTGCTAATGCCAGTTACACACTTAACCGGGTCTTAGTGGTCAAACGATTGGGAAAGACATGTTATGAACTGCTGAACAACCGGAAACCTAATATAAGTCATTTTGAGCCTTTTGGTGCTCCCTGCACAATGTTAAAAAGAGAAGCCGAAGGTAAATTCAGTTCAAAGGTAGAGAAGGGACATTTATTGAAGTACAGTGTTCCAAATAAACATGTCTTCAACTTAACAACTCACTGTGTGGAAGAATGGTTTGAGGTGGATGTACAAAGGAATACCTTGGCACCTACAAAAACTGGTGATGCTTGGTTATTTGATTATGATAACCTATTTGACTCGTTTAATCTGCCACCAGTAGCTTTAGAGGATGATATAGCAACTTAGATGTTGTATGACCTGCAGAACTCCTCTGAGGGCACCACACCAAATCTGCCTTCTAGTACTCACATGTCAACGCATAGTGATGCTGAATCAGAATCTGAAGATGAGCCACATACCCCACCGGACAAGGGTTCACAGGGTGTTGACAGTTCCTCAAATAACCACACTAAAACATTTGAAGAGACACCCGTGGTTACAAATTTGGACACTAATGTTGAGGCTTAGTTGCAGAGATCTAGCAGAATTGATAGAAACCACCCTCCTGAACAAATTATTGGTGATCCTAATTCTCATGTTCAAACCAGGAGACAGGTGGCAAAGCTATTAGGATCTCACTCTCAAGAGTCCCCTGGACTGAAACAGGTGGAAGACTTTTCAGATCTGGGAGCTAATTTGGTCAAGTCTGTGGATTTTGCACAATGTCTATGTTCCGGATTTCTATCACAGATTGAACTAAAAGATCATATTGAGGAGCTCAAAGACGATTCTTGGATTAATGCAATGCAAGAAGAGCTACTTCAATTCAAGAAGTTGAATGTTTGGCGCTTAGTTAACAGACCAAAGGGTGCCAAGTCATTTGGCTGCAGATGGGTTCTGAAATGCAAACGGGATGATCAGGGAGTGATTGTCAGGAACAAGGCAAGGCTAGTAGTTCAGGGTTTCAGAAAAATTCCTGACATAGACTACACAGATGTGTTTGCTCCAGTCGCTCGGTTGAAAGCTATACGACTATTTCTAGCTTTTGCTTCGCACAAACGCTTTAAAGTCTATCAAATGGATGTTACAAGTGCGTTCCTGTACGGGGAAATTCAGAAAACAGTGTATGTCAATCAACCTCCGGGGTTTGTGGACCCTCTTCATCCAGACAAAGTGTACTTACTGAATAAGGCTTTATATGGTCTACATCAAGCACTGCCAGCATGGTACGAGACCCTCTTTCTATATCTGACTAACAATGGGTACAGGAGAGGGACCATTGACAAAACACTTTTCATCAAGGGTGAAGATAAAGACTTGCGATTGGTTAAGGTATACGTGGATGATATCATTTTCGGTTCTCCAAATCCAATTCTGTGTGAAGAATTTGCAAGGATTATGAAAGAAAAGTTTGAAATGAGTTCAATGGGAGAGATGAAGTTTTTCTTAGGACTTCAAGTGGAGCAGACAGAGACAGGGATTTTTCTACATCAGACTAAATATGTTGCTGACATTATAGCACGATTTGAAATGTCTACTGAGAAGACTGCTGCAACACCTCTTCTAGTAAATCACGGTATCTCTCCAGACACTGAGGGGGAGTTGGTGAATGAATCTCTTTACCGAACTATAATTGGATCACTGATGTACCTCACAGCATCCAGACCAGATATCATGTTCGCCACATGCCTGATGGCAAGATATCAATCCAAGCCTAATATCAAGCATCTGATGATTGTAAAGAGGATTTTCCGTTATTTGAAGAATGCTCCTAACCTAGGATTATGGTATCCTTGTGATGATAATTTTGCTTTGAAGGCCTATAGTGATTCAGACTATGGTGGTTGCAAAAAGGATCACAAATCTACTTCTGGGGGTTGTCAGTTTCTTGGATCGCGTCTTGTCACGTGGCAGTGTAAAAAGCAGACTGCGGTTGCTCTCTCTACGTGTGAAGCTGAATATATTTCAGCGGCAAGTTGCTGTTCTCAGGTCATCTGGATTCAACAACAGCTACGGGACTATGGTTTGAAACTTTCTACTACTCTTATTTATGTCGATAATACTGCTGCCATAGCTATCACTAAAAATCCAGTACAACATTCCAAGACCAAGCATATTGGTATCAAATACCATTTTATACGGGACTGCTGGGAAAATAAATTAATTGACGTATTGTCTATTCAAACTGAATTCCAAAAGGCAGACCTGTATACAAAGGCATTTGATAAACCCAGGATTTTGTTCTTAGTGATTGAAAACGGGATGAAAACCAAGTGTGAGGTCGTCTCTGATGATGCAACTTAATGCACCTCTCGTCTATGTGCCTGTGTCTATTTTCTGTGTGTTTATTTTCTGTGTCTGTGTGTATCCGTTCTTGGTATATTTTTTAGTATTTTAGGGGGAGATAAGTGCAACATAGAAATTTCAAAAAAAAAAAAAATAGAAAATACAAAAAAAATCAGAAAATCATAGAAAATAACGAGAAGTTGATCCAACGCAGTTGGAAAATGATGGTACACTGGCTTTCAATACAAAGTATGTCTAGTAAAATTAGGACTGAAGGCATGTACATATTCTTGAGAAAACTGTCTGAAAATTTGAGTCAAATCAGATAAGAAACAGATGGCGTGTAAGACATATGATGAGATTTTAGGCTGATAAGTGGTTATGCATGTGGAAATCCATCAAAGATTCAAACTATCGAGACATTCCAAGTCTACAAGTCAATAACAGTTGAGACTAACTTAGTCTGGTGCACACACCTACTACCATGCCAAATGTGTTAGATAACAATGAGCAAAATGTAAAAAGAGGGTGAAAAATTGACCCCAATCTGAGATGTCAAAAGAAATAGATACATTGATCTATTGGTGTTGAATTGTCAATGAGCATAAAATGCAGTGACTAAAGCTCAACAGAAATTATCAAAAGAGGTGAAAAATTGACCTCAATTGTCAAAGAGCATAAAATGCAGTGACAAAAGCTCAACAGAAATTATCAAAAGAGGTGAAAAATTGACCTCCATGTCAAAGAGCATAAAATGCGTTGACAAAATGACAAAGCACATAAGCATGGTGGTTGGGTACTCAAATTGTGCAACCTACTGAGTGAGTCAAAACACTGTGAGATTTTAAAAGAGATAGTCTTAACCATGTACTCAGTTCTGGATAATCAGAAAATGTTGAAACTAAATCTGTCATTATCTGAGGAAAGTTAGATTGACAGACAAAAATTGAGGGAGTGTGTTTCTGCCTAAGGTTATGAAATGAATGATAACTAAGTATAGATATGCTGGTACTGATTCCATTTTGGAACCTTCTCACAAAAAGATTTAATTTCAGTAATTTAATTTTTGCTAGGTTACTTTTCAGTTATTTTCATTTCTGTGTTTTAGTTTTAGAGTTTAATTTGTTGCATTTAGATCTCCCTGAAATTAGTTTTTGAATAGTCTGCTTTCTGTTTCTTTTATTCAGAAAAATACAAAAAGATTTTTGGTGTGTTCTAATTTCTTTTGGTGTGTTTTATTTTATAAGGTTCTTGTTGTTTTGATGTGCTTAAATGTTTATTAGTTGCCTTGAAGTTACTGATCTTTTATTGCTGAATGCAGTACGAAAAGTAACAAGTTTCACATATGAGGATTTCATCGCGTGCGTAATGGAGCCACTACACACGGTTTACAGCTCACCACGTGCGTAGTGCAGGTAAGGTCATAACGAAAGGAATCCATATACCTAAAATTACCGCACACGCAGTGAATCCACTACGCACACACGTAGTGAAGTTTAGTCGGATTAAATATTGATATCATTCACTACGCACCAAAATGTATCACACCACGTACGTAGTATAGTGGATATAAAAGACAGGTACGTGTGTCCGTAGCCATTACGCATATAGAACATTCAAACGCACTGTTGCTTTTCTCTCGATCTCGTTTTTTGAATCTGTGTGTTAGGAGTGATTTTGCCTTCATATTCGTGTTCGGTTTTCACTCACGATCTTAGTGGTTTGATTTTTAACCATTTTCATCCATTAAATAGGGAGATATGATCGATTTTTGCTCCCGAAGAACCTCGAAATGTAAAATGGGATAAATTGGGGATTTTGTGTGTACGTTTGAATGATTTGAACCGAAAAGAGTGTTTGTTAGCCTTCATCGATGTTGAATACATGTTTAATTAGATCAAAACATCAAAGGATAAAGAAAATCAAAATTTGATTTGTTCGTGACTTGAATGTTATCCGCACGTAGTGAATGTCACTACGTGCGTAGTGAAGCCTGTTCTTCATGTTGACGATGAGTCCTACCCGTGCGTAGTGAACATGCATCACGCACGTACCTAAGTGTAATACGTGTGTGGTGCAATTGATTTCATTTAAATCATATGGTTTAATTCGTTTTGTCACTACGTGCGAGGCAGGATCACTCCGTGCGTACTGGGTCTCAGTCCGCACGAAGTGTATATTTGGAATGAACTTTTGATTTTATCTTTTGATTTTATTTTTTGCAAGTTTGTTCGATTTTCGCATGTTTTTGGATATATGTTACTAATGTGTTACATATATATTCTACAGATTCTAAAAAAGTCAACATCCCAAACTCAACCCGAGGGAACTACAGCTGCTGCAATGGAGACTGCATCTGGCAGTCAAGTTCAAAAGGAGCTTATGTGTGTTGACATCCATAACATCTGAGCATATCTAGAGAAAGGAAAGTTGACAAGAGACTGTGATGGGATGATCGATTATCTGAAAAGATTAAGAATTCATAAGGCAATCTCTGCTAGATGCTCAGCGTATTTGTCACATCAACGAGCCTTCTGGAAAAGAGCTGTGTATGATTTTGAAACTAATGTAATCAAGGCTGTGATTAACAAACAAGATGTTTTTGTGTCTGAAGCTGTATTAAATGAGCTGTTATGTTTTGGGGATGCACCTGGAGATCCCATTCTGCTAAGTAGCTGTCGAGTAAAAGGATGTCTCTTGCGATGCGGATACAATGGAAAGGAGGAAGTTGACACCATAAAGAAAACCTTGTTCTACCCACCCTACAGATACTTGATGCATATTATTTCTCATTGTCTGGGATCGAGGAGGTCGGGCCATGATCAGATCAACACAACCTTTTCCTATATGTTTGTATCTTTGGTCCTGAATGTGCCATTCAATATCTCAAAGATTATCTTCAAAGCAATAAAAGGAAACATGTCAAAGGGTAAGGACCAGTTCCTGCTATACCCTAGATTTCTACAGATGGTGATTGATAGTCAGTTGACGAACTTGGTGAAGGAGGATGGTGATAAAATGCAGCTGAAACACATGAGTGCATCGACCGTTGGTCAGATGAGTAGGTACATTGGTGAGCATCCACCAAAAAGGAAGTTGATCTATCACCTTGCCAATCCCGAGTACAAAGCTCTAGTGAAGAAGCACTTATGGAGAAATACAGATTCAAATTCTGGGGTGGAAAACATGCAAATCGTTTCAGATGACGAAGAGGAGGTTGAAAGTGCTGAATTCGATCCCACCCAGGGAGAAAACATACCAGGAAATCTTGGGAATGTGCTATATGATGATATCTTGGAGAGTGAGGATATCTTAGCTGAGGAAACTTTGCAAAGGAGAGTAGGAGAGGATAGAGGGAAAGAGGTTACTGAGGAACCTCAAAGAAAGAAGAGGAAAGTATTCAACTATAAGCCCCTTATCCAACCAACAACACAAGCAGCTCCAACTTCTGGCTCGTCTACACCAGCAACAACGACAACTCTAGCAGGTTCTCAACTGCCTCCAGTCTCGGCCACTCAGGAGTTACAGTTGGTCACACGACATGTGATGACATTATTGGCTAAGGAAACTGAAAGAGAGGCGAGAGAAAAGCAGAAGGATGAAGAGCTTGAAAAGATGAAGAGATTATTAGATGAGTCTGCAAGGAGAGATGCTAAAAGAGAACAACTGCTGAAACAGCTGCAGTTGGAAAATGAAGCTAACAAAAAGGTAATCTTGGAGCTAAAAGAAGAAAATCAATCAATGCGAACAACGGTTCTCGAGCACAGCAAGAAGATAGAACAACTGGAAGATGATGTGTTGCTAAAGCTGAAAGGAACTGCTGAGGAAGACACATATGTTCTTTCAGATGAGGAAGAAGGTTGATTCTAGATTTCAAATGTTTACCTTTGTTTTCTTTGATGTAATTTGGTTGATAATAAATCCTATGTACTGAAACATTTAAGTTATAAATGAAAAAGATGTTTTGTGTTTACTGACAAAAACATTATCTGGTTTGATTTTCTGTGTGAATATCTATATGTTGCTTAGCCATTAAAAGCTGAGATCCCTCAATCTTCAAGACTACTGAGTATTCAAGGTCAGATTGTATCTCAAGAGGATTATGATGCTGAGGAAGGAGAAATTCTTCCATTTTTGTCTAGAGAACAAATTGCTGAACTCTTGCAAATTCCAATCGAAAATGTAATCATAGATGAGGTTGATTAAAGTTTTATGCCTCCATCGAAAGCTGAGCAAGAACCAGTTTTTGATACTGATGAGGTAGAGATTGAAGATGAGACTGAGAAACATTACCCAAGCCAACAGAAAGACGATGACTTGCCTGATCTTGCTGATCTATTCAAAAATGCTAATGCTGATGAAATCAACAAAAGAGCTGAAGCCAGAGAACAAGCAAATGTTGATTTTGATTTAGATAAATATCTGGGTGATAGGAAGTCCAAGCAAGAAGAAAGAGAAGTAAGAAGAAAGAAATATCAAAGATACCTGGAACGTCAGGCAAGTAAAGAAAAGAAATTTGAAAGTTCACCCGAGTACACAAAGTTTTATCAGACTCTGGGTAAGAAGACTGATGGTGAAATCGTTGCTTGGTGCTATGTTCCTGAATTCAACGTTTATTCTATTAAAAGAGAAAGGGGAGTTGAGTATTTTCAGCAAGCAAATGATATACAGACGTTGCCATTCTATAACATCAGACAACTTGCACGTCTGCCGCTTTTGGATTGTAGAGGTCAAGGAATGGCTGAATGGTTTGAAACATTGGTAAAACGTGAGGTTCGTTATGGATGGAAAAACTTAAAGCCGTATGTGCCTAGTGTCAAGAGTCATCCGACTAAGATTGATCCATTGACTGGCAGGAAGCTTAAAGTTTTGAAATGTAAAGCCCCACTGTGCATGAAAGAGAATCCATTGAGAAAGTTGCCTACTGGGTTGAGTGCAAGATTTCAATGGTGGTATTTCAATGAAGTTACAACCGAAGTAGTTGTTGTGTTGCGAGATGATCATGCTGGTGGTGATACGATAAAGCTTTTTGATCCTATGTGGATAAAGAATTTTGGAAAGGACGACATAACCGTATTGTACTACAATCCGATTCTGTACAAGGATAAGTATATGGATCTGGCATTGCAGTTTCAGAAGGTTGTTTGTGTTTGTTTTGCTTTTGACATCTATGCTGGATCTCATGAAGTCAAGTCTACAACATTATGAAAGCTAGATTGTCATTTTGTTTTGCTTAGTGCATTTTATTGACATAACTAGGTCTTAGGGGGAGTTTGTTAGTGCATGAATGTAAATCCCTAGTTCTGGTCAATCAGATATGTAATTACTTACTTAGAATGATAATACAAATGAGTTTTGACTTATGGTTTACATGTTTATTCATTCTAAGTCTTAGCTGAGGGTTGACAGCTGACAGAATACCACTAGCTGATTCACCATTAATAAGACATGAAGAAGCTTAGATAAGTACTTCATTTCACACACAAATGAAATTATTCTCTCATACTAAATTAACTACCTAAGAAAGGAATATGTTACAAATTTAACATGCCAAGTTTGGATATTAGGAAGTTGAACCGAGACTCATCCAAAGGTTTTGTAAGAAGATCAACTAATTGAACATCAGTACTTATATTGTGCATTAAAACTTTCTTTTGCTGCACATTATCTCAAAGAAAATGATGTCTGATTTCAATATGTTTGGTCTTAGAATGTAAAACAGGATTGTTAGATATAGAAATGGCACTAGTGTTGTCACACACGATTTGAGAGTTTTCAAACTGTATGTCATAATCAAGTAGTTGGTTCTGCAGCCATATCATTTGAGCAAAGAAGCTTTCAGTAGCAATGTATTCTGCCTCAGCTGTTGAAGTTGAAACAGAGTTCTGTTTCTTGCTTGACCAGATGACTAACCTTCCACCTAACAGTTGAAAACCACCAGATGTACTCTTTATGTCTAGTGTGAAACCTGCAAAATCAGAATCAGTGTATCCAACTACCTCAAAATCACAGTCTTTGGGGTACCAAAGACCTAGATTAGGAGTTCCTTTGAGATACCTGAAAATCCTTTTAACAGCAGTTAAGTGAGATTCTTTGGGATCTGCTTGGTATCTAGCACAGAGACATGTTGAAAACATTATATCGGGTCTTCTAGCAGTGAGGTATAAAAGTGACCCTATCATGCCTCTATAAGCTGTAATGTTCACTAATTTACCATGAGTGTCCTTTCCAAGCTTTAAGGCAGTGGACATGGGTGTTTTCATTGAAGAACAATTTTCAAACTCAAATTTCTTAAGTAAGTCATTTACATACTTTGTTTGATGAATGCAAATTCCATCAACCTCTTGTCTAATTTGAAGTCCAAGAAAATAGTTTAGTTCACCCATGATGCTCATCTGATAATTATCAGACACGAGTTTAGAAAACTTTTTACAAAGATCCAAATTTGTATACCCAAATATTATATCATCTACATATATCTGTACAAGTATTACATCACCCTTGAATTTTCTCATAAACAAAGTGCCATCTATGCTTCCTCTTATAAAGCCTTAGGTGGTTAGAAAAGAAGAGAGGGTATCATACCAGGCCCTTGGATCTTGCTTTAGACCATACAAAGCTTTGTTTAAGAAGTATACATGGTTTGGCTTGCTTGCATCCTCAAAACCTGGAGGTTGTTTGACATATACCTTTTCCTTCAATTCTCCATTGAGGAAAGCACTCTTAACATCCATTTGAAACACTTTGAAGTCTTTAAAGGCAGCATAGGCTAGAAATAGTCTCATAGCTTCAAGTCTTGCAACAGGGGCAAAGGTTTCGTCAAAATCAATACCTTCTTCTTGTTTATCCATTTTATTTCTGAACACCCACTTAGTACCAATGATGGTTTTGTCCTTTGGTTTTGGTACTAAAGTCCATACATTGTTCCTTGTGAATTCTGCCAATTCATCTTGCATTGCATTAATCCAGTGATGATCATTTAGAGCTTTATCCACCTTCTTTGGTTCAATCATAGAAACAAAACCTGTGTATAAACAGAAATTACAAGCTTTTGATCTTGTTAGTACAGGTGCTTCTATGTTACCTATGACCTGATCTTTAGGATGATCCTTGTGGTCCTTATAGGCATTTTAGATTCTGGGAGAGTTTGGATTATTTTGGATTGTGGGAGTTAAAATTCTTTGATTTGGATCACCTAATGAGACTTCTGGTTGATCAGCTGATAGAATTTCAGGAATGTTATCTGTTGCAACTTCTACTGATGAGGGAATGTTTGATATGGAATTAGAGTCCATTGATGTTGAATTATGATTCTCATCATTAAGTAAAAGTGTGGGTTGGTTTAAGATAGGATGTGCATTGGTTTGATGTATATTTTGAACAGTTTCATCTAAATCCTCTACATCAGCTGTTGGGAGTGGATCGGCTGATACTGGAATGTTGTCTTCAGTATGTAGTAGATCATTAAATTGCTCACCTGTAGATGGATTAGTAGAATAGGAAGCAACAAAGTCATTTTCATTAAAACTTACATTGATTGATTCTTCCATGACCTTTGTTCTGAGGTTGTAGATTCTGTAAGCTTTGGAGATAACAGAATATCCAACAAAAACACCTTCATCAGCTTTTGGTGCAAACTTCTGCAATTGATCTCTCTGGTTCAGAATGAAACACTGACACCCAAAGATATACAGAAAGCTGATGTTGGGCTTCCTTCCCTTGAGTACTTCATAAGGAGTCTTGTTGTGTTTCTTGATGACTAGGAATCTATTCTGAGTGAAACATGCACAGCTGACAGCTTCAGCCCAAAGATTGAATCCTAACCCACTCTCACACAACATGGTTCTTGCAGCTTATATCAATGTTCTGTTTCTTTTTTCAGCTACACCATTTCGTTGTGGAGTCCTTGGGGCAGAGATGTTTTGAGATATGCCTTTATCATCACAGAAACCTTTTAGAGTTTGATTCCTAAACTCAGTTCCATGATCACTTCTGAGCATCCTTACCAGATTTCCATTTAGCACGTCCATCTTCTTAATGAAGCTTATTATTTCTTTAGCAGCCTCACTATTTGCTTTTAGGAAGATGACCCAAGTGTATCTTGAGAATTCATCAACCATCACCAATTCATACTTACTTCCACCAATACTAGCATTAGCAATAGGACTGAATAGATACATGTGCAACATATAGAAAGGTTCAGTAATGGAGAAGGCTTGCTTAGATGGAAAAGAAGTCTTGTGTTGCTTTCCCTTCTCACAGGCAGAACAAGGTTTAGGCTTAACATAATCAGTGAAGGGAGTCCTGACACTAGTTCACCCTTGCCCAGCTTGTTTATATTTTTGAAGTTTAAGTGAGAAAGCCTTTTGTGCCATAACCAGTTTGTGTTAGTTACAAATTTTGTATACAAATAGCTTAACTTGGATGGATCACTATAGGACATATCAAGAGTATATACATCCTTGGTTCTCTTTGCACAAATTATTGTTTTACCTTCTTTATCTAAAATGAAACCACCTGTCTTTGTAAAGAGGACTTTATGATCACCATCACATAACTGACTTATGCTGATGAGATTGTACTTAAGCCCTTTAACATATGTTACTTTGGACAAGGTTAAGTTCCCATTATGAAGTTCTCCGTAGCCTTTTCTTTGCCAACAATTGTTATCACCAAAGGTCACCCTTGGACCCTTTTCCTTCTTATAATTACTAAGCAAAGCTTTACAACCTGTCATGGTTCTTGAACATCCACTGTCAAGGTACCATGTGTTTAGACCCTGCATAGATAAGATTGAAAGAAGGTTAGTGATACTTGGGCATCCACTGTTAAGTGGATCCCTGTGGATTGCACCTAGCCATCCACTTCATATTAGGTTGTTTATGAATAAGAGGAACAACTGTGTTATCAAAATCTGTCCGCTGTCTTGAGTTACCTTCAGGAGAACAATCACTTGCCTTTTACCCTTTGCTCCCACATTTATAACATTTGTGACTTTTGGAGCTTTTGACATGTTTCAGTGATTGCCCAGGAGATGTCTTAACCATCTTCTGATGACTATGGGTCATCTGCTGACAGATTTCACCATTCAGCTGTTGTAGCTGATTCTATAAACTAATTAGGTCTTTGTTCACAGACACCTTAAATTGATCCTTAGGTAAAAGGAGTTTTTGATCAACCTTAGATGTGGCAGACTTAGACTTCATGTGAACATTTAGTCCTTTTCTCTTGGTTTCTTTTATTGAAAGAGTTTGAAGTGATACTGGATTAGCTAAAAAATTTATAGAGGATTTTTGATCAGCTGACAGGGTATCAGCTGAGTAACTATCATCTGTTCTCTGATCAGCTGATTGAGGATCATTAGCTAATGAAATGCCAGTCAGCTGAGCACTTATATTTATTGTATCAGCTTTCAAGGCTTGACAACATAATGTCTCTTTGGTATCAACAAATGATTCCATTCTTTTACTGGTTTCCTTTACAATTAAATTATCAGTACTTTTGCTTTCTGTCAAAACATTAGAACTTCAACCAACTTTTGAAGTGGTTGAGTCTTTCAGCTGAGTACTTTTTCTTTTGATAAATCTGTTAGTGATAATACTTTTTTCTTTTACAATCTTTTAAAAAGTAAGAGGTAAAATATCAGTCTTTTCTAAGATATTTATGTCCTTGCTAAAATCAACACAATTAGCAGCTTGGAAGTAATTTCCACCAATAATAGCTTAAACTTGTTTTGGAATCTGCTCATTGACACACTGAGTGGTCTTAGCAGCAGAAACACACCAGTATTTAACTACTTTTTAAAGGTTATTAAACTTCGTGGTTGCTTCATTGTTTTCTTTTACCAAGATCTGATTAAGTATCTTTTGATTAGCTAAATTATCTTCCAATTTTGTCATTTGTTTCAGTTTCTCATCTTTAAGACTTAACTTCTCTTTTAGTGATTCTATTTTTAATTTTAGCTCCATTTCTCTTTGAATATTTGACTGAAACTTAACACACAGATAATCAAACATAGTGTTCTTTTCATTATCTTCATAATTAATAAATTTTCTAACCTGATACATAGAAGAAGGATCCCAGTCAGGAGAAGTGCAAGCTTTGGCAGGTTTCTTCATGTCTTCATCAAAGGAACTTGTACTCCCTGTGTTGGCTATCAAGCCGAGCTGAGCAGAGAGGACCTCATCTTCATCACTTAAGAGATCTTCCTCATCCCAATCTTCTTCTTCAGCCACCAACACCTTGTTCTGAGCTTTCATCTTTTTCTTGTCAAGGACAGCAGCAAGAAGCTTCTTATACTTAGCTTCATAATCAATTTTGATGTCTGAGCTTGAGGAACCCTTGAAGCCTGTGCTTCCTCTGGACTTACATTCACTGGCATAGTGACCAGCCTTGCCACAGGAGAAACAACCTTGAGAAGCCTTTGATTTAACCTTGACTTTTTCTCCTTTGAAGGGTTTCTTTTCAAACCTCTTGACACCCTTTCTTTTCAAGAAAGGCTTGAACCTTTTTACTAACATGGTAGCCTATTCAACATCAGCTTCAATGCTATCCATGTTCTCCAAATCTTCATCCCATTCAGCCACTTGCTCTTCATTAGAAGACTCCTCCTCTTCCTCTTCACTGGACTCATCCACCACTACAGCAAAGCTTCTTGATCTATTATCCTTGGACACAAGAGCTGTACTAGGAGCCTTAGCAACTTCCTTCATCTCTTTGGTAGAAATTTTCCTTTGCTTCACTGATTGTTCATGATTCTTAAGATTTCCATACAGACCAACCAGTTAAAGACCATTTATTTTCTCACCATGTCTTAGCACAGTGATAAAATGATCCCAAGATTCTGGGAGAGAGTCCAGAAATTTAGTAACAAGTTCCTTGTTGCTCTTGGGAACATCTGCCCTACATAGATCATTAATAAGGCAATTGAACCTGGTGTAGGTTTGAGTGAGACTTTCACATTTATGAGCAAAGAAGAGCTCATATTCTCTAACCAAAAGAGTTTTCTTGAACTTCCTCTGTACCTTCATAAGCAACAGTGAGAGTGTCTAGCATCTCTTTTGCGGATTTGCAGTTTAGTACTTGATGATAGACATCATTTGGTAGTCCAGAGACTAAGGTTCTTCTTGCTTAAACATCAAGATTAACATGCCTTTTGTCTTAATCATACCACTTATTTATAGGCTTTATGATCAGTCTATCAACAGCAGGAACTTCGTCAGTTGCTTCAGTAACTTGAATTGTTGAGGAAGGAACATAAGGACCTTCAGTAATTGTCTTGAGCATCACATCATCTAGGCTTGACATATAAAGAAGAACTCTACTCTTCCAGAGAGAAAAGTTTTCTCCATCAAACATTGGACACCTTGTGAGTGAACCATTGTTTGAAGAACCGTTAGAAGCAGCAACGAGAGTGGCCATTTTGTAATGTGGGTTAGAAGCAGTTGAAGAGTAAGCAAAAAAGATCTTAGATATGAGTTATCTAGCCTGCTCTGATACCAGTTGTTGGTCCCGAATGGATACTACAACAACAAATGTTTGTAGAAGGGGGGGGGGTTGAATACAAACTTTAGCAAATTAAAATTTAAGAGACACATGGTTTACTTTTATATAATTCTTATTGATGTGAATCAAGAATTACATGAACTAGATGCGGAAAATCTAAGTTCAATAAAAGGTGGCAACTAAATATGTCTAACACATAGACTAAGCTAATCTTAAACAACTTATGTCTAAGATGTTCAACACATGAACAAGTTTGTTATATTGAAAGTAAAATGCTAACCCTTCTAATTCTCAACAGATGAGATTTCAGTATTTAACTATCTATTCGCATACTTAGCATGTTTCCACGCATGAGTATATATAAGCAAGGGTCTCCTGGTTGATGAAGAGGAGAAGGAGACAAAGGTACTTAGTTTAATAATATTATAATAGATAAAGTTAGTGGGTGAAATATAAGTTAACTTTATACACAAAGTGTGTAAAGTGAACATACCTTTCAATAAGGAGTTTACCCACTATATATTATTATAATATTAAAGAACTACCTTTATGTCTTGGGAAAGTAAACTTCTCCTTCCATGCTTGTGCTTTAATCAACACCATGCTTTTAGAAGACTTGACTTAACCAATCATAGAGTTGCTAGCCACACTTAGTTATTGAAGCATTTCTTCGAGATCTTCTCTTCTAAAGTAGCTTTCTCCTTTTCCAGAGGATAAAGATCTATCCTTTTTGTTTCTTTGCAGATCCAAAAAGTGCTATGTACTTTTACAACGAGAGATCTAAGGCATAATAGAACAACACATGTTCTGCCTTTGACTTAAGAAAATATTACACCGAAAAACTATTAGCTGATTAAAGACTCAGTTAATAGACACTGAACAGCTAACATAATTTTGCTCAGCTAAGGACGATTGTAAAAGGCTCAGCTAATTAGATCTACTCAGCGGATCAAACTGATCAGCTAATCAATACAATCAGGGTACACCTAATAAACTAATCAAAACAAACTATCAGCTGATCCCAAGGGCTCAGCTAACCATTTGAGTATGATCAGCTTATTGAGACAAGAATGAATAAGTGTAGAATACCTTATCTGATATGTAGGAGGCATCAGCTGACCAATGAGATACTGTCAGCTGATCCTTGACTGCTCAGCTGATCTTTTAGGAACCCTCACCTAATGGTTTGCACCATCAGCTGATGCGTTGTAGATGTATAACTGATGCTTCTTGACTTGTCTTTTCTTCTTAGCTGATCTTTCTGAAGTTGGTCCTTTGGCTGATACTCAGTGTTCAGCTAGCACTATGATTCGTCAGCTGACATTTCTTACTTAGAAATTACTTAAGTCTAATATAAAAAACAACACATGTTTTTCATTTATCTAAGTCCAAACTTGAATATGTGTTTTTGTTAACATCAAATCCTATTTTAATTAATAGATAGGTTTGATTTAGGTTTCATATTGCTATCTCCCCAACATGATTTGGTTCATCATAGACCGAACCATGTCAAGCAAGGTTCTATTCCTCCTTTCTGACACACCATTCCACTGTGGTGTATACGGAGGTGCAAGTTCTGAAACAATTCCACACTCCTTTTAATGATCATCAAACTCCTGACTCAAATATTCACCACCTTGGTCGGACCGAAGTAGCTTTATCTTCTTGTCTAACTTGTTTTGTACTTCATTCTAAAATTGTTTGAAGAAATCAAAACTTTCATACTTGTGTATCATAAGATACACATAACCATACCTACTGAAGTCATGAATAAAGGTAATGAAGTACCGGTATCTACCTTCTGGATTCCTGACTGAAAGGACCACACACATCTGTGTGCACTATCCCTAGCAGTTCCTTTGACCTTTCATTCAATTCTCAATTGATTCAAGATCAAACGGTCCTAGAACTCCGTCACTATACAGTTGCTCTATGCGCTTCTTGTTAATATGTCCGAGCCGATAATGACATAGGTAAGTCTGGTTCAAATTATCCTTTGACCTCTTACTTATATGACAGATTTCCTTGTCATCTTGTAAATTTAATGTATATAAACCATTTTGTGAAGTTGCTTTAAAATAAAATAGATTATTCTTAAAGCATAAAATTGTTTTTCTGCCGACTGATAGGTAAAACCACTGTATATAATAAATCATACGAGATTACATTCTTGATTAATCTAGGAACATTAAAAACAATTATAGTTCAATGATTAATCCTGAAGGTAGCCGCAGACTATATGTTCCTACAGCTTCAGCACCAACACTGGAGGCTTCCTCTACCCGTAGGTCCATGTCCCCTTCCGTAGTTTCCTATTCCTCTTGAATCGCTGCAAGTGATTGCATATGTGATGACAACAGTTGGTATCGAGTACCCATGATTCAAAAGATGTAACTAAGCAATTTATCATAAAGTTACCTGACTCATTGGTCGAACCAATGTCCATCAAATCAATGTCGAGTAAGTGCTCGCAGATATCCTTGCTACCGGAAACTGGGCAACAAATGTCTAATAGCTCATTAATCCAATCATCATCCTCCATTGATTCAACTACTGTTGTACCAAGGATGTCAGGGTGCATTTGCTCATCTATACACATTAGAAACTCATGTATACCAATGATAATCAACTCCTATCCACTGATCTCATTTACTACCTTTGCCTGATAGTGATCTGTCAGAGTCCCGACCTAAAGCATATGAAGTTCTTGTTCACTTACTTGTGACCCCAAAAGCATTAAGCAATCGAATAACCTTCTCACGTTAATGAGATGATTGCTTAGTGACTAGTCTTTTTTCATCTTCTGTGAAAGAATATCCTTCTTTAGCAGAAAACGTCCACAACGTTCACTACTTTTGAACTGCTCATCTAAGTCCTGCACGACATCAAAAGTGACTTACTTTTGAGTTCCTCGGAAAACCCAGATTCTGTGGAGAGTATTAGAATTGGCAAGACATTAGCTTCAACAAACATATACTTATAATATGTATCATACTCTCCATCCTGAGTAGAATAATCGGGTCGTGCTAGAGGTGGCTTATCAACTGTGTACAGCTTTCCCTGTGCCCTTATGATATTCCTAAAGTGCAACCTCTAAAATGAAAAGTTTGGTACTGAAAGCTTCCACTTTCCGATGATGACACTAAGAGATTCCTTAGGTGAATAAAACGGAATAACAAATAAACATGACATCTACAGGAAAATGCAAGAGAAAAACCGACTCAGTAATTAATTCCTTTAAAATAAATTATAACCCTTTAAATAAATTTATTCTAGAATATGATCCATATTTCACACGTGTCCGTGCACGGTATGGGCACGACAACACCGACCCGATGTTATTTCTGCTGGGTATAAACCATATCGATCGTATTTAGTCCAAAACACGACTCCTATAACTTTAGGACATCGAATGAAACACAATTCCTACATATTTAGTCCTCCTAAGTGCACTTTGGGCTCTTCACATAAGGGAATCACCAAAACAGACGTCACCACCTAAGATGGTGTGAACTCTGCCACGTTACATCTGGGAATCGCAAAGTCTTTCACCCCTTCCCCACATCATCTTGAACCCCGGTGCGCACGGTTTGGGCACGACAACACACCGTATGTACCGGTAGCAGGAAGCTATACCACTAGATGGGTAGCACTACTAGTGTAAGATTTTTAAAAGGGTTCATGTGTTTCAAAAACTTTGCCAGTTTCCCGTTTTGCAAAACTTGAATATCCTTTTTAAGTGAAAAATATTCAACTTAAAAAATATATATTATCACAAACACATAACTAATAATAATAATAAGCCAAAAACTACGCCTTTGACCATCACTAGTACTTGATTAACTAACCAAGCACTCCTGTGGTCAAAACCCCAAGTGGATCACACAACACACAAGGCATGGATCTCTGATGCTCCAACTGGCTTCAGCAATCATAGCATTCTCCTCTCCTTGTCTTGCTCCTTCTCTTGCTTGATCATCTTCAGAATAATTACATTTAGATATGTCAAACTAACCTATACAATTTTGATAAATCTAGTGCCCTATTACAAAATAATTCAAAGGCATGCAGGCCGCTAAAACTAGTGATTTTATAAAACTGAATAAGGGCTATAAGTGGCACACAGGCCTCTCCACACCAGATAAATAATACATGTAATCAACCACAGCATGAAAAATAAAACATCACAAAGTGATATACTAGGTCTAAGGCGTTGCCTTAAAATAATAATCCAATCACGAAACATATGACATTAATTAATTAAAGCACGCAACTTTATCATATTAAAGCACGCAACTTTATCATACGCCATATATTTATATACCCGGGATGATTCCAAAACTTGAATCGGATAAAACCTAACACCAAAACCTAACTACTTTTGTGTCAATCCCAAAAAATAACCTAGGCCTCAAACCTGGGCCTAAGCTGGGCTTTTTGCTATTTATCTCAAACTGACAATTTAACAAAAACACTACCTAGGTTTATGTTTGCATGATCAGAAATAAAAATAATGCTAGAAACTTTATTTGACAAAAAGTTCTAAAAACTTTGATCTTTTGTCAATCCAATTTTCTCACACAATATATATAAATATACATATATATATACATATATATATATATATAATATAATATAATATAATAATAATAATAAAACTAGAAACTTTATTTAGCAAAAAGATCAAAACTATGATCTTTGGCCAAAACAAAGTTTCACAGAATATATATACATATTAACCATAAAGCTAGAAACTTTATTCGGTAAAAAGATCAGAATTTGATCTAAACCAAAAAAAAATGTTTCACACATATATATACATAAATAATAATATGTATAATAACAATTGTCCCATACCGAGCGTAGAAGAGGCTTTGATACCATTATTGGGATTTCGAGGGCTCAACATGTACAGCGGAATAAAACTAAATCCCAATCTCAAGGATCACAACTGGATCAACTACGGAAACACGAAAGATAAATAATATTCATTTTAATCAGATAGATGTGTGTGTGTGTATATATATATATATATATATATATATATATATATATATATATATATATATATATATATATATATATGTATGTATATATATAGTGTATAAATGATAAGAATTATACCCTTGGACTGCTATAGGCGGATACACAACTATTTTACCTGCAAATCTAGCTGCTAGACCGTCAAAATAATACCCGCAACAAACGTCGCGACCCGTATGTGTAACAACAAAAACCATAGTCGGTTTTTTGTCTTCCACGAGGGCTGCCGAGAAAAGAAACCGCCGCAAGGGGGTTCTCGGTCTGTCAGGTGTTCACCGGAAACCACCGCAAGCTACCGCCACAAAGGGGTTGGCCGCCATCCGTTTCCGTCACGCCGCCGCCTGGATAACGCCACTATCGCCGGTCGGCAATGGTGGTGGTGTGCTCCTCGGCCAACCAGACTTACCTTGGCATTGTCGGCTAAGACATATTAACAAGAAACACATAGAGAAACTCCACCATGATGGAGTTCTAGGGTCTTTTGATCTAGAATCAATAGATAATTGTGAGTCTTGTTTATTCGGAAAGATGGCAAAGAAGGCTTCGAACAGTTTGAATGAAAGGTCAAAGGAACTGTTAGGGATTGTACACACAGATGTGTATGGTCTTTTCAGTCAGGAAGCCAGAGGAGGATACCGGTACTTCATTACCTTTACTGACGACTTCAGTAGGCATGGATATGTGTATCGTATGCGACCCAAGTCTAAAGTTTTGATTTCTTCAAACAATTTTACAATGAAGTACAAAACCATCTAGAAAAGAAGATCAAGCTGCTTCGATCTTATCGAGGTGGTGAATATATGTGTGAGGAGTTTGATGATCAGTTAAAGAATATGGAATTGTTTCAGAACTTACACCTTCGTAAACGCCATAGTGGAATAGTGTGTCCGAAAGGAGGAATAGAAACTTGCTTGACATGGTTTGGTCAGTGATGAAATAAACTACATTACAAATTTTGTTTTGGGGACACGCACTCGAGACTACTACTTTAATACTGAACCGAGTTCCATCAAAGCCAGTAGAGGTTGGAAAGACACTATTCGAGCTTTGGACAGGTACGAAGCCCAAAATGTCATTCATGAAGATTTAGGGTTGTGAGGCATTCGTTAAATGATCATTCTCAGATAAACTCAAACCAATCAGATAAATATATCTTTGTAGGCTATCATAAGGAAAATTTTGGATACTATTTTTATAATCCTGATGAGAACAAAGTATTTGTTGCTTGGTCTAGGAGTTTCCTCAAAGATAAGTTTCTAAGTTTAGAAACAACCTGAAAAGAAATAGATCTGCAAGAAATTGAAAAATAACAAGATACACCTCCATCATTTATGGAACCTGTAACTCAATAAAGGATTGTTGAGACACAACCCGAGTCAGTGGTTGAGGAGGAAATGGAAACACAAGACCTTCACATGTCAAGTAGAATTCGGACTGGTCCGGATAAATACCTCGGATTTCTCATCGCTTAGGATGAATAGGGTCTTCATGAACCTATATCTTACATGGACGCTGTGTTAGGTAGTGAGTCTGACAAATGGCTAGAAGCCATTAAGGCGGAGATGCAATCCATGTATAACAACCAAGTTTGGGAGTTAGAACACCTGCCACAACATAGTAAAGCTGTTGACTGCAAGTGGGTCCTTAAGAACAAGACGGATATGGAAGGAAAGATGCAAAGCTTTAAAGCAAGGCTAGTTGCGAAAAGTTTCACTCAAACTCATGGGATTGATTATAAGATATGGCAAATGGAAAAATCTGCATACTTTAATTATAAGATATGGCAAATGGATGTCAAAATCGCTTTTCCTAATGGGAAACTAACAGAGGACGTGTATATGACACAACTTGACAGTTTTGAGGATTCCAATAATCCAAATAAGGTGTGCAAGTTACTCAAATTCATTTATGGATTAAAATAAGCATCTAAAAGTTGGAACTTGCACTTTGATGAGCGTATCAAAGAGTTTGGTTTTACCAAAAGCGAGTTCGAGTCCTGTGTTTACACAAAGTTCAGTGGGAGCATATCAATCAGGTATACCTTTGAGCAAGGCTTAGTGTCCTACTTCTCTAAAAAAGCATAAGAGGATGAGATTGAATCCTTATTGTTGGTCCCTTGGTGAGGATAACAACAAACAACAGGTGTGTAGAAGGGGGGTTGAAGACACTTTCTGTGGAAATTGAAAAAATCAAATAAAAGTGTTACACAAAGTAAATCAAACCACAATCAATCGAATGCTTTTATTAAGAAGATGATTACAATGCTTTGAATAAGAAGATGATTACAATAACTATCAAGTAAGCAACTCTTGATATATAACCACCTAATATGAATCTCTCAATCTCTCAAACTTAGCTATCTATAATCAACTTATGATTATAGATACTAACGACTCTCTAAACAGGATTTACACACATTGATAACTTATAAATATCACAACCAATGTGATTATTCGAACACACGAATAGCTTGGCAATCTGTGAATATCTTGATCACGTTGACTGACAAACAGTGATTCAAGAATCGTAACACATACGTTGAGGTGAGGTTTGGCTCTGCAACACTTAGTTGTGTTTTGGTTCTAAGTCGTACCTCTAAACTTATCAGGAGATAAGTATTTATAATCCTGTGCCTACGGAATCTCACAAACTAAGACTTAGCTTAATTCGCTAACTAACTATCGGATAATTCGGAATCTTGAATCTTGAATCTTCTTATCTCGAGTCTTCAATATTCAATCTTGATTCTGGAATCTTCTTATCCTGACGTAGATATAGAGAAATAAAAGATAAATTTAAAACAAATTTAAATTATCTTAAACTGACTTCTTTAGTCGGACTGAGTTACTCAGCTTGAAACTCATAAAGCTGAGTTCTTCGAGAACACACTCGAAAACAAACATGGACTTAGTGTATAACTATTAAATCATCCTTCGAAGTCCAAAGAATTAACTAAAACATATTTAGCAACTCTATTGAGCTGACTGAGTATTCACGCTGAGTCGCTCAGCTTGAAACTCATCAAGCTGAATACTCAATATATATCTTAGGTGACATACACAGCTTATCAAACAAATTGATAATCTTACTAAGATATAGTCTAAGCTAATTAAACATATGTACAGCTTACACTCAGCTTATACTCAGTCTGAATCACTACGAGTGTTCAGTCTGACCAAGCTTTACAATTCTGTTTAAGTTATATGTAGAACACATCTTACAAACTTAACTTTGTCTCATCAAATCTTAACTAATGAGATCATTTTTCCAACAAACTAGCCCTATTTGATGATGATAAAACCATTAAACAGTTAATAAGTTTGTTTAACAGAATTATGTTTTAAATCTTGTACTTATTAAGATTTTTATATCTGAACTAATCAAATATTGATTGAACATATCAATTTTAATTGAACTTATCAATTATATGTGGAACACACCAACTTTTAGTTGAACACACCAACCGAATACATTGATGAATACGAACTAATCAGTTATTCATTTAAGCTGAACTTATCAGACTTATAAATATGAACACATTATAACACAGTTGAACATATCAAACAGATATTTGTATTAATTGAACTTATCAAAATACAAAAATATTGATCACTCAGATCATGCACACTAAGTGCTTACAAAAATTAGAACTAATCTAATCTATACAAATAGAACTAATCTATTCATCTGATGAACTCAGGATGTAGAAGTTCCCAGTTAATAATTTCTTTGGTTATCTCGTATAGTAACTTCTCAGCTTCTACACCTCTTCCAAGTTCCTTCTGGTGAACTTTGATGATCTTATTCGGCTTGTATTTTAATAGTTGATTTGACCCATCATCACCACAACAGTTTCTAATATGAACGGCATCCTTAGTTTTCAGATAGCAGATTTCATCAAATTTTATAAAACTAGGTTTGCCTGCCTGATCCTTGTACATGAATCCCTGAACAGGTGCATCAATAAATTGATTTTCTTTGAACTCCACACCTTCAGGTACTTCAAATAATTTTTCCCATTGTAGACCAGGAACTGGAACATATCTCAGCTCCTAAGCCCTCTTTATCAGCTTGGAAACTTCAGCGAAGATCTCTTCCTTGATTTGGCTTCTTTTGAACTTCTTGAGCATCATCAGAATTCTATTCCATTCTATGTAGCCCATCCTGTGAACGTATCTTAGGTCCACCCCCATTGTTGATTTATCTTCAAATTCGAAGTTGAGGATGATGGCTCCATCGATTCTGCTCAAGGTCATGCCTTTGATATATTTACCGGAGCTCCTTCTGAAATAGCATTATTGAATTTCTGCATCTGTCTATGGGATAGGATCAGGTCTTGGACCAGTGTATGTAGCTTCAGCTTTAGCCAAAGCTTTTCTCTGTTTTTCTTTTTCTTGGTCCTTTGCCTCCTTTTCTTTTCTCTTCCTTAGCTCTTCAAGCGAAATGTTTAACTCATTGGCTTCCTCTTGTTTGAGCATTTCAATCATAAGCCTTATGGCTTTATTCTCTTCGGTTTCTCCTCAGTTTCAGAAACACTGTCAGCTTCCGGTTCAGATTCTTCTACCTTTAGCTGCAGGTTCCTCTTTATTTATTTCCAACTCCCCCTCAGCCTGAGTCTTCCTCTCTGCTCCTTTACCTAGTACTAGTAGAGCTTCAGTTTCAGCTCGAACTAGCTCAGCCTCAGTATCATTTTGAACCTTCTCCCCCCTTTTGTCATCATCAATAGGGGTTGAAGTCTTTTTTTGTTGGAGTGCAGCAACTGCAGAGGCAATCTCTTGAACATCCTTTGACAGCTTCTCAAGCCTCTGATAAATTTGGCGTTTATGCTTCTTTAGCTTGAGATGAAACAAACCAAACTGAGCAGCAACATAATCTTTTAGCTGATGGATGCCTGAGGAGGTAGTGTTAGTATGAGGAGTGTCTTTGGGTGCATCATCCAAAGGTTGGTGTTTACCTTCAAATTCATTTGCACCAAAGTCTGGACCCTGTGAATCACCTTGGTTTGAAGATGAAACATTGACAGGTCGTGCGAGTAGGTGTGAGAAGTGAAGAGAAGTAATGGGGCTCGAAATGTGAAGTATATGGGTTGGTGGTTGGCTTATGGGTATAGAGGGGGGTGATTGACCCTGGGGATTGGTCATATGTTCAATGTAACCCGAGTGTGTCTGCTCAAGCATAGAAATGGGCTCTCTCCTGGCTCGAGTAGGTGTGGGCTGAGTAGACACCACACCCGGATAAGGTATAGGGCTAGCAATAAGCCTTGAGGTTGACACCTGAAGAGTAGGTGTCTCCCCCTCAACTCCTGCCGGTGGAGGGATTAGTGTGATCTCAGCTCCAGTGATGCCTTTAGGAGTGACACCACCTATAGCAGTTTTACGTGTATAGGTTCGGATATTCTCCCTAGCAGCAGTGGGCATACTAGGGGTGGCTTCAGAGTGAGATGGGTTAGACTGAGTTGGTTCCACTGCAGTCTTATCTGTTGGGGTTCGTGGTACACAGCAACGGAAGTATGCAAGGTATAAAATCGAATTTTCAAGCAAAAAGAAGACCACAAAAGGAACCCCATCAATGGATCTAACTCTACAACTAAGTTAAGAAACTAAACAGAAGAGAAAGTGAGAGTATTATACCCTAGATGTCTCTGATGGTTGTGTGTTTTGCTAGCTCCAAGCACAAACTCCTCCTTTGAGCTTCTTCTTGAACTATCGAGGTCTACACCGAGAAACAAGGTGACCCAAGTATACTAGCACTCCAAGAATCCTTCCTTGATGAAGATTCTCTTCTAGAACACAACCAAACTCCAAGAACTCTCTCTTTTCTCTCTGGACTTAGCAACTCTCAATATAGTTCTAAGTGTATATTCTTGCAACAAAATGGCCAAGAGAGAGTTATGCATTGTTTTATAGAGCAACCAATGACTCCAGGTCTCCCCAAGTCGGCCCAAGACTTATCATCACAAAACACATGCATTGGTGAAGTTTAGAGGTGAAAAGAATAAAGTTGTTTCTGTCAGGCAGGGTTAGCGCCGCTAACCGCCCACCGTTAGCGCCGCTAACCACCTAAGGTTAGCGCCGCTAACGCGGCTGATTTAGCGACGCAAGAGTTAGTGCCGCTAACCCCTGCTGGAAACCAACTATCATTATTTATCCTTTCTTACCCTCATCTTTTAGGTTGTGTCAAGGTCAACCACCGGCGTGTGACCCGATAGGCCCATACATCATCGGTAGTAATTATCTAGAGTACGTGTGTCAGTGGGCATACTCCAACAGACTCCTACTTGCACATGACTCACCGTACCTAATAGTTCACAAACAGAGAGCGGCCTCTAGCAAGACATCTCTGCCCCCAAGTCAGTATGGGTTTTGTCTTCAGCACAAAAACCAATCTGCACCCCATGTGAAAAGGTCCTATCGATACGTGATCAATCATTCTTTTGCTCGCGATATCCAAGTGAACACGAGACATGGTACAAAGTCATTCTCCATTCGTTCACGATTATGTTTCTCGATCTAGATTGGTGATGACCAAAATATACAAGTTGCAATCAATCATAAATTATTGCAACCTTTGAGCATGGCCATGCATTTTTGTGTCAGCGACCAATCATCGAAGGGCCCAAGGATATCTTTCTAAACAGAGGAACAAATTCCTTTGACTTACACTGCCCACCACAGTGATCATACTTTGCCCAACTACTCACTTTATAACAGCCAGTTACGGACTGCGTTTGAAAACAATTAGAACAAAGCAAACCAAAGTGATGCAGCCACGTGCATCTCCAGTTTGAGGATGAACTGATATTATCATCCTGATTTACTCATGACATGTACCATAAAGTAAAATCAGGTATGGGTCGTCCAGTCACATGAAACACTTTCAAGTACAGGCGAAGAATTGAGTCCTCGTGCCCCAATCCCCATTGGACACATGACCAATTACTTCCCTCAGTCTTAGTTCATACTTCCTTCCCGAGAAGAATGACCGACTGCGGACATTTAGAATGCTTACGCATTCAGAGAAGAGCAAAACATGCTAAGTTGGAACACAGTAAAGATTTAAAGAAATACCCACAACTAGCGTATTACTAAATCACTTTTAATAATCGATAAATACAATAAATACAATACTGCTTCATGTTCCCAAAAGGTAAATACATCAAATATGATAACCAAATACATAATCAAACCAAATCACTAGCAAATCTAATCCCAATAGCACGTGTATAAGCATCATGCTTTGCTTGCGATAAAGGTTTGGTGAACGGATCCGCCACATTGCTATCCGTGTGTACTCTGCTGATGAAAATGTCTGCACATTCGACCACGTCCCGGATGTAATGATACTTCTGCGGAATATTCCTCATGCGTCGGTGAGACCTTGGTTCCTTTGCTAGAGCAACCGCACCCTCGTTGTCACAAAACACCTCAACAGGGTCGGCTATGCTAGGAACCACTCCCAGATCTTGGATAAATTTCTTCATCCATACAGCCTCCTTCACAGCTTCACTGGGCGCAATATACTCCGACTCGGTAGTAGAATTGGGCACAGTGTCTTGCTTGGAGCTTCTCCAGGAAATAGCACCACCATTGAGTAGGAACACAAACCCCGATTGAGATCGGCAGTCATCCCGATGGGTTTGGAAGCTAGCATCGGAGTAACCAGTCACCCGAAGCTCTTTCGCACCTCCATACACCAAGAACATCTCCTTTGTTCTCCAAAGATACTTGAGAATGTTCTTCACTACCATCCAATGTGCTTCGCCAGGGTTGGCTTGATATCTACTTGTCATACTCAATGCACAAGATACATTAGGCCTAGTACATAACATGGCGTACATGATCGAGCCTATAGCCGAAGCATATGGGACTCGCCTCATTACTTCCCGTTCCTCAGGGGAACTCGGGCTTTGAGCTTTGGTCAACACTAAACCATGTGACATAGGTATGAACCCCTTCTTGGAGTCCTCCATCCTAAATATCTTTAGGACCTTGTCAATGTATGTACTCTGGCTCAATCCAATCAACCTGCGGGATCTATCTCTATAGATTTTAATCCCCAGAATGTAAGCCGCATCCCCAAGATCTTTCATTGAGAAACAACTCCCTAGCCAGGCTTTTATGCCTTGCATAGTTGGGACGTCGTTCCCAATTAGTAGAATATCATCTACATAAAGAACTAGGAATACAACTATACTCCCACTAGCTCTAATGTAAACTCATGGCTCATCCTTGCTTTTAGAGAAGCCAAATTCTTTGACTTTCTCATCGAAGCACAGGTTCCAGCTCCGAGAGGCTTGCTTAAGCCCATAAATGGACTTCTTAAGCTTGCAGACTTTATCCGGAAATTCTGGATGTACAAAACCCTCAGGCTGTGTCATATACACATCCTCTGAAAGTGTTCCATTAAGGAACGCGGTTTTGACGTCCATTTGCCAAATCTCATAATCATGAAATGCAGCAATGGCCAAAAGTATCCGGATAGACTTCATCATAGCCACTGGAGAAAAGGTTTACTCATAGTCTACACCATGAGTTTGGTGAAACCTTTAGCCACCAGTCGGGCCTTGAAGGTGTCTACCTCGCCATCCATGCCGATCTTCTTCTTGAAGACCCACTTGCACCCTACAGGTTTACACCCCGGCACGGGATCAACCAAGTCCCAGACTTGATTATCCGACATGGATTGAATCTCGGATTCCATTGCTTTTAGCCACTTGGCGGACTCAGGGCCCACCACAGCGTCCCGGTATTTGGTAGGCTCATCAGAGACCACTACCATGTCAGTGCCCTCAGATATGTTAAAACCATATCTCTCTGGCTCATGCCGACTTCTACCAGATATTCTAGTAGGCAATGGGTTTACATTATCTCCAGCATCACCATGCTGAGAATCAACCCTTACGGGTTGTGAGCTAGTCCCAACATCAGATTCTACATTGGCAGGCTCTTGAATTTCTTCAAGATCAACCTTTCTCCCACTAGCGTCTTTGGATAGCAATTCCCTCTCAAGGAACACTGCCCTTCGAGCAACAAATACCTTTTTCTCGGAAGGTTTGTAAAACAAATATCCCATAGACCCGGCGGGATAACCAATGAAAAAGCACCTTTCGGCCCTGGGCTCCAATTTGTCCTCAGCCTCACGTCTTACGTAGGCAGAACAACCCCAGACCTTTAAATATGAAATGGATGGAACTTTTCCATGCCACATTTCATACGGTGTTTTCTTAACCTTCTTTGTTGACACGAGGTTAAGGATTCTACTAGCCGTTTCAATCGCATATCCCCAAAACGTAACGGGAACGTCCGTAGGAACCATCATAGACCGAACCATATCTAATAATGTTCGGTTCCTCCTCTCGGCGATACCATTTAGTTGTGGCGTCCTAGGAGGTGTCAGTTGCGAGACAATCCCACAACTCCTTAGATGTTCGCGGAACTCAGAACTAAGATACTCACCGCCACTATCAGATCGTAGCATTTTCATTCTTTTCCCTAGTTGATTTTCCACCTCGTTTTGTTAAGTCTTAAATACCTCAAAGGTATCCGAATTTTTTCTGACCAAGTAGACATACCCATATCGACTATAATCCTCGATAAAGGTAACGAAGTAGCGGGAATGATCTCTTGTGGCATGCTTGAACGGACGACACACATCAGTGTGAACGATATCCAACAAGTCTTGTGCCCTTTCACATACACCTGTGAAAGGTGCTTTGGTCATCTTTCCCAACAAACAGGATTCGCATAATTCATTTGAACCGTGCTCAAATGATTCCAAGATCCCATCCGCTTGGAGCTTGGCGATGCGTTTCTTGTTTATGTGGCCTAACCGACCATGCCATAGAGATAATTTATCCAAAACATTTTTGGATCCCGAATCAACATTCATGATTGATTTATTGTTTTGCAAGCTTATGCTTGTCTCATATATGCCAAGACATGGAAATGCTTTAAAATAAAAGACATGATCTTTGTAACATTCAATGCTACCATTCTCAAATTTAATGTTAAATCTATCGTCATACAAGGCATAAAAAGAAATAATGTTTCTTGCCACACAGGGAACATAAGATACATTTAATAAAACAATAGATAAGCAGGAAGGAAAGGCGAGCTCCACACTCTCAATATTCTCAACCGGGACAACTGCTTTGTTTCTCATGATGAGATCCAGCTCTCCATCAACCAGGTCCCTACTTCTTTTTAGTACCTGCACATTATTACAAACGTGAGTACCACACCCGCTGTCTAAAACCCAGGAGTTAGAAGTAGAAGTGTTATGGAGTTCAATCATGTACGTACCGGAGGCAGCGGCACCTTTAGCTCGAAGCTTCTTGAGCTCCTCCGTGTACTTGGGGCAACTACGCCGGTAGTGACCCTTCTCCCCGCAGAAGTAGCAGGTTGCCTCTTCTTGTGAGGTGGCAGCAGGAGCCACTTGCTTCCCCTTCGGCTCCGGGGTTGGGTTAGGTTTGGGCTTCGGCCCTTGGGCCTTGGCCTTCTTCTTTCCCTTACCTTTGGAGCCCGAAGCGGGCTGCTTCCGCTTGTGCCCACCTTCGTTGATGGTAAGGTCGGCAGTGGAGGTGGAGGGCTTTGACTTGGCAAGCTCGCCCTCAGCTGTCTTAAGCATGCCATGCAATTCCATAATGGACTTGTCCATACTATGCATGTGGAAGTTCACGATGAACGGACCATATGCTGGAGGCAAGGATTGGAGGATGATATCAACCGCTAACTCCTTCCCCATGGGAAAGCCCAACTCCTCAAGCTGATCCATGTACCCTTTCATCTTAAGTACGTGGGAGCTCACATTGCCGCCCTCCTGCATCCGGCAACCGATGAAGGCCTTGACGCACTCGTAGAGTTCTTGCCTCGCCCGCTGTTGGAACATGTCCTTCAGCTGAGAAATCATCTCATACGCACTCACTTTCTCGAATTGCCTTTGCAATTCGGGACTCATGGTCGTAAGCATAAGGCAAGTCACGTCATTCGTGTCCTTGAGGCGCTTTTCATACGCCTCACGGACGGTCCTCGCCGCGTTGGTAGCAGGAGCCTCCGGAAGAGGTGACTTAAGGACCTCTAGCTTCATTTCATGGCGAAGGACAATTCTCAAAATCCTATGCCAATCCATGAAGTTTGGCCCCGTGAGTTTCTCCTTCTCCAAAAATGGACGAAGTGACATGTTGGTGGTGTTGGTGTTGCTAGTAGATGCCATCTACAAGCAGAATACAAAATTTGGTTAGTTATGATGTATTAGATCCTTGTTAAAATAATTACCCACTTGTTATAAAAAAACAACTTATATTATTAACAAGGGCTATGAACCTCAAAATACCCTAATCCATGATGGGTTTTCCGCGGATCAATTCATAGAGCTATTTTAGGCCGGTAATCACTTTACCAATTGCAATCCGTGATTACAACCAGTGCCTTGGAATTTTTCTTCTTTTTCTGTGCAACTAATGCAACTTCAGTTTTATCTAGAGACTCCTTGAGTTGTTGTTGAGACGTTCTCTTGTGTTCAGTGATCTGTTCATGATTTAGCAAGAACCCATAAATGGACTGTAGGTGGTATGCATGCAGTGTTCCTCCAGCCCTTAGTGATGTGGTTACTTCATTGAACCTTTCTGGCAACACATCCAGAAACTTCAACACGAGTTCAGCTTCATCTTTCTTTACACCCACACTTAGTAGGTCATTTATCAAGCAGTAAAACCTTGTGAAAAAATCAGACAAGGTTTCATTCTTCTTTGAGAAGAAGTTTTCGTAAGATCTATTCAAGTGATTCTTCTTCTGTTACTTGACCAGATCTGTGCCCTAATATGTAACACTCAGCGTATCCCAGATATCTTTTGCAGATTGATACCCAGTCACAGTATGCAAGATCTCATTAGTCAGGGCATTTGCTAGAACACTTTTAGCCCTGTCATCCATATTAAAGAGTTTCCAATCTTCATCAGTCCAGGATGCAGTAGGCTTTCTTGTTTCCTTTTCAGTTCTACAGGAGATGTATCACTGACAGTAGCAGGAATCTTGGGGATAATAGGTCCTTTTGTGATGACATCCAACATACGGTTGTCAATGGACTTGAGGAACAACATGGCTCTGAACTTCCACATAGGATAGTCAGATACATCAAATATGGGACATCCTTTGGCAGATATCTGTGGAAAGTTTGAGGTATTGTTGCTTGTAGACATTGCAGACTTTCTCAGAATCTTGAACTTTCAACTTATAAAATTGTTCAACCTGCTCTGATACCAGTTTTTGGTCCATTGGTAAGAATAACAACAAGCAAGAGGTGTGCAGAAAGGGGGTTGAATACACTTTCTACGGAAATTGAACAAATCAAATAAAAGTGTTACACAAAGTAAATCAAACCACAATCAATCGAATGCTTTTATTAAGAAGATGATTACAATGCTTTGAATAAGAAGATGATTACAATAACTATCAAGTAAGAAACTCTTGATATATAACCACCTAATATGAATCTCTCAATATCTCAAACTTAGCTATCTTATGATTATAGATACTGACGACTCTTTAAACAAGATTTACACAGATTGATAACTTACCAATATCACAACCAATGTGATTATTCGAACACACGAACAGATTGGCAATCTATGAATATCTTGATCACGTTGAACTTACAAACAGTGATTCAAGAATCGTAACACATACGGTGAGGTGAGGTTTGGCTCTGCAACACTTAGTTGTTTTTTGGTTCTGAGTCGTACCTCTAAACTTATCAGGAGATAAGTATTTATAATCCTGTGCCTACGGAATCTCACAAACTAAGACTTAGCTTAATTCGCTAACTAACTATCGGATAATTCGGAATCTTAAATCTTGAATATTCTTATCTCGAATCTTCAATCTTCAGTCTTGATTCTGGAATCTTCTTATCCTGACGTAGATTAAGAGAGATAAAAGATAAATTGAAAACAAATTTAAATTATCTTAAACTGACTTCTTTAGTCGGACTGAGTTACTCAGCTTGAAACTCATCAAGCTGAGTTCTTCGAGAACACACTCGAAAATAAACATGGACTAACATGTATAATTATTAACTCATCCTCGGAAGCCCAATGAATTAACTAAAACATATTCAGCAACTCTATTGAGCTGACTCAGTATTCACGCTGAGTCGCTCAGCTTCAAACTCATCAAGATGAATACTCAATATATTGATAATCTTACTAAGATATAGTCTAAGCTTATCAAACATATGTACAGCTTACACTCAGCTTATACTCAGTCTGAATCACTATGAGTATTCAGTCTAACTAAGCTTTACAATTCTGTTTAAGTTATATGTAGAACACATCTTACAAACTTAACTTTGTCTCATCAAATCTTAACTGATGAGATCATTTTCCCAACACTTATGCCTCTGATGTTAGATCAATCATGTTTGACATGTTATGTATGAGGCCCGATGTTGCTTACTCCATAAGCATCACGAGTAGATATCAACAGAATCTAGGTGAGGCTCATTGGGTGGCTATGAAGAACATTCTCAAGTACATGAGAAGGAAAAAAATACTTGTTCTTGGTCTTTGGAGGATGTATGCACAATATCTGTGTAACTGGTTACACTTACGCTAGTTTCCAGACCGATAGAGACGACTTCAAGTCGCAGTCAGGGTTTGTAATTACCCTAGATAGAGGAGTCATATGTTGGAAAAGCCAGAAGCAAGCTACGATAGTAGATTCCACTATTGAGGCGAAGCACATTGCGGAAAATGATGCAGCAAAGAAGAAGTCTCGCTGAAGAATTTTATCTCGAATCTTAGAGTTATTGCCAATATCTCTAGACCAATCAATATCTTTTGTGATAATATGGGAGAGATAGTAGGACCAGGCATGTACTTCAAAAGTATAACATCATGCGAGAGATAGTGATAACGGGAGATGTGAGGATATGCAAGATACTGACTGATTACAACATAGCTTATCCGTTGACTAAGGTGTTGGCAAGAGAAAAGCATGAGAGGGATGCTAGTTCTATGGGGATGCAATATATAGGACCTCGCAGCCATTTTCAATAATTGAATAAAATGTGGATTGAACTTAAAACCTATAATTATGTATTAACATTTCATAGTGAATGAAACAGGAAGTTTTTACGTAATTGTTTTAGTATTCTCCATTTTTAGCATATTTAACTAGTCTGAGATATACAAGTATGTAATATCTAAATTTATCCGTAGCTACTTGATGTAGTGTGAGCTGCATTAAGGAGATAACGCTATTATAATTACTTGATGGTTTATTCGTGTAGAGAATAAAAGCACAAGTTTGTGACGAAGTATTTATAGATATTTTCAGGGGGGAAATATTTGAGGTGACGCACATCAAGCCAACTCCATGAAGCCTTTGTCATGACTAAGATTGATTAGTTATCCTTAGACGTGAGATGTTTGGTTTGGTGCGCGGGGACTTTTGTTCTTTGGAACGTCTTAATGTCATGCCATAACTGGGTGATCATAGGGGGCGTATCTGAGTGTAGCGGAAGCCGTGTGCTCAAATGAAAGATGTCAAGATGGGATTTTCACATTCTCTTTATGATAAGAGATATTCTAGGGCCCCTTGATAGTTAATACTAAGTGAAATGTGTGGCAGCACTCCGATAGAATAATAAGCATAATTCGGTAGATCCGTTACTACATTTAGTCGAGATCATAGTCGTGAAATATAATATGGATTTTAGAACTGATCGTTTGCTCCATGTCTAAAATTCAAATTACAGAATATCGTGATCTAAAAGGAAAAGTTGGGTAAACCAGGTGGTTATTACAAATCTCTGCACGTAAGTGTTAGTCCCTTGGTGAGAATAACAACAAGCAACAAATGTGTAGAAGGGGGGGGGGGGGTTGAATACACTTTCTGCGGAAATTGAAAAAATCAAAATAAAGTGTTACACATAGTAAAGCAAACCACAATCGAATGCTTTGTTTTTCATTAATAAGAAGATGATTACAGACTCTATCAAGTAAGCAACTCTTGATATGTAAACACCTAATGTAAATCTCTCAATTTTTCAAACTTAGCTATCTATAATCAACTTCTTATTATATTTACTGCACGACTCTCTAAACAAGATTTAATCATTGAATGAAAACTTACCAATTTCACAACTAATGTGAATATTCGAACACACGAATAGCTTGGAAATCTGTGAGTTTCTTGATCACGTTGAACTGACAAACAGTGATTCAAGAATCATAACACATATGGTTGAGGCGAGGTATTTGGCTCTGTAGTCATTTCTGAATCGTACCTCAAAACTTATCAGGATGATAAGTATTTATAATCTTGTTCCTACGGATCCTAACAAACTGGACTTATCCTAATTTGCTAACTAACTAACGGATAAACCGGAATCTTCTTATCTTGAATCTTCAATCTTCAATCGTGATTCTGGAGTCTTCTTATCCTTCCCGTAGATATAGAGAGTTAAAAAGATAAATTTAAAACATATTTAAATTCTCTTTAAACTGACTTCTTGGTCGGACTGAGTTACTCAGCTTGAAACTCATCAAGCTGAGTTCTTCGAGAACAGACTCGAAAACAAACATGGACTAACATGTATATTATTTAACTCATCCTTATAAGTCCTAAGAGTTAGCTAGAACTTATTTAGCAACTCTGGTGAGCTGAATCGGTATATAAGCTGAGTCACTCAACTTAAGACCCATCAGGCTGAAAGCTCAGTATATCTTAGGTGACATACACAGCTTATCACACATAGTGATAGTCTTTGTAAGATATAGTATAAGCTTATCGAACATATGCTCAACTTATATTCAGCTTATGCTCAGTCTGAAACACTATAAGTGTTCAGTCTGATCAAGCCTTATAATTCTGTTTAAGTTAACTTTGGAACACATCTTACAAACTTAACTTTGTCTCATTAAATCTTAACTAATGAGATCTTCTTCCCAACAAACCATCAAACAGTTCTTAAGTTTGTTTAACAGAATTATGTTTTAAATCTCAAACTTATTAAGATTTTATTTTTGAAGTTATCAAATATTAATTGAACTTATCAATTATAAGTGGAACACACCAACTTTAATGTTGAACACACCAACTAAACACATTAATGAATAAGAACTAATCAATTATTCATTCAAGCTGAACTCATCAGACTAATAATTATGAACATATCATAACACAGTTGAACAACTCATACTTGTATTAATTGAACATATCATAATACAAAAGTTTTGATCACTCAGATCATGCACAATTAGTGCTTACAAAATTAGAACTAATCTAACTTATACGATAGACCTAATCTATTATCTTATGAACTCAGGATGTAGAAGTTCCCAGTTCATGATTTCTTTAGTAATTTCAAATAGCAACTTCTCAGCATTTGCATTCCCTTTGAGTTCCTTCGGTTGGACATTGATGATCTTGTTCAGCTTGTACTTAACAAATTGGTTTGAACTATCATCACCACAACAGCTTCGAATGTGTAAGGAATCCTTAGTCTTTAAATAACAAATTTCATTAAGCTTGATGAAACTAGGTTTTCCTTCCTGATCCTTAAACATAAACCCCTGAATAGGTGCATCAATACTATGATTTTCTTTAAATTCTACATCTTCAGGAACTTCAAATAATTTCTCCCATTGTAGTCTAGGAACTGGAACATATCTCAGCTCCTCGGCTCTATTTATCAGCTTGGAAACTTCAGTAAAGATCTCTTGCTTGATTTGGCTTTGTTTGAACTTCTTGAGCATCATCATCATCCTTTTCCATTCTATATAGCCCATCCTGTGAACAAATCTCAGGTCCACTTCCATTGTAGACATATCGTCAAATTCAAAGTTAAGGATGATGGCTCCATCAATTTTGCTCAAGGTCATGCCTTTGATCTCTTCACTAACGCTCCTTCTGAAATAACATTCTTGAATTTCTGCATCAGTATATGGGATAGGATCAGGTCTCGGACCAGTATACTCAGCTTCAGCTTGAGCCAAAGCTTTTCTCTTTTTTTTTTATTGGTCCCTTACTTCTTTTTCTTTTATCTTCTTCAACTCAGCTACAGAGATCTCAAGCTCATTTCCCTCTTCTTGCTCGAGCATCTCTATTAATTCTCTTGTAGCCTTTTCTTCTTCTGTTTCTTCCTCAGTCTCAGGAACACTGTCAGCTTCATATTCAGATTCAGATTCTGTCACCTTTGTTTCTTAGTTGTAGGTTCCTCTTTCTCTAGATCCAGCTCCCCCTCAAACTGAGCTTCCCCCTCTTCTCCTTTCGCTAAATCCAATAAAGCTTCAACTTGCACTAACTCAGCGTCAGCTTCAACCTTCTACCCCTTTTTATCATCATCAACAGGGGTCGAAGACTTCTGTTGTTGAGTGTAGCAACTGCAGAGTCAATCTCTTGAATATCCTTTGTCAGCTTCTCAAGTCGTTGATAAATTTTGCGTTTGTCCTTCTGTTGCTTGAGATGGAACAGACCGAACTGAGCAGCAACATATTGCTTTAGTTGTTCAATGCCTGAGGAGGCAAATGCTTCTGGATGAGACTTACTTCTGTGTTTGGACTCGGAATGTATATCCTGTGAATTGTAAGAGTCAAAAACATTAATAGGTGAGTGTTTGGGTGCATCATCCAAGGGTTGGTGTTTACCCTCAAACTTATTTGCACCAGAGTCTGGACCATGTGATTCTCCTTGGTACGTAGATGAAACATTGACAAGTCGTGCATGGGGGTGTGAGAAATGAAGAGAAGTAAGTGGGATAGAAATGTGAAGTGTATGGGTAGGTGGTTGGCTTATTGGTTTGGAGGGGGTGATTGACCCTGGGGATAAGTCACTTCTTCAATGTTACCTAAGTGTGTCTGCTTAGGCACAGTAACGGGCTCTCCCATGGCACTGGAGAGTGTGGGCTGAGTAGACTTCACACCTGGTTTAGGCTGTTGGGTTGTGATGAGCCTCGAGGTTGACACCTTAAGAGTAGGTGTCTCGCCCTCAACTCCTGCCGGTGGAGGGATCAATGTGATCTCAGCTCCAGTGATGCCTTTAGTGGCACCACCTTTGGCAGTTTTCCGGGTGTAGGTTTAGATATTCTCCCTGGCAGCATTGGGCATGCTAGGGGTGGCTTCAGAGTGTGATTTAAAATAAATAGAAGGTGGAGGAGATGAATTAGACTGGGTTGGGTTTACCATAACCTTATCTCCAAATGTAGATAGAGAGTAATGAGAAGAGAGAGAAAGTGGAGAAGTCTTACGAGAGACAGCTTGTGGATTGGCTGGTTCAGCCTGAGCAGAGTGCTCAGCTTGAACCTCTGTATCAGCTTGAGAAGCTCCCCCTTGATTTGATCCCTCTGCTTCATTTTCAGAAGAAGTTACCTCAGCTACCAGAAGCATGGGTTTACTTAGACACTCTTGCTCTGGGAAGATGTCATTATTAAACATCCTGGAGCTGAGTGTTGGTGACAAGAACATATCCTGATCAGCTTCATACAGTGCTAATCCCTAACTCGGCTTCAAATGCCAAGGATAGGTACCTCGTAAATGGTACATGAAGATCCCTTGTGGTCTTCATCACATGGACCTTGAGCTCGTTGAAGATGAGCTAAGCATAATCTAAGTTTCTGGCGAAGTACATGTTGTACAACAGCTACATCTCGAACTTGTTGACCTGGTCCACTCCTCCAACCTTGGTACCAAGTGAATGAATCACTATGGATACCATGAATCCCCAACTGGTTGGAAAAGTAGCCTTTTTTATTACACCCTCTGTTTGTAGGTGACTCATCAGGGGTAGAACAGATCTAGCTACCAGCCGTGTCACAGCAGGCTCAAACTCATCGGATTGAGGAAGTTGAAGAACCTCCCTTAGCCTGTTTACTGTGTGAATAATGGTCCTCTCTCCATTTAGCACCGTGCCCAGAATTTCTTTGTTGTTTTGGTTCTCCAGTGAAAGCAAAAGCCAATGGGCATTTCCGAATATAATTTACCCATGGTTCGTATCCCCTGTTAATTTTGCGTTGAGGGATTGCAAGGTAGGCACGTTGATTGTTGATTTTGATCAATGGCCATCCATTGTTCTTAAACGCAGCACCCCTTACCATTCTATCACTAAGATTCAGAATGGTTCCGTCCATCATTGATTTTAGAAAATTACACAGAGTAACTGTTCTATTCGCACTGAGCAAACTGAAGTCGTACTGAGCGATATTGGATTCGCACTGAGCGATGTAGGGTTTCGTGATCGATGAGACGAAGAATTGTACTGAGCAATTAGTGGTTGTGGAAGGTATAGAGATAGTTTTAGAAGTATAGTAAGCGTAAACCTCTGAGAGTCGGTTATAGTCGATATATATACCTTTCCACGAAGAGAAAAGTTACCGTTGAAATCCTTTTTTATCCGTTACACCGAAGAAATTACGGCTTGATGTAACAGTAATAGGGTAGAAACTTATCATCTTCCAACAGATAAATATGTAAAATAATATTCTTGACTTACAAAAAAAATTATATACACTGTTGTATTACACCAATACACAATTGGTAAAATACGCGATTTGAGATTTACTCAAATATGCAGAGACACATGAGTTAATAACACTTAATGATTAAAACATGGTGTTGGACACACCAAATATGAGTAAACTTATTACTCAGTTTAAGTCAAGCACTCAGCTTGATTTGAATACTCAGCTTGAGATTGATACTCAACTCGAGTAGAGCACACAGCTCAGGCTCAATGACACTTAGTCATTTATGTTTGGGACTGACTCAAACATGTAGTTTAGCTACACTAAGTAGTTAAAATATGTTTGGAACTTACCAAACGTGTGAACCAATCACACAGTTTGAGTTAAGCACATAGCTCAGACTCAATGACACTTAGTCTGTTTGTTTGAGACTAACTCAAACTATATATCCTAACCACACTGAGTAGTTAAAATATGTTTGAAACTCACCAAACGTGTGAACTCATAATTCAGCTTGACAGGTTATTCAGTTTATGAAAACTTATTTATAAACTGTGCACTCAGCTTAAGACACTTAGTCTTTGTCAAATTAAAAACTTAGATTCTAGACACTTAGCTAGGGGTTGAGCATACCCAATTCACTTAGCAGATACATAAACCTCTTTTTATCAACTGGTTTAGTAAAGATATCTGCTAGTTGGTCATCAGTGGAGATAAACTTAATGCCAACTTTACCTTTTTCCACGATGTTCGTATGAAGTGATGTCTAATTTCAATGTGCTTGGTTGTTGAGTGGAAGACTAGATTGTAAGTGATGGCTATTTCACTTTGGTTATCACAAAAGATAGGAGTTTTCTTGAAACTCATACCAAAGTCTTGAAGCTGATGTTGTATCCAAAGAATTTGAGCACAACAGCTTCCTGCTGCAACATATTCAGCTTCAGCAGTTGAAGTAGCCACGGAGTTCTGTTTCTTACTAGTCCAGCTTACTAACTTCCGTCCAAGCATTTGACATCCTCCAGTTGTTGATTTTCTATCTAACTTTCACCCATCATAGTCAGCATCTGAAAAACCAACTAACTCAAATCCAGAGTTCTTTGGATACCAAAGACCTAGATTTGGAGTACCTTTAAGGTACCTAAAGATCCTTTTCACAGATTGAAGATGTGATTCTTTAGGATCTGACTGATATCTTGCACAAACACATGTAGCAAACATGATATCAGGTCTACTAGCTGTCAAATAGAGTAATGAACCAATCATTCCTCTATAGGTAAACTGACACATAGACTTACCATCTGAGTCCTTACTCAGCTTGACAGCTGGTGACATGTGTGTTTTCATGGTTGAACTTGAATTAAAACCATATTACTTTATCAAATCAAGAACATACTTGCTTTGATTGATGAATATTCCATCAGGCTTTTGTTGAATTTGTAAGCCAAGGAAGTATGTCATCTCACCCATCATGCTCATCTTGCAGTTTTGTGACATTATTTTGGAGAACCATTCACACAGAGATTCATTTGTAAGACCAAAGATAATGTCATCCACATAGATTTGTACAAGAATCACCTCTCCTTTACTCTTTTTAATAAAGAGTGTCTTATCTATACTACCTCTGGTGAAATCCATTGATAGTAGATAGTTGGACAGGGTATCATACCAAGCTCTTGGAGCTTGTTTAAGACCATACAAAGCCTTGTCTAACTTATAGACATGATGTCGAAACTTTGAACTAACAAAGCCAGGAGGTCGTTTCACATAGACTTCCTCCTAAAGTTTTCCATTTAGGAAAGCACTCTTCACATCCATTTGATAGACTTTGAAGTCTTTATATGCTGCATAGGCGAAGAACAGGCTTATAGCTTCAATTCTACCAACAGGGGCAAAGGTCTCATCATAATCGATTCCTTCTTCTTGCTTATACCCTTGTGCTACCAGCCTGGCTTTCTTCCTAACTATCACTCTATCCTTATCTATTTTATTTCTATAGACCCACTTAGTGCCTATAATTGAATGATATTTGGGGGCAGGGACAAGGCTCCAGACCTTATTTCTCTCAAACTCTTTTAATTCCTCTTACATAGCTTCAATCCAATCCTTATCCTCTAAGGCTTCTTCAGTCTTCTTTCATTCCATTTGAGATAGGAAACCAAAGTAAGCAGCATAGTTAGCTTTAGCCTTTGATCTGGTCGTAACCCTTTCTTGGACATTTCCAATGATTTGATCTTGAGGATGATCTTTGAGGAATTTAAATGTTGTAGTTGGAGAATCTTGTTCTGGGTCTGAGTGGTGTTGAGGACTCTGAGGTGAACAGACATCCTCAGTCTCAATAGCAACATTGTCAACAAACTGATGATCACTAAGATCTACAGTTTGAGTGACTTCAGCTCCAAAGGGATTGACGAACTCATCATCTTTCTCAGCTTGAGAGTCCCTTGGAGTTTGTGATGATTTCTTTGATGGACACACATCATCATTACTATCATCTCCCATCACATACATAGGATTTAACATATTAGTTTCCTTAGGATTTTCAAACTCACTCAGACTAACCAAGTCAGCTTGTCTTTTCTCAGCTTGATCAAGACTGTCTTCGTCAAATGAGACATGAATTGATTCTTCTATAGCCTTTCTCCTAGTCTTATACACTATGTAAGACTTGGAGATTGAGGAATAACCAATGAATATTTCAGGATCAGCTTTGGGTTCCAACTTATGGAGCTAATCTCTTTGATTCAGCACATAGCATTTTGGACCAAAGATATGGAAATAACCTATATTGAGTTTTCTAGATTTATACATTTCATATGCAGTCTTGCCATGTATTTTGACAATGATTGACCTATTTTGGGTATAACAGGCTGTACTAACAGTTTCATCCCAAAAATAAAGTTTTAATCCTGCCTTACATAGCATTGTTCTGGCAGCCTCAATTAAGATTCTATTTCTCCTCTCAGCAACTCCATTTTGTTGGGGAGTTCTGACTGATGAGAAATTTTGTAATATTCCCTTTTGTTCACAAAAGCTTTCAAGGGTTGAGTTTCTGAACTCAATCCCATGATCACTTTTGAGTTGCTTTACAGACTTACCTTTCTGCAACTCTTCCTGTTTGATAAAACTTATTATCTACAGGGCAGCTTCACTGTTAGCTTTTACGAATATTACCCAGGTGAATCGTGAGAACTCATCTACTATCACCAGTGTGTACTTCTTGCCACTTAGGCTTGGAGTACTTATGGGTCCAAACAGATCCATATGCAACATATGCAGTGGGTCTGTTATTGAAAAATTTTTCTTTGATTTAAAGGACCCTTTATGGTGTTTCCCTTATTCACAAGCTGAACACAATTTGTCCTTGACAAATGTGATCTTTGGTAATCCAGAGACTAACTCTTTATTGGATAGCATATTTATATATTTGAAATTTATATGTGATATTCGTTTATGCCACAACCAACTCTACTTAGGAACAGATTGGGAATACAAGCAGGTTTCAGTATAGGGATCAGCAGAAACAAGATCAAGTAGATACACATCTCTTTTTTTTTCTTTTTTAGCTATTAATATAGGCTTTCCCTTTGCATTATATATAGTTCTTGCTTTCTTCCTAAAAGTAACTATATTATCTTCTTCACACAACTGACTGATACTAATCAGATTGTGTTTAAGACCTTTAACATATGCAACCTTCTGGAAAGTCACCTTGCCATCATGCATCTTCCCATAGCCTTTAGTTCTTCCATGGGAGTTGTCACCAAAAGTTACTTTAGGACCTTCATCTTCCTGGAAATCACTAAGAAGTCCTTTCCACCCAGTCATGTGCCTTGAGCATCCACTATCCAAGTACCATTTACTTAAACCCTGCACATGATATGAAAACTAAACATATTAGTTTTGTTTGAGAACCCACTTCTTGGTGGGATCAGATGATGAGCACTTAGCATCTTCATCTTGTTGAACTGACTATTTAGCTTGAACAAGAGCTGAGTCATGTGTAGGCTGATCAGCTTGTTCTTGTTCAGGCCTTGAGATTTCAACATCACAGTTCATAGCCTAATGACCTCTACTTCTGCACTTGTAGCATCTCCTTCTTTCTAATGATTACAGGAGATAGAGTGTCTAATAATCCTTGTGAGAACTTTCTCTCAGTCTTGGGATTATATGTAGTGGATAACTTTTCAACTTTCTTTGCAAGTTGATTCACTTGATGCTCACTGACTTTGGACTTACCTTTGTTAGATCTTTTGTTTAGAAGCTTGACAAAGAAACTTCTTTTTCATGACCTTAGACTTACCTTTGCCATGCTTTCTGGACTCACCAATTTCAACAGGTTTTGACTTACCACTATTGATCTCCTTGGACTTACCAAGATCCACAACTTTGGACTTAACATTGTTGTGATTTGACCTCTGACTTACAGTGGTCTTCCTATTCTTGTAACTTCTCTCTGAGCCAGATAGAGAATCTTGTCTTTTGTAAGGATTTGGATTAAGCCTTTCAATGACTGAAGTTCTTAGAATAGATGAATGCTTAATCTGTCCAACACAGACTTACCATGTTGTTTAGATGTTGAACACTCGTTACCATGATCTTTGGCCTTTACAAACATATTGTATTTAAGGTCTTGACCATGTTTCTTCTTTGAGGCTAACTTCAGAGACTCAATTAGTTGTCTATCCTTCTCAGAGTCTGTACTTGCTATCTCATCATCAGCTACATAAACTACAGTTTGATAGTCACCTCCAAGTACAGCTTGTACCTATTTAGGAATTTGTTGGTTTATGCACTTTTCAGCAAGCCTTGATGACTTACACCAAGATTCAGTGACCTTTTGAAGTTGGTCAGCTTTGACTTTAGCTTCCTGAAGTTCTTCACTTAGAAGTTTATTAATGTGTCTGTGACATTCAAGATCACATTGTGCTTTCTTACCAACATCAATGAGAGATTGATTTTCCTTAATCTCATTCTTCAGTTTAGCTATTTCAGCTTTGAGGTCCTTTTGAGACTTAAGGCTGGTCTTGAAATCATTTAACAAATAATTGAAGGCAAGACCCTTTTCTTCATCGGTGTAAGAATTGAAACTACTAACCTTGTACATGGAAGCAGGATCTCAATCACTAAGCTTGTTGTTTTCCTCAGCTTCCTTCATATCAGCTTCAAAAATTGACTCGGACAAACCATAACCAACTTCATCAATTTCAAACTCTTCATTTTCTTGAGCCATTAGACATACATCATCATCTGAGGTGGATGATTCTGTATCCCAGGTTTCAGCATATAGTCCTTTTACACTGGGTTTTTCTTCTGTCTTTCCTTTCTTGAGCTGAGTATATTTCTTCTTGTATTTGTCATCTCTATAAGCTTTCTTATCAGCAAGTGATACTGATTCTACCTTCTTTGATCTGCACTCAGTAGCAGTGTGTCCCTTTTTCTGACAGTTGAGGCACACAAAATTCTTAGGATCAAAAGAACTCTTTCCTTTGCTCCTGTCAGATCTTCCTCTTCCCCTTTGAGCTCTTCTCAATCGTCTGGCTAGCATAGCCATTTGCTCAGTGAAGGTTTGAACATCATCATCATCACTTGAGTTTGAGTCGTCAGCTTGAGATTCTGACTCAGTCTAAGATTCAACAACTAAGGGTTTGGAACCTTTCTTCTTTTTCTCAGCAACTAATGCAATGTTATCTTTATCTAAGGAATCCTTAAGTTGTTGTTGAGAAGATTTCTTGTGTTGTGTAATCTTTTCATGATTAAGCAAGAACCCATAGATGGACTGTAGGTCATACATATGTAGTTTTCCTTCAACCCTCGGTGCTGTGGTTACTTTATTGAACCTTTCTCGTAACACATCCAGAAATTTTAGCACAAGTTCAGCTTCATCTTTCTTAACACCTACACTTAGCAGGTCATTTATCAAGCAGTGAAACCTTGTGAACAAATCAGGCAAAAGTTTCATTCTTTTTAGAAAATAAGTTTTCATAGGATCTATCCAAGTGATTCTTCTTTTGCTGCTTGACCAGATCAGTGCCCTCATATGTAATACTCAATGTATCCCAGATTTCTTTCGTAGTTTGACACCCAGTCACTGTATGCAAGATCTCATTGGCCAAGGCATTTGCTTGTTGGGGTTTCTAGGGCACGCAACGGAAGCAAAGTACAACATAAATAGCCCATGGTACAAGCACATAAAGCACAAAACATGAAACCCCAATAGTAGATCTAACTCTATGAACAAAAATGCAACAGAAAAGAGAGAGTGAAGGATGTTATACCAGCTCCTAAGCTCCAGAAATTCGATGAAGATGATGAAGTTGCTCCTTGTAGCTTGAACGAATCAACTAGAAGGTGATACCCCGGTAACACGCAAATCACTTGAGCTAGCAAGCTCCTTGAAGTTCTTCTTTCACGAAAACCTAGTAGGAGAACAGCAACTAAACACTAAGGAACCGAATTCTAGAGCTATAACTCTCTCAAGAACTCACTAAGTCACACAAGCACTTATGAGTGTGTATTCTCTCTAATTTTCCAAGAAGACCAAATGAGGCTGAGTTAGGGTCTTTTATAAACCCCAAATCGCCTCCTGGAATGCCCCAAGTCGGCCCAAGTCGCAGCAAGAAGCTTACCCAAGTGTGCATTGGTTTAGTAGAGAGGTGATGTGACAAAAAGTTGACGTTTGGCCATAGGTTAGCGGCGCTAACCTGTAGGAGTTAGCGGCGCTATCGTGGCCTGTCAGGTGACTAGACGTAAAGCCCATGCAGCTGTAGCGGCTCTAACCCATAAGTGTTAGCGGCGCTAACACCTTATGGTTAGCGGCACTAACCCAGCCTGCGAAGTCAACTTTTGTCTTTTATCAATTTCGGTCCCTTTACTTAAGTTGCTATCAGATTTGACCCCGGTGTGTGACCCAATAGGCCCATACATCATCAGTAGTGATCCAAATGGTGTACACGCATCAGTGGGCATATTCTAACATTGCTAGAACACTCTTTGCCTTATCATCTAAATAATATAGTTTCCAATCTTCTTCAGTCCAGGATGCAACAGGATTTCTCATATTCTTTTCAGATCTGCCAGGAGACGAATCACTAACAGTTACAGGAATCTTGGGGATTATTGGTCCTTTTGTAATAACATCGTACATACGATTGTCAATGGACTTGAGGAACAGCATGGCTCTAAACTTCCACAGAGGATAGTCAGATCCATCAAATATGGGACAGCCCTTAGGAGACATTTGTGGAAAGCTTGAAGAATTATTGCTTGTAGACATTGTTAACTTTCTCAGAATCTTGAACTTTCAACGTATGAAATTGTTCAACCTGCTCTGATACCAATTGTTGGTCCCTTGGTGAGAATAACAACTAGCAACAAATGTGTAGAAGGGGGGTTGAATACACTTTCTGCAGAAATTGAACAAATCAAAATAAAGTGTTACACATAGTAAATCAAAACACAATTGAATGATTTGTTTTTCATTAATAAGAAGATGATTACAGACTCTATCAAGTAAGCAACTCTTGATATGTAAACACCTAATGTAAATCTCTCAATCTTTCAAACTTAGCTATCTATAATCAACTTATGATTATAGGTACTGGACGACTCTCTAAACAAGATTTAATCACAGATTGAAAACTTATCAATTTCACAACTAATGTGAATATTCGAACACACGAATAGCTTGGCAATCTGTGAGTTTCTTGATCACGTTGAACTGACAAACAATGATTCAAGAATCGTAAGATATACGGTTGAGGTGAGGTATTTGGCTTTGTAGTCGTTTCTGAATCGTACCTCAAAACGTATCAGGATGATAAGTATTTATAATCGTGTTCCTATGGATCCTAACAAACTGGACTTATCCTAATTTGCTAACTAACTAACGGATAAACCGATATCTTGAATCTTTAATCTTCTTATCGTGAGTCTTCAATCTTCAATCTTGATTCTGGAGTATTCTTTTCTTTCCCGTAGATATAGAGAGTTAAAAAGATAAATTTAAAACATATTTAAATTATCTTTAAACTGGACTTCTTGCTCGGACTGAGTTACTCAGCTTGAAACTCATCAAGCTGAGTTATTCGAGAACAGACTCGAAAACAAACATGGACTAACATGTATATTAATTAACTCATCTTTAGAAGTCCTAAGAGTTAGCTAGAACTTATTTAGCAACTTTGTTGAGCTGACTCAGTATATAAGTTGAGTCACTTAGCTTGAGACACATCTGGCTGAAAGCTCAGTATATCTTAGGTGACATACACAGCTTATAGTATAAGTTGATCAAACATAGTGATAATCTTACTAAGATATAGTATAAGTTGATCAAACATATGCTCAGCTTATATTCAGCTTATGCTCAGTCTGAAACACTATAAATGTTCAGTCTTTTCAAGCCTCATAATTCTGTTTAAGTTAACTTTGGAACACATCTTACATACTTAACTTTGTCTCATCAAATCTTAACTAATGAGATCATCTTCCCAACAGTAAGAGATCTTATAGTCTTGGTTAACCTAAGTATCTCTCTAGGGACCTTCTAAGACCAATGAGGTACAACGGAGTGTAACTATCTTGCACAAGTGGGAGTCTGATGGATTGTGAGCACAGATAGTATACACGTTGATAGATTATGTGCAGGGATAGTGTACACGTGTCATCACATCCATGAACATTATGAGTCACTAAAGGGTTTCACAGCTGCACACCTAACTAATGAACCACGAACAATTCGATGTGTATAAAATAGATAATTAATAGTTAATTAATTATCAAGAAAGAGGGAAATAATAAATAGATATTTATTATTAGAAAAACGGAATATTTAATATTAGTTAATATTTAATAAATAAATTTTGGTTGGAAAATATTAATTAATTGTTGATTAATTAATATTAACTAAACTAAGAGGGCTTGTTTTCTAAAAGGATCAAAGTTATTGATCATGGACCGAGTTTTAGGGTCTAAGGGGTTAGGCCTAATAGGTTAATTATTTAAGTTGGTTTAAACCTAAATAATTAACAATCTAATCCTCACAAAGCCGGCGGTGGCACACCTGCGGACAAAGCCGGAGGCGAACGGTCGCTAACGGCGGTGCCTTGCGGTTTAGCGGCGCGAATCCCGAGGGCCGACCCCTTTGCTGCGGGCTCTTCGTAGCTGTGGCGATCAGGGAAAAAACTCGACTGGTTTTTGCCAATTGTTATACACACACGCGTATTGTTCAGTTTTAGCGTTCTAGCAGCCAATTCAAGGGTACAGTAGCTGTGTATCCCCTATCAGCAGTTTCAGGGTATATTTTCTATCTCTAAGTTAATAACTGATGTGGGACATATATATAATATATGATATATCTGTTTTATATGATTATTGTTCATGTATCCCCACCTGATCCAGTTGGGATCCTGGGAACGGGAATTGAAAGTTTATTTCAGCTGTGCTTTATTGTATCTAGTAAATTCGTAAAGTGGTATTAGAGTCTTCTTCTAGGCTCGGTGGGAAAGAAGTTGATCATATTTATATTATGTATATATATGTGTCAAAATTAATATTTTTGTTAGGATCAAGTTTCTGATATGTTACCTGATTAATTTTTCAGTTCTGCTGATAAAATATATATTTTATATATTTATGCAAAACTTTGGTTTTGGTTTAAGGATCAAGTTCTGATCTTTTTACCATTAAAAGTTTCCAGTTTATCGTTTATATATTGTTTATATATTAACTATGTGAAACTTGGTATTTGGCAAAAGGTCAAGGTTTATGACTTTTAACCAATTAAAGTTTCCATATTATCTGTTTTATTATTTATACATATATTGTGTGAGAAAACTTGGTATTTGGTAAAAGGTCAAAATTTTGACTTTTAACCATTTAAAGTTTCCACCTTACATGCTTTATCTATATCTGTATAAATTATTTGTGAAACTTGTGGTTATTAAAAGTTCAAAGTTCTTGAATTTTTTAAGTCAAGTTTCCTGCTTTATGATTATATATTTAATAATACTGACGTTTAACCTAAGAGGTATTTTTGTTTTCTATCCAGATTGAGATATTTAACAAAAAGGCCCAGTTTAGGCCCAGTTTGAGGTCCAGGTTGAACATTGGGATTAACACAAAGCCAGTCTGTGTTTTGGTGTTAAAAGATTCAAGTTTGAATCAACCTAGAATTATATATGTTTATGATGGTTTTTAATGCGTGTATTATTATTATTTATTATTTTGTACGTGATTGGTTATTTATTACCTTTAAGCCAAACGCCTAAAACCTAGTGGATCACCTTGTGGTTGTTTACTTTCTTGTTTGTGGTTGTTTTGCATTTATTATTTATCTTATGTGGGGAGGCCTGCGTGCCACTTACAACCCCTATTCAATCCTGTAAAAGTACTAGTTTTAGCGGGCATGCGTGTCTTTGAATTATTATGTAATAGGACACTAGTTTATCACAATTGTAATAGGTTAGTTTGATATTTGTAAATATATCAATGAAGGCAATTAAGACAAGGATCAACACACAGAGAGAGAGGATGCCATGGATGCTAGAGCCAGTGGGAGCTTCAAGATTATTCATGCCATGTGTGTTGATTGTGATCAATTTAGGGTTTGACCAAGGGGTGCTTAATTTTAATTAAGTACCAGTAATGGTCAAAAGGTGTTATGTGTGTTGGCTTATTATTGTTATTATTAATTGCGTGGTGTAAGTTGATTATATAATGCATGCTAGTCAATAAAACCACATACATATATAAAGGATATTTTTAAGATAAAAAGTTTTTCACTTGAAAAGGCGATAGTTTTACAAGTTTTGTAAAAAGGGTTAAAACTGGAAATATGTTTTTGAAACAAATTAACCTTTTCAAAATCTTAGACAAGTAACGCTATCCATCTAATGGTACACCTTTCCTGCTACCGGTAACTTGCTGTCTTGTCATACCCAAACCGTGCGCACCGGGGTTCAAACCGATGTTGGAAGGGGGTGAAAGACTTTGTGATTCACTGATGTGACGGGCCAGAGTTCACCCCGTCTTAGATGGTGAGCTCTATTTGGTGATTCCCTGATGTGACGGGCCCAAAGTGCACCTAGGAGGACTAAATATGTATAAATTATTGTTTCATTCGATGTCCGAAAGATATAGGAGTCGTGTTTTGGATTAACCACGATCGGTATGGTTTATACCCACCAGAAATAGCACGGGTGTTGTCGTGCCCAAACCGTGCACCGGCATGTGTGAAATATGGGTCCTATTCTAAAATATATTTATTTAAAGGGTTATAAATTATTTTAGAGGAATTAAACTACTGAAATGTTTATTTCTTGCCTTTTTTACACTAGATGTCGATATTATCTATACCGTTTTATACACCTGAGGAGTCTCTTAGTCTCGTCATGAGAAACTGGAAGATTTTAGGTCCAAACTTTATGGTTTGGAAGTCGCACTTTAGGAAAATCCTAAGGGCACATGCAAAGTTATACACAGTAGACAAACCTCCTCTAGGATGACCTGCCTATTTTGCTCAGGATCAAGAGTATGATACATATTATAAGTATATGTCTGAAGAATCTGACGTCATATATATTCTGATACTCTCCACAGAATATGAGTTTTCACATGAACTAAAGAATAAGTTGGTGTTTGAGGTCGTGCAGGACCTAGAGTAGCGCTTCAAGGACAGTGAGCGCTGTGGACGCTTTCTGCTCATGAAGGATATTCTTTCACAGAGGATGAAAGAATGCCAGTTATTGAGTGATCATCTTATTAATATGAGAAGGCTGTTCGATTGTTCGATGATTCTGGAATCACAAGTCAGTAAGCATGAACTTCTGATGCTCTTGGTCTGTTCCCTAACGGATCGTTATCAGGCAGAGGTAGTAGACAAGTTCAGTGAACCAGATACAATGCACGGGTTCTTAATGTGCATAGATGACCAGGTGCACCCGGACCCGCTTGATGCAACAGTAGTTGAGGCAATGGAGGAAGACAACTAGATTGATGAGCAGACGTTTGTTGCCCATTTTGCGATAGCAAGGATATTTGCGAGCACTCACTTGACATTGATCATTTGGACGTCGGTTCTACCAACGAGTCATGTATCCTTATGATAGATTACTTAGTTACTTCATTTGAATCATGGGTACTCGATACTGGATGTGGTCATCACATTTGCAATCACTTGCAGGGATTCAAGAGAAGTAGGAAACTAAGGAAGGGGGACATGAACCTACGGGTAGGCGAAGACTCCATCATTGGTGCTTAAGCTGTAGGAACCTATTGTCTCAGGCTACCTTCAGGATTAATCATAGAACTAGAGAATTGTTATTATGTTCCTTGATTGATTAAAAATGTAATCTCGTACGATTTATTATTTGACAGTGGTTTTAACTATCAGTCGATAGCAAAAACAATTTTGTACTTTGAAGATGATTTATTCTATTTTAAAGCAAGTTCAGAAAATGGTCTATATATAATAAATCTAGAAGATGACAAGGAAATCTATCATATAAGTAAGAGGTCAAAGGACACTTTGAGCCAGACTTACATTTGGCATTGTTGGCACGAACATATAAATAAGAAATGCATAGAGCAACTTCATGGAGATAGAGTTCTAGGGTCATTTGATCTTCAATCAATTGACAATTGCGAATCTTGTTTGTCCGGCAAGATGACAAAGAAAACTTTCGACAGCTTGAATAAAAGGTCAAAGGAACTGCTAGGAATTATACACACAGATGTGTGTGGTCCTTTAAGTCAAGAAGCCAGGGGAGGATACGGTACTTCATTACCTTTATTGACGATTTCAGTAGGTATGGTTATGTGTATCTTATGAGACACAAGTCTGAAAGTTTTGATTTCTTAAAACAATTTCAGAGTGAAGTACAGAACCACCTTGACAAGAAATGAAAGTTGCTTCGGTCTCACCGGGGTGGTGAATATCTGAGTCAAGAGTTTGAAAATCATCTAAAGGAATGTGGGATTGTTTCACAACTCATACCTCCGTATACGCTACAGTGGAATGGTGTATGAGAAAGGAGGAATAGAACCTTGCTTGACATGGTCCGGTCTATGATGATTCGAACTAGTCTGCCAATGTCGTTATGGAGTCACGCCCTCGAAATGGCTGCTTTTATGCTGAACCGAGTTCCAACTAAGTCTGTGGAGAAAGGAAAGACACCGTTCGAGTTATGGAAAGGGAAAAAGCCCAAGTTGTCTTTCATAAAGATTTGGGGTTGTGAGGCGTTCGTTAAACGACCGTTCTCGGATAAACTCAAACCCAAATCAGACAAGTGTATCTTCATGGGTTATCCTAAGGAAACCTTAGTGTACTATTTATATAATTCCCATGAGAACAAATTTTTTGTAGCTCGGTCAGGGACATTTCTAGAGGACAATTTCTATGTTTAGAAATTTCTAGAAAAGAAATAGAGATATTCAAGAAATTGAAGAGGATGAAGGTATACCTCCTCCATTTGGGGAACCGTAAGTCAATAAAGAATTGTTGAATCCTAACCCGAGTCTATGGTTGAGGAAGAAGTGAAAACACAAGACCTTCGCAGGTCCAGTAGGATTCGGACTGAGCCAAATAGATATCTAGTATTTCTAATTACTCAGGAAGAAGGGGATCTTTATGAACCCACATCCAACAAGGATGCTATGTCGGGTGGTGAGTCTGACAAATGGTTGGACACAATAAAAGCATAGATGCAATCCATATATGACAACCAAATTTGGGAGTTAGTAGACTTACCACGACATAGTAAAGCTGTTGGGTGCAAGTGGGTCATCAAGAAGAAGACCGACATGGAAGGAAATATGAATACTTTTAAAGTTAGACTTCTTGCAAAAGGTTACACTCATACTCAAGGTATTGATTATGATGAAACTTTTTTGCCAATAGCAATGCTTAAGTCTATTAGGATTCTTAAGGCCATATCTACATACTTCAATTATGAGATATGACAAATGGATGTCAAAACCGCTTTCCTTAACGTGAAACTGACAGAGGATGTGTATATGACACAACCGGACGGTTTTGAGGATTCCAAGAATCCAGGTAAAGTATGCAAGTTGCTAAAATCCATTTATGGATTACAGCAAGCATCTAGAAGCTAGAACTTGCACTTTGATTAGCGTACCAAGGAGTTTGGTTTTACCAAAAGCAAGTTCGAGTCCTGTGTTTACATGAAATTCAGTGGGAGCGTAACAATCTTTCTGGTCATGTATGTGAATGACATACTGATCATAGGAAACGATGTAGCAGCATTACAAGGAGTAAAATCCTGGTTAGGTCAATGTTTCCAGATGAAGGACCTAGGAGAAGCCGCATACATAGTTGGTATTACGATCTATAGAGATAGATCTAGACGGCTGATCAGACTTAGTCAAAGTACATATATTGATAAAGTGTTAAAACGCTTTAAGATGTAAGATTTCAAGAAAAGTTTAATTCCTATGAGATCTGGTATACCATTGAGCAAGGCTCAGTGCCCTACTTCTCAAAAAGAGAAGAAGAGGACGAAATCGGTTCCCTATGCTTCGGCAGTAGAATCGATTATGTATGCCATGTTATGTACTATTCCCGATGTTGCTTACTCTATAAGTCTTATGACTAGATATTAGCAAAATCCATGTGAACCCCATTGGTTGGCTGTCAAGAACATTCTCAAGTATTTGAGAAGGACAAAAGATATGTTTTGGGTCTTTGGTGGAAGCATGGATGAAATCAGTGTAACTGGTTACACAGATGCGAGATTCCAGACAGACAGAGATGACTTTAAGTCTCAGTCAGGGTTTGTTTTTACCCTAAACAGTGGATCTGTATCTTTGAAAAGCCAGAAGCAAGATACTATAGCAGATTCAACTACAGAGGCTGAGTACATTGCGGCAAATGATACGGCAAAGGAAGCGTTTAGGCTGCGGAATTTTATCTCCGATCTAAGAGTTGTTGCCAGTATCTCTAGACTGATTGATATATTCTGTGATAACATGGGAACTTTGGCGCAAGCGAAATAACCAAGAGTTCATTGGAATGCAATACATGGGACCTAGCAACTAGTTTTTCAGTATTTAATAAACTGTATGGATTGAGATAAAAAATTTATGATTATGTATTAAACATTTATGCGTGATGGAAATAGAAGGTTTAATATAATCTTTTAAATATCTCTATACTTTTAGAATATTTATTCATCCATATATACAAGTCTTGATATATCAAAATCAAAATTACTCCGTAGCTACCTGATGCGGTGGGAGCCACATCAGGGAGATACCAACGCTATTATAAATACTTGATGGATTATTCGTGTAGTAAATAACATCACAAGTTATGTGAGCAAGTATTTTTAGATATTTGTCAGGGGTACAAATATTAGAGGTGATCCGCATCAGTCTAACTTCATGGAGCCTACGACATGAGTTAGCTGATTGGTTGTCCTTAAACCTGAGATGTTTGGTTTGGGGAACTAGGACTTCTGCACTTTGGAACATTCTAATGTTACACCGTAACTGGGTAACTATAACGGGCATATCTGGGTACAGCGGAAGACGTGTGCTCAAATGCGAGCAGTCAAGATGGGATTTGCACCATCTCTTGTAGAGAGGAGATATTCCAGGGCCCCTTGACGGTTGAGACTACTTGAAATGCGTGGCCGCGTTCGGATAGGATGATGGACATCATTTGGTAACTCCGTAACTGCAATTAGTCAAAATCAGAAGTCGAGAAACATAATTTGGATTTTATAGATCACGTGCTCCATGTCTGAAATTCGCATTACGGGATATCGCGATGCGAAAGGAAAAGCCGGATAATGTACACTAAGTGTCTGGCTGAGGACCTCCTTAGGCCCATGATGGACAATGGAGTGTAACTATCATGCACAAGTAGTAGTCTCATAGATTGTGTGCAGCGATAATGTACACTATCCATGGACACTATGAGTCACTAAAGGGTTACACAGCTTCACACCCAACTAATGAACCAGGAACAATTCGAAGTGTATAAAATAGATAATTAATAGTTAATTAATTATCAAGAAAGAGGGAAATAATAAATAGATATTTATTATTAGAAAAAGGGAATATTAAATATTAGTTAATATTTAATAAACAAAGTTTGGTTGGAAAATAGTAATTAACAGTTGATTAATTAATATTAACTAAACTAAGAGGGCTTGTTTTGTAAAATGATCAAAGTTATTAATCATGGACTGTGTTTTAGGGTCCAAGGGCTTTGGCCCAATAGGTTAATTATTTAAGTTGGTTTAAGCCTAAATAATTAACAATCTAATCCTCATAAGTTACAAAACACCCAAATGGCTCTCCCTCTCTCTCTCCTTCGGTCGATGGCAACCACCACCACCATCACTAGTTTTCGTTTTCCGGTGGCGGCTCACCGGCGGAAAAAGCCGGAGGCGAACGGTGGCCAGCGGCGGCGCCTGCGGTTTAGTGCCGCGAAACCCGAGGGCCGACCTCTTTACGGTGGGCTCTTCTTGGCTGCGGTGAACAGGGCAAAAATTCTACTGGTTTTTGCTGGCTGTTATGTACACATACGTATTGCTCAGTTTTGGCGGTCTAGCAGCCATTTCAAGGGTGCAGTAGCTGTGTATCCCCCTTCAGTAGTTTCAGGGTATATTTTCTATCTCTTAGTTAATAACTAATGTGGGACATATATATAATCCATGATACATCTGTTTTATATGATTAATATTCATGTTTCCTCACCTGATGCAGTTAGGATCCTGGGAGCGGGATTTGCAAGTTTATTTCCACTCTGCTTTATTATACTCTGTAAATCCCTACACACATTTCGTCATATCCGAGCATTATAAGACACTAAAGGCTTACACGGCTGCACACTCAACTCGAACCAAGATTATAGTTTTGGTCCTGAATGGATACAACAACAACAAATGTTTGTAGAAGGGGGGTTGAATACAAACTTAAGCTTTTTAAAATTTAAAAGACACACAGTTTACTTTAAATAATTCTTATTGATATGAATCAAGAATTACATTAACTAGATGCGGAAAATCTAAGTTCAATAAAAGGTGGCAACTAAACTGTCTAACACATAGATAAAGCTAATCTTAAACAACTTATGTCTAAGACGTTTAACACATGAACAAGTTTGTTTACACTGAAAGATAAAATGCTAACTCTTCTATTCTCTCAACTTATGAGATTTCAGTGTTCAACTGATCTATTCGATACTTAGCATGTTTTCATTCATGAGTGTATATAAGCAAATGGTATCCGGGTTAATGGAGTAGAGAAGGAGACAAAGGTACTTGATTTAATAATATTATAATAGATAAAGTTAGTGGGTGAAAAGCAAATTCACTTTCTACAGGTAATTGTTTAAAGTGAATGTACTTTTCAGTAAAGTCAAATCCCACTATCTATTATTAAATTATTAAAGTACTACCTTTTTGTCTAGGGAGAGTAAAGTTCTCTTTCCGTGCTTATACTTTAATCAACACCATGATTCTTGAAGACTTGACTTAACCAAGTATAGAGTTACCAGCCATACTTAGTTGTTGAAACATATCTTTGAGATATTCTCTTTTGAAGTGTCTAACACCTTTTCGAGGGGATCAAGATCAATCCTTTTTGTTTCTTTGCAGATCCAAAAAGTGCTTATTACTTTTATAAAGATAGATCTAAAGGCATAATAGAACAACACATGTTCTGCCTTCGACTTAAGAAAATAATAAAATGAAAAACTATTAACTGAGATACTGTATAATAACTCAGCTAACAGACACTAAACTGTACACTTACTTTTACTCAGCTAAGGATAAAAGTGAAAGACTCAGCTACTGAAATATGCTCAGCTGATAATAAATGCTCAGCTGATAAAACATACTAGAGTAATACTGTATAACCTAATCAACCTTTATGATTAGTAGATCCCAAGGGCTCAGCTGATCATTGAGAATGATAAGTTTATAAGGAAAAGATTAGATAAGTTTAGGATAGCTTATCTGAGAGATGAGAGGCATCAGCTGATCATTGTGAATGACTTAGCTGATTCGTTTCCTGCTCAGTTGATCTTGAAAGAACCCTCAGCTTATGGTTTTGGATCATCAGCTGATGCTTTGTAGTCACTCAGCTGATGCTTCTTCACTTGTTTTTTCTTCTTAGTTGATCTTCCACAAGCTGATACTCAGTGTTCAGCTGATACTTTTGTTCTTCAGCTTACATTTCTTACTTAGGATTTTCTTTAAGTCTATCATGAAAAAACAACACATATTTTTCATTTATCCAAGTACAAGACTGAAAATGTGGTTTTGTTAGCATCAAATCCTATTTTAAATAATAGACAGGTTTGATTATGGTTTGATATCTCTATCTCCTGTCAGGATCGGATATATATTATATCAAATAACAAGAACTAACTTTTAAATAATAAATCAGAGTAATATAAAAGTTAATCTTTAACTATGATCACAATCAACTAAGAAGTTGCGGAATCACACTTAATTGATTAAAGAAGGTTTTAAAACACGGATCAATTCAATCAAACAGTAGTTTTATTAACCAACCAGAATGATTACAAAAACAAACTTCACCCCCAATCTAACTTATTCTGTTAGACGAAGAATACAGACTGTTCTTAGGTTTCAACAAGAAACTTAGAGGCTAAAACACTTTCCGAAAAAAAATAACAATAAGAACAAATGCTTTGAATAATGAGATCAAGTCGTCGTGCTTAATTGATCATCTAATGAAGTATATATAGACTCTTGATCCTCCTTGAATTGTTGACAGTTAGGTAATCTTCTATCTTCTGAGATAATCTTGATAATCTTCAAAGTATTTCGAGATATCTTCAAAGATAGGATTTTCCAAATATAGCTCAACAGAAACTGTTTAATGAACACAACAGTTCTTTATCCTTCTAACAGTCTTCACTTCAAGGTCTTCAAACAGTTGTAGTAGTTTGTACTAACAGTTCTGAACTCTATATAACAGCTTTAAAGTTCACAGCAACTGTTGGTTACAACTGTCTTCACAATTTCAACTAACAGTTCCAAACTGTTTGTCAATATACTTCTAACAGTTTTGAACTGTTTTTCACAAAGTCCATTAACAGTTTTAACTTTGCATCTTCAACAGTCTTAATGCCTTAGCTAATTTCCCAACAATCTCCCCCTAACTTAAAGAATTGATCAAAATCTTTAAGTTCTTTCGATCATCGTGTTCAATCACAGACAAATTAAGCATAAGCGAAGAATGAATTCCATGTATTTATGCAAAGTAAACTGTTAGTAATGAACTCTTCCCCTTTTTGATTGGAACAGTTGAAGGAGGTTTAACAGCAGCTGTCAACTGTTGAAGCACTTGATCATGTAGCTTTATTACCTCATTAGCGTGCTTCAAACTGTTGGTCAAAACCTTGATTTGAAAATCTCAGTGCTTGGAACATCTGCAGTTGATACCATCCTGTTGATTAGCATCCTATCAACACGTGAAAGCTGTTCTTCTTCTTCTTCATTAACCGCTTGGACACTTGCAACTGTTAGTTGATTTGAAGTTACAACTGTTGGTTGTTGTGTTTCAACTGTTTGCTCATTTGGAGCAACAACTGTTTGTTTATCCTGTGAAACTGTCTGCTTAACTTCTTCCTGCTTGGATTTTCTTCTTCCTTTAGCTTGAGCAGTTGAAGAGATTTTCACCAAGGATTTGGGTTTAAGCAGCATCTCATGAATATGAAGAACATTAGTTGCCTTCTTCAGATTCTCATCAAGAAAGTTCAGCTGCTTATCTTGCCTTATTAGCACCTCATTGTGAATTGCTACTACCTTGAGTACTTCAGTTGCCTTCTCCAACTGTTCAGTCAGTTCTTTTATCTTCTCATCTTGAGAAACTATCCTTTTGTTTTGAAGAGCAATCCTTTTCTTTAGATGTAAATGAGCAGCAAGGTAAGGTGCAAAGTTAGGATCCATCAATGCATGTTGTTTCAGTCTTGTCTCAATGTCAGTTAGTGTTTCCACTGTGACCATATCATCGACATTTTTCACTGGTGGCTTACTCCCCTGAGTATCACCATCAGTACCCCTCTTTTCTTGGTTCTGGGGATTACCAGAAACTGTTTTACTAGTCTCTGTTGCCATGGTTGAGGTCTTAGCTATGTTAACACTGTCCTGTTTATCCCTTGCGGATAAAACAGTAGTGTCAGCCTCAAAGACCATATGATCACCCTCTTGAGGAATGATCACCTCCTCATTGTGCCTGGGAGACAGCACCAAAGATTCCCTTTCGATATTCTGCACAGGTAAATGCACCTGTGCAGGGCTAACAGTTTGGGGTTCTCTAACTGTGGTGGAAGGAGCACCAACAGTTTTCCTCCTTTTTTTAAATATTTTTAGTGCAGGGGCTTGTGTTGTAGATTTTTCAAAAGAAGCAGGTTGGGAATTTTGAGTATCTTGGACTGTGGGTTCCAGTGTTGGTGGTGTAGCAATACGATGGGTTTCATGCTCAACACTGGCAGTCCTGTTTCTTGACAGAAACTCCACCATTTCAGAGAGTGGAGGAGTTATGGCACCAGAGAAACTCTTGCCATTAATCAACAGTTTGCTCAAAGTGGAAGCCACATGAGCAGAGGGAATAATGACCCTCTTGTGTGTTTTTAGATTTGGCATCAAAAAGTTTAACAATACTTGCACAAATCGAGGATACATCAAAAAGAGACCATACTTGGTCCCTAGATGTTTTACCATGCCATTGAAAATTAATTTTGAAAAATTGAAGCAACGATTGTTGGCCAAACAGATTAAGGCCAAAGCAATGTTGCTTCCAAACTCGTTCCATCCTGTTCTTTTAGGACTAATGCACTGCTGGAGAGTATAGATTAAATACTTCCAGTGAGCACAAAATTGTCCCTTATAGAATGTACCCTTCCCTGAAGGACCCTCATACCCAAGCTTAACAAGCTCGGCATGCAAAAAATCTAGTGAAACTGAATCAGAATACTCACCCTCACTATCATTAAGTTGTAGAAGGTGGCGAATGGTGTCCTCAGAGATTGAGACGGTCAACTCATCAATGGTAGAATCAATCCATTGCACGTCATCAGTTGTTCGAAGTTGAGCATGTTTCCAAAACTGATCAATGTAAGAAGTGTATATGGTAGGATTGATGGTGAGTGCAGTGTTGAGATCGGACAATGAGAGATAATCAATCATATCGTGAAACATGTGAAGATCATCGGGTTTTGAAAGAAAAGCAAGCATATTATGTTCCTTGACGAATGGAAGGGGAGCCATGGCAATTTGATAGCAGAATTCTAGGGTTTTAGCGTTCAAACGAAGTTCAGTATGCGTAAAGAAACCTCTGAGGAGGGAATGGTTTATATATGTTTCGATTGTTGAACGCAATCCAAAGGCTTCCAAAATCCTGCAAAGACTAAAGCACCCTTTAATAGCTTAACAGTTGACGGACAAAAATGAACTAACAGTTGAGAAACTGTTTTTAATAGCTTAACAGTTGACGGACAAAAATGAACTAACAGTTGAGAAACTGTTTTCATAAGATGTAACAACTGTTATTCAAAAGTTCACTCCCTTTTGTTTGATCATTTATATGAATTGACAGTTGTTTAGGGTTTACAACTGTTCTTCATTTCTCGCCCTTAGTTGACAAATTTCTCCCCCTCAGTTGCACATGGACTTTGTCTAACAGTTGCCGAAGCCATATGCTAACAGTTGAAAAACTGTTAGTATTGATTGAAACAGAAATGTGCAACTGTCAAACAAACTTTCAGCTCACATATATCAAATGCTGAAGCAATAAAAATAAAACATTAGAGAACACAGTCATCAACATAAGATATATTTTATTCAAGATAATCACAATTGAGCTACAATAATATTGAGACAAACAATACTGTCTTGTGCTATAGATCTAAACACAGCTTATAAGAACTGTCTTAACACCGAGATCTACATATGACAAATTATCGATAACAGTTTGTATCATCAAATCTGAACTTTAAGGGAAGACAATCATCATCACATTCTTGCTCAAGAATGTCTTTGTTATTTAAGAATCGAGTTCAGAATAGCCTCTACAGTGCCGCCATCGCCTTACTGAGAAGCCTGTCTTCAAAGAGTGGTCATGTAATGCACAAGCCATTGTTGGTACTGCTTATCTAATTGTGCAAGGCCGTCTCGTAGGTGTGGGAGAACAATGATCTACACCGTAAGTGTTGACAACTTTCTCCGTTAACTATTGACAAGCCTTAGACAATTGTCAAAACATACTACCTACCAATGGGTGTGCAGTAGACCTTCTCATCATATGCATCACCAGAGACGATTGTCATAATTTGCCTCGTGGGTGTGCAGTGGAACTAGTCATCTATGACAGTGACTTCCACTGCCTCATCATCTGAGGCCCTCTGGTGGTTACGAGTATTATATCTTCGAACATGGAACCACACTACGGAGTTTGTAGTGCCTGCCAGGTTCAAGACGAATCTTAGACAACATGGTGTAGGCAATTCATGAAAGAAAGTGAAATTTTCAAAATCACCTCTTATACGAATATGATCAATTGGTTTATTTGGCCTACGTGGATCTGGATGTTGTGTCAAGGTAAACCTATCCCGATCATCATGCATCCCAAGAACACATGATGAGTAATGCCAAAGCTCATGCATTCTTACAAATGGGGCAGGGATGGTTACATAACTTTGTCTAACATTAATATCTTTGAGGGTTATTAGAAAAAGTTAGTATCCATTTGCAGAGAGAAGAGTGTGCAAATGTAGGTGTGATTTGTGAAGGATGGGTGCAAGACTATTTATAGAGAAACTAGGAGGCATTAATGTCCATTAATAGCCATTAATGACCATTAATATCCAGTAATTTCCATTAATAGCATGCAGTGACTGGTCATATCAAATGCACTATAGAACAAGCAAAATGACTCACCCTTATCAGTTTGGAACTGTTGATTCAAGAAAGTGAATTTACCTTTACCTCATAACAAGGACAGTCACGAGTGTGAAAAACTGTTTGTGAGACAGGTCAGCAGATATGTCCAAAACTGATGTGTGAAATTGCATTTCCCTCTCTGAATACTTAAAGGATAACAGTTGTTAGAAAACGTAACTAACAGTTGCAAACTGTTAGTGTGAAAAACATGGAATAATGAACAACTGTTAGTCCAAGTTAATCATTCCAATGTTGGAAATCAAAAAGTTGAATCTGCTCACATCAAAAGCTTTAGTGAACAAATCAGCTAATTGATCATCAGTATGAATTTTCATAACTTGGATTAATCTCTTTTCATTGCAGTCTCTTATGAAGTGAAATCTGATTTCAATGTGCTTGGTTTTAGAATGCTTCACTGGATTATTAACTATGCTAATAGCACTGGTGTTATCAACAAAAATAGGAGTATTTAAAAAAGACAAACCATAATCCAGAAGCTGATTTTGGATCCATAACACTTGTGAACAGCAGCTTGATGCAGCAATGTATTCAGCCTCAGCTGTTGAAGTTGAAACTGTTGTTTGTTTCTTGCATTGCCATGAGACCAGCCTTGATCCAAAGAAGTGACATCCTCCAGAGGTTGATTTTCTGTCCACATTGGCTCCACCATAGTCACTATCAGAATATGCCACCAAATCAAAAGGTGAATCTTTAGGATACCAAAGTCCCAATTTTGGTTGGCCTTTGAGGTATCTAAAGATTCTCTTTACAGCAAACAGGTGTGACATCTTCGGACTGCATTGGAACCTGGCACAAACACAAACAGCAAACATTATATCCGGTCTAGAAGCAGTTAAGTACATTAATGAACCAATCATTGATCGATAGAGGTGTATATCAACATCCTCCCCCTCAGAATCTGCTCCCAACTGTTTGTGTGTTTCCATTGGAGTACTTGCCAGCTTCACATCTTGATAGCCAAACTTGTCCAATATGTCCTTGACATACTTAGATTGGCTTAGAAAAATACCAGTGGGCTTCTGTTTGACTTGTAATCCCAAGAAAAATGTGAGTTCACCCATTGAACTCATCTGAAATCTTTTGTGCATAATGACTTCAAATTCTTTGCACAAGCTGTCATTTGTGGATCCAAAGATTATATCATCAACATAGATTTGAACAAGCAAAATCTCTGTTTTAACAATCTTTGTAAACAATGTTTTGTCAATTGTGCCTCTCTTAAAACCATTCTCAAGGAGATAGGATGACAATGTCTCATACCAAGCTCGAGGAGCTTGATGTAGACCATATAGGGCTTTATCTAACCTATATACCTTGTCAGGGTACTTTGAGTCTTCAAAGCCAGGGGGTTGACACACATATACCTCCTCATCAATAGTGCCATAGAGAAAAGCAGACTTGACATCCATTTGATACACCTTAAATCCTTTGAAGCTTGCAAAAGCAAGAAATAGCCTAATGGCTTCAATCCTTGCAACAGGTGCAAAAACATCATCATAGTCTATTCCTTCCTCTTGTGTGTAGCCTTGTGCAACCAGTCTTGCTTTGTTCTTGATAACAATCCCTCTTTCATCTTTCTTGTTTCTGAACACCCACTTGGTGCCAATTACTCTTTTACCTCTTGGAAGCTCAACCAACTTCCAAACTTGCTGAATTTGAAATTGTAAGAGCTCCTCTTGCATTGCCTCTACCCATGAAGGATCTTTCAATGCCTCAATTGCTTTCTTTGGTTCTATTTGAGACAAAAAGCAAGCATTCACGTCAAATTGGGCAAGATCCACACCACTATTTTCATTTTGCAACATATTCCTTGTTCTGATAGGAGTGGTTGGATTTCCAATTATTTGTGATATTGGATGAATCTTGTGAACTCTTGATGTAGGAATGTTTTCTTCAGTCAGTTCATCCCCTAGGTTAGACAGATAAAACTCACATTCACTTGAATTTTCAGCGTTATCACACACTTGATCAGCAGAGTCAGTGTGGTGTTGAGGATCATGGGATTCCATGTCCTTTAAAGATTCAGCATCCATCAATGGATCAACAGCATTGGAGAACTCTTGTTGAAGCATAGGAATCACAACAAAGTCTTCAGTAACTTTGTTTGAACCAACAGTTGTTGGTTTTGAGCTAACTGTGTCAAAACTGTTTGGGCTGGAGGAAGATGTTTGATGATTTTCACCAACAGTTGTTGGGGTACCTGTAGCTGTTTCAGTAGAATACTCAAAAGAAAGAGATTTAGACAATGCATCAATATCAAATAACCAATCAGGTCCATTACCTGCAATATTGATCCTATTTTCATTGAAAGAGACATTCATACTCTCTTCTATGATTCTAGTGACATTGTTAAAAACTCTATAAGCTTTACTTTGAGTGGAGTATCCTACAAAGAAACCTTCTTCAGCCTTACTCTCAAACTTGCCTAACTGTGACTTGGTATTAAGGATAGTGCACGGACAACCAAACGGTTTGAAGAAGTTGATTAAAGGTTTTCTCTTGAGAAACAACTCATAAGGAGTTTTCCCTTTGGACTTGACTACTTGTACTCTATTCTGAACATAGCAGGCAGTGTTCACTGCTTCTGCCCAGAATGTCATTGGAAGCCTAGAATCGGCTAACATTGACCTAGCAGCCTCTATCAAAGTCCTATTCCTTCTCTCAGCAACTCCATTCTGTTGGGGAGTCCTAGGAGCACTAAACTGTCTTTCAATACCTTTACTTTCACAAAAACTGTTTAGCTCATAGTTCTTAAATTCAGAACCATTGTCAGATCTAATGACTTTCACCTTCAAATCAGATTGATTTTCAATCCTAAGAATAAGAGACTTAACTAACTCAGCTGTTTCATCCTTTGTTCTAAGAAATTGAACCCATGTGAACTTGGTGAAGTCATCAACTATGACTAAACAATACGCTTTCTTCCCTATACTCACCACAGATGTAGGACCAAAAAGGTCCATGTGTAACAATTGTAAAGGTGCAGTAATAGAAGAAACTTCTTTGGTCTTATAAGAAGTTTTGTGTTGCTTGCCTTTAAGACATGCCACACAATGATCATCACATGAGAACTCTTTTTGGGGCAAACCTCTTACCAAATTGTTTTTAGCTAACAAGTTCATGGTTTTAAAATTCATGTGACACATCCTTCTATGCCAAATGGCAGACTCATCATGAGATGCTTTGGAGAGTAAACAGCTTAACACATTCTGTTTAGCAATCTTTTGTGGATCAAGACAATATACATTATCTTTTCTAGGTGTTCTTAAAAGAACATCCTTCTCATTTAATTTAAAATCTTTTGAAAGAATAATGCATTCTGAATCTGTAAACAAAACTTTGTTTCCATTGTCACAGATTTGAGATACACTTAACAGATTGTACTTAAGCTGTTCAACAAAGAAATCATCATTAAATGTAAGTGTACCTGCCTCAACAGCTCCTTTACCTGTGATTTTTCCTCCCTTTGGATTTCCTCCAAATGCTACAAATCCTCCATTGATTCTTTTGAAATCCTTCAAACATTGTGGATTTCCAGTCATGTGCCTTGAGCATCCACTATCCACATGCCAAATTCCTCCTTGATTCGCCCTATGAATGCTCTGCACAAATACAATCAGTTAGTAGCAGGAAGTACCCAGGCCATGCAGGTCTTGGGTACACCATTCAAGTCATAATACTTAAACAGAGTTTTGTTCTTTTTGATTTCATCCAAATTAGATTTCTCTAACTTGTGTGAAGAATACTTTGTAAGAACATGTGGTTTCCAACTGTTGTGATTAACAGTGGACACCTTTGAACAAACAGCTGGTGGAGTTGGTAAAACAGTTGAATCAAATTGTGATTCCTTTTGATTTTTAGTTTGAAAAACAGTTTTACCTTTTCCTGATTCAGTTTGTTTCTGAATTTTCATCCAAGCCAAACCAGCAGTTTTTGGTTTTGCTAAAACAGTTTTGGAACTGTTAGTTGGTTTGGATGTAACAGTTTTAGAACTGTTTGCCAGTTTTGGCTTAGCAGTCTTAGAACTATTGATCTGTTTTGACTTAACAGTTTTAGAACTGTTATTCTGTAGTTTGGGACTTTTGTTTTGAGTGCCATTGGTCTGTGGGTTATAGTAACAATCTTGAACTAAATTATTAAATCTTCCACAAATGTAGCACTTTTTGGTTTTCACAATAGGTAAACCAGTTCTTTGTGACCAGAATTGGTTCCTATTTCTTTGGTTTCCTCTAACAGTTGCAGATTGAGGAAACTTTTGGACACCATGTTTTTGACATGTGCATGCAGGCATTTCAGTATGCCTTTTCTTAGGCTTGGGTTTAGCCTGAGATTTTGAAGCTTCCATTTTCTTCTTGGCATACATAACTTCACCAACTTTCTCCTTTCCTTTGGCTTTGGTACTAACAGTTGGGCTTTTTGGCTTAGAACTGTTTGGGTTCTTGTTGGAACTGTTTGTGTAAAGATGGGGACTATTTGTAACAGTTGTGGAACTGCTAATAGAGTTAACAACTTTTGAGGGTTTTGGCTCATTGGTGAGAGGTTCAGTGGATGCTTTTACAAACACCACAGGTTGCAAAGATGATTTTGTGCGAATGGGCTCACACAGGATGTGATTTTCATATGGAATACCTTCATCCTTCTTCACAACTTCCTCATTATCTTCAATACTTACTACTGACACAACTTCATCTTCATAACTTTCAAACTTTGGATCAGCTGACTTAAGTTCATCTTCCAAAGGTTCATTAACATATCTGTCAGCTACCTCAGACATTGGAGTTATGTAGTTTTGGTTGTATGGAGGTGGGGTCTGTTTATATCCTAAACCAGTTTTCACCTTATCTCTGATTTGAGATTGTAACAAGGTTTCAAGCTTGAGATTTGTTGCCTTGAACATGCTCAGATCAATATCAACACCCTCCAACTTCTTGGTTAACTCATCAACCTTACTTTCCTTTTCACTTAGCTTTTTCTTTAGACTATCAATCTCTTCTTGAAGCTGCTCCTTCTCCCACTTATGATACTTTCTATCATAATCCATTTGCAGTTCATTAGCTTGATAATCTTTGATTTTCTTTTCAAAGCTTTCAATAACAGCACTAGTTTCATACCTTCTCTCCTCCATTTTACTTAGAGCTGCACATACCTTTTTGTTATGCTCTCTAAACCTTTTAACAATTACTCTACATTCACCAGGACATAGTTTAGAAGATACCTGAATTTCATCAGAAGATCCACTAGAATCCATTGAAACAAAGTGATTTAAACAAAAAACAGTTTTGAAAAATAAAGCAAGGTAAAGCAAAAACCTTCAACTGGTGATCAAAGGAACCTTAATGATAAGGCTCTGATACCACTTGTCAGGATCGGATATATATTATATCAAATAACAAGAACTAACTTTTAAATAATAAATCAGAGTAATATAAAAGTTAATCTTTAACTATGATCACAATCAACTAAGAAGTTGCGGAATCACACTTAATTGATTAAAGAAGGTTTTAAAACACGGATCAATTCAATCAAACAGTAGTTTTATTAACCAACCAGAATGATTACAAAAACAAACTTCACCCCCAATCTAACTTATTCTGTTAGACGAAGAACACAGACTGTTCTTAGGTTTCAACAAGAAACTTAGAGGCTAAAACACTTTCCGAAAAAAAATAACAATAAGAACAAATGCTTTGAATAATGAGATCAAGTCGTCGTGCTTAATTGATCATCTAATGAAGTATATATAGACTCTTGATCCTCCTTGAATTGTTGACAGTTAGGTAATCTTCTATCTTCTGAGATAATCTTGATAATCTTCAAAGTATTTCGAGATATCTTCAAAGATAGGATTTTCCAAATATAGCTCAACAGAAACTGTTTAATGAACACAACAGTTCTTTATCCTTCTAACAGTCTTCACTTCAAGGTCTTCAAACAGTTGTAGTAGTTTGTACTAACAGTTCTGAACTCTATATAACAGCTTTAAAGTTCACAGCAACTGTTGGTTACAACTGTCTTCACAATTTCAACTAACAGTTCCAAACTGTTTGTCAATATACTTCTAACAGTTTTGAACTGTTTTTCACAAAGTCCATTAACAGTTTTAACTTTGCATCTTCAACAGTCTTAATGCCTTAGCTAATTTCCCAACATCTCCCCAATAAGCTCCCCCTATTTGATGATGACAAAACCTTATCTTGTTTTAGAAGAATTAGTTTGACTCGGATTATAAAGATAAAACTTTTAAGTTCAGTTCGGTTACCTAGCTATCTGTTTTGGTAACTCGTTAAAATATGTTCCCTTAATATTCTGTGTTTGGGAAACTTGTGATTGATGAAGTACCATTTTTCTATTTTTGTGGTATCTTTTCTATCCTTTTTTTAGGATTTTTGATTTTCTATATTTACACTAGGAGAGCCATCTACTTAAAACAATTTATACTCGCAGTTTTAGCTATGTAGTCCATGCTCAAAAGTTTTAAGCTTGATTACAAAACAAGAAACTACAACAGAGTTTGTACAGAGTAACTAAACTATGAGTTATACTAAGTTACAGAATTTTAACTAATCTAGGAATTTGAAATAACAACTAGTCTAATTATGAAGTTTCAGTTGCCTTCCCACCAAGGTTCTTCTTTGACTTCAACTTTTCTGATTTGAGGATTTGTAACCATAATTTGTTCATCTCTTGATCTCAACAGCTGTTCAAAGTAATCACTTCTAGTCAAATCCCTTGTTGATTGCACATCATGAAATATGAGTTTTGTTTGAGCTTTTCCCAACTCAGCTTCTTTTAGAAACTTCCACTCACCAATTTTGTTCTTGAAGAACATCCCTCTTTCAGGTTCAATTATGTATTTGAACATTTCAAGAGTGGTATTGGGAGGAAGGGCTGTGTTTAGATTCTCATAAGCAATGAGGAAGGGATGATCAGGATTGAATATGATTTGTTCAGGAGAAACAAAGGCTTTTGATGTCTTCTTAAATGCATCCTCTATCATTTCAACATGTGTAACAAACTGATCATGAATGAATACTCTGTGGTAGACTGTCTATCTAATCCAGTAATCAAAACGTCTTATGAAGGTAGGAGTAACTTAACTTTTGGACTTAAGGAAATGATACATAATCTCAATCATTTCAAGGAAAGAGAAGGTCTTATAGTGCTCTTGGTAACCATCTTCCAGTGTTCTAGATTCATTCTTCCTTACAATCCTTATGTAAGGATCATTCTCTTTGCCTTTGTATGGAGTGATTCAGGAAGTCATGTTTGGATTCTTCCTATCTGTCAAGGTCTCCTTGTGTTTTCAAAACTCTTCAGATTGCATTCTAGTTGGCTTTTTGGTACTGGAAAAATCGGTGTAGAGAAGAGCTTGGATAGCTTCTTTATGAGTTCTTCCCCTTTTGGGAGCTTTCTTGACAGAGGGGTCTTCTTGTTGCAGTGATGCTTGAACTTGAAGATCTTGAGAGGACAGCATCATCATTTCTTCTTCTTGTATCTCTATAAGTTCATCATCAGTAGAACCAATGATTGCAGCAAGGTCTTCTGGAGAGGTGAAGTACTGTTGTCTTTCCTTGGCTTTTAATATGTTTTCTACTGTGTCACCAAGTGCAACAGCCAGTTTCCTTATTTCAAGTAGATCATCTTCATCTTTTTGAAGTTCTTCCTCTCTTCTTTCTTCCTCTTCAATCTCCTTAGCAGACATAATTTTCTTTCCTTTTCTTCTTGAGGCACTGCTGGGAGTTGATGAACTTTGCTTCACAAGAGAGAAAGTTTGGACTGATGGAGCTTTTGGAGAGGAGCTCTGCTTTTTCAACTTGAGCATAAAGGACATTGTCAAATCATCTTCATTATCATCATCATCATCTGAATCCTTTGATGGAATTTTGATTGGGGCACAGGATTCACCTTGCCTTGACTTCTTTGCACTCCTCCTTCTGGCTTTCTGTTTAAGCCTTCTTTTGGGCCTCTACTCATCTTGAGCAGGTTGTTCCCTCTCAAACTGATTCTCCCCCTCGGAAGTTTATTGGTTTTTAGTTTCTTCTTCATTGAGGGTTGATGCTGACTTTTCAGCTTCTACTTCAGAAGTGTAGGCATCACAAGCTGCTTTGACAGTAGCTGGAGACGGTTCCTTTGAGCTCGAAGAAGAGTGTGACTTCTCCCCCTTTTTTTCATCAACAAATGAGAAAGGAAAGTTGTCGGCAGGCTTGGCAGGCTTGTCAGGTGCAGTGGGAGTAGTAGTGAAAAATGGGAAAGGAAAGGGAGTAGTAGAGAAGGGTGGTATGGTTGAGTTTGAAGGAGAGGCAGTAAGAATAGGAGGTTGAGTGAAAGGTGGAGGAGAGTTTCTTAGATAGGAAGGTATGGTTGAGAATAATGGTTGAGAAGTAGAGGTTAGAGGTCTAAGCCGATTGATAGCATCAGTCATATTGGTAAATTCTTTTAGAGTCTCAATGTGATTTTGCCTGGAATAGTGGCTAAGTTTGGTGACCTCATCATCTATATTTCTGAGTAGGGAATGGACTTTGAGCATAGGATCTGGGATGGTAACAGAAATGTTAGGAGGTGTAGGTTGAATGTTGTGAAGGTTGGTAAGAAGATTGGAAATGGTTTGGTTTAAAGAGGAAATGGTTTGAGGAGAGATAATCGGAGAAGGGGTAGGAGTAGGAGTAGAGGTTTGAGTTAACCGTTGATCTAATTTGGTAAGGATAGATTGAGATCAACTAGGGCAGGGCTGGGTTAGGGTTGGAATTGGTATGCTTTGAGTGACTCAACTTCTTTGGTTAGAAGGGATAGTTGAGTTTCTGTTTTGGTTGGAAGGAGGTGATAGAGGTTTGAAGACTATCCATCTTTTGAGAGATGGACAGTAGGTTTTGAAGTATTTGAGGAGATGGTTCAGTTGAGGTAGAGGGAGTTGGTTAAGCAGGGATTGATTAAGTTGAGATGCCAATATCAGGAATGGTGAGGAGTCCCTCACTTAGCCTTTGGTGTAGAAGCCTAAGATCACTGGGGAACAGATTGTGTGCCCTGTACTAATGGTTGGTTCATACCACTAGTATTGACAGGCAGTGCAGTAGTGTGTGTAAGAAGTGAATTTAATTGTAGGTATAAGAACGTGAGTTTGAGTTACATCTAAACTCAATTGGGTTATCCTGAGTACATCAACAAACTGTTGTGAGCATGTTGAGGGTATAGGCTGACTCAAATATGGGTAAGACACATTGTGACCTTGGGTGGAGGTCTGTCTTTCAATGGCATCACCCTGTTAGGAGGGTGACCCAGTTTGCAAGAGTCCCATTTGTACAGATGCACCTTGTTGGGAAGATGCACCTACTGGTTGATGGGTTAAGTCAACATCCATAAGCTCCCCTTCAACATAAGAGGTAGCTATAGGTGTTGAGGTCAGAGGTGCTAATATCACATCCTCTAGGATAGGTGTAGTGTGCACAATCTCCATTGACCTTTTTTTATGTGGGTGACAGAGGGAGTAGAACTAGTGACTATTGGAAGTGCACTAGAGCTTGGTTGTTGTGGGGGTGTTACAACTGGAAGGGAGGATGGGTTCTCACTGGTTAGGTGTACCAAGTAAGTATCCTCAGGGATTAAAGTGACCATACTTGAGATGTGCTTTGATTTGCTGATCTCTATAAGTTGAATCAGCTTATCATAAATAACATATTCCTCAGCAGCATCTTCATCCTCACCACCTTGTTCATTGTGAAAAGAGGAACTTGAGCCTTGAGAGTGTGGAGGGGAAGGATAAGCTATATGGACTCCAAGAGTTCTACTAGGAGAGTCATCACTAGATTCATCTTCATCATCAGAGGGACTGATGTGACTTGATCTCCTTGTGGTACTTGAACTTAAGGGAAATTTAGTGAGAGACATCATCATAGGAGTGGATGTGGTGGATGTGGAACTGTTAACAGCATGCTCAATGAAGAAATCACCATCATCATCATCATGTGCATCATCATCACCATCATTAACAGATTGTACATCCTCAGCATCAGATCTCATACCTTCATCCTGTGCTGGTTCATCATCCAAGTTCTCATTAAACTCAAAGCTTAAAGCTTTACCATCACCAACAATTGAACTTACCTCCTCATCACTTGAGTAAGGTACAACAGCCACTTGTGAATGAGCAGCAACAATTGAATGTTCAGAGTGCTAAGTAATGATATCTGGAGATTCAGCAGAGTTCTGTGAATCCTCAGCCATTTCAACAACAACATTGTCAGCATGTTCCTCTTCCTCATTCCCTCTTGCTTCATCAGCAGCATAATGAACCAGTTCTTGCATTTGAGCAGTTAGAGCAGGACCTTGAAATTCCCTAATCAGATGGAAGTTCTTTTGACCCATCGGAGCAATGGTCATTGTTTGCATATATGCAGCCAACCCAACATAGTGTTCCCACTGAATTTCTTTCAAAGCAATGAGACTGAGATACCTAATGTAGGGAACATAGGTTCTGGTTGATTTCTTTTCAGTACCCAGGGTGATTTTATCGACCAATTCTGTGAATATGACTTGAGCAAAGTCAATGTTCCTCCCAGTAACAAGAGCATGAAGAACCATCACCTCGTCTTGGTTCATCTGACCAAAGCATCTAATGACCACACTTGCTAAATACTTCCAGGGATGACCTAGAACTAACAGTTTGTATTGGCCATGGGCAACAGCTTCATTGTAGCCAATCAGGGGTAAGACCTCCAGAGTTTGATCTAAAGATGTAAAGGGTTGAAATGGGGCTAAGTTGGGTATGGAGATTGCTTGGAGAAGGGAATGAACCGTAATAGGTATGTTTATGGTGTTGTTAAGGCGTCAACAGGTTATGGTTTGCTCGGCTGTGTGGTATCTAGCGGTGTACCACATCTCCCTAATAATGTTAGGGAAGATGAACAGGGGGTGAGCAGATAAACATTGAAACAGAGGATGAGCAGTTATAAAAGAGACCATGGGTTCATAGCCTTGGTTTACTTTGCTTGAGGGTATGTTAGTGTTGATGAGGAAGTTTTTTGGGCGAATGGTGAACAGAGAACTGCGGGTAACATTCTCACCAAGAATGGCACTTGGAGTTGAAACAGGGTTGAAAGTCACCATTGTAGTTGCAGGACAGAGATACTGAAAGCAGTGAGAGAGTAGTTTTCGTATTTGGTAAGATGGAGAGTGTTTTTGAAAGATTAGAAAATTGGAAACCGCTCAAACATCATTTATATCTTCTTTGGAAACCTAAACTGTCACAGAAATATCTTTTTCAAAAAAGTATCTGTCACATCTGCAAAAAGGAAGTTAACGGAAAGGTTAATAAATACACAGACAAGTAACGGACAATCAAATGGAATTAAATACAACCTGGAAACACATTAAATACAAATGAGAAATTAATAAAATAAGTGTGGGGACACAGAATTTTGACTCTGAGAGACATCACCTGATGAGGAAAAAGTGTCAGCTGATCCATTTTGAGAGAAAATAAGTATCAGCTAATGAATATACTTAGCTGAGCTGCTAGTCCTTAGCTAATGGTTTATCAGCTGAGGCATTTCATCAGTTGATGGTTATCAGCTGACATAAGTTCTTTAGCTGATTCACTGTTAGTAAGACATAAAGAATCTTAGATAAGTACTTTAGTTAGAATTCACACACTAACAAAATTATTTTCTCACACTAAGCTAACTACCTAGGAAAAGAATATTTTACAAGTTTAACATGCCACGTTTGGATATTAGGAAATTGAACTGAGACTCATCCAATGGTTTTGTAAGAAGATCGGCTAATTGAAAATCAGTGCTGATGTAGTGCATTGAAACTTTCTCTTTCTGCACATTATCTCTTAAAAAATGATGTCTGATTTCAATGCGCTTAATCTTAGAGTACAAAACAGAATTGTTAGAAATAGATATGGCACTTGTGTTGTCACATAGGATTGGGGAGTTTTCAAACTGTATGTCATAGTCAAGTAGTTGGTTTTGCAGCCAAAGCAACTGAGCACAACAGTTTCCAGCAGCAATGTATTCTGCCTCAACTGTAGATATTGAAATAGAGTTATGTTTCTTGCTTGACCAGCTAACTAACCTTCCACCTAAAAATTGACAACCACCAGATGTACTCTTTCTGTCCAGAGTGCAACCTGCAAAATCAGAATTAGTGTATCCAACTAACTCAAAATTTGAGTCCTTGAGGTACCAAAGACCTAGATTAGGAGTTCTTTTGAGATACCTGAAAATTCTTTTAACTGCAGCTAAGTGAGATTCTGTGGGATCTGCTTGATTTCTAGCACAGAGACATGTTGAGGTATAAAAGTGACCCTAACATGCCTCTATAAGTAGTAAGGTTCACTGATTTATCATCAGTGTCCTTTCCAAGCTTTAAGACAGTGGACATGGGTGTTTTCATTGAAGAACAATTTTCAAACTCAATTTTCTTAAGTCATTTACACACTTTGTTTGATGAATGAAAATTCCACCAGCCTCTTGTTTAATTTGAAGTCCAAGTAAATAGTTTAATTCACCCATCATGCTCATCTGATAGTTATCAGACATGAGTTTAGAAAACTTTTTACAAGGATCCAAATTTGTAGACCCAAATATTATGTCATCTACATATATCTACACTAGGATTACATCACCCTTGAATTTCCTTATAAACAAAGTGCTATCTATGCTTCCTCTAGTAAAGCTTATAGTGGTTAGAAAAGAAGAGAGGGTATCATACCAGGCTCTTGGAGCTTGCTTGAGACCATATAAAGCTTTATTTAAGAAGTTAACATGGTCAAGCTTGCTTGCATCCTCAATACCAGGAGGTTGTTTGACATACACCTCTTCCTTCAGTTCTCCATTGAGGAAGGCACTCTTAACGTCCATTTTGAATACCTTGAAGTCTTTGAAGGCAGCATAGGTTACGAACAATCTTATTGCTTCAAGTCTTGCAACAGGGGCAAAGGTTTCATCAAAGTCAATACCTTCTTCTTGACAGTATCCCTGAGCAACTAGCCTTGCTTTATTTCTGATGATCAGCCTTTGTTCATCCATCTTGTTTCTGAACACCCACTTAATTCTAATGATGGATATGTCCTTTGGTCCTGGCACCAAAGTCCATACATTGTTTCTAGTGAATTCTGCAAGCTCTTCTTGCATGGCATTAATCTAATGGGGATCATTGAGAGATTCATCTACCTTCTTTGGTTCAATCATAGAAACAAATATGTGGGGAGTTGAAATTCCTTGGTTGGGATCAGCTGATGATATATGTGGTTGGTCAGCTGACAGAATTTCAAGATTACAAATATGTGGAAACTTCTACTTATGAAGGAATATTTGATATGGAATTTGAGTCCTGTGATGTTGAGTCATGATTCACATCATTCAGTAAAAGTGTGGGTTGGTTTAAGATAGGTTGTGCATTGGATTCATATATATTTAGAACAGGTTTATCTAAGTCCTCTACATCAGCTGATGGGAGTGGGCTCATACTGGAATGTTGTCTTCGGTATGTAGTAGATCATTAAATTCCTCACCTGTAGATGGATTAGTAGAACAAGAAGCAACAAAGTCATTTTCATTAAAACTTACATTGATTGATTCTTCTATGACCTTTGTTCCGATGTGTCACACCCCGCCAAGGCGGAAACGCGAATTGTGACGGAGAGAATAGTCATAACACATTGATACCATTATAGAGAGAAAAAAAATACTAAATGCATATAACCAACGTGTAACGACGTTTCCCAGACACAAGAGGGGACTTGTGCCGCGATAAGTCGATTTTCACCACATCATAGTCAAACGATAGTGATAAGTACGCAAGAAATAAATCTCATAACCCAGGACAGGTAAAACAGGGCAGCAAAGCCCAAAAACCAAGTAATCTATGTCTAAGGTAAAAATAAATAAAATGTTTTCAATGTCTTGAAATAGATAAGTCTTGCTAAGTCCATCTAGAGTCTTCTAGTCATCCTTAGGTAGTGTTATTAGCGTTACCTTAAAATGAACACTCTAAAACATCAACACAAAGGTTGGTGAGCTCGTAGGTTTAAAAAGAAACAAGTTTACCATGTATAGCATATACATATGACAATTTTCGCATGATAGTAAAGCACTTGCATATAGAGCATAGCAATAACCGATACATCTCGGTTCAAGAGTAATTAGTCTTCCAACATATTATAGCCAGCCGGGAACATAAGTTGGCTCAAGTAATATAGTCATCTCATAGACACCAACCAATACAAGTTCACACAAACACATAATCATGCAACATCGATTTGTCATTAAAGAGTTTAAAACACGTTATAGTAAAACATATTGAGTGTCATCTTCCCCAAAAAAGTTATACGCGAAAAAGGGGCTACGAGTACTCACCTTAGCTTCTCAACGGATGCTAATCTTGCAAAAGTATAGGTGCGAGATCTACAAATAATATAAGTGCACATAAGTGAAGTATGTAGGTGATTGAACACCCTAGTATACCCCAAAGGCATGTGGTGTTGTTTATATTAGCCTAATGACACAGTACAAGTTTTCTGATTCTATAGGCTGACTTTAAGTAATTTTTAAAAAATACAAAACATCCGGGTTTGATCCTCAGATTTATATTACAGTATGCTCAATGTCTCTAATATATTGTGTAATTTTTCTAAAATAAACCAACTTATCTAGATATTTATAAAAATTAATGAAAGCTACTACTGACAGAAAAACACCTGCACATGTGCAACAGAATGTTTGAATTTTGTAAAAATAGTAAATGACATCTAAAATTCACGAAATTTTTAAAGAATACCCTAGACTCTATTAGCATGCTATATAAAAAATATTGTTTGAAAATACTAAGTTTTGAATGGGTTTAAAAACCAAAACTTTTACCCTCTAATCTGTCGAATACACTGTCATCTTGCGTACCTCTACGGAAAAATACTTTTGACCGACCAAACGACCTTCAAAACCCTAGTTTTGGTGAAACTAGACTCAAAACACTACATTCTAGACCCAAGAAACGAATAAAAACTCCACAAATGGACTCTATTAAGCCTTCCCAAACAAGACCCTAACTTTCTATCCAGATAACCAGTTCGTGTCTTTTGAATCTTAAAGAATAAAAACCTAGTTTTTGATAATAAAAACTCTTATACACATCATGAAAATGTTTTTGAACCTACATTTGATGATCTTAGACATGTTTCCATGGATTCAAGAATGAGATGAATGAGAGATGAGAAGATGACATAAAGAGGATCATGAGATGAGAAAGATTAGAGGTTTACCTTAATGCCAATGATCACAAACCCTAACTTGAAGCTTGATTCCTTGTGTTCTTGGTTGAGATCGACAAAGAGAAAAGGGAGAGAGAGAATTCGACAATTATGAGGGTGAGGACAGGTTCGGCCGAATGCAAATTGGGGGGGGGGGGGGGGGGGCTAGGGTTTAGGTTTAACTTCTATTGGGTAAGAATTGGTTTAAGTTTAAATTGATGATAATTACTAGGATCAAATCTAATTTTTTTTTTTTAACCTATCCTAATACTCTAAATTCGAAATATATATAAATTAACAAATAATATCATTTTTGTATAAAATATTATAAATTAATAAAATGTGGCATTCTATGGCATTTTCTAAAAGTATACCTAATTAAGCATAAAAAGCAACCTAAGTTAAACCTAGGTTTTCCTTAATATTCTAAGGCTAATACTAATATTCTAAAAATGCTAGAACTTTATCTAAAGTATATATGAGCATATATTAGAGTTGAAAAGGTTGCAGTTAAGTGACTAACCGGATTTGGTGACGGATGTCACAGCATCACCCACTTGAGAGAATTTCGTACCGAAATTCAGCTTTTACTACTACGAGAAATTTTAGTTTTTAAACAAGTGTGGGTATTTGGACTTCATGTGATCTTCCCGTTACCACGTAAACTCGGGTCCTCGCTTAGAGTTCCATCGTACCTTGACTACTGGGATTTTACTCATCTTTAGGCTTTTAACTTCCCGATCCATGATTTCTACAGGTTCCTCCACAAAATGTAGAGTGCTATCTATTTTGATTTCATTAAGCGGCACTTATAGGTTCTCGTCCACTAGGCACTTCCTTAGATCCGATACCTAGAATGTATCGTGTACACCACTGAGTTCTTGCTGTAGCTTTAACCGGTAGACTACCGGGCCAATCCGCTCAATAATTTTGAAGGGTCCTATGTATCTCGGCGCTAGTTTCCCTTTCACACCAAAGCGCACCACGCCCTTCCAAGGCGATACTTTCAGCAACACACGGGTTACCAACATCAAAACTCTAAACGTATCCGCCATTTGTTGGCGTTACTCTTTTGGCGATCCCTTGCAGTCTTGAGCCTTTCCTTGATTTGGAAGATTTTATCAGTAGTCTCTTGTATAATTTCTGGCCCAATCAGTTGGCTTCCCCCACTTCGGTCCAAGGAACAGGTGACCGACATTTCCGTCCATATAGGGCCTCAAACGGAGCACACTTGATACTCGTATGATAACTGTTGTTATAGGAAAACTCGATCAATTATAGATGCATATCCCAGTTTCCCCCGAAATCAATAACACACGCCCTAAGCATGTCTTCCAGTGTTTGAATTGTTCTTTCACTCTGACCATCGGTCTGAGGATTATAAGCTGCACTCATATCTAGTCTTGTGCCCAAAGCTTTCTATAGTATATGCCAGAACCAAGATGTAAATCGACTATCTCGATCAGATATAAAAGACACAGGCACCCCGTGTCTTGCCACGATTTCGCTGATATACACCCTTGCTAGCTTTTCCACCTTGTAGTCCTTACGAATTGCTAAGAAGTGTGTTGTCTTTGTCATCCTAACCATAATGACCCAGATAGAATCGTGACCATTACTAGTCCTTGGTAGTTTCGTGATGAAATCCATGGTTATGTTCTCCCATTTCCATTCAGGGATCTCTGGCAGCTGTAGTAGTTTCGAAGGCCTTTGGAGTTCGGCCTTTACCTTCAAGCAAGTCATACATTTGCTCACATAGGTAGCTATATCCTTCTTCATCCCTGGCCACCAATACGCATCTCTACAGTTGTGATACATTTTATCCGCACCGGGATGCACCGAGTATTTTGTCTTATAAGCCTCGTCCAGAATTAGTTTCCTTCCTTTGATACTCGACTAGATTGTCATGCTCATGGCTCGCACACGTCTGAGCTTAATTCTTTCCTTTCTACTGAGCGCATCCGCTACCACATTCGCCTTCCCAGGGTAATAACGAATTTCACAATCATAGTCACTAAAAAGTTTAACCCAGCGCCTCTGTGTCATGTTTAACTCCTTCTGATCAATGATGTGTTGTATACTTTTATGATCGGTGTAGATTATTCTCTTTGTACCATACAAGTAGTGTCTCCAACTTTTGAGTGCAAAGACCACAGCACCCAACTCCAAATCCTGAGTGGTGTAGTTCTTTTCGTGTGTCTTCAGTTGTCGGGATGCGTATGCAATCACCTTAACTTTCTGCATGAGCACACAGCGTAGATCTTGGTGAGAAGCATCAGAATACACTATAAAGTCATCCGGACCATCAAGAAGAGTCAGAATCGGGTAATTACACAATCTATCCTTTAAAGTCTGAAATGCTTCTTCTTGTTTCTCATTCCAGTCCACATGAATCCCCTTGTCGTTAACTACAAGTCCGAGAAAATGTACTTCATTCAACCAAAACTCATATTTCAAGAATTTGGCGTAATGTTTTTCCTTTTTAAGAAATTCCAGAATCAGCCTTAGGTGTTCCTCATGTTCCTCCTTGGACTTGGAATAGATCAGTATATCATCAATGAAAACTATTACAAACTTATCCAGAAACGGTTTGCATACTTGTTTCATAAGATTCATGAACACCGCAGGTGTGTTGGTCAACCCAAAAGGCATAACCATGAATTCGAAGTGCCCGTAACAGGTCCTGAACGCAGTTTCTAGTATATCCTCCTCACGCACCCTCAATTGATGGTACCCAGATCGAAGATCTATTTTGGAAAAATGTCAAGAGCCTTGCAGTTGATTGAACAGGTCGTCTATTCTACGGAGAGGATAGCGGTTCTTGATGGTTAATTTATTGAACTCGCGGTAGTCGATGAACATGCGAAATGATCCATCCTTCTTCTTGACGAATAAAACGGGGGCTCTTCAAGGTTTCTGACTAGGTCGGATGAAATCCTTATCCTGCAATTCCTGTAGTTGGCTGGCAAATTCTTGCATCTCCGATGGTGCCAACCTGTACGAAGACCTCGCTACAGGAGTAGCTCCTGGTATTAAGGCAATGGCAAATTCCACTTGACTAACAAGAGGTATCCCAGACAAGTCCTCGGGAAACACTTTCGGGAAATTCCGAACAATGGGGAAATCTTCGAGTTTCTTCTCTTTAGATTTAGCGCTCATGAGTCGTCTCGTGTCTCCTTCCGGTCATTCTCCATGAACTAGAAGTATCTTGGCAGATGGTAAAGGAATTCGCACTATTTTTTCGTGACAAACAATTTCAGCTTTGAGATTCGACAGCCAATCCATTCCCACAATCACATCAAAACTCCCCCGCCCAAAAGGTATCAAATATATGCCAAGAGTAACGCCTTCTAACTCTAGAGTACACCCCCGTACAACCTTACTAATTTCTACTTTCTCCCCATTAGCTATTTCTATTACATAAATAGTGTCTAAATCACTAGACTCCATTCCCGTTAAGGTTACAAAATCAGTAGCATGGAAATCATTTAAAGAGAAAGTACTAGTAACGATGTTGGGATCTTGGCGGGCTTCATTTGCTCCCATGACAAACGCTCTTCCACAGGCTTGGTTGCCTTGGTTCCCTGGGTTCTGATTTCCGTGCAGAGCTAAAGGTGGGTTTTGTTTATTCCCTCCCGCTGCAGGTGTTCGATTAAGCCCTGGACAAGAGTTTCGGTAATGTTCAGTACTACCACATTCATAACATGTACCCCGATTACCCGTTGGGTTCACGGTCTTTATCGGAGTCACCATCCTTCCCCCTATCCTACAGTCTTTTGCGTAGTGCCCCAATCGGTTGCATGTTATGCAATATCGACTCGGTATGTTCTGGTAGTGGTGATAGTTACAAGTAGTGCATTTTGGTGCAGAACCCGAATACTCTTTCCTCACCGGGTTAGCTGCCAAGTAGCCAGTTGCCACCTTCGCCTTCTTGGTGTTGTTTCTAGAGTTCCCCTGCTTAGTCGACTATTCAGTATCCTTTCTCTTCTTCGTACCCTTGGTTAAGTACCATTCTTAACCATTTCTTCCGTAAGTACCCCTGCTTTCAATATAGCACTTTGAATCGTCGGTGGCTCGGTTGCTTTAACCGTCGCCCGAATCTGTGACAAATGCTTATATTCACACATTTACATGATTAAATATACTACACTTTGTATGCATTAGTGCTTAAATATTCCATGATGGGCAAAATAGTGAAAATAAATCTTCCATTTGTTCTTCTGAGTCACTAGACCAGTCAAACATCTCGGCATAGGGCTGGTCATAAGGTATTTCACCTTCTTCAAGATCACTTGGCCTCAGTTCATATTGTTGCTGAGGTACATAAATTACAATTTGTTTTTCAACATCTTCCTTTTGTTGTTGTTCATGAACTTCATCGGCCCCTTGTTGTTGTTGTTGGTGTTGACTTCCGGACCCAGTTGAACTTGTACCTGTAGATAAGTATGAACTGAATCGAGGGACAGGTACAGTAGCAACTACGGAGGGAGCAGATATGTATTTTCTCCTTTTCTCCCCCTCGGGTTGATCATCCGGATCCTGATCATCCCGCCTCCTCTTTAACCCCTGAGCCTGGGCCTGACAGGTTTGTTCAAGTACGATCAGCCGGTTAGTTACTTTTTGAAGGGAGGTGTAAAAACCTCTTGTCACCCCATCTATTTTCCTATTGACATCCTCATGAAATTCTGTAAAGTCATCCAAGGAGATTCCCTGTGGATTGCGTTCAGCCCGCAGAGTAGTCAAAAGGTCTTGATCATAAGCAGTGTCTGGTCTCTGTTCAAGAATTTTTGCATAAAGTATGCTTTTCAGAGCATCCACTGAGAGAGAAGTGACATCCGCTTGAGGTTGAGGCGTTGTTGCTGGAGGGCGAGCTGCAAGAAGATTTTCAATACGAGTGAGCTGCTCAGATTGTGCCCTGGAAGCCTCTTCGATCCGATCCAACTTTGAATTTGTCTCCTGCAGTTGTTGGCAGATTGGGGACACGGCTTGTTGAATAGCAAGTTGAAGATCTGCACGTGTAACAAACCCGGAATCACTCAGATTACCGGTTGAGGTACCTGCCACAGAGGCAGAACCACCTACTGGAGCAGCATGGATGTAGGCTCCAGCGGGATTTCCTTCCAATCCTCGAATGGCACCTTGAGAGGTACCACCTATGGAAGTTGAGGAGACTTGTTGAGCCAACAAGCTCAGTGCATCAATGGTGACTTTGTGTTGTTCAAGATAAGCGGAGATCCGCGTTATATCAAATTGTGCACGAAAAGGAGCCGAGGACGAGGGAGGCAGTCCTCTTTGTTCAATAGGTCCAACACCTAGATGATGTGCTATAACCCTGTGCACTAAAGACGGTGTCTGTTAAGAGACACCGTAGTAGGTAGGAGGGGCAGAAACTTGCACGGGTGGGAGTTGTTCAATACGAGGCCCAACAATGTCAGGCCCCATAGTAGATGTGGCTTCCCGGCTTTCTGGGTTGAGGGGTCCCTCAGCACTCTCATTTTCTTTTCTTACCTCCTCTCCATCACTCACACTTCTATCTACTTCTTCATAACTACCGATTCCGTAACCTGTATACTGATTTGGATCGAGCAGGGAATCAGGAGTGACAGAGCCCACCTCAAAAGATATATCTGGGGATTGAGGAGGTGGTGGGATGTCATGTTCAGGAGCAATCATCACATTGCGAATTGTAGAGGTAGTATGAAGTGGGATGACCAGGCCACGAGTTGGAGAAGGTGGTGTTATTTGAGTGGTAGGAGCCTGGTCAGGACTGGTGGGATGTGGGTCGGTGAGTTTCATGAAGGAAGGGGTACTGTCAGTGGGTTGGTCGATAGGGTGCTCAGGGGTGCCCAAAGGTGATATATCTGATTCGGGGTTATGGGCACCACGTGGATGAACAGCAGACCCTTCATGGGAAGAACTGGATGACTCAGATACGTCAAGTCCTAGTTCGGTTAGCACAGCTTGGGTGCGGGTGAATTGAGAAAGGGATTGGACAATGGCTTGAATGGTTGCTGGATCATATGTATCTTCTCCCTCTCTACTCTCAACACCTTCACCTGCTTCACCACCCCTCTCTATATTTTCTCTCTGCACATCCCTCTCAGCACCTCCCATAGATGGCTGAGTCCTAGCCTCTATATCCTCACCTGGTGCTTCTCCCCCTTGGGTAGGTATGGCCGGTTCTGGCACAACCATTGAGGGTGCTCCTACACTATCCCTATAATTTCTCACAACATCATTCTGCTCATATAGATCCAGAAGAGATTCAGGGAAAGGTTTTGGAGTTGGTAGGTTGGCAGGAGTGGCAGGTTTAATATATTGAAAGAGTTTAGGAGTGATAGAGGGTAGACCTGCTCGGCGGGGAATGTCAGCATTCCTGTCCATCACATATTGTATGATCATCGGAAGAAAGCGATGGTATGGCAGCAGTTTAGCATCCTTCTTCTTTTGTGAGTTCTTCCTTTGCATGGTTGCTTTGATGTCCTGGAAGAGAAGGAATGCATAGTCCACATGCATATGAGTAGCAGCAGCAACAAAGATTTTCAGCTGGTTCTCTGTTGGAAACTCATACCCCGAGTGTTTTGGGGTGAGACACCTCTGCAGCACAGTCATAAAAGTATTATACTTAGGGTGAAGACCTGTGCGTCTGAATTGATATTTATGGGTGAGCTCTCCAGCATAGCCCATTTGTCTGATAGCAACAAGACATGCTTCCTCATCTGGGATTTCCTCAAAATCCGATACAGAGGATCTACTATTGGCTTTTGGTAACCGGAAAATTGAACGTAGACGGTGAACAGGTATGTCTACAGCAAACTCATCTACCTCAGCATGGATAACCTCTTGACCTTTTTCATTGATTCGTACATCACATGTCTGCCAGAATTGTTGAACATAAATTTCAGGGACATGTGTGCCGGTTGTTGCAGGGTTGTAGGTTAGGAGGTGGTTCAGAGGATGGACTTTAAGAATTTCGGGAACAATAGGGTGAGTGGGGGTTGTGAATGTGGTAAGGTCAATATAGTGGTTATTTGGGTGAGTCCTGGTGCTAAGGAACTCAGCTTCAGGCATGATCTCCTCTGGGTCACGAATAGCTTGTGCCATCTTATCTGTACAGATAGAAAGAAACATTAAGTCATAGGGACAATGATAAGATTGGAGAACAACATTTCTTTTGAATTTTGGATCCAATGTGTGATATATAGAATGGAGTTTGCATTGGACCAAGAATTTCAAGTGTTAAGTGGTAGACAGAAAAATTGTCTAACTCTGGAGGGCTTCAGTGTGAAGATATCAAATTGATGTGTTGAAAAGTTATTGTTGACATCTTATTTCATTAAATGAACAATAATAAACACATTTGTAGTACTGAAGCATGCCCCAAAAATCACCCTAACACCTCTTTTTAGGCCAAAAACCAAATCATTTGAGTATGCTTATACTCCCCAAGAACACGAAGAACACTTTTTGAGATTTTGGAAAGATTTTTACATCAAAGTGTTCCCCAAGTGTTCAAAGTACCCATCGCAACATTTGTTTCATCAAACAAGTTTGTTTCGTGTACCAAAAATGCACTCAAAGTCTCGATACTCTCATTCGCATATCAGTGTTCTAAGGCCAAAAAGTACCTTTTTAACTCAAAAACTTCAAAATATAAACCATACAAGTTGTTACCTTTGTGATTTCGAGTATTTTGATACTAAAATTGCAAATTTTGGCAGAGTAACGAGATGTTTTTCGAAATCAAGAACGAGAGCACTTTTGTGAAATTTGAATCGTGTAAGTGACGAATGGTAACTGTTGGGGTAACGTATAGTAGTGTAAAAAGACACGTGTCAAGCCCTGATTGGTTGTTAAAGCGGTTAAAAACGCGGCTGATATAAGTGTGGATGCGGCTGATAAGTGTTTTCAATCGCATGCGATTCACACTGTGGTGTGTTAATCGCATGCGATTCAGCTTGGGTGTTAGAACCATGTGCATCCGAATCGCGTGCGAATCCCACTATCTGAATCAATCGCGTGCGATTCAGCCTATGACCGAATCGCGTTCGATTCACACTGTAAGCTTAATCGCGTGCGATTAGTACTATCTTAAACCGAATCGCATGCGATTCAACCTTAGTCAAAATTGCATGCGAATCACCCTATCCTTGGCCTTAATCGCATTTGTTGGATCATGCTATTCATCTTGTTATGCGATTGAAGGGTATTTCATTTTGCTTTGGTAATCGCATGCGATTGAGAAATAGACTTTGTATTCCCATGCGATTGACCCTTGACTTAGAAAATTATTAGTGATTTGAAAAAAATTAATCCCATGCGATTGGTGCATAGAATTTGATTGGCTTTAACAGTCCTTAACACTTGAAAATTTTCTTATCAACTTCAAAGTATCTGGAATGTTGAGTTTAAAATTTTATATTCCAAGATCATTTGTTTGAAATTGTTTATGTTGACACACTCCCCCTCGATTGTTGCCTTTCTCCCCCTACACATGTGCATGATGTGTATGCACTTTCTCCCCCTACACATTTGCACATGTGTACAACTCCTTAGCTCCCCCTTTTGTCTGTGTATCAGACATCTGCACAGAGAACAAACAGTGTAACACCTACTCTAAAAATAAAAGGAAAGAAAAATAACGGAGGGAACAGTATGTTAGATTTGCAGATTGAGCATGCCTAACTTGGATATCAACTCAGTGAACCGACTTTCGTCTAAGGGTTTGGTAAACAAGTCAGCAAGCTGATTTTCAGTAGGAACATAATGTAGCTCAATTAATCCTTTCTCAACGTTATCTTTTATGAAGTGATAACGAATGTCGATATGTTTGGTTTTAGAGTGGTGTACAGGATTGCAGGAGATGGCAATGGCAGATTGAGAGTCGCATAACAATGGTATTTTGTCATACCTGAGTCCAAAGTCTGAGAGTTGTGTACATATCCATAGGCTTTGGGAACAGTACATTGCAGCAGCAACATATTCAGCTTCTGCTGTAGAAGTGGATACACAATTTTGTTTCTTTGATGCCCAGCAGACTAAACGATCTCCCAGAAAGTGTGCACTACCAGAGGTGCTTTTCCTGTCAATCTTGCAACCGGCATAGTCAGCATCCGAATAAGCATGAAGGTCCAGATTGGAGTCCTTTGGATACCACAATCCTAGATCCATGGATCCTTTGAGATATCTGAAAATTCGCTTAACAGCCAGCAGATGTGACTCCTTGGGATTTGCCTGAAACCTTGCACAGAGACAGGTAGAGAACATGATGTCTGGACGACTTGCAGTGAGATATAGTAGTGATCCAATCATCCCACGGTATGTCTTGAGATCCACTGGAGAACCATCAGGATCTGCCGATAGTTGTGACTTGGCCGCCATGGGAGTTGAGATATGGTTGCAGTTGAGCATATCGTACTTCGTGAGAAGATCTTTAATATACTTAGATTGGCAAATGAACGTGCCATGACTCAACTGTTTAACTTGAAGACCGAGAAAGAATGACATCTCTCCCATCATACTCATTTGGAACCTGTTTGACATGGTTTGTGCAAACTCTTTACTGTACTTTGAATTTGTAGATCCAAAGATGATGTCATCCACATAAATTTGGACAAGGATTTTGTCCTTCCCTTTTGTCTTTGTGAATAGAGTGGTGTCTGTCTTTCCTTTGGAGTAGCCTTCCCCTATCAGATATTCAGATAAGACATCGTACCATGCACGTGGAGCTTGTTTTAAACCGTACAGTGCCTTATCTAAAATGTAAACATGATTAGGGTAGGAAGAATTGATGAAGCCCTCAGGTTGTGAAACGTAGACTTCTTCTTTGAGTACCCCATTGAGAAAGGCTGTTTATACATCCATTTGGAAGACTTGAAAACTCCGGGAGGCTGCATATGCAAGAAATAAGCGTATAGCTTCAAGTCAAGCAACAGGGGCAAAAGTTTCATCATAGTCAATGCCCTCCTGTTGATTATATCCCTTAGCAACCAACCTAGCTTTGTTACATATGACAACTCCATCTGAATCCCGTTTGTTCTTGAACACCCATTTAGTTCCAACAACAGATTTGCCATATGGAAGAGGAACTAATCTCCAGACTTTAAGAAGATCAAATTGGTGTAATTCTTCCTGCATGGCAATTACCCAATCTGGATCATCTAATGCGTCACAAGTCTTGGTGGGTTCAATGATGCTTAAGAAACCCAAGAATTGGCATTCGTTTGTTGTTGCGGATCTTGTTTGAATACCAACTGAAGGATCTCCGATGATGTTCTCTTCCGAGTGATGTCTGGTCCACTTAATTTCATGTGAACTGGAAGATGAAGGAATGAGATCTTGTAAGTGACGTGTTTCTTCTTCATCTTCTGGAGAGAAATGTGGGTCTGAATCAAACACAGGAGGGCTTTATGGGTCAGGAATCTGAGAAGTCACAGGGGGACAAGTGACAGAAACAGACGTTGAATCCTCAGCGTATAGATCTGCAAATGGATTCGTCTCAGTGACCGTAGGAGCCGTTAGAGCAACACTTGTTTGAACAACTGTGTCGTTCCTGTTGTCAGTTAAAACAGGAGAAGATTCAGGTCTAAATAAATCATACAAAAAATCAAGATGTATATTTGAACTGGATGGATTGTCTGATTCTTTATTTTGAAGTGCAGGTCCTGAACAGGTATGTTCAGAAGCATTAACTGTTGATTTAGGTGGAAAATCTGTAACATTCAATGTATCATCAAATGTTACGTTGATACTTTCAACAATGCTCTTTGTACGTTTGTTAAAAACTCTGTAGGCTTTGGACTCAGTAGAATAACCTAGGAAAACAGCATCATCTGCTTTCGGAGCAAATTTTCCTAGATTATCCTTGTCATTTAGTACAAAGCACCGATTACCAAATACATGGAAGTATTTGATATTCGGCACTATGCCATTGGCCAGTTCATATGAAGTTTTATTAAAGCGCTTGTTAATGAAAGAGCGGTTCTGCGTGTAGCAGGCAGTGCTAATTGCTTCAGCCCAGAAAGAAGGTGGGAGCCCGGAATATGAAAGCATTGTACGGGCAGCTTCAACCAAAGTTCTATTTCGTCGTTCCACCAAACCATTTTGTTGTGGTGTGTATGCAGCAGAGAACTGGTGGCTGATTCCCACAAGATCACAGAAGCTCTTCAGAGTACTGTTTTTGAATTCCGTTCCATTGTCTGTCCGGATAGAGATAACACTCTGACTATGCTTGTTCTGCTGTTGTTTGATGAAGGAAATGATTGTTGGAGTGGCTTCATCTTTTGAGCGGAGAAATTTGACCCAAGTATATCTAGAGTAGTCATCCACCATGACTAAAATATACTTCTTCCCATTCTTGGACTGGATTCTCATAGGACCACACAGATCCATGTGCAGGAGTTCCAAAGGCTTCGTAGTGCTAAATACTTGTTTAGATTGATGAGAAGCCTTTTTCATTTTTCCTTTTTCACAATCTGCACACAGATGATCCTTCTTGAACCTTAACTTCGGAATGCCTCTCACCAAGTCACCAGTGACTAATTTGTTAATATTTTGAAAGTTCAGGTGAGAGAGTTTTCTGTGCCATTGCCAAGTCAGATCCGTAGATGCTTCGGACAGTAGACACACACAGGTAGGATAGTCATATTTTTCCAAGTCAATGGAATACAGGTTAGAATTTCTAGAACCTGCGAGCAACTCATCTCCATTTTAAGTTAAAACTGAACATTTGTTCTTTTTGAACACAACCTCTAGGTCTTTATCACAGAACTGTCCAATGCTAAACAAGTTATGACCCAACCCTTCAACATATGAGACTTTCTTGATTTTGATGTGTCTTTTCTCAATGTCTCCGTACCCCATTATTGGTGCAACATTGTCATTCCCAAAACGTACATTCCCGGAGTACTTAGGAACATAGTTCTTGAGAAGACTTTTGTTGCCGGTCATATGTTTGGTACAGCCAGAGTCAAGGTACCACAAGTGAGGCACCTGCAAAAAGAGAATAAATCACGTTTAGGTCCCCATATAGAAATGGGTCCTTGATTGTTAGTCTCTAAGTTGAGTTTAGTAACAACTATGGGTTCTGATGATGATGAAACTTCTAATGATCTATTCTTTGGTACCCAAATGGACTTAAGCTTGTGGCGTGTAGGAATAGATTTGGAATAAACTTGCTTTACCACTGTTGGTTGGACAATTGATGGAATTGGAGGTTTTGGATTCGGTAGAGTTGCGGAAGCGTTAAGTTTGCGAATCCATGGTTGCGAGGAATTCTTAAGAATTCTTTGTGTCCTCGGTGCATCAACTTGCTTTTGCTGAACTGGAGCACTGCGATTAGTAGGTTTTGCTACTCGTTGAATGGATAATGGCTTGGGTTTTGAAGGTTTGGAGATTTTGGAAGGAAAAATGCGAGAATGCTTTTGAGAATGCAAGTGTTTTTCCTGAGCAATCCAAGCTCTTTTAAATGCTTCATAGCCCTGCCGTCGGTAGACTTCTAGTTTCTTGATCGTGAGCAATCGTTTGGATTTGTTTAGACATTTAAGTGCATGTGATTGACGAGTGGTGATCCATTGATTAATGATGTAACCTTTGGAATTTACAAATGGAATACAGACTAGATTAGCATAAAAATCAGTCCAGTCAACACATGGTTTAATACCTAAAGACTTTCTCAATTGATCGTAACAACAATTAAATTCACAGTGTCCATGAGTACAGCCATCACTCATACAAAACATGGTAGAAGCAGTATTGTCTTGTGAACAGGAATAATTACAAACAGAATCAAACATCAAAATGTTTTCACAGACAGGTTTCAAATTTGAACACCTCCTAGTGGAACTAGGAATAGCTCTTTTCCATGATGTATTTATTTCACACTTCTTGTTTCCAGTCTTCTTCACATCTGCAGCAGAGGGTAAAACATTAGAATGAAGTCGTGGTCGACTGGCTGCAGCTCGTGATGATTCAGGTACGTCTAAGTGCACACGAGAACTGTGATTAGAAGTGGACAGTTGCTTTGGTTTGTAAATCTGTTTAAGTTTAAGAGTAGTTACCGCAGTAAGATTAACAGATTTTACTAGTTTGACATTTTGAGAAGATGTAGACACATGTTTGGAACCTTCAATTCGTTCATCTAATATGGTTCCTTGTGATGAGAAGGTAAATGGAGTGGGTGGTTCCAGTGCAGTTTCGACTTCTTTGATTCGATCAAGCAATTCAAAATTTTCTTTGCACAAGTCGTCAATGATCTTGCCATCAAGATTGAATACTGTTTGGAGACGCTTGTGGATGATGGCGTTTTCTTGAACTAGTGGAGAGGGTTCAGATGTGGTTTCTGATTGGAAGGTTTTGGTAAGGTCATCTTGAACTAGATGAGTGAAGCAAAACTCCTGTAAGGTTTGAAACCTTTGCTGTAATTCCTTGTGGGGAATGTATTCAAAAGTGGGCTTTGGTGAAACAGGAGAGGAGAGTTCTTCATCAGAGTAGACAGAAGATGAAACATCAGTATCAGATGATGACGTGAGACAGGTGATGTATGAGTCATTGAGATCAGAGTAGTCAAATGAAATTGCAGTTCTGAGATTAATGGTTCGTTTGACATCTTCTTCAATATGTTCCTCTTCTTGACCAATAAAAACCATCCGTTGGGTAAGGCCTTCGCCAAACAGATCAGCATTATATAATTGTTTGGACGTAATCTTTCTCAATTTGAAGCCCAGCCCATCGAAATTCCATCTGGAGAAAGGACGTTCCTTTTCTTTGTATTGAGAGATGGTCTGTTCACTTTGATCACGTTTGGACAGAAGATACTCAAGTTCATAGATTTTAGAGTAAAGGGTATTTAGTTCATCTCTAAGTTCATGTTTGAGAATCTCAGAATCTTTTTCTACACATGAACATTCTGCTTTAAGGTCTAATATAGTGTTATTAGTCCTACTGGTTAACTCTAAGAGCTCAGTTTCTTTAGCAGCTAATTGGTTCCGAAGGCTGATTAAGTTGTTATCTAACTTCTTAATTTTTGTTTGTGCCTCCAATTTTTTAGTGTGTGAACTATCTTCTAGAACTTGATTTCTTTTGGTTAAGTCTAGTGCCTGACATTCTAACTCTTTTATGCGATTTAATATGATCTGAATGTGTTCATGTTTATGACTCATATTAACGTTAGAGCTAGAAGATACCTTTCCATTTTCCAGGCTTTCCTCATCTGACTCGGAGAGCTCATCTCCGTCATCATCCTCTCTGCCTCCTTCACTGTTCTGAGCCATCAGACAAAACTGTGTGTGATCTTCACCATCTAGATCACTGTCTGAGCCTGTGTCATCAAGAAACTGATCCTCCTCAACTAACAGCACGTTCCCAGCCTGTTTTTGTTTAGACAGGCGGTACTTCTGCCGATAGTATTCTGCATCTTTTACCTTTTTCATCGGGCAGTTCCTAATCATGTGGCCCGACCTTCCACAGTTGTAACATTTAGACTCAACCTTCTTTTCTTCCTTCCTCTCATCTCTTTGATATCTGGGTTTGTCTACTGGAGCTACTCTTTCAGATCTTCTTGATCCGGATGTGAACCTCTGTCGATTGTTAGTCTTGCTGAAGCGGCTCTTGAAATTTTTACTAGCTGTTGTAAGAGCCTGAAAAGCTGCTTCGATCGAATCGTCCTCATCATCATCTTGGTCAGAATCACTGATGACCACCTGTTTGAGTTTCATTGGTCTTGATGTGCTTTCCCTAGGGGTTCTTTCAGCCACCACCAAAGCAAAAGGATCTGCAGCAGGCTGTTTTGGAGTGGACTGTAGTATCTCATCCTGGTACTGATTGAGATCTTCAAAGATGTTGTGGAAGGTGACAGAAGTGAGATCTTTGTTGATCTGTTTGTATAGTCTGCCATAGCCCTTACACTCTGTACCTAGGGAATTTAGAAAAACACAGTTCAAATCAAGGTCAGTTCTAACTATCTGGTTGGATCTCATCTCGTTTTGCAGCTTGGAGAATCTCCCATATGTTTCGGACAGGAGTTCATTCTCACGAGCTTTGAACTCATGGTAGCTATTCACTAGTTGAGTTCTTTTGATATACTCTCCTTGCGCTGTCCCTTGCAGCTGTCTCTTGATCTCATCCCATATCTCCTTGGCAGTTCCCAGGCTGTCTATCTTGAGATAGATTTCCGATGAGAGACCTTGTTTGAGGTAGTATTTTGCAAGCCTTTCAGCTTTCTTGATCTCCTTCTCTTCAGCAGTCAGTTCCCAGACTGGGGGGATTGTTGGTCTGGTCAGCTTCAACGATCCTTGTGAATTTCTTGTTTCCCTTGTGGATACATTCAATCATTTTGTCTCCACAAATTTCGTTATGCTCTAGGAAGTCCATGAATCTTCCTTTCCAAACATTGTACTCCCCTCGAAACAAAACAGGAGGTTTTGTATCGGTACCTATAGACATCATCTCATTTGTACTTGACATGTTTAATGACTTTTAGTTGAAAAAGATCGTTTGCTTGTTAGATGGTTTGATTGTTCGAAAGCTTTCCCAAAAGTGATGAAAGAACAAAGTCTTTTGAAATTCAACTTTGAATTAGATCTTGTAAAGGTTAAATTCAATTTTGAACTAAATAGACTTTAAGTAATGTAATTCACCTTTGAATTAGATCTGATTTAAATTAAATTCAATTGTGAATTATATTGTTTGATTAAGTTCAAATGTTCAAGTTCTTTTGGTCAAGTCCAAAGAATTAATCACTTGTCCAAGTCTTGGGAATCACTGTTTTCTAATCGAATGCGATTGGTCCAATCGTGTGCGAATGAGTGATCCTTTAAAGCAAATGAGCAATTAGCTTAGTATTGATTGAATAGGTAACCAATCGAATGCGATTCAAACCTGTAGCTTCAAACACTTGGAATTTTAAATGGTTAGTTCTGACAATCAAATGCGATTCCTAAAAGAACAGGTAACCTAATCGCATGCGAATCAAACTACTCTTGCTTCGATCGCATGCGATTAAAGGATTGAGTTTTTAATTTATGAATCGGGTGCGATTGCTTCAACAAACCGGCTGATAGAATCAGTTCTATAAGCCGCATCACTCAATCGCGTGCGATTTAGAAATGCGGCTGATAGAGTCTGAGGTGTCCTTTTCAAATCAGATAGCCATACCCTGTATAGTGTCTACCCACTTGTACTTGATTGGTATGGCAAGTACTTGAGTTTCCTTGTACAACAATTAAACTATCAAGAATTTATAATTAAATAAATTATAAAATATGATTTCTTCTTCTTCAAGTTGTACTTTCAGACCAAGAACACCATAAATGCCTTAATACCCAAAAAATTTAATATTGAAAAAGTGAGTATTTAATGACCCTCTTTTTTTTTAATGTATATAAAGACACTCACGGTTTGTGTTTTTCCTCAAAGAGAATGTTTAGAACACCTTGTAAGACACTCGAAACAACTCAAAACAAAACTAAAGAAGAGGTAGTTTGTACCTTTACTGAGTTCTACCTTTAAGAATCGTTTGAGCTTGAGTTTTTCTTGAAGAAAGATGAAGTTCTTGAAACTTTGTAAACCCGTGAGCTTCTTCTACTTGAAAGCTTGAAATCTTCGAGATTTGGTTGTCTTCTTTCGAACAATCAAGAGCCAAAAACAAGTTATACCAATTGATGGTCCCTTATTAAAGGGATGAAGCAATGCTTGAGAGTTAATGTGTGTTTGTATGTGTAATCTGTAGAGAGAAAGAGAGCCGAGAGCTAAGAGAGAAAACACACACAAGAGTTTAGAAATATGCAAAGCTTAATTGATAATGAGTTGGGAAATGCATTTTATAGCATTTCCCAACTTTGGTGTATTTACATATTACACCCCTCACTTTAATAATTCTAACATGGTGTCACTACAATGATATGACAATGAAAGTATCAGAGACAGTCTTTAGGGCACCGTCTCAAAGTTCCCGTCAGTTTAAATAAACTGTGTTACCTACGTTCAGAACTGGCATAACGTTGATTCTGGTAGGATTTCCATCTAATCATCGTGAATATCACAAAAGATATCACTCCAAGATGTTCGGGTAGTTATGAAAACTAGATACACTTAAAGTTCCAACATGTGTCCTAAGAAATAAAGTATATATTCAAATAAGCTCTAGACTCTATTAGTGCATGAAAGAAGTCGGGGACCGGAGTAGTTGTCCTCCTTGTTTCAATATCAACAATCTCCAAATGAGATGTCAATAGAAATGTGCTAATTCTTCGTGTGAAGTTGAAACAATTATCTTTTAAGAGATAATTGAGTAGCTGGGTGGGTTTAGTGCATTGCATCACTGGTTCCATGATGTCTATTTCAATACCAAATCTCAACGAATGAGATCTAGTAGCAGATGTGGCTACCCAGATGTATACTATTTGGTAAGGATCTTTCTTTTCTTTTGATCTTGTCTCACGCACAGCTCTCAAACTATTTTTCAACTTCTCCTTCAAACTTACTTTCTTAATTGATGAATGTATCTCTGTTGGATACATTAGGACACTTGTTCTCTTTCACAACCGGATGAGAATCATAATGATTAATCAACAAGAATGAATTTCAAGAAATTCGATGTTGAGAAGGATTGTCAAGGAAGATTTGAATAATCAGAGAATATGAACAATCAAGGTATTTTGAAGGTATTTTCACAAAAATGTCACAGAATGATTTGACATTATGCTCAAGATATTTTGTTGATCAGATGCACCCCATCTCCTATTTCACCCCTCTCTATTTTATTTTACCTCTTCACACCAATCAGTATCCCGTGATAACTGATTCTGCTCACCTAGTTGACCTAGTAAGTAATCCTTACTATCTCATTCTAGAATATGGTGAGCTCCTGGGACAGGTCCTTCCGGTTCTGGATTGACCATAGGAGTATAGATGCCTACACTCCCTCACTCATGGTGTGTTGTGATCACCGAAATAATATCACATGAATGAATGATTCCAGAAATGATTTGAAACAATTAGGTTAGAAGGAAGGAATTATTTGAGATGGAGACGCGGAAATGAAAGGCGATCTTTCAAAATATCAACAAATGAGAGAATCAAGAAAGGTATCCGAATGAAACAATGAACGAATACCTTCTTGAACAAAAAATAGAAATTGAAAACCAAAAATCTTTTTGAGTTTTGAACTTTTATAATGTTTTTGGCTTTTCAATATATGAATGTTTTTGGCTTTTCTAAAAAAAAGCAGTAAAAACAAACTCCCCCTAAATTGATGCATGAAAATCATTTTTCATCAATTAGGTGAAGATACATTTTTGCCCCCTCTGCAGATAACAATCCAGTTTAAAGCAAGTTATATCATGAAATGATAAAACTACACAAAATAAGCTTCTCAGACATTAGACTCGGGCTAATGCTGAACAAAATGAATTTGAATTGAATTGCAGGGAGACTCCGTCATATTTAAAAGATATGAGATTAAAACCAAATTAGCACACTGAACACAATGATCTTCACTGCATCTGAATGATCTTCATTGTGCTCCAACAATGTATCTCTTTTTGTTTACCTGCAAAACGGATTAACAAAAACAGGTACCCATTCTCTATTGGGTCAAGATTTGTTAGTAGCAGGTTTTGGCATCCATTTTTGTATATTTGCAGTAATAAAAGGTTTATGGACCTTTTTGTTCAATGGTCCTGTATGCCATTGAGGAATTCCATTCTTCACAACAAACAATTGTTTGATTCTTGACGTCTTACAGATCTTTTCTTTTGAAAGGTGGATTAAGTGCTTTGCTAAATAAACCACAAAATGATACATGACGTCTATCTTAAGCACAAATTCCGCTGTTGATCTTGGTTTTGAGAAAGATCGGCGTCAGTTGTTGTGAGAGATAGGAGTTGGCTTAGCAGCTCTATTATCTTGCTTTGGAATCCTCGTTGTTTTTGTATTTGACGAGAAATAATCATTTATCTGAAAACACTCATTTGAATGTACATGATTTATTGAACCAATTGGTTAATTAAAATTTGAAGTTTCTGTGGTTGCCTACTTTTCAGTCCAGAATGATCTCGTAGGCTTTGAAATTGATAGATTATCTGTAATCATAGAAAAAACAGAATTAGAATTACTTGAACCACAAGTATTCTGTTTATAGCTGAAAGCAGCTTGTTTATGTTTGGGGTTTTGTTTCACAGATTGAATCGTTGCGGCTGGAGGTGATTTCACTCGATAGAAAGATCCGACAGATGCTGTGACCTTAAGATGCTTCGCAGCAGTTGATGCGTTGGTGAAATCTTATCTGAAACCTCAGAACCTACAACAGAGAAATAAGAATCAGATTGGCTACTATAATGTGAAACTGAATCAAAATTAATATTGTCAGCAGAAGTCTTGATTGATTCAGCAAATTTTGCAGCGCTAAGCTCAGCATTCAGAATGTTAACCATTAACTCTTTCTTTTCTTTCTCAAACTATACTCTCTCAGTATCCAGTGTTGTTTGCAGTTCAGATATTTTCCTCTACAAGATTGAAAGAGGAACATATGATTGAATTGACACATGCAGCTTTTGTTCAAGTCCTTTGATTTTTTCCTTCAACTTAGCTTTCTCTTGTGTAAGCTCTTTCAACTTTGCAGTTTCTTCGTGTAATTCACTTGCTCGTTTCTTGTCAATCTTAATCTGTTCTTTGAGAATTGAGTTTTCTTCCCTCAAAGTTTGTAACTTTTTCTGCTCTATTTGAATATCCACTTCTTTTTGCTTCTCCTTTTTGCTCATATTATCTAATATATGTTCAATCTTTAAATCATAACGATGATTTTCCTTTTTCAAAAGTTGTATTTCCTCAAACATTGTAGACACCTGCTCTTTTAGCTTTGCATTAGTTGTGGTCAGATCATCTATTTTCTGCTTCTCAGAATGTAGACGTTCAGAATTATGTTCAAACTTTTGAAGTTTTGTAGACAAATCAGAATTTTCGTATGTAAGCGCTTTGAGTTTTGCAGTCTCTGCTCCATCCAGCACAAGCTCTATCGAGATTTAATTGTTTAAATCGAAAACAATTTGTGCATTTCATTGTTCTCGAGACACACTATCAATCTCTTTTAACTCGCAATTAATTAAATGTAATTAATTACATCTTTTTTCCATGACAGGCATTAAATGCGACAGCTATTTTGATGGCAGCTATTTGTTTGTTGGATGTGTGACCACTATTATCGAGAAAAGCTATGTGATGGACTCGAGGTTGACAGTTGTGTGTCTATAAAATGAGGATTAAATGCTGCCGGTGAATATTAAATGTGAATAATTCGATTAATGTGTAGGCTCTTCAAGAATTAATATTCGGCGGTGGGAATATTTTCAAAATTCCGAATATTTTTAAAATCCGAATATTTCAAATCCGAACCATTTTATTCGGATTCTTCATAAAAAACACACATAAACACCTTTTTCACACACTAACTCCACCTTTTTGGATCTAACATCATCAACTTCATCTTCTTCATCAAGAACTCTCAAGAATACGAAGAACACAAACTTTTAAAACGCATCAAAATTGATTTTTAACTTCAGATCTATACTTATCCACTTCCACAAACACCTTTTATGTACTCAAATCTTGAAAACAAACATCTAAACCCATGATTTTGACAAAATTCGTGATGAACTTTAAGAATACTTCAAGAACAAAAGTTCAAATTTCTCCATGTATGTTTGGATTCAAGACATGAAACTTTGCAGATTCATTCATCATCATGATGCTAACATTCGTTCAAAAATTCAGCAATTAACATCCATCCAATATCGAAATTCAAAAATCCATCTTCAAGAACACCAAGAAAAAACCCAGAAATTGAATTTGCGATTTCTCTCAAACGGTTTGGAGTTAGGTCTTCAAATTTTTACACAATGTTCCTTCAATCATAGACAACAACATATCCAAAAATTAGATCAAACGGAGATCGTATTAAGTTTTTATGAATTTTTGAAATTTCATGCTTTCTTGAATATTAAAATTTTTCAAAATTTTTCAAAAATTGGATCTAAAATCCACTCAAATCAATCCTAATCTGCTCTGATACCACTTGTTTGTCCCAAGTGATTCAGGTATCAACAAAACTCATGAAGATCAATGGCATATAATCTTGAAATGTAGAGAGAAAGTAATTACACCATGTAAACACACACTTAAGAATGAGATTAAGCCAAAGAACTTACTAATGACAAATAGTAATTAGTATATATACCCGTAAGGGTATTTACAATATTGACACTCTAGTTTGTATATTTAATACAAACTTCAACTAAAATGTAATCTTTTATTCTATACAATATTTATAACCTAACATTGTTTGCGATTGATAATATCACTTGAAGACAAATGGACAGAGTAACGACTTGGTTGTGAGTAAATGAGTAACCAATAAAATGCGATTGACCGCTGTAGCACCAAACACTTAGAAACAAATCAGTAAGTAATGCCACTCGAATACTGATCAAGTCAGGGATTCGAATGCGATTGCCTTTGGTGTGTTAGAGAACCATGTAACAAAGAACCTTTGAATCGCACGGATTAGGTAAATGCGGTTGATAGAACAACACTTAGAAAACACCGAATTGCATGCGATTGAACCAATTTGGCTGATAGCTGAGTAACACTTGGGAGTTTTAGCTTAGAGGTTATCTATAAGCCGCACACTATACCAATCGCATACCTCATGGATGCGGCTGATAGTCACTATCAGATCTGTTTACCTTACTCTGAATAGTGTATACCCACTTGTACCTTGATTGGTACGGGTTGTACTTGATTTTTTTGTACAACAATTAACCTTTGAAGAATTTATAATTTTAAAAATTAAAAACTGATTTCTTCTTCTTCAAGACTGTACTTCCAGTGTCAAGAACACCATTAAATGTTCAAATAACCAGAAAATTAAATGACAAAAAGTGAGTATTTAATGAACCATTGGACTTTTTACTTATAAAACACTTCTCAGTTTGAACTTTTCTTCAAGAAAGCTCTATAGAACAGTAGTTACCCTTGAATTAACTGAAAGAAATGGTAGAAAAAAGTATTGTTTATACCTTGAATGTGTTCTACCCTTGGGGATCATTGTGTTCACGTTGGTATACCACTTGAACTCGAACCTTTCTTGAAGAAACCGTAGATTTGAGTGCTTTGAAGAAACCAAATGCTTTTTTTCACCTTGAGCTTGAAATCTTCGAGATTGAGCTTGTAGTTTTCGAACAATCACGAACCAAAAACAAGTTTGCCTCTCATACCAATTGATGGTCCCTTAATCTTAGGATGAAGCAATTCCAGATGATGATCTTGTTTGTGTGTGTATATGTTTCGGTTAGAGAGAGCCGAGATGTAGGGAGCAAACACAAACAAGCGAGATGTAAAATATGCAAAGCTTAGATTAATTCAAGGAGGCAAATGCTATGGCATTTACCTAAGTTTACAATATTGGCATATTGCACCCTCATTTTTTATAATCTAACAGGACATTCACCTGATACGTTGACACCAAATAAATTTTGTTTGGTAACATGTCCATTTTGTTTACCTTTTTCCATTTTCCTTATTTTTTTTCTTATCAACTTTTTTATTAACTTCTAATAAATTTTAAGAACAATAAAATAAGAAAAAAAACTCTACTTATAAAATATGGTAAATTATATTAAAATATAAGGCGTATATTAGTAATTTGAAACTATTAAAATTTATGAAATTAAGAAAATATTCTAATATAGAGGATCATTTTCTATTTTGTTTTGACTGTATGAGCGGCTTAAAATAATTACAGTTATTATAAATTCTGGTTATAAATTATTCAAGTTTTTAAGTTTTACTTATACAATTATTTTGCTAATTAAGTTAAATTGTTTATTATATGATAGAATATTTGAAATGAAAGGTAAGGTTATGAAAATATTTTTTTAAAATTACGTTAATTTGTATTAATTTATTTTTAATGAATAAGGATGGTTTAGTTATTACTTATTAAAATGAAATATAGGAATCTTATTAGTTCTATTTAATAGCTATATTATTTAATAATTTACATTTAGGTTCTTCTTTATATGAGAGGTAATTTAATAATTTTAAAATACTTAAAATTTAAGAGTTGAAACAAAGTATTTAAATACTTTTTAATATAACATAGATAAATAATATAGGTAACTTATGCAATTTTTTTTGAATTTGATTACTGTACAGTTTTTATCTAAAAAATTACGTAATATACAGTTTATAACGTACTATAACCTCTCATTTTGTATTTTCATTTTCATACGATAATAGAAGTGATGATTTGAAATATACTTAACCACATTTCATTAACTAATTTACTAAATTAAAATATAGATTGATCGGTTTGTGCGATACTTATGGGGTAGAAATGATGTGGATTTTGTATGGAAAAAAGCATCAGGAAGATAGGGGGGATATTAACAATGTGGAATAATAAAGTGTTCACGAAAGCAGATAGCATCGAAGGAGAGGGGTTCTTAATGAACATGGTTAGGGCAGGAGGGTAAGGTGGGCTGCATAAATGTGTATGAACCAAGAGGTGATTAAGAGAAAAGGGAGCTATGGAATAGATTGAGCGAAATAATCTACAAAAAGGAGGTTAAATGGGGTTTGTGGGGCAATTTCAATGAGGTAAGAAATAGTGAAGAAAGATTAAACACTAATTTGAATAGATGGGGATCTGAGGCTGTTGGATTATGTGCAGAGATAATTAACGGGCATATTGTATCCAATGTTATAAGAGACTAAAGGGTCACACTGCTACACACTTAATTCAGAATAGTTGGATTTCACCATAATCTGTGTGGAAATAATTAATCAGTTAGATTAATTATTAAAGAGAAAAAGGAGATAATTAATCAGTTAGATTAATTAAAGAGATAAACGAATAATTAATCAGTAGTATTAATTATTAGGGAGATATAAATAATTATCCAGTTTGGATTAATTATTAGAAGATGATTAAATAATAAATAGTTATTTATTATTTAAAGGAAATTAAATATTAAGTTTTAATATTTAACGGACCAGTTAATTAATAGTTAATTAATTAACTAGTAAAGTCCAGGGAGTCAAAGTGAAGAGATTGAAAGTTTAATTAAAACCAGTGGGCTTTTAATTAAACGGGCTTAGGTCCATCTAATCCTTATATATATCCTTAAGGCTTAAGGATTAAGATATATGAGACACAAGGAATTAAGAAAGAAAACCTAGCCACCATCTCATCTCCTCTCTCTCGTCGCATCACTCTCTTTCGGCTCTCTCCTCTCTCTCGTCGAATCGAAACAAGCAAAACACCAAGGGTGTTTTGCGAATTCATGGTTGACGCACACACACACATACTCAAGTCTTCGAGTATTGGGATTTGGTGATCCAGGAGCGGTCTAGAAGCCAGTTCAATCGGAGGTGCAGTAGTGGTGGACTATCTTTAGCAATCCTAAAGTTTTTTGTTCAGGTATAATCTTGTAACCTTTTCTATGGATTGTTATGCAAGAAACTATGTTAATCATGTAAGTTTAAAGATCCTAACCCTTTTTGGGGTTTAGAGGGTTGTGTTCAATCCAGTTCCGCTTTTAGGATTGAACCAGTGGAATCAAGCCCAGGTTTGACCAGTTTGAGTCATATGGTGGTTTGGTCAGGTTCAAAACCCTTCAGTGGTATCAAAGCCTCGGCTCTATGATCCATAGTTTCTAGTTTGATCTGTTTCTAGGATTAAGGTTTGACCCTTGATCTTTTACTTGCTCTAGGCTATTTCGAAAATCACCAAGGGCAACAAAACAGTTTGTTTTTGTTATCCAGTTTTAAGAAGTTTAATCCTATTAATTAGAAAGTTTAAACGGTTAAAAAGGATTGTGATTTTTGGATAAGAACAAGTTTTGGATTAAGATAAATTAAACAATTTGTTTTAATTAATTGAACCTAGTTAATCCAGTTTTTGATTCGTTTAAGTTGTATGATCTTCTACTCCATCTTGTTTCTTCTCCTCTGTTTTTCGAAAACCATAAGGAATAAAAACAAGTTTTCTGTTTGTATCCAGTTCATAAAAGGTTTGATTTTAACCAGTTTGGTTTAAACCAGATTTGTGTTTAAACGGTTAAAAAGGATAAACTTTTATCTAAAACTAGACTTTAACCAGTTTTTGAACTTTTGTTTAAAAAGGTTGAAATCAAGTTTTAGGATAATTAATTATTAATAAAACAAGTTCTCGTTAATATTAATAATTAATAGTTTCTGGTTTTTGAATTAAATCCAGTTTTTAATCAATATATTAAAACAGTTACTTTTAATAGGTTAAAAGGGATTTAGAATGTTGTGTCAATCGGAAAATGGGAACCGAGAACATCACCGTGTCGGGGGTGACCGATAGCGGCGAAGGCCAAATGGGCCTAGCGGTGCCGGTTAGCGGCGCTAAAGGGTCAAAGTGGGTTTCGGCCCAAGTATTTTTCAATCCACGACGACACGGGCCCAAAGGGTTTCGGCCCAACTTAGCGGCGCTAAAAGTCCAATGGGCTTCGGCCCAAGGAGGATCACGGTCCAGCAGGGTTTTGACCCAGGTGTTTTTGGTCCAATGGGTTCTCGGCCCAAGAGGGTCTTGGCCCAGTGGGTCTCTCGGGTTAATGAGAGATATTGGCCAAAAATAGTTTTTCCCGATTAATACAAAAGGATTATTATTTTTAAGTTATAAAATTAATAAGGCATTATATAAACTAGTGTTATATGTTTTGACTAGTGTAGTTAAAATATATATTAGACTTTTATTTATTATGACTAGTTTAAGTCATTTTTTATTAAAGTCTAAAAGGATAAAGTTTATATAATAAGATGGAGAATTAAACAAGATAATTATTTAATTGACCAAAAGTTGTCGGTTTTAAGTTATTGGATAACTAGTAATAAAATCCGACATAATGATTTCATTCAAGTTTTGAATGAGATCCAGGTTTTTGAAGTTTTTGTTAGAAAACTATTTTTGGTCAGATAATTTTTAATTAGAAGATCATAATTCTCATTTTTGGTTAATAGGTATTAATCAAAGGGTAAATGAGAAAGTTTAAACAAATCAGGTTGTGTGTTTAACAGCACAGTTTATTGTTTATATATTATAACTGCGTGGTTGACTTTTATATATATAGTGCTTATATATAATTGCGTGGTTGTGATAACTATAGTTTTGCCAACTTAGGACTCGTTTTTCTTATTCTTCTTTTATTTTGGTTTTTGGGAAGGCCTGCGTGCCAATTACAATCCCTTTTCTATTTGTAATTTTGTATTGGTTCGGGGAGGCCTGCGTGCCACTTACAACCCCATTCAATATTGTATTTGTAATAGACTAGTGATAGTTTAATCCCTCAACCAAGTTGGAATCGAAGAAGGTTATCAAGAAAATGGTATTCTCACGCGAGGCACGGACGCTTCAGGGAGGTGTCAAGGCTAGTGGGAGCAACGCATCAAGAAAGGAGAATCCAAGTCACTTTGTCCTTAGGCTTGACCTTAGGATTAGTTGGCAAAACTATAGGGCTTTATATGCTTATTATTATTTGCGTGGTTGTGATTTATTTACTGCTTTTCATATATATGTATGGTATATATATACATGCGTGTGATGGTAAATAAAAGGGGTTTAATAACAGGTTGTTATTAAACAGTGAAAAACCACGTTCTATGACAAACTAGAATATGACTTCAGTCTGGTAGTCTTATTAATTAAATATTTAAAATTTATAGTTTTGTCAAGGTTATAAGTTTGGAACTTATAAAAGCCGTTTTGTGCACCTAGTTCAGGTACACATATAAATCGTATTTTTAAAACAGTTAGTTTTAAAATGGTTTTTCAAAAACTGGAAAATTAAGTTTTTCATTAAACTTAATTAAAACCCAAGAAAAATCTTTGATCAGTGTGCTACCCACCTAATGGTACACCTTGACTGTTAAACGGTACTTGGGTGTCGGAAGTGCCCAAACCTTGGGCATCCGGGTTCAAACCATTGCGGGAAAGGGCATGAAAGATTTTGCGATAATCGGGAGTCCCGGCCATAATTCATGCTGTCTTAGGTAGTGCGATCTATTTTGGTGATAATCGGGAGTTAAACATACTAGAGTAGAGTTAAACATACTAGACTGGGTTTAAGTGCTCTACGAGGTTCTAGGAGTCGTATCAGTTAGGTACGATTGGTACAGGGTGTTACCTACCAGAAATAGCATGACTTGGCGGGAAGTGCCTTAACCTTGCGTCAAGTATGTGAAATATGGGTCCTAGGTCTAATATATATTATTTATGGGTTTGATGATATATGATTAGAAAGTTTATTTGCAATTACTAATTAAACCGGGTTTTAATTTGTAGATGACAACCAACGTTACTAGTACTAACAACCTCTCTCTTCGCTCTATCCTTGAGAAGGATAAGCTCACCGGGTCCAACTTTCTCACATGGGAGAGAAATCTCCGGATCGTGCTTTGGCACGAGAGAAAGTGGTCTGTCCTAGAACAACCTCTAGGAAATCCTCCTGCCAGTAACGCTAGGGCAGAAGTCAGGGAGGCTTTTTAGAAGCGATCAAATGATGCCCTAGACGTCAGCTGCCTCATGCTCGCAACTATGAGTTCAGAGTTGCAATCAAGCATGATGGAAACTCCTGCCTATGACATGATCCGCCAACTGAGGGACGTGTTCCAGGAGTAAGCCCGCACGGAGCGTTATGATGCCACTAGGGCATTTAACTCATGCAAGATGGCTAAGGGGACCTCGGTCAGTGACCATGTCATGAAAATGAAAGGTTACATGGACCACCTAGAGAGACTTGGGCACCCAGTACCGTTGCAGCTAGCAACGGATACGATACTCAACTCGTTGTCAGATGACTATAAGCCTTTTATAGTCAATTACAACATGAACAACATGGAGAAATCCGTGGGTGAGTTGCACTTCATGCTCAAGACTGCTGAGCAGAGTATCGGGACCAAGTCTAAGGACATTCTTATGGTGGGACATGGTGGACGTAAGAAGAGGAAGGGGCGCAACGGAAAGGGAAAGGGCAAGGCACAGCCCAGCCAGAGTGCACCCAGGGCTAATAACGACAACAAGGGCAAGAAGCCGAAACCAAACAAGGCAAGGGCCGAGATTCGGTGCTTCAAGTGCGGCGAGGCTGGACATTGGAAACGAGATTGTCCGAAACGTCACGAGGCAGGAGGCAAGTCTGGCTCCTCAGGTATTGCATGATTAGCTTCTTTGTCACTTTCCTACTTGTAAGGTCTTACGAGTATTTTAAACATCTTGCAATCGTTTATTGCAGGAGTAGATGGAAAGTGATGCGGCCCAGCATGAGAAGATCCCACGTGCAGCTCACGGATATTATAAATAATTTTTTATTTCCTAGTTTATTAAACTTCTTCAAGTTTGGATAATCTTTATCTTACATGTTTATCGAAACTTTTTACTTTTAAGTTTTTGGAAATTAATATTATTTGGTTCATATCCGTGCACGTGTTCTTATTTTATGAATCAGGATTAGTCCAGTTGTGACTAAAAGAATACCAATAAGTCAAGTCTTGACTTGATTGGTGATTCATAATAATCTTATGCTATGACTTGTTGTAGTTACATAAATGACCGGCTCTACTATATAAATACTTGTATAAACAATTTTTGTTTATAAGATTAGATAGTTTTTCTAATTCAACAAGTATTTAAGATTTTATGAAAAGTGAGTGTTCAAAGTCTTGAACATATGGAAATAATAGTCACTATTTCCAGGTAAAGTAGTTTTTTTTAAAACGTTTAAGAAAGTATAAAAATGATTATAATAGTTATTATAATCAAGGGAGTTTTATACTAAATGTTTTAAGGAAAGAAATTTAAAATACCATTATGAGTGTTTCATACTTGTGATCATGGTAAGTTTAATGAAACCATTTTCCGTAATTGGAAAGATGGATATATGGGAAATCCAAGTTCTTGGTTTCATAAAACAAATTTCTTACAAAAACTAAGTTCTTTAAAACATGTGTTTGGAACACAAGTTTTAGGCATGGTAGTCAAGGATTGACTAAGGCCTAAAAGGATGTTTTTAAATAATACACTTTTTTTTTTCCATAAAAGATAGTGGGAGCACCTGACTAATGTATTTATCAGAGTTAATAAAAGTTTTTTTTAACCAGTGTGATAAATACAAGTTTGAACTTCTAGAGTATGTAATTATCGGATGGTTTTAGATGCTATCTAAAATAGTAAGTTTTTGAGAAAGAACTAATCCGAGGAATGCATGATTTATTGAGAGATACTCGATAAAGATATTATTGCAAAATTTTGAGTCAAGTTATGACTTAAGCAAAAATTATGCTTATTAAGTTCAGTAAGTCAGCTTAATTAAATGCTGTTGGTTGGTTAACGTTAGAAATGATACAATATGATGTCCTTTAACATTCTTAGTAGTGATATTATATTAGTGTTGGCATACACAGGGAATCTAATTTCAAGGTTCTTACAAGTAGGTGTAAGAAAGTTTTATCGTTTCAAATGAATAAATCTAGTAAGATTTAATTTATCCACAAATGTAATTAAAGTTTTAATTACAGGGAGGTTATTTTGTAAAATCAGAAACTTTGGAGTTATTTCCAGTTTTCTCCAAGTTTAAGGAATTGTATAAAATAAGTAAGTCTAGATTTGTTCTTAGGTTGCAAGAACGATTTCTAGCAAAACCAAGAAAGAGTACTTCATGGTACTAGTCTTGCGTTTTAAGGTTTATGATCATATTATTTTTCTTTGTAATCCGTGATAAGTTACAAATGTAAAATAATAAGTAATTCAGATAGACACCGTGAATCGAGTTAGTGAAATGGTAGAAATTATGCATCTTTATTCCAGGGTGGAATATGGAAGGGTGTAGAAATTAGTTTCATTGCTCTTCACAATTTTGTATGTTTTGGCTCATCCAGGAATAAACTAGGTTTATTCAAAATATCATCTGTGACTACTTATCGTGGTGGGAACTATGATAGGGCTATAAAGTCATCGTAATTTTGGGGTAGATTCGAAAGTATATCGAATATAGCTGCGAACGTTTTTTTGCAGACCAAAATGGACGGATATTCGTTAGGGTTACGAATATTGGATTGACCCACTGTGAAAAATACTTCGTGGATTCGTGTCAAAAGTATTTATCACATAGGTTATCCTCAAGCCTGAGGTATTTGGTTTGGGATGCGGTAACTGTTGTCTTCTTAGCGCGTTCTAACGCCACGCCGTAACAGGGTGGTCATAAGGGGCATGTCTAGATTCAGTGGGAGCCGTGTTGCCAAATGCGAATATGCAAGATGGTAATTGTACCGCTTTTTTAGGAGAGATAACTGATTATAGAAACTGGTAAGTGCACGGCCGTGCCCAAACGAACCGATCTGTTCTTTGTCGTTTATCACGCAGTTTTGAAATCAAGTATGTCATGAACAAATTCATGAGTCTCTGAGTTGACTTTTTCCATGCTCATGCTCAAAATTGAAATATCGCGCTGCAAGGGACAAACCTATATATATGCAAGTTTGTATATATAAAAACGTACCCATTCATGAACAGGGAGTTTATGATAGTTTAGTTTATAAACAGTTAGTTTATAACAAGTTACTTCTAAGCAGGTTGCTTATGAGGTTTTATCACAAGTTACTTTGGGGTATAAGAGTTCTTATAACCTGGTTATCCTAAGTGTCTGGCTAGGGACCTCCTTAGGCTAACAATGTGCAGTAACTGTTACTTATCTTGCACAAGTGGGAGTCTGTTGGATTATGTGCAAAGATAATTAACGGGCATATTGTATCCAATGTTATAAGAGACTAAAGGGTCACACTGCTACACACCTAATTCAGAACAGTTGGATTTCACCATAATCTGTGTGGAAATAATTAATCAGTTAGATTAATTATTAAAGAGAAAAAGGAGATAATTAATCAGTTAGATTAATTAAAGAGATAAACGAATAATTAATCAGTAGTATTAATTATTAGAGAGATATAAATAATTATCCAGTTTGGATTAATTATTAGAAGAGGATTAAATAATAAATAGTTATTTATCATTTAAAGGAAATTAAATATTAAGTTTTAATATTTAACGGACCAGTTAATTAATAGTTAATTAATTAACTAGTAAAGTCCAGGGGGTCAAAGTGAAGAGATTGAAAGTTTAATTAAAACCAGTGGGCTTTTAATTAAACGGGATTAGGTCCATCTAATCCTTATATATATCCTTAAGGCTTAAGGATTAAGATATATGAGACACAAGGGATTAAGAAAGAAAACCTAGCCACCATCTCATCTCCTCTCTCTCGTCGCATCACTCTCTTTCGGCTCTCTTCTCTCTCTCGTCGAATCAAAACAAGCAAAACACCCTGTTTTGCGACTTCATGGTCGACGCACACACACACATACTCAAGTCTTCGAGTATTGGGATTTGGTGATCCAGGAGCGGTCTAGCAGCCAGTTCAATCGGAGGTGTAGTAGTGGTGGACTATCTTTAGCAATCCTAAAGTTTTTTGTTCAGGTATAATCTTGTAACCTTTTCTATGGATTGTTATGCAAGAAACTATGTTGATCATGTAAGTTTAAAGATCCTAACCCTTTTTGGGGTTTAGAGGGTTGTGTTCAATCCAGATCTGCTTTTAGGATTGAACCAGTGGAATCAAGCCCAGGTTTGACCAGTTTGAGTCATATGGTGGTTTGCTCAGGTTCAAAACCCTTCAGAGGCTTTCAATAAGTTCATAGAGGAGGCAGTTTTGGTAGATATTCCTTTGGGGGGAAGAAAATATACAAGGGTTAGTGATGACGGGAGGAAGTTTAGTAGATTCGACCGATTTTTGGTTTCAGAGGAATTCTACAGCGTTTGGAAAGGCCTTAGAACGAAAACATTAGATCGTAAGTTATCTGATCACTGCCCAGTTCTGATGGAAGAGAAAGAACAAAATTTTGGTCACATCCCATTCATATTTTTCGATGTATGGATTGAGGAAAAGGATTTCGATGAGGTGGTTAAAAATGCATGGAAGGAGTTGGTCACTTCAAGTATGCCAGATAGAAGATTTCGAGATAAACTTAAAAATGTTAAGAATGCTTTAAGGAAATGGAGTCGGGAACGTTTTGGGAATATTAACACAGAGTTAGAAAAGAGAAAGGAAGAAGCATACAAGTGGGAAAGAGAGGCCTCGAAGAAATTAATTTCGAGAAGTGGAAGTTGGCTAGAGAGAAGTGGCTGGATTTAGATAGACAGAAAACCAGAATGATAAAACAAAAAGCGAGAGTTCGATGGGTGGCGGAGGGCGACGAGAATTCAAAATACTTTCATTCAGTCATTAACAGAAGAGGTAGAATGAATAATCTAAGTGGACTGATGTTAAACGCAAGTTGGACAGAAAACCCAGATGAGATAAAGAATGCTTTCGTACAGCATTTTGAGTATCTATTTCGGGAAACACAAAAAGACAGACCCTCTTTTGCAAGACTAAATTTCAAAAGGTTATCGATACTAGAAGCACAGAATCTGGAAAAATAATTTTCAGAAGAAGAAGTGTGGAACGCCATTAAGAACTGTGGAAGCTCGAAAGCTCCGGGTGTTGGGAAGATGATCTCATTAGTTTAGATTTGATGAGACAAGGTTAAGTTTGTTACATGTGTTCTAGATATAACTTAAACAGAGTTATGAGGCTTGATCAGACTGAACACTTATAGTGTTTCAGACTGAGCATAAGCTGAATATAAGCTGAGCATATGTTCGATCAGCTTATACTATATCTTAGTAGGATTATCACTAAGTGTGATAAGATGTGTATGTCACCTAAGATATATTGAGCTTTCAGCTTGATGTGTTTCAAGCTTAGTGACTCAGCGTATATACTATGTCAGCTATGCAGAGTTGCTAAATAAGTTATAGTTAACTCTTAGGACTTCTAAGGATGAGTTTATTAATATACGTGTTAGTTCATGTTGATCTTCGAGTTTGTTCTCGAAGAACTTAACTTGATGAGTTTCAAGCTCAGTAACTCAGTCCGAGCGAGAAGTCAGCTTAAAGATAATTTAAATATGTTTTAAATATATCTTATTAACTCTCTATATCTACGGGAAGGATAAGAAGACTTCAGAATCAAGATTGAAGATTGAAGACTCAAGATAAGAAGATTCAAGATTCAAGATTCAAGATTCCGAGTTATCCGGTAGTTAGTTAGCAAATTAGGATTAGTCCAGTTTGTTAGGAACCGTAGGAACAGGATTATAAATACTTATCTTCCTGATAAGTTTAGAGGTACGACTACGATTAAAAAAGAACTAAGTGTTGCAGAGCCAAATACCTCACCTCAATCGTATGTGTTACGATTCTTGAATCACTGTTTGTCAGTTCAACGTGATTAAGATATTCACAGATTGCCAAGCTATTCGTGTGTTCGAATACTCACATTAGTTGTGAGATTGGTAAGTATTCAATCTGTGATTAAATCCTGTTTAGAGAGTCGTCGGTATCTATAATCATAAGTTGATTATAGATAGCTAAGTTTGAAAGGTTGAGAGATTTATATTAGGTGTTTACATATCAAGAGTTGCTTACTTGATATAGTAGGTAATCATCTTCATATTAATGAAAAGCAAAACATTCGATTGTGGTTTGATTTACTTTGTGTAACACTTTATTTTGATTTGTTCAATTTCCGCAGAAAGTGTATTCAACCCCCCCCCCCCCTTTACACATCTTATGCTTGTTGTTATTCTCACCAAGGGACCAACAACTGGTATCAGAGCAGGCTGAACGATTTCATAAGTTGAAAGTTCAAGATTATGAGAAAGTTTAAAATGTCTGCAAGCAACAATTCTTCAAACTTTCCACATATGTCTGCCAAAGGCTATCCCGTATTTGATGGATCTGTGTTGGTCCCTTGGTGAGAATAACAACAAGCAACAGATGTGTAAAAGGGGGGGTTGAATAAACTTTCTGCGGAAATTGAACAAATCAAAGAAAAGTGTCACACAAAGTAAATCAAATCACAATCGAATGCTTTGCTTTTCATTAATAAGAAGATGATTACAGACTCTATCAAGTAAGCAACTCTTGATATGTAAACACCTAATATAAATCTCTCAATCTTTCAAACTTAGCTATCTATAATCAACTTATGATTATAGATATTGACGACTCTCTAAACAGGATTTAATCACAGATTGAAAACTTACCAATCTCACAACTAATGTGAGTATTCGAACACACGAATAGCTTGGCAATCTGTGAGTTTCTTGATCACGTTTAACTGACAAACAGTGATTCAAGAATCGTAACACATACGGTTGAGGTGAGGTATTTGGTTCTGCAACACTTAGTCGTCGTTGTTGTTTTTGAGTCGTACCTCTAAACTTATGAGGAGATAAGTATTTATAATCATGTGCCTACGGAATCTAACAAACTAGGACTCAGCCTAATTTGCTAACTAACTATCGGATAACTCAGAATCTTGAATCCTGAATCTTCTTATCTTGAGTCTTCAATCTTCAATCTTGATTCTGAAGTCTTCTTATCCTTCCCGTAAATATAGAGAGTTAAAAAGATAAATTTAAAACATATTTAAATTTTCTTTAAACTGACTTCTTACTTGGACTGAGTTACTCAGCTTGAAACTAATCAAGCTGAGTTCTTCGAGAACAGACTCGAAAAACATCATGAACTAACATGTATATTAATAAACTCATCCTTAGAAGTCTTAAGAGTTAGCTAGAACTTATTTAGCAACTCTGTTGAGCTGACTCAGTATTCACGCTGAGTCACTCAGCTTGAAACACATCAAGCTGAAAGCTCAATATATCTTAGGTGACATACACAAATTATCACACATAGTGACAATCTTACTAAGATATAGTCTAAGCTAGTCGAACATATGCTCAGCTTATACTCAGTCTGAATCACTATTAATGTTCAGTCTGACTAAGCTTCATAATTCTGTTTAAGTTGTATTTAGAACTTATCTTACGAACTTAACTTTGTCTCATCAAATCTTAACTGATGAGATCATTTTCCCAACAATCTGACTATCCTATGTGGAAATTCAGAGCCATGTTGTTCCTCAAGTACATTGACAATCGTATGTCCGATATCATTATCAAAGGACCAATTATCCCCAAGATCTCTGCTATTGTCAGTGATACGTCCGCTAATAAAACAGACAAGAGTGAAAAAGAGGTAAGGAAGCCTGTTGCATCCCGGACAGATGAAGACTGGAAACTGTTCAATCTGGATGATAAGGCAAAGAGTGTTCTGGCAAATGCCCTGACCAACGAGATATTGCATACTGTGACTGGGTATCAGTCTGCAAAAGAGATCTAGGATACTCTGAGTGATACATATGAGGACATAGATCTGGTCAAACAACAGAAGAAGAATCATTTAAACAGATCTACGAGAACTTCTTCTCAAAGAAGAATGAAACCCTGGCTGATGTGTTTACCAGGTTTCATTGCTTGATTAATGACCTGCTAAGTGTAGGCATTAAGAAAGAAAAGGCTGAACTCGTGCTGAAGTTTCTAGATGTGTTATTAGAAAGGTTCAATGAAGTGACCACAACACTGAGGGCTGGAGGAACATTTCATTTGTATAACCTATAGTCTATTTATGGGTTCTTGCTAAATCATGAACAGATTACTGAACTCAAAAGATCTTCTCAACAACAACTCATGGAGTCTTTGGATAAAGCTTAAGTTGCATTGGTTGCACAAAAAAAGAAGAAAAGTTCCAAGGCACTAGTTATTAAATCTGAGACTGAGTCAGAATCTCAAGCTGACCACTCAGACTCAGACTCAGGTGATACTGATGATGTTCAGACTATCACTGAGCAGATGGCCATGTTAGCCAGACTGTTTGTCCCTTTACGGATGAAGCAATGCAAATGGCAATAAGAACACACACAATCACCTTGATATTTGTGAGAATATGAATGCAAAGCTTGTGTTGATAATCGCACCAAAGCCATATATAGCCTTGGGAAAGTTACACAACACACCCTCACTTTTTAAGTTCTAACAATCTCCCCCTAAGTGAGGAGTGTGCCTATTACAAATATTTTGAATTACAAAAGATAAAAACAACTATGGAACTGCATTGCGTAATCCAAAATAACTTTGCCATTTGCGGATGATCCTCCTGCTCTCCAGAGTTTTCTTAAATTTTTCAATGTGAATTCCAATACGCTGTCTCTCTTCCTCAGTGATAGAAGATCCAGAATCTGTATTCTTCATTTCCAGACTATTGTATAGGATCCTTAGCGTGCCATCAGAATAAGACAAAACATCGCACATTCGCACGAATGTTTTCTCTTTCTTTGAATTTCGGAATACGACACCAGGTTCACCTCTGAAGAACTTGTGGCCAGCTTCAACTATAGTTAACAAATCCATTTCATTCAAGTTAGGATGATTCTGTTGAGGTTTCAGCACATTAACTTTTTCTAGATTATTTTCAGCTGCAAGTTGCATATCATGCTCTTCAATGAACTCCATTAACTTTCTCATATACTTCATCAGTGCAGAATTCCCAAACACCTCATTTGGTTTCTTTCCTTGTTTTTCTGACAGGTACAAATAGATGAAGTTGATGTCATGAAGTTGAATATATCTTAGATCTGCCTCAATGAATGTAAACTTCTGACCATTTGCCCTTTCTACTTCGAACCAAACAATGGTATGACCAAATCCATCATCACTGTAGATATTGAGAAGTTTAGTTATTGGATATTCTGAGATAATATGCTCTTTTGGAGTTCTGAACCTTTCCAACATATGTTGATATCTTATTACTTGACTTTCATTCAAATGTCTCAACTCTGGAGGTATCCTCGTTTCAATTTCATTCACATAAATTTCTTGAATTCTGTCTTCGAGATATGGACCATTCACTGAATAATCCCTCCAGATTGGATTTAATCTTGCAAGTCTTGTAAACATGTTGCTTCTATCAAGAGACGGAGTACCTGTATACACTGAAGAAGCAAGAGGCACATATACATTTAGCGGTACTGGCCATTCAGTATTTCTGACAAACTCTCTGGCTGCTTCCTCTTGTTGTTTTTGTCTAAGTAGATCTGCAGCAGATGTTTGAAACTGTCCTGTTGGGGGTGGAAAAACAGAATGGACTTCAAATTTTACCCCACTTAGAACTTTTGAAACATCAAAAGTTTTCTTTTTAGCTCTAGTCATCTTTTGCTTCCCTTTTCTTCGTTTCTCAATCTCAGCTGGTTCTAGATACTCCTCAAACCTTCTAACCACTTGTGTATATTGAGTTTCAGGATTTGTTACAGATGTAACATACTCATCATTTTCTTTATCAATTTCATCTGAACTTTCATTAGCTTCAATTCCAATCCCAGCATCACCATACCAATCTTGTACATTCTCTGTATCCGATTCAAGAGTTACCTCTTCGTTTTGTTCACTGTTTAGTTCTATCTCCCCCTGTTCATGTACATTCAACCTCTGTTCAAAGATGACCATCTGTTGTTTAAGAACATCATCGGCCTGAGTATCCCTATCTTGACCTCCACTTCCCACTTCTCCTGTAAAATTTTGACTCGACGGAGTGAATGATACAATATCCTTCGAACTCATGTACAACCTTCTCCGTGTCTCCCCCTCGGGGCGATCATCTGGATCAGGATCGTCACGTCTCCTCTTTTGTGTACCTACTTGAGTTTTACACGCAACCTCCACAGCTCGAAGCCTGTCAGAGATCTCAGAGAATTTTGCATTAATAGCAGAAAACCACCTGTCAAGCTTTGAGTCAATGCTATTGAGTTTAGACTGCAAGGGTACCACAGCCTGGTTAATTGCATCGTGAAGTTCAGACTGTGTAACAAACCGGGTATCACGTGAGATACCCGTTGAGGGTCCTGCCACAGAGGCTGGCCCACCTAAAGGAGCTGTTGTGGGGTTGACTCCAGTAGGATTTCCATCCCATCTTCGAATAATACTATCAATAGTAGTACCTAGGGATGTTCCGGGAACACTTTTGATCAGTGTAACCAGTGCTTCAATTGTGTCTTTGTGTTTATCAAGAAATACGGATATCCACGGATAATCAATGTGCTCTGAAAGACTGGGCGAGGACGAGGGAGGCTGTCCTCTAGTATCAATACGTCCCATCTCCGAGGGAGATGGTCGTAGATTATGTGCAAAATCCCTGTGCAATGAAATAAAAGGTCTTTGAGGACCTGCTAAGTGGCTGGGTGGGGTTTGAATATGCACGGTTGGGATAGTCGTGTCTATTTCAATATCAGACCTAACAGTGTCAGGTCTAATAGTAGATGTGGTTGCCCGGCTTTCTTGGTGTGGTGAACTCTCAACTCTCTCATTTTCTTTTCTCACATAACTACTACTCACATCATCTTCTTCTTTATTTATATAACCAGCATACTGATTTGGAGATAATGGTGAAGTGTCAGTGGAAACAGAAGAAATTTCAAAAGATGGTACATGATCATTCTCAGGAGCAAGTTGAACTATTGGAGTGAATTGTGGTACTATCACTTGGGAGGGAGTTGGATTTAAAATGATATTCAGACCTGGAGCATTCACAAAAGGTGATTGTTCAGTAGGATCAGTTAATCTCATATAGGAAGGAGTACTGTCTGATGTATGAGTGATAGGAATTTCAGGGGTGCGGACAGGAGATGACAAAATATGAACAGGAGGTGTAGTGACAGTGTTTGAGACGGAAGCTGTACTATCAGAATCTGAGCTGAAAAGATTGACTTGTTCAGTGGATGCATCAGATTGATCATTGGCTGGAACAGTTAGAGACTCAACATAGTCAAGAATATCAGCTGGATCAAATGTAGCTGCTCCCTCTCTGTGTGTATCTACCTCACCAACTTCACCACCCCTCTCAAGATTTTCTCTCTACACAGCCCTCTCAGCATCTCCCGTAGATAACTGAGTCCTATCCTCTATTTCCTCACGAGGTGCTACTTCTCCCTGGGTAGGTAGGACCGGCTCTGGTCTAACCAGGGGAGGAATCCCTACACTCTCCCTATAACTGACAACTACGTCATTTTGCTCACACAGATCCAGCAGTGACACGGGAAAGGGTTGAGGAACAGGCAGTGGTAAGAATTTGGCCGCTGCCTTCTTCAAACTGTTTTTCTGTGTAATTGTGATTTTGAGATCATTGAAGAGTAATTGAGCATAATCCACATGGAGGTGATTGCCAGCAGCAACAAAAGTCCTCATTTGATTTTCTGTTAGATGCTCATATCCCGTGTGTTTGGCAGTTAAGCATTTCTGCAAGATTGTCATGAACATGTTATACATTGGGTGCAAATTGTTTCTCCTGAATTGGCTTTTCTTTTCCAATGGACCAGAGTAACCAAAGGATTGAATGGCAGCTAAGCAAGTTTCCTCATCAGGAATATGTCAGGATCGGATATTAACCAATATCAAATAACAAGAATTACCTTTAGAATTAAATCAGAGTTGTTTAAAGATAATCTTTCAGTTTGATCACAATCAACTAAGAAGTTGCGGAATCACACTTAATTGATGTTTAAGGTTTTATCACAAGAACAATCCAATACTTAGCACAAGCAAATACTTTCAAACACAAGATGTTTATTAATAACCAATGATGATTACAATATTCACCAACACCTCTAATCTAACTCTTTTGTTAGACGAAGAACACAGCTTGTTCTTAGGTTTCTATGAAACTTAGAGGTCGACACAGTTTTGAAAGAAATTTAACAATGAATTGAAACAGTGCGTAGAATAACAATGTATATGTATTCAACATACTAATCTTAATATATATAGACTCTTGACCCTCCTTGAATAATTGACAGTTAGGCAATCTTCTATCTTTCGAGATAATCTTGAAATCTTCAATCTTGATAGAGATATACTCTAGATCCACAAAGATAACACTTTCCGTTAATAGATCAACAGCAACTGTTTGTTGAATAAACAGTTCTGGATTTCTTCTAACAGTCTTTACTTCAAGGTCTTCTAACAGTTGTGTATGAATGAACTAACAGTTCTGATCTTTTGTACTAACAGTTGTAAGTCTTGCAACAACTGTTAATAACTGTTAGCTACAACTGTTTTCACAAATTATACTAACAGTTTTACCTTTGCATATCCAACAGTTTCAATGAGTTAGCAAATTTTCCAACAGAATATCCTCAAAGTCGACTGCTGGTGGACGACTGTCAGCAGAGGGAAGTTGAAAAATCTCTCTAAGTCTAGCAACTGTGACAGAAATTGTGAACTCATCAACATCTGCTCGAATAGAAACAGTGCCAGTGCGACTGGTATGTATAAAACAAGTTTGCCAAAACTGTTGAGCATATACTTCAGGGACATGAGTACCAGTGGTAGCAGGGTTATAGGTAAGAACATGATGTAAGGGGTGAACACGAAGGATTTCAGTAAGAATTGGGTGGTTAGGATTTTTCAAGGTGACTAGGTCTATAAACTGATTTTTATCATAGGATGTGACTAATAAGAATTCCGCCCTAGGCATTAAAAGCTCATCGGGTTTTGGGTTTTGGGCAGGCTGGTTAGGAGCCACAGAATGAACATGTGATGTGAAGTCACCTTCCATGTTAGCCATTTATCTGCACAAAACACTCAAGCAGGTTAGATCTGAAATACAAGTTAACAGTAATAAGCTTAAGTACTCATGAAAAATGATCAAACTTAGATCAAACTCGTCCATTTGATACTAAGTTGACACATTTTGACCAAAGACACCTTAAAAAATAACTTTTGAAATTTGAAGAAAAACCCTAACTCTCAGATGTTCATTGTGTAAACCCAGTTTCAATGAGTGAAAAATGAAATTTGGTCTTCAAAATACAATGATTTCATGTATACGAACAATTTTATTATACTAAGGTATAGGCAAAAAGTGTCCCTAACACCTAGTAAAAGATCAAAATTCGAATTTGAAGTGTATACTCATAGCTGCGAAGAACACAAAGAACAAAAGTTAGAATTTTAAAATTCTGTTTACAGATCCAAAATCCTCGTGAAAATCTAAGAAACATTGACAAAAGCAACTGTAGCAATCGAGGTCAAAAAAATGATCAAAAGTTGAATTTTCAGTCCGCTAAACCCTCGAAAGGTCGAACTGTTTTTGTTGAAAAACTCGATTAAGACTTGAAATTAATGAAATTCCACCGAAAGGATTTTTCACCTTACTCGTACGGTTCGAATGATGTAAGAATTATAAATTTTGACAGAGTTCGGTTGCAATTGTAGGAGAGAGAGAACAGAGATCGTTAATGGTGAAAAAATAAAATGAGGAACTGGGAAGATGAAGTAGGAAAGTGGAATGCGAAAAGTAACTGTGCCCAAGACACGTGGCAGCTGTTGATTGGTCCTTTTAAGTCGGTAACAGTAACCCCTTGGTAACTATGAAGAGATTCGCATGCGAATGTAACTTAATGAAGGATTCGCATGCGAATGTAACTTAGTGAAGGGTTCGCATGCGAATGTAACTTAGTGAAGGGATTGCATGTGAATGTATTCTAGGGTAACTGATCATTCGCATGTGGATGAGATTCGCATGCGAATGTAACTTAATGAAGGGATTGCATGCGAATGTATTCTAGGGTAACTGATCATTTGCATGTGGATGAGATTCGCATGCGATCGCGTCAAATCAATTGCACTAAATTGTGATTGTGAGGATCGCATGCGATTGTGATTCCATTTGAGGCCTGGAACTTCACTGAATTGCATGTGAATGTGGGAATCGCATGCGAATAGCCTTTTCACGAATCACATCAATAATTCGAATGCGATTCATTTGTCAACCTTCGCATTTGTGACTTGTAATTTTAGTTTTCCAAATTTTCAATTTTTTCTTTTTAATTTCCTATTTTCTTTTTAATTTTCTATTTTCTTTATGTGTAAAATACAAAGGAAAAAACTCCCCCGCAATCTGTGCATCAAAATTGTCAGGGTTTTCAAAGATATAGATTGAGTGAGAGGCAAAAAGTCATGTATTCTAAAATGTCTATATATCTCCCCCGATACATATGCAGTATGTATAAAGATATAGACACTCCCCCTTATTTTCTTGAATAAAGACCTGCAAAACAAACAAACTGTGTATTACCAATTCAAAAACCAAAAATAAGGATAAGGAAAAAGTATAAGGAGTATGTCATACATGCATATTAAGCATGCCAAGCTTAGAGACCAGATCATTGAAACGAGATTCGTCCAATGGTTTAGTAAATAAGTCAGCCAACTGATTATCAGTATGAACATACTGAAGTTCAATGAGTCCTTTTTCCACATTATCCTTAATAAAGTGATATCTAATGTCAATGTGTTTGGTTTTAGAATGGTGTACCGGATTACATGAAATGGCAATGACAGATTGCGAGTCACAGAACAGAGGAATCTTGTCATACTGTAGGCCAAAATCTGATAATTCTGTCCGGATCCACAAACTTTGCGAACAACACATTGCAGCTGCAACATATTCAGCTTCAGCAGTGGATGTAGAGACACAGTTCTGTTTCTTCGAAGCCCAACAGACTAAACGATCCCCCAAGAAATGCGCACTGCCAGATGTACTCTTTCGATCTATCATGCACCCGGCATAGTCGGAATCAGAGTACGCATGCAAATCAAGATTTGAGTCTCGAGGATACCACAAACATAGGTCCATAGTTCCTTTGAGATATCGAAAAATCCGCTTGACTGCTAGGAGATGCGACTCGCTGGGATTGGCCTGGAATCGAGCACATAAGCAAGTTGAAAACATAATGTCAGGTCTGCTCGCCGTCAAGTACAGTAATGAACCTATCATCCCCCTATATGTCTTCTGATCTGCAGTTGGACCAGCTAAATCAGCAGATACCTTTGTTTTGGCAGCCATAGGAGTTGACAGTGCTGAGCAGGTGAGCATATCATACTTTTTGAGCAAGTCTTTGATGTACTTTGATTGACTGATAAAAATACCATTGCTCAGTTGTTTTACTTGAAGACCAAGGAAAAAGGACATTTTCCCCATCATGCTCATCTGAAATCTATTCGCCATTGTCGTTGCGAATTCATCACTATACTTGGGATTGGTTGAGCCAAAGATAATGTCGTCAACATAGATTTGCACTAAAATCTTATCTTTTCCTCTGGCCTTTATGAATAGCGTAGTGTCTGATGTGCCTTTGGTGTAACCCTCCTGAAGAAGATATTCGGACAGGACATCATACCAAGCTCGAGGTGCTTGTTTTAAACCATACAATGCCTTATCCAAAATATATACATGATTAGGGTGTCGAGGGTTAACAAAGCATTCAGGTTGTGAGACATACACTTCTTCCTTAAGGATACCATTTAGAAAAGCAGTCTTCACATCCATCTGATAAACTGTGAAACGCCGACTTGCAGCATATGCGAGAAATGGCTTCAATTCTTGCGACTGGAGCAAACGTTTCATCAAAGTCGATGCCTTCTTGTTGATTATAGCCTTTGGCTACAAGTCGAGCTTTGTTTCGGACTACTACACCATCAGAATCCCGTTTATTTTTGAAGATCCACTTTGTTCCGATAACAGATTTCCCATACGGAAGTGGCACTAATCGCCAGACTGCAAGTCTATCAAATTGATTTAGTTCTTCTTGCATGGCGATAACCCAATCTGGATCAGCTAGTGCATCCGAGACTTTTGTGGGTTCAATTATACTCAAAAAATTTGAATACAAACACTCATTTGCTGTTGCAGATCTTGTCCGAACACCATCATTGGGATTGCCAATAATTTAATCTGTAGGATGGTTTCGCGTCCATTTAGGGTCGTTGGGAGTTGAAGCCGAAGGAAAGAAGATTTCCCATTAAGGTAATTGTTCCTCAGCTGCTGGAGACAGATTTGGATCTGAATCGAAAATAGGAGGTCTCTCAAATTCCATATTTGGAGTGACCTCTGCAGGACATGTAACAGAACCAGAAGTTGTATCTTCAAGAGGAAAATCAATAAATGGATTTGATGTTGTTACTGTTGGAGGAGTAAGAGGAACACTCTCTTGAGAAACAGGTTCAGTCCTGGAAACAGATTGAGCAGTATTAGATTCAGAAGTAAAGATATCAAACATGAAATCTGAATCAATATCATTTGAACTGGTTGCAATGTTTGTATCTTGAATTTGAAGACCCGGTTCTGAACAGAGATGTTCAGAAGCGATTGTTGATTGTACAGGTGGAACTGAAATGACATTTAATGAATCATCAAATGTAACGTTTATGCTTTCTTGTACAATTTTAGTTCGTTGATTGAACACTCTAAATGCTTTTGACTCTTGTGAGTAACCAAAGAAAATTGCTTCATCTGCTTTTGGTGCAAATTTTCCTAGGATAGCTTTTTCATTAAGCACATAGCACCTATTACCAAATATTTGAAAATATTTGATATTAGGTACAATTCCATTTGCCAGTTCATATGGAGTTTTATTTAAACGTTTGTGAATGAAAGAACGATTCTGCGTATAGCAGGCAGTGCTGATAGCTTCAGCCCAGAATGAAGGTGGGAGTCCAGAATAGGACAACATTGTGCGAGCAGCTTCAACCAGACTTCGGTTGCGACGTTCCACCACACCATTTTGTTGAGGTGTGTATGCTGCTGAAAACTGATGTGTGATTCCCATAAGGTCAAAGTAGCTTTTCAGAGTTTGGTTCTTGAATTCTGTGCCATTATCAGATCTAATGGCACCAACACTCTGATTGTTCTTGTTTTGTTGCTGCTTGAGGAAAGTAATGATGATTGAAGCAGCTTCATCTTTGGAACGCAAGAATTTGACCCAAGTATAACTTGAATAGTCAACTACCATGACTAAGATATACTTCTTCCCATTCCGAGACTTAATTTTCATCGGACCACACAAATCCATGTGTAACAATTGAAGCGGCTTAGTGGAACTCATCTCCTGTTTACTGAAATGAGATGACTTCCGCAATTTGCATTTAGCACAGTCGGCACACAGATTAGTCTTGTTGAACCTTAACTTTGGCATGCCTTTGACTAGATCATTGGTGATCAATTTGTTGATATTCTTGAAATTCAGATGAGACAGCTTTCTGTGCCATTGCCAAGTTAGGTTACATGATGCTTCAGATAATAAACAGATAGAAGTGGGTGTATTATAGTTGTTCAGATCGATGGAGTATAAGTTGGATTTTCTTGATCCCGATAGAAGAGTATCGCCTGACTCGTTAGATACTGAACATGAGTTCCTTTTGAACACCACTTCTAAGTCTTTATCACAGAATTGCCCGATGCTGAATAGATTATGACCCAATCCTTCCACATAAGAAACCTTCTTTATCTTGATGTTCTTTCTTTCTATATCTCCGTACCCCAAAATTGGTGCGACATTGTTATTCCCAAATCTTACATTTCTGGAGTACTTAGAAACATAATATTTGAGAAGACTTTTGTCGCCCGTCATATGCTTTGTACCCCCGGAGTCCAGGTACCATAGATCAGGTGCCTGCAAAATTAAAATAAATAAGATTTAGGTCCCCATTTACGAATGGGTCATGAGTTGTCAGTTCTTATGGAAGGAGTTGGACATGTATGTGATGCAACAGAGTTAACAGTGTTTGATGATTTCTTTGGAATCCATTGCTGAGTTAACTGTTTATTTGATTTAATCTGTTTGTGTTTCGGTTGCATGTTCACAGTTTGATGATTAGAAGAGGTTGAAGGAGGTGTAGAAGTGGTATGAGTTGCACATGATGCGGAAGCGACAGATTTGGTTATCCACTTGAAAGCTGAATGCTCGGAAGCAGACTTTAACTTCTTTGCCTCTGATGAATGTTGTATGTTGGATACAACAGAAACAGACCTCTTCTGCACCCATGTTGGGGACGTTGAAACTGATGTACGTTTGGAACGTGATTTGTGCTTGAGTTCCTGTTCTCGTGCAAGCCATGCAGAGTAAAGTGCTTGATACCCATGATTTTGATATGCTTGCAGTTCACGTACAGTGATCAACCGGCGAGACTTGTTTAACTGTTTAAACACATATGCTTGACACTTGGTGATTGAAATGTGGAAAACAGCTTCTTTGGAATTCAAAAATGGAAAGAAAACTTGATTCGCATACGGATCGGATCAATGAGCACATGGTTTAAAGCAATGACCATGCATACAACCATCACTCATGCAAAACATATTTAAAGCAACGTTTTCTGTTTCATTGAAAGATAAACATGTTTTCTTAAACATTAAAATGTTTTCACAGACTAAAGAAGATGTTTCCTATTCGACTTAGGTATGACCCTTTTCCATTTTGCTTTTATTTGAGTCTTCATGTCTACTTTCTTCACATATGCAGGTACAACAAACACATTAGTTTTTGCTCTAGGACGATGAGCAGCTGCAGCAGAAGATTCTGGTATCTCATTTGAAAGAGATGATGAGTGAGTGCATGTGTGAATAGCCTGTTTTAAAATACTTTGAACACTTGAGGTTGGAATATACGTTACTGGTGTAACTGATTGAGCAACTTGTGGAACTGATGATATCATTGTGGATGGGGCATGATCTGTCATGGATGAATGTTGATAGAAAAAATCTTGAGCATCGTAATCCTCATTTGTGCTTGGAGTTGAGTTCAGGTTTTTGATTAGACTTTTAAGTTCAAATTTCTCCACACACAGTCTATCAATGATTTCTTCATCCTTTTTCAGAACTTGGGATAGCTTGGAGCGAAGGCCTTCGTTTTCCAATTTCAATTCATCTACTTGTCGTGAAAGAGTGAAAATTTCAATATGAAGAGAAGAATCATAATTGGAAGAGACAGAAACTATGGAACAAAGAGTAACTGAATTTGATGGATCAGAGAGAACCAAAGAAGAGATATAATTGATTATCTGAGAAGTGAAGCAGTATTCCTGAAGAGTGTAGAATCGCTTGATTAACTCAAGAGAAGGAATATACTCCAACAAAGGTTTTGAAACAGAAGGTGCATACAAGTCTTCATCCGTATACACAGAAGGAGTGTGTTTGGAACTTGAAGTTGTTGGAAATTCAGAGTTATATGATGCATTCAAAGTAGTGTAATCAAAAGATATTTCCGCATGCTCTTGAAGACTTCTTTTCACCTCCTCCTCAGCTTGTGCTTCTTCTTGGCCGACAAACTTTATTCTTGCAGTAAGACCCAGATTGAACAGATCCACGTTGAACAGTTGTTTACACGTGACTTTATCAAGTACATGAGGATTGTCAAAACCTAAGCCTTCAAAAGTCCAACGACTGTAAGGTCTTTCTTTCTGTTTGTGCAAGAAAATTGTTTGTTCACTTTGATTCCTTTTAATAATAAAATCTTCAAGTTGTTTTATTTTAGTGAACAATTCAGAATTTTTGGTTTGAAGGATCTCAGAATCCTTTTCAGCACTCACACGTTCAGCTTTAAGATCGTGAATGATGGTTTGTGTCTCATTTGTCAAATCAGAAAGTTTTGAGCTTGTTGTTTTCAATTGATCTTTTGACAGTTGTAAATCTTTTTCAAGTTGATCAATTATTCCCTGTGCCTCTTGATCTTGACTTTGAATTACTTGTTTTAGAGACTTGTTTTTACTTTTCAGATTACTAACACTTGATTCTAGGTTTTTCATCTTTTTAAGAATGGTTTGAACATGGGCATTATTAAAACCTGCAAGTAAATCAATGTTAGTATTTACCTGATCAGTCTCTGAGTCTGACTTGTCAAAGGTAGGGTTATTCTCCTCATCTGACTCTCCATTATTTCCCATAAAACATAATTGAGCATGTTCTTCAGCCTCAATATCACTATCAGAATCTGTATCAGATAAGAACTGATCTTCCTTAACCATCAGAGCCTTTCCAGCCTTTTTCTGTTTCGACAGACGATATTTTTGTTTGTAGTACTCAGCATCTTTGGTTTTCTTTTGAGGACAATTTCGAATAAGATGTCCTGATCCTCCACAGTTGTAGCATTTCATATCCCCTCTTTTCTCCACCTTCTTTTCTTCCCGTTGAAACCTTGGGTTTTCAGTAGACCTGTAGTTCTCAGGACGCCGTGATCCAGAAGTGAACCTTTGCTTGTTGTTAGTCTTGTTAAACCGGTTCTTGAAGGTTTGAGTGACGAATGACAAAGCCTGGATAGCTACTTCCACAGAGTCTGAATCTGAATCTTCAGGATCTGATTCACTAAACACAACTTGTTTAAATTTTGTTGATCTTGTGTGTTCTCTGGGATGTTTGTCAGCAGCTACCAAAGCTAGAGGATCAGCAGGAGACACCTTAGAGGAAAACTTTGAAACTTCTGATTGATATTGATTCAGATCTTCGAAGATGTTTTGAAATGTTACTTGCGTCAGATCTTTGTTCACATGTTTGTATAGCTTGACATGTTCATTCCACTCACTACCCAGAGATTTTAGAAAGACACAGTTCTGATCAAGATCTGACCGGGGTATCTTGTTGGATCTCAACTCATTTAACAGTCTGCAGAAACGACTGTAAGTTTCATGAAGCAGCTCATTTTCCCTTGCAGAGAAGTCATGGAAACTATTCACCAATTGAGTCTTCTTGATATATTCATCCTGTTCAGCACCTTGAAGTTGTTTCTTCAGCTCATCCCAGATCTGTTTGGCTGTCTCAAGACTATCCACTTTGGTATATATCTCAGATGATAAACCTTGCTTGAGATAATACTTTGCCATTCTTTCAGCCTTTTTGATTTCTTTCTCTTGAGCACTGAGCTCATCAAATGATTTTTCTCGTCTCTCAGCAGTAATTTCCGGATTGTTACCAGGAATTGCAGGAATGATCTTAAGAAATTGTTTGTTACCATTTTCAATGCAATCCCTCATCGCTTCACCATATGTGTCATTATGTTCAAGAAAATCCATAAATCTTCCTTTCCATACATGATAATCATTTCTAAACAAAACCGGTGGTTTTGTATCAGTGTCAATCGCAAGCATCTCATTTGACCTAGACATGATCGGTTCTTCTTTGAAATTATAACACTTTGAATAATCGAATGCGAATCGTCAAATCGAATGCGAATCCTTTAATGAGATGCGAATCTAATCAATTGTTTTTCCAACTCTGAATACTGCTAACACTATCAATCGAATGCGAATCAAAAATCGAATGCGAACTAAAATTCGAATGCGAATTTTCCACTTGAAAGCAAATCTAACTACTGTGCTTTGGTTTTCAAACTTTGGTCACTGCGAACTCAAGTAATCGAGTGCGAATATATCCAACAAATACAACTTGCAAAATTTCAAACCGAAGGCAGTCTAGATGTTCGAATGCAAATTCAAAATTCGAATGCGAACCTCTATTTGTAGAAACTTGTAACTTGCAACTTTAATTGCAGTCAAACTAGATTCGAAGTGTATCTAGATTCGAAGTGTATCTAGATTCGAAGTCAACTTTCAGTGTCAATGCAAACAATGCGAACAAATCAGTTGGTCACAAATCAACACTTGCACAAATCAACACTTGGTTAGACCTCTATATTCGCAGTTGGTCATTATTCGCACTTGTCTGTTACAGATCAGTAACAAACTTTCCAATCACAACAAACTTTCACCCACAAACACCTTTTCGTAGGTGTTTTTCAAATCAACAGATTGAAATCTCAGATCTTAATTGTTCTTGGTGTTCTTTAGCTCAAACTTCAAAGTTTCAGAAATCAATGATTATCCAATCATTCTTTTCCAAATAACTTGCAAATTACACAAAAATGATTGGCGACCTTGATAGACATAATTTGATTTAAAAAACAAACCTCCAATTCAAAATCGTAAATTCCAAAGTGACGTCAACCTGAAACTTCCATTTTTCAAACTTCACCTTTCCGAAGAACAGTTGATGTGACTATCGATTTATGACACAAAGTACAGTAAATAATGGTTTTATAATCAATTGTACTCATCTTTCCAATGATTGGAGAAGAATAATGACGAAATTTTGAATAAAACTTCAAACCTTCAAGTGCGCAGTGAACAGAGATGCTTCAATCGGAGATGAGTTACCTTTTCAGCAATGATTGATCAATGAATCACCAATGATTGAGCCATGTTTCTTCAATCAAACAATCACAGTTTTCAAGATGTTCGAACCCAGACAAAAACAGGAAGAGAATACCTTTCACAGCGCTGAAATCGATGCCGAGTTCTTCATTTGTACTTGACTTGATTGAGATGATGATTGCAAATGATTGAAGCTTGAATCAAGAACCAATTTCAAAGAAGAATTGGCTCTGATACCAATTGTTTGTCCCTTTACGGATGAAGAAATGCAAATGGCAATAAGAACACGCACAAACACCTTGATATTTGTGAGAATATGAATGCAAAGCTTGTATTGATAATCGCACCAAAGCCATATATAGCCTTGGGAAAGTTACACAACATACCCTCACTTTTTAAGTTCTAACACAGACGTTTGAGAAGAGCTCAAAGGGGAAGAGGAATATCTGACAGGGGTAAAGGGAAGAGTTCATTTGATCCCACGAAGGCAGTGTGCTTCAACTGTCAGAAGAAGGGACACATTGCTGCTGAGTGCAGATTAAAGAAGGAAGAATCAGCATCAATTGCTGATAAGAATACTTACGGACCTGACAAATACAAGAAGAAATATACTCAGATCAAGAAAGGAAAGCCAAAAGACAAACCCAGTGCGAAAGGATTATATGCTAAAACCTGGGATGCCATACATATAAGAAGTTGTTGTGGCTATAGTTCAAATCATTTTGTAAAGTATAAGCTGAATAAGATCATCAGAATGTAACAGAGAGAACTCAGAGGGGATGCAGAAGCTGAAAGCCTCCTAGAAGAAATCAACAGAGAAATCATTCTTTGGGAGGTTCTACATCCTGAGTTCAAAAGATAATAGATTAGTTCTATTGTAAAGTTAGATTAGTTCTAATTTTGTAAGCACTAAGTGTGCATGATCTATGTGACCAAAACTTTTGTATTATGATAAGTTCAATTAATACAAATATTTGTTTGATATGTTCAATTGTATTATGATATGTTCATAATTATTAGTATGATAAGTTCAGCTTAATGAATAAATGATTAGTTCTTATTCATTGATATATTTGGTTGGTGTGTTCAACTAAAAGTTGGTTTGTTCCACTTATAATTGATAAGTTCAACTAAAACTGATAAGTTCAATTGATATTTGATTAGTTCAAATATAAAATCTTGATAAGCTTAAGATTTAAAACATAATTCTGTTAAACAAGCTTAATAACTGTTTGATGGTTTTGTCATCACCAAATAGGGTGAGTTTGTTAGGAAGATGATCTCATTAGTTTAGATTTGATGAGATAAGGTTAAGTTTGTTAGATGTGTTCTACATATAACTTAAACAGAATTATGAGGCTTGATCAGACTAAACACTTATAGTGTTTCAGACTGAGCATAAGCTGAATATAAGCTGAGTATATGTTCGATCAGCTTATACTATATCTTAGTAGGATTATCACTAAGTGTGATAAGCTTTGTATGTCACCTAAGATATATTGAGCTTTTAGCTTGATGTGTTTCAAGCTGAGTGACTCAGCGTATATACTGAGTCAGCTCAACAGAGTTGCTCAATAAGTTCTAGCTACTCTTAGGACTTCTAAGGATGAGTTTATTAATATACGTGTTAGTTCATGTTAATCTTCGAGTTTGTTCTAGAAGAACTCAGCTTGATGAGTTTCTAGCTGAGTAACTCAGTCCGAGTGAGAAGTCAGCTTAAAGATAATTTAAATATGTTTTAAATTTATCTTTTTAACTCTCTATATCTACGGGAAGGATAAGAAGACTTCAGAATCAAGATTGAAGATTGAAGACTCAAGATAAGAAGATTCAAGATTAAAGATTCCGAGTTATCCGGTAGTTAGTTAGCAAATTAGGATTAGTCCAGTTTATTAGGAACCGTAGGAACATGATTATAAATACTTATCTTCCTGATAAGTTTAGAGGTACGACTACGATTCAAAAAGAACTAAGTGTTGCAGAGCCAAATACCCACCTCAACCGTATGTGTTACGATTCTTGAATCACTGTTTGTCAGTTCAACGTAATCAAGATATTCACAGATTGCCAAGCTATTCGTATGTTCGAATACTCACATTAGTTGTGAGATTGGTAAGTATTCAATCTGTGATCAAATCCTATTTAGAGAGTCGTCAGTATCTATAATCATAAGTTGATTATAGATAGCTAAGTTTGAAAGATTGAGAGATTTATATTAATGAAAAGCAAAGCATTCGATTGTGGTTTGATTTACTTTGTGTAACACTTTATTTTGATTTGTTCAATTTCCGCAGAAAGTGTATTCAACCCCCTTCTACACATCTGTTGCTTGTTGTTATTCTCACCAAGGGACCAACAACGGGACCAGATGGTTTTAATTTTAAATTTATAAAAGGTTCTGGTACTTGATAAAAGAGGATCTGATGAAGGGTTTAGAATGGTTTTGGGCAAATGACAGGATCAGTGAAGGATGTAATTCCTCATTTATATCATTGATACCAAAGAATTTAAACCCGCAAAACTTAAATGAGTTTACACCGATCAGTTTGGTAGGCGTTTACTACAAAATCATCGCCAAAGTGTTGGCTTTAAGGATTCAAACAGTAATTCATAAAATTATTGGCGAAGAGCAAAATGCCTTTATCAAAGGAAGATACATACTAGGCGGGGTGTTGATTGCAAATGAGTACATAGATTTTATCAAGAAAAACAAGATGAAATCTTTTATATTTAAAGTGGACTACAAGAAGGCGTATGATAATGTGTGTTGGAAGTTTTTGTTTGAGACTATGAGATCAATGGGGTTTGGGGAAAAGTTGATTAGATGGATAAAAACGTGTTTGGAATCATCAAAAGTGTCGGTGTTGGTTAATGGGTCTCCGACTTCAGAATTTAAAGTCTCAAAAGGTCATAGACAAGGCTATCCGTTGTCACCTTTCTTGTTTGTAGTGGTGGCTGAGGCGTTGAACGTGGTTCAAAAAGAAGCAGTGAATAAAAGAAAGTTTGAAGGAGTGGAAATAGGCAAAAGATCAAAGACGTTAGTGACTCATTTGCAATATGCAGATGACATAATCTTCTTTAGCAAAGGTGATTCAAACAATTTTTCGAATTTATTATTTACTTAGAAATGTTTTGAATTGGCTGCAGGGTTAAGAATAAATTTGCATAAGACTAAACTATTTGGTTTAGGCATAGAGAGAGATGAAATAAAAACTGGGCTGATGCAATCGGATGCGGGTTAGAAGATTTACCTTTGAAGTATCTGGGCATGCAAATAGGTGTGAATATGAACAAGGCTTCAAGTTGGTCAGATGTGATTGGCAAATTTTCGAATCAATTGTCAAGATGGAAAGCGAAGTTAATATCTGGCGGTGGAAGATCAACGCTCGTCAAATCAGTTTTAAGTAGTGTTCCATTGTATACCATGTCGTTGTTTCGTGCCCCTAAATGTGTGATTAATAATCTGAAAAGATTACGGAGAGAATTTTTCTGGGGTAATGGGTCGGGTGGGAAGAAATACATGTGCAGGGTAAAGTGGGAAACTACTTTAAATGGGTTGGGTAAGGGGGGGATTAATATTGGTTATTTTTTAGCAGCTAACATTGCATTATTATGCAAATGGTGGTGGAGGTTTTTCCAAGAGAAAGACACTTTTTGGGTACGCATCGTGAAGAGTTTATATGGAGAAGAAGGTGGCATGGAACGTGGAGAGATTAAAGTAAACAAGGTTGGTTCTACGTGGAGGAACATTCTCAAAGCTGTGAAATATCTCGGCGACTTGGGCATCAACTTTGAGACTTCAATCGGAAGGAAGTTAGGGAACAACAATTCGATTAGCTTCTGGACGGACAGATGGATAGGACCATTCAGGTTCTGCGACGAGTTTCAAAGACTATTTCGATTAGAGAATGAAAAGCAGACAATAGTAAAGAATAGGGGAGATTTCGTCAATAACAGATGGGTATGGAAATGGAATTGGTCAAGGGAGATTCGAGGCAGGGAGATTGGATATTTGGAGAATTTAATCTCAAGAATAGGTGACTGCTGTCCAAGTAATGATCAAAAGGATGGTTATGTGGATAAGCAACGAAGACAACTTTACGGTGAAGGACTTAAGGTATGATTGATTATAATTATCTAAGAACTGATGATAACGCACCAATAACTAAAAGATGTGGTCTAGTTCCAAAAAAATTTGAGGTTTTTATGTGGAGATTGAACCACGGTAAAATTCCGGTTAGAGAAAAGTTAGACCGGCTGGGCATCGATTTGGATTCGTTACTATGTCCAAGATGTTAGGTTGTGGACTAAAAATCATTTATACACACATATGTATCGATTATGAAGTGTAGGGACTGAAAGTGACAATGTGTAGAATTCTTGGGTATGAACTGCCATAGTGATAGTTCTTTGGTAGTTACATATACAAATCGATAAATACAGGGTGTGGTCCCTGATTGTACATACTGATATACGATTTCCATCAAGATTACTGGATGTTCAACACCATCAAAGAACACATACGGGAATCATAAGGACTGTACAATGGGACTGATCACAATACCCAAGCACAAACTGTAAATCATCAATAACACACGCATGTTTACGCAAACTCATAAATTAATTCAAACAAGAATCTGGACAGGATATAATTTGTCATACTCAAATACCACATTCTCTATGGGGAGATGCTTTAGAAACTGCGATGTATATTTTTAATAGAATTCAAGAGGATATAAGTTTTATGATCCAAAATCTCGAACCTTTTTTGAGACGGGAAATGCTCGATTCCTTGAGGATATTGAATTTGGGGGGAAGATAAGTTAAATGACTTTGTTCTTGAGGAAAATTCAGTAGCTTCTTTTCTTAATGATGTTGTTGAATAGGATCAAATTATTATTCCTAATGTATCTCAACAATATCCCATGGAAACAAAAGACAATGTCATAATTCCTGCCCAACAGTATGATCATAATGTGCATCAAGATTATCTAGTTGCTCCTCAACCCATTTTTGAAGAGCAAGAAAGTCAAATTCAACATCCTCAAAATCAAGAGAATCCAGTGCCATTAAGAAGATCCACGAGAGAAAGGAGAAGTGCAATTCTTGATGATTATGTTGTATTTCTCCGAGAACATAAGGAATACGTTGACTTAGTGGGAAGTGATCCTCTCACTTTCGGCCAAGCAACAGAAAGTTCTAACTCTGAAAATTGGATAGATGCCATGAATGAGCAAATCCAATCTATGAAACACAATGACGTTTGCGATCTTGTCCCATTGCATCCAAATGCGAAACCAATTGGTTGTAAATAGGTATTTAAAACCACGCGGAATACGCAAGGCAACGTGGAGAGATATAAGGCTCATTTTGTTGCTAAAGGATTTACTCAGAAGGAAGACATTGACTATAAGGAAACATTTTCTCCAGTATCTTCAAAGGATTCCTTTAAACTTCTTTTGGCACTAACAACACATTTCGATCTTGAGCTACATCAAATGGATGTTAAGACAGCTTTTCTCAATTGAGACATTGAGGAAACTATTTACATGACACAACCTGAAGGGTTTGCTTCCAAAGAAGGAAACCAAGTGGTTTGTAAACTAAAGAAATCCATTTATGGGCTCAAACAAGCTTCTCGTCAATGGTACCAAAGGTTTTATCAAGTGGTTCTCTCATTTATCTTTAAGGTGAACCCTGTTGAAGACTACGTGTATAATAAGATTAGTGGGAAGAGATTCATCTTGATGATTCTGTATGTGGATGACATTTTTCTTGCTAGTAGCGATGTAGATATGCTTCGGGAAACCAAGAAATATCTTTCAGAGCAGTCTGATATGAAAGATCTTGGTAAAGCATCATATGTGCTTGGTATACAGATTCGTCGTGATCGCTCACGAGGAATCCTGGGGTTATCACAAAAGGCATACATCGAAAAGGTACTAGAAAGGTTTAACATGCAAAATTATAGGCCATATCATACTCCTGTTTCAAAGGGAGATAAGTTTAGCTTAAGGCAATGTCCGAAAAATGAGGTTGATTCCAAGTTTATGAAAGAGATTTCCTTATGCATCAACAAGTGGGAAGTTTGATGTATGTGCATGTCTGTACTCGTCCAGACTTGGCTTTCATAGTGGGAATGCTTGGTAGATACCAAAGCAATACAGGAAGAGAACATTGGGTTGCAGCCAAACTAGTAATGATGTATCTTTACAGTACAAAGGACTTTAAGCTCACTTATAGGAAGTCGAAAAAACTTGAGATCATTGGGTATTCTTATTCCGACTTTGCTGGATGCCAAGACAGTTACAAATCGACATCAAGATATATTTGTCTTTTAGCTGAGGGAGCGATATTTTGGAAAAGCTCAAAGCAAACACTTATCGCATCCTCAACTATGGAAGTCAAATTTGTTTCTTGTTATTAGGCATCAAATCACGCTGTAAGGCTGCATAATATCATTATGGGACTGCAAGTAACTATTTGTGTAGAAAGACCACTAAAGTTGTACTGTGACAACAGTGCTGCAGTCCTCTATTCGAATAACAACAGAAACTCGTTAAAGTCTAAGCACATAGACATAAGGTTTCTTGTTGTTAAGGAAAAAGTTCAAAATGGTTACATAAGTATTGAGCATATAAGGACAAAATCTATGCTTGCGAATTCGCTTACTAAGGCATTATTACCCGTGATTTTTTAAGAGTATGCCAATCATATGGGTATTAAGTTAATAGATGGTCTTTCACTTCATTATAGATTTATATACTTATGCTCAGTATTGTTATATGATCATATATACGGTTTTAAAGTTTCAGTTTATTTTGAACTCTGATCTCATTTGGTTAAAGTTGGACCAGTTGGAAATAGGCATGTGTATATCATTTGACATGTAATTTCTATGCTACACACCTACACTTAATCTATGTCATTTAGTTAATATAGCACTAGTAATCATTGTGGGTTTAGTTGCATGATGACAACGAATGCTCCCTTGGTTCTTGTGCTATTATGACTAATGGACGGGATTGTTTTGGATAACTTTCTTTAAAGTTTACTTGTACGCGTAATTCAGTTTAGATACAGTGTTGACTATGTGAGTATATGATTGTATAGTCCAAGTGGGAAATTGTTAGGTTGTGGACTAAAAATCATTTATACACACATATGTATCGATTATGAAGTGTAGGGACTGAAAGTGACAATGTGTAGAATTCTTGGGTATGAACTGCCATAGTGATGGTTCTTTGGTAGTTACATACACAAATCTATAAATACAGGGTGTGGTCCCTGATTGTACATACTGATATACGATTTCCATCAAGATTACCGGATGTTCAACACCATCAAAGAACACATACGGGAATCATAAAGACTGTACAATCGGACTGATCACAATACCCAAGCACAAACTGGAAATCATCAAGAACACAGGCATGTTTACGCAAACTCATAAATTAATTCAAACAAGAATCTGGACAGGCCATTCATACATGAAATACTAACACAAGATGCAATGAAACGGTAGAAAGTTTAGATCATGCGTTGTTCGAATGCGAAGGAGTGCGAAGGTTGTGGTTTAATTTTTTCAACTGGTGGAATTGCTCGATGCAAAGTGTAAATAATTTGGAACAGTTGCTGAATTTTGAAGGATCTGATGAGTGGAAAGGAAACATAAAAACGATATGGTTGGCTACAAAGTGGTGTTTTATATTTTTGATTTGGAAGAATAGAAATAAAAACGTCTTCGAACTTAAAACGAAGAATTTGGATGAAGAGTTTGGAGCATTTCAACAACAATCTTATTTTTGGATTTCACACACGTCCCGGGAAAGCATTGGCAGATGTGGAGAATGGTTGATGGATCCTACAAAGCTACTATAGAAGGAGAAGTTGTGAATGGGTTGGGTTGGTAATGGTATGAATTTGTTTTTCACTTTGTATATTGGCAGTGTGGTCTAATGTGCTGAACAGTGGGTGTTTGTGCCTCACAAACAGCCGAAGATACGGTGTATGATGTTTGTTTGGTAATTGGAAATAAATTTGCTTTGCTTTTCAAAAAAAAAAATTAAAATAATTTAAAAGCTTATGTTGTGAAAGGAAAAAAAAAGAATTGAGTCTCCTCTATGAGAGAACAAGGATTTAGTTTTTAAAATGTATCCATTTAGGCGTTTATCAAGTCTTATAATTATATATATGAAAATTTGAAACATAATTGAAAAAACATGATAAATTTACTTGTAAATTGATCATTCAAGGAAAATATATATTTCTTTAACGGGTAACATTACTTTAATAATATTGTATATTTTCTGAATGAATCATTTTCATAAATAAAAATATCATTTCTCATAATTAAAAGCTAAGGTAGCTAAATTTTTTACAAAAAGATTAATTATCAAATATAGGTTATAATTACCATTTTTAAAAATTACAATTCTATTTTTTAATGTTATTACGGCCCTGAAAACTGTCTTTATCATACTGTCTTCATTGGACTCTTAATAGACGCAATTTTTAAATCCTAAGTAGACTCTACTTTTTCTTTTTTAATTGTATTTTTTTCTATGCAGCCACATGCACCTCCATATATATTTTGTGACTACAGACTCACGTAGACATGTAGATGTACAAAATCCGAATGGCCCAATTCTACAAATACTTAGTCCAAGCTCGGGTCACAATTTAAAGTTATGGCCCAAGTTGAAAGCCCAAAAAGTTATATGGTTTTAGCCTTTTAGGTGGTTTGTAAGCTCGAGCCTATGTGAGGAAGAAAAAAAAAGCCTTAACTTGAGTTTAGACATGCTTGAGCCCATACTCTCAGATGGGAGTGGGGGCGATGGTGTTCATGCTTTCATGCATTAACCAGCTCCCCAACAAATGGTTGGATGCGCCCAACCTCCCTCTGCAACTCTTTTATACCAGTCGGTCATCCCATTTCCAAGATAACAAAGAAAACCCAAATTGATGCCCATCTCCTCTATTTTTTTCCATAACATCGCCGACAACCACCCTATCAGCGATCTGTCCACCACTATCACTGCCCATAGCTCTTCCCGACATTTATCATCTCTCTCTTTCTATTTTAGCGTCCACACGCCATAGACTACCGGCACTATCACCATCAACCCAAGGTCATCACAATGTCGTTCACCTATGAGTGAGTGCCTCCATTGCTACCGCCCTTGGATGCTCCTCCACCACGGTTGCCTTTCGTTGTGAATGTGTGTCGCCACTCCACCTCCTGCCTTTGATACCGAGCAATCACACCCTTTATCTTAATGTAGGCAATGATTTCATTCGTATAAGCATCATCGGTTTGCTCTCCTATTAATTTGTAGCTTTTTGTAATTCATGTGTACCCTATTGTGATTTAGACAAGCACCGTTGCCTTTTGATCATCGAGAACTGAGACATGTTTTTTGTAAGTTACATATGTGGTTTGCTCTTCAATATAGTAATGGCATCCTTATGAACAATACCGGCAAGTGAAGATTTATGCCATTGAATATTCAAAGTTTGTTTTGTTAAGGTTTGTCAAGCTTTACTTTTTATATCTACATTCAAGGTTTTTTTTTTTTTTTTTTTTTTTTTGAAGTTTTTGATTAGCAACTTGAAATAAAATTAGTTTTCTTTGTTACGTGAAAGGAGCTAGCTTAGCACACCGTGTATAAACACAATAACACATGGATGATTAAATAAACTTTTAATTTTTTTTTTTTGATTTTTTATATTACTAACATGTATAAAAAATAAAACTGTAAAATATACATAGAATATAGCATGTATTAAAAAATTAGTAAAACTAAATAAATTCAGAAATTCATATGTAACATCATCATCATATTTAGAACTTCTTTATAAACAATATTCATGGTTTTATTAGTAGGGCTGTCTTCTTCATCGCAAATTAGAATTTTAAAACAATCCTTACTCTTCACTTTAGAAACCGCCACATATAACTCTCCATGAAAGAAAACAACGGTCTAAAAAACAATCCAACATTAGTCAACGATTGACCTTGACTTATGTTAATCGTCATTGCAAAACACACCAAGAGAGGTACCGTCTTCGTTGGAACTTGAATGGTATTTTAGGATCTATAAAATCAACTTAAAATCTTGGAATATTTGTAATATCACCAACATTCTTACCTAAAATAACTTTTGCTTCAACCACATGTGCACCAAGTCTTAACTTGTATTCTTGTCCCGTTGCTGAGACATTTAGATTTTTCAAGATTATGAAGTAACATAACAAACACACCATCCTAAAATATCAAGAGAGTGTAAATATTCTTCAAAATTAAATTCTTGAGTAAAACAAATACTATTGGAACCGAAAGATGATACCTCCCTCGGTATTTAGTTTTTATATCATACAATCATTTGTGATTTCAACCTCCTCATTTATGGGAACCAAAATTTCTTTTTCCTTTTGATGATAAAGATCTTCTTTGATGGACAAATCTGTGGAATTAGATACATATTCAACATAATCACCAATTGTTTTAATCAAAAAGTTATTAGGAAATTCGATTTTGGTCTCTCCATCATTTCGGCCACCAAGATTGCCTTCTCCAATTTCTAATATCCAATAGAAAGTCAAATTCAACATCCTCAAAATCAAGAGAATCCGGTGCCATTAAGAAGATCCACGAGAGAAAGGAGAAGTGCAATTCTTGATGATTATGTTGTATTTCTCCGAGAACATAAGGAATACGTTGACTTAGTGGGAAGTGATCCTCTCACTTTCGGCCAAGCAACAGAAAGTTCTAACTCTGAAAATTGGATAGATGCCATGAATGAGCAAATCCAATCTATGAAACACAATCACGTTTGGGATCTTGTCCCATTGCATCCAAATGCGAAACCAATTGGTTGTAAATAGGTATTTAAAACCACGCGGAATACGCAAGGCAACGTGGAGAGATATAAGGCTCATTTTGTTGCTAAAGGATTTACTCAGAAGGAAGACATTGACTATAAGGAAACATTTTCTCCAGTATCTTCAAAGGATTCCTTTAAACTTCTTTTGGCACTAACAACACATTTCGATCTTGAGCTACATCAAATGGATGTTAAGACAACTTTTCTCAATTGAGACATTAAGGAAACTATTTACATGACACAACCTGAAGGGTTTGCTTCAAAAGAAGGAAACCAAGTGGTTTGTAAACTAAAGAAATCCATTTATGGGCTCAAACAAGCTTCTCGTCAATGGTACCAAAGGTTTTATCAAGTGGTTCTCTCATTTATCTTTGAGGTGAACCCTGTTGAAGACTGCGTGTATAATAAGATTAGTGGGAAGAGATTCATCTTGATGATTCTGTATGTGGATGACATTTTTCTTGCTAGTAGCGATGTAGAGATGCTTCGGGAAACCAAGAAATATCTTTCAGAGCAGTCTGATATGAAAGATCTTGGTAAAGCATCATATGTGCTTGGTATACAGATTCGTCGTGATCGCTCACGAGGAATCCTGGGGTTATCACAAAAGGCATACATCGAAAAGGTACTAGAAAGGTTTAACATGCAAAATTATAGGCCATATCATACTCCTGTTTCAAAGGGAGATAAGTTTAGCTTAAGGCAATGTCCGAAAAATGAGGTTGATTCCAAGTTTATGAAAGAGATTTCCTTATGCATCAACAAGTGGGAAGTTTGATGTATGTGCATGTCTGTACTCGTCCAGACTTGGCTTTCATAGTGGGAATGCTTGGTAGATACCAAAGCAATACACGAAGAGAACATTGGGTTGCAGCCAAACTAGTAATGATGTATCTTTACAGTACAAAGGACTTTAAGCTCACTTATAGGAAGTCGAAAAAACTTGAGATCATTGGGTATTCTTATTCCTACTTTGCTGGATGCCAAGACAGTTACAAATCGACATCAAGATATATTTGTCTTTTAGCTGAGGGAGCGATATTTTGGAAAAGCTCAAAGCAAACACTTATCGCATCCTCAACTATGGAAGTCAAATTTGTTTCTTGTTATTAGGCATCAAATCACGCAGTAAGGCTGCATAATATCATTATGGGACTGCAAGTAACTATTTGTGTAGAAAGACCACTAAAGTTGTACTGTGACAACAGTGCTGCAGTCCTCTATTCGAATAACAACAGAAACTCGTTAAAGTCTAAGCACATAGACATAAGGTTTCTTGTTGTTAAGGAAAAAGTTCAAAATGGTTACATAAGTATTGAGCATATAAGGACAAAATCTATGCTTGCGAATTCGCTTACTAAGGCATTATTACCCGTGATTTTTTAAGAGTATGCCAATCATATGGGTATTAAGTTAATAGATGGTCTTTTACTTCATTATAGATTTATATACTTATGCTCAGTATTGTTATATGATCATATATACGGTTTTAAAGTTTCAGTTTATTTTGAACTCTGATCTCATTTGGTTAAAGTTGGACCAGTTGGAAATAGGCATGTGTATATCATTTGACATGTAATTTCTATGCTACACACCTACACTTAATCTATGTCATTTAGTTAATATAGCACCAGTAATCATTGTGGGTTTAGTTGCATGATGACAACGAATGCTCCCTTGGTTCTTGTGCTATTATGACTAATGGACGGGATTGTTTTGGATAACTTTCTTTAAAGTTTACTTGTACGCGTAATTCAGTTTAGATACAGTGTTGACTATGTGAGTATATGATTGTATAGTCCAAGTGGGAAATTGTTAGGTTGTGGACTAAAAATCATTTATACACACATATGTATCGATTATGAAGTGTAGGGACTGAAAGTGACAATGTGTAGAATTCTTGGGTATGAACTGCCATAGTGATGGTTCTTTGGTAGTTACATACACAAATCTATAAATACAGGGTGTGGTCCCTGATTGTACATACTGATATACGATTTCCATCAAGATTACCGGATGTTCAACACCATCAAAGAACACATACGGGAATCATAAAGACTGTACAATCGGACTGATCACAATACCCAAGCACAAACTGGAAATCATCAAGAACACAGGCATGTTTACGCAAACTCATAAATTAATTCAAACAAGAATCTGGACAGGCCATTCATACATGAAATACTAACACAAGATGCAATGAAACGGTAGAAAGTTTAGATCATGCGTTGTTCGAATGCGAAGGAGTGCGAAGGTTGTGGTTTAATTTTTTCAACTGGTGGAATTGCTCGATGCAAAGTGTAAATAATTTGGAACAGTTGCTGAATTTTGAAGGATCTGATGAGTGGAAAGGAAACATAAAAACGATATGGTTGGCTACAAAGTGGTGTTTTATATTTTTGATTTGGAAGAATAGAAATAAAAACGTCTTCGAACTTAAAATGAAGAATTTGGATGAAGAGTTTGGAGCATTTCAACAACAATCTTATTTTTGGATTTCACACAGGTCCCGGGAAAGCATTGGCAGATGTGGAGAATGGTTGATGGATCCTACAAAGCTACTATAGAAGGAGAAGTTGTGAATGGGTTGGGTTGGTAATGGTATGAATTTGTTTTTCACTTTGTATATTGGCAGTGTGGTCTAATGTGCTGAACAGTGGGTGTTTGTGCCTCACAAACAGCCGAAGATACGGTGTATGATGTTTGTTTGGTAATTGGAAATAAATTTGCTTTGCTTTTCAAAAAAAAAAAATTAAAATAATTTAAAAGCTTATGTTGTGAAAGGAAAAAAAAAGAATTGAGTCTCCTCTATGAGAGAACAAGGATTTAGTTTTTAAAATGTATCCATTTAGGCGTTTATCAAGTCTTATAATTATATATATGAAAATTTGAAACATAATTGAAAAAACATGATAAATTTACTTGTAAATTGATCATTCAAGGAAAATATATATTTCTTTAACGGGTAACATTACTTTAATAATATTGTATATTTTCTGAATGAATCATTTTCATAAATAAAAATATCATTTCTCATAATTAAAAGCTAAGGTAGCTAAATTTTTTACAAAAAGATTAATTATCAAATATAGGTTATAATTACCATTTTTAAAAATTACAATTCTATTTTTTAATGTTATTACGGCCCTGAAAACTGTCTTTATCATACTGTCTGCATTGGACTCTTAATAGACGCAATTTTTAAATCCTAAGTAGACTCTACTTTTTCTTTTTTAATTGTATTTTTTTCTATGCAGCCACATGCACCTCCATATATATTTTGTGACTACAGACTCACGTAGACATGTAGATGTACAAAATCCGAATGGCCCAATTCTACAAATACTTAGTCCAAGCTCGGGTCACAATTTAAAGTTATGGCCCAAGTTGAAAGCCCAAAAAGTTATATGGTTTTAGCCTTTTAGGTGGTTTGTAAGCTCGAGCCTATGTGAGGAAGAAAAAAAAAGCCTTAACTTGAGTTTAGACATGCTTGAGCCCATACTCTCAGATGGGAGTGGGGGCGATGGTGTTCATGCTTTCATGCATTAACCAGCTCCCCAACAAATGGTTGGATGCGCCCAACCTCCCTCTGCAACTCTTTTATACCAGTCGGTCATCCCATTTCCAAGATAACAAAGAAAACCCAAATTGATGCCCATCTCCTCTATTTTTTTCCATAACATCGCCGACAACCACCCTATCAGCGATCTGTCCACCACTATCACTGCCCATAGCTCTTCCCGACATTTATCATCTCTCTCTTTCTATTTTAGCGTCCACACGCCATAGACTACCGGCACTATCACCATCAACCCAAGGTCATCACAATGTCGTTCACCTATGAGTGAGTGCCTCCATTGCTACCGCCCTTGGATGCTCCTCCACCACGGTTGCCTTTCGTTGTGAATGTGTGTCGCCACTCCACCTCCTGCCTTTGATACCGAGCAATCACACCCTTTATCTTAATGTAGGCAATGATTTCATTCGTATAAGCATCATCGGTTTGCTCTCCTATTAATTTGTAGCTTTTTGTAATTCATGTGTACCCTATTGTGATTTAGACAAGCACCGTTGCCTTTTGATCATCGAGAACTGAGACATGTTTTTTGTAAGTTACATATGTGGTTTGCTCTTCAATATAGTAATGACATCCTTATGAACAATACCGGCAAGTGAAGATTTATGCCATTGAATATTCAAAGTTTGTTTTGTTAAGGTTTGTCAAGCTTTACTTTTTATATCTACATTCAAGGTTTTTTTTTTTTTTTTTTTTTTTTTTTTGAAGTTTTTGATTAGCAACTTGAAATAAAATTAGTTTTCTTTGTTACGTGAAAGGAGCTAGCTTAGCACCCCGTGTATAAACACAATAACACATGGATGATTAAATAAACTTTTAATTTTTTTTTTTGATTTTTTATATTACTAACATGTATAAAAAATAAAACTGTAAAATATACATAGAATATAGCATGTATTAAAAAATTAGTAAAACTAAATAAATTCAGAAATTCATATGTAACATCATCATCATATTTAGAACTTCTTTATAAACAATATTCATGGTTTTATTAGTAGGGTTGTCTTCTTCATCGCAAATTAGAATTTTAAAACAATCCTTACTCTTCACTTTAGAAACCGCCACATATAACTCTCCATGAAAGAAAACAACGGTCTAAAAAACAATCCAACATTAGTCAACGATTGACCTTGACTTATGTTAATCGTCATTGCAAAACACACCAAGAGAGGTACCGTCTTCGTTGGAACTTGAATGGTATTTTAGGATCTATAAAATCAACTTAAAATCTTGGAATATTTGTAATATCACCAACATTCTTACCTAAAATAACTTTTGCTTCAACCACATGTGCACCAAGTCTTAACTTGTATTCTTGTCCCGTTGCTGAGACATTTAGATTTTTCAAGATTATGAAGTAACATAACAAACACACCATCCTAAAATATCAAGAGAGTGTAAATATTCTTCAAAATTAAATTCTTGAGTAAAACAAATACTATTGGAACCGAAAGATGATACCTCCCTCGGTATTTAGTTTTTATATCATACAATCATTTGTGATTTCAACCTCCTCATTTATGGGAACCAAAATTTCTTTTTCCTGAAAATAATTTTGATGATAAAGATCTTCTTTGATGGACAAATCTGTGGAATTAGATACATATTCAACATAATCACCAATTGTTTTAATCAAAAAGTTATTAGGAAATTCGATTTTGGTCTCTCCATCATTTCGGCCACCAAGATTTCCTTCTCCAATTTCTAATATCCAATCCACAAAATCTTTTATACTTTCAATGTCTTCTTTTATCATTCCCAATTATCAATCTATTATTGTTTTGTGATTCGAGCATATATCGAAGATGATATTTCTTGGTTGTAGCTAGTGTGAGATAAGAGAGATAAAGTGTAAACACACACAATTTAATCAGGTTATGACACTACTGAAATTTAACATTACAGATCATAAGTCATATCCCTCTATTTATACTCCTTAGAGTATTTACATTTTTGGCTCACTTGTTTGTATTTTATGCAAAACTCACTCACAATTTAAACTTATATTTCTATACAATATTTTGAAACTAACATTCTCCCCCTTTGTATAGAAATAAATTTGGTGCATCTTTTTAGCTTTTGATGAATCTAAAAAATTTCCCTTTGTCTTCTTGTCTTTTGAAAGTCTTCTTATCTTGAGCTGCAAGATGTTGATGAAGAATCTTGTCCTTGAATGTATATTTGACAACCTTGAACAACCTCCCTTTTTGATTTTGCAGATCTTCTTGGGATTTGGATTGCCAAAACAGGCTGGGCTAGTAAATCTAGCAGCAGCCCCTGAATATAAATTTTTTCAGTGAAGTGAAAGAATCACATCAAGATGAGCCAGATTGGCTTGCTGAATATGCCAAGAGTTGATCCAAGAGAAAGGCATGAGTCATGTAAGTTTGCATCTTGATTTTTATGTTTTGCCCCCTAGTACTGTTGTTGTTGAACAACAAACGGACACCTGTTGATAGCAAAGAGAATCGACCTCTGAAGAACCAGATTGTTGGAAATTAGGGGTGAGAAACATGTGCATAGTATGCAGGAGTGTAATCTTTGTCTATAGACACAATCTGGTTGTGCATGTTGCTCCTCATAATATTCAGAGTACTTTCCTCTCTGTCTTTTAGGCATAACCTAGACTTGATCGACGTAAATTTGTCAAAATCAAAGTCAGGTATTCTAAATTTTTCAAAATCAAAGCTAAAATTTCTTCAACTTCAGCTTGACTTAGTCAAGTTTCTTTGACTCCCCCTCAATACTTGAACCTTATCTTGCTTGAGCAGTATAATATCAAGTGAATAATTGTATTCCCCTCATGATGAATTCATCTTTTTTACCACAACTTTGAAGAACTTAGGCAACAGACAACCATTGGAGAAAGATAAATTTTGTAACAGTCACTATCTCCCCCTCATGATGATCATAGGTTGATATGAGCATCATGCATTAAAAGTTTCTCTTGATGAAGGGAAGTTGAACAAAATATAGTATTGGAGACGTCACTAGTATGATATGAGCATGAAAGGGTAAACTTAAGATCACGTAGATTCTACTTAACACAACAGTTGAAAACTGTGTGACCTATGTTCAGAACTCGCATATTGGTCATTCTACTAGGATTTCCATCTAATCATTGTGAATATCACAGAAGATATCACTCCAAGATGTTCTAGTATCAGTGTGACATACTAGATACTAGTGATATTCTCATAATGTGTTATAGAAATAAAATATTTTGCAAATAAGCTCTACACTCTATAGTGCATTAAAGTAAGGCTGACAATTCCTGACCCGACCCGAACCCAACACGAAAAAGTGACACGAACCCGAAATGGGTCAAAACCATGTCGACACGAAGTTGACACGAAAACAAATGGGTCGGGTTAGGGTCAACTGAACTACCCGAAAGTGACCCATATAACGGTAAAACTAAAAAATATAAAATTTTAATTAATGCTTAAAATTATAATATCAAAAATGATTTTCTAAATGTCAATAAGGGAGTGACATCTTAATCAATAAGATCCAATAAACAAAAGCCCAAAACCTTCAAAAGCTAAAAACTTAAATAAACAATAAAAGATTTAAACCTACACAATAATACCTCATGTTGCTATTTTTTATTTTGACTGTATTGTTTGGACTTTTGGTACTTTGACGTTTGTCAACTTGGTAAGATTTATTCTTAAACAATATTATAGTGATGATGATTTAAATCAAGACCCTTTGGAACATATCCAACCCGATATTCCTTACAAGAATACAATGGTAAAGAGGAAAAGAAGTTTTGCTATTTGAAATTAATTAATATCCTTTAGGTTATTTTAATCCACGGTTTGTTCAGTATTTAGTGCTTTTCTAAAAAAGCTACTAAATTGTATTGATATTTGACATTTTAGTCACTAGTTAGTAGAGAAAATTGGAAATAGAGAAGGAATTCGAAAAATTTTATGAAAAAAACTGTACTTGAAAAACGAATTTTAAAACCGAATTTGAAACCCGTATTCGAAAAAAAAATACTAGTCAAATACTTTTGACCGAAATGGTTTGACATGACACGACCCGAACCCGACACGTGAAAAAGTGACACGACCCGAACTTGACACGAACATAAATGGGTCGGAATTGGGTCGACACGAAACTGAACCAAACCCGATCAACACGAACCCATCCCAAATTGTCACCCATAATTGAAAGAAGTTGGGGACCGGAGCAGCTTGTCCTCCTTAATTCAACATCAACAGTGAGATATCAATAAAAATGTGCTAATTCTCAGTGTCAACATCAACAGTATTCTAGTGAGATGTCAATAGAAATGTGCTAATTCTCAGTGTGAAGTTGAAATAGTATCAGTGTGAAGTTGAAACAATTATCAGTGTGAAGTTGAAACAATTATCTTTCAAGAGATAATTAAGTAGCTAGCTGAGGTTAGTGCATTGCATCATTGGGTAAATGATGATCTAAACGAACGAAAACCAATAGCATATGTGGCTACCCGGGTTTATATGATTTTGGTAAGGATCTTTCTTTTTCTTTTGATCCTATCTCTACACTCTACATGATAAACAACGTTGATTAGAAAAGTAATTATAATTTTATGCAACTCGAATGATATTCAAGAGAGAATATGTTGCAAGTGATTGTGAAGAAAGATTTTATCAATAAATAAATATGCGCAAGCAAAAACAATTATGACAGTGACTTTGGCAAAGTGTTTATTTATTTGTTGATCATGTGCACTCCCATCTTCTTTTTCATTTCAATCCCTCTCAATTTATTTTACCTCTGCATACCAACCAATATCCTTTGATAACTAATTGTACTCACCTAGATGACCTAGTAAGTAACCATCACTATCTCTTTCTAGTATATGGTGAGCTATTGGGGAAAATATGACAATGAAACTCGAAGAACAGTTTCATTGGAAGGAAAAACAAAATTATATTTGAGATGAAATGAATAAGGATCTTGCTAAAGATCAACAAGAAAAAAGTAAGCTATAAGAGTGAATCAATAAATGTATACCTTTTTGTGAAAAAGAAATTGAATGATAAAATCCTTTTGTATTTTTTATTATTTGAATGTTTTTGGATTTTTGTAAAAATAAAGTAGTGAAAACTCCCCCTAAATTGGTGAAGTATAATAACAAGTTTTATGCATCAATTAGGTTATAGAAAAAAAAATATTGCTCACCCTATAAAGTATAAAGCATTAATGAAAAAACAATATTAACAAAAGATAGAGTGTGTAATGCAGGAAGTTTTCATTTATAAAGATTTGAAATACTTCCCTTTAGCATACCAGGCACAGAGATCTTCACTACTATCTGAGTGATCTTGAGTGTGCCCCCACAATGTTTCGTCATGTTCAACTAACTGCAAAAAGGAATGAAGAATTTATGTACCCAAGAGATTTTGGGTCCTGAATTGTCAGTTTTTGCAGTCTTTGGTAACCAAACCCTTGAATTTTCAATGATTAGTTTGTGGACCTTAGTAGGAATTCCATCTTTAACAACAAAATTATGTTTTTGTTTCATTGATTTGCAAATCTTATCTATTGATAACGTTATCAAACGCTTGAAAGAATATACCACAAATGGATACTTCATGTCAGTTTTACAAAATCAGAATTAGTTTTACGTCTTGAAAAGATTTGTTTTTGTTGTTTTGAGTTAAAAAATTGTTTTTGAGTTTTATCCAGAATTCCTTGTTTTGGAACAAAATTAGATGAGAAATCATCATTTATTATGTTCTTTACTCTTAACTCTAATGTTCTTTGAGCTTGTTCAAGAGTATTCTTCTTTGGAATCTAGGTTGATTATTTTATCTCTTTGTTTGGTTTCTTTGTCTGATGGAAGAATGTTGTTGCTTTCTGTTGAGCCTTCTTGATTGGTTCATCAAAGATGAAAGTCTCACCTGACAATTCAGCATATGCATTAGAAAGAAAAGAATCAGATTCGTTACTACAATGAGAATCTATATCAAAAAATTTAGACTTAGAGTCAGCAAAAGTCTTGTTTTTAGTCTTGAATTATGTTGTTTCTTTCTCAAATTTCTCTCTTTGGTTATTTAGTGTCTTCTGGAACTTAGATGTACGTGTTTTTCATTTTCAAATCTGAATGTGGAATAGAATGTTGAGAAGAAGCTAAAAGCTATTGCTCAAGTTGTTTGACTTTGTCTTGCAACTCAACTTTTGCACTAATAATGACCTTGATATTCTTTTGATCAGTAGTGAATGCCCTTTGTGCACATTTGAGCTTTTCAGAATAATCAAACACAATTTCCATTGGTTATACATTATCCGAGTTCAGTTCATCTACTCTCTTCTTCTTCTTCTTGCTATTTTTAGAAGTAACTTTTTCAATCTCAACTTCGTACTTCTAAAATTTGTCCTGTAGAAGTGGAGATTCCTTGAACACTTTGGACATCTTTATTTTGAGCATTTTAATCTCTTGTGTGAGAGAATCTGCTCTGTCCTTCTCTTTCTCAACCCTCGAAGTCTTGATTGTTTAAACCAAATTTTTATAGACTTCTAGATTTTTCTTGCACAACACAGAAAATTTTTGTGTGAGCTCATCCACTTTGTCATCATATAAAATGAACATGCCGTTTAACATTAACTCTTCTTTCTTTGACAGGCAAGGGTTTATTGAAGGCCAGTTGGAAAGATTTTCTTAAATAGTAACTCTGCTCAAATTCATTTTGATGAGCTTCAACTACAAAAGGATCCTTAGAGTCATAATAGATATGATTAAAAGCATCAAAGAAACAAAATGATAGTAAAAATTTGAAGACTTAACCAATTATCGAGTCACAAAAATAGTGAATTTGGTTGACCGATGTTGGGTGTTCGAGAACTTGTTTCCAATCTTGGTTGTGTTCTTGATTGATATTGGGTTCAAAAGAAAAAAATTAGGTTGAAAAATTACTTTTGACCTATATCGGGTGTTAATACCAAGAACAAAAGAGTATTGACCAATATTAATTGTCAAACCATTGAAACTCAGTTGAATTATGTCGTACCCAAATATTTGATGTTCCAAGTGAACTTGTTCAAAAATTTGAGAAATGATATCGGGTCTTAGTAAAAGTTTAGTTAGATTCAAAATTCGGTTGACTGAATTAATGTTCTTGAAAGTCGGTTGAAAGGTAATTTGGGTTAGGCTTAGAAGTTAGGATCACTCGAGTTAGACTTAGGATAATTCGGATGAAGTTTCCTTGGTGACAGAAATCAGCTATTGACCGATATCGGGTGATAAATCTAGAAAGTTGTCACGTGTCAAAATTTCGTCTTCCTCTAGTCTTCAAGCGAGATCTCGGTTAGATCTAGTTTTCAATCAAAGTGTTTTGAATCGAAATTTTTTTCCGATTGACTTTCCTGTGTATCTAAATACTCTTATGCTTGATTCTTGACTGCAAAGAACTACAAATCAGCTCAAATCAACTGATTTTTCTCAAGAACACCAAGAACTCTAAAAAACGTTGATGTGAAAATTAAACAACGAAATTGTATCCAAATGGATCCAGATCACTTTGAATGATCCTATAACATAATACAACTACATATCTAGCAAAATACCAAGCAAAACGTACACAACTTTTCCTTAAAAATTTTGAAACCCGAGACGTAAGTTCTCGATTTTGCCCAGATCTCAAAAATCTTCAAACATTGAACAAAATGATGTTCAAAGCCAAATCTTCACTCTATTTGGCTCTCATACCAGTTTTTAGTAGTTTGTGATTTGAGCATGTATCAAAGATGGAGATTATCGGTTATAGGTAGTGTGAGAGAAGAGAGAAAATGTGTAAACACACCGTGAAAAAAAAACACACACTTTCTTCAAGTTATGACACCATCGAAACCTAACATTATAAACCATTAGTCATATCCCTGTATTTATACTCTTTAGAGTATTTACATTTTTGTCACACTTGTTTGCATTTTATGCAAACCTTACTCACATTTTAAACTTATATTTCTACACAATATTTTGAACCTAATACAATCTCATGTTTTATGTCAATCTAAGGACCGAACAATATTGCCATACATATGAGGAATTGAATGAAGCATCAACAATAACTTGTCTTCATCCTTTATCAACGACTGGAAGTATGTATCTAAAGTCTATTCCAAACACAATTACCTTCCCTATAAATGGTTTACTACTATATTTTGCATCAACTTTGTCTTTCAATGTTCTATCAAAAGCTTCAAAACAATGTCTATGCATCATTGGAGCTTTACCCAAATAATAATTAAGTTTGTATTCCTAAACAATCTGACTAGATCACTATCGGAAGTAATAGTGAAAAAAGAATCTTCATGGGCATCAATAGGAATAGCAAAGCGAGAATGTGTTGTGCTACCTCCTGCAAGTAAAGGGATGCAATACCACTATAAGCCACATTTAGAACTACACGACCTTGTGATCGAAGTCCAGAAGATAAAGGCTTTCATAGAAAAGTTTTATCCGTTCCCCCATACCCGTATACAAAGAAAACTCCACGTTTACCTTTAACAACATCGCTTGTAATTTGTTGATACGTCTTCTTTTTTCCATCATTCATTAAAGAGTAAAGACAATTGTGTTCTTCTTTTAAGATATCTTTATCATAAGATAGTTCATCCTCAAGCAACAAGTCACAAGAATCTTTAATTTAGTTAAAATGTGGATATGACATGTTTGGTATATCTTTAAGGTTCAGAGAATGATTTTCAGCAACTTTTCCAACTTAGCCAAACATATGTTCATGACTGTTGGATTTAGAAAACTAAGTCGATATGATATATGAAATTAGAAACAAACTTAAATCACATGGATACAAATGTGTGTTGATTTAATATATCATCAATCGGATTCTTACTTGTAAAAGGTAGACAAGAAGACTGAGAGATCAATTAACCAAGAAGATGTTGATGAAGAACTTTGTGTTGCGCCACCAATAAGTGTAGATACACCTAATGAAGCTGTAGGTTGAAGTATCGTACTATTAGAATGTATATCATCATATATAGATGTTTTAAAATTTCATTTGATGATATGCGAATTGTATGGATAACAACTATAGTTTATATACACCTAATGATTATTTATGATATACCTAATGATTTTGTTGTTAATCTCCTATTTCTAAGGGAGTTATTTGAAATTGTGTTATGATTGCAGAATCGTAGTTGAGTAATATGATATGTTAACCTTCTATTTCTAATGAAATTATTTAAAATTGTGGATTACGGTTGATGGAAATTTATTTTAAAAAAAAGATGACATCACAAACTTTTTCTTTTAATATATTAGAAGATTAGATAGGTAGTAGTTTATTTAGGTTGCTTGTTCGTTCTTTACATTACTTCCATCATCACCCTCTCTTTCGATTCTTTACTTTTAATTCTTCTTACTTCAACACATCCTTTAATTTTTGCTTGGATTGATTCAATGAGGTGTTTATTTGAATAGCTATATTATTTTGTGTTATTCACTAATAATATATAAATTTTGTTTCACTTAAATACTCGTGGGTAAATATTGTTTATTCGTGAACAATAATTATAACATAAAAGTAGGGGTGTTCTGATCGGATAAAAACGAATCACCAAACCGAAAATTTTGGATCAGACTATTTGGTTTGGATATTTTAATTTTTTGGATCGGATTGGATCAAAACCGAATAATTACTATGTATTTCGGTCTGATTATGGTTACTCTTATCTACACCGAATAAACCGAATAAGAATATATATATATATATATATATATGTGTGTGTGTGTGTGTGTGTGTGTGTGTGTGTGTGTGTGTGTTATACTTGACATAGTAAGTCACACGTGTCATGTTTAGTTTTTAATCATATATTTATGTCAAAGCCATTAGTGTCACTAGTTATTGTATTGTAATCTTTAATAATATATGTATAAAATTTAGTTTAATTATCTCGACTCTTTAAACATGTATTTATGTAAGAATGAAAACCGAATTGTAATTTGGATGGCTGGTTTGGGATCTTAATATTGTTTGGATAGATTGGTTCTCATATTTTTAAACCGAAATATAATTTGATTTACTCAATCGGATCGGATTAGACCAATTCATCCAAACGTACACCCCTATATAAAAGTATGTCTATATATCCAATTAATTCATAAGTGTTCAACGGTGAATATAATGTAGTAATTGTAGAAAGGTAACAAACAACTGCTAAATTCAAAAACATTCAAACCAGAGTTTATTAGTGAACAAAGTGTACTAAACAAAGTAATAATGAAAAACTTGTAAATATTATGGTAGTATAACCAGGCAATCACCAAAAAATTGACAATTTAAATTATTTTTAATTTAATTTATTTTTATTTAAAATTTACGAGAGATAAATAGATTGGTGAGAGAAAAATTTTAGTTATCGTTATACCCTTTTAAATAAAAAAATATGATTGATATAACTCATCAGATCAAATACAATTAAGTGACTATAATTATTTCTCGCACTTTTTCACATGATCCATCCCATACACACACACACACACACACACACACACACACACACACATATATATATATATATATATATATATATATATATATATATATATTATCTCGATTCCTTTTTTAATCCATTTAAATAATTCCAACCATTAATATACCTATGACATTTTTTGTGAGTTTTTATTGCCCCTCGGATCACTCTATTAAGAATTTATATAGCGAGACATGTCCAGAACAATGAGTGTATGTCAAACTTGTTAGTTGTTCTCATTTTCACCATTTCTTACCACTTTACATATTTCCTCTCCTTGAAGCCATGTATATTTTGCCCGATATCACAAACGTACAAGGTAATCTAAGACATATCACTAGTTTCAGTATCTTTCCCCATTTGCACCTCTTCATAGGAATCTTTCTACACACTTGAGTAAAAGTCAGAATCAACACAACCAAAGAGTGAGGGACTTACTTCTTTTAGTTGAGACATGACTTGGAAAACTTTTGATCGATTGCCATGCCCGTTTTTCTTTTTAAAAGTGTGCAACAAGGAAATAACAAAACTTTATAAAATCAGGGCATCAACCGGTACACGTGAAATAAAAATAGTTTTCCTTTGATGTTGCACAAAACACTTAGCATGTCCACGTTGAAGCCACGTCTGACACAAAACCTGAAAAATATAAAGAATGAAGAGTATGAGCTAGAAGCCTAGTGAGTAACTCCACAAAGTACTCAAATGATAATAATTAACATAGAAATATACTCTTGTCATATTGTGCCACACATTTGTCACATAAGGCCCCCTCGGCCATGACATCACATAACCTATCTCATTTACCACCGGGGTATTATACATGTCAAGTAGGCATCACACTATTGCCACACAAGGTTGACTACATACAAGTAATAAAAATTTACTTGATATTAACAAATTAACATAATCCTGCAATAATCTCCACATTAGGGTTGACTACGTACAATTACAAGTAATTAATATCTCTACGCATTAAGCTAAGGTACTCACTTGTAGTCCAGTTTTTTTATTATGTTCTCTTATAATTTCCTTAGGTCCCCAGATACATATGAATAAACATATAGTAATCATTACTCTTTCCCACATCAATATACAGCTTCTAAGCATAATCTTGGAGAAAGAACGCCTTTTTCCTTCCTACGCACGGCCGTACCTCACTCATAGGTAGCCCCGTGGTAAAAAGGCATACCCATGGCATTTTCTAGTGTTAATCACGCCCGTACCCTTTGGAGGTACGCCCGTGCCTCCTCAAGTTCGGCTTAGAGCACATTTTGCACTTGAGGGACACGCTTGTACCCTGCTATTTGCAGCCGTAGTAAAGCCCCACAACCCACTCTTTCTCAACCAAAATACTTCCAATTCAAAACTAGATCATACCCTGTGTTTTTAGACATCCTCAAAACACTTGCTAGCTATAAATAACAACATATAACATATTTTTTTTATCATAAATCACCTTCTAACCGATAAGGGATAGTGTACACGTGTCATCATATCCAAGAACACTATGAGTCACTAAAGGGTCACACAGCTGCACACCCAACTTTAAACCAGGAAATAATACATTGTGTCCAGCAAAATAATAAATAGATGTTTATTATTTAGGAGAGAAATTAAATATTAGTTGAAAATTTATATTTTTGGTTACAGAATATTAATTAATAGTTAATTAATTAATATTATCCAACTTGAGGGGTTTGTTTTGTCAATTGAGCAAAGTCTTTGATCGTGGACCGGGCTTTAAGGCTCGAGGGGCTTTAATCCACTTAAATAACTATTTAAGGGGATTAACACTTAGAAAACTTAACCTAATCCTTAATAGAAAACTTAACCCTCTCTGCCTATCTCTCTTTTTCGGCGGCTGAAACCCCAACACAACCACCACCTTCGGCGGTGATCGGCAACAATCAGGCGGCGATCGACGGCAGCCCACAGTGACAATCCGGCGGCGTTTTTAGGTGATCGACGGCGCAAAAGTCGAGCCCCCATTGCGGTGGGACTAGTTCTCGGCGACGATAAGGCAAGGGCAAAAGCCGGCGGATTTTGTCGGTTAACACACACACACGGGTATTATTATTGTATTGGGGCGGTCTAGCAGCCAGTTCAATGGTGCAGTAGTTGTGTATCCCCCTATAGTAGTTCATGGTATAATTTCTTATCTTATTTTAATATTGTTATAAACCTACATGTATTTTTATCTTTTATAATTATGATTATTTGTTTTGTTTCCCCACCTGATACAGTTGTGATCTTGGGATGGGATTTAAGTTTATAATATTCCGATGTGCTTGTTGTACCCTGTAAATCCCAGCAGTGGTATCAGAGCCTTCTTCTAGGCTCGGTGGCGAACAAGTTTAATCATGATTATATACTGTTTATATATGTGTGAAACTTATAAGATGAAGTTTCTGATCTGTTACCTGATAAAGTATCCAGCTTTACTGCTTTAATATATATTTCATATATGTGTGAAACTTTACGTTTTGGTATAGGATAAAGTTTTGATCTTTTTACCAATTGAAGTTTCCAGTTTGTTATTTATATATGTTTATATATATTAACTGCGTGAAACTTGGTTTTTGACCAAAAGTCAAAGTTTTGATTTTTAGCCAATTAAAGTTTCCAGTTTATCTGTTTTAATATTTATACATATATTATGTGTGAAACTTAGTTTTTGGCCAAAAGTCAATGTTTTGACTTTTAACAAAATAGATTTTTCAGTTTACATATTATATATATATATATATATATATATATATATATATAAATTGTGTGAAACTTGTAGTTATTACAAGTTCAAAGTTTTTGAATTTTTAAATCAAGTTTCCAGCTTTATTATTATATATTTTATAATGTTAATATTTGACCTTTGCGGTGTTTTCGTTTTTATCCAGTTTGAGATATATAACAAAAGGCCCAATTTAGGCCCAAGTTTTGGGGCCCAGGTTGTATGGTTGAGATTAAAACAAGACCAGTTGAGTTTTGGTGTTTAGATTCAAGTTTTGAATCATACCGGAATTATATATTTGTATTATGGTTATAATGCGTGTATTATTATTATTTAATTTTTGGTATGCGATTGTATGTTTATTATTATTTATTAAGACAAATGCCTAAAACCTAGTGGATCACTTTGTGGTTGTTTTAATTTCTTGCTATGGTTGGTTTACATTTATTATTTATCCGGTGTGGGGAGGCCTGTGTGCCAGTTACAGCCCCTATTTAATTTTGTAAAAGTATTAGCCTTAGCAGGCCTGTGTGCCTTTGAATTATTATGTAATAGGGCACTAGTTCTATCAAAATTGTATAGGTTAGTTTGATATTTGTAAATGTAATATCAAGAATCAAGACAAGGAGAGGGGAAGCCATAGATGCTGGAGCCAGTGGGAGCATCAAGACTTTCCATGTCATGTGTGTTTTTTAAGATCCACTTAGGGTTTAATTAAGTACCAGTGATGGTCAAAAATGTGTTATGTGTTATTGGCTTATTATTATTAATTGCGTAGTTGTGTTTTAATTAATTATATAGTGTACGCTCGTCATTAAAACCATATATATATAGTATATTTTTAAGTTGAAAATGATATTTCACTTAAAAGGATAATGTTTTTACAAGTTTTGTAAAATGGTTAACACTGGAAAAATATTTTTGAAACAAATTAACCCCTTTTTCAAAATCTTAGACCAGTAGTGCTACCCAATTAATGGTACACATTTCCTGCTCCTGGTACCTTGGTGTGTTGTCGTGGCCAAACCGTGCACACCGGGGTTCAAACCAATATGGGGAGGGGGTGAAAGACTTTGCGATTCCCTGATGTGATGGGCCAAAGTTCACCCCGTCTTAGATGGTGAGGTCTATTTTGGTGATTCCCTGATGTGACGGGCCCAAAGTGCGCTTAGGAGGACTAAATATGTACGTATTATTTTTCATTTGATGTCTCAAAGATATAAGAGTCGTGTTTTGGACTAAATACGATCGGTATGGTTTATACCCACCAGAAATAGCACATGGTCGGTGTTGTCGTGCCCAAACCGTGCACCGGCACGTGAAATATGGATCCTATTCTAAAATAAATTTATTTTAAAGGGTTATAAATTATTTTAGAGGAATTAATTACTTTTTTTCTTGCTTTTTACTGTAGATGTCAGTTATACCATTTTATTCACCTGAGAAGTCTCCTAGCCTAATCATGCAAAAGTGGAAGATTTCAGGTCCAAACTTTGCGGTTTGGAAGTTTCACTTTAGGAATATCTTAAGGGCACATAGAAGGCTGTACACAGTCAATAAGCCACCTCTAGCATGACCCGATTATTCTGCTCAGGATCAAGAATATGATACATATTATAAGTATCTATCTGATGAATGTGACATCATGTCAATTCTGATACTCTTAATAGAATCTGAGTTTTTGGATGAACTCAAGAGTAAGTCAACTTTTGAAGTCATCCAAGACCTAGAGGAACGCTTCAATAGTAGAGAACGCTATGGATGTTTTCTACTTATGAAAGATATCCTTTCACAGCGGATGAAATAATACCAGTCTTTGAGTGATCATCTCATTAACATGAGATGGCTGTTTGATTGCTTATTGATTCCGGGGTCACAGGTCAGTGAATAAGAACTTGTAATGCTTTCGGTTGGGTCTCTAACAGATCACTATCAAGCAAAGGTAATGAATGAGATCGGAGAACATGAATCAATAGTAGTTGGTATGCATGAGTTTCTAATGTTCATGGATGACCAGATGCACCCAAACTTCCCTGATGCAACAGTAGTTGAATCAATGGATGAAGAAGACTAGATTAATGAGCTAGTAGACATTTGTTGCCCATTTTGCGGTAGCAAGGATATTTGCGAGCACCCACTTGACATTGATCAGTTGGATGTCGGTTCTATCAACGAGTCGGTATCTTTATGATAGATTGCTTAGTTACTTATTTTGAATCATGGGTACTCGATACCGGATGTGGTCATCACATTTGCAATCACTTGCAGGGATTCAAGATGAGTAGGAAACTAAGGAAGGGGACATGGACCTACGGCTAGGCGAATGCTCCATTATTGGTGCTGAAGCTGTAGGAACTTATTGTCTCAGGCTACCTTGGGGATTAATCATAGAACTAGAAAATTGTTATTTTGTTCCTAGATTAATCAAAATTATAATCTCGTACGATTTATTAATAGACAGTGGCTTTACCTATCAGTCGGTAGGAAAAACAATTTTATGCTTTAAAGATAATTTATTTTATTTTAAAGCAAGTTCACAAGATGGTCTATACAAGATAAATCTACAAGATGATAAGGAAATATATCATATAAGTAAAAGGTAAAAGGATACTTTGAACCAAACTTACCTTTGGCATTGCCGGCTCGGACATATTAATGAGAAACGCATAGAGCGACTTCATGAAGATGGAGTTCTAGGGTCATTTGATCTTGAATCAATTCACAATTGAGAATCTTGTTTGTCTGGCAAGATGAAAAAAAAACCTTTCGACAATTTGAACGAAAGGTCAAAAAAATGCTAGGAATAATACACATAGATGTGTGTAGTCCTTTCAGTCAAGAAGCCAGAGGAGGATACCAGTACTTCATTAACTTTACTGAAGATTTCAGTTGGTATGGTTATGTGTATCCTTTGAGATACATATTTGAAAGTTTTGATTTCTTTAAACAGTTTCAGAATGAAGTACAAAACCAGCTTGACAAGAAGATAAAGCTACTTCGGTCTGATCGGGGTGGTGAATATCTGAGTCATGAGTTTGATGATCATCTAAAGGAATGTGGGATTTTTGTTGGGTTTTACAGGGCACAATTCAAACTTAAGTTATCCCAATTCATAACAAAACTAGTTTGAACCAACTCAGAATTATGGATAAACATAACCAATTATTATTTATAAAGTGGAACTAAAATAATAATCATAATACTTTAAAACCCTAAAGTATTAAAGATCTTAGTTCATCACAAGTGTGTATATGATATATATTAATATCGATATAAGCATGTGTGTATATGTCCATGTTTTCGAAAAACTTCATCATCATTTTAACTAAGATTATTTTAAACTAAAACAAGATAAACAACCAATCAAAATGCATATACAATAAATCGATATGTATATATACATATACATGTTCCATCGATTTCACCATAACCATAAAAACATTTATGAGAAGAATGTTATACCTTGGATTGCTCAATGAAAGTCCACCCGTGTTGGTGCATAATTGTAAATCCCTAGTTCTTATCAATTCAATACATACATGTTTACTTGATATGTTAATTCAAATGTGTTTTGATTAATGGTTTACATGTTTATATATTCTAAGTGTTTCCTTATATTTGTTTTAAGCTTACAAGTACTTAGTCATGTGTTGATTTGTGTTTGGAAGTTGAAGTATAAGTGAAGGTTACCACATGCATGATGAAGCTCACTACGTGCGTAGTGGATCTCACTACGTGCGTGGTGAGGTAGACGATTAATGTTTAATTAATTATTTTTAAAACACCCGGTACGTGCGTGCTGGGCTAACTACGTACGCAGTGCATTGTACCACGTGCGTAGTGGAAATTATTTAAGGAAGTGACGTGTTACACTCAAATACGCGTTTTCCATACTATAAATACGTATTAACCTCGTATTAGTGCGGGGGGATGATCAATAATCACCGGTAATCATCCGTAATCGACCTTAAGCCTTCGTGAGCCTTCGTAATTGTACGCATAACCTTGATAAACGCAAACTTAGTGTTATTCTCGAATCCAAGGGCAGTCTTAAGCATTCTGTGTGAGTTCTTAGAATTGTTCTTGATCTTACTCTATGTGTTCTTCGTGTTAACTGTGTGCCGGACACCTAAGCAGATCTTAGAATCCTTAGGATGCTTGGGAAATAGATATTCCGCACTATTTCTCATTCTAGATCAGTCCTAGCATTAGGGTGTTTTAGTTTAGAACCCCCACGGTCCTACAAAGTGGTATCAGAGCCTTGTGCTTTGATTGATCACTTTTCCTTAGGTTTTGTGATCTAGGTGTCGTTTAGGCTTGTTAGTTTTTGTCGTTTTCCCGGTTTTTGGTCGTCGTTTAGTCTAAAACAGGTCTTTTTGCGTAAAAAGGTTTGTGTTTTACGTAATTTAATCCTAATTGTTGCAGTTTACTCGTGCGCAGTGTCTAGCATTACGTGCGTATTGATTTTCAGTGCGTGCGTAGTGGGTCGTTGGTACTCTAGAATCTTCGGTAGCTTGTGTGTTTGTCCGTGCGTAGTGGGTCATCAACACGTGCGTAGTGCTTCACACTTCGCACGTATTGAATCTGTGTGTTAAATATTTTCTTAAAAAAAACAATTTACTTGTTTCGTACGTAGTGAAGTCACTTCGTGCGTACTAGGTCCCATTCCTTCTCCTGCAACCTCGTCAAATGCTCCGTTGCAGACTGCATTTACTTCAAGTGTTGGGTCAACCAGTTCTGCAACTACAAGTGGACCACCGTATTCTGCTCCTTCAAGCAAAAAATCGGAATCAATATTACCTGCTTTAAACACTAAACATTTCAAGCACGGTAGTACTGAAGAAGTAAAGGAGCATATGGGGATGCTTAGTGCTTTGGTCTCTTTGTATGATGATCCTCTGAAGGGTAAAATTGGAAATGCCTATTTGACTCAAGAAGACTATGAGCAGATTGACAATGATGAAATGGAGAGACAGGACATTTTATGGTCCTATGCCAACCTTGTGAGGAGAGCAAAAGCTTTGGTTAAACAAACAGGGATGCAGTTTACAGCGACTAAGGATACAAAGCTGGGCTTCGACAAATCAGCTGTAACCTGTTACAACTGTGGCGAAAAGGGTCATTTTGCGAGAGAATGTGAGAAACCAAAGAACTCAGGACCCAAGTATCCTTTCAGGACATCTCCTGGAAAATCTTCAACTACCACTACTCCACAGAAAGCTGAAACATCCCATGAGGGATCATCCAAAGCGATGGTAGTTGTTCAGAAAGATGAGGGGATAGACTGGTCAGTACACTTTCAAGATAATGATGCTTTCGAAGTTGCTGAGACCAACTTGGCCAGTGTTCAAGATCTGAATGATGATTCACAATCTGAAGCAGATAGTGTGCAGGAAACTGATGATGAATTTGTTGCCAGTAAGGAAGAATCAGTGATGCCTACTGATGAGTACAATGTCAAACCAGCTTCAGTGCCAGCTGCCGAACCAACGCCAGTGATTGTTCAAACTAAATCAGAAGATCTTAAGGCATGCATGACTGGCAAAACTGCTGATTCAAAGGTAAGTAACAATTCTGGCATTCCTTGTGCTTCGTGCAATGACTATGTGCAAAATATTTTATCTTTGAAATCTCAAGTCAGTGATCTTACCTCTAAATTGCATGAAAATTCAATCATTAAAGGTAGGGAAAAGACACTAAAAGATAAAATTGAAAGCTAGAACAAACAGATTAGAGAACTAGAGGTAACATTGCTAAACAAACAGGATGACATAGTTTTCTACATCAATCAGATAGATACACTGAAGCGAGACCTTGCTAGTTCTAAGGTAGATTATGAGACTCTCAATCAGAAACTGAAAAGTTATTCAACTTCATCTTATCTATTTGAGCACATAATCGACCGGAGACCTCAAGGTTCCGATTCAGAAAAAGACAAAAAGGCATATACTAAATGTTGACCACCAGTGTTAAACCAACAGGTGCAAACAGATGTCTTTCCTGAAGCTGACCAACTTCCTTCCAAGGTTGATGCACCGTATGCTTCAACCTCAAAACCTGATTTAAAAATGAAGGGAGTCGTTGGTGAGCCTCAGATGAAAGAGGTCAAACAAGAAGAAAAGCCTGAATCTGGTATGAGAAAACTTCTAGGCAATTCTTCTGGACAAGGCACGTTAATGAAAAATGTGCAACCACCACTCCGAACCATAGAAAAAGAGGGTGCAAAGTCTCCTGCAACCCGTCCTTATGAGGAAGTTAAAATCCTGCCCAAACAGCGTGGTCTAGGAGTAGAGTCAAAATGTCAAGTTGAGCAAAAAGTGCCACATAATCCTGCAAAACATCAGTCAAACAGGATTTTTTATGTGTGCAGGAGACCTGGTCACCTCAGTTATGAGTGTGATCAGCAACAACAGAGCTGCAGGGGGAAAGTTGATTCTTTTGAAAATTTTCAGAAAAATAAAAAGATTAATCAAAATAATCAAAAATCAACTGATCCTCATCAGCTCAAAAGGACTGTTGGGGAAACTTCTAGTAAACCCAAAAGTTCCGAGGTTAGTCAGATGGGGAAGGAACCACTTCATAAGGTGACTAACACTTCTAGTGTTTATCACAAGGCTTTCCCTCGTCAAGACTTAAAATGGACCAACAAACGTGAAGTCAAAACGTCCACTAGTCCAGATACCAATGTAGACTCCAAAGCTACTGGTATGTGGATTAATGTGCCAATTGTTGGAGAAGATGGGAAACCCATGACCATTCGGGCATGGGTTCCTAATGCTAAGTAACTTTTTACTCTTTGTGCAAGGTGCCATCAGATACCAAGGCAGACATGTATACTAAGGCATTTGATAAACCCAGGTTTTTGTTCTTAGTGAATGAAAACGGGATGAAAACCAAGTGTGAGGTCGTCTCTGATAATGCAACTTAATGTCTTTCTCGTATGTGTGCATGTGTGTCTATTTTCTGTGTGTTTATTTTATGTGTCTGTGTGTCTCTGTTTCTTAGTTTTTCAGTTTCTTTAGTATTTTAGGAGGAGATAGGTGCAACATAGAAAATTCAAAAAAATCAGAAAAACATAGAAAATATAAAAAAAAATCAGAAAAACAATAATGAGAAGTTGATCCAACTCAAATGGAAAATGATGGTACACTGGCTTTCAATACAAAGTATGTCTAGTAAAATTAGGACTGAAGACATGTACATATTCTTGAGAAAACTGTCTGAAAATTTGAGTCAAATCAGATAAGAAATAGATGGCATGCAAGGCATATGATGAGAGTCTAGGCTGATAAGTGGTTATGCATGTGGAAATCCATCAAAGATTCAAACTATCGAGACATTCTAAGTCTTTAAGTCGATAACAGTTGAGACTAACTTAGTCTGGTGCACACACCTGTTATCATGCCAAATGTGTTAGATGACAATGAACAAAATGTAAAAAGAGGGTGAAAAATTGACCCCAATCTGAGATGTCAAAAGAAATAGATACATTGATCTATTAGTGTTGAATTGTCAAAGAGCATAAAATGCAGTGACAAAAGCTCAACAGAAAGATCTATTAGTGTTGAATTGTCAAAGAGCATAAAATGTAGTGACAAAAGCTCAACAGAAATTAGCAAAAGAGGTGAAAAATTGACCTCCATGTCAAAGATCATAAAATGCGTTGACAAAATCACAAAGCACATAAGCATGGTGGTTGGGTATTCAAGTTGTGCATCCTACTGAGTGAGTCAAAACATTGTGAGATTTTAAAAGAGATAGTCTTAACCATGTACTCAGTTCTAGATAATCAAAAAATGTTGAAATCAAATCTGTCATTATCTGAGGAAAGTTAGATTGACAGACAGAAATTGAGGGAGTATGTTTGTGCCTAAGGTTCTAAAATGAATGATAACTAAGTATAGATGTGCTGGTATTGATTCCATTTTGGAACCTTCTCACAAAAAAAAAAAAAAAGATTTAATTTCAGTAATTTAATTTTTTGCAAATCTCTTAGTTTTTAGGATTTAATTTGTTAACAATCTGCATTTTCATTTTCTTTATAATCAGAAAAATACAAAAAGATTTTTGGTGTGTTCTAGTTTCTTTTGGTGTGTTTTATTTATAGGTTCTTGCTGTTTTGATGTGTTTAAATGTTTATTAGTAACCTTGAAGTTACTGATCGCTTATTGCTGAGTGCAGTGCTAACAGTATCAAGGTTCACAGATGAGGAACTCATCACATGCGAAATGGAGCCACTACGCACGAGCTACAACTCAACACGTGCGTAGTGCAGGTAAGGGCATAACGAAAGGTATTCTTATATTTGTTTGCTTTGTGCATTTTGCTTTGTGCACTTTGCTTTGTGCATTTTGCTTTGTGTATTTTGCTTAGTGCAATGTTTGTTGATAGAACTAGGTCTTAGGGGGAGTTTGTTGGTGCATAATTGTAAATCCCTAGTTCTTATCAATTCAATACATACATGTTTACTTGAAATGTTAATTCAAATGTGTTTTGATTAATGGTTTACATGTTTATATATTCTAAGTGTTTCCTTATATTTGTTTTAAGCTTACAAGTACTTAGTCACGTGTTGATTTGTGTTTGGAAGTTTAAGTATAAGTGAAGGTTACCACGTACGTGATGAAGCTTACTACGTGCGTAGTGGATCTCAGTACGTGCGTGGTGAGGTAGACGATTAATGTTTAATTAATTATTTTTAAAACACCCGGTACGTGCGTGCTGGGCTAACTACGTACGCAGTGCATTGTACCACGTGCGTAGTGGAAATTATTTAAGGAAGTGACGTGTTACACTCAAATACGCGTTTTCCATACTATAAATACGTATTAACCTCGTATTAGCGCGGGGGGATGATCAATAATCACCGGTAATCATCCGTAATCGACCTTAAGCCTTCGTGAGCCTTCGTAATCGTACGGATAACCTTGATAAACGCAAACTTAGTGTTATTCTCGAATCCAAGGGCAGTCTTAAGCATTCTGTGTGAGTTATTCTGTGTGAGTTATTCTGTGTGAGTTCTTAGAATTGTTCTTGATCTTACTCTGTGTGTTCTTCGTGTTAACTGTGTACCGGACACCTAAGCAGATCTTAGAATCCTTAGGAGGTTTGGGAAATAGATATTCCGCACTATTTCTCATCCTCGATCAGTCCTAGCATTAGGGTGTTTTAGTTTAGAACCCCCACGGTCCTACAACCCGTAATAAGGTACAACAAGTATCTGCAACAAGGATTGGATCACACTTAGGTTCTTAATCTTCTTGGTGGTTGGAACACCAAAATCGACAACCCCCACCCCTTAGGGTTGTCTTCAGCCATAGGTAGGGAGAGAGGAGAAGAGAGAGTTGTTTTTTTTGTGTATTATGCTTAAACCCTAATCAAGTGTATAAATCCCTTATTTATAGATAACAATCTACTTATTTTAATTAGGTTACCTTGATTTGTACATTATTATTAATACAAAATATATATAATATAGATATATTCTTCGCCGATATATATATATATATATATATATATATATATATATATTGTTTTTCCTTAATAATAATTGATTAGTGATAACCCTTTTGAAGTCAATATCCAAGATATTAATCTTAAATATCAATAATTAACAATATATATTTATTAACTAATATATATATATATATATATATATATATATATATATATATATCTAATCTTGTTAAATAATTATATCTGATTATTTACAACTCTCTATATTGGTTTATGACTAACTGTCATGATACCTATCTCCTAAAGTGTGATTATATGTCTTATTGAATTACGTACCCTCGCAGGTGTGATCCTTGAGTGTTTTATGGAATTGGGCATGTCATCAGGGTTCGACGGTTATACACAAATCCTATCAGAGTCACACTTGTGCTTAACGTCAACCTGTGTACCTTGATGATACTGGCCTAAGGGTACATCTACACAAGTCCTTAGGTTAACCAAGCAATAAGAACTCTTATACCTAGGTGTGATAATTAAATCCTCATCAAACAAACTGTTTTATAATTTATAAAACTAACTGTTTTATAATAAAGCTATCGGGTATACTTTACGCTTTTCCCTCTGCATCCCGATGTTTCGATTGTGAGTGTGAGCATGGTTTGAGTCAACTCTGAGCACTCAGAACCATTTCTTGACTATCCGATTTCGACTGAGTGATAAACGACAAAGAACAAATTAGTTTGTTTGGGAATGGTCATGCACTTCCATAGTCTAGATCAGTCAAGGGGCCCGGAAACATCTCTCCTTTAAGAGGAGTTGCAGAATACATCTCGCATACTTGAATACTTGTATTTGGCAATATTCTTTCCGCTGACACTAGATACGCCGGTTATAACTAACTAGTTACGGCGTAGCGTTAGGTGCTTTCCAAATGCCAGAAGTCCAGGCATCCCAAACCAAATATCTTAGGCTTGAGGACAACCTATGTGATGAATACCTTTGACTCGAAGACCACGCGGTATTCTTCACCACGTCATTATCCAATATTCATACTCCTGGTGAATATCCGTATATCCTTGGCCTACACTCCTGGTAGCTATCTTCAATCACTATGAATCTCCACGAAGGACTACAATGACGTTATTATCTCCCTAATCGAGGTTCCCACCAAGATAGGTAGTCACAGACAAGATTTTTGAATAATAATCCTTTTATTCATGGATATTACCAAAACATACAAAATCTGTGAAGAGTAATGAGATTAATAATGTACTCTCCATATTCACCCTCTAGGAATATAGTACAAAATTAATACTAATACATCGTCTCAATTCACTGCGTCTATTTGTGTTACTATGTTGGTTCAAGTGAACTTATCACGGATCACTACTTGAAACCACAACATTACTATGAACTAAAAATAAGTATGCACTAACGAGTGCTCCCACTCGCTTTGCTAGACGAATTGTTTTTCGCAAACCCTGAAAACAAGTCTAGTCTTTCTAATTTTATTATATTGCCTAAACTCGGAGAACTGGATTAGCTCTTTTCTTGAATATATAAAATTATTCCGTAAGCATACTTCATTATATTGTAGATGTATAAATATTTTTCTATTCCAAGAAGTAGACTAAAATAATAAACCCATTTGTTTACACTAACCCGTAAACAAAAATAGATACTCTGTGTATAAACACCTATCTAGTAATCTGTTTATTATTTTCAACACTTAATTATTTTAATATATTAATAATGGTGACATTGAATTTCAATACATATTTCGTCAAAAAAAATTCAATATATAATTATGACCTCCTGGGACTAGTCCATCTACCGGGACTTGTTTTGAATCCTCAAAAAATACCCGTCATTTATATATGTACTTGAATTTCAACAAGCTAACAATTATTGTGTTTGTCCTAACACTCATTAGCTTGTACGCAAATATCAAAACTTGATAAACACCTTTGCGTAGGTCAATTGCTCCCACTGACTATTATGAAAACATAACATTACTTAAAATACCTTATTGACTTGGTCAAACTTGACCCAAAAGTCAAAATACTGATTTTAAGTATAAATCTAAAACTTAGATTTCGAATAAGAATCTTAAAGTCGACGAAACCTTAGACTTGGATTTTACACATATCAAATTGGTTTGAACCAACTCATAACTATGGATAAACATAAGCAATTATTAATTATAAAGTGGAACTAAAATAATAACCATAATCCTTAAAAACCACAAAGGATTAAAGATCTTAGTTAATCACAAGTGTGTATATGACATATATTAATATCGATATATGACCATGTTTTCAAAAAAACTTCATCATCATGTTAACTAAGATTAGTTTAAACTAAAACAAGATAAACAACCAATCAAACATGCATATACAAGAAATTGATATGTGTGTATATATATATATATATATATATATATATATACATGTTCCATCGATTTCACCATAACCATCAAGAACATTTATCACAAGAATGTTATACCTTGGATTGCTCAATGAAAGTCCACCCTTAATGAGTTACAACAAGTATCCGCTAGAAGGATTGGATCACATTTAGTTTCTTGATCTTCATGGTGGTTGGAACACCAAAATCGACAACCCCCACCCCTTGGGGACAAAGGAGAAGAGAGAGTTGTTTTTTTTATGTATTATGCTTAAACCCTAATCAAGTGTATAAATCCATTATTTATAGATAACAATCTAGTTATCTTAATTAGGAAACCTTGATTAATACATTATTATTAATACAAAATATATATAATATATATTCTTGACCGAATATATATATATAATATACTTGGTATAAAGATCTATAGAGGTTGATCTACGCGGCTGATCAGACTTAGTCAAAGTACATAAAACGCTTTAAGATGGAATATTCCAAGAAAGATTCATTTGAATGAGATATGGTATACCTTTAAGCAAGACTCAATGTCCTACTTCTCCAGAAGAGCGGAAGAGGATGAAATCAGTTACTTATGCTTCGGTAGTATGCTCGATTATGTATGCCATGCTTTGTACTCAGCCCGATGTTGCTTACTCCATAAGCCTTACAAGTATATATCAACAAAATCCAGGTGAAAACCATTGGGTGGCTGTCAAGAACATTCTCAAGTATTTGAGAAGGACAAAAGAACTATTCTTGGTCTTTGGAGGAGCTGTATCTTGGAAAAGCCAGAAACAAGATACGATAGCAGATTCAACTACAGAGGCTGAGTACATTACGGCAAATGATGCGAGAAAGGAAGCAGTTTGGCTGAGGAATTTTATCTCGGATCTAAGAGTTGTCGCCAGTATCTCTAGATCGGTTGATATATTCTGTGATAGCATGGGAGCTTTAGCGCAATGAAAAGAACCAAGAGATCACCAGCGGACCAGGAACGTACTTATAAAGTATCACATCATCCGAGAGATCATCGGAAGGGAGATGTGAGGATATACAAGATACCAATAGATGACAACGTGGCTGATCCGTTGACTAAAGCGCTTGCTAGAGATAATCATGAGAGACATGCTAGATCTATTTGAATGCAGTACATGGGACCTGGCAACTAGTTTTCAGTATTTAATTAAATTGTATGGATTGAATTTTTAAAACTTATGATTATGTATTAAGCATTTCTACGTGATGAAAATAGAAGGTTTAATATAATCATTTTAAATTTCTCCATTTTTAGCATATTTATCTATCCATGATATACAAGTCTTGATATATCAAAATTACTCCGTAGTTACTTGATGCGGTGGGAGCCACATCTGAGAGATACTAACGCTATTATAAATACTTGATGGATTATTCGTGTAGAGAATAACAACACAAGTTTTGTGACCAAGTGTTTACAGCTATTTGTCAGAGGTACACATATTGGAGGTGATCCGCATGAGACTAACTTCATGGAGCCTTTGACATGAGCTAGCTGATTGGTTGTCCTTAGACCTGAGATGTTTGGTTTTGGGCACGAGGACTTCTGTACTTTGGAACGTCCTAAATTTCCGCCGTAACAGGGTAACTATAACGGGCGTATCTGGGTGTAGTGGAAGACGTGTGCTAAAATGTAGGCAGTCAAGTTGAGATTTTCACCTTCTCCTAAAAGGAAGGAGATATTACAGGGCCCCTTGACGGTTGAGACTAAATGAAATGCGTTGCCGCGCTCGGATAGAATGATGGACATCATTCGGTAACTCCGTAACTGCAGTTAGTCAAGATCAGAAGTCAAGAAATGTAATCTGGATTTTTCAAAATAGATCACGCACTCCATGTCTGAAATCCATATTTCAGAATATCGCGATGCGAAAGGAAAATCCGGGTAATCAAAGAAGACGATTACAGAATCTCTGGACATAAGATAGCTTATAGTCATGGTTAACCTAAGTGTCTGGCTGGGGACCTCCTTAGGACCATAATGAACAAGGGAGTTTAACTATCGTGCATAAGTGGGAGTCTGTAGATTATGTGCAGGGATAGTGTACACGTGTGTCATCATATCCATGAACACTATGAGTCACTAAAGGGTCACACAGCTGCACACCCAACTTTGAACTAGGAAATAATACATTTTATGTATGGAGATAGTTAATAGTTAATTAATTATCCAGCAAAATAATAAATGGACGTTTATTATTTAACAGAGAAATTAAATATCAGTTTAATATTTATGTTTTTGGTTAAAGAAATATTAATTAATAGTTAATAAATTAATATTATCCAAACTCAGGGGTTTGTTTTGTGGATTCATCAAAGTCTTTGATCGTGGACTAGACTTTAAGGCTTAAGGGGCTTTAATCCACTTAAATAACTATTTAAGGGGATTAACCCTTAGAAAACTTAACCTAATCCTTAATTGAAACAAAAAGGCAAAGGGACAAACCCTCTCTCCCTCTCTCTCTTATTCGGCGGCTGAAACCCCCAACACCACCACCACCTTTAGCGGTGGTCGGCAGCGATCAGGCAGCGATCAACGGCAGCGGTCCGACGGCATTTTTCGGTGATCGACGGCTCAAAAACCGACCCTCATTGCGGCGGGACAAGTTCTCGGCGGAGATAAGGCAACAACAAAAGCCGCCGGCTGTTGGGGAGATAGCAATATCAAACCTAAATCAAACCTATCTATTCAGTAAAATAGGATTTGATGTTAACAAAACCATTCATTCAGTTTTTGACTAAAATTAATGAAAAACATGTGTTGTTTTTCATATCAGACTTAAAGAATTTCTAAAGTAAGAAATGTCAGCTGACGAATCATAGTGTCAGCTGAACACTGAGTATCAGCCAAAAGACCAGCTTCAGAAAGATCAGCTGAGAATAAAAGATCAGTCAAAAAGCATTAGCTGAGGAATCACACTGGATCAGCTGATAGCCTAGAATCATCAGCTGATGAAGATTTCAAATATCAGCTGAGCAGTCAAGGATCAACTGACACAATCACAGTTATCAGCTGATGCCTTCCATCTGTCAGATAAGGTATTTCCTACTTATCCAATCTTCTCTTTATAAGCTGACTATACTCAAATGATTAGCTGAGCCCTTGGGAACAACTGACAGTTGAGTTAATCAGTTTATTAGCTGCTGCTATGATTTGTATTATCAGCTGACCAATTTGATCAGCTGAGCAAATCTAGTCAGCTGAGTCTTTCACACTTATCCTTAGCTGAGCAAAATTACAATTGCAGTTCAGTGTCCGTTAGCTGAGTCTTTGTTGTATATCTCAGTTAATAGCTTTTCTATGTAATATTTTCTTAAGTCAAAGGCAGAACATGTGTTGTTCTTAGTATGCCTCAGATCTTTCTTTGTAAAAGTACTTAGCACTTTTTGGATCTGCAAATATACAAAAAGGATAGATCTTTATCCCCTGGAAAAGGAGAAAGATACTCTTGAAAAGAAGATCTCGAAGATATGATGTTAAGTATGGCTGGCAACTTCATACTTGGTAAAGTCAAATCTTCATAAAGCATGGTGTTGATTAAAGCACAAGCATGGAAGGATAAGGTTACCGTCTCAAGACATAAAGGTAGTAAGTTAATAATATAATAATAGATAGTGGGAATACTCATCACTGAAAAGTACTTTTACTTTACACACTTTGTGTATAAAGTTAACTTACCTTTTCACCCACTAACTTTATCTATTATAATATTATTAAACCTACTACCTTTGTCTCCTTCTCTCTTCATCAACTCGGACACACCTTGCTTATATATACTCATGCATGGAAACATGCTAAGTATGCGTTGAAGAAGCACTGAAATCTCATAAGTTGAGAATTAGAAGAGTTAGCATTTTACTTTCAGTGTAACAAACCTGTTCATGTGTTGAATGTCTTAGACATTAGTTGTTTAAGATTAGCATTGTCTATGTGTTAGACAAAATTAGCTGCCACCTTTTATTGAACTTAGATTTTCCGCATCTAGTTCATGTAATTCTTGATTAACATCAATAAGAATTATATAAAAGTAAACCGTGTGCCTCTTAATTTTTAATTTGCTAAAGTTTGTATTCAACCCCCCTTCTACAAACATTTGTTGTTGTAGTATCCATTTCGGACCAACAACTGGTATCAAAGCAGGCTAGATAATCCATATCTAAGATCTGTTTTGCTTACTCTTCAACTGCTTCTACCCCACACTACGAAATGGCCACTTCTGTTGCTGATTCTAATGGTTCTTCTAACAATGGTTCACTCACAAGGTGTCCTATATTTGATGGAGAGAACTTCTCTCTGGAAGAGTAGAGTTCTTCTCTATATGTCAAGCCTTGGTGATGTGATGCTTAAAACTGTTACTGAAGGTCCTTATGTTCCTTCCTCAACTATCCAGGTAACTGAAGCCACTGATGAAGTTCCTGCTGTTGAAAGACTAATTATAAAACCTGTAAATCAATGGTCTGATGAAGACAAAAGGCTTGTTAATCTTGATGTTAAAGCAAGAACAACCTTAGTCTCTGCACTATCAAATGATGTCTATCATCAAGTTCTTAAGTGCAAATCTGCAAAAGAGATGCTAGACACTTTGACCATTGCATATGAAGGTACTGAAGAAGTGCAGGAAAACAAGAAACTTCTTCTGGTTAGAGAATATGAGTTCTTCTTTGCTCATAAAGGTGAAAGTCTCACTCAGACTTACACCAGGTTCAACTGCCTTATTAATGACTTAAGAAGGGCAGATGTTCACAAAAACAATAAGGAACTTGTAAACAAGTTTCTAGACTCTCTCCCAGAATCTTGGGATCATTTTATCACTGTGCTTAAACATGGTGAGAAAATCAAGGGTCTTTCACTTGTTGCTTTATATGGAAATCTTATGAATCATGAACAATCAGTGAAACAAAGGAAACTCTCTACCAAGGATATGAAGGAGGCTGCAAAAGCTCCAACTACTGCCCTTGTATCTAAGGATACAAGATCTAGGAGTTTTGCAGCAGTGGTGGATGAATCAAGTGATGAGGAAGATGAAGAGGAAACTTCTGATGAAGAGCAAATGGCTGATGGGAATGAAGTTCTGGAGAACATGGATAGCATTGAAGCTGCTGTTGAGCAGGCTGCCATGTTGGTTAAAAGGTTCAAACCTTTCTTGAAAAGAAAGGGAGTCAAGAGGTTTGAGAAGAAACCCTTGCATGGAGAAAAAGCCAAGTTTAAACCAAAGGCTTCTGAAGGTTGTTTCTCTTGTGGCAAGACTGGTCACTATGCCAATGAATGTAAGTCCAAAGGAAACACAGGCTTCAAGGGTTCCTCAAGCTCAGACAGCAAGATTGATTATGAAGCCAAATATAAGAAGCTTCTTGCTGCTGTCCTTGACAAGAAGAAGAAGAAAGCTCAGAACAGGGTGCTGGTTGCTGAAGAAGAAGATTGGGCTGAGGAAGATCTCTCAAGTGATGAAGATGAGGTCCTCACAGCTCAGTTCAGTTTGATGGCCAACACAGCAAGTACAAGTTCCTTTGATGAGGACATGAAGAAAGCTGCTAAAGCTTGTACTTCTCCTGACTGGGATCCCTCTTCTATGTATCAGGTTGGAAAATTTATTAATTATAAAGATAATGAAAAGAACACTATGTTTGATTATATGTGTGTTGAGTTTCAGTCAAATATTCAAAGAGAAAAGAAGCTAAAATTAGAAATAGAATCACTAAAAGAGAGATTAAGTCTTAAAGATGAGAAACTTAAACAAATGACAAAAATGGAAGCTGATTTAGCTAACCAAAAGATACTTAATCAGATCTTGGTAAAAGAAACCAATGAAGCAACAATAAAGTTTAATGACCTTCAAAAATTAGTTAGATCTTGGTGTGTTTCTACTGAGAAGACCACTCAGTGTGTCAATGAGCAGATTCCAAAACAAGTTTAAGCTATTATTGGTGGAAATTATTCCCAAGCTGCTAACTGTGTTGATTTTAGTAAGAATATAAATATCTTAGAAAAAGCTGATATTTTACCTCTTACTTTTCAAAAGATTGTAAAAGGAAAAAGTATTATCACTAACAGATTTGTCAAAAGTAAAAGTACTCAGCTGAAAGACTCAACCTCTTCAAAAGTTGGTTCGAGTTCTATTGTCTTAACAGAAAGCAAAAGCACTGAAAATTTAAGTGTAAAGGAAGTAAGTAAAGGAATGGAATCATTTGTTGATACCAAAAAGACATTCTGTTGTCAAACCTTGAAAACTGATACATTAAATTTAGGAACTCAGCAGACTGAAAATTCCTTAGCTAATGATGTTACATCAGCTGATCGAAAAGTAGATGATAACTGCTCAGCTGATAGCCTGTCAGCTGATCGTGGATCCTCTTCTGTTTGTTTAGCTGATCAAACATCACTTCAAACTCTTTTAATAGGAGAAACTAAGGGAAAAGGACATTTTGTTTACAAAGAGTCTAAGTCTGCCACACCTGAAGTTGATCAAAAACTCATTTTAACTAAGGGTCAACCTAAGGTGACTGTAAACAAAGACCTTATTAGTTTACAGAATCAGCTGCAACAGCTGAATGGTGAAATCTGTCAGCTGATGACCCATAGTCATCAGAAAACAGTTAAGACATCTCTTAGTCAATTACCAAAACATGTTAAAAGCTCCAAAAATCAAAAATGTTATAAATGTGGGAGCAAAGAACATAAGGCAGGTAATTGTTCTCTAGAAGGTAACTCAAGACAGCGGACTGATTATGATAACACAGCTGTTTCTCTCATTCATAAACAACCTAATATAAAGTGGATGGCTAGGTGCAATCCACAGGGGTCTACTTAATTGTGGATGCCCAAGTGTCACTAACCTTCTTTCAAATCACAACTTTGCAGGGTCTGAACACATGGTATCTTGACAGTGGATGTTCAAGGACCATAACAGGTTGTAAAGCTTTGCTTAGTAACTACAAGAAGGAAAAAGGTCCAAGAGTAACCTTTGGTGATAATAATTATGGGCAAACAGAAGGCTACGGAGAACTTCATAATAGGAACCTAACCTTGTCCAAGGTATCATATGTTAAAGGGCTTAAGTACAATCTCATCAGCATAAGTCAGTTATAACTGTGATGGTGATCATAAAGTCCTCTTTACAAAGACAGGTGGTTCCATTTTAAATCAAGAAGGTAAAACAATAATTTGTGCAAAGAGAACCAAGGATGTATATAATCTTGATATGTCCTCTGGTGATCCATCCAAGTTAACCTGTTTGTATACCAAGTCTGTAACTGACACAAACTAGTTATGGGACAAAAGGATTTATCATTTAAACTTCAAAAATATTAACAAGTTGAGCAAGGGTGAACTAGTGTCAGGACTACCTTCACTGACGTATGTTAAGCCTAAACCTTGCTCTGCCTGTGAGAAGGGAAAGCAGCACAAGACATCTTTTCCATCTAAGCAGTCCTTCTCAATTACTGAACCTTTCTACATGTTGCACATGGATCTATTTGGTCATGTTGCTACTGTTAGTATTGGTGGAAGTAAGTATGCATTGGTAATGGTTGATGAATTTTCAAGATACACTTGGATCATCTTCCTAAAAGCAAAGAGTGAGGCTGCTGAAGAGATTATAAGCTTTATTAGAAAGATGGAAGTGCTTAATGGTAATCTGGTAAGGATGCTTAGAAGTGATCATGGAACTGAATTTAGAAATCAAACTCTTGAAGGTTTCTGTGATGAGAAAGGAATATCTCAAAACTTCTCTGCTCCAAGAACTCCACAACAGAATGGTGTAGCTGAAAGAAGAAACAGAACTTTGATTGAAGCTGCAAGAACCATGCTGTGTGAAAGTGGGTTAGGATTCAACTTCTGGGCTGAAGCTGTCAGCTGTGCATGTTTTACTCAAAACATATCCCTTATAATCAAAAGGCACAACAACACTCCGTATGAAGTGCTCAAGGGAAGGAAGCCCAACATCAGCTTTCTACACATCTTTGGGTGTCAGTGTTTCATTCTGAACCATAAAGATCAATTGCAAAAATTTACACCAAAAGCTGATGAAGGTGTGCTTGTTGGATATTCTATGATCTCCAAAGCTTACAGAATTCACAACATCAGAACAAAGGTTATAGAAGAATCAATAAATGTAAGTTTTAATGAAAATGACTTTGTTGCTTCCTGTTCTACTAATCCATCTACAGGTGAGGAATTTAATGATTTGCTGCTTACTGAAGATAACTCTCCAGTATCAGCTGATCCACTCCCATCAGTTAATCCAATCTCACCAGCTGACATAGATGACTTAGATGAACCTGTTCCAATCCTATAAAACACCTCTGCACATTCTATCCTGAATCAACCCACACTTTTACTGAATGAAGGGAATCATGATTCAACATCAATGGACTCTAATTCCATATCAACCATTCCCTCATCAGTAGAAGTCTCATCAGATTGTAATCAAGAAATTCTGTCAGCTGATCAACCAGAAGTCTCATCAGCTGACCCAAACCAAAGAATTTCAACTCCCAGAATCCAAAATGCCTACAAAGACCTCAAAAATCATCCAATTGATCAGGTCATAGGTAATATAGAAGCACCTGTACTAACAAGATCAAAAGCTTGCAATATTTGTTTATACACAGGTTTTGTTTCTATGATTGAAGCAAAGAAGGTAGATGAAGCTCTAAATGATCCTCACTGGATAAATGCCATCCAAGAAGAATTGGCTGAATTTACTAGGAACAATGTATGGACTTTGGTGCCAAGACCAAAGGACAAATCCATCATTGGTACTAAGTGGGTGTTCAGAAACAAAATGGATGAACAAGGGCTGATCATCAGAAACAAAGCAAGGCTAGTTGCACAAGGGTATTGCCAAGAAGAAGGTATTGATTATGATGAAACCTTTGCCCCTGTTGCAAGACTTGAAGCAATAAGACTGTTTCTAGCCTATGCTACCTTCAGAGACTTCAAAGTATTCCAAATGGATGTTAAAAGTGCTTTTCTCAATGGTGAATTGAAGGAAGAGGTGTATGTCAAACAACCTCCAGGTTTTGAGGATGCAAGCAAACCAGATCATGTATACTTCTTGAACAAAGCTTTGTATGGTCTGAAGCAAGCTCCAAGAGCCTGGTATGATACCCTCTCTTCTTTTCTGACCAATAAAGGATTTATAAGAGGAAGCATAGATAGCACTTTGTTTATTAGGAAATTCAAGGGTGATGTGATTCTTGTACAGATTTATGTAGATGATATAATATTTGGGTCTACAAATGTTGATCTTTGCAAAAAGTTTTCCAAACTCATGTCTGATAACTATCAAATGAGTATGATGGGTGAATTAAACTATTTTCTAGGTCTTCAAATCAAACAAGACATTGATGGAATTTTCATTCATCAAACAAAGTATGTAAATGACTTGCTTAAGAAATTTGAGTTTGAAAATTGTTCTTCAATGAAAACACCCATGTCCACTGCCTTAAAGCTTGGAAATGACACTGATGGTAAATCAGTGAACGTTACAGCTTATAGAGGTATGATTGGATCTCTTTTATACCTCACTGCAAGTAGACCAGATATTATGTTTTCAACATGTCTTTGTGCTAGATATCAAGCAGATCCCAAAGAATCTCACTTAGCTGCAGTTAAAAGAATTTTCAGGTATCTCAAAGGAACTCCTAATCTAGGTCTTTGGTACCCCAAAGATTCTGATTTTGAGTTAGTTGGATACACTGATTCTGACTTTGCAGGTTGCACACTAGACAGAAAGAGTACATCTGGTGGTTGTCAATTATTAGGTGGAAGATTAGTCAGCTGGTCAAGCAAGAAACAGAACTCTGTTTCAACCTCTACAGCTGAGGCAGAATACATTACTGCTGGAAGCTGCTGTGCTCAATTGCTATAGCTGCAAAATCAACTACTTGATTATGACTTACAGTTTGAAAACTCACCAATTCTGTGTGACAACATAAGTGCCATATCTATCTCTAACAATCCTATTTTGCATTAAAAAACTAAGCATATTGAAATCAGACAACATTTTCTAAGAGATAATGTGTAGAAAAAGAAAGTTTCAATGCACTATATAAACACTGATGTTCAATTAGGTGACATTTTTACAAAACCTTTGGATGAGTCTCGGTTTAACTTCCTAATATCCAAACTTGGCATGTTAAACTTGTAATATATTCATTTCTTAGGTAGTTAATTGTGTGTGAGAAAATAATTTTATTTGTGTGTGAACTGAAGTGCTTATCTAAGCTTCTACATATTTTTACTTATGGTAGATCAGCTAATAGAATTATGTCAGCTGACGATCATCAGCTGACACAATACCTCAGCTGATAAACCATCAGCTAGGACTTAGAAGCTCAGCTAAGTGCATTCATTAGCTGACACTTATTTTATCTCAACATGGATCAGCTGACACTCTCTTTTGTCAGCTGATACTTATTTTCAAAAGTCAACAATAATGTGTCCCCACACTTATTTTATTAATTTCTCATTTGTATTTATATTCTAGTTTGTATTTATTTCGTTTAATTGTCCGTTAGTTGTCTGTGTATTTAATATCTATTCCGTCTATTACCTTTTTGCAGAAGTGACAGTTACTTTTTACAAAATATTTCTGTGACAGTTTAGGTTTCCAAGGAAGATTTAAAGGTGTTTTCGATCGGTTATTCATTTCTTAAGCTTTCAAAATTCCCAAACACTCTTCCTCTCTCAAACATTCAAAACCTAAACTCTCGTTGCTCAAACTTCATTCACTCTGTAATCATGGTGATCTTCAACCCTGCAACTTCTCCAAACGCCATTGCTGGTGAAAATGTCACACCCAACTCTGAAATCACAATACGACCAAACAACTTTCTCACAAACACTGACATTCCTGCGAGCAAAGCAAACCAAGGATACGAACCTATGGTGTCTTTCATAACTGCCCATCCCCTGTTCGCATGTCTATCTGCTCATCCTCTGTTTATCTTTCCAAACATTGTTGGTGAAATGTGGTACACTGCAAGGTACCATGCTGATCAAGATTTAATCACTTGCACCTGCCTTAATGGTACCATCAACATAAACATCACTACTGATTCTCTTCGACAAGCAATCTCCATACCCCCATATGGCCCCATTTCAATCTTTTGCTACAATGAATCAAGTTTTAGAGGTTTTGCCCCTGATTGGCTACCAAGGTGCTGTTTCCCATGGCCAGTATAAACTGTCTGCTCTAGGACACCCATGGAAGTATCTGGCCAGTGTAATCATTCGATGTTTTGGTCACAAGTCTGGCAGCCATGACCAAATGAATCAGTCTGAATTGATGATTCTTCATGCTTTGGTCACAGGGAGGAATATTAACTTCTCACAAGTCATATTCTCTAAAATGGTGGATAAGATCACTCTGGGCACATCAAAGAAATCAACCAGAACCCTAGTTCCTTACATCAGGTATCTAAGTTTAATTGCACTTAGAGATGTTCAGAGGGAACACTATTCTGGGTTAGCTGCTCACTTGCACACAATGACCATCCCTCAAATGGGTCAGAAAACTTTCCATTTGATAAGGGAATTTCAAGGTCCTGCTATAACTGCTCAGATGCAAGAGTTGATTGATGTTGCTGCTGAGGATGCTGAAAATGAAGAGGAAGTTGATGCTGAAAATGTTGAGGGACAAATGGCTGATGATTCTGAATCTCCTGATTTAATTACTGATCATTCTGAGGAGTCTATGACTCATGCTCCAGATGAAGCCTTAGTGGAAGAAGAATTGATGTTTAGAGCAGATGTGTTTGATGAACCAGCACAGGATGAGCCTATTAATCCTGATGCTGAGGGTGATAATGACAATAGTGCTGACAGTGGTCAAAATGATCCCGATAAGGGAGATGATGACTTTCATGGTGGTGATGCTGGATTTCATAATACTGAAAATGTTCACGATACCACCTCCTCCTCTTCTCAACTTGGGATGCCACTCTCATACTTTCCTGCTAGTTCCAGCTCAAGCTCTCTACAGAATCAACAAAGTGGAGATGCAGCTGATGGTGATGATGCTGAGGATGACACAATTTCTGACAATCTCATTCAACTAATTGAGATCAGCAAGACTCAGCACATCGCAGGTATAATCTCTACCACTCTTGAGGATACTTATTTGGTTGACCCCACCAATGAGAACCCATCCTCTCCTCTAGTTGTAACACCCCCACAACTGCAAAGCTCTAGTCAACTACCAACAGTTGCTAGTTCTACTCACTTTGCTACCCAAATAGAAACAAGGTCATTAGAGATGGTGCACACTGCACTTATCTCAGAGGAAATGCATACTGCACCTCTGACCTCAACTCCTATAGCTACCTCTTATTTTGAGGGGGAGCTCATGGAAGTTGATATAACCCTACAACCAGTGGATGTGTTCTCTCAACAGGGCACATCTGTAAATATGGGATTGCTGCAATCTGGGTCACCCTCCCAACAGGGTGATACCATTGAAAGACAGACCTTCTCCCAAGGTCATACTGTGTCTACACCTCAATTGAGTCAAGCCTATCCCCTAGTAAGTTCACAACAACTTGCTACTGTAATAAGGGATACCTTTGAGTGCAACCCTCACTCACACTCACTTACTTGCACATGTTTTTGATTCAATTCTTACACATACTAGTGCACTACCTGTCAATACTAGTGGCATAAACCAGTCATTAGTACAGGGTACAACTTCTGTTCCCAATGATCTTAGGCCTATAAACCAAGGTCTAAGTGAGGGACCACAATCCATTCCAGTTCAAAGCACCATTTCTCAATCAATTCTAACTCAACCCATTTCCTCTACTTATTCTGAACCCTCACCTCAACTACTTCAAACCTTACTATCTATCTCTCAAAAGATGGATAGTCTTCAAGCCTCCTTTACCACTTTCCAAACTCAAACAGAAACTCAAATCTCTCACCTAACCAATGAGATTGAGTCACTAAAAGCCAACCAACCCAAACCCCAATCCACCCCTGCCCCTGTTGATCTTTCCCCTATTCTTACCAAACTAGATCAACTTCTAAACCAAACCTCTACTCCTATTCCTACACCCTCCCCTCCTATTCCTACCCAAACCATTTCTACCTTAAACCATACCATTTCCAATCTCCTTTCCCAACTTAAAACACTTAGACCCTCACCCCCTGATATCTCCATTACCATTCCTGAATCTCTTCTAACTATCCCCTCTCTCCTAAAAGACATTGATACTTAGGTACATTGGTCCAACTTTTCTGCTAAGATAAGGCACAGTGATACTCTGAGAGAATTATCCAATCTCACTGAAGCTATCAACAGCCTAAAACCTCTTATCTCAACTTCCATTCCTTCTTTCTCTCCTATTCCTTCTCACCTTAGACACTCCACATCACCTTTCACTCAACCTCCCATACCCATTGCCTCACCTTCATCCTCAACCATACCATCCTTTGCCTCTACACCTACCCCACCTCCTTATTCTTTCACCAATCCTGATGCCCCTGCCAAGCCTGCTGTTTTTCCCTCCTCTGATGATGACAAAAAGGGGGAGAAGTCAGTTAGGACAAAGTCAGTTTTACAAGCAGAGGATGCATCAACCCCCGATGAAATAGGATCAACTATTGAGGGGGAGAATAAATCTGAGGGGGAGCAACCTGCTCAAGAAGAGCAGATGCTAAAGAGAAGGCTAAAGCAAATGGCTAGAAGGACAAAGAAATCAAAGCAAGGTGAATCATGTGATCCAATTGAACTACCATCTGATGATTCTGATGATGATGATGAAGATGAAATGCCTCTGTCCTCTCTGTTAAACTTAAAGAAGCAGAGCTCCTCCACTACAGCTCCACCAGTCCAAGCTTCCTCTCCAGTTAAATTAAGTCAATCAACTCCCAGCAGTTCATCAAGAAGAAAAGGAAAGAAGATAATGACTACTGAGGAGATTGAAGAAGAAGAAAGAAGAGAGCTCAGTGAGTTAGCTGCTGCACTTGGTACTTCCATAGAAGAAGTTTTGAAAACCAAGGAAAGACATCAGGTCTTCACTTCTCCTGCAGATCTTGCTGCAATTATTGGTGTTACTGATGATGAGTTAAGAGAGCTACAAGAAGAAGAGCTGATTATGATGATCTCTCAATCACATCAAGTACTGGATACACCACAGCAAGATGACCCTTCTACCAAGAAAGCTCTTAAGAGAGGAAAGACTCACAAGGAAGCCATTCAAGCTCTACTGAACTTCAACCTTGGAGGATTAGCTCAGCAAACTGAAAGGCAATCCAAGCAGTTCAGAGACAACAAAGAAAACTTGGTCAATAGAAGATGTGCAGACATCATCTCAAGGGTTACTCCATATAAAGGTACTGATGAGGGTCCTTATCTCAGAGTTGTGAGAAGAGATGAAAGAAAGACTTATGAAGATACCTATCTTCAACACTGGAAACTACTCTCCTTCTTTGAAATGATAGAGACCCTGTACCATCTCCTCAAGTCCAAAAGTGAAATTGTTCAAAGGTTCATGCCAAAATTTGAATACTGGATTCGGATGTCAATCTTCAATAGGCTCTTCACACATGATCAGTTCATTGAACACATCAATCTGATTGAAGATGCTTTCAAAAAGAATTCAAAAGCTTTTGTCACCATTGAACAGATCATTGTCAATCCTGACTATCCTTTTCTTTCTGGTTATGAAAGTCTCAACACTACTCTGCCCTCCAATATTGAGCCAGAAATGTTTAAGTACATAACTGAGCCTGAAAGAGGGATGTTCTTCAAAAATAAAGCTGGTGATTGGAGATTCCTAACAGAATCTGATATAGGAAGAGCGCCAAGAGATTTAATTTTTCAAGCTATAAGACTGGCAAGAGGACAGACTGGAAGTCAACACTTTGAAAGTTTGATGGAGACTAGAGCTGATGAACTAGTTGCTACCATTCCAGTTGAACATCGTCCAGACATCGAAGAAGAACCTTGGTGGGATTAAAGACAACTTCATAACTAGAGTAGATGTAATTTCAATTCCTATAATAGTTCAACTTCTGCTCTTAGTTTAACTCATAGTTAGATTACTCTGTACAAACTCTGATACTTTGGTCTGTAATCAAGCTTGAAACTTTGATCATGGACTACTTAGCTAAAATGCAAGTATAGATGTATCTTAGTAAATAGCTCACCTAGTGTAAATATAGAAAAGTTCAAAAATCCTAAAAACAGAAAAAGGATAGAAAAGATACCAAAAACTGAACAATGGTACTTCATAAATGAAAAGATTCCTAAAAACAGAACATCAGGGAACATACTTAAAGAGTTACCAAAAACAGATAGCTAGGTAACCAAAATGCACTTAAAAGTTTTATCTTTACAAAATTCGAGTCAAACTGATTCTTCTTAAACAAGATAAGGTTTTGTCATCATCAAATAGGGGGAGATTGTTGGGGAGATAGCAATATCAAACCTAAATCAAACCTATCTATTCAGTAAAATAGGATTTGATGTTAACAAAACCATTCATTCAGTTTTTGACTTAAATCAATGAAAAACATGTGTTGTTTTTCATATCAGACTTAAAGAATTTCTAAAGTAAGAAATGTCAGCTGACGAATCATAGTGTCAGCTGAACACTGAGTATCAGCCAAAAGACCAGCTTTAGAAAGATCAGCTGAGAAGAAAAGATCAGTCAAAAAGCATCAGCTGAGGAATCACACTGGATCAGCTGATAGCCTAGAACCATCAGCTAATGAAGATTTCAAAGATCTGCTGAGCAGTCAAGGATCAGCTGACACAATCACAGTTATCAGCTGATGCCTTCCATCTATCAGATAAGGTATTTCCTACTTATCCAATCTTCTCTTTATAAGCTTACTATACTCAAATGATTAGCTAAGCCCTTGGGAACAGCTGACAGTTGAGTTAATCAGTTTATTAGCTGCTGCTATGATTTGTATTATCAGCTAACCAATTTGATCAGCTGAGCAAATCTAGTCAGCTGAGTCTTTCACACTTATCCTTAGCTGAGCAAAATTACAATTGCAATTCAGTGTCCGTTAGCTGAGTCTTTGTTGTATATCTCAGTTAATAGCTTTTCTATGTAATATTTTCTTAAGTCAAAGGCAGAACATGTGTTGTTCTTAGTATGCCTCAGATCTTTCTTTGTAAAAGTACTTAGCACTTTTTGGATCTGCAAAGATACAAAAAGGATAGATCTTTATCCCCTGGAAAAGAAGAAAAATACTCGTGAAAAGAAGATCTCGAAGATATGATGTTAAGTATGGCTGGCAACTTCATACTTGGTAAAGTCAAATCTTCAGAAAGCATGGTGTCGATTAATGCACAAGCATGGAAGGATAAGGTTACCGTCTCAAGACATAAAGGTAGTAAGTTAATAATATAATAATAGATAGTGGGAATACTCGTCACTGAAAAGTACTTTTACTTTACACACTTTGTGTATAAAGTTAACTCACCTTTTCACCCACTAACTTTATCTATTATAATATTATTAAACCAAGTACCTTTGTCTCCTTCTCTCTTCATCAACTCGGACACACCTTGCTTATATATACTCATGCATGGAAACATGCTAAGTATGCGTTGAAGAAGCACTGAAATCTCATAAGTTGAGAATTAGAAGAGTTAGCATTTTACTTTCAGTGTAACAAACCTGTTCATGTGTTGAACATCTTAGACATTAGTTGTTTAAGATTAGCATTGTCTATGTGTTAGACAAAATTAGCTGCCACCTTTTATTGAACTTAGATTTTCCGCATCTAGTTCATGTAATTCTTGATTAACATCAATAAAAATTATATAAAAGTAAACCGTGTGCCTCTTAATTTTTAATTTGCTAAAGTTTGTATTCAACCCCCCTTCTACAAACATTTGTTGTTGTAGTATCCATTCGGGACCAACAATACACACGCGGGTATTATTATTGTATTGGAGGTCTAGCAACCGGTTCAAGGGTGTAGTAGTTGTGTATCCCCCTATAGCAGTTCAGGGTATAATTTTTTATCGTATTTTAATACTGTTATAAACCTACATGTATTTTTTATGTTATAATTATGATTATTTGTTCTGTTTCTCCACCTGATACAGTTATGATTTTCAGATGGGATTTAAGTTTATAGTATTTCACTGTGCTTGTTGTACCCTGTAAATCCCAACAGCAGTATCAGAGCCTTCTTCTAGGCTCGGTGGGGAACAAGTTTAATCATGATTAAATAATATTTATGTATGTGTGAAACTTTTACTTTGGTTAAGATCAAGTTTCTAACTTGTTACCTAATAAAGTTTCCAGCTTTACTGCTTTAATATATATTACATATACGTGTGAAATTTTAAGTTTTGATTTAGGATCAAGTTTTGATATTTTTACCAATTAAAGTTTCCACTGAGGATATACCTTCACACCCTTAAACTTTATAGTTTCATATGTATTTATTTAATATGCATATATATATATATATATATATATATATATATATATATATATATATATATATATATATATATCTGTTTTGTTACCCTAGTTGATCCAGTTGAGATTGTTGGGAATTAGAATTGGTTTATTTTTGCTGTGAATGTTGTATCCCACAAATTCCAACAGTGGTATCAGAGCCGCTTCTACGTTCGATAGGGAATGGTTCATTTGATATTGTTCATATTATTATTCAACACCAACAACAACAACGATACCCAATTCCGCAAAAGCACGGTATGAGGGAGGTATAAATGTAGACAATCATACTCCAACAGAATGTAGGGAGATTGCTTCCTGCAAAGGACCTCCGGCTATGATAAAGGAAAGCTTAATCATAGTAAAAATAAATGAAATAAATAAATAAATAAATAAAATAAAAGATACTAAATAGATAAATAAAAATGGATAAATAAGTAAAATAAAAAACAACTAATGTAGAAAATAAAAAAGAAAAAGAATAGAAAGTAGAAAAATAAATAAATAAAAATAATAAAAATAAGAAATAAAATAATAAAAAAATAAAAAATAAAAAAGGAGTATAAAATAAAACAACGAGGATGATCCTATTCCCTAAACCCTATGTAGCTAGCTGCAACCTCTATTCCTCCTAACCCTGAATCTTAATCCTCCTTCTCCACGGCACCAAATCTGAGATCATGTCGACGGAAAGAGAAAGCTCATGTAAATATGCTCTCACTCTGTCTTCCCACCTCAGAAAAGGATGACCTCGTCTTTTAGTGCCTTTAACTACAATTGTTTCCGTTCTCCTAACTGGTGCAGTTGGTTGTCTCCTTTTAACGTGACCAAACCACCGTAGTCTACCTTCCCTCAGCTTTTTGACGATAGAAGTAACTCCTAATTCATTTCTAAAGACACCCATAGAGACTGTATCCATCAAAGTTTTTCCACAGATCCCTCTAAGTATCCTCATCTCGGCCACTTCCAGCATCTCTGCTTGCGCCTTTTTTAGGGCCCAGCACTCAGATCCATAAAGCATGGCCGGTCTAATAGCTAATCGGTAAAATTTTCCCTTAAGTTTAAGGGGTACTTTCTTGTCGCATAACACTCCTGTAGCCGCTCTCCACTTGCTCCACGCCGCTTGGATACGGTTTGTGACGTCCTCGTCTACCCTCCCTGTTTTATGTAAAATGGAGCCTAGGTACCTAAACGAATCCTGGGGACTCAACACTTGGTCCCCAAGGCAGATGGCTATGCTCCCCTCATTAGTTCTCCTGCTGAAGTGACAATAGAGATATTCGGTCTTACCCCTGCTAATCCTTAGTCCTGAATCCTCTAGCGCTTTCCTTCACTGTTCTAAACGTCTGTTCAAATCTTCCTTCGAATCAGAGACCAAAACGGCGTCATCTGCGAAAATCATTGACCATGGTGTTCCTCTTTGAATACTAATTCTAAGCTCGTCTAGAATGATTGCAAAAAGGAAAGGGCTAAGAGCTGACCCCTGGTGCAGGCCCCTTACCACCGGAAAGTACTCACTGTCTCCTACCGGGGTAGAGACACATGACATCGCACCCACAAACACACACACCGTAGTCAAAGTTTTGATCTTTTGGTCAAATAAAGTTTCAAGGCTTATTTAATTTCTGATCAAAGTAGGCATGTACCGTGGTGGTGTTTTATGTCAATAGCCTAGTTTGAGGTTATTAGCTAAAGGCCCAGTCTTTGGCCCAGTTTTGAGGCTCGGTTTATGATTTGGGATTAACACAAAATCAATTGGATTTGATGTTAGAGTTTTACTTGATTCAAGTCTTGAACCATCCCGGTTATATATATATATATATATTACTCTGATCAAGTCTTGACCTAGTGGATCACTATGTTGCTTTATTTTTCTTGTTGTGGTGATTGCACATATTTGTTTGATGTGGGGGGCCTGCGTGCCACTTACAGCCCCTATTCACATTGGTAAAAGGACTAGTTTTAGCGGGCCTGCATTGCTATGAATCTTTTGTAACAGGGTACTAGATTTTTCAAATATTGTATAGGGTAGTTTAATATATGTAAATGTAATTTATCGAAGATGAGGACCAAGACGATAAGGAAGACAACTATGGATGTTGGAGCCAGTGGAAGTGTCCGAAATCTATGCCATATATGTTGTCTAATTCACTTAGTGTTTGACCATCAGTAATGGTCAAAGGCGTATTTTTGGCTTATTTATATATTATTGTGTGGTTGTGATATATCTTTAAATTTAGATTATGCACATAAGTATTAAAACTGCATTTTAAGATGAAAAGTTTTTCACTTAAAAGGAAAATGTTTTACAAAGTTTTGTGAAACTAAAAAACTGGCAAAAGGTTTTTGAATCACACACACTCCCTTTTTAAATCTTAGATCAGTATTGCTACCCATCTAATAGTACAACTTACTACTATCGGTAGCTTTGGTGTGATGTCGTGCCCAAACCGTGCACACTACGGTTCAAACAGAAGTGGGGAGGGGGTGTATGACTTTGCGATTCCCTGATGTGATAGGCCAGAGTTCACCTAGTCTTCGGTGGTGAGGTCTATTTTGTTGATTCCCTTATGTGACGTGCCCAAAGTGCACTTAGGAGGACTAAATGTCTACGAATTGTTTTTCATTCGATGTCCCAAAGATCTAGGAGTCGTGTTTGGGTTTAAATACAATCAATATTGTTTAATACCAACCATAAATAACAAGGGTCGGTATTGTCGTACCCAAACCGTGCACTGGCACGTGTGAAATAAGGATCCTATTCTACAATAAAATTATTTAAGGGTTATAATTTATTTTAGATGAATTAATTACTCAATCGGGTTTCTTTCTTTTTCTGTAGATGTCGTTATTGTTATTCCATTTTGTACACCTGAGGAGTCTCTTAGTCTCATCATGGGTAAATAGAATCTTTCAGGTCCAAACCATGCGGTTTGGAAATTTCACTTTAGGGATGTCCTAAGGGCAAAGGGGAAGCTGTACACAGTTGATAGGCCACCTCTAGCATGACCCGATTACTCTACCCCGGATGAATAGTATGATACATTTCATAAGTATCTATCTGATGAATATGATGTCATGTCAATTCTGATACTCTCCACAGCATTCTAGTTCTCGGGAAAGCTTAAAATAAAGTCATCTTTTCACGTCGTGCAGGGTCTAGAGGAGCGGTTCAGAGGCAGTGAACGCTATGGACGTTTCCTTCTAATGATAGAGATTCTTTCATAAAAGATGAAAGAACACCCGTCAGTGACTGATCATCTCATTAATATGAGAAGGCTATATGATTGCTCAACTATCACAAGTCAGTGAACAAGAACTTGTCATGCTAATAGTCGGGACTCTGACCGATCACTATCAGTCAAAGGTAGTGAATGAGATTGGAGGAAGAAAAGTAACAGTTCTTGGTATACGAGTTTATGATGTGTATAGGTGACCAAATGCAACCTGGCGTCCTCGGTAAAACACATGTTGAATCAATGAAGGAAGATGGCTGGATTGATGAGCTTGGAAATATTTGTTACCCAGTCTGCGGTAGCAAGGATTTATGCGAGCACCCACTCTACATTGATATGCTGGACATTGGCTCGCCCAATAGTACAGGTATCTTATTGATAGTTTGGTTAGATACTTCTTTTAAATCATCGGTACTTGATACCGAAGTGATCATCACATATGCAATTTACAGGGATTCAAGAGGAGTACGAAATAAAGGAGGGGCGATATGGACCTACAGGTGGGCGAAGGCTCCACGGTTGGTGTTGAAGCTATAGGAACATATAGTCTCAGGCTACCTTCAGGATTGATTATAGAACTAGAGAATTGTTACTATGTTCCTAGAATAATCAAGAATGTAATCTCGTATGATTTATTAATAGATAGTGGTTTTACCTATCAGACGTGGGCAAAACAATTTTGTGCTTTAATAATGATTTATTTTCAACAAGAAAATATCATATAAGTAACAGGTCAAAAGATGTTTTGAATCAGACTTACCTTTGGCATTGTGGTACATATTAACAAGAAACACATATAGCAACTCTACCATGATGAAGTTCTAGGGTCTTTTGATCTAGAATAGACAATTGCGAGTATTGTTTATCCGGCAAGATGAAAAAGAAGGCTTTCAACAGTTTGAATGAAAGGTCAAACGAACTGCTAGGGGTAGTACACACGGATGTATGTGGTCCTTTCAGTCAGGAAGCGAGAGGAGGACCGGTGCTTCATTACGTATACTGACGATTTCAGTATGTATGGATATGTGTATCTTCTGAGACGCAGGTCTGAAAATTTTGATTTCATCAAACTGTTTCAGAGTAAAGTATAGAACCAGCTGTACATGAAGATCAAGCTGCTTCGATCTGATCGAGTGGTGAATATCTTAGTCACTAGTTTGATGATCATATGAAAGAATGTTGAAATTTTTCATAACTTAGACCTCCGTATACGTAACAGTGGAATGGAGTGTCAGAAAGGAGGAATCGAACCCCGCTTCACTTGGTTTGGTCAAGGATGAATCAAACTACGTTACCAATGTCATTATGGGGTCAAGCACTTGAGACAGATGCTTTCATGCTGAACAGAGTTCCATGAAAGTCTGTGGAGAATGGAAAGATAGCGTTCGATCTTTGGACGGGTAAGAAGCCCAAATTGCCTTTCGTAAAGATTTGGGTTGTGCGGCGTTCGTTAAACAACCGTTCTCGGATAAATTCAAACCCAAAACATATAAATGTATCTTTGTGGGATATCTTAAGGAAACTTTAGGATTCTATTTATATAACTCCGATGAGAACAAAGTTTTTGTTTCTCGGACCGGGAGCTTTCTAGAATCTAAGTTTCTAAGTTTAGAAACAACCAGAAGAGAAATAGATCTTCAGGAAATTACAGAAGAGCAAGATACACCACTACCATTTATGGAACCAGTAACTCAACAAAGGATTGTTAAGACCCAACCCAAGTCAGTGGTTGAGGAGGAAGTGGAAACACAAGACCTTCGCAGCTCCAGTAGAATTCAGACTGGGCCGGATAGATATCTCGGATTTCTTATCGCTCAAGAAGAAGGGGATCTTCAGGAACCTACATCCTACATGGACACTGTGTCAGGCAATGAGTCTGATAAATTGCTAGATTCCATAAAGCAGAGATGCAATCCATGCATGACAACCAAGTTTTGTAGTAACTAGACTTGCCACAACACAGTTAGTTGTTGGCTGCAAGTAGGTCGTCAAGAAGAAGATGGACATGCAAGGAAATGTGCATACCCTCAAAGAAAGACTAGTTACGAAAGGATTCACTCAAACTCATGGAATTGATTATGATGAAACTTTCTCACGAGTGTCTATGCTTAAGTCTATTAGAATTCTAATGGCAATATCTGTATACTTCAATTATTAGATATGAAAAATGGATGTCAAACCCGCTTTCGTTATCAGGAAACTAATAGAGTACTTGTATATGATACAACCGGACAATTTTGAGAATTCCAAGAATCCAAATAAGGTATGCAAGTTGCTAAAATCCATTTATGGATTAAAGAAAGCATGTAGAAGGTGGAACTTGCACTTTGATGAACGCGTCAAAAAGTTTGGTTTTACCCAAAGCGAGTTCGAATCCTGTGTTTACACAAAGTTTAGTGGGAGCATAGAAATCTTCGTGGTCCTACATGTGGATGACTTACTGCTCATAACAAATTACATACTAGCAATGCAACAAGTAAAATCCTTGGTAGGTAAGTGTTTCGAGATGAAGGATCTGTGATAAGCCGCATATATACTTGGTATAAAGATCTATAGGGATAGGTATAGGTTGCTAATCGGACTTAGTCAAAGCACATACATCGAAAAAATCATTAAACGGTTTAATATGGATGGATACAAGAAAGGTTTCATCCCGATGCAAACTGGTGTACCTTTGAGCAACTCAGTGTCCTGCTTCTCCAGCATAGTAGAGAAAGATTAAATTGATTCCTTATGCCTCGGCTGTAGGATGGATTGATGGATCATGTACGCCGTGTTATCTACTAGTCCTGATGTTGCTTACTCGATAAGCGTCACGAGTAGATATCAACAGAATCCATGTGAAGCATCTTGGACGGCTGTCAAAAACATTCTCGAGTATATGAGAAGGACAAAGGATATGTTCTTGGTCTTTGGATTAAGTAGGGATGAGATCGGTGTGACTGGTTACACTGATGCTAGTTTCCAGACCGACAGAGATGACTCAAGTCACAGTCAAGTTTTGTCTTTACCCTAAGTAGATGATTCATATCTTCGAAATCCAGAAGCAAGATACGATAGTATATTCTACTACATAGGCTGAGTACATTGTGGCAAATGATGCAGCAAAAGAAGTGGTCTGGATGAAGAATTTTATCTCGGATCTTAGAGTTGTTGCCAGTATCTCTAGACCGATCGATATCTTCTGTGATAAAATGGGAGCTTTACCACAAGCAAAAGAACCAAGAGATCATTCCGAGAGATAGTCAGAAGGGGAGATATGAGGATATGCAAGATACCGACTGATCACAATGTAGCTGATCCGTTGACTAAGACGATGGCTAGAGAAAACCATGTTAGGCATGCTAGTTCTATAAGGATGTAGTATATAGGACCTAGCAACTAATTTCAGTAATTGATTACACCCATTGATTAAACGTAAATCCTATAATTATGTATTAACAGTTCACAATGATTGAAATAGGAGGTTCTTACATAATTGTTTTAATACTTTTCAATTTTAGCATATTTAACTCATCCAAGATATACAAGTCTTATGATATCTAAATTTCTATGTAGCTACTTGATGTAGTGGGAGCTACATCGAGGATATAATGATATTACAAATACTTGATGATTTATTCTTTTAGAGAATAAAAGCACAAGCTTGTGACCAAGTATTTATAGATATTAGTCAGGGGTACAAATATTGTGATAGGATATGTGTGCATAACTGTCGAACCCTGATAACATGCCCAATGCCATAAGACACTCAAGGGTCACACCTGTGAGGGTACGTGATTCAAGAAGTCATATATTCACACGTTGGGAGATAGGCATTATGACAGTTAGTCATAAGCGAGTATAGAGAGTTGTAAATAACAAGATATGATTAATTAACAAGATTATATATATTTATTAGGTAATAAATATATATATTGTTAATTATTGATATTTAGGATTGTTATCTTGGATATTATCTTAAAAGGTTTATTACTAATTAATTATTATTAAGGAGACACAATATATATATATATATATATATATATATATATATATATATATATATATATGTTGGAACACGGTATGGAGCACAAGCACAGCGGAAGCAAAAACAAGAGTTTAAAAACCAAACACGATCGGGTCCATACATGTTCCAAAGTGATGATCTTTCTACAAAAACACAAATTGCAACTAAAAGAACAAGAAAGGGTAGATTATACCTCACTACCTTTCTGAAAATCGGCTGAAGCAAAATCAAAATCGGGACAACCAAGAAATCCAAGTGTATCTCCTCTATTGCATGATCCACACCAAGGTAGCCTCAATCCCTTTATGCTAGTAAACCATCAAGCGGACATCCATCATGATTCCACCTTTTGGAACAGCCTTAATGATCTCCTCTATGCACCCAACATACTCACATTACACTCAAGATCTCTAATCTAGTGTACATGTATGTGTTTTCTTACAAAGGTATCAAGAGAGAACTTAGAGAGAGAGAGAGAGTAAAAAGTGTTGCATGTTCCTCAAACTGATCCAGACCCAAAATACCTCTTTTAGCCGGAGTCAAAGGCTCTATCTCAATGGACCACGAAATGACCCAATGAAATAAGAGAATCTCATGCAAACAGACCTTCACGGCCTCTCACGGCCCGTGAAGACAAAAATGAGCCACGAATGGCCATAATCCTTCACGGCCCGTGCCGCGTCGAGTGACTCGTGAGGGCGTCATCCTCTATGACCGCTCACGACCTCTCACGACCCGTGAAGACTCCACGAGCCGTATGAGAGTCGTTGAGTCAAACGTGAGGGCAGTGGGCTTCACGACCCGTGGAGCATCCCTCACGGCCGTGAAGCCCCAAAATCAAAAAAATTGATTTTTGGAGCTTCTCTCTTTAACAGTAAGCTGTCGGGATCAATCCTTTGTGTGTTACCCAATAGGCTCGCACTTCATTAGCAGTAACACCAATGTACTTGTGTCAGTGGACAGACACCAACAGACTCCCACTTGCACATGACACAACGTACCCAGAGGTATCACAGACAGGGAGCGGCCTCTAGCAAGGAATCCCTGCCCCCAAGTCAGTACGAGGTATGTCATCCCATAGAAAAGTACCAATTCACAACCCAAAGGTTTGAAATGGCCCTATAGATAAGTGATCAATCATCCCTTTGTTGGCGATATCCTTGCAAAGGCGAGACATGGTACTAAGTCATTCTCAGTCCTTCACGATTATGTTTCTCGATCGAGATTGGTGGTGACCAAAATAAACAAGTTGTAATCGATTACCCAAATCATTGCACACTCGAGCACGGCCATGCATTTTGTTGTCAGCACCCAATTATCGAGGGCCAGGGATATCTCTCTAAATAGAGGAACAAATTCCTTTGACTACATTGCCCACCACAGTGATCATACTCTGCCCAGCTACTCCCTTTATAACAGCCAGTTACGGACTGCGTTTGAAAGCAACTAGAGTATAACAAACCAAAGTGATGCAAACACATGCATCTCCAGTATGAGGATGAACTGATATTATCATCCTGAATCACTCATGACAAGTACCACAAATTGAATTCAGGTGTGGGTCGTCCAGTCACTTGAAACAATTTCAAGTACAGGCGAATTTTTGGGGTTCTATGAACACAGCAGAAGCAAGGGAACAACAGAGTACAAGCAAAACAAAGCATAAAACCCCAAAATGGACCAATCTCTATAATAGTATTTGCAACATGGAAAAACAAAGATAAAGAAGGATTAAACCTTTCTCCTTAGCTCCAGTAATCTGTAGAAGAGGATGGTGTTGACTAGGAAGCAAAATAGATTCCCTCTATTTCAAGTCCACACCGGGTTTGTGAGATCTCCATGTACTAGCAGACCATTAATGGTCTTCAAAGCCTTGAAACCATTCCTGGAACAGCAACCTTCGATCTCAGCCTTGCATCTTCCTCTGAACTCAACTCACTTACACTCTCAATGAGCTCTAAGTGTTTGTGGGTTTTTACAAAGTGTCAAGAGAAGAAATGAGAGGCAAAGAGAGATATTAAATGGACAAAGACGTACCATTTTCTCTCCCTAGACCGGCCATCAGTTCTGCAAAGGAAAATACATGCATTGGTCCAAAAGGGAGGTGGGAGACAAAAGCTGCATGCTGTCCGACGGATTCCGCGCCGCGTAACCTACCTGCATGCCAACTTCTCCACTTTGACACTTTTTGTCCCTCAACATAGGTTGCTGTCGAGATCAACCCCCGGTGTGTGACCCAATAGGCTCACACTATATTGTCAGTGATCCTAATGGCGTACGTACATCAGTGGGCATACTCCAACAAACTCCCACTTGCACATGACACACCGTACCCATAAACCACACACAAAGAGCGTCCTCTAGCAAGGAATCTCTGCCCCCAACAAGCATGGGTTTTGTCATCAAGAACAAAAACCAAATCCAGAATTAGATACGGAATGGTCCTTTAGATAAGTGATCATTCATCCCTTCGTTCGCGATATCCGTGTGAACATGACACATAGTTAAATGTCAATCTCCAGATCGTTCACGATTATGTTTCTCGATCTCGATTGATGGTGATCCAAAATCTATTTAAAATCAATCAAATATCATCGCAACTTGAGCATGGCCATGCATTTTACGTCAGCGCTCAATCATCGAGGGGCCATGGATATCTCTCTAAAACTAGAGGAACGAATCCCTTTGATTACATTGCTCCACCATATACACCATACTTTACCTAAAAGCTCCCTTTATAATAGCCAGTTACGAACTGCGATTGAAAGCAATCAAAGCAAAGCAGATCCATGCTTTGGAACACATGTATCTCCAGTCTAAGGACTAAATGATATTATCATCCTGACTTACTCGTGACAGAAACCATGAAGTAAGTTCAGGTGCGGGTCGTCCAGTCACTTGACCATTGCAAGCACAGGCGAAGTGTTGCATCTCTTTTATCTAATCCATTATTAGATAGCGACCAACCACTTCCCTCAGCCTTATCTCAAACTTCCTCCCCGTGAAGAATGACTGACTGTGGACATTTAGAATGAAAAGAGCATTCTGGGAAGTGTTAAACATGCTAAGATGGCACACAGTAAGGATTCATAAAATATCCGCCCTTAGCGCATTATTAAATCACATTTAATAATCAATATAGTATGAAGTACAATACTGCTTAATGTTCCCCAAGATAATATATATACCAAGCATACAACTAAAACAAACTCAAGCTTTGTTCACCATGGCCTAGTATGGTAAACATCACTAGCCCGTGACAACAGCTTAGTTAACGGATTTGCCATAAAGCCATCCGTGTAAACTCTGCTAGCGATCATGTCTCTACCTCAATCAATCACTCATAAAGTATACGTTGGTGAGACTATGACGCTTCCTTCAATTTATTGTACCTTCATTGTTTCAGAAGAACACAATAAGGTAAATGATTACTCATATTTTGGCTCTTATATTAAAAGCCATCATACCCTCATTGTCTCAGAAGTACCCAATAGAGTCAGTGATGCTTCAAGAACTATTTTGATCAACAACATCATATTTTGAGGAATGGCGATGCACTTCCATAGTCTAGATCAGTCAAGGGGCCCGGAAACATCTCTCCTTTAAGAGGAGTTACAGAATACCTCGCGCATACTTGAATACTTGCATTTGGCAATACGCTTTCCGCTGACACCAGATACGCCCGTTATAACTAACCAGTTACGGCGTAGCGTTAGGTGCTTTCCAAATGCCAGAAGTCCAGGCATCCCAAACCAAATATCTTAGGCTTGAGGACAACCTATGTGATGAATACCTTTGACTCGAAGACCACGCGGTATTCTTCACCACGTCATTATCCAATATTCACACTCCTGGTGAATATCCGTATATCCTTGGCCTACACTCCTGGTAGCTATCTTCAATCACTATGAATCTCCACCAAGGACTACAATGACGTTATTATCTCCCTAATCGAGGTTCCCACTCATTAGCTTGTACGCAAATATCAAAACTTGATAAACACATTTGCGTAGGTCAATTGCTCCCACTGACTATTATGAAAACATAGCATTACTTAAAATACCTTATTGACTTGGTCAAACTTGACGCAAAAGTCAAAATACTGAATTTAAGTATAAATCTAAAACTTAGATTTCGAATAAGAATCTTAAAGTTGACGAAACCTTAGACTTGGATTTTACACATATCAAATTGGTTTGAACCAACTCATAACTGTGGATAAACACAAGCAATTATTAATTATAAAGTGGAACTAAAATAATAATCATAATCCTTAAAAACCCCAAAGGATTAAAGATCTTAGTTCATCACAAGTGTGTATATGACATATATTAATATCGATATAAGCATGTGTGTATATGACCATGTTTTCAAAAAAACTTCATCATCATGTTAACTAAGATTAGTTTAAACTAAAACAAGATAAACAACCAATCAAACATGCATATACAAGAAATCGATATGTATATATATATACATATACATGTTCCATCGATTTCACCATAACCATCAACAACATTTATCAGAAGAATGTTATACCTTGGATTGCTCAATGAAAGTCCACCCTTAATGAGTTACAACAAGTATCCGCTAGAAGGATTGGATCACATTTAGTTTCTTGATCTTCATGGTGGTTGGACCACCAAAATCGACAACCCCCACCCCTTGGGGTTGTCTTCGGCCGTAGGTAGGGACAAAGGAGAAGAGAGAGTTGTTTTTTTTATGTATTATGCTTAAAACCTAAGCAAGTGTATAAATCCATTATTTATAGATAACAATCTAGTTATCTTAATTAGGCAACCTTGATTAATACATTATTATTAATACAACATATATATAATATATATTCTTGACCGAATATATATATATATATATATATATATAATATACTTGGTATAAAGATCTATAGAGGTTGATCTAGGCAGCTGATCAGACTTAGTTAAAGTACATATATTGATAAAGTGTTAAAACGCTTTAAGATGGAAGATTCCAAGAAAGGATTCATTTGAATGAGATATGGTATACCTTTAAGCAAGACTCAATGTCCTACTTCTCCAGAAGAGCGGAAGAGGATGAAATCAGTTACTTATGCTTCGGTAGTATGCTCGATTATGTATGCCATGCTTTGTACTCAGCCCGATGTTGCTTACTCCATAAGCCTTACAAGTGTATATCAACAAAATCCAGGTGAAAACTATTGGGTGGCTGTCAAGAACATTCTAAAGTATTTGAGAAGGACAAAAGAACTATTCTTGGTCTTTGGAGGAGCTGTATCTTGGAAAAGCCAGAAACAAGATACGATAGCAGATTCAACTACAGAGGCTGAGTACATTACGGCAAATGATGCGAGAAAGGAAGCAGTTTGGCTGAGGAATTTTATCTCGGATCTAAGAGTTGTCGCCAGTATCTCTAGATCAGTTGATATATTATGTGATAGCATGGGAGCTTTAGCGTAATGAAAAGAACCAAGAGATCACCAGTGGACCAGGAACGTACTTATAAAGTATCACATCATCCGAGAGATCATCGGAAGGGAGATGTGAGGATATACAAGATACCAACAGATGACAACGTGGCTGATCCGTTGACTAAAGCGCATAATAGAGATAATCATGAGAGACATGCTAGTTCTATTGAAATGCAGTACATGGGACTTAGCAGCTAGTTTTTAGTATTTAATTAAATTGTATGGATTGAATTTTTAAAACTTATGATTATGTATTAAGCATTTCTACGTGATGAAAATAGAAGGTTTAATATAATCATTTTAAATTTCTCCATTTTTACCATATTTATCTATCCATGATATACAAGTCTTGATATATCAAAATTACTCCGTAGTTACTTGATGCGGTGGGAGCCACATCTGTGAGATACTAACGCTATTATAAATACTTGATGGATTATTCGTGTAGAGAATAACAACACAAGTTTTGTGACCAAGTGTTTATAGATATTTGTCAGAGGTACAAATATTGGAGGTGATCTGCATGAGACTAACTTCATGGAGCCTTTGACATGATCTAGCTGATTGGTTGTCCTTAGACCTGAGATGTTTGGTTTTGGGCACGAGGACTTCTGTACTTTGGAACGTCCTAAATTTCCGCTGTAACAGGGTAACTATAACGGGCGTATCTGGGTGTAGTGGAAGACGTGTGCTAAAATGTAGGCAGTCAAGTTGAGATTTTCACCTTCTCCTAAAAGGAAGGAGATATTACAGGGCCCCTTGATGGTTGAGACTAAATGAAATGCGTTGCCGCGCTTGGATAGAATGATGGACATCATTCGGTAACTCCGTAACTGCAGTTAGTCAAGATCAGAAGTCAAGAAATGTAATCTGGATTTTTCAAAATAGATCACGCACTCCATGTCTGAATTCCACATTTCGGAATATCGCGATGCGAAAGGAAAAGCCGGGTAATCAAAGAAGACGATTACAGAATCTCTGGACATAAGAGAGCTTATAGTCGTGGTTAACCTATGTGTCTGGCTGGGGACCTCCTTAGGACCATGATGAACAAGGGAGTGTAACTATCGTGCATAAGTGGGAGTTTGTAGATTATGTCCAGGGATAGTATACACGTGTGTCATCATATCCATGAACACTATGAGTCACTAAAGGGTCACACAGCTGCACACCCAACTTTGAACTAGGAAATAATACATTTTGTGTATGGAGATAGTTAATAGTTAACTAATTATCCAGCAAAATAATAAATGGACGTTTATTATTTAACAGAGAAATTAAATATCAGTTGAATATTTATGTTTTTGGTTAAAGAAATATTAATTAATAGTTAATAAATTAATATTATCCAAACTCAGGGGTTTGTTTTGTGGATTCATCAAAGTCTTTGATCGTGGACTAGACTTTAAGGCTTAAGGGGCTTTAATCCACTTAAATAACTATTTAAGGGGATTAACCCTTAGAAAACTTAACCTAATCCTTAATTGAAACAAAAAGGCAAAGGGACAAACCCTCTCTCCCTCTCTCTCTTATTCGGCGGCTGAAACCCCCAACACCACCACCACCTTTAGCGGTGGTCGGCAGCGATCAGGCGGCGATCAACGGCAGCGGTCCGACGGCATTTTCCGTTGATCGACGGCTCAAAAGCCGACCCCCATTGCGGTGGGACAAGTTCTCGGCGGAGATAAGGCAACGACAAAAGCCGCCGGCTTTTCCCGGTTAACATACACACGCGGGTATTATTATTGTATTGGAGGTCTAGCAACCGGTTCAAGGGTGTAGTAGTTGTGTATCCCCCTATAGCAGTTCATGGTATAATTTTTTATCCTATTTTAATACTGTTATAAACCTACATGTATTTTTTATGTTATAATTATGATTATTTGTTCTGTTTCTCCACCTGATACAGTTATGATTTTCAGATGGGATTTAAGTTTATAGTATTTCACTGTGCTTGTTGTACCCTGTAAATCCCAACAGTAGTATCAGAGCCTTCTTGTAGGCTCGGTGGGGAACAAGTTTAATCATGATTATATACTATTTATATATGTGTGAAACTTATACTGTGGTTAAGATCAAGTTTCTGACTTGTTACCTAATAAAGTTTCCAGCTTTACTGCTTTAATATATATTACATATACGTGTGAAATTTTAAGTTTTCATTTAGGATCAAGTTTTGATATTTTTACCAATTAAAGTTTCCACCGAGGGTATACCTTCACACCCTTAAACTTTATAGTTTCATATATATTTATTTAATATGCATATAAATATATAAATATATATATATATATATATATATATATATATATATATATATATATATATATATATATATATATATGTTTTGTTACCATAGTTGATCCAGTTGAGATTGTTGGGATTTAGATTTGGTTTATTTCTGCGGTGAATGTTGTATCCCACAAATACCAACAGTGGTATCAGAGCCGCTTCTACGTTCGATAGGGGATGGTTCATTTGATATTGTTCATATTATTATTCAACACCAACAACAACAACGATACCCAATTCTGCAAAAGCACGGTATGGGGGAGGTATAAATGTAGACAATCATACCCCCACAGAATGTAGGGAGATTGCTTGCTGCAAAGGACCTCCGGCCATGATAAAGGAAAGCTTAATCATAGTAAAATAAATGAAATAAAAAATAAATAAATAAAATAAAAGATACTAAATAGATAAATAAAAATGGATAAATAAGTAAAATAAAAAACAACTAATGTAGAAAATAAAAAAGAAAAAGAATAGAAAGTAGAAAAATAAATAAATAAAAATAATAAAAATAATAAAAATAAGAAATAAAAAAATAAAAAAATAAATAATAAAATAGGAGTATAAAATAAAAACAACGAGGATGATCCTATTCCCTAAACCCTATGTAGCTAGTTGCAACCTCTATTCCTCCTAACCTTGAATCTTAATCCTCCTTCTCCACGACACCATATCTGAGATCATGTCGACGGAAAGAGAAAGCTCATGTAAATATGCTCTCACTCTGTCTTCCCACCTCAGAAAAGGACGACCTCGTCTTTTAGTGCCTTTAACTACAATTGTTTCCGTTCTCCTAACTGGTGTAGTTGGTTGTCTCCTTTTAACGTGGCCAAACCACCATAGTCTACCATCCCTCAGCTTTTTGACGATAGAAGTAACTCCTAATTCGTTTCTAAAGACACCCATAGGGACTGTATCCATCAAAGTTTTCCCACAGATCCCTGTAAGCATCCTCATCTCGGCCACTTCCAGCTTCTCTGCTTGCGCCTTTTTTAGGGCCCAGCACTCAGATCCATAAAGCATGGCCGGTCTAATAGCTAATGTGTAAAATTTTCCCTTAAGTTTAAGGGGTACTTTCTTGTCGCATAACACTCCTGTAGCCGCTCTCCACTTGTTCCACGCCGCTTGGATACGGTTAGTGATGTCCTCGTCTACCCTCCCTGTTTTATGTAAAATGGAGCCTAGGTACCTAAACGAATCCTGGGGACTCAACACTTGGTCCCCAAGGCAGATGGCTATGCTCCCCTCATTAGTTCTCCTGCTGAAGTGACAATAGAGATATTCGGTCTTACCCCTGCTAATCCTTAGTCCTGAATCCTCTAGGGCTATCCTTCACTGTTCTAAACGTCTGTTCAAATATTCCTTCGAATCAGAGACCAAAACAACGTCATCTGCGAAAACCATAGACCTTCGAATCAGCTGACCCATGGTGCAGGCCCCTTACCACCGGAAAGTACTCACTGTCTCCTACTGGGGTGGAGACACATGACTTCGCACCCACAAACAGACACACCGTAGTCAAAGCTTTGATCTTTTGGTCAAATAAAGTTTCAAGGCTTATTTAATTTGTGATCAAAGTAGGAATGTACCGTGGTGGTGTTTTATGTCAATAGCCTAGTTTGAGGTTATTAGCTAAAGGCCAAGTCTTTGGCCCATTTTTGAGTCTCGGTTTATGTTTTGGGATTAACACAAAATCAGTTGGATTTGATGTTAGAGTTTTACTCGATTCAAGTCTTGAATCATCCCGGTTATATATATATATATATATATATATATATATATATATATATATATATATATATATATATATATATATATATATATATATATATATGTATATATATATATATATATTACTCTGATCAAGTCTTGACCTAGTGGATCACTATGTTGCTTTATTTTTCTTGCTGTGGTGATTGCATATATTTATTTGATGTGGGGGGTCTGCGTGCCACTTACAGCCCCTATTTACATTGGTAAAAAGACTAGTTTTAGCGGGCCTGCATTGCTATGAATCTTTTGTAACAGGGTACTAGATTTTTCTAATATTGTATAGGTTAGTTTAATATATGTAAATGTAATTTATCGAAGATGAGGACCTAGACTATAAGGAAGACAACTATGGATGTTGGAGCCAGTGGAAGTGTCAAAAATCTATGCCATATGTGTTGTCTAATTCACTTAGTGTTTGACCATCAGTAATGGTCAAAGGCGTATTTTCGGCTTATTTATATATTATTGTGTGGTTGTGATATATCTTTAAATTTAGATTATTCACGTAAGTATTAAAACTGCATTTTATGAAGAAAAGTTTTTCACTTAAAAGGAATATGTTTTACAAAGTTTTGTGAAACTAAAAAACTGGCAAAAGGTTTTTGAATCACACACACACCCTTTTTAAATCTTAGATCAGTATTGCTACCCATCTAATAGTACAAATTACTACTATCGATAGCTTTGGTGTGATGTCGTGCCTAAACCGTGCACACTAAGGTTCAAACAGAAGTGGGGAGGGGGTGTATGACTTTGCGATTCCCTGATGTGATAGGCCAAAGTTCACCTAGTCTTAGGTGGTGAGGTTTATTTTGTTGATTCCGTTATGTGACGTGCCCAAAGTGCACTTAGGAGGACTAAATGTCTATGAATTGTTTTTCATTCGATGTCCCAAAGATCTAGGAGTCGTGTTTTGGTTTAAATACAATCAATATTGTTTAATACCCACCATAAATAATACGGGTCGGTATTGTCGTACCCAAACCGTGCACTGGCACGTGTGAAATAAGGATCCTATTCTACAATAAAATTATTTAAGGGTTATAATTTATTTTAGATGAATTAATTACTCAATCGGTTTTCTTTCTTTTTCTGTATATGTCGTTATTGTTATTCTATTTTGTACACCTGAGGAGTCTCTTAGTCTCATCATGGGTAAATGGAATCTTTCAGGTCCAAACCATGTGGTTTCGAAATTGCACTTTAGGGATGTTCTAAGGGCACAGGGGAAGCTGTACACAGTTGATAGGCCACCTCTAGCATGACCCGATTACTCTACCCCGGATGAATAGTATGATACATTTCATAAGTATCTATCTGATGAATATGATGTCATGTCAATTCTGATACTCTCCATAGCATTCGAGTTCTTGGGAAAGCTTAAAATAAAGTCATCTTTTCACGTCGTGCAGGGTCTAAAGGAGCGGTTCAGAGGCAGTGAACGCTATGGACGTTTCCTTCTAATGAGAGAGATTCTTTCATAAAAGATGAAAGAACACCCGTCAGTGACGTCAGTGAATGATCATCTTATTAATATGAGAAGGCTATTTGATTGCTCAACTATCACAAGTCAGTGAACAAGAACTTGTCATGCTAATAGTCGGGACTCTGACAGATCACTATCAGTCAAAGGTAGTGAATGAGATTGGAGGAAGAAAACTAACAGTTCTTGGTATACGAGTTTATGATGTGTATAGGTGACCAAATGCAACCTGGCGTCCTTGGTAAAACACATGTTGAATCAATGAAGGAAGATGGCTGGATTGATGAGCTTGGAAATATTTGTTACCCAGTCTGCGGTAGCAAGTATTTATGCGAGCACCCACTCGACATTGATTTGCTGGACATTGGCTCACCCAATGATACATGTATCTTATTGATAGTTTGGTTAGATACTTCTTTTAAATCATGGGTACTTGATACCGAAGTGATCATCACATATGCAATTTACAGGGATTTAAGAGGAGTACGAAACTAAGGAGGGGCGATATGGACCAACAGGTGGGCGAAGGCTCCACGGTTGGTGTTGAAGCTATAGGAACATATAGTCTCAGGCTACCTTCAGGATTGATTATAGAACTAGAGAATTGTTACTATGTTCCTAGAATAATCAAGAATGTAATATCGTATGATTTTTTAATAGATAGTGATTTTACCTATCAGACATGGGCAAAACAATTTTGTGCTTTAATAATGATTTATTTTCAACAAGAAAATATCATATAAGTAACAGGTGAAAAGATGTTTTGAATCAGACTTACCTTTGGCATTGTGGTACATATTAACAAGAAACACATATAGCAACTCTACCATGATGAAGTTCTAGGGTCTTTTGATCTAGAATAGACGATTGCGAGTATTGTTTATCCGGCAAGATGAAAAAGAAGGATTTCAACAGTTTGAATGAAAGGTCAAACGAACTGCTAGGGGTAGTACATACGGATGTATGTGTTCCTTTCAATCAGGAAGCAAGAGGAGGACCCGTGCTTCATTACCTATACTAACGATTTCAGAATGTATGGATATGTGTATCTTCTAAGACACAGGTCTGAAAATTTTGATTTCATCAAACTGTTTCAGAGTAAAGTATAGAACCAGCTGTACATGAAGATCAAGCTGCTTCGATCTGATCGAGTGGTGAATATCTTAGTCACTAGTTTGATGATCATAAGAAAGAATGTTGAAATTTTTCACAACTTACACCTCCGTATACGTCACAGTGGAATGGAGTGTCAGAAAGGAGGAATCGAACCGCGCTTCACATGGTTTGGTCAATGATGAATCAAACTACGTTACCAATGTCATTATGGGGTCAAGCACTTGAGACAGATGCTTTCATGCTGAACCGAGTTCCATGAAAGTATGTGGAGAATGGAAAGATAGCGTTCGAGCTTTGGACGGTTAAGAAGCCCAAATTGCCTTTCGTAAAGATTTGGGTTGTGCGGCGTTCGTTAAACAACCGTTCTCGGATAAACTCAAACCCAAAACATATAAATGTATCTTTGTGGGATATCTTAAGGAAACTTTAGGATACTATTTATATAACTCCGATGAGAACAAAGTTTTTGTTGCTCGGACCGGGAGCTTTCTAGAATTTAAGTTTCTAAGTTTAGAAACAACCAGAAGAGAAATAGATATTCAGGAAATTACAGAAGAGCAAGATACACCACTACCATTTATGGAACCAGTAACTCAACAAAGGATTGTTAAGACCCAACCCAAGTCAGTGGTTGAGGAGGAAGTGGAAACACAAGACCTTCGCAACTCCAGTAGAATTCAGACTGAGCCGGATAGATATCTCGGATTTCTTATCGCTCAAGAAGAAGGGGATCTTCAGGAACCTACATCCTACATGGACACTGTGTCAGGCAATGAGTCTGATAAATTGCTAGATTCCATAAAGTAGAGATGCAATCCATGCATGACAACCAAGTTTTGTAGTAACTAGACTTGCCACAACACAGTTAGTTGTTGGCTGCAAGTAGGTCGTCAAGAAGAAGATGGACATGCAAGGAAATGTGCATACCCTCAAAGAAAGACTAGTTACGAAAGGATTCACTCAAACTCATGGAATTGATTATGATGAAACTTTCTCACGAGTGTCTATGCTTAAGTCTATTAGAATTCTAATGGCAATATCTGTATACTTCAATTATGAGATATGACAAATGGATGTCAAACCCGCTTTCATTATCAGGAAACTAATAGAGTACTTGTATATGATACAACCGGACAATTTTGAGAATTCCAAGAATCCAAATAAGGTATGCAAGTTGCTAAAATCCATTTATGGATTAAAGAAAGCATGTAGAAGGTGGAACTTGCACTTTGATGAACGCGTCAAAAAGTTTGGTTTTACCAAAAGCGAGTTCGAATCCTGTGTTTACACAAAGTTTAGTGGGAGCATAGAAATCTTCGTGGTCCTACATGCGGATGACATACTGCTCATAACAAACGACATACTAGCAATGCAACAAGTAAAATCCTTCGTAGGTAAGTGTTTCGAGATGAAGGATCTGTGATAAGCCGCATATATACTTGGTATAAAGATCTATAGGGATAGGTATAGGTTGCTATTCGGACTTAGTCAAAGGTCATACATCGATAAAATCATTAAACGGTTTAATATGGATGGATACAAGAAAGGTTTCATCCCGATGCAAACGGGTGTACCTTTGAGCAACTTAGTGTTCTGCTTCTCCAGCATAGCAGAGAAATATTAAATTGATTCCTTATGCCTCAGCTGTAGGATGGATTGATGGATCATGTACGCCATATTATCTACTAGTCCTGATGTTGCTTACTCGATAAGCGTCATGAGTAGATATCAACAGAATCAATGTGAAGCATCTTGGACGGCTGTCAAGAACATTCTCGAGTATATGAGAAGGACAAAGGATTTGTTCTTGGTCTTTGGAGTAAGTAGGGATGAGATCGGTGTAACTGGTTACACTGATGCTAGTTTCCAGACCGACAGAGATGACTCAAGTCACAGTCAAGTTTTGTCTTTACCCTAAGCAGATGATTCATATCTTCGAAATCCAGAAGCAAGATATGATAGTATATTCTACTACATAGGCTGAGTACATTGTGACAAATGATGCAGCAAAAGAAGTGGTCTGGATGAAGAATTTTATCTCGGATCTTAGAGTTGTTGCCAGTATCTCTAGACCGATCGATATCTTCTGTGATAATATAGGAGCTTTAGCAGAAGCAAAAGAACCAAGAGATCATTCCGAGAGATAGTCGGAAGGGGAGATCTTTCTACAAAGACACAAATTGCAACTAAAAGAACAAGAAAGGGTAGATTATACCTCACTACCTTTCTGAAAATCGGCTGAAGCAAAATCAAAATCGGGACAACCAAGAGATCCAAGTGTATCTCCTCTATTGCATGATCCACACCAAGGTAGCCTCAATCCCTTTATGCTAGTAAACCATCAAGCGGACATCCATCATGATTCCACCTTTTGGAACAGCCTTAATGATCTCCTCTATGCACCCAACATACTCACATTACACTCAAGATCTCTAATCTAGTGTACATGTATGTGTTTTCTTACAAAGGTATCAAGAGAGAACTTAGAGAGAGAGAGAGAGAGTAAAAAGTGTTGCATGTTCCTCATGAGGGCGTCATCCTCATGACCTCTCACAACCCGTGAAGACTCCACGAGCCGTATGAGAGTCGTTGAGTCAAACGTGAGGGCAGTGGGCTTCACGACCCGTGGAGCATGCCTCACGGCCGTGAAGCCCCAAAATCAAACAATTTGATTTTTGGACCTTCTCTCTTTATCAGTAAGCTGTCTGGATCAATCCTTGTTGTGTGACCCAATAGGCTCGCACTTCATCAGCAGTAACACCAATGTACTTGTGTCAGTGGACAGACACCAACAGACTCCCACTTGCACATGACACAACGTACCCAGAGGTATCACAGACAGGGAGCGGCCTCTAGCATGGCATCCCTACCCCCAAGTCAGTACGAGGTATGTCATCCCATACACCAGTACCAATTCACAACCCAAAGGTTTGAAATGGCACTATAGATAAGTGATCAATCATCCCTTTGTTCGCGATATCCTTGAGAAGGCGAGACATGGTACTAAGTCATTCTCATTCCTTCACGATTATGTTTCTCAATCAAGATTGGTAGTGACCAAAATAAACAAGTTGCAATCGATTACCCAAATCATTGTACACTCGAGCACGGCCATGCATTTTGTTGTCAGCGCCCAATCATCGAGGGGCCCAGGGATATCTCTCTAAACAGAGGAACAAATTCCTTTGACTACATTGCCCACCACAGTGATCATACTCTGCCCAGCTACTCCCTTTATAACAGCCAGTTACGGACTGCGTTTGAAAGCAATTAGAGCAAAGCAAACCAAAGTGATGCAAACACATGCATCTCCAGTATGAGGATGAACTTATATTATCATCCTGAATCACTCGTGACAAGTACCACAAAGTGAATTCAGGTGTGGGTCGTCCAGTCACTTGAAACAATTTCAAGTACAGGCGAAGTTGTTGGAGTTCTATGAACACAGCAGAAGCAAGGGAACAACACAGTACAAGCAAAACAAAGCATAAAACCCGAAAATGGACCAATCTCTATAACTAGTATTTGCAACATGGAAAAACAAAGATAAAGAAGAATTAAACCTTTCTCCTTAGCTCCAGTAATCTGTAGAAGACGATGGTGTTGACTAGGAAGCAAAATAGATTCCCTCTATTGCAAGTCCATACCGGGTTTGTGAGATCTCCATGTACTAGCACAACATTAATTGTCTTCAAAGCCTTGAAACCATTCCTGGAACAGCAACCTTCGATCTCAGCCTTGCATCTTCCTCTGGACTCAACTCACTTACACTCTCAAATGAAACTCTCAAAGATCTCTAAGTGTTTGTGGGTTTTTACAAAGTGTCAAGAGAAGAAATGAGAGGCAAAGAGAGATATTAAATGGACAAATACGTGCCCTTTTCTCTCCCTAGACCGGCCATCAGTTCTGCAAAGGAAAAGACATGCATTGATCCAAAAGGGAGGTGGGAGACAAAAGATGCATGCTGTCAGACGGATTCCGCGCCGCGTAACCTAAAGGTTCCGTCCCGCAGAAACACCGCGTCGCGTAGCCTAAACCGCGCCGCGTAATCTTCCTGCATGCCAACTTCTCCAGTTTGACACTTTTAGTCCCTCAACATAGGTTGCTGTCGAGATCAACCCCCGGTGTGTGACCCAATAGGCTCACACTATATTGTCAGTGATCCTAATGGCGTACGTGCGTCAGTGGGCATACTCCAACAAACTCCCACTTGCACATGACACACCGTACCCATAAACCACAGACAAAGAGCGTCCTCTAGCAAGGAATCTCTGCCCCCAACAAGCATGGGTTTTGTCATCAAGAACAAAAACCAAATCCAGAATTAGATACGGAATGGTCCTTTAGATAAGTGATCATTCATCCCTTCGTTCGCGATATCCGTGTGAACATGAGACATAGTTAAATGTCAATCTCCAGATCGTTCACGATTATGTTTCTCGATCTCGATTGATGGTGATCCAAAATCTATTTAAAATCGATCAAATATCATCGTAACTTGAGCATGGCCATGCATTTTACATCAGCGCTCAATCATCGAGGGGCCCATGGATATCTCTCTAAAACTAGAGGAACGAATCCCTTTGAATACATTGCTCCGCCACATACACCATACTTTACCTAAAAGCTCCCTTTATAACAGCCAGTTATGAACTGCCTTTGAAAGCAATCAAAGCAAAGCAGATCCATGCTTTGGAACACATGTATCTCCAGTCTGAGGACTAAATGATATTATCATCCTGACTTACTCATGACAGAAACCATGAAGTAAGTTCAGGTGCGGGTCGTCCAGTCACTTGACCATTGCAAACACAGGCGAAGTGTTGCATCTCTTTTATCTAATCCATTATTAGATAGCGACCAACCACTTCCCTCAGCCTTATCTCAAATTTCCTCCCCGTGAAGAATGACTGACTGTGGACATTTAGAATGAAAAGAGCATTATGGGAAGTGTTAAACATGCTAAGATGGAACACAGTAAGGATTCATAAAATATCCGCCCTTAGCGCATTATTAAATCACATTTAATAATCAATATAGTATGAAGTACAATACTGCTTAATATTCCCCAAGATAATATATATACCAAACATACAACTAAAACAAACTCAAGCTTTGTTCACCATGGCCTAGTATGGTAAACATCACTATCCCGTGACAACAACTTAGTTAACGGATTTGCCATAAAGCCATCCGTGTAACCTCTGCTAGCGATCATGTCTCTACCTCAATCAATCACTCATAAAGTATATGTTGGTGAGACCATGACGCTTCCTTCAATTTATTGTACCTTCATTGTTTCAGAAGAACACAATAAGGTAAATGATTACTCAGATTTTGGCTATTATATTAAAAGCCCTCATACCCTCATTGTCTCACAAGAACCCAATAGAGTTAGTGATGCTTCAAGAACTATTGTGATCAACAACACCATATTTTGTAGGATCATGAACTCCGATTGAGATCGGCAGTTTATCCCATTCTATTCAGAAGCTAACACTAGAGTAACAACTTACTCTTGCTTCTTTTACAATATAGTACCAAGAACATATCTAAATATTTCTTGATCCCCTAAACCAGTTTTGTATATTCTATAGTCGTCATGGATGCATAATTCCTTACTTTATCTTTTGAACAATATAAGGTAAGGACATTATCTCCGTTTCATCGCAAATATAGAATTACAACAATGCTCCCACTAGCCCTGACATTCATATGTGTTTCATCCTTGTTCATTGAAAACTCAAACAATTGATTTTCATATCAAAGCAAAGATTGTAACCTTGAGATGCTTATTTAAGTCCATCATGGGACACCTTTTGCTTGTAGACTTTACAAGGATACTCTTAATGTAACAGACCATCGGATAGTGTTACGAGCACTTCCTCAGAGAATTCCTATTAAGGAATGTGATCTTTGCATTAAGTTGTCTTAACCATGAAAGGCACTAAAATCACAAGTATCCGAGTTTACTTCAACATAACCACCAGTAGAGAATTTTTAGATGATACCCTCCTCATGGTAAATCATCGTAAAACTATCTCCTACTAGTCGGTATTTAAAGTTGACTACGAACTCAATATTCGAGATAACCACTGAGAGAAAGTCATCATATGATACCTTCCATGTGGTCAATCATAGATCTTTCCTATCAGTCGGTATTCGAAATTGTACATTTATCCATGTTGGTCTCTTTCGACAAAGAACCATTTTTACCCTTCGAATTTCAACCCAAGGGTTGGAATTACCAAGTCCAATACTTGGATATCCCTCATGGATTGCATCTCATCACCTCTTTCCTTCTAGCAGACTCTAAGCCCACTCTTGTTTTGGTAGTTTGATGTAAACATCATTAAGTCGTCTCCTTCAGATATAAAACTATATCTTTTCGGCCTTATGACAACTATTACCAAGTTTAAAGAGGTAATGATTTAATGCCAGGTGCTCCAGCATAGGCATGCTGAGCTTTAATCACAATTGATTGCTAGTGCCAACATCAGGTTTTTACATTCAAGGTAAAATTTACTCCCACTGGCACCCGCAGATATTTGAAACCTTTTCTTTTGAACAACAATACTCCTTGTTCAAATATCTCATGGCCACAGCACAATACCTAATGGAGTAGCACCTCTAGATTCCGGTTTCCTCCAACACACCTTAAACACAGGTTGAGGAATTAGGACTTTGTGATGGAATAGCAAAGACATACTTTCTAGTATCATCATCTAAGGTGCATACTTAACCATCTTTGTTGGTTTGGCTTATGGAACATTTCCCGCCACTCTCAAAGTACTCCCCAAACAATAGGGTACTTTGGTTAAACCCATCATAATCGGACCATAACTGGAATGTCCGGTTCCTCCACTTGGCGACCATATATAACAATATGTCCTAGGAGGTTTGAATTATGAGACAAAACCATAATTCTTATGATGGTCACAAAACTCAGAACTTCATCCTCAACATCTCTATTAGATTTGGGTATTACAGTCTTATGCCCTCTTAGTCATGTACTTTGTCGCGGATGTGTCTTGAACACCTCTCAAAGCTTCAGACGAGTGTCTAACAAATTAAACATATTCATCCTTTTACCTTCACTGGTCAGGTAACAAAGTATCCAATGTTACTCCTTAGGTTTTGCTTGAACGGTCTACACACAAAAGTGTGAACGAAATCCAACAAGCCTTCATTCCTCTCGCATACATAAGTGAAGGATATTTGAGTCATTCTACCCTAATAAATATGATTTACAGTCATCAATTGATCCTAGATCAAAAGATCCAAGTTCCTAACCACATGGAGCTTGGTGATGCAAGTCTTATTTATATGGTTAAATTGACTTTAGCAATAAGAGTAACATGTACAAATCATTCACGATCAATCTATTACTTCATAAGCAAACGCTTATAATAAATGCCATAACATGGATAAACTTTCAAATAAGCCACCAAATACATAATTCATAAGAAGTTAATCCATCGTTATCAAAAGGCATAGAAGATACATTGATTCTAGCCACGCAGGGCGTAAAACATAGATCTAATAAAGTAATAGACTAGCTGGAAGGAGTGGCAAGATTCCGACTTCCAATCCTTTTCAAATAGGGACAACCATCTTGTTTCCAGTTATGAAGTCCAGCTCTCTACATCTTCTACTTCTCTTTAACACCTGCACTTTGCAACAAACAAAATTGTGACAAACGTGAGTGTTGTGGCTAGTATCCAAAATTTGCCCATAGAAGTAGATTATGGTAGAGTTTGATGATGAATGTACCTTAAGCTTTGGAGCCAATATTTCTCATCTTGTGCATCCTTAGCTCATTAAGGCACTTAGGGCAGGCGTGGCGGCGCCAATTTCCATGTTTTCAACAAAAGTAGCAAACTTCCCCATTAGGAGTCTCATCTTGAGGCGCAATCTCATTGCCCTTCGACTCCATGAACATGGTAAGCTTAGTAGAACCAAGCTTCCCATTTGAGGTAGCTCGCTTTCCAGTAGCCTTAGTAAGAGTGGACGAGGTGAGCTTACTTTTGGCCATGTTAGACTCAAGAGTCTTCAACATGCCATGAAGCTCCATTAAGGATTTATCCATACCATGCATGTGATAATTCATAATGAATTGCTCATATGATGGTGGGAGTGATCGGAGAACAATATCCACCACCATTTCCCTTTCAATGGTAAATCCTAGCCTCTCCTAGCGTTCCACAAGTGCTTTCATCTTAAGCACGTGAATGCTTACGCTCTCACCATCCTGCATCCGGCAACCAAGTAGTTCATTTAAACACCCATACTGTTCTTGCCTTGCTTGTTGTTGGAACATGTCCTTCAACTCAAGCATCCTATCGTATGCACTTAGATCCTCTAATTGCCTTTGCAAGTTGGGGATCATCATGCTTAACATGAGATAAGAAACCTCGTTGGTGTCCTTAACTCATTTATTATACGCATCAAGAATAGTCCTACTTGCGTTTGTAGCAGGGGCTTCCGGACGGGGTTCCTCAATAGTGTGTAACTTGTCTTCGTGTCGTAGGACAATGCGCAATTGCCTAGACCAATCCATAAAGTTACTCCCATCGAGTTTCTCCTTCTCAAGAAACATGCGTAACGTGAAGTTGGTGTTGTTGATACTAGTCGACGTCATCTAAAAAAGCAGAGTAGTTTTAGTTAGTTTGATTGAAATCCTCGTTAAAATAATTACCCCATGTGTTTAAGAAAAACAACTATTTTAACAAGGGCTAAGAACCTTATTTCACCTTGCACCGTCACGGGTTTTCCGCGGATCACGTGGCAAAGCTATTTAGGCTGGCAACCATTAACCGATTGCAATCATTATTGCAACTCTTAGTTCCTTGCGGGATCCTACTTGACAACCATTGTGCCAAGTTTGGCATGTTTGATCCTTCCACACTGATTCTCAATTAATATTTTGTATAACTCGGCTAGAGCTCGACAATCATCCAAAATATTACATTGAAACCGTAAATCAACCATCGAGATACACGGTGGTACTCTCGCCCAAAATCGACCCGGCTAGAGCTCGAAAATCGACCTTGCGAGTTGCCATACGCACATTCCACACAGCTCATGCAAAGGCTAACTCGGCTAAAGCTCGACCATCAACCCTTACATGGCTAGATTCGGGTGGTGTCATATTATGGCTGGTGTGCGATTTACATTTAGAAAATGGGATTTTGTTTTCCGGTTAAAAAACCATTATGAGTATGATTAACAAAAATGACAATAACCAAACGTTCTCACTAATCGGATACTAAACCATCGTTAAATCCGTTTCTCAATCAGGTGTGCACGCGAGAGTTGTTAAACCATCTTTAAAACTCTTGGGGTTTTATTATTTACAAAAATTGTCTAGCATGCAATAGTCCTACAACTCATGCATAAACAATATAATAAAACCATCACACTCATACAACAAATTGGTAACCATGTCCCTAAAACCTATGCGTTTTCCCGTGAGCCACTACGTGAAAACTAAGTCATCTAAGGACCAAAAGCCTTGACTTCGGATGTGCTCCCACTAAACCCGCTACCTCCATTGGGCCTATCGGATTCGTGTTAGCCAAGACGTCACTCCATTAACTCCCCATTGGTTGCTCCATATTACAATTACAAAGAAAAAGAAATAAATGGCATGCAAGCCACAATTCCTAACTTCTAGTACAAATACATAATATGGAATATTTAAATGGCATGCAAGCCACTACATACCAAATAAATAATTTAATTATTACAAACCATGTGACATAAAGTCACCAAATGAATGAATAATTACAAAAACCAAATTTTAATTTCTGGACAAAAAAAATCCAGAAACCAAAATTTAGTGCCAAAAACCCAAAAAATAATTTTTCTTTTAACAAAAAGCAAAACAGATTCTGCCCAGGTAAATTCCGCACCGCGGACACAGCAAAAGTTCCGCGCCGCGTAACCATCCTGGCAGATATCCAAATTTCATCCCGTCACTTTCCGTGCCGCGTGACCAAAAGAGTACCGCGCCGCGGAAATCCACTGGACAGAAACCCAAAACTTATTTTCGGGTTTTTTCAGGCCACCATGTGCAAATACAGTATAGAGGTGGCTTTGATACCACTGTTGGGGTTCTATGAACACAGCGGAAGCAAGGGAACAACAGAGTACAAGGAAAACAAAACATAAAACCCCAAAATGAACCAATCTCTATAACTAGTATTTGCAACATGGAAAAACAAAGAGAAAGAAGGATTAAACCTTTCTCCTTAGCTCTAGTAATCTATAGAAGAGGATGGTGTTAAATAGGAAGCAAAATAGATTCCCTCTATCGCAAGTCCACACCGGGTTTGTGAGATCTCCATGTACTAGCACACCATTAATGGTCTTCAAATCCTTGAAACCATTCTTGGAACAGCAACCTTCGATCTCAGCCTTGCATCTTCCTCTGGACTCAACTCACTTACACTCTCAAATGAAACTCTAAAAGAGCTCTAAGTATTTGTGGGTTTTTACAAAGTGTCAAGAGAAGAAATGAGAGGCAAAGAGAGATATTAAATGGACAAATACGTGCCCTTTTCTCTCACTAGACCGGCCATCAGTTCTGCAAAGGAAAAGACATGCATTGATCCAAAAGGGAGGTGGGAGACAAAAGATGCATGATGTCAGACGGATTCCGCGCCGCGTAACCTAAAGGTTCCGTCCCGCAGAAACACCGCGTCGCGTAGCCTAAACCGCGCCGCGTAATCTTCCTGCATGCCAACTTCTCCAGTTTGACACTTTTAGTCCCTCAACATAGGTTGCTGTCGAGATCAACCCCCGGTGTGTGACCCAATAGGCCCACACTATATTGGCAGTGATCCTAATGGCGTACGTGCATCAGTGGGCATACTCCAACAGAAGTATTGCGTCCCTGTGTCCCAATCACCATTGGACACTTGACCAATCACTTCCCTCAGCCTTCATTCAGACTTCCTTCCCTTAAATAATGACTGGCTGTGGACATTTAGAATGTATACACATTCAGGGAAGAGGTAAAACATGCAAAGTTGGAACACAATAAGGCTTACTGAGAGTACCCGCTACACGCGCATTACCAAACTCCTTTGATAATCGATACAAGCAGAAGCACAATATTTCTTAATGTTCCCAAGAATAAAACATATCAAAACATGACTAAAACATACTTAAGCCAAGTTCATGCAGACCTTAGTATGACATTCATCACTAAACTGCCACTATAGCTCAGTAAACGGACCATCCACGATGTTATCCGTGTGTACTCTGACATTGACCATATCCCTACTGCAACCAGGCACTCACAAAGTGTGCATTGATGGGATTTCGATCATTTATCCAAGCCGTTATACCTTCATTGTTTCAAAATAACCCAATAAGGTAAACAACGCTCGGATCTCAAATTAATGTGCATAAGCCATCGTACTCTCATTGTCTTAAAAGATCTCAATAGAGTCAGCGATGCTTAGTTCTCAATGATCACATCCCTGCTACAACCAACCACTTCTAAAGTGTGCGTTGATGGGATTTTGATCATTTGTCCAAGCAGTTATACCTTAATTGTTTCAAAAGAACCCAATAAGGCAAACAATGCTTGGTTCGCATAATTTAACGTGTATAAGCCATCGTACCCTCATTGTCTCAAAAGAACCCAATAGAGTCAACGATGCTTTAAGTAACACGTAAATTAACAACACCATATCTAAAAGGAATCACAAACCCCAATCAAGATCGGCGGTTATCCTTTAAATAGAAGTTGTCATTAGAGTAACAACTCACTTTAAGCTTCATTCAATCAAGAACATATATCCATATTTCTTGTATTCCACAAACTTCTTTGAATATCCCATATTTGTAATGGATACATAATTCTCAATTTACACTTTTATCCAAGCTAAATCAAGACGTTATCTCTAAAACATAGTATGTTCTAGACATACCAAATAGAATTATAACAGCGCTCCCACTAGCTCTGGCATCTATCCAAGTTTCATCATTGCTTATTGAAAACTCAAACACTTGATTTTCTTAGCAAAGATTCCAAAACTTAGATTTATTCTAAGCCCAAAAGGACTCCATGTTTGTAGACTTCATAAGGATACTCAGGATATAAAAGACCCTCGGATAGTGTTGTGAGCACTTCCTCATAAAATTCCTATAACGGAATGCAGTCTTTGCATCATACTGCCATAAAACGGCATAAGCATCCGCTTAGACTTCAACATAACTACTGGGAGAATGTCTTCATATGATTCCTACCCAATGGTTAATCATCATGAAACCATTTCCTCTCAGTCAGTATTTGAAGTTATCTACAAACTTATCCATGCAGATCTCATTCCCAAAAGATCTATTTACACCGTCAGGTCAAAACCTAGGTGTTGGATTAACCAAGTTCAAAACTCGAAAATCCAGCATGGAATGTATCTTATGTTATTACACTCCTCTTCTTAGCAAACTCAAGGGCCTACTACAGCTTCCGGTAGTTGATGCATATATCACGTATCATCAATAAGTCATCGTCCTCAGATATAATAAATTATACTCTTCTGGTCTTATGACGACTCTTACCAGACATATGAAGAAGTAATAACTTTATGCCAAATACTCCAACATAGCCATGTTGAGTTTCAGTCATTTCTGATCGAGTGCTAGTGTCAACATCAGGTCTTTTATTTAAATCTCACGTTCTTCCACTGGAATGCTTCACTTATTCCTTTCCCTTTTTGAGCAACCAAACCCGGTTCTCAGAAGGTTATGAAATGAATATCTGAAACTCAGAAGAACTATTAAATACATTAGCATCCTCTAAGTTAATCCATATCCCACTAAATGTAGACTGGATAACTCTAATTTATGAGATAGACAAGCAAATAAATCTTTCTAGTCTAATCTATTTAGATGCTAATTCGACCATCTTTGTTGATTTAAAACAGGAACATTGCCCGCCACTACTCAAGTATACCTATCCAACAGGATACTTAAGTTTAAGCCATCAAGACGGAACCATAACCAATTCCTCCACTCAGCGATCCATGTAAAACATGTATCCTAGGAGAAGTGAATTATGAGGCAACCTCACAATTCTTATGATGGTTTAGAAATTTAGAATGTAGATGCTCAACATCTCACAAGATTTTAGTATCTTTATTCTCTTTTGCCCTCTTTATTATCTAAATGTTAAGGGTGAGTCTTGAATACCTCACAGGTTTCAGACATTCATCTAATAAATTAGACTTACCCATTCCTTCTACCATCATCTGTAAAGGTAACAAATCATATTGAGTTACTCCTTATGTTTTAGCCTGAACGGTCTTTACACAAACGTGCAAACGAAATCCAACAAGCCTTTATTCCTCTTACATACATAAGTGAAGGATATGTTAGTTATTTAGCCTTATAAGCAAGATTTGCAATCAACAATTGACCCATGGTCAAAAGATTCCAAGTTCCTAACCACATGGAGCTTGGTGATGCAAGTCTTATTTACATGGTTAAATCAACTATTTCATAAGGATAACAATTCAATAATCATTCATAATCATTCCATTACTTCCTTAAGCAAAAGCTTATAATAAATGCCAAGACATGAATAAACTTCGAAATAAATCTCGAAACCCCACAATAACATAATTCAAAGTAATATTCATCGTCATCAAAGGCATAAAAGATACAATGCTTCTTGCCTAGCAGGGCGTAAGACAAAGATCTAAATGAAGTAATAGTACAGCTGGATGGAATGGCAAGACTCTTCTTCCAATCCTTTTAGTTAGGGACAACCACCATGTTTCCCTCTCTGAGGTCCAGCTCTCCATGCATCCATTACCTACTCCTGATAAACACCTGCACTTTGCAACAAACAAGTTTGTGACAAACGTGAGCGTTTTGACTAGCGTTCAAAACCCAGTCTTTAGAAGTAGAAGATCAATGGAGTTTGATCATGAAGGTAACCTGAAGATGATGAGCTAACGTTCTTCCGCTTTAGGATACTTAGCTCTTCCAGGAACTTAGGGCAGGCGTGACGGCGCCAATTTCCAATTTCTCCGCAAAAGTAGCAAACTACCCCATGTGGAACATCATCTTGAGGCACAATCTCATTGTCCTCTGACTCCACAGTTACGGATGGCCCAGTCATACAAGGCCTTCCTTTTGAGGTCAGTTTCTCCTTCTTGCTAGTATGTTTCCTAGTAGCCAAAGTGGATGTGGACGAGGCACGATCCTTCTCAACCATGTAAGACTGTACAGCCTTCAACATGTCTTGAAGTTCGGTCAAGGATTTTTCCAAATTGTATTTGTGATAGTTCTTGACAAACTTCTCATAAGACGTGGGCAGGGACTGGAGGATCATATCCACCGCAATCTCCCTCCCTATTGGAAGTCCAAGTCTGTCCAATTGGTCCATGTATCCCTTCATCATAAGGAAATGGACATTTACATCCTCACCTTCCTGCATCCTACAACCGACCAAAGCCTTTATACACTCAAACCGTTCTTGTCTAACCTGCTGTGGGAACATGTCCTTTAGCCGGTTGATCATGTCATACGCACTCAATTGCTCAAGCTACTGACGCAACTCAAAGCTCATAGTCGATAACATGAGACAAGAAATATCTTGTGTATCTCTAACACACTTCTCAAAAGCGTATCGAGTGGCCCAGTTCGCGTTGGTAGCAGGTGGCTCCGGAAAGGGTTCCTCAAGGATGTGCAACTTTGACTCGTGACGGAGGACAATCCTTAATACATGATACCAGTTAGCGAAGTTCACTCCTATGAGTCTTTCCCTTTCTAGGAATAATCGAAGTTTAAAGTTTGGTGTCGTTAATTTTTGCCATCTATAAAAGAGTACACATTTTAGTTAGTTTCGATATAATCGTCGTTAAAATAATTACCCAGCTGATTAAGAAAACCAAATTATCTTAACAAGGGCTAAGAACCTTATTTCACCCCAATCCATGACGGGTTTTTCGCGGATCACTTCATGGAGCTATTTAGGCCGGTAAACGCTTTACCAATTGCAATCCGTGATTACAACTCTTAGACACTTGCGGGATCTACCGATACTCATAGCATCTGTTTGGCATGTTTGATCCTTTCCCTCACTGATTCCTCATTAATCCGCTTTGATAGCTCGGCTAGAGCTTGACAACTACCAAGGCGTATTAAGTCTTGGAATTGTAAATCGACCGTCAAGATACACGGTGGTACTCTAGCCCAATGACCGGCTCGGCTAAAGCTCGACAACCGACCCTTGCGAGTTGCCACACGCACCTTCCACACAGTTACGTAAAACCGACCTCGGCTAAAGCTCGACGACCGATCTTGTTTCAATAGATTCGGGAGGTGTCATCTTACGGGAGGTGAGTGATTTACATTTGAGAAAAACGGGTTTTAGTTTTTCAAGTGGTCTTGTGGGGCGCGAGGTTTGTAAACCAATTTAAAACTCTTAGTTTTATTATTTTGAAAAATTTTCAAGCGAGCGAAGAACTAAACAACCACGCAAGAAAATAAACAAAACAACAACCACGCACAAGCAACATCCGGTAACATGCCCCTAAACCCTATGCGCTTTCCCCGTGAGCCAAACGAGGAACCACTTGGCCCAGCTGGAAGTACTCCCACTAAATCCGTCATCTCCAAAGAACCTCCGGATCCACCATAGCCGAGACGTCTCCTCCACGACTCTCGATGGTTGTCTTCGGTCTTCTTTTAACAAATACATATAAATATTTGAAAGAAACGGCGTGCAAGCCGTGAAATGCTAATCTAAGCTAATCTAACAATTACAGAGAATAGCAATCGGCATGCAAGCCAAAATTAAGTACAAAATACAAGACCGAATAAATTTAATTATTACAAACCAATTGTGGTACAAACCACCAAATGAATGAATAATCAAATACAACCAAACAACCAACACATAGGTCTAATGGGCAAAGCGTTACCGGAGCAAACAAAAACCCAAACAACAACACGGTGTGCCACAACAAAACCGTGTAGAAATATCCCAACTAAATTTGTTCCAAAACAACCTAAAACACTCAAGGAACAAGTGAACAAATCTTGTACGTATGCATTAGGAATCCCAAACACTTTGAAAAACCATATTCATACATACACAACACAAGTATATGCACGTGCGCGTTATCATGCCAAAACCGCCCGATACATATAAATATGCGAGTTAGGATATTATGGGGATTTTCAAGTCCAAACAACTATGGACGGATTTTGGAAAAACATAATCGAGAGGAGGCTAAAACCGAAAAAATATTTTTCTTTTTCAAAAAGGACCAAAAACACTGTTCACGACTTCCTTTACGGCCCAGAAGCCTTCACGACCTCTCACGGCCGTTAAGCCCATGAGCTCCACGACTCTGACACAGTGAAAAACCTTCACGACCAATACCCCACGAAACTGGTCGTGAGCCTTCACGACCGTGAAGAAAAAATCTTCACGACCCGTGAAGACATTCTGGACAGAATGTCCATTTTCGGTTTTCAAGCCAAGAAAGTGAAATTTGTTTGTAGATTTGGCTCTGATACCACTATTAGAACACGGTATGAAGCACAAGCACAGCGGAAGCAAAAACAAGAGTTTAAAAACCGAACACGATCGGGTCCATACATGTTCCAAAGTGATGATCTTTCTACAAAAAAACAAATTGCAACTAGAAGAACAAGAAATGGTAGATTATACCTCACTACCTTTCTGAAAATCGGCTGAAGCAAACTCAAAATCCGGACAACCAAGAGATCCAAGTGTATCTCCTCTATTGCATGATCCACACCAAGCTAGCCTCAAACCCTTTATGCTAGTAAACCATCAAGCGGACATCCATCATGATTCCACCTTTTCGAACAGCCTTGACGATCTCCTCTATGCACCCAACACACTCACATTACACTCAAGATCTCTAATCTAGTGTATATGTATGTGTTTTCTTACAAAGGTATCAAGAGAGAACTTAGAGAGAGAGAGAGTAAAATGTGTTGCATGTTCCTCAAACTGATCCAGACCCAAAATACCTCTTTTGGCCGGAGTCAAAGGCTCTATCTCATTGGACCACGAAATGACCCAATGAAATAAGAGAATTTCATGCAGACAGACTTTCACGGCCTCTCACGGCCCGTGAAGACAAAAATGCGCCACGACTGGCCATAATCCTTCACGGCCCGTGCCTCGTCGAGTGACTCGTGAGGGCGTCATCCCCTACGACCCCTCACGACCTCTCACGACCCGTGAAGACTCCACGAGCCGTATGAGAGTCGTTGAGTCAAACGTGAGGGCAATGGGCTTCACTACCCGTGGAGCATCCCTCACGGCCGTGAAGCCCCAAAATCAAACAATTTGATTTTTGGACCTTCTCTCTTTATCAGTAAGCTATCGGGATCAATCCTTGGTGTGTGACCCAATAGGCTCGCGCTTCATCAGTAGTAACACCAATGTACTTGTGTCAGTGGGCAGACACCAACAATATATATATATATATATATATATATATATATATATATATATATATATATATATATATATATATATATATATATATATATATATATTGTTAATATTTTGTATTAATAATAATGTATAAATCAAGTTGCCTAATTAAGTATAACTAGATAGTTATCTACAAATAAGGGATTTATACAACTAATTAGAGTTAACAATTAAGAAACAAAAATTACAAACTCTCTCCCCTCTCCTCTCCTTTTCGACGGCCGAAGGTACCCAAAGGGGTTGACATAGTCGATTTTGGTGTTTCAACCACCAAGAAAGATCAAGAACGAAGTGTGATCAAAACCCTTCTAGGGGTGGACTTTCATTGAGCAATCCAAGGTAGGGGTGTAAAAAAAAACCGAAACCCGAAATAAACACCCGACCTGTTAAAGGTTCGGGTATTTCGGTTATCGGGTGGATATATTCGGTTATTTGGTTAACCCATATTTTATTCGGTTCGGGTATTGGTTGATGAAAATAAGGTCCGGGTATACCGGAAATACCCAATTTAAAAAAAAAGAAATTACTAGATGCATTGACTAGTACATATGGCATATCAAGTTGTACACCCTATTTCCGATGCCATGTTTCCATTTACGTGAAAATTCTGAAAAACAGGCCCAAAAAGAAGTTCAACTTTAAACCCATTTAACCTTTGACATTTTGACTTCTTCCTCCTTCCTCCATACGGCTACGAATCCTATGATACCAGGTCCAGGCCTTACTTTTGACAGCAACGACACAACCTCAAGACCTTCAACAGACCACGCATTAGACTCCTCTTCGATTGTCTTTTTCTTTTTCTTCTTTGCTTTGTTCGCATTCAGCCATACTGCCATAGCTCACATGCCTTTCTCGTCGAGCAGCAAGTCATAGCAACAGTTACGAATTTTTTTCTTCTTCTTTGTGTCTATAAGAGCAGCCATATACTAAAAGGTAAGGTTTTTCAATTCAATTTTGATGATTAAATTCTAGGGTTTTCTATTTGATTGAGTCTTATGGGTTGTTCATGAAATAGGTGAAATTGCATATGAAAAATTATGAACGTGGAAATACTAGGGAAAATAACAAACATGATTCAATGTGAAGAAGATTCTAATGTACTTTTGCAGGCATATTTAAATTACACTAAGCTTCATATATAAACGATGTATATATTCCCTCAGTAATTGCAATGTTTCAAGTTTCTGATGTGTGCAATGAAAATTGCTATGTATATATTCCCTGCTTGTATAATTGTGATGTCCCTGTGTTGCATATGTATGTATTTTTGCTACTTCCATAACAACCATATATATTATGTAGTTGTATTTTTGTTAATTTGTTAATTTGTATATGCCATTTTTGTTAATTTGTTAACAAACGATGTGTGTTGGTCTATAGATGTCTCAAACATATGATAACATTGAGGAAGAGACGATTAACCTCGAAAGCACAAGCAAGAGCCAATACCGGAAACAAATAAGAAAAAACCTAAAATACACAAACCAAGATCTCATGTTTGGAAGGAATTTGACAAGATGTAAGCATTGTGGTGGGGGACAATACAAGTGTGGCACGCAAGATTACAATACATCTAATCTTATCAATCACTTCAGAAAATGTAAAGCTTACTTGGCTACACTTAGTGGTGCCCAAACACAATTAGGTTTCAACTATGGGGATGAAAACAAGTCAGTATCATGGAAATTTGATCAAAAAGTATATAGGAAGGCACTAGCACACATGATCGTCGTCGACGAGCTTCCATTTAGTTTTGTGGAGCATGTGGGCTTTAGGTATTACAATAGTGTTACTCAACCAATGTTTAAAGCTCCATGTAGAAGTACAATTACAAAAGATATCTACCAATTGTTTTTAGAGGAAAAAGAAAAAATTCGTGATTTTATTAAAAAAAACATTGGTAGGACTTGTTTGACAACCGATACTTGGACTTTAACTCAACAAACAAATTATGTGTCTCACGTGTCATTTTGTTGATAATGATTGGAACTTGAAAAAAAAAGTTTGAGTTTTGAGGTTGAAGAGGGTCATCAGAGGTTTGAACTTGGAAAAATGATTGAGAAATGTTTAATGGAATGGAGAATATAGAATGTTTTAACAATTTCCGTTGACAACGCAAGTCCTAATGACACACATTCGATGTGTTGCTTACATTTTAAACATGGTGGTGCAAGATGGTTGATGTGCTAAAAGCGTACAATGTTTTAAATTTATAAAAACCGTTTTTATTTACGTACGACTATGACACAAAATAGGCAAGTGAACCTAATCGTATCGTAGTATATAAAATAAGTACGGGTTTCGAACTCTCAGGGAACGAGTATGATTTGATAAAATTATAATGATTTAATCATTAAACGCAACTAAACTAATCTAAACTAAAAAGCAAATAAATCTAAACTAAGGACAACAAAATAAATAAAGCAATTAAAGTGGGATTTATGGTGACGTTGAGAACCTTCAACCAACTAATGCCACTAACAACCTAGAAATCCACTAAAGCATGCAAGAAAGCGATTAACTCGGAGAATTAAATATATATAAATATGTTCCCTCCCTAGATTTAATTCCACTCTTTTCATGGCAATATGAGCTAAAGACACTTTGAACATTCATGCATCGATTCCTAAATTAGTTAAAACTTTGATCCGGTTATAACCGTCTAATTACACCAATTAATAGCCTTTATGGTCAAAAGTGCGATTAAAAGGGATAATTAGCCAATTAATTCGATTACCAAGCAAAGACTCAATCTTTAATGTTTCATATGATCAACAAAACATCATTAACACATAAAGGTCATTATATGTTTAATCACATGCAAAATTATCAATTTAAAGATGCTTAACACTAGGATTTGATCAATCACTATATCTTAAATCATCTATTGGTCCTATACAATCAAGATCAAAGCTTTATGAATTAAATGGTCTTTTAAAACACAAAACTCAGATTATAAACAACCAAAACAGATTACTAAGCATGGATGAACTAAGATTAAGCTAAACTTGAATTAAAACATGAATTAAAGCATCAAAGCCATGAATTAATAAACCATTACATGAGTTTCATCTCCTCTAGGGAGGAAAACAGAAGGTTTAGCCTCTCATATTCATAAGAAAATTCTGGAAATCAAGAACAAACATGAACATGATGAGAAAGAATAAATAAACCGTAAAAAGCCGAATGATCTTCTGTTAGAACTGTATTATGGTAATAGAATAGGAGTTCAACAATAGTTGAGGGTGCTTATTGTAAATATACCTTATAGGTATATAACCCTTGTGATACACAAGGAAATGTAAGGATTGCACACAACTCTTGAAATAAACTATGTGTGTTTTAAGGTGAAATGAGATTCTCTCTCAACCTATCATAGTTATTACAATCCTTCAATCTACCACTCGTTTATCACCAACATCTTCAACTTGATCTTCACTTTTAAGATCTAATCCTCCAAGAACTTGCTCTAAGCCTCCCCTGGACTTTAATGGGTGTTTTCTCGAGTTTTTGTGGTGAAAAAGTCGAATGAATAGATGCCAAGCCGAATGAAGCAAAAATCGAAATTTATAGAACTGGCCACGAGGGATCGCGCCGCGACCCATGAGTTCACGCCTCGACGGTGGCTGGAAAAGCGACGCTACAAGCTGATTTCAGCCAGGTTTTGACTTTTTCCAAATTTTGTGTTTATCTCGTTTTTAAACCATTTTTCTTCATCTTTATCACCATAAATTAGAATTTAAACCTGGAAAATTATTATCAAACATATTAATCATCTTTTAAATATATTTTCCATATTTTTCATTAAAAACATTTAAATATCGCATTAAAAGTATATATAAAAACCGCGATATCAAAATACCCCACACTTGAACTTTGCTTCTCCTCAAGCAAATCACAATTTTATCCATGCAAAGATATTTAAATAATATCATTCTCATAAACATTAAATACCGCTAAAAAATGTGAACATGTTTGATTAGAAACAAACCATCGATTACACCTAGATGTATGCATATACCCTTGTTGTGGTCCTCTTTTAACTTCTCACCATCCCAAATGCTTTCTCTTTTTATCAATAACCAACCCTTTATTATTGAATCTTTTATGGTTAATTTACCCCTTAAGAACCCCCAACCTCAGGACTTATCGTAGATTTCTCAATTTTACTTGACACATGCTTTTATTATTTTGCTCATATAAGTATGTGACTTTTGATGGAACCCATGTAGCGAACTTTCTCCCCAACAGATCCCAAACCAGTTAGCTTTAAGTGATTAGGTGTACACACCCCTCAGAGTTTACTTGTTTGAATCTCAAAGGCCACGTGTTTGACTTATACTACTAGCCTTTTGGCTTTATTGCTGCTCTTTTTTTTCGAATTTTTTCACTTTTTTGGATTTTCTCAATTTAGCAAGCACATGATCGATAAAAGAGGAAATTCACACTCAACCTATATTTGCCGAGCTTAGATTCAGAAAGGGCTTAACCATTTATTTAAATTCAAAAATTAAAAGTTGGCTACCATAAATGGGAATTTCTAAGGAACAGTGAAAAGCCACTAAATACTATGCATAAATACCAAGTATAACCTCTGAACTTGTTCACAAATCAAACATTTGACACCTTCAATCAATACTTAATACTTACTCGAATGATATTAAAATTTTAAAAATTATAGTCCAAATTCCATCATGATTTAATAAATCACATTTACAACAGAAAGAACAACAAGATCATCTGAGAACAAAATCATATAAAAATCTGAGTTTAAATGATAAATCTTCATTCTTTTCAAGATCATCATGATTTTGCAGCAGGCATTTAAAAATTATCCAATATAATCAATCACATTTGTTTGATTATCATTTGGATATACTTCCTTCAAGTGCAGCCATTCTATTTTCGAGATTAAAGGTCAGCTGTCGATCAGATTGATTTTTTCGATTTGTGACCCATCAGCCATCATCTAAAATTGTGGCTTTGAGATTAAATAACATCTTTTAAATAACAATCGATTTTTTTAAGTCATTAAATTTTGTTGGGTACACATAACTTGTTTCCTTTTGGACATCATTTTTAATTGTTGTTCGTCATTCAATCGCGCTTATTGCAAAATCATTTTTGCCAACAATTGTTGCGTTTAATCAACTCGTACTAAATTGATTTTAAAAATCATTTTAGTCGATTAAATTTTTGATCAAATTAAATCATTCCTAAATGATCATTATTTTTTCAGGTATCGAGATGAATCTTACAACGATAAAAATTCAAGAAGATTTATCAAATTGGAGTTTAAGACACTTGAACACGACAGAAGGTGAAGACATGTTACGAATAAAGTTGAAGGAGATGTTTCTCTTATATGACGATTTGTTAGAAGAAAATGTCAAACTTGAAACCAAATCATCTGAGAGTGCTAGCAAACTCCAAGCATATAAAGTTGAAAATGAAAAGCTTTTAACTCAATTGTCTGAACTGACTGAAAAAATGCAAAAGCTTGATATGAACTGTCAGTTTAACGAAGTTCTGACAAAAGAGAATGACAAACTCAAATAGCAGGTGTCTGCAGTGTCTGAGCAATTTCAACTTGCCGAACAGATATTTAATCTTATGCAGTTGAAATGGAGCAGAAACGAACAGATATTGATACTTCAATGAATAAGGTCAACGAATTGACACAAACCAATGCCGAGCTGAATGACAAATTGTGTACTGTGTTGCTAAATGATACAAAGATCATAGACAAAATGTGCATTGAAAAAGATGATTTGCAACGGAAATTCAAAAGACTGGAGCAACAGCTTCTTGTGTTATCTCAACCATTTGTTCCCAGCTCAGTTTTAGAAAAGAAAATATCTGAGCTTCAGATGACACTAGACATTGAGAGAGTGCAGTTTGAGAAAGAGAAGAAATAGTTAATGCTAAAATTCTGAATGCTGAGCTTAGCGCTGCAAAACTTACTGAATCAATAAAGACCCTTCCGCTGATAATATAAATTTTGATTGAGTTTCACATTGTAGTAGCCAGTCTGATTCTTATTTCTCTGTTGCAGGTTCTAAGCTTTCAGATAAAGATTTCACCAATGCATCAACTGCTGCGAAGCATCCACAGAATCTGTTTGATCTTCCTATCAAGTGAAATCACCTTCAACCGCGACGACTCACTCTCCTAAACAAAACACTAAATTCAAAAAAGCTGCTTTTAATTTTAAACAGAATACTTGTTCTACGAGTAATTCTAATTCTGCTTGTTCTGTGATTATAGATGATACTTTGTCCAAACATTATGTAGTTCAAAGTTGTCATCATTATGTAGTTCATCCATTTCAAAGCCGACGAAATCATCCTGGATTGAAAAGAAGAAACCTTCTGAATCTGCACCAAGTGCATTAAAGAAGGTTATAAATGATGATTTCTCGTCAAATACAACAACGAGGATTCCAAAGAAAGATAATAGAGCTGCTAAGCCAAATCCTATCTCTCATAACAACAACAGACGCTGATCTTTCTCAAAACCAAGTTCAACAGGGGAGTTTGTGCTCAAAAAAGACATTATGTATCCATTCGTGGTTTACTCAGCCAAACATCTAATCCGCCTATCAAAAGAGAAGATTTGTAAGATGTCACACATTAAACAAGAGTTTGTTATTAGAAATGGAATTCCTCAGTGGCATTCGAGACCATTGAATCGAAAGGTCCATAAACCTGTTATTGCAACAAATACACAAAAATGGATGCCCAAACCTGCAACAAACTAATCTGGACACAAACAAGATTGGGTACCAATTTTTGTTAATCCGTTTTGTAGGTAATACAAAAAGAGACATTGTTGGAGCACAATGAAGATCATTCGGTCTGCAGTGAAGATCATTATGTTCAGTGTGCTGATTTGGTTTAAAAACTCATATTCTTTCAAAGAAAAAGTCGTTAACTTGCATTTTAAATTCTAAATTATTTTTGTTCAGCATTAACCCAAGTCTAATTATCTGAGATGCTTATTTGATATATCTTGTATACTAATGAATTGTTTTCTTGTGCAGGGGGAGCAAATTTTATTTTCCTTCACCTAATTGATGAAAAACAATTTTCATGCATCAATTTAGGGGGAGTTTGTTTTTATTACTTATATCTTTTCAAACAGATCAAAAACATTCAAATATTGAAAAACCCGAAAACATTATAAAATTTCAAAATTCAAAAAGATTTTTGGTTTTCATTTGTTGCTATCTGTTCAAGAAGGTATTGATTCATTCCTTAATTCTTTTACCTTTCTTGATTCACTCATTTGTTGATCTTTTGAAATATCATCTTTCATTTATGCGCTTCCATCTCATTATCTCATTGATATCCTTCCTTTTGTGCTAAATGTTTCATTTTTTCTGGAAACTGCTCATTCATGATAAAAATTATTCAACTGATATTATTTCAGTGATCACAACACACCATGAGTGAGGGAGTGTAGGAATTTATACTCTTATGGTTAATCCAGAACCGGAAGGACCTGCCCTAGGAGCTCACCATATTATAGAACGAGATAGTAAGGATTAGTTACTAGGTCATCTAGGTGAGCAGAATCAGTTATCACTGGATACTGATTGGTGTACAGAGGTAAAATTGAACAAAGAGGGGTGGAATAGAAGATGAGGTGCATATGATCAACATATAATATTAGGCTTACTGTTAAATCATTTTGTGACATTCTTAGTCCCTATTCCCTAATTGATCATATTCTCTGATTGTTCAAATCATCCTTGATAATCCTTCTCAACACACTGAACTTCTTACAATCATTCTTTTTATAAATCACATGATTTCTCATCCGGTTGCGAATAATAACATGTGTCCTTATGTATCCAACAAACAAGAGATACATACATTAATTTGGAAAGAGAGTTTGAGGGCGAAGTTGAAAAATATTTAGTGAGATGTGGGTGAGACAGGATCAAAGGAAAAAAATGATCTTTACCAAATAGTATACATCTGGGTAGCCACATCTGCTACTGGATCTCATTCGTTGAGATTTGGTATTGAAATATACATCATGGACCTAGTGATGCACTGCACCAACCCCACCCAGCTACTCAATTATCTCTTAAAAGATAATTAGCACATTTCTATTGACATCTTACTTGGAGATTGTTGATATTGAAACAAGGAGGACAGCTACTCCGGTCCCAGACTTCTTTCAAGCACTTATCGAGTCTAGAGCTTAATTGCAATATAAATTTCATTTCGTATGACACATGGAATCAATCTTAAGTGTATCTAGTTTTCGTAACTACCGGAACGTAGGTCACACAGTTTATTTAAACTGTTGTGTTAACGGGAATCTATGTGATCTCGGTGTTATCCCACACGAACTTTGACACGGTGCCCTACAGACTGTCTCTGATTCTTTCATTGCCATATCATTGTCGTGATACCATCATTAAACTGAATCTAATGATGAGGGTTCAAAGCTTCAAGTGTTCAACATATTCAGGCCAAAATCAAGCTGAATACAGAATTCATGTACATTATGTTCATGAAGAATCCTGATCATCATGAGGGGTAGAATATTTTGATACTCATTCAGTTGATTTTGAGCTTATCGATCAAGAAATGAGTCATGTGTTGAGGGGGAGACAAGGAGAACTAAAATAAAATATCATACATGTCAAGTCAAGGGGGAGCAAAGTAAAAAACAAGGGAGAAAGATATCAACTTCAGAACAGTGAGAGTGCTTAACTGAAAATTAAATAAGTTCTGAAGAAATAAACCAGATCTAAAGCTACATTCAAGGGGGAGAGAACAAATATTCTTCCAACATTGTTTTGTTTAAAGGCTAAAGATCGCGATTGCTGAAAACCACTTCAAGCTAAACTGCTCATACAACCAAAGGTTGAAAATCCTTAGGTTACTGATGCAAATCCAAAAATCAGAAGAAAAAGGATGTTCTCATGTACTTTCAAGAATCAAGTTCTCATCAAGAATTTTAAAATGAAGACTATTCTTAAAATTGAAGAGTCCATTTTGCAAGATGAGAAGAGATTCTGAAGACATCCAATCAAAGACTGAAGATTCAAAAAGAAATCATTCAAGTCTTATCTCCTAAAATGTTAAAGAATGTAGCAAGAAATTTGCATATTTGTAAGAGGAGATTGCTAGAGTTTGTATGAAGCTGAAAAGACAAACATCTTCTATTTCTATACAAAGGTGGAGATTGTTAGGTTATAAATATTATATAGAATAGAAGATTACATTTTAGTTGAAGTTTGTATTAAATATACAAACTAGAGGGTTAATATTGTAAATACCCTTAGGGTATATATACTAATGACTAATTGTCATTAGTAAGGTCTTTGGCATAATCACAAAGCATAAGTGTGTGCTTTAATGGTGTTTTACATTCTCTCTCTAGATTTCTTGATTATGTTACTTTGATCTTCATGTTATACTTGATACCTGAATCACTTGGAACAAACAAGGACAAATGAAGTTCAAGCTAGGAATCTTTTTCTAACCCCCTACCCCACACTAAGATTGTACAATGACCCCATTGTATATAAAGAAAAAATCAAAACAAGTGTAGAAAAAGATTAGAGAAAACTCCCTTCGGGTATTCACACAGCATGGAGTAATAATAGATAAGGCTGAGCATTTTGCCAGCATAAGCGCGCACTTCATAACCACGTGCAAGAAAAACACTTGGAGCAAAGGTTAAGATAGATCACGGAAAAGAATCAAACAACTAAATACAAAACACATAAAAAGAAAAACAAACAAACCTAACTCACTTTCGTAGGAATCACGGTTGCATTTAGCGTATGCAACAAGCCTTTAAACCCCTCGGTAGCCCGAGAGGACGAGTTGTAGTCTCGTGAGGGTTTCTAGACAACACCACCCACAAGCGCTTGTTTTTTAATGAGTCACTAGCTTGACTCCAAACCCCACACTTAGGGTTTTGGCCTGGTGAGGCCTGTATTCTCACCTCCCCTCTTGTCAGCGCCTCCTTCCGAGTAGTGTTTCACTCAAATCCTACTGACTCTAAAGATCATCCCCTTTGGATCAAGTAGCTCTATGGTACCGTTAGGGAATACCTTCTTCACCTCCTACGGTCCGTACCACCCGGGTCTTCAGATAGCCCGGACACTTCTTCAACCTCGAATTGAATAACAGAACTCTCTCCCCAGGGTCGAAGTGTTTACCCCCTCTTGGCCGAGCCTTGGGTTGGTCTTTCTCAGGATGGAGAATACTCTCTTCTTTTGGCTTTGGGGCCATCGGCCTCCTCAGATCTCTTTTCACGCAGCTCTTTCTCTTGCAAATTATCAAAAATCCCCACAAATAAAGCAGAGTCATCGAGACATTTAGAATATCTCAAAGACTCGTTAAGTCCAAAAGTGATGGCATCGGTCCCTACCCTGAGTGTTAGCTACGACTCATGGATATCAACTAAAGCTCTAGATGTTCTCAGGAAGGGTCTACCCAGGATAATAGGGACTTGATCATCTTCCTCCATGTCTAAAATAATGAAGTCAATGGGAAAGATGAATTTATCTACCTTTACTAATAAATCCTCAACTATCCCGCGTAGATGAGTGACGGATTTATCTACCAGATAGATGGACATGCGAACGGGTTTGGGCTCGGGCAGGCCCAATTTAACAAAGAAATAGTATAGCATGAGATTCACGCTTGTGCTTGAATCAGCCAAGGATTGAGTAACGGGCAGGTTGCCAAACTAGAAAGGTAGAGTAAGTCTCCCGGGATCGGTCATTTTCTTCGGGATCTTCTTCAGCATTGCTGTTGAGCACTGATCGTTGAGCGTGACGCTAGAGACCACTTCAAGTTTCTTACGATTGGTAAGCAGGTCTTTCATGAACTTTGCATACTTAGGCATTTGAGCCATAGCCTCAACAAAGGTGATGTTGATATGCAAAGATTTGAAGTGCGCGAGGAATTTCCAATATTGCTCATCCTGATCGTCTTTTCAGAGATGCAGCAGATAGGGTATTGGTGGACGGTATGGTTTCACAGGAGGTGGAATGGGAGGTGGATTAGATGGAGCAACGGGTGGTGCAGCTGGAAGTTCAGGAGTTACCTCCTTCTCTTTCTCAGGCTCAGGCTGCGGAGATGGCTGCACTTCAGAATCAGTGTTTAGACTATTAGGTGATGGATCATGGAGTGTTTGATTGTTCCTAGTAGACACTACTTTAAGATCTGCTTTAGGATTAGTCTCGGTGTTATCTGGAAAAGTCTTAGGAAAGCGGTCCTGGAGAACCCGAGAGATTTACCCGATTTGGGTCTCGATGTTGTGGATTGAAGCATGCTGATTCCTAAGTGCAACCTCGGTAGTCGATCCGATCCTATTGACTAACTCCTCAGTTTCCTTCTGCCTCTGATCGGACGCTGCTGCAAATCAGTTGTGCATCTCCTCAAAATTTAGCTTGTTCTCCGGCTCTCTCGGTTGGTCTTTCCAATAGTATCCCTGGCCGCGTTGCTGATATTTTGCCTCCATCTCCTTACGGTACTCAGGATAAGGTTTCCAATGAGGTTTCCGGTAAGGGACATTCTCACCATCTATTGGAGGATCATACCCTCACGCGTTAGAGTAGCAAGCAGATTCTTTGAGATTCCCTTCCTCGTCATAAGGGCAATCTCGCGTAAGATGGGGTCCGCTGCAGTTGTCACAACCGACTTGTATGGCATGCATGTTTTGTTGAACTAATGCTTCCAGCTTGGTGATGTGCGTTTTACATACTAGTTTTTTATTTATAATATCCGTGCTAAATTGTACCAAAACGACACAAATAGGCAAGTGTACCTAATAGGTTTTTATAGTAAATTCAGTAAGCACGGGTGTCGATCACTAGGGGAACGTGAATGATTTGATAATAATATAATGATTTAAATATTAAACAAAACTAATCTAATCTAAACTAAAAAGAAAATAAATCTAAACTAATGACGATAAAATAAAGAAAGCAATTAAATGGGGAATTTGTTGTAAAAATGTAAACTTGCAACCAATCAAACCACTAAAATATCTAAAAATACTAAAACCATGCAAAAGAGACAAAGAAGCAATTAACTCGGAGAATGAAATAATAATGAAGATGTTCCCTCCTTAGATTCAACTCAACTCAATTCATGGCAATAAACTCATGGCAAGATAAGCTAAAGATTCTCAAACATTCATGCATCGATTTCTAAAGTGATTACAACCTTGGTCCGATCATAATCGTCTAATTATCCTAATTAATTACCTTTATGGTCAAAAGTATAATTAAATAGTTTAATTAGCAATTAATTCGATTAACAAGTTAAGCCCTAATCTTATTGCTTGTATGATCAACAAAACAACAAACTAACATATAAATGGTCATTACATGGACATCAAATGCAAAAGACTCTAACTTTAATTGCTTAAAACATAGGATTTGTCAATCACTATTCCTTAATCATCTATTGGTCCTAGATAATCAAGATGCAAACTTTATGATTCAAGTGGTCTCTCAAAACATAAAAATCAGATTCTAAGCAATCAAAACAGATTCATAAGCATAGATAAACATAGATTAGGCTAAACCAAGAACAAACATGAATAAAGTATCAAAAACCATGAATTAAACTAAGCCATTACATGAGTTTCATCTCCTCTAGGGAAGAAAACAGAAGATCTAGCCAATAATGTTCATATATAAGATCTGGAAATGAAGAATAAAGATGAACATGATGAAGAAGATCATTAAAAACCGTAAAAGCCGAATGATCTTCACTTTTAATCTTCAAAATAAAGCTCCAATCCTTCCAAGCTTTGCTCCAAGCCTTCTGGACGTCTAAGAGGTGTTTTCTGATGTTTTAGGGTTCAAAGATCGGAACCCAAAGCTGCCAAACCGATTGCAAAATCGAAATATATATAGGCAGCCAAATGTCGAGATCGCACCACGAACCTCCGGTTAGCGCCACGACGCGGAAGGTTGTAGTGCCGCTATCGCGCTGCTCGGCCAGAATTTCGGATTTTTGAAGCTTATCTCGATTTTATCCCTTTTTCTTCATGTTTATCTTCATCTATCCGAGTTTTGACCATGATAAATCCATGATTTTTAATCCATGATTTTAAATATATATTAAACATAAATCCATGATTTTTAATCAAAAACAATTATTCTCGCATTAGAATATATATATATAAAAACAGCGATATCAAAATACCCCACACTTGAATTCTGCTTGTCCTCAACCAAATCACAACTTTATTCAGGCTAAGGCATTCAAATAAATAATATCATTCTCATAAACATCAAATATCACTAAAAGATGTCAACATGTTTGATTAAAAACAACTCATCAATTACACCCAGATTTAAGCTTATACTCGTGTTGTGGTCCTCTCTAACTTCTCACCATTCCAAATGCATCCTATTTTTATCAATAACCAACCCTTAATTCAAGAATATTTTATGGCTAATTTACTCCTTAAGAACCCCCCAACCTCAAGACTTATCGCAGATTTCTCAATTGTACTTCACACATGCTTTTATTCTCTTTTAAGCTCATATAAGCTTATGACTTTCGATGGAACCCATGTAGCGAACTTTCTGCCCAACCGATCCCAAACCAGTTGGCTTTAGGTGATTAGGTTTAGAACACCCCTCAGAGCTTACTTGTTCGAGTCCCGAAGGCCATTTACTTGACTTATAGATTTTCAGCCATTTCATAATTTTTTCTTTTTTGCTCATTGGCTTCTTTCTTTCTATCTTTTTTTTCTTTTTGCAAGCGTATGATTAGTAAACGAGAAAATTCACACTCAGCCTATTTTTGTCGAGCATAGATTCAGAAAGGGCTTAACCATTTATTTAGATTCAAAAATTAAAAGTTGGTTACCATAAATGGAATTTTCTCTGGAACGGTGAAGAGCCACAAAATACTATGCATAAATACCAAGTATAACCTCTGAATTTGTTCACAAATCAAACATTTGACATCTTCAACAAATACCTAACACTTACTCGAATGATATTAAAATTTTAAAAATTATAGCCCAAATACCATCATGATTTAATCAAGGACAAATGAAGTTCAACCTAGGAATCTTTTTCTAACCCCCTACCCCACACTTAAATCATACAATGTCGCCATTGTACATAAAGACAAAATAAAACCACGGGTAGAAAATGGTTAGAGAAAACTCCCATCGGGTATCACACATAGAGCAATAATACTGAGCAAAAGCCAACATAAGCGCGCACTCCATAACCACCTGCAAGAAAAACACTCGGAGCAAAATGATAAGATAGATCTCGGCAAAGAACCAAACAGCTAACAAAAACAAACAAACCTAACTCACTTTCGTAGGAATCACGGTTGCATTTAGCATATGCAACAAGCCTTAAAACCCCTAGGTAGCCCGAGTGGACGAGTTGTAGTTTCGTGAGGGTTTCTAGACAACACACCCACAAAGTTGGAACAAAAAAGAAAAACAAAAAACAGAAACCTAGACTAAACACGGGTTGCCTCCCGAGAAGCGCTTGTTTTTGAACGAGTCACTAGCTTGACTCCCAACCCCACACTTAGGGTTTTGGCCCGGAGTGGCCTTCATCCTCACCTCTTCTCTTGTCGGTGTCTCCCTCCGAGTAGTGTTTCACTCTGTTCCTGCTTACCTTGAAGGTCCTCCCTTTAGGATCAAGTATCTTAATGGTGTTATTCGGGAATACCTCCTTCACCTCACATGGTCCGTACCCCCCGATCTTCAGATAACCTGGATACTTCTTCAACCTCGAATTAAATAGCAGAATTTTATCCCGAGGTTCGAAGTGTTTACCCTCCTTCTCACGAGCCTTTGGTCGGTCTTTCTCGGGAAGACTTTCTTCTTTTGGCTTCGGGCTTTCGGCCTCCTCGGCTTTCTCCTCACGCAGCTTTTTCTCTTGAAGAGTGTCGGAAACTCCCATAAATAAAGCACAGTCATCGAGACATTTAGAATATTTAACAGACTCGTTAAGTCCAAAAGTGATGGCATCGGATCCTACCCTAAATGTTAACTGTGACTCGTGAATGTCAACTAAAGCTCTAGCGGTACTCAGGAAAGGTCTGCCCAGAATAATAGGGACTTGATCATCTTTCTCCATGTCTAAAACAATGAAGTCCGTAGGGAAGATGAATTTATCTACCTTTACTAATAAATCCTCAACTATCCCTCGCGGATGAGTGACGGATTTATCTGCCAGATGGATAGACATGCGAATGGGCTTGGGCTCAGGCAGGCCTAGTTTCGCAAAGAAAGAGTATGCATGAGATTCACGCTTGCACCTGAATCAGCCAACGCTTGAGTAATGGGCAGGTTGCCAAACTGGCAAGGTAGAGTAAGACTCCCGGGATCAGTCATTTTCTTCGGGATCTTTCTGAGCATAGCCGCCGAGCACTGATCGTTGAGTGTGACGCTCGAGACCTCTTCAAGTTTCTTACGATTAGCAAGCAAGTCTTTCATGAACATTGCATACTTTGGCATTTGAGCCATCGCTTCAACGAAAGGGATGTTGATATGCAAAGATTTCAAGTGCTCTAAGAATTTCTGATATTGCCCATCCTGATAGTCTTTTTGGAGACGCTGCGGATAGGGTATCGGTGGACGGTATGGTTTCACAGGTGGAGTGAATGGAGCAGTGGGTGGTGCAGCTGGAGGTTTAGGAGTTACCTCCCTCTCTCTTTCTTGCGCAAGCTGCGGAGGCGGTTGCACATTGGAATCAATGTTGAGACTACTAGGTGATGGGTCATGGAGTAGGTCATGAAGTGTTTGACCACTCCTAGTAGACACTGCTTTAAGATCGGATTTCGGGTCAGATTTAGCGCTGCTAGGAATAGCCCCAGGAAAGCGGTCCTGGAGAACCCGAGAGATTTGACCAACTTGGGTCTCGATATTTCGGATGGAGGCTTGCTGATTCCTAAGTGCTGCTTCGGTAGATGATCCGATCTTCTTGACTAACTCCTCAGTCTCCTTGTGCCTTTGATCGGACGCTGCTGCAAAGCGGGCGAGCATCTCCTCGAAATTAGGCTTGTTCTCCGGCTCCCTCGGTTGTTCTTTCCAATAGAATCCCGGGCCGTGTTGCCTATATTTCCCTTCCATTTCCTTACGGTATTCGGGGTAGGGTTTCCATTGAGGTTTGTCAATTATTGGTAGATCCCATCCCTTACCGTCTGCATAGCAGGCGGATTCTTTGAGATTCCCCTCATCATCGTATGGGTAGTCTCGCGCAAGATGGGGTCCGCTACATTTTTCGCACCCGACCTGCATGGCATGCATGATCTCTTGGACCTTTTTCATGTCCCGCCCCAATGCATCCAACTTGTTGCTAAGGGCAACAATGTGATCAACCCTATCGTTAGGAGCGGAGGAATTTTTGCGAAAGCAAGGGTCTCTCGCAGAATGCCACTGATGGGAATGTTAGGCTAACTCCTCTATAATGGCATACCCCTGAGTTGGGGTTTTCTTAGGTATTGGCCCTTGAGAATCGACCATTTGTCTCGTGCAGACATTTATACCATTATAGAAAGTTTGGACAACCTCGTGAGCATTAAGATCGTGCTGCGGGCAGTTTTGCAGCATCTCTTTATAGCGATCCCAGGCTTCATAAAGAGTCTCGTCCTCAGATTGCATGAAATTTTGAATTTGTATTTTCATTTTGACAATCTTGGAAGGGGGACTAAACTTCTTAATGAACTTTTCTTTGAGCGCATCCCATGTATGGATGGGTGGCTCGGATCTTAGCTAGCGTTTGGCTGCGCCCTAGATTGTTATCGGGAACACTCGTAACATGACGGCATCTCTCGTTACTCCCGGGTTGTGGAAGAAATCGGTAATCTCAAGTACGGCCTCAACATGCTGGTTGGCGTCTTCATGATCCCTACCGAATAAAGGAGTCTCCCTTAAAAGATGAAGGAATTGACCCTTGAATTTAAAATATAAATCCCAGCAGCGTTTTCATCACGGAGGCGGCTCGCGTACTCCTCATGTGACAGATTCGCAAGATCCTCTGCCATCCTATGTAATCGTTCTCTCTCGCGTGCGGCTCTCCTCAAACGGTTGAATTCGCGCTCCGGCTCTTTGAATGGCGGGACAAGGTCGGTTTGTGAAGCACGGGTTGATGGCGGGTCGGAAGATGAATCAGAAGATGATGGTGGATCAGAAAACGGATTAGGCACGGTGGGTAGTGGGTCGGATGAGGATGGGTCGGCGGACATAAACTAAGGAACCCTAAGGAGTGTCTAAGGCGTAGAAACACTACCCTAAACAGGCCCGAAAAACAGAAAGGAAACTAAAAACTAAAACTAAAACAGAAAGCATGAAAAACGAAAACCGGGCAAACTGCGAGCGGCGATAGCGCCGCTAACCAACAAGGGTTAGCGCCGCTAACGAACAGAAAACAGAAACAACTAAAACAAACAGCAAACAGAAAGTTTAATAAATAAATTACTATAATAAAATCAAATGCAACCGTTCCCCGGCGGCGGCACCAAAAACTTGATGTGCGTTTTACGTACTAGTTTTTTATTTATAATTTCCGTGTTAAATTGTACCAAAACGACACGAATAGGCAAGTGTACCTAATTGGTTTTTATAGTAAATTCAGTAAGCACGGGTGTCGATCACAAGGGAAACGTGAATGATTTGATAATAATATAATTATTTAAATATTAAACAAAACTAATCTAATCTAAACTAAAAAGCAAATAAATCTAAAGTAATGACAATAAAATAAAGAAAGCAATTAAATGGGGAATTTGTTGTAAAAATGTGAACTTGCAACCAATCAAACCACTAAAATATCTAAAAAGACTAAAACCATGCAAAAGAGACAAAGAAGCAATTAACTCGGAGAATGAAATAATAATGAAGATGTTCCCTCCCTAGATTCAACTCAACTCAATTCATGGCAATAAACTCATGGCAAGATAAGCTAAAGATTCTCAAACATTCATGCATCGATTTCTAAAGTGATTACAACCTTGGTCCAATCATAATCGTCTAATTATCCTAATTAATTACCTTTATGGTCAAAAGTATAATTAAATAGTTTAATTAGCAATTAATTCGATTAACAAGTTAAGCCCTAATCTTAATGCTTGTATGATCAACAAAACATCAAACTAACATATAAATGGTCATTATATGGATATCACATGCAAAAGACTCTAACTTTAATTGCTTAAAACATAAGATTTGTCAATCACTATTCCTTAATTATCTATTGGTCCTAGATAATCAAGATGCAAACTTTATGATTCAAGTGGTCTCTCAAAACATAAAATTCAGATTCTAAGCAATCAAAACAGATTCATAAGCATAGATAAACATAGATTAGGCTAAACCAAGAACAAACATGAATAAAGTATCAAAAACCATGAATTAAACTAAGCCATTACATGAGTTTCATCTCCTCTAGGGAGGAAAACAGAAGATCTAGCCAATAATGTTCATATATAAGATCTGGAAATCAAGAATAAAGATGAACATGATGAAGAAGAACATTAAAAACCGTAAAAGCCGAATGATCGTCACTTTTAATCTTCAAACTAAAGCTCCAATCCTTCCAAGCTTTCCTCCAAGCCTTCTGGACATCTAAGAGGTGTTTTCTTATGTTTTAGGGTTCAAAGATCGGAACCCAAAGCTGTTAAACCGATTGCAAAATCGAAATATATATAGGCTGCCAAATGTCGAGATCGCGCCGCGAACCTCCGGTTAACGCCGCGACGCAGAAGGTGTTAGCCCCGCTAGCGCGCTGCTCGGCCAGAATTTCGGATTTTTGAAGCTTATCTCGATTTTATCCCTTTTTCTTCATGTTTATCTTCATCTATCCGATTTTTGACTTGGATAAAGATATTTAAACATTTTAAATATATATTAAACATAAATCCATGATTTTTAATCAAAAACAATTATTATCGCATTAAAATATATATATAAAAACCGCGATATCAAAATACCCCACACTTGAACTTTGTTTGTCCTCAAGCAAATCACAACTTTATCCAGGCTAAGGCATTCAAATAAATAATATCATTCTCATAAACATCAAATATCACTGAAAAATGTCAACATGTTTGATTAAAAACAACTCATCAATTCCGAGGAAAGGAGTTTCGCGCAACCTAGTAAGGATTGAGATCATGCTGCGGGCAGTTTTTCAGGATCTCCTTATAGCGGTCCGAGGCTTCATAAAGAGTCTCGGCCTCAAATTGCGTGAAATTCTTGATTTGCATTTTCATCATTGCAATTTTAGAAGGAGGGCTAAACTGCTTTATGAATTTTGTTTTGAGCGCATCCCATGTACGGATGGGTGGCTCGGATCTTAGCCAACATTTGGCTGCACACTGGAGTGTTATCGGGAACACTAATAGCATGACGGCATCTTTGGTTACCCCCGGGATGCGGAAGTAGTGGGTGATCTCGAGTACGGCCTCGACATGCTAATTGGCGTCTTCATGATCCTTTCCGAGGAAAGAAGTTTCTTGCAAGAGATGAAGAAATTGGCCCTTGATCTCCAAGTTGGTTTGCTCGGGAATTACAGGGAGGTGAATACCGACGGCGTTTCCTTCTCGAAGATGACTCGCGTACTCCTCCAACGACAAATTTGCAAGATCTTCTGCCATCCTACGTAAGCGTTCTCTCTCGCGTGCGGCTAGCCTCAAACGATTAAACTCGCACTTCGGTTCTTCAAATGGTTCGACTAGCTCGGACGACGAAGCGCAGGACATAAACCAACGAAAACCTAAGGGGTCTCTAAGGAGCAGAAAGCACTACCCTAAATAGGCCCGTAAAAACAAAAACTAAACTAACACTAAAACTACGAGCTAACACTAAAAACGGAAAAAGGAAACAAGTTGTCGACACAGATCGCGCCGCGATTTATGGACAGAAAACAACTAACGCTAAACTAAGCAAAAACAAAGCAAGCAAATAAAAGGTTTAACAATGGATTACTATAATTAAATCAAATGAAACTGTTACCCGGCAACGGCGCCAAAAACTTGATGTGCTAAAAGCGTACCATGTTTTAAATTTATAAAAACCGTTTCTGTTACCCGGCAAGTGAACCTAATTGTACCATAGAATATAAAATAAGTACGGGTGTCGAACTCTCGGGGAACGGGTATGATTTGATAAAATTATAATGATTTAATCATTAAACGCAACTAAACTAATCTAAACTGAAAAGCAAATAAAACTAAACTAAGGACAAGAAAATAAATAAAGCAATTAAAGGGGGATTTATGGTAAAGTTGAGAACTTTCAACCAACTAATGCCACTAACAACCTAGAAATCCACTAAAGCATGCAAGAAAGACAAGAAAACGATTAACTCGGAGAATTAAATATATATGAAGATGTTCCCTCCCTAGATTCAATTCCACTCTTTTCATGGCAATATGAGCTAAAGACACTTTGAACATTCATGCATCGATTCCTAAATTAGTTAAAATCTTGATCCGGTTATAACCGTCTAATTACACCAATTAATAGCCTTTATGGTCAAAAGTGTGATTAAAAGGGATAATTAGCCAATTAATTCGATTACCAAGTAAAGACTCAATCTTTAATGTTACATATGATCAACAAAACATCATTAACACATAAAGGTCATTATTGTTTAATCACATGCAAAATTATCAATTTAAAGTTGCTTAACACTAGGATTCGATCAATCACTATATCTTAAATCATCTATTTGTCCTAGACAATCAAGATCAAAGCTTTATGAATTAAATGGTCTTTTAAAACACAAAATTCAGATTATAAACAACCAAAATTGATTACTAAGCATGGATGAACTAAGATTAAGCTAAACTTGAATTAAAACATGAATTAAAGCATCAAAGCCATGAATTAATAAACCATTACATGAGTTTTGTAACATCCTAAAACAGGGCCTAGTTGTAAAGGGTTGTACCCTTTGCTTGTATAGTTGTACATTGACTATAGTCAATGTGTTTTGTTGATTACTATTGCTATTTGTCATTTTAAATGTGGTAATATAGCTAATGTGGGAAAGTGTTAGAAATAGATAGAGTTGGTAAATTGTTGAACGATTTAAGATAATGATTCCAAAAATATCCCCGTTAGTTGAAACAGGATGGCGTGTGTCAAGTTGTAAGTTGGAAAGGGGAACAAAATACCCACGTTTAATTAATTAACCCCAAGGTCGGTCTTGACTCCTTCTTATCCTCTGTTGAAGCAAAAACACACACAATAGACACACATACATATGTATGGTTTCACACACACACTCAAACTCTCTCAAGACATGAAAGAGAAATCTGTAGCCGTAGGGGCAGTTTTTATTCCTGCGGCCGTAGTAAAATGTTCCTGCGGCCGTAGGGAGGTGTTTTTCAGGATTATTGAAATTAAACCTTTTGTGGCCGTAGGAAAAGGTTTATGCGGCCGTAGGAGGGTATTTTATGTATTTTTAAGAGGTTTACCACCTACGGGTGAAGGAAAGAAGCCTACGAGAGTGGGTACATAACCTACGGAAGTTGGCACCCAAAGAATCACTCCTGCGGGCATTGGGTACGGTATCTACGGCCTTAGGGTATGGTTTCTTGGGGAGGAACCCCTGCGGGCGTAGGATAAATTCCTACGGCCGTAAGGGGTGTCCGGAAGTGTTCTGTGGCCGTAGGACACGTCCTCTGCGGCCGTACAAGCTATTCCAGGTTACTTGTTGCTTGTTATTCGTTGCACGCTTAGATAGAACCAATGACTGTACATTTAGTTATTGATTGAACCTACACATGATGTGTTAGGTGATTCGGACGACTCTGTGTGTTCTTGGGATTCCCGAATTCATTTCTGCCTCCTGTAATCTCGAGGTGAGTACCGGTTTTCCCATGAGGCTCAGTAAGTAGAGTTTATGTGGTTAGTTTAAATATGTCGTTGATGTTGTACACGTGCGTATATGAGGTATGATATGTTGTTAACGTTGTTCACATGCGTATATGAGGTACGATATCCTATGTTGCCAGGTGCTATGCCATGTTAAGTTGCTTTACTCTTTTATTGTAAATCGTATGCGTAGTGTTGGACCCGATGCAGGTGGGTTGTTATTTGTTGTACTTGTCCAGACAGAAGCTGGCATGGTTAAGGCTAGCCGTAAGGCTGGATCCCTCGAGATGGATAATTCGGGATCAACGGTGGCTCGGTGGTGCACACCGTGTCTCGGGTTCTGCAGGACCGCCATTCCTTAACGTGAGGTTGGATCTTGGCTTACGATCAAGATCGAAGTTGGCATGAACGCGCTGGGTGGACTACACGAGATGTGACTCTTTCTAACACGTTGGCACGCCGCGTTGTGATAGGATAGCTTTGTATGTCATTTCTATGTTGTGAAAACCTACTTGATGATACTTATGTGTAAGTCTGTACTCACTAGCTAGTGTAGCTAACGGTTCAGGATTTTCCATTTTTGCAGGTGTTGAGTAGTTGGCTTTGTGAGGCGGGAACTTGTTGGTAGTCGTTGTAAATATCTTTTGGGAACACTGGTTGTTGTATATGTAATCCGGTTGTCGGTCGTCACTAGTTGGTAACACCTGTTAGATATGAACTTGGCCTGTTCTTTTGATGTAAATTAATAGCAGAGTCAGATGAACCTTACTAATCTTTTGTAAACGTTGTTTATTCCGCTGCAAGCTTTTGAGTAGAAAGTTTTAATTGTCGCTAATTTTATGCTCGTGAAAGCCGGTGTTACAATTAGGTATCAAAGCCTAAGTTTGAGGAATTGGATACTCGTAGAAGTATTCAATCTAACGCTTGGGCCCGACCACCGTTAAGTATTCCTAGTTGGGTAAATGGGGTTGAGTGTGAGCGTTATGTGTTAGTTGTGTATAGTAAACTAGCTTGTTGTGTTAGTATTTGTTGGATAAGTGGCGTGTTAAATGTTGTTTTTGGTATGTTTAGTAAGTTGACATTGAATGTCTGAGCGACGAGCTATCACTGAGGAAGCTCTTAAGTAGATGGAGGACGATACTTCTCGTACTCACCACGAGGCTGAGGATGTGTCTTCTCAAAACCATGTCTAGGGTCCGAGGCTCACTCCTGAAAATGAGGCATATGTTAGACGAATAGAAGATGAGCTCCGACCGACAAAGGAGCTGTTGCTAGAAGCGTTGAAAGAAAAGAAGGTAAAGAGGTGTTCGTACAAGAAGTTTCTCACTTGTGGACCTAAGGAGTTTGAGGGTAGTGATAATCCCTCAAATACCATGCGTTGGTTACGAGAGACGGATCAAGTATTTGAGTCATGTGATTGTGAGCAAGTGTACCATGTCAAGTACGCTATACGGATGCTAAAAGGCCGTGCGTTGGATTGGTGGGATACGGTCAAAGATATGGTGAATAAAGAGATATTAGCTGCGTTGACGTGGGAACAATTTGCTGACAAAGTGAAGAGAAAGTATTGCATTGATTACGATATGAAGCAGATGGAAAGCGAGTTTAAAGCTCTCCGTAAGGGAGATAATCATGTGGATAATTTGATCAACTCGTTTATTGATAAGCTGAGGTTTATTCCTCATCAGGTGTCGGATGAAGCTGTGAAAGTTCGCAAGTTTGTTGGTATGTTGCCAGTAGAGTATCGACCTAACATTAGAGTTGTGGGTGGTTTAGATTGAGCATTTGAAGTTGCTCGACAGATAGAAGGCGATCGTTTGCAAGGTGAAGGTAACCAAGCGGGTGAGGTTCACAAGAGAAAGCTTCAACAGTTGTCAAAATCTGTTCTTACAAAGTAACAGTCTGTTGTAGGTGGGAAGTCTGATTCCCAGAAGAAAATAAGGTCGGATCATCCTTGGTGTGCTTCTTGTCATACGTATCATATTGGTGATTGTGCTAAAGACACCACTCGATGTTTGAGGTGCGGAGAGAAAGGGCACGTGGTTGCAAAATGTGAGTTCAAAGAAGATGTCTGTTATAAGTGCCACAAGCCAGGGCACAGAATAGCTGATTGTCAGTCGAAGCAAAGTATCGGTGCTAGTGGATCTGCCTCTGGGCAGAAGAAAGATGGTGCTCCCCGTGCTAAAGGGCGAGCATTTCAAATGATAGCTGAGGATGCTAAAGCAGATGATGACACGATAGCGGGTACCTTTCTTGTTTAAATCTTGCCTTTACGTGTGTTTTGTTTGATTCTAAAGTTGTTTATTTTGTTGTATGTATGGCCTTCTATGATAAATTGCAAGTGCATATGTTTGAGTTGACCGAGCCACTTGAAGTAGAACCTGCTAGTGGTAAGCTATTCCAGTTACTGTTAGTGTTATTCGAGCGGTCGTTGGTGTCAGTGGGAATAGTTTTCCTATTTCCTTCCTCGTTGTGTCTATTGTGGGTTTCGATGCAAGCGTTTCAGTTTATGAAACGGTTGTTGTGTGAAGTTTCATTTCTTTCTTTGTTCCATAGATCTGAAGATTTTGTTGTGTGTCGTGATGCTTCGTGTTTTGGATTGGGATGTGTGTAGATGCAGTGTGATAAAGTGATTGACTATGCTCTACAGTAGTTGAGGCTCCATGAAGGCAATTGTTCGACGTGTGATCTTGAGTTGACGGTTGTAGTTTTCGCGTTGGAATGATGGCGGCATTGTTTGTGAGACACCAAGCGTGCGGAGGTATAAACTCATTGTAATGATTTGGTGATGAATTTGCTAGAGACCTTCCTAGGTCACGACACAATTTGTTTCATCATTAACCGGTTGACCAAGGGAGTTCATGTTCTAGCCACCGATGAATCCGCTTCGTTGGATCGGCTAGTACAGTTGTATATTAATAAGGATTGTGTCACGCCACGATTTGGCCATAATTCGATTGTGTCTAATCGCGATTTGAGATTTGTTTCTAACTTTTGTTGAAATTTATAGCGTAAGTTTGGCACTCGTGTTCATTTGAGCACGGCGTACCATCCTCTAACCGATGGCTAGTTGGAGAGAGTTGTTCAGACCTTGGAGGACATGCTTTGCACGTGTGTGTTGGAATTCGGTTGTGCGTGTGATTTTCATTTGTTGTTGATCGAGATCGCTTTTGATAGCTAGTGTGATTCTAGTAGTGGAATGCCTCAGTGCGAGGTGTGTTGTGGGATGTGTGGTCGCACTTCGACTTGTTGGCTCGAACTTGATGAAAAGTTGTTTGCTGGACCCGAGATTGTTCAAATTATAGCTGATAAAGTTGGAAGTTTCTCGTGATAGACCGAGAGTCTATGCCGACCCTAAAAGTCGCCCTGTTGATTTTCAAGAGAGCGATCAGATATTCTTAAAAGTTTCTTCTCGAAGTTGTATCATTTGATTCGGTTGGAGCGAACTTTCTGATGTTCACGACGTGTTCGCCGTGTGTTGTCGGCATAAGTTGAAGGTAGAGGAGAATTAGATTTTGCCTCTACGAGGGTTGAAAGTTGATGCTTCTTAACGCCTCGTAGAGGAACCGGTTGAAATTTTCGGCTCCAAGACTAAAAAGATGCGTATGAAAGTGATTAAAATCGTTCTCGTGAAGTGGAAATATAGCCTAGGTTCGGATATGACCTGGGAGACTGAAAATGATATGCGAGCTCGATATTCCCATCTGTTTGTAGACGATTAGATTCCGAGGACGGAATCTTTTTAAGGGGGGTAGATTTGTAACATCCTAAAATAGGGCTTAGTTGTAAAGGGTTGTACCCTATGCTTGTATAGTTGTACATTGACTATAGTCAATGTGTTTTGTTGATTATTATTGTTAGTTGTCGTTTTAAATGTGGTCATATGGCTAATGTTGGAAAGTGTTAGAAATAGATAGAGTTGGTAAATTGTTGAACGATTTAAGATAGTGATTGCAAAAATATCCCGGTTAATTGAAACGGGATGGCGTGTGTCAAGTTGTAAGTTGGAAAGGGGAACAAAATACCTAGGTTTAATTAATAAATCCCAAGGTCGGTCTTGACTCCTTCTTATCCTCTGTTGAAGCAAAAACACACACACTAGACACACATACATACGTACGGTTTCACACACACACTCAAACTCTCTCAAGACTTGAAAGAGAAATCTGTAGCCAAGGATTTGTAGCTGGATTCAAGTTCAATCTGCTATACTTCACCTTGCTTGTAAGTGTTCTTTAAGTGTGGAAACCTAGTTTTGTATCTACGGCGGAAGATAACCATTTGAGTGGTTCAAATGGTGTTCTTATGGTTTAATTTGATGTCAAAAGTGTTAATAAACTTCCAAGAATGTCTAGTAAAGTGTACAAATGATTGAAAGAGAGTTTTAGTCGATTTGGATGTCAAAAACGCGAGTTGCAGGTCTGATGGCTGAAAAGGACGAAGTATACTGTGTTGGACCTTCCTGCGGCCGTATGGGAAAGTTCCTGCGGCCGTAGGGGCAATTTTTATTCCTGCGGCCATAGTAAAATGATCCTGTGGCCGTAGGGAGGTGTTTTTCAGGATTATTGAAATTAAGCCTTCTGAGGCCGTAGGAAAAGGAATCTACGGCCGTAGAAGGGTATTTTATGTATTTTATGAGGTTTACCACTTATGGGTGAAGGAAAGAAGCCTACGGGTGTGGGTACATAACCTATGGCCGTTGGCACCCATAGATACACTCATGCGGGCGTTGGGTATGGTCCCTACGGCTATAGAGTATGGTTTCTTGGGGAGGAACCCTTGCGGGCGTAGGATACATTCCTGTGGCCGTAAGGGGTGTCCGAAAGTTGTCCTGTGGCTGTAGGACACATCCTCTGCGGCCGTATGAGCTATTCCAGGTTACTTGTTACTTGTTGTTCGTTGCACGCTTAGATAAAACCAATGACTGTACATTTAGTTATTGACTGAACCTACACATGATGTGTTAGGTGATTCGGACGACTCTATGTGTTCTTGGGATTCCCGATTTCATTTCTGCCTCCTGTATTCTCGAGTTGAGTACTGGTTTTCCCATGAGGCTCAGTAAGTAGAGTTGTTTGTGGTTAGTTGAAATATGTCGTTGATGTTCTAACGTGCGTATATGAGGTATGATATGTTGTTAACGTTGTTCACATGCGTATATGAGGTACGATATCCCATGTTCCCATGTGCTATGCCATGTTAAGTTGCTTTACTCATTTATTGTAAATCGTATGCGTAGTGTTGGACCCGATGCGGGTGGGTTGTTTTTTGTTGTACTTGTCCGGACAGAAGCTAGCATGGTTAAGGCCAGCCGTAAGGCTGGATCCCTCGAGATGGATAATTCGGGATCAACGGTGGCTCGGTGGTGCACGCCGTGTCTCAGGTTCTGCAGGACCACCATTCCTTAATTGAGTTGGGATCTTGGCTTACGATCAAGATCGGAGTTGGCACGAACGCGCTGGGTGGACTACTTTTGGCTCCCACCAATGCGGTTGGTTGTAGCTGATACCCCAGTTGGAGTTGTTGAGCGGGGTTCCCACCCTGTGAGATGTGACTCTTTCTGACACATTGGCATGCCGCGTTGTGATAGGATAGCTTTGTATGCCGTTTCTGTCTTGTGAAAACCTACTTGATGATACTTATGTGTAAATCTGTCCTCACTAGCTAGTGTAGCTAACGGTGCAGGATTTTCCATTTTTGCAGGTGCTGAGTAGTTGGCTTTGGGAGGCGGGAACTTGTTGGTAGTCATTGGAAATATCTTTTGGGAACACTGGTTATTGTATATGTAATCCGGTGTTCGGTCGTCACTAGTTGTTAACACCTGTTAGATATGAACTTGGCCTGATCTTTTGATGTAAATTAATAGCCGAGTCAGATGAACCTTACTAATCTTTTGTAAACGTTGTTTATTCCGCTGCAAGCTTTTGAGTAAAAATTTTTAATTGTCGCTAATTTTAAGATCGTGAAAGCCGGTGTTAAAAGTTTCATCTCCTCTAGGGAGGAAAACAGAAGGTTTAGCCTCTCATATTCATAAGAAAATTTTGTAAATCAAGAACAAACATGAACATGATGAGAAAGAACAAATAAACCGTAAAAAGCCGAATGATCTTCAACTTGATCTTCACTTTTAAGCTCTTATCCTCCAAGCACTTGCTCCAAGCCTCCCCTGGACTTTAATGGGTGTTTTCTGGAGTTTTTGTGGTGAAAAAGTCAAATGAATAGATGCCAAGCCGAATGGAGCAAAAATCAAAATTTATAGAACTACCCAAGAGGGATCGCACCGCGACCCATGAGTTCGCGCCGCGACGGTGGCTGGAATAGCGACGCTACAAGCTGATCTCGGCCAGATTTTGACTTTTTCCAAATTTTGTGTTTATCTCGTTTTTAAACCATTTTTCTTCATCTTTATCACCATAAATCAGAATTTAAACGTGGAAAATAATTATTAAACATATTAATCATCTTTTAAATATATTTTCCATATTTTTCATTAAAAAAATTAAATATAACATTACAAATATATATATAAACCACGATATCAATGGTATAAAAAAGTTGATAGTGCGGTTGAGAATGTTCGATGGGCGGTTAGGTGGATTAGGCACTCACCTTCTAGAATTGACAAATTTAACAAGTTTGCAAAAATCGTTAATTGTGGTACAACGAAGCACTTGATTAGAGATGTCCCAACAAGATGGAACTCTACTTACCATATGTTAGAAGTTGCCCAAGCTTATGAAAAAGCTTTTCATAGATACAATCTTGAGGAAATTGAGTTTCGGGAGGATTTTAAAAAAGCGGGTTTTTCGGTACCTTCAAAAGATGATTGGCAAAAGGTTAGAAATTTATGTCATTTTTGAAATCTTTTTATGAAGTTACTTTTAGAGTTTCCGGGACACTCTATGTGACATCAAACACGTATATTGAGGAAATTTACTCCGTTCGTACGGTGTTGAAGGATGGAATATGTGATGCTAATCTTTGTGAGATTGCATTGGCAATGAAAAGAATGTTTGAAAAGTATTATGGTGAGATAGAGAAGATGAAGTTGGTGTTATATTTTGCTTTAATTATTGACCTGAGGAACAAATTAAAGTATTTGTTTATACTTCTTGATGACCATTATGGATCTCGTGGGGAAAGAGTGAAGGAGGAGAAAAAAACATATATTTTGGATTCTATGTATGAATTATATAATGATTATATCAGAATCCATTCTTCAAATTCTAACTCTAGTACTAAAGAGTCTACCACCCCAAAACTCGGATGCTATGGCATCACAACTGGCATTGAGAAATAAATGAGAGAAAAGATGAACACAAATGTTATTGAATCAAGTAGCGAGTTGGAAAAATATTTGAAAGAAAGTGTTGAAGAAGATTCCTCAATGTTCAATATTTTACAATGGAGGAAAATAAATAGTCCTAGACTAGACTTATTAGCCATTCCCGTCTCAACGGTGGCTTTGGAATCGGTTTCTAGCACTAGTGGAATGGTTTTGGATTCATTAAGGAGTTCTTTATCTCCTAAGATGGTTCAAAGTATAATTTGTACCCAAGATTGGCTACGAGAAGCTACCAGTTTCAAAGCGGAATGTGAAGAAGATTGGGATGCAATACATGAATTTGATAAAGGTATTCATTTATCATAAATAATTAAATGTTTGTTATGTTATATTTATTTATTCTTTTTCTCTTTTTTATGTAGATTTGGGAGAAGATACATCTAACCAAACCTAGAGTCGTAGAATTACATGAAGGTGCAAGAAGAATGAATATATTTTGTGAAGCTTAACACGATTTAGTTATGTTTTAGTACTTTAACGTGTTGAAGTTAATACATTGATATTTTTTGTGAAGTAGATGAATATGACATCTACTTAGGTAATATTCTTGTATAATTTTGAACTTAACACATTGATATTTTTGTCAAGTTTAACTTGGTGTTATCGTAGTTTTGATTATTAATGATTGAAGAGTTGCTAACTAGGAAATGCTAAACAAAACAAGGATTATCTAAGGAAAAAAATGAGATATTTGATCATGTGTTGATTGTGTTTGACAATCCCAAACTTATAATATAACAACCATATTTTATCAAATAACTATACTTGGCCCAATAAATATTATATAACAACGAATTGACTAATAGGCCCAATTAGGCAATAATATAAATCCCAATAAAAATGCATTTTTAGTCATAAAATTATTTGGCCCAAAAATGTTGCACCTAAATCGGGTATACCTGAAAATAACCGACCCAAACCGTACCCGAAACCCGATACCCGTAATGTAGAATGGTTGGTTATCGGTTAAAATATCTATTCCAAAATACCCGAAATACACAAAACCCGACGATACCCGAAAAACACCCCTAATCCAAGGTATAACTTTCTTCTCATAATGTGTTCTAGATGGTTATGGTGAAATCGATGGAACATATGTATAGATATACATATATCGATTTCCTATATATGCATGTTTGATTGGTTGCTTATCTTGTTTTAAGTTTAAACTAATCTTGGTTAATATGATTTTCGATAATATGGACATATACTCACATGATTATATCGAACTTAATATATATATCATATGCACACTTGTGATAAACTAAGATCTTTAATCCTTTAGGGTTTTAAGGATGATGATTATTATTTTCTTTCCACTTTATAAATAATAATTGATTATGTTTATCCACAATTCTTAGTTGGTTCAAACCAGTTCGGTTATGAATCAGGATAACTCAAGTTTGAATTGTGCCCTCTAAAACCCAATATATTGGAGGTGACCCGTATCAAGCCTACAACATGGAGCCATGTCATGAGTAAGCTTGATTGGTTTTCCATAGACATGAGATGTTTGGTTTGAGGCACGACTTCTGTACTTTGGAACGTCTTAAAGTCATGTCGTAACTGGGTGACTATACGAGGTCTTGGTGCAGCGGAAGCCGTATGCTCAAATGCAATAAGTCAAGATGGGATTTGCATCTTCTCTTTATGAGAAGAGATATTGCACGGCCCTTTGACGGTTAAGACTAAGTAAAATGTGTGGCACACTCGGATAGAATGATATGTATCATTCGGTAGATCCGTTACTTCAGTTACTCGTGATCAGAGTCAAGAAACATATGTGGATTTTAGAATTGATCATGTGCTGTGTCTAAAATTCAAATTGAGAAATATCGTGAAGCAAGAATGGGCTTAGGCCCATAGGGCTTGGATGATAAATAATTCGGATTAAGTAATAATACAAGATGTTATATAAATGGATATTAATTTTATGTACTTAAAATTAATATATTTATATATTTTATGGTTAAGATTTTATTTTAACTAGTTAAGTTAAAATATGAGTATTATTATATTTTTGGATTAAAATATAATAAATAACCATAATGGTATATTATTATTAAACAATATAAACAAAGTTTATTTTTTAATCAATTGAGTGTTTTTTAGTTTAAAAACACATTTGGTGTAATAGTCATTATACCATAAGTTTATAAATTGATTAAAGTAAGTTTGACAAGTTTTGTCAAATTTTTCTCATCTCAATTAATAGCTTAATTAATTTGAGAAGAACTGAGAAAAGTTATATATATATATATATATATATATATATATATATATATATATATATATATATATATATATATATATATATATATATATATATATATATATTTCTTGCATTATTATTGTTTATATTTAATGCTTGGTTGTTTATATATATATTATTCATATGTATATGTTGAATTAGTTGACTTGTATACTAAAGTCACATTAGTATTTTTAAATCACATTTGTGGTTTTACATGTCAACTACAAATGCTTGATTTAAACAAGTCAATAGTATATTCTTGTTGTGGTTGGATATGTCGGTTATAGGTTTTGCCAACTTAGACCTGTGGTTTTGTTATTTCTCTTTTATATTTTCTTTTGGATTTGGGGAGGCCTGCATGCCACTTACAACCCATTTTCAAAATGATTTTGTCATAAAACGTATTGTATACCTAGTTTAAGGTATGCTAAGATATACGGATTTTAAAACAAGATAGTTTTAAAATGATTTTACAAAACTGGAATCAAGTTTTTCAAACTTGGATAAAACCCACTAAAATCTTAGACAAGTAGTGCTACCCATCTAGTGGTACACCTTTCCTGCTACCGGTACCTTGGTGTGTTGTCGTGCCCAAACCGTCCACAACGGGGTTCAAACCGATGTGGGGAGGGGGTGAAAGACTTTGCGACTCCCTGATGTGACGGGCTAGAGTTTACCCTGTCCTATGTGTAGGACCGTGGGGGTTCTAAACTAACACCCTAATGCTAGGACTGATCTAGGATGAGAAATAGTGCGGAATATCTATTTCCCAAACCTCCTAAGGATTCTAAGATCTGCTTAGGTGTCCGGCACACAGTTAACACGAAGAACACACAGAGAAAGACGAAGAACAACACTAAGAACTCACACAGAATGCTTAAGACTCCCCTTGGATTCGAGAATAACACTAAGTTCGCGTTTATCGAGGTTATACGTACGATTACGAATGCTCACGAAGGCTTAAGGTCGATTACGGAAGATTACCGGTGATTATTGATCATTCCCTGCGATCCCCCGCGCTAATACGAGGTTAATACGTATTTATAGTATGGAAAACGCGCATTTCCTTAAATAATTTCCACTACGCACGTGGTACAATGCACTGCGTACGTAGTTAGTCCAGTACGAACGTACCGGGCATTTTAATAATAATTAATTAAACATTAATCGACTACCTCACCACGCACGTAGTGAGCTCCACTACGCACGTAGTGGACTCATCACGCACGTGATGACCTTCACTCATACTTAAACTTCCAAACACAAATTAACACATGACTAAGTACTTGTAAGCTTAAAAAAAATATAAGGAAACACTTAGAATATATAAACATGTAAACCATTAATCAAAACACATTTGAATTAATATTTCAAGTAAACATGTATGTATTGGATTGATAAGAACTAGGGATTTACAATTATGCACCAACAAACTCCCCCTAAGACCTAGTTCTATCAACAAACATTGCACTAAGCAAAATATACAAATCAAAATGCACAAAGCTAAATGCACAAAGCAAAATACACAAAGCAAAATGCACAAAGCAAACAAATATAAGAATACCTTTCGTTATGCCCTTACCTGCACTACGCACGTGTTGAGTTGTAGCTCGTGTGTAGTGGCTCAATTTCGCATGTGATGAAATCCTCATATGTGAACCTTGATACTGTTAGTACTGCACTTAGTAATAAACGGTCAGTAACTTCAAGGTTACTAATAAAAATTTAAACACATCAAAACAGCAAGAACCTATAAATAAAACACACCAAAAGAAATTAGAACACACCAAAAATATTTTTGTATTTTTCTGATTATAAAGAAAATGAAAATGCAGACGGTGAACAAATTAAATCCTAAAAACTAAGAGATTTGCAAAAAAATAAATTACTGAAATTAAATCTTTTTGTGAGAAGGTTCCAAGATGGAGTCAGTACCAGCACATCTATACTTAGTTATCATTCATTTCAGAACCTTAGGCACAAACATACTCCCTCAATTTCTGTCTGTCAATCTAACTTTCCTCAGATAATGACAGATTTAATTTCAACATTTTCTGATTATCTAGAACTGAGTACATGGTTAAGACTATCTCTTTTAAAATCTCACAGTGTTTTGACTCACTCAGTAGGATGCACAACTTGAATACCCAACCACCATGCTTATGTGCTTTGTCATTTTGTCAACGCATTTTATGCTCTTTGACATGGAGGTCAATTTTTCACCTCTTTTGATAATTTCTGTTGAGCTTTTGTCACTGCATTTTATGCTCTTTGACAATTCAACACTAATACATCTTTCTGTTGAGCTTTTGTCACTGCATTTTATGCTCTTTGACAATTCAACACTAATAGATCAATGTATCTATTTTCTTTTGACATCTCAGATTGGGGTCAATTTTTCACCCTCTTTTTACATTTTGCTCATTGTCGCCTAACACATTTGGCATGGTAACAGGTGTGTGCACCAGACTAAGTTAGTCTCAACTGTTATCGACTTGAAGACTTGGAATGTCTCGATAGTTTGAATCTTTGATGGATTTCCACATGCATAACTACTTATCAGCCTAGACTCTCATCATATGTCTTACATGCCATCTGTTTCTTATCTGATTTGACTTAAATTTTCAGATAGTTTTCTCAAGAATATGTACATGCCTTCAGTCCTAATTTTACTAGACATACTTTGTATTGAAAGCCAGTGTACCATCATTTTCCATTTGAGTTGGATCAACTTCTCATTATTGTTTTTCTGATTTTTTTTTTTTTGTATTTTCTATGTTTTTCTGATTTTTTTGTATTTTCTATGTTTTTCTGATTTTTTTTGTATTTTCTATTTTTTTTTTTTTTGATTTTTTTGTATTTTCTATGTTTTTCTGATTTTTTTTGTATTTTCTATGTTGCACCTATCTCCCCCTAAAATACTAAAGAAACTAAAAACTAAGAACAGAGACACACAGACACAGAAAATAAACACACAGAAAATAGCCACACAGGCACATATACGAGAAATGCATTAAGTTGCATCATCAGAGACGACCTCACACTTGGTTTTCATCCCGTTTTCATTCACTAAGAACAAAAACCTGGGTTTATCAAATGCCTTTGTATACAGGTCTGCCTTGGTATCTGATGGCACCCTGCACTAAGAGTAAATAATTAGTTAGCATTAGGAACCCATGCCCGAATGGTCATGGGTTTCCCATCTTCTCCAACAACTTGCACATTAATCCACATACCAGTAGTTTTGGAGTCTACATTGGTATCTGGACTATTGGACGTTTTGACTTCACGTTTGTTGGTCCATTTTAAGTCTTGACGAGGGGAAGCCTTGTGATAAACACTAGAAATGTTAATCACCTTATGAAGTGGTTCCCTCACTTTTTGACAGACCTCGGAACTTTTGGGTTTACTAGAAGTTTCCCCAACAGTCCTTTTGAGCTGATGAGGATCAGTTGATTTTTTATTATTTTGATTAAACGTTTTATTTTTCTGAAAATTTTCAGAAAAATCAACTTTCCCCCTGCAGCTCTGTTGTTGCTAATCACACTCATAACTGAGGTGACCAGGTCTCCTGCACACATAACAAATCCTGTTTGACTGATGTTTTGCAGGATTATGTGGCACTTTTTGCTCAACTTGACATTTTGACTCTACTCCTAAACCACGTTGTTTTGACAAAATTTTAAGTTCCTCATAAGGACGGGTTGCAGGAGACTTTGCACCCTCCTTTTCTATGGTTCGGAGTGATGCTTGCACATTTTTCATTAACGTGCCTTGTCCAGAAGAATTGCCTAGAAGTTTTCTCATACCAGATTCAGGCTTTTCTTCTTGTTTGACCTCTTTCATCTGAGGCTCACCAACGACTCCCTTCATTTTTAAATCCGGTTTTGAGGTTGAAGCATACAATACATCAACCTTGGAAGGAAGTTGGTCAGCTTCAAGAAAGACATATGTTTGCACCAGTTGGTTTAACACTGGTGGTGGACATTTAGTATATGCCTTTTTGTCTTTTTCTGAATCGGAACCTTGAGGTCTCCGGTCGATTATGTGCTCAAATAGATAAGATGAAGTTGAATAACTTTTCAGTTTCTGATTGAGAGTCTCATAATCTACCTTAGAACTAGCAAGGTCTCGCTTCAGTGTATCTATCTGATTGATGTAGAAAACTATGGCATCCTGTTTGTTTAGCAATGCTACCTCTAGTTCTCTAATCTGTTTGTTCTGGCTTTCAATTTTATCTTTTAGTGTCTTTTCCCTACCTTTAATGATTGAAATTTCATGCAATTTAGAGGTAAGATCACTGACTTGAGATTTCAAAGAAAAAATATTTTGCACATAGTCATTGCACGAAGCACAAGGAATGCCAGAATTGTTACTTACCTTTGAATCAGCAGGTTTTCCAGTCATGCATGCCTTAAGATCTTTTGATTTAGTTTGAACAATCACTGGCGTTGGTTCGGCAGCTGGCACTGAAACTGGTTTGACATTGTACTCATCAGTAGGCATCACTGATTCTTCCTTACTGGCAATAAATTCATCATCAGTTTCCTGCACACTATCTGCTTCAGATTGTGAATCATCATTCAGATCTTGAACACTGGCCAAGTTGGTTTCAGCAACTTCGAAAGCATCATTATCTTGAAAGTGTGCTGACCAGTCTATCCCCTCATCTTTCTGAACAACTACCATCGCTTTGGATGATCCCTCATGGGATGTTTCAGCTTTCTGTGGAGTAGTGGTAGTTGAAGATTTTCCAGGAGATGTCCTGAAGGGATACTTTGGTCCTGAGTTCTTTGGTTTCTCACATTCTCTCGCAAAATGACCCTTTTCGCCACAGTTGTAACAGGTTACAACTGATTTGTCAAAGCCCAGCTTTGTATCCTTAGTCGCTGTAATCTGCATCCCTGTTCGTTTAACCAAAGCTTTTGCTCTCCTGACAAGGTTGGCATAGGACCATAAAATGTCCTGTCTCTCCATTTCATCATTGTCAATCTGCTCATAGTCTTCTTGAGTCAAATAGGCATTTCCAATTTTACCCTTCAGAAGATCATCATACGAAGAGACCAATGCACTAAGCATCCCCATATGCTCCTTTACTTCTTCAGTACTACCGTGCTTGAAATGTTCAGTGTTTAAAGCAGGTAATATTGATTCCGATTTTTTGCTTGAAGGAGAAGAATACGGTGGTCCACTTGTAGTTGCAGAACTGGTTGACCCAACACTTGAAGTAAATGCAGTCTGCAACGGAGCATTTGACGAGGTTGCAGGAGAAGGAATGGATCCAGAGCAGTACAAGGAAGAATTCTGAACATAACTACTCAATTTATCTAGATTTTGTTCCTCCTGTTCATACTCTTTTAATTTGGTGATGAAGTCATTTAGGTCCATACCCTCGAAACCTTCTCCATTTTTCAAGATCATTATAAACGGCCTCCAGCTTTTGGGTAGTGCCTTGGACAAAGTCACCACTTGTTGTCTTTCTGAAATCTGCACTCCCAAACTATCCATTTCACTGAGAAGATGGTTGTATCCATTGATCGGATCTGGAAGCTTTTCATTCACGTATGAGGTGAAGTGATCAAACTCCTTTCTCAACTGTGAGGCCTTGAGCTCTTTCAGAGATGCATTCCTTTCGTTCCTCTTTTGTAGCGCATTCCACAAGGAACGTGACGTTCTATACCGTCAGAACTGGTGAAAGATCTCATTAGGAATAGCTTGGATCAGATAAGAATAGGCTTTCTTCTCAGCATCATAAGCCTTCCTCTGATCGTCACTCATCTGATCATAGGGAACTTCGATATTCCCTTCACCTTTAGGCACTATATAATCAGCAGAGATGGCCCTGTGCAACCGTGGATCAACCCCATCGATAAATATCTCAAAACGTGGTTTCCAGAATGGGTAGTCTTCCATGGTTAACAGTAGAGGTACTTTGTTAATACCTCCTTGTTCATTGTCCATTATAAGGTTACTTAAAGCAGTGATAGTTTGTTTGGAAGCCATAGCACTCATGTCAGACATTTTAATTAAGACCTACAGCAAACTCACGCACTACGCACGAATTGAGAATGGTTCGCAAGAAGTGAACACACTACGCACGTAGTAAACTGTACTACGTACGGACTGACAAAAAGTCACACAGATTCAGGTACGTATGGAGTGGGGACCTAGTACGCACGAAGTGACTTCACTACGTACGAAACAAGTAAATTGTTTTTTAAGAAAATATTTAACACACAGATTCAATACGTGCGAAGTGTGAAGCACTACGCACGTGTTGATGACCCACTACGCACGGACAAACACACAAGCTACAGAAGATTCTAGAGTTCCAACGACCCACTACGCACGCACTGAAAATCAATACGCACGTAATGGTAGACACTGCGCACGAGTAAACTGCAACGATTAGGATTAAATTACGTAAAACACAAACCTTTTTTACGCAAAAAGACCTGTTTTAGACTAAACGACGACCAAAAATCTGGAAAACGACAAAAACTAACAAGCCTAAACGACACTTAGATCACGAAAACCTAAGGAAAAGTGATCAATCAAAGCACAAGGCTCTGATAGCACTTTGTAGGACCGTGGGGGTTCTAAACTAACACCCTAATGCTAGGACTGATCTAGGATGAGAAATAGTGCGGAATATCTATTTCTCAAACCTCCTAAGGATTCTAAGATCTGCTTAGGTGTCCGGCACACAGTTAACACGAAGAACACACAGAGAAAGACGAAGAACAACACTAAGAACTCACACAGAATGCTTAAGACTGCCCTTGGATTCGAGAATAACACTAAGTTCGCGTTTATTGAGGTTATACGTACGATTACGAATGCTCACGAAGGCTTAAGGTCGATTACGGACGATTACCGGTGATTATTGATCATTCCCTGCGATCCCCCGCGCTAATACGAGGTTAATACGTATTTATAGTATGGAAAACGCGCATTTCCTTAAATAATTTCCACTACGCAAGTGGTACAATGCACTGCGTACGTAGTTAGTCCAGTACGCACGTACCGAGCATTTTAATAATAATTAATTAAACATTAATCGACTACCTCACCACGCACGTAGTGGACTCATCACGCACGTGATGACCTTAACTCATACTTAAACTTCCAAACACAAATCAACACATGACTAAGTACTTGTAAGCTTAAAACAAATATAAGGAAACACTTAGAATATATAAACATGTAAACCATTAATCAAAACACATTTGAATTAACATTTCAAGTAAACATGTATGTATTGGATTGATAAGAACTAGGGATTTACAATTATGCACCAACACTATGTGGTGCGGTCTCGTTTGGTGATTCCCTGATGTGACGGGCCCATAATGAACTTAGTGTAGAGATAAACATACTTAGATTGTTCATGTCTAAAAATCTGTAGAAGGTCTAAGAGTCGTATCAAGCTAGATACGATTGGTAAAGGAACCTACCTACCTGAAATAGCACGGGGTTGGTGTTGTCGTGCCCAAACCATGCACCAATACGTGTGAAATAAGGATCCTAGGGCTAATACTTAATCATTTAAGGGTTTTTATGAATTGTATTTAGCAAAGTCTTATATGTGTTACTAATTGAACTACATGATTAAATTGTAGATGGCAACATTACAAATACTAACAACCACTCACTCCGCTCCATCCTAGAAAAGGATAAGCTCACTGGACCTAATTTCCTCAACTGGGAGCGCAATCTACGGATTGTGCTTAGGCATGAGAGGAAATGGTACGTCCTAGAAGAGTCATTGGGAAATGCCCCAGCCAACAATGCGAGGGCTGATGCAAGGGAGGCTTACCAAAAGCGTGTCAATGATGCATTAGATGTATGCTGCCTCACGCTTGCGACTATGAGTCCAAAGTAGCAAACAAGCATGATGGATACATCACCTTATGACTTGATCCGTCAGTTGAGGGTTATGTTTCAAGAGCAGGCTCGTTCAGAACGTTACGATGTCACTCTTAATACTTGCAAGATGGCGAAAGGCACTTCGGTAAGCACCCATGTCATGAAGATGAAAGGGTACATGGACCACCTTGAAAGACTTGGACACCCGGTACCATTGTAGCTAGCAACGGACTTGATTCTTAACTCACTGTCTGATGACTATAAGCCATTCATAGTCAACTACAACATGAACAGCATGGAGAAATCCATTGTTGAGTTGCATTCTATGCTTAAGACAGCGGTGTCGAATTTGGGTAACAAGTCCAAGGATATCCTAGTGGTGGAAAATGGAGCTGCTAAGAAGAGGAAGGGGTGCAACGGAAGAGGCAAGGGTAAAACCGAGCTAGGACCATCCGCACCCAAGGCCAAGGTAAATGGCAAAGGCAAAGACAAGGGCAAGAAATTTAAATCTAACAAAGCAATAGCTGAGAACCGGTGCTTCAAGTGCGGTGAAATTGGCGACTATAAGGTCAATTGCCCGAAGCGTCAAGAGGGTGGTGGAAACGCAACAGGTACTTTCGTTGACTAACTTCAGTGTTTTTGCTTTCAACTTATTATATAAGTGGTGTATTTGACTTTTTAAGATCGTTTATTGTAAATAGGTCAGTAAAAGCAAAAGGATGCCTTGGAATGCTGGAGGACGCTACGTACGGAAAGAAGGACATTTATAATTCATAGTTTTCTACTTATTTTAAAGTTTCATTTTAAATATGTAATGGTTTTAAAGACGTCTTTACTAAAACTTTGATGAATTATTGGTTGATATGTCCTTGTGCGTAATCTACTCAAAGTATGAGTAGAGGATAACTAACAAGTCAAAGTTTTTGACTGATTAGCTTTTAGTCCGCATGCATTGCTTGCCATTTGATTAATATGATTAATATTATAATTGCTCAACTAAACTTATGGAATTACTTGAAATAACACAGTTTTTGTTATACATTAGAAAGTTTATCTAATAAAGTAATTATAAGTATTTATGAAAACAAGTTCAAGTTTTGAACTAAAGTTAAACACTTGAGATAATAGTCATTATTTCAAAAGATGTGTTTAAAGGTAAAACATTTATGAGTTTGATTATAATAGACATTGTAATCAATAGAACCAACATATTTTAAATAATAATCTATACAAGTGTGTAGTGTAAAGTTTTCGAGAAACCAATTTCCGTAATAGGAAATAGTGGATATAAAGAAAATCCAAGTTTAAAGTTTCGTCAACTTTAAAGATTCTTATTCGAAATCTAAGTTACTTAAAATCGGTATTTTTACTTTTCTGTCAAGATTGACCAAGTCAATAAGGTGTTTTAAGTAATGTCATGTTTTCATAATAGTCAGTGAGAGCAATTGACCTACGCAAAGGTGTTTATCTAATCCTGATAAATTAATATATATATATATATATATATATATATATATATATATATATTGTTGGGAAAATGATCTCATCAGTTTAGATTTGATGAGACAAAGTTAAGTTTGTAAGATGAGTTTTACGTATAACTTAAACAGAATTATGAAGCTTAGTCAGACTGAACACTTATAGTGTTTCAGACTAAGTATAAGCTGAATGTAAACTGAGCATGTGTTCGATCAGTTTATATTATACCTTAGTTAAAATATTAATGTGTTTGATAATCTGTGTATGTCACATAAGGTATATATCGAGTATTCAGCTTGATGTGTTTCAAGCTGAGTGACTCATCTTAGAAGCAGAGTCAGCTCGACAGAGTTACTAAATTAGTTTTATTTAACTCTTTGGACTTCTAAGGATGAGTTAATAGTTATACGTGTTAGTTCATGTTTGAATTCGGGTTTGTTCCCGAAGAACTCGACTTGACGAGTTTCAAGCTGAGTAACTCAGCCAGACTAAAGAAGTCAGTCCAAGAGAATTTAAATGTGTTTTCAATTTTGTTTTAACTATCAATATCTACGGCGCGGATAAGAAGACTCCAGAATCAAGATTAAAGATTGAAGACTCAAGATAAGAAGATTCAAGATTCAATATTCCGAGTTATCTGATAGTTAGTTAGCAAATTAGGATTAGTCCAGTTTGTTAGGAACCGTAGCAACAGGATTATAAATACTTATCTCCTGATAAGTTTAGAGGTACGACTATGATTCTGATAAAGATTACAGAGCCGAAAACCTCACCTCACCGTATGTGTTACGATTCTTGAATCACTGTTTGTCAGTGATCAAGAAACTCACAGATTGCCAGATCATTCGTGTGTTCGAATCATCACATCAGTTGTGATATTGGTAAGTAATCATTAGTTGATTCAATCTGTGAAAAATCCTGTTTAAAGAGTCGTCAGTATCTATAATCATAAGTTGATTATAGATAGCTAAGTTTGAGAGATTGAGAGATTTATATTAGGTGATTATATATCAAGAGTTGCTTACTTGATAATTAATGTAATCATCTTCTTATTCAAAGCATTGTAATCATCTTCATATTAATAAAAGAATTCGACTAGTTGTGGTTTGATTTACTGTGTGTAACACTTTTATTTGATTTGTTAAATTTCCGCAGAAAGTGTATTCAACCCCCCCCCCCCTTCTACACACTGTTGCTTGTTGTTATTCTCACTGTAACACCCTCCTTACCAGCCTAGTGGGATTAAGGTAATTAAGTTGATTTACCTTAGTTAATTGGTTGATTATTTGTTTAAGTGTTTTAATTAATTTAAACTAGTTAAAATGTGATTAATTGTTAAAATAAATAATTAATATGTGACTGGAAGGGTGAGGTGGCCGTTTATGGCTTAGTTAGTCACCAACTCACGTAATTGTAGTTCATTACATGCAAAATCAAAGTGTGTTAGTGTGTGTCTTACTTGCTACGGCCGAGAGAACAAAATCAAGGAAGGAATTGGATTCAATTGTAGATTTGGATTGTGTGTTTGAATTATCTGAAGTATATTGATTCTTCAAAGAGGTTAGATTACTGAATCATGTGTTAGTAATTGTTTAAATTCGGATTTATATGAATTTTATGTGTGAAATCCGATTGAATGTTTTTGCATGATGAATCTTTGGTCTAAGATGCATTTTGTTAGTATTTGATGATTATATGATCAAGGCATGTTTAGAATTCAATTCTGGAAACTTAGATGAGGTTGCATGTTGAAAATCGAAGTTAGATTGATTTTTGAATGAATCGGATTTCTTGAATATGAATCAATCGGATTTGGGAATGAATGACTCGGATTGTTAAAAACCGACTAAAGCAATCGGATTTGGTAAAATCCGATTGAATCAGTCGGAATTGATAGGAATCCGAAAGAATAGAACTGTTGCCTTAACTTTTTAATCGGATTGCATGTCTACTCGGATTTCAAGTTCATCGGATTGTTGTTCCATCGGATTGTATGTTTAATTGGAATCCGATTCTTGATCGGATTTGGCCTTTTCTCGGATTGTGCTTTGTTTTGGAATCCGACTAAGATTGGAAGTTGCCTTCACACTGATTTGTTTGTGCTCGGATTTGATGTAATCGGATTTGGACAGTTAGTCGGTATTCGATTGAACCGGAATGCCTATACTCGGAATTGAACCTTTACTCGGAATTTGAATGATTAAAAGGAATCCGATTAAAGATCAACTCCTTGATGATTTGAAAGTAAACATGATTTGTATATCCAGTATGGCCTTGGCTTATGAAAGGAATGTATGAATTACCTAAGCTAAGGAGTTGGATAATATTCACAGAATTACAGAATGTAAAGGGTAATAGTGAATTGTGGTATATTGTCTGTATATACATGAGTTGATATGTACTTGTGATTGTATGTAAATATATGTTTGAAATTAGTATTATGCTTATTGTATGTTTATTAAGCAAATACTGACTGTTAGTTGTTTGTTCAGGTCGAGACAAGACTCAGTAGTTGAGAATAGACTGAGTTACCTGAACTGTTGAAGATATCGGTGAGTGGATATATATCTTGGATGTATAAGATATTGTTGGGAAAATGGCTAAGTCATTGAAACTGTTATACATGCAAAAATCAAAATTGTTAAGACTGTTAATGGATGTTGGGAAAACAGTTTGAAACTGTTAGAAGAGTTTATAGAAAACAGTTTTAAGACTGTTAGTGAAGATTGTGAAAACGGTTGTAACCAACAGTTGCTGTGAACTTCAAAGCTGTTATATAAAGTTCGGAACTGTTAGTTCAAACTTCAACAACTGTTTGAAGACCTTGAAGCCGAAGACTGTTACAAGAACTAAAGTTGTTGCATTCAATGAACAGTTTATGTTGAGCTAAATCTGGAAAACCCTATCTTTGAAGATATCTCGAAATAGTTGGAAGATCATCAAGATTACCTTTGAAGATAGAAGATTACCTAACTGTCAGCAAATCAAGGAAGATCAAGGAGTATATAAATACTAGATTAGAATTTGTATTTAATACGTACTCATTGTTTATGTTTTGCATTCGTTCTTCAAATTGTAATTCGTTTTCAAGATAGTGCTAAGCCTCTAAGTTTCTCTTTGAAACCCAAGAACAATCTGTGTTCTTCGTCTAACATAATAAGTTAGATTGGGGGTGAAGTTTGCTTTTGTAATCATTCTGGTTGGTTAATAAAACTACTGTTTGATTGAATTGATTTGTGTTTAAAACCTTCTTTAATCAATTAAGTGTGATTCCGCAACTTCTTAGTTGATTGTGATCATAGTTAAAGATTAACTTTTATTTAACTCTGATTTATTATTTAAAAGTTAGTTCTTGTTATTTTATATAATCTATATCCGATCCTGACAAGTGGTATCAGAGCCTTATCATTAAGGTTCCTTTGATCACCAGTTGAAGGTTTTGCTTCGATCTTGCTTTGTCCTTTAAATCTGTTTTCAATCTACTTTTATTCAATGGAGTCCAGTGGATCTTCTGACAACACTGGATCTGGGTCAAACATTCGTGTTCCCATGCTCAAACCAACTGATTTTGAGATGTGGAAACTAAGAATCAAACAGCATGTCCAATTAATGGACTATGCTATTTGGGAAATCATTGAAACTGTTCCCACTAACCCTGCTGATCTGGATGAGACTGGAAAACCAAAGAAAAAGCCACCACCAAAGACAGATGCTGAAAAGAAGGAGAGAATGATTGCGATTCCCAATGAGTATCAACATCAATTCAAGAAATTTGATGATGCTCATGAACTTTGGAATGCTCTGGAAAAGAGGTTTGCTGGGAATGCTAGCTCTAAAAGAAACCAAAGAGATCTCCTTAAACAAGCCTATGAGAACTTCACCAGTGGAAAGAATGAGAGCATCACCCAAATCTTTGACAGGTTTTACAAGCTGGTAAGCCAACTAGAGAGTGCTAAGGTTAGGCTTGATCAAGATGAGATAAATAGAAAGTTTCTTAGGTCTCTAGGTGATGAATGGACTGTGTTTGCTGCACAATGGAGGACTAAGGATTCTCTTGAAGACATAGAGTTAGATGACCTCTATAATAGTTTGATAGTGTTTGAGGGAGAGATAGAGGGAAAAAGAAAAACTGTTGTCCCTAGCCACAATGCTGCTCTCCTGTCATCCTCAGGTATGGAATCAAACCATTCATTAACTAATTCTATTGATAGTTGTGCAGGTACTAGTTCTGCTATTGGACTAGATATGAACACTCCAGATGATGTGCTTGAAGCTTTTCTGGCCAGCCATGCACATTCAACCCTCACCAATGAGGATCTTGAACAAGTGCACCCTGATGATCTTGAGGAGATGGATCTCAAATGGCAGATGGCCATGCTTACTGTTAGAGCAAAGAGGTTCATAAAAAGGACTGGAAGGCAAAACATGAATTTCAGAACTGATGGCAAGGCTGGATTTGACAAGTCAAAGGTGAAATGTTTCAAGTGTCAACAGTTTGGCCACTTTGCAAGAGAGTGCAGATCTGGTCGACAAGTCCAGAATCAAGGTTAGATGCCAACTCAGAATCAAACCTCATCAGCATTTGTCTCACAAGAAGGCCATGGGTTTGATTGGAGTGATCAAGCAGAGGAGGCTACAAACAACAAAGCGTTGATGGCATTGACTGACTCCTCCATCAAGTTGGATTCACCAGAATCTGAGGACATTCAGGTATCTTCTAAACTATGTCCTGGTGAATGTAGAGCTATTGTTAAAAGGTTTAGAGAGCACAATAAGAAAATGTGTGCTTCTCTAAGCAAAATGGAGGAAAGGAGATATGAATCAAGTGCAGTCATTGAAAGCTTTGAAAAGAAAATAAAAGATTATCAAGCCAATGAACTGCAAATGGATTATGATAGAAAATATCATAAGTGGGAAAAAGAGCAGCTTCAAGAGGAGATTGATAGTCTGAAAAAGAAGCTGAGTGAGAAGGAAAGCAAGGTTGATGAATTAACCAAGAAGTTGGAGGGAGTGGACATTGATCTGAGTATGTTCAAGGCAGCTAACCTTAAACTTGAAACCTTATTACAGTCTCAAGTTAGGGACAAGGTGAAAACTGGCCTAGGATACAAACAAACCCCACCTCCATACAACCAAAACTACATAACTCCAATGTCTGAGGTAGCTGACAGGTATGTTAATGAACCTTTGGAAGATGGACTTAAGTCAGCTGATCCAAAGTTTGAGAGTGATGAAGATGAAGTTGTGTCAGTAGTAAGTGTTGAAGATAATGAGGAAGTTGTGAAGAAGGATGAAGTTATTCCATATGAAAATCACATCCTGTGTGAGCCCATTTCCACAAATTCATCTTTACAACCTGTGGTGTTTGTAAAAGCATCCACTGAACCCCTCACCAATGAGCCAAAACCCTCAAAAGCTGTTAACTCTATTAGCATTTCCACAACTGTTACAAACAGTCCCCATCTTTACACTAACAGTCCCAAAAGGAACCCAAACAGTTCTAACCCAAACAGCTCAACTGTTAGTATTAAGTCAAAGAGAAAAGTGAAAGTTGATGAAGTTGTAGTTGAAAAGCCCAAGAAGAAGGCTGCAAAAGTACAGACTAAACCCAATTCTGTAAAAAGGCATACTAAAATGCCTGCATGTACATGTCAAAAGCATGGTGTACAAAAGTTTCCTCAGTCTGCACCTGTTAGAGGAAATCAAAGAAATAGGAACCATTTTTGGTCACAAAGAACTGGTTTGCCTATTGTGAAAGCTAAAAAGTGCTATACATGTGGGAGATCCAATCACTTGGCTCAAGACTGTTATTATAACCCACAGCAGTGTAGCACCAAAAAATCAAGTTTCAAAAAGCAGATTAACAGTTCTAAAACTGCTAAGCCAAAACAGGCTAACAGTTCTACAACTGTTACATCCAAACCAACTAACAGTTCCACAACTGTTTTACCAAAACCAAAAACTGTTGGTCTGGCTTGGGTGAAATTGCAGAAACAAACAGTTTCTGAAGAGGGTAAAACTGGTATTCACATTGCAAAACAGAATAAGTCACATGATGACTCAACTGTTTTACCATCTACAACAATTGTTTGTTCAAAGGTCTCAACTGTTAATCACAACAGTTGGAAACCACATGTTCTTACAAGGTATTCATCACACAAATTAGAGAAATCTAATTTGGATGAAATCAAAAAGAACCAAACTCTGTTTAAGTATTATGACTTGAATGGTGTACCCAAGACCTGCATGGCCTGGGTACTTCCCGCTACTAACTGATTTTATTTGTGCAGAGCATTCATAGGGCGAATCATGGATCTATCTGGCATGTGGATAGTGGATGCTCAAGGCACATGACTGGATATCCACATTGTTTGAAGGATTTCAGAAGCATCAATGGTGGATTTGTAGCTTTTGGAGGAAATGCTAAGGGAGGAAAAATCACAGGTAAAGGAGCTGTTGAGGCAGGTACACTTACATTCAATGATGTTTTCTTTGTTGAACAACTTAAGTACAATCTGTTAAGTGTATCTCAAATCTGTGACAATGGAAACAAAGTTTTGTTTACAGATTCAGAATGCATTATTCTATCAAAAGATTTTGAACTAAATGAGAAGGATGTTCTTTTGAGAACACCTAGAAAGGATAATGTATACTGTCTAGATACACAAAAGATTGCTAAACAGAATTTGTTAAGTTGTTTACTCTCAAAGGCATCTCATGATGAGTCTGCCATTTGGCATAGAAGGATGTGTCACATGAATTTTAAAACCATGAACTTGTTAGTTAAAAACAGTTTAGTAAGAGGTTTGCCCCAAAAAGAATTCACATGTGATGATCATTGTGTGGCTTGTCTCAAAGGCAAGCAACACAAAACTTCTTATAAGACCAAAGAAGGTTCTTCCATTACTGCACCTTTACAATTATTGCATATGGATCTTTTTGGTCCTACTTCTGTGGTGAGTATAGGGAAGAAAGCCTATTGTTTAGTCATAGTTGATGATTTCACTAGGTTTACATGGGTTCAATTTCTTAGAACTAAGGATGAAACTGCTGAATTAGTTAAGTCTCTTATTCTTAAAATTGAAAATCAAACTGACTTAAAGGTGAAAATCATTAGATCTGACAATGGTTCTGAATTTAAGAACTTTGAACTAAACAGTTTTTGTGAAGGTAAAGGTATTGAAAGACAATTTAGTGCCCCTAGGACCCCCCAACAAAATGGTGTTGCTGAAAGAAGGAATAGGACTTTGATAGAGGCTGCTAGATCAATGTTAGCTGATTCTAGGCTCCCAATGACTTTCTGGGCAGAAGCAGTGAACACTGCCTGCTATGTTCAGAATAGAGTACAAGTAGTCAAGTCCAAAGGGAAAACTCCTTATGAGTTGTTCCTCAAGAGAAAACCTTTAATCAACTTCTTCAAACCATTTGGCTGTCCTTGCACTATCCTTAATACCAAATCACAATTAGGCAAGTTTGAGAGTAAGGCTGAAGAAGGTTTCTTTGTAGGATACTCCACTCAAAGCAAAGCTTATAGAGTATTTAACAGTGTTACTAGGATCATAGAAGAGAGTATGAATGTCTCTTTCAATGAGAATAGGATCAATATTGCAGGTAATGGGCCTGATTGGTTATTTGATATTGATGCATTGTCTAAATCTCTTTCTTTTGAGTGTCCTACAGAAACTATTGCAGGTACCTTAACAACTGCTATCAGCTCAAAGACAGCTGTCAGCTCAACAACAGCTGATGAACATCAACAAACAGTCTCAAACAGCTCAAACAGTTCTGAAACTGTCAGCTCACAACCAACAACTGTTGGTTCAAACAAAGTTACTGAAGACTTTGTTATGATTCCCATGATTCAACAAGATTTCTCCAATACTGCTGATCCATTGATTGAGGCTGAATCTTCAAAGGACATGGAATCTCATGATCCTCAAACACACACTGAATCTGAATCTCAAACAGTTGCTGATCAAGTGTGTGATAATACTGGGAATTCAAGTGAATGTGATATTGATCTCTCTAATCTGGGGAATGAACTGACTGAAGAAACCATTCCTACATCAAGAGTTCACAAGAATCATCCCAAATCATAAATTATTGGTGATCCAACCACTCCAATCAGAACAAGGAGCATGTTGCACAATGACAACAGTGGTGTGGATCTCTCCCAATTTGATGTGAATGCTTGCTTTCTATCACAAGTAGAACCGAAGAAAGCAATTGAAGCATTGAAACATCCTTCATGGGTTGAAGCAATGCAGGAGGAGCTCTTACAATTTCAAATTCAGCAAGTTTGGAAGTTAGTTGAACTTCCAAGAAGCAAAAGAGCAATTGGCACCAAGTGGGTATTTAGAAACAAGAAAGATGAAAGAGGGATTGTAATCAAGAACAAGGCCAGACTTGTTACACAAGGCTACACACAAGAGGAAGGAATAGACTATGATGATGTTTTTGCACCAGTTGCAAGAATTGAAGCAATTAGAATATTTCTTGCTTTTGCAAGCTACAAAGGTTTCAAAGTGTATCAAATGGATGTCAAGTCTGCATTTCTCTATGGAACTATTGATGAGGAGGTATATGTGTATCAACCCCCTGGCTTTGAAGACTCAAAGTATCCTGTCAAGGTATATAGGTTGGATAAAGCTCTATATGGCCTACATCAAGCTCCTAGAGCTTGGTATGAGAAACTATCATCTTATCTTCTTCAGAATGATTTTAAGAGAGGCACAATTGAGAAAAACATTGTTTACAAAGATTGTCAAAACAGAGATTTTGCTTGTCCAAATCTATGTTGATGATATAATCTTTGGATCCACTAATTCTAGCCTATGCAAGGAGTTTGAAGTCATCATGCACAAAAGGTTTTAGATGAGTTCAATGGGTGAACTCACATTTTTCTTGGGATTACAAGTCAAACAGAAGCCCACTGGTATTTTTCTAAGCCAATCTAAATATGTCAAGGACATATTGGATAAGTTTGGCTATCAAGATGTGAAACTGGCAAGTACTCCAATGGAGACACACAAACAGTTGGGAGCAGATGTTGAGGGGGATGATGTAGATATACACCTCTATAGGTCAATGATTGGTTCATTAATGTACTTAACTGCTTCTAGACCTGATATAATGTTTGCTGTTTGTGTTTGTGCCAGATTTCAATGCAGTCCGAAGATGTCACACTTGTTTGCTATGAAGAGGATCTTTAGATACCTCAAAGGCCAACCAAAATTGGGACTTTGGTATCCTAAAGATTCACCTTTTGATTTGGTGGCATATTCTGATAGTGACTATGGTGGAGCCAATGTGGACAGAAAATCAACCTCTGGAGGATGTCAATTCTTTGGATCAAGGTTGGTTTCATGGCAGTGCAAGAAACAAACAACTGTTTCAACCTCAACAGCTGAGGCTGAATATGTTGTTGCATCAAGCTGTTGTTCACAAGTGTTATGGATCCAAAATCAGCTTCTGGATTATGGTTTGTCTTTCTTGAATACTCCAATTTATGTTGATAACACTAGTGCTATCAGCATAGTTAACAATCCAGTAAAGCATTCTAAAACAAAGCACATTGAAATCAGATTTCACTTCATAAGAGACTGCAATGAAAAGAGATTAATCCAAGTTATGAAAATCCATACTGATGATCAATTAGCTGATCTGTTCACTAAAGCTTTTGATGTGCGCAGATTCAACTTTTTGATTTCCAACATTGGAATGATTAACTTGGACTAACAGTTGTTCATTATTCTTTGTCATTTATACTAACAGTTTGCAACTGTTAGTTATGTTTACTAACAACTGTTGTCTTTTAAGTATTCAGAGAAGGAAATGCAATTTCACACATCAGTTTTGGCCATATCTGCTTACCTGTCCCACAAACAGTTTTCAAACCCGTGACTGTCCTTGTTAAGAGGTGAAGGTAAATTCACTTTATTGAGAAAACAGTTCCAGACTGATAAAGGTGAGTCATTTTACTTGTAGTGTAGTGAATTTGATATGACAAGTCACTGCATGCTATTAATGGAAATTACTGGACATTAATGGTCATTAATGGCTATTAATGAACATTAATGCTCCCCAGTTTATCTATAAATAGCCTTGCATCCATACTTCACAAATCACACCTACATTTGCACAAACTTCTCTCTGCAAATGGCTACTAACTTCTTTCTCATAAACTTCAAAGAAATTAATGTTAAACAAAGTTATGTAACCAACCCTGCCCCATTTGTTCGAATGCATGAGCTTTGGACCTACTCATCTTGTGTTCTTGAGATGCATGATGATCGAGATAGGTTCACCTTGACACAGCACCCAGATCCACGTAGGCCAAATAAACCAATTGATCATATTCGTATAAGAGGTGATTTTGAAAATTTCACTCTCTTCCATGAATTGCCTACACCATGCTGTCTAAGATTCGTCTTGAACCTGGCAGGCACTACAAACTCCGTAGTATGGTTCAATGTTCGAAGAAATAATACTCATAACCACCAGAGGGCCTTGGATGATGAGGCAGTAGACGTCATTGTAATAGATGACTAGTTCCACTGATGATGATTTGGTCTCAATAACCATCATCCTATGACGCAAATTATGACAATAGTCTCTGGTGGTACGTATGATGAGAAGGTCTACTGCACACCCATTGGTGGGTTTTAAGTTTTGACAATTGTTTAAGGCATGTCAACTATTTTTCTGTTAACGGAGAAAGTTGTCTACACTTACGATGTAGATCATTGTTCTCCCACACCTACGAGACGGCCTTGCACAATTAGATAAACAGTACCAACAATGGCTTGTGCATTACATGACCTTTCTTTGAAGATAGGCTTCTCAGTAAGGCTATGGCGGCACTGTAGAGGCTATTCTGAACTCGATTCTTAAATAATGAAGACATTCACGAGAAAGAATGTGATGATGATTGTCTTCCCTTAAAGTTCAGATTTGTTGATACATCTTCAAGAAAATTAAAATGTTAACGATAATTTGTCAAATGTAGATCTAGGAGTTAAGACAGTTAATATAAGCTGTGTTTAGATCTATAGCAAAAGACAGTATTGTTATCTCAAAATTATTGTAGCTCAATTGTGATTCTCATGAATAAAATACATCTTATGTTGATGATTGTGTTCACTAATGGTTTGTTATTGTTGCTTCAGCATTTGATATATATGAGCTAAAGTTTGTTTGACAGTTGCACAATTCAGTTTCAATAAATACTAACAGTTTTCAACTGTTAGTATATGGCTTCCACAACTGTTAGGCAAAGTCTATGTGCAACTGAGGGGGAGAAATTCGTCAACTGAGGGGGAGAAATGAGAACAGTTGTAAACACTAAACAGCTGTTAATCCAAATAAATGATCAAACAAAAAGGAGTTAACTTTTAAATAACAGTTGTCATTTTTTTATGAAAACAGCTTTAAAACTGTTAGTTTATTTTGTCCGTCAACTGTTAAGCTATTAAAGGGTGTTTTGGTCTTTGCAGAATTTTGAAAACTTTGAATTGCATTCAACATTCGAAACATATATAAGGCAATTCCCTCCTTACCAAGCAACTCACACATCCAAAACGAACTTCGATCAGAAACAAACCCTAACTCTCAACAACTCTCAGCGATCGAAATCAAAATGTCTTCCCTTCCATTTGTCAAAGAGCACAATGTGATCGCTTATCTTGAAAAACCAGACAATCTTCACGCTTTCCACGTCATGATTGATTATCTCACGGTATCAAACATTCATTATGCTCTAACTGCCAACCCAACAATCTATACCTCACATATTGAGAACTTCTGGAAGAATGCCAAAGTCCAAGAAGTTGATGGAGTGCAACAGATTTCTACAACTGTTGATGATATGGAGGTTTCTATAACCGAAGACACTATTCGCCATGCACTACAACTGAATGATCTTAATGGTGAGTATTCTGATTCGGTTGCATTAGAATATCTACACACCGAGTTACTGAAACTTGGGTATGAGGGCCCTGGGGGTAAGGGTACCTTGTATAAGGGACAATTTTGTTCACACTGGAAGTATCTAATACATACTCTTCAGCAGTGTATTAGTCCCAAGAGAACGGGGTGGAATGAATTTGGAAGCAACATTGCCTTGGCCTTGATCTGCTTAGCCAACAATCGTTGTTTCAATTTTTCAAAAATGATCTTTAATGGGATGGTAAAACATCTCGGGACCAAATATGGACTCTTTTTGATGTACCCCAGGTTTGTGCAAACTTTCTTAAACTTTTTTATGCCAAACCTTAAAATACACAAGAGGGTCATTATTCCCTCTGCTCATGTGGCTTCAACATTGAGCAAGTTGTTGATTAATGGCAAGAATTTTTCTGGTGCCATAACTCCTCCACTCTCTGAAATGGTGGAGTTTCTGTCAAGAAACAGAGTTGCCAGAGTTGAGCATGAGGCCCCTATTATTGCTACACCCACAACTCTAGAACCCACAGCTCACGATACTCAAATAATCCCCTCTGCTACCGTTGAAAGAGCTACAATACAAGCCCCTGCACTAAAAATGTTTCAAAAGAAGAGGAAAAGAACTGTTGGTGCTCCTTCCTCCACAGTTCATGAAACTGAAACTGTTAGCCCTGCACAGGTGCATTCACATGTGCAGAATATCCAAAGGGAACCCCTTGTGCTGTCTCTCAGGCACAATGAGGAGGTGATCACTCCATCAGAGGGTGATCATGCGGTTTTTGAGGCTGACACTACTATTTCATCTGCAAGGGGTGAACAGGACAGTGTCAACATCCTTAAGACCTCAACCATGGCAACAGAGACTGGTAAAACAGTTTCTGGTAATCCCCAGAACCAAGAAAAGAGGGGTACTGATGGGGAAACTGAAGTGAGTGAACCACCAGTTAAATCTGTCAATGATATGCTAACAGTGGAAACACTGGATGACATTGAGACTAGACTGAAACAACAAGCATTGACGGATCCTAACTTTGCACCTTACTTTGCTGCTCACCTACACCTAAAGAAGAAGATTGCTCTTCAAAACAAGAGGATAATTAAACAAGATGAGAAAATAAAAGAGCTATCTGAAAAGTTGGAAAAGGCAAATGAAGTCATTAAGGTGATAGGAATGCATAATGAGGTGCTGATCAGACAAGACAAGCAGCTGAAATTTCTGGGAGAAACTCTTATGAAGGCAACTGATGTTCTTCATAATCATGAACAGCTGCTCAACAAACCTAAAGCCATGGTGAGATCATCTTCAACCTCTCAAGCAAAAGGAGGAAGAAAGTCTAAGCAAGAAGAGGTTCAACAAACAGTTCCACAAGCTGAACAAACGGTTGTTGCTCCAAATGAGCAAACAGTTGTACCTTTAACCTTAACAGTTGCAACTTTAAATCAACAAACAGCTGCGAGTGTTCAAGATATTGATGAAGAAGAAGAAGAAGAGCTTTCAAATATGGATAGGGTATTGATCAACAGGATGGTGTCAACTGGAGATAATCCAAGCACTGAGATTTTCAAATCTTGGTCAAAAGTGAAGCAGAATTATTTGATTGACATCAGTGCTCAATATCTTGGCATAAGTTCTTCTAGAATGGAGCAGAAAATACATGATGGATGGCTTGATGGAAAGGTTGCTAAGTTAAAACCTTTACCACCTAAGAAAGGGTTTAAAGGCATATTCATCTTGGAAGGAAAGAAAGAATCCAAGTTGCCCCCTGTTCTAGGCAAAGGTAAGGAAGTTGTTGTTGTTTATCCAAAGATAAAATTAACAAAAGAACAACAAGAAGAAAGGGATTTTGAATGTGCTCAGAGGTTGGCTGATGATCTTCAACAACAGGAACAGTCTGATTTTGAGATAGCAAAGAAGCTGGCTGATGAGATCACAGCTCAGATTGATGAGGAGGAAAAACAAGAAAAAGCTGCTAAGGGAGTTAAGAGAAAAAGAATTGTGAAAAAGAAACAACCTCAACATCCTAAGTCAGAAACTGAGAAGAAGTCTCAATCTCAACAATCCAAATTCCAAAAGCCCAAAGCTGTCCAACCAACACAAACAGCTCAAACCATCAAAGCTAAAATGGTTAAAACTATCATTCAAGATAGGCTCTTGGTCGATGTTGAAGAAGGTGTTAACAAATTTGTAGCAGAACATTTGGGCCAGAAGTCTCACATCAAAGAATGGAAGTTTGATGTTGTCCGGTATGATACTGGGAAGGAAGGGGTAATCATTGTAAGGGAGAATGATCAAATCGAACAGTTTTCAGGCTACTTACAAATGATGGATAGCATTACTAGGCGGGACATACAAGAATTGTATGAGTATGGAACAAGGCATTATGGAGAATCTGAGCATCCAATAATTAAGATATTGATGAGACATTTAACAAGTATTTGCAACCCAAAGAAAGTGATGTCAATACTGAAGGCTGATGAAACCTTTCCAATTCAATCTGTTAAAGTGTATGCTAAGCCAAGGGTATATTACATGGTAATGGGTAATGCAATTACAGAATGGTTTGACATGGATTTCATCGAACACAGTCAGATCAAGCTCCAATACCTAGTGAAAGCAAAGTTCTATGGTCCAGCCAAAGTAAGGAATGAGCTAATTCAGAAGTTCAAAGATAGACTTGAATCCCTGAGATCAAAGAAAATGTAATTTTTCTATCTCTTGAATTTTTTATTGTAATAGTTTGATTTTGCATACAATGATAAATATGTTCTTTACTTATGTTAATTTGTCTATGATTGAACCCTTAAAACAAACAACTTAATTGTATTGTTCAATACTTTAAGTTAGGGGGAGATTGTTGGGAAATTGGCTAAGTCATTGAAACTGTTATACATGCAAAAATCAAAACTGTTAAGTATGTCAATGGATGTTGGGAAAACAGTTTGAAACTGTTAGAAGAGTTTATAGAAAACAGTTTTAAGACTGTTAGTGAAGATTGTGAAAACGGTTGTAACCAACAGTTGCTGTGAACTTCAAAGCTGTTATATAAAGTTCAGAACTGTTAGTTCAAACTTCAACAACTGTTTGAAGACCTTGAAGCCGAAGACTGTTAGAAGAACTAAATCTGTTGCATTCAATGAACAGTTTTGGTTGAGCTAAATCTGGAAAAACCGATCTTTGAAGATATCTCGAAATAGTTGGAAGATCATCAAGATTACCTTTGAAGATAGAAGATTACCTAACTGTCAGCAAATCAAGGAAGATCAAGGAGTATATAAATACTAGATTAGAATTTGTATTTAATACGTACTCATTGTTTATGTTTTGCATTCGTTCTTCAAATTGTAATTCGTTTTCAAGATAGTGCTAAGCCTCTAAGTTTCTCTTTGAAACCCAAGAACAATCTGTGTTCTTCGTCTAACATAATAAGTTAGATTGGGGGTGAAGTTTGCTTTTGTAATCATGCTGGTTGGTTAATAAAACTACTGTTTGATTGAATTGATTTGTGTTTAAAACCTTCTTTAATCAATTAAGTGTGATTCCGCAACTTCTTAGTTGATTGTGATCATAGTTAAAGATTAACTTTTATTCAACTCTGATTTATTATTTAAAAGTTAGTTCTTGTTATTTGATATAATCTATATCCAATCCTGACAGATATATCACCTGATTGTTGCTCTTTTCTGTATATATACATGACGTTGTTGTGAGATCAGCTTGGCGGTTGTTATTCAGCTGGGCCTGTGTTTAGAGATATACAGTATTAGTAGTTGTCTTGATTTGCATTTGTTGTAATCAAGAAGTACTATTATTGTTGTCTGTTGTAACTGGGCTATGGTAAACCTATGCTTTGGCCGGCATTTGGTTGTAGGTGTTGCAACACCGCCGGTTCTCTTGTTTGTCTGAGCATTGTTGGTTTGGGCTTGATGCCTTGTATGTTTGTGGTATCTATTCTCTCACTTAGCTTTGTGCTAATTCCCCTCTGTTGAATTCTTTTCAGGAGAATCCAGGTAGTTGGATTAAAGAACTAAGCTGGAATTTTGGGACTGATCTAACTTTGATATCTGATGTTTTTGTAAAGAGCCTGTTTTGTAGTAACACTGTAAATGATTTGTAAAGCAAACCTGTTGTCTTTGTGTTTGATCAAATTTATATTATATTATATCTTGTTAATTAAGCTTCCGCGCGTGTTTATAATAGTGTTAGTGAGAACAGTGTTACAATTTGGTATCAGAGCCCTGGTTTGAGGATTTGCACTGTTGAGTTATGCAATACTCGAACCGAGGCTCTGATCCGTCCAATATTCCAGGGTGGGTAATTAATAAGATAGCTATAGAGAATATGATGTGGTACTAATGGATTATAATCTGACAACTGGTGAGAAGTTGTTTAGAACAGATTATGGCTTACAACAACGAGATCCCGGTATATACCCCACAGTCCCCTAGAAGACAACACAACAATGTTTCATCTACTGCTGCGAATGAGCAGCTCGGAGCAGGTACTTCTCATCATGGGGAGTCTGACAACCAAGATTATGTGTTACAGCTGGAAGACACCTTGCAGACTAAGAGGGATAGGATTCTTGAACTGGAGCAACGGTTAAACCAAACCCAGTCTTCTCAACCAACCACTACGGTACAGATGCCTCATGTAACAGCTATTATTACTCAACCGATACCACCACATGTATATACTACTGCACCTGTGAGCACGATGTCAACCCCATATGGATCTTTTCCATTCTTCCAGATGCCTCAGGGAGTGTAAAGTCAACCCCAACCACAAACAGTCTTTATTCCCTGGTTTCCTCAACAAGAAAACAAACAAAAGTGTCAGTATAAGGATTTCGTGGCGTGCGGAGCACCTGAATATTCGGGAAGTTCGAACCCAAATGTTAGATTAAACTGGTTAAAAGAGACAGTGAAGACTTTGGAGGCAAGTAACTGTGAAAAGTCAGATTGGGTCAAGTTCACAACTAGACGCTTCAAGGATCAGGCTTTAACTTGGTGGGATTCGTTGACTGCACATTTACCGAGAGAGATTGTGAATTTCATTACCTGGGATCAATTTCAGGATAAGTTCTGTGAACAATTTTGCAACGCTTTTAATATGGAGAAAATTCAGAGGGAATTTCTGGATCTTGCACACACAGATAAGATGTCTGTTGAGGAGTTGATTACCAAATTTCAGGAGACCTTGAGGTTTGCAAGGCAGTGGGTGCCCAGTGAGCATTCACAAATCCAACATTTCGTGAAGGCCTTATTGCCTGAATATCGGGGTAACACCCGTATGGCAACTTCACTTGTTCAGGCGTTCACTTTAGCCAGATCTGCAGAGTCAGATGCTCAGGATCGTGAAAAGATAAACAGAGGGTCGTTTAACAAGTTTGGTGGAGGCTTTAGTGGGAATCAAGGTAAGGGCAAGGGGCAAAGTCATCACGGAAAGTCAGATCAGAGACCAAAGGGATCAGGGTATCCTCAGAACAAGCCGTGGTGCCATAGTTGTAAGTCTCGTCATGTTGGGCAGTGTACACCGCAAACACGTAAATGTTTGAGGTGCGGTGAGATGGGTCATGATATAAGTGCTTGTAAGTATAATACATTTGTTTGCTGGAATTGCAAAGAGGAAGGGCACCGATCGGGAAACTGTCCCAAGATCATGACAGCGGGGACTGGGGCTGGGGTAAATAACATCGGGGGATCGTCTTCTACAGGTCAGAAGAGAAAGACTGTACCTTCTGCCGAAGGTAGAGCATTTAAGATGACTGCCAAGGAGGCTACAGGCAGTGATGATGTGATTACCGGTATGTTCATAGTTAACTATATGCCTGCACGTGTTTTATTTGATTCTGGTGCAAATAGGTTATTTATATCTGTGACTCTATGTGATAAGTTGAAATTATCTATTTCTGTGAATGATACTCCTTTAGAAGTAGAAGTAGCGGATGGTAGTGTAGTACCTGTAACAACTTCTGTGACTGGAGTTCAGATTAGTATTGATGGTACTAGTTTCCCTGTAGACTGCTTGGTGATGCCTATACCTGGTTTTAATTTAGTATTAGGCATGGATTGGTTGAGTCACCATAGGGCTAGTATCCAATGTCATAAGAAACTGATAACTATTCCTCTGGTTGACGGGTCGCATGTCGTGGCTCGTGGGGATAGATCTCCATCTTCTCTTCCGTTTATTTCGTACATGAAGGCTAGAAAATCTTTAGCCAAAGGGTGTGCGTCGTATCTGGCCTATGCTATTGACGTGAAGAAAGAGAAGCGTCCGGTTACCGATGTTCGTGTGGTTTCTGAGTATCCGGAGGTATTTCCCGATGATCTGCCAGGATTGCCGCCTGTTCGTGATGTCGAATATAAGATTGATCTGATACCTAGTAGTACTCCGATTGCGAAAGCTCCATATAGATTAGCTCCTTCAGAAATCAGAGAGATGATGACTCAGATACAGGAACTGTTAGACAAGGGGTTTATTCGTCCAAGCTCTTCGCCTTGGGGTGCACCGGTATTGTTTGTGAAAAAGAAAGACGGAACTTTGCGTATGTGTATTGATTACAGGGATTTGAATAAAAGGACTGTCAAGAATAAGTATCCGTTGCCGAGAATAAATGATTTGTTTGATCAACTTCAGGGAGATTCGTATTTCTCTAAGATTGATCTGAGGTCGGGTTATCATCAAGTAAGAGTAACCAAAGAGGATATACCGAAGACGGCTTTTCGTACACGGTATGGTCACTATGAGTTCCTTGTAATGCCGTTCGGTTTGACTAACGCTCCTGCAGTATTCATGGATTTGATGAATCGGGTGTGTCGACCATTTCTGGATAAGTTTGTCATCGTGTTTATTGATGATATCTTGATATATTCTAAATCGGAGAATGAACATGATCAACATCTGCGACAAGTTTTGGAGATTCTCAAACAACACAAATTGTATGCCAAGTTGTCTAAGTACGAATTTTGGTTGCGTGAAGTCAAGTTTTTGGGTCATGTAATTTGTAAAGATGCTATGAAAGTGGATCCGTCAAAGATAGAGTCTGTGATGAATTAGGATGCTCCAAAGACACCGACAGAGATTAAAAGTTTTCTTGGTTTGGCAGGTTATTACAGACGGTTTATTAAAGATTTTTCGAAGCTTGCGGGTCCATTAACCAAGTTAACCAGAAAGGATGTTCAGTTTCAGTGGAGTGAGGCTCAGGAGAATGCTTTTCAGATTTTGAAGCAACTTCTGTGTCAGGCTCCTGTTCTTGCATTGCCTGAAGGATCTGAAGATTTCATGCTTTATTGTGATGTTTCACATGCTGGGTTAGGGTGTGTACTGATGCAGAGAGGTAAGGTGATAGCTTATGCTTCCAGACAGTTGAAACCTAATGAAAAGAATTATCCGACTCATGATTTCGAGTTAGCAGCAGTGGTGTTTGCTTTGAAGCTGTGGAGACATTACCTGTATGGTACAAAATGCACGATTTGCACTGATCACAAGAGTCTGCAGTATGTGTTTACACAGAAGGAATTGAATATGAGGCAGCGTCGATGGTTAGAGTTGATTAAAGATTACGACTGTGATATCCAGTATCACCCCGGGAAAGCTAACGTAGTAGCTGATGCACTCAGTCGGAAAGGTTCTGCAAAAACAGTAAAGTTTATGAGGTTAGAGATTAAGTCAGATTTGATAGATCAATTGATGGCTGCACAAATAGAAGCACTGAAAACCGAGAACTTGAAAGATGAACTGATGATTAAGAGACAGCATGAGTTGACTACTGATTCTCGTGGATTAAAGATATATCAGAACCGTATTTGGGTGCCAAAGTTTGGTAATTTGCGGGAATTAATTTTGACTGAAGCACACAAGTCTAAGATGACTGTTCACCCGGGTAGCACCAAAATGTATCTCAGTATGAAAGCCTTCTATTGGTGGCCTACTATGAAGGTTGATGTTGCACGTTTTGTGGAATCATGCCATATATGTTCACAAGTGAAAGCTGAACATCAAAAGGCGTATGGAACTCTGACTCAGTTGAAAATACCTGAATGGAAGTGGGATCATATCACAATGGATTTTGTAACTAAATTTCCAAAGACTCAGAAGGGAAATGATATGATATGGGTTATTGTTGACAGATTAACCAAGAGTGCACACTTTCTTGCTACTGCTGAGACTGCAAACTTGAGTAAGTTAGCTAAGCTGTATATTGATGAAATTGTTTCTAGACACGGAGTGCCTTTGTCGATTGTGTCGGATCGGGATTCGAGGTTTGTGTCAAATTTATGGAACAGACTACAGCAAGAGTTGGGATCTAGAGTGAATCTGAGTACAGCCTATCATCCGCAGACAGATGGCCAATCAGAGAGAACAATTCAGACTTTAGAAGATATGCTTCGGGCATGTGCATTAGAGTTTGGGGTTCTTGGGATTCGCATCTACCGTTGGTTGAATTTGCTTATAATAATTCCTACCACTCCAGTATCGGAATGCCGCCGTATGAGATGTTATATGGACGACCGTGCAGAACTCCTACTTGTTGGTTAGAGGCAGGAGAGAAACAGTTTGTTGGGCCAGATATTGTGCAGATCACAGCAGATAAAGTTGCAGTGGCTCGAGAAAAGTTGAAAGCTGCAAGAGATCGACAGAAGATGTATGTTGATCCACGTCGTCGACCAATGATTTTTGTTGAGGGTGAGCGAGTTTATTTAAAGGTTTCTCCATGGAAGGACGTGATACGCTTTGGAAAACGAGGGAAGTTGGCTCCTAGATACATTGGTCCGTTCAGAATCAGACAGGTAGTGAAGGATCAGACAGTGGTTTTGGTTCTTCCTGATGAATTAGCTGGGATTCATGATACGTTTAACATATGCTATTTGAGAAAGTGCAATGTAGAGGATCAAACTCAGGTTTTGCCAATACAAGATTTGCGTGTGGCTTCCGACAAGAGGTTGATTGAGGAACCTGTTGAGTTATTGGATCGTAAAGTAACCAAGTTGAGGAATAAGCAGATACCGTTGGTTTTGGTTAAGTGGAAACACAGTTTGGGTTCTGATTTAACTTGGGAAACTAAAGATGACATGAGGAGTCGTTACCCAACCTTGTTTGAGTGCGATCAGGTTCCGAGGACGGAATCTTCTTAAGGGGGGAAGATTTGTAACACCCTCCTTACCAGCCTAGTGGGATTAAGGTAATTAAGTTGATTTACCTTAGTTAATTGGTTGATTATTTGTTTAAGTGTTTTAATTAATTTAAACTAGTTAAAATGTGATTAATTGTTAAAATAAATAATTAATATGTGAGTGGAAGGGTGAGGTGGCCGTTTATGGCTTAGTTAGTCACCAACTCACCTAATTGTAGTTCATTACATGCAAAATCAAAGTGTGTTAGTGTGTGTTTTACTTGCTACGGCCGAGAGAACAAAATCAAGGAAGGAATTGGATTCAATTGTAGATTTGGATTGTGTGTTTGAATTATCTGAAGTATATTGATTCTTCAAAGAGGTTAGATTACTAAATCATGTGTTAGTAATTGTTTAAATTCGGATTTATATGAATTTTATGTGTGAAATCCGATTGAATGTTTTTGCATGATGAATCTTTGATCTAAGATGCATGTTGTTAGTATTTGATGATTATATGATCAAGGCATGTTTAGAATTCAATTCTGGAAACTTAGATGAGGTTGCATGTTGAAAATCAGATTGAAAATCGAAGTTAGATTGATTTTTGAATGAAGCGGATTTCTTGAATATGAATCAATCGGATTTGGGAATGAATGACTCGGATTGTTAAAAACCGACTAAAGCAATTGGATTTGGTAAAATCCGATTGAATCAGTCGGAATTGATAGGAATCCGAAAGAATAGAACTGTTGCCTTAACTTTTTAATCGGATTGCATGTCTACTCGGATTTCAAGTTCATCGGATTGTTGTTCCATCGGATTGTATGTTTAATTGGAATCCGACTCTTGATCGGATTTGGCCTTTTCTCGGATTGTGCTTTGTTTTGGAATCCGACTAAGATTGGAAGTTGCCTTCACACGGATTTGTTTGTGCTCGGATTTGATGTAATCGGATTTGGACAGTTAGTCGGTATTCGATTGAACCGGAATGCCTATACTCGGAATTGAACCTTTACTCGGAATTTGAACGATTAAAAGGAATCCGATTGAAGATCAACTTCTTGATGATTTGAAAGTAAACATGATTTGTATATCCAGTATGGCCTTGGCTTATGAAAGGAATGTATGAATTACCTAAGCTAAGGAGTTGGATAATATTCACAGAATTACAGAATGTAAAGGGTAATAGTGAATTGTGGTATATTGTCTGTATATACATGAGTTGATATGTACTTGTGATTGTATGTAAATATATGTTTGAAATTAGTATTATGCTTATTGTATGTTTATTAAGCAAATACTGACTGTTAGTTGTTTGTTCAGGTGGAGACAAGACTCAGTAGTTGAGAATAGACTGAGTTACCTGAACTGTTGAATGTCAGGATCAGATATACATTATATCAAATAACAATAACTAACTTTTAAATAATAAATCAGAGTTGAATAAAAGTTAATCTTTAACTATGATCACAATCAACTAAGAAGTTGCGGAATCACACTTAATTGATTAAAGAAGGTTTTGAACACAAGCAAATCAATCAAACAGTAGTTTTATTTATCAACCAGAATGATTACAATAGCAAACTTCACCCCCAATCTAACTTGTTATGTTAGACGAAGAACACAGATTGTTCTTGGGTTTCAAAGAGAAACTTAGAGGCTTAGCACTATTCTGAAAACGAATTACAATTTGAAGAACGAATGCAAAACATAAACAATGAGTACGTATTAAATACAAATTCTAATCTAGTATTTATATACTCCTTGATCTTCCTTGATTTGCTGACAGTTAGGTAATCTTCTATCTTCTGAGATAATCTTGATGATCTTCCAACTATTTCGAGATATCTTCAAAGATAGGGTTTTCCAGATTTAGCTCAACCGAAACTGTTCATTGAATGCAACAGCTTTAGTTCTTCTAACAGTCTTCGGCTTCAAGGTCTTCAAACAGTTGTAGAAGTTTGAACTAACAGTTCTAAACTTTATATAACAGCTTTGAAGTTCACAGCAACTGTTGGTTACAACTGTTTTCACAATCTTCACTAACAGTATTAAAACTGTTTTCCATAAACTCTTCTAACAGTTTCGAACTGTCTTCCCAACATCCATTAACAGTCTTAACAGTTTTGATTTTTGCATGTATAACAGTTTCAATAACTTAGCCAATTTCCCAACAATCTCCCCCTAACTTAAAGTATTGAACAATACAATTAAGTTGTTTGTTTTAAGGGTTCAATCATAGACAAATTAACATAAGTAAGGAACATATTTATCATTGTATGCAAAATCAAACTATTACAATCAAAAATTCAAAAGATAGAAAAATTACATTTTCTTTGATCTCAGGAATTCAAGTTTATCTTTGAACTTCTGAATTAGCTCATCCCTTACTTTGGTTGGACCATAGAACTTGGCTTTAAAGATTTCTCCCCCTTATTGATTGAAACTGTTTGAGAGGAGGATCTGGCACGAGAAAAAGAGTGTTGAAGCATTTGATCATGTGCACGAAGGACATCAGTAGCCTTCTTCAAAGAAGCTGACAAAACTTTGATTTGTTGATCCTGCTTGATAATTAGCTCATTATGCTTTGTCAGAAGCTTGTCATATTGGAAATTCCTCTTTCTGAGATAGAGGAAAGCAGCAACAAATGGTACAAGATCAGGATTCGTCAATGCTTTAAGTCTCATACTTGCCTCAATGTCAGCCAGTGTTGCCACTTTGAACATATCATCCGCAGATTGAACTGGTGGTTCACTTCTAGAAGATTCCTCACCAGTACCCCACTTTTCTTGGTACTGGGGATTTCCAGAAACTGTTTTACCAGTCTCTGTTGCCGTGGTTGAGGTCTTAAGGATGTTGACACTGTCATGTTCACCCCTTGCGGATGAAACAGTAGTTTCAGCCTCAAAAACCACAAGATCACCCTCTGATGGAGTGATCACCTCCTCGTTGTGCCTGGGAGACAGCACAAGGGGTTCCCTTTGGATATTCTGCACAGATGAATGCACCTGTGCAGGGTTAACAGTCTCAGTTTCATGAACTGAAGTGGAAGGAGCACCAACAGTTCTTTTCCTCTTCTTTTGAAATATTTTTAGTGCAGGGGCTTGTGTTGTAGCTTTTTCAAAAGTAGCAGAGGGGATTATTTGAGTATCGTGGGCTGTGGGTTCCAGAGTTGTGGGTGTAACAATAATAGGGGCCTCATGCTCAACTCTGGCAGCTTTGTTTCTTGACAGAAACTCCACCATTTCAGAGAGTGGAGGAGTTATGGCACCAGAAATTTTTTTGCCATTAATCAACAATTTGCTCAATGTTGAAGCCACATGAGCAGAGGGAATAATGACCCTCTTGTGTATTTTAAGGTTTGGCATCAAAAAGTTTAAGAAAGTTTGCACAAACCTGGGGTACATCAAAAAGAGACCATATTTGGTCCCGAGATGCTTTACCATTCCATTAAAGATTAGTTTTGAAAAATTGAAGCATCTGTTGTTTGCTAGACAGATGAGTGCGAGAGCAATGTTGCTCCCAAACTCATTCCAGCCTGTTCTCTTAGGGCTAATGCACTGCTGGAGAGTATGGATCATGAACTTCCAGTGTGCGCAAAACTGCCCTTTGTAGAAGGTGCCCTTTCCCCTAGGGCCCTCATATCCCAGTTTTACTAACTCAGTGTATAAATAGTCAAGTGAAACTGAGTCAGAATACTCACCATTGACATCATTCAGTTGCAGAGATTGACGAATGATGTTTTCAGAGATAGCGACCTCAGTGCCGTCTATCTTGGAGTCAATCCGTTGAACTCCATTTTCTTCTCTCACACTTGAATTTTTCCAGAACTGGTCGACATGCGAGGTATATATGGTGGGATTAACCGTAAGAGCATTTTGGATGTTGGACAATGAGAGATACTCGATCATGTCATGAAAGACATGCAGATTATCGGGTTTGGCAAGGAAGGCGATCATGTTGTGCTCTTTGACGAATGGAAGGGGAGCCATTTTGATTTGAGAGCAAAATTCTAGGGTTTTAGCGTTTGATCAAAGTTTAGAACGAGTGAATGAACTAGTGAGGAGGGAATTGCCTTATATATGTTTCGAATATTCAATGCAATTCAAAACATCCTCAAAATTCTTTACCACATATCAAGAACATTCACGGATTTGAAAACTGTTTGTGGAATAGGCAACCAGATATGTCTAAAACTGGGTTGGGAATTGCACTTCTACTCTTTCCTGAACAGCTAAACTCAACAGTTGTTAGAAAACAATACTAACAGTTGCAAACCGTTAGTGTGAAAAATATTTAGTAATGAACAACTGTTAGTCCAAGTTAATCATTCCAATGTTTGAGATCAAAAAGTTGAATCTGCTCACATCAAATGCTTTAGTGAACAGATCAGCTAATTGATCATCAATATGGACTTTCATAACTTGGATTAATTTCTTTTCATTGCAGCCTCTTATGAAGTTAAATCTGATTTCAATGTGCTTGGTTTTAGAATGCTTCACGGGATTATTAACTATGCTAATAGCACTTGTGTTATCAACATAAATAGGTGTATTTAAGACAGACAAACCATAATCCAGAAGCTGATTCTGGATCCATAGAACTTGTGAACAGCAGCTTGATGCAGCAACATATTCAGCCTCAGCTGTTGAAGTTAAAACAGTTGTTTGTTTCTTGCATTGCCATTAAACCAGCCTTGATCCAAAGAATTGACATCCTCCAGAGGTTGATTTTCTGTCCACATTGGCTCCACCATAGTCACTATCAGAATATGCCACCAAATCAAAAGGTGAATCTTTAGGATACCAAAGTCCCAATTTTGGTTGGCCTTTGAGGTATCTAAAGATCCTCTTCATAGCAAACAAGTGTGACATCTTCGGAATGCATTGAAATCTGGCACAAACACACACAGCAAACATTATATCAGGTCTAGAAGCAGTTAAATACATTAATGAACCTATCATGGACCGATATAGATGTATATCTACATCCTCCCCCTCAAAGTCTGCTCCCAACTGTTTGTGTGTTTCAATAGGAGTGCTTGCCAGTTTCACATCTTGATAGCCAAACTTGTCCAATATGTCTTTGACATACTTAGATTGGCTTAAGAAGATACCAGAGGGCTTCTGTTTCACCTGTAATCCCAAGAAAAATGTGAGTTCACCCATGGAACTCATCTGAAATCTTTTGTGCATAACAACTTCAAATTCCTTGCACAGGCTGTCATCAGTGGATCCAAAGATTATATCATCAACATAGATTTGCACAAGCAAAATCTCTGTTTTAACAATCTTTGTAAACAATGTTTTGTCAATTGTGCCTCTCTTAAAACCATTTTCAAGAAGGTAGGATGATAATGTCTCATACCAAGCTCTAGGAGCTTGATGTAGTCCATATAGAGCTTTATCCAACCTATATACCCTGTCAGGGTACTTTGAGTCTTCAAAGCCAGGGGGTTGACACACATATACCTCCTCATCAATAGTTCCATAGAGGAATGCAGACTTGACATCCATTTGACACACCTTAAATCCTTTGAAGCTTGTAAAGGCAAGAAATAATCTAATGGCTTCAATCCTTGCAACAGGTGCAAAGACATCATCATAGTCTATTCCTTCCTCTTGTGTATAGCCCTGTGCAACCAGTCGTGCCTTGTTCTTGATTACAATCCTTCTTTCATCTTTCTTGTTTCTGAACACCCATTTGGTGCCAATTGCCCTTTTGCCTCTTGGAAGCTCAACCAACTTCCAAACTCGCTGAAGTTGAAATTGTAAGAGCTCCTCTTGCATTGCTTCCACCCATGAAGGGTCTTTCAATGCTTCAACTGCTTTCTTTGGTTCTATTTGAGATAGAAAGCAGGCATTCACATCAAATTGGGCAAGATCTACATCATTGTTTTCATTGTGCAGCATGTTCCTTGTTCTGATAGGAGTGGTTGGATCACCAATTATTTGTGATATTGGATGATTCTTGTGAACTCTTGATGTAGGAATGTTTTCTTCAGTCAGTTCATTCCCTAGATTAGACAGATCAAACTCACATTCACTTGAATTTCCAGCAGTATCACACACTTGATCAGCACTGTTTGGGGTGCAGATTCAGTGTGTTGTTGAGGATCATGAGATTCCATGTCCTTTGAAGATTCAGCATCAATCAAGAGATCAACAGCAGTGGAGAACTTTTGTTGAAGCATAGGAATCACAACAAAGTCTTCAGTAACTTTGTTTGAATCAACAGTTGTTGGTTTGGAGCTAACAGTTTCAAAACTGTTTGGGCTGTTGAAGACTGTTTGTTGATTTTCACCAACAGTTGTTGAGGTACCTGTAGCTGTTTCAGTAGAATACTCAAAAGAAAGAGATTTAGACAATGCATCAATATCAAATAACCAATCAGGCCCATTACCTGCAATATTGATTCTATTCTCATTGAAAGAGACATTCATACTCTCTTCTATGATTCTAGTGACATTGTTAAATACTCTATAAGCTTTACTTTGAGTAGAGTATCCTACAAAGAAACCTTCTTCAGCCTTACTCTCAAACTTGCCTAATTGTGATTTGGTATTAAGGATAGTGCAAGGACAGCCAAATGGTTTGAAGAAGTTGATTAAAGGTTTTCTCTTGAGGAACAACTCATAAGGAGTTTTCTCTTTAGACTTAACTACTTGTACTCTATTCTGAACATAGCAGGCAGTGTTCACTGCTTCTGCCCAGAATGTCATTGGAAGCCTAGAATCAGCTAACATGGATCTAGCAGCCTCTATCAAAGTCCTATTTCTTCTCTCAGCAACTCCATTCTGTTGGGGAGTCCTAGGGGCACTAAACTGTCTTTCAATACCTTTACTTTCACAAAAATTGTTTAGCTCAAAGTTCTTCAATTCAGAACCATTGTCAGATCTAATGACTTTCACCTTCAAATCAGATTGATTTTCAATTTTAAGAGTAAGTAACTTAACTAACTCAGCAGTTTCATCCTTAGTTCTAAGAAATTGAACCCATGTGAACCTGGTGAAATCATCAACTATGACTAAACAATAGGCTTTCTTTCCTATACTCACCACAGAAGTAGGACCAAAAAGATCCATGTGTAACAATTGTAAAGGTGCAGTAATGGAAGAAACTTCTTTGGACTTATAAGAATTTTTGTGTTGCTTGCCTTTGAGACAGGCTACACAATGATCATCACATGAGAATTCTTTTTGGGGCAAACCTCTTACCAAACTGTTTTCAGCTAACAAGTTCATGGTTTTAAAATTCATGTGACACGTCCTTCTATGCCAAATGGCAGACTCATCATGAGATGCCTTTGAGAGTAAACAACTTAACACATTCTGTTTAGCAATCTTTTGTGTATCTAGACAGTATACATTATCCTTTCTAGGTGTTCTCAAAAGAACATTCTTCTTATTTAGTTCAAAATCTTTTGATAGGATAATGTATTCTGAATCTGTAAACAAAACTTTGTTTCCATTGTCACAGATTTGAGATACACTTAACAGATTGTACTTAAGTTGTTCAACAAAGAAAACATCATTAAATGTAAGTGTACCTGCCTCAACAGCTCCTTTACCTGTGATTTTTCCTCCCTTAGCATTTCCTCCAAATGCTAAAAATCCACCATTGATGCTTCTAAAATCCTTCAAACAATGTGGATTTCCAGTCATGTGCCTTGAGCATCCACTATCCACATGCCAGATAGATCCATGATTGGCCCTATGAATGTTCTGCACAAATAAAATTAGTTAATAGCTGGAAGTACCCAGGCCATGCAGGTCTTGGGTACACCATTCAAGTCATAATACTTAAATAGAGTTTGATTCTTTTTGATTTCATCCAAATTAGATTTCTCTAATTTGTGTGATGAATACTTTGTAAGAACATGTGGTTCCCAACTGTTGTGATTGACAGTTGAGACCTTTGAACAACCAGTTGTTGTAGATGGTAAAATAGTTGAGTCATCATGTGACTTATTATGTTTTGCAATGTGAGTCCCAGTTTTACCCTCTTCAGAAACTGTTTGTTTCTGCAATTTCACCCAAGCCAGACCAACAGTTTTTGGTTTTGGTAAAACAGTTGTGGAACTGTTAGTTGGTTTGGATGTAACAGTTGTAGAACTGTTAGCCTGTTTTGGCTTAACAGTTTTAGAACTGTTATGTTGCCTTTTGAAACTTGGTTTTTTGGTGCTATACAGTTGTGGGTTATAATAACAGTCTTGAGCCAAGTGATTGGATCTCCCACATATATAGCACTTTTTAGCTTTCACAATAGGCAAACCAGTTCTTTGTGACCAAAACTGGTTCCTATTTCTTTGATTTCCTCTAACAGGTGCTGACTGCGGAAACTTTTGTACACCATGCTTTTGACATGTGCATGCAGGCATTTCAGTATGCCATTTTACAGATCTGGGTTTAATCTGTACTTTTGCAGCCTTCTTCTTGGGCTTTTCAACCACAACTTCACCAACTTTCTCCTTTCCTTTGGTCTTAGCACTAACAGTGGAGCTGTTTGGGTTCTTTGTGGAACTGTTAGTGTAGAGATGGGAACTGTTGGCAACAGTTGTGAAACTTTTTATGGAGTTAATAGCTTTTGAGGGTTTTGGCTCATTGGTGAGGGGTTCAGTAGATGCTTTTACAAACACCACAGGTTGTAAAGATGATTTTGTGGGAATGGGCTCACAACAGATGTGATTTTCATATGGAATAACTTCATCCTTCTTCACAACTTCCTCATTATCTTCAACACTTACTACTGACACAACTTCATCTTCATAACTCTCAAACTTTGGATCAGCTGACTTAAGTCCATCTTCCAAAGGTTCATTAACATACCTGTCAGCTACCTCAGACATTGGAGTTATGTAGTTTTGGTTGTATGGAGGTGGGGTTTGTTTGTATCCTAGGTCAGTTTTCACCTTGTCCCTAACTTGAGATTGTAATAAGGTTTCAAGTTTAAGGTTAGCTGCCTTGAACATACTCAGATCAATATCCACTCCCTCCAACTTCTTGGTTAATTCATCAACCTTGATTTCCTTCTCACTTAGCTTCTTTTTCAGACTATCAATCTCCTCTTGAAGCTGCTCTTTTTCCCACTTATGATATTTTCTATCATAATCCATTTGCAGTTCATTGGCTTGATAATCTTTTATTTTCTTTTCAAAGCTTTCAATGACTGCACTTGATTCATATCTCCTTTCCTCCATTTTGCTTATAGCAGCACACATTTTCTTATTGTGCTCTATAAACCTTTTAACAATAGCTCTACATTCACCAGGACATAGTTTAGAAGATACCTGAATGTCCTCATATTCTGGTGAATCCAACTTGATGGAGGAGTCAGTCAATGCCATCAAAGCTTTGTTGTTTGTTGCCTCCTCTGCTTGATCACTCCAATCAAACCCATGGCCTTCTTGTGAGACCAATGCTGATGAGGTTTGATTCTGAGTTGGCATCTGCCCTTGATTCTGGACTTGTCCACCAGATCTGCACTCTCTTGCAAAGTGGCCAAACTGTTGACACTTGAAACATTTCACCTTTGACTTGTCAAATCCAGCCTTGCCATCAGTTCTGAAATTCATGTTTTGCCTTCCAGTCCTTTTTATGAACCTCTTTGCTCTAACAGTAAGCATGGCCATCTGCCATTTGAGATCCATCTCCTCAAGATCATCAGGGTGCACTTGTTCAAGATCCTCATTGGTGAGGGTTGAATGTGCATGGCTGGCCAGAAAAGCTTCAAGCACAGCATCTGGAGTGTTCAAATCTAGTCCAACAGTAGAACTAGTACCTACACAACTATCAATAGAGTTAGTTAATGAATGGTTTGATTCCATACCTGAGGATGACAAGAGAGCAGCATTGTGGCTAGGGACAACAGTTTTTCTTTTTCCCTCTATCTCTCCCTCAAACACTATCAAACTATTATAGAGGTCATCTAACTCTATGTCTTCAAGAGAATCCTTAGTCCTCCATTGTGCAGCAAACATAGTCCATTCATCACCTAGAGACCTAAGAAACTTTCTATTTATCTCATCTTGATCAAGCCTAACCTTAGCACTCTCTAGTTGGCTTACCAGCTTGTAAAACCTATCAAAGATTTGGGTGATGCTCTCATTCTTTCCACTAGTGAAGTTCTCATAGGCTTGTTTAAAGAGATCTCTTTGGTTTCTCTTAGAGCTACCATTCCCAGCAAACCTCTTTTCCAGAGCATTCCAAAGTTCATGAGAATCATCAAATTTCTTGAATTGATGTTGATACTCATTGGGAATTACAATCTGGAGGATGCTAAGAGCTTTCATTGCAATCATTCTCTCCTTATTTTTAGCATATGTCTTTGGTGGTGGCTTCTTCTTTGGTTTTCTAGTCTCATCCAGATCAGCAGGGTTAGTGGGAACAGTTTCAATGATTTCCCAAACAGCATAGTCCATTAATTGAACATGCTGCTTGATTCTCAGTTTCCACATCTCAAAGTCAGTTGGTTTGAGCATGGGAACACGAATATTTGACCCAGATCCATTGTTATCAGAAGATCCACCAGAATCCATTGAAACAAAGTAGATTGAAAACAGATTTAAAGAACAAAGCAAGATTGAAGCAAAACCTTCAACTGGTGATCAAAGGAACCTTAATGATAAGGCTCTAATACCACTTGTCAGGATCGGATATAGATTATATCAAATAACAAGAACTAACTTTTAAATAATAAATCAGAGTTGAATAAAAGTTAATCTTTAACTATGATCACAATCAACTAAGAAGTTGCGGAATCACACTTAATTGATTAAAGAAGGTTTTGAACACAAGCAAATCAATCAAACAATAGTTTTATTTATCAACCAGAATGATTACAATAGCAAACTTCACCCCCAATCTAACTTGTTATGTTAGACGAAGAACACAGATTGTTCTTTGGTTTCAAAGAGAAACTTAGAGGCTTAGCACTATTCTGAAAACGAATTACAATTTGAAGAACAAATGCAAAACATAAACAATGAGTGCGTATTAAATACAAATTCTAATCTAGTATTTATATACTCCTTGATCTTCCTTGATTTGCTGACAGTTAGGTAATCTTCTATCTTCTGAGATAATCTTGATGATCTTCCAACTATTTCGAGATATCTTCAAAGATAGGGTTTTCCAGATTTAGCTCAACCGAAACTGTTCATTGAATGCAACAGCTTTAGTTCTTCTAACAGTCTTCGGCTTCAAGGTCTTCAAACAGTTGTAGAAGTTTGAACTAACAGTTCTGAACTTTATATAACAGCTTTGAAGTTCACAGCAACTGTTGGTTACAACTGTTTTCACAATCTTCACTAACAGTCTTAAAACTGTTTTCCATAAACTCTTCTAACAGTTTCGAACTGTCTTCCCAACATCCATTAACAGTCTTAACAGTTTTGATTTTTGCATGTATAACAGTTTCAATGACTTAGCCAATTTCCCAACATTGAAGATATCGGTGAGTGGATATATATCTTGGATGTATAAGATATATCACCTGATTGTTGCTCTTTTCTGTATATATACATGACGTTGTTGTGAGATCAGCTTGGCGGTTGTTATTCAGCTGGGCCTGTGTTTAGAGATATACAGTATTAGTAGTTGTCTTGATTTGCATTTGTTGTAATCAACAAGTACTATTATTGTTGTCTGTTGTAACTGGGCTATCGGTAAACCTATGATTTAGCCGGCATTTGGTTGTAGGTGTTGCAACACAGCCGGTTCTCTTGTTTGTCTAAGCATTGTTGGTTTGGGCTTGATGCCTTGTATGTTTGTGGTATCTATTCTCTCACTTAGCTTTGTGCTAATTCCCCTCTGTTGAATTCTTTTCAGGAGAATCCAGGTAGATGGATTAAAGAACTAAGCTGGAATTTTGGGACTGATCTAACTTTGATATATGATGTTTTTGTAAAGAGCCTGTTTTGTAGTAACACTGTAAATGATTTGTAAAGCAAACCTGTTGTCTTTGTGTTTGATCAAATTTATATTATATTATATCTTGTTAATTAAGCTTCCGCGCGCGTTTATAATAGTGTTAGTGAGAACAGTGTTACACTCACCAAGGGACCAACATATATATATATATATATATAGGAAGAAGTTCCATTGAGAACCATTTTTAGTGCGAGAACCGCGAGAACCAATCTGAGCCGTCCAATTCCCCCTCTTTCAATGTCATTGCCCACCTATGAATTCCTCATATACACCTTGCCACACTTGATCCCCCCACGCTCTCCATCCATAAATTCCACTTATCAAATCAACGGCTAAGATTGGTTCTCGCGGTTCTTGCATTAAAATCAGTTCTCAATGGAACCCTCCCCTTATATATATATATATATATATATATATATATATATATATATATATATATATATATATATATATATATATATATATATATATATATATATATATATATATATATATATATATATATATATATATATATATATATATATATATATATATATATATATATATTTGTGTAGAAGCAAATAAGTGTTTGGATAAACACGGGTAGTTATTAGCTTGTTCAAATTCAAGTACATATATAAATGACGGGAATTTTGAGAATTCAAAATGAGTCCAGGTAAATGGACTAGTCACACGAAGTCATAATTATATATTGAAATTCAATGTCACTGATATTAACATATTATAAGAGTTAAGTGTTGAAAATAATAAACATATTATTAGATAAGTATTTATCTAAATATCTATTTTTGTTTACGGATTAGTGTAAACGAAATGATTTATTATTTCAGTCTATTTCTTGGAATAGAAAAGTATTTATACATCTGCAATATAACTAAGTATGGTTATGGAATAATTTTATATATATTCAGAAACAAGGAGTTAATCCAGTTCTCCGAGTTTAGGCAATATAATTCAATTAAAAAGGACTAGACTCGTTTTCAAAGGTTTGCGGAAAACAAATCGTCTAGCAAAATAAGCGGGAGCACTAGTTAGTGCATACTTGTTTTTAGTTCATAGTAATGTTGTGGTTTTAAGAAGTGATCCGTGATAAGTCTACTTGAACCAACGTAGTAACGCAAATAGACGCGGTGAATTGAGACGATTGATCAGTATTTACTCTGTACTATATTCCAGGAGGGTGAATATGGAGAGTACATTATTAATTCCATTACTTTCACAGATTTTGTATGTTTTAGTGATATCCATGAATAAAAGGGTTATTACTCAAAAATCTTGTCCGTGACTACCTATCCTAGTGGGAACCTCGATTAGGGAGATAATAATGTCATTGTAGTCCTTGGTGGAGATTCATAGTGATTTTATAATGCCAAGGATGTATGGATATTCACCAGGGTTGTGAATATTGGATAGTGACATCGTAAAGAATACCGCATGGTCTTCGAGTCAAAGGTATTTGTCACATAGGTTGTCCTAAAGCCTAAGATATTTGGTTTGGGATGCATGGACTTTTGGCATTTGGAACGCACCTAACGCTACGCCGTAACTGGGTAGCAATAACGGGCGTATCTGGTGTCGGCGGAAAGCGTATTGCCAAATGCAAGTATGTGAGAGGCATTCTGTAACTCCTCTTAAGGAGAGATGTTTCCAGGCCCCTTAACTGATCTAGATTGTGGAAGTGCATGGCCATGCCCAAACGAACTGATTTGTTCTTTGTCGTTTATCACTTAGTCGAAATCGGATAGTTGAGAAATGGTTCTGAGTGCTCAGAGTTGACTCACACCATGCTCACACTCACAATCGAAACATCGTGATGCAGAGGGAAAAGCCTAAAGTATACCCGATCGTAGACAGGGGGTTCTTATGAAGTTTTATTATAAAACAGTTAGTTTTATAATTCCTAAAGCAGTTAGTTTTATAAATCATAAAACCGTTTGTTTTATGAGGATTTAATTATCACACCTGGGTATAAGAGTTCCTATTGCTTGGTTAACCTAAGGACTTGTCTAGATGTATCCTTAGGCCAGTATCATCAAGGTACACAGGTTGACGGTAAGCACAAGTGGGAGTCTGATAAGATTTGTGTGCATAACCGTCGAACCCTGATGACACACCTGTGAGGGTACGTGATTCAAGAAGTCATATATTCACACTTTGGGAGATAGCATTATGGCAGATAGTCATAAGCCAGTATAGAGAGTTGTAAATAACCATATATAATTAATTAACAAGATTATATATATTTATTAGGTAATAAAAATATATATATTGTTAATTATTGATATTTAGGATTAATATCTTGGATATTATCTTAAAAGGGTTATTACTAATTAAATTATTATTAAGGAGAAACAATATATATATATATATATATAAAATGTATAAATCAAGTTGCCTAATTAAGGATAACTAGATAGTTATCTATAAATAGGGGATTTATACAACTAATTAGGGTTAACAATTAAGAAACAAAAATTACAAACTCTATCCCCTATCCTCTCCTTGTTGACGACCGAAGGTACCCCAAGGGGGTGACCTAGTCGATTTTGGTGTTTCAACCACCAAGAAAGATCAAGAACGAAGTGTGATCAAAATCCTTTAGCGGATACTTGTTGTACCTCATTACAGGTGGACTTTCATTGAGCACTCCAAGGTATAACTTTCTATTGACATCTCACTTGGAGATTGTTGATATTGAAAAAAGGAGGTCAACTACTCCGGTCCCCGACTTCTTTCATGCACTTATTAAGTCTAGAGCTAATTGCAATATAATTTCATTTCTTAGGACACATGCTAGAAATATTAAGTGTATCTAGTTTTTGTAACTACCGGAACATCTTGGAGTGATATCTTTTGTGATATTCACGATGATTAGATGGAAATCCCACGAGAATCAACGTTATGCCAGATCTGAACGTAGGTCACGCAGTTTATTTAAGCTGCTGTGTTAACGAGAACCTATGTGATCTCGGTGTTATCCCACGGGAACTTTGAGACATTGCCCTAAAGACTGTCTCTGATACTTTCATTGCCATATCATTGTGGTGACATCATCATTCAACTGAATTTCATGATGCGGGTTCAAAACTTCAAGTGTTCAATATATTTAGGCCAAAATCAAGCCGAATACAGAATTCATGTACATGATGTTCTTGAAGAATCCTGATCATCATGAGGGAGAGAAAATTTTGATACTCATTCAGCTGATTTTGAGCTTATCGATCAAGAAATGATTAATGTGTTGAGGGGGAGACAAAGATAGCTAAATTTGAAAATACATATGTCATGTCAAGGGGAGAGAAAGTTTAAGAACAAAGAAGACAAATATTTCAAATTCAGAACGATGAAAGTACTTCACTAAAAATGTCAATAAGTTCTTAAGAAATAAACAAGATCTAGAGCTACATTCAAGGGGGAGAGAACAAATATTATTCCTAAATTTTACTTTTTAAATGCTCAAGATCACGAATGCTGAAAATCAATTCAAGCTAAACTGTTCATACAACCAAAGGTTGACAAACCTTAGGTTACTGGTGCAAATCCAAAAATCAGATGAAATAGGATGTTACTGTGTGCTTTCAAGAATCAAGTTCTCATCAAGAATTTTAAAGTGAAGACTAGATGAAATATGCATATTTATAAGAGGAGATTGTTAGAGTTCGTATGATGCTGAAAAGACAAAACATCTTCTATTTCTATACAAAGGAGGAATTGTTAGGTTATAAATATTGTACAGAATAGAAGATTACATTTTAGTTGAAGTTTGTATTAAATATACAAACTAGAGGGTTAATATTATAAATATCCTTATGGGTATATATACTAATGACTAATTGTCATTAGTAAGGTCTTTGACATTAATCAAAAGCTTAACTATATGTTTTCTATGGTGTTAATCATTTCTCCCATCTTTATGATTAGATTGCCATTGATTCTTCACTAAATATTTGATACCTGAATCACTTGGGACAAACACCGTTGTCACTCCAATGGTGAGCATAGATACCGAAAAACTTAACACAAACCGTTAAACTAAACCAAAAAAACTGGAACCGTTTCAAAACCCGAGATTTTTTTAACAATACAAAAACCGGTGAGTTTGATTTGGTTTCAGTTTTAATTAAAAACCAAAGCGTTAAAAAACCGAACCCACGAAATATTCAATACAGTCTATATTTTTACAATGGTATAACTATTTAATTAAAACTGAAACCAAATCAGTCTATATTTTTTACAATGGTATAACTATTTAATAGTTATACCATTGTAAAAATATAGACTGTATTCAATACAGTCTATATTGTAATAATTTACTACTAATTTATTAATTCTTTTAAGACTACAAACGTAATGCTTACATGATTTTGGTGATGTTTTGAGATTTCTCTAAATTTGGTTGATAGTTTATTTATTATGTTTATAGAAAAATATATGTTACTAATTAATTTAAAATAATGGATTACAATCTCTTTTTAGATCAAGTAAATGGTTCAATTAAGCCGAGAAGAGGAAGGTTGGTTTATAAACCAAAACCATTAATGACTCGAAACCGTTAAAATCCAAACCAATAGAAACTGAAATCACAGTTTTTAAAGGCTCTAAAACTAAAACTAACCGTTTGAGTCCACTTTAAACATAAAACCGCTACACGCTCACCCCTAATCACACCACTCCTTAAAAAGTGCCAAGAATTAAGATACATTATCGTAATATGGTAAGAAAATATAAAGAAAGGCAAAATGAGATAAAGATGCCAATATAATTCATCTTAATCGCAAACTCCCTTTTCTCTTCTTCCTTTTGGGCCCACTCTCTTTTCTCCCTTTTCATTTCCTTAAATTCCTTGCGACTTTTCCATCTATCCGAGTCAACCACCACTTTTCTTGTTACATGATTTTCTTCCATAAGTGCAGCTTGTGAAATTACCAAAAACTCCTCACCATTTACACAACTAGAATCCAAGTCTTGGCATTTTAGTATCACCTCCTTCACATGCAACCCCACCGGCATCCCTCCACCGCCGGAGCTCCCAAGTACAACTTGTATTTTACATTGTACCATCTCAAGCGGGTCGGATCCTGGTAAAATGGTGACGTATTGTACAACTGTATCATTACTCATCCAGTCCTGCCTTGCGCTAACCGCTTTAATGCTCGATAGGTTGCCTGCCCGTTTCCGGGTTGGGTCGATTAGGATCCAGTTTACCGTCAACGATTCTTTCAGATGTAGTAATGTAGCTTTGTCGGCGCCTGCAAGCTCATCGACTTCCAAGCCGATGGATTGTGAGATTCCGGTTACGGGTTTTGATCCGGGTACGGACCGATTGCTAGTCGGATCATTGTTTAATTCAATACGTAACCCCGACCAAAGGAAATCAGTTGTGATTTCTGTGAATCGGGTTGTGGAGTAAATGATCTCGTTGTTGTAGCGTATATCCACGGCTGAAATAATTTCAGATGGCCAGTTATGAGATGAACGGTTAGGAACACATGACGAACAATCTGGTTTGGAAGTAGACCAGGAGGAGTGACGGCGGTTACGGTGGTTGAAGTCGGTGACTAGAGAAGGAAAAGAGTCTTGGAAAAAAGACCGGTGACCGGCGGGGAATGTGGAGATGATGTCATCAACGAGTGGGTGGGTAATGGAGGGCCAAGTGGAGTTGGTGATTTGAGCCCAAAGATGTTGATCGGAACACAGGGCTTGTAGAGACGACGACACGGTGGCGATGGCGGAGAGAGAAGGGCCGTCGAGTCTTGGTAGTATGTGTCTCTGAATGATGTGTGGGTGGATATCGGCCAGAGTCGTTGCCATCTTTTGGGCTGGATGGAGCTTGCTGCGAAGGCTCGTATTTATATGGAAATTAGAGAACAAAGTATTATTCCTGTCTAATAAAATAGCAACTTGACAAATTGTTTACTCTAAAGTGTGATTCCATAAATATGTGACTTAAATCTAATTGAATAAGTCCCTTAATTCTAAATTAATTATCCATGTATCCATTTTAAATATCTAACTTAACATCGTGTATATAAATACGTAAATAGTTATTGTAAATAATAAATATATATAATATTAACAGTACTAAAATGTATAGTAAAATAATTGTAAAACATATATAGTATATAAAATATTTTAAAATAGGAATTAAATCTATTAGATATCGGGAATTCGTGTATAATATATATCAACTAAATAATTTAAATAAATACTTTTACTAAAATATTGAAGTGTTAATATAAATTTTCAACTTTAGTTTCTATATCCTATAAATTTATATTTATACTTATCTCCTTATTTATAAAATTAAAACAAGTCTTAAAATTAAGAAATAAAAAAAAAAAATTAACTATTCATAGGACCCATAAAAGGATTTTAAAGAGAAGTCTTCGTCATGTTCGAGAACGTTGGATATTTTAGTATTTGTATGCTTTGAATTACAACACGTTGTACTAAACGTTCAAAAACTTTTGTCGTATGAGGTGTAATATCTTGAATTTTAAAATATCAATACTATGTGATAACAAGATATTTAGTTATCAATGATCTCTTAGCCTAGTGTTTAAGGGTGAGGGGGAGGTAAAGCCTTCTAGAAGGTCCAGGGTTCAAACCTTGGCAATGAAGTTTAATTCTAACTTGATGTTACTAACTTACTAACAATTAACTTTGCCGTTAAAAAAAAAAATAAAAAAAAAAACAAGATATTTAGTTAAAAGAGAGCTTTTTTTTTCTACTTATTCTTTTATTTTCTTTTTATTTATTATCTTACAGTAACTAGGAGGATAAAATATGGAAACTATTAAAAGGATATATTATTTTTATTGGTTAAATAATTTTTAAAGTTTTTTGTTGGGTTTTCAAAGAGATTCAATGAAAATTATGATGAGTTTCATTGAGTTGTATAATGAATTAATGCAAATCGGCTTTCGTATAAGTTACTATGTCATGGATAAAAAAATTTCTTTTAAATTACTGTTTTGGTTCCTGTTTTGGTTCCTGTGATTTATTTAAAATAACCATTTTAGTTCCTAGATTCAAAAAGTTACGGGTTCAGTCTCTATCGATCCGATTTCATTACACTTTTGGTCCCTCTTAATTTTGACAATGCCCTTACTTTATTTTTAACTGATTTTAAATATTTAATAATCTCTAAATTATATTTAAAAAAAAGAAAATTATCTGTTTCTCTCACATCTTGTCTCTGCTCTCTTTTTTGTCTCCCCACTGGCCACTTCCATCTATTAAACACCAACTCCACCGCCTGCTACAACCACCGCCGCCGCGCTATGAATACAGGCCGCAACATCTCTTCTTCAGCATCGTACATCCGACGTTGTAGCCCTGCAAACCTTCAAGCTTCTCGAATCTTGTCCTCGTATTCACCCTGCTATTACTGCCATTTTTCTTTACCTTTAGCCCAAGATCCATGGTGGGTTTTCATGTCAATGTGTGTGTCTTTTAGATCTGTTGTTTACGCATGTGTATGTGTGTGTTCGATTAAGATTTAAAAAACCAATTTAAGGTTTTGATTCTGGGGGTGTTTGACGGCGTATTAGGGTTTGAATATCAGTTTAGGTTTAATATTGGTTGTTATTTTACGAACTCTGACTAGGATTAGAAATTAATTTAGTGCTCCATTTGGTTTGGAGGTGTTCAATTAGGGTTTTATATTGGTAGTTGATTTGTTGAAGAGGAAGGAGGCGGTGATTAGGCTTTAATATAATTATCACACTAGTCTAACAACCACAAATTCTTTTAATAAACCACCATCTTCAAGCAAGGTAGATGGATGTTAAAATATGGATATGGCATATGGCACTTACTACAAGTGGCTTATAAACATCTAGATTTTCTTTGTTTTTTAAGAAGTTTTGTATCTATTTGAATGTTATGTTTAAAAATTGAGAGTTGATTCTGACTTTTAAAAAAAAAAAAAAAAGTCATTCACATTTTACGTTTAATTATATGTTTTTTAGAATATGTGAATGTAATTATCTTATAATATCTTATATTCAAGTGATACGTGTTTAATGAAATTTAACCTTCTTATTTATAAATAATATATTTTGATAACAATATCAAACCATAAGAATATAGAAAATTAAACTAAAATGTGTAAAGGAGAGATGCGCGACAACATGCGACGACCAAGGCATCCATGATGAAGCCGGTGAAAGGTGTCCATGTATGTGTAGTGGCGAGATTGATATGACGTTGATGTGACATTTACGTTGAAAGTGACATGAAATTGAAATGGGCAAAAAATGGGTTGATACGAACATGACACCAAAAAAGATGGGTTAAAAAATTACCTGATAATGATCTAATTAACCTGATTTTGTTCAACAAAAATGTATAATTAAATATAAATTTATATAAAAATCGAAGTTAAAGTTGTAAGTTTAAAATGTGTTAAAGTTTGAACCTAAAATTAGCGCTCAAATTAAATTGACGTACTCATAAATCAAATTTTAAATTTCGTTTTTGGAATATATTTTTAGAGCCAATACCCGACCCGTAAATGGGGCGGCTCGAGACTCGAACAGTCAAACCCTACCCGAAAATCCGGTTTTAAAGTCAATTTTATACGTAAAATTTTTTTGAAACCTGGCCCGGAAATCCAAATTTATATCTAGAAGTCAACCGGTTTTTTTCCCGGTAAAATGGGTGGACACGAAATACGACCATAACCGAGCACGAATTAAAACGACATAAACCAAACCTGACACGAAATTAACTTGAGTCGAAGATGAATCAACACAAAAATAACACGAAAATTATCAATACAAAAGATATACTTGAACATTTACTCGAACACGACACAAATTGTCTGTATTACCGAATAGTCACACCCCATGTTCATCTACTTGCCCTTTACCTTTTTTTTTTGAACGACAAAGTTAGTTGTTAGTAAGTTAGTAAACCCCAAGTTAGAATTAAACTCCATTGTCAAGGTTTGAACCCTGAACCTCCTAAAAAGTTTTGTCTCCCCCTCACTTTTAACCACTAAGCTAAGAGATCATTGGTACTTGCCCTTTACCTAATAGTCACATCGCATATTCATCTACCACTTGCCCTTCAGTTGTCGCATCTGGGGACCCAGAGATCGAGTTAGCACCATAAAGATGAGGACAATGTCTAAGAAAAGTTTGTTTGAACATATAATTAATTAAATCTTTAAATTACTATAATAATGCAAATAGTGTAATTATACTTCCGTTTCAACTCTTTCTTCATATTAACCGTTTTTTCTCTATACAATGAATCTAAATAATAGTTAAAGAGCACGTTTGTCTTCACTTTGGAATATTGAATTATCGAAGAATATTAGACCAAATCTTTTACTTACAAAGTGGTAGGTTTATTTATCTTTTACCACAAGCTTATTAATTAATTGCTTAAATTAAATTATTAAATTATTAAATATTAAAAATGAAAAAATAATTTAAATCTTTATTCTGTATCAAGTGTTGCTGTTTTAGTATTCTATGTATAAAAAATTGAAACATAATTAAATGGAGATAATATTTCGACTTTTGAAATTGATCATAAAAGAAATATATATGTTTTATTAACTTGTAATATTGCTTTAATGGTATTGTACCTTTCATAAATAAATTTCATAAATAAAAATATAATTTCCCATAATCAAAAGATAAGTAAACTAGATTTCTAGAAACATGAAAAATTAATTATTAAACTTATAATTACCATCTATCTATAAATATTAATAAATATCTAACTTATTGCCACATGTTCATTTTTTAGGCATCATTTTTCTCATTTTCCCGCTCATTTCCAATACATTGGACATCTGCCACGTGTCCTATTTTTATTACACATATGCTTTTTAGACCGGTATTAATGGATAAAAATACCGGTTTTTCTTTGGTCTTATTAAGGTGGTCTTTTAGACCGGTTTTAATGGATAAAAAGACCGGTTTTTCTTTGGTGTTAATAGGGGTGATCTTTTAGACCGGTTTTAATGGATAAAAAGACCGGTTTTCCTTTGGTCTGATCTTTTAGACCGGTTTTAATGGATAAAAAGACCGGTTTTCCTTTGATTTTAATAGGTGTGGTCTTATCTATAACATAGATAAGACCGGTTTTATTAGGTGTGGTTTTAATAGGGGTGGTCTTTTAAACCAGTTTTAATGGATAAAAAAAGACCGGTTTAGGTGGTCTTTTAGACCGGTTTTAATGGATAAAAGACCGATTTTCGTTTGTTCTTAATAGGTGTGGTCTTATCTATAACATAAAGACCGGTTATAAACTGGTCTCCAAAATCACATATAGGCCGATTTGTATCATACGTGACCCTAATCAAATTTTACATAAAGACCGTTTTACCTCACTCTGGAGACCGGTATTCATCCCCTCTCCAAATGGAATTATTTATAGACCTGTTGTATTAAAACCGGTCTCTATGTAACTTTTTAAAAAAATACAATAATATATGGCTACTTTCTATGCCATTAATTGAATTGAGAAAATATAAAAACAACAATATAAGACAAAACTAACTTATTATTTCATGAACAACAAATATATCAATAAAAAAGTCTCAAAGATTAAGATACAAAGTTGTTACAAATTAAGATTTCTAAATATAAATTAACATAACTATCTAAACATTTTGAGAGTGTAGCCTTATGTTACAACTAATAATAATAATGTTGAAGACAATATTCTAATAATTCTTACTTTTCCTCAAATTTTCAATTATGATTTTTGTATTTCATTTTCTTAGTAATTATTCTATGTATTTTTTTATTATTTATAAGTTATCTATAATTAACCCGCGTGTAGTACACGAGTTCTAAACTAGTTTTTAAATATTACACTAATATGTTTTAGTCTTACTCATACCTAATAGCCGCAAATTTTGAATCCAAGTAGACTTATTTTTCTTTTTGAGTTGCGTTTACTTTCT